>CM053159.1:6265000-7515000 GCA_028571685.1 Heterohyrax brucei | reverse complement strand
GGGCAGCTGGGTTGGATTAGGGGATGGCAGATAGTTACTGTCTGCACAGGAAGAGATAAATAAAAACTTAGAGAAACAAATGGAGACAGCCAAATGGTGAGGTTTTGAGGAGTCTACCCTTCTGTGCCTTCCACTTTGAGGTACGAATAAAACCATTAATTGTGTTCACTGACATCTACCACCATAAATACCTCTCTCAGACCATTATCCAAAAAGCCTTGGCAATTAACTAAAGAAAGAAGACCACGAGGGCTCAGTTTCTTGTTAGCCAATAATGATGGGTCAGTTTCTTGTTAACCAATAGTTTATATGATGAAGAAAATAGGGTGAAAATGACGTCACCTCATCTATAAAAATAATAAAAACAGACAGCTCTCTCTCTTCGTTGGGCTGCCTTTAACCAAAATACTCTTTCCTGTCTCTCTTAATTCTTTCCCCGCCAATGCTTCTCCCTCCCTCCGTGTGGGACCCTGAAAGGTGTCGGGGCTGGCTCCTGGTAGGTGGAGCCACATTACCTGATGTTTCTAAATGTGGAGCTGCCACTTACGTGGACTTGGAAAATTGTGTGCCTGTGCCTAAAGCCAAGAGAGCAAGATTGCTGTCCCATGCCCCAACCAGAGATTCCATAAATAGTGTCATGGATTGAACTGTGTCCCCCCAAGATAGGTGTAGTCGTGTGACCATGGCTTCCTGAATTCTATGATTGTCCTCCATTTTGTGATTTTACTGTGCTGTTAAAGAATTAGGGTGGAACTGTAAATCTCTTCAGAAGATCACCTCCCTGCTCCACTGTAAACGGAGTTTCCCTAGAGTGTGGCTTGCCCCACCCTTAATTGTTGCATCCTACAAGAGATAAAAGGAAAGAGAAGCAAGCAGAGAATTGGGAACCTCACAGCATCAAGAAAGCAGGACTGGGAGAGAAGCAAATCCTTCATATCTGAGGTTCCTGCTCCAAGATCATCCCTGGACAAAGATTGATGCAATACCAGACTTCCCTCCAGAGCTAACACAGGGAAAAACCTTCCCCTGAAGTGGACATCCTGAATTTGGACTTGTAGCCTACCGGACTATGTGAGAATAAACCTTCCTTTGTTAAAGTCATCCACTGTGTGATATTTCTGTTAGAACAAACCTAAAAGACTAAAACAGATAGGGTGCCATCTTTGCCAGCCAGGAGGTGGGGCCTGCCAACACTGAAGGTCTGTTTTTAAGTTAAACACATCTAAAGAGTACAGCAGTCCTGGGCAGCTGAGCATGGTGGCATCTTTCTCTCCTCCTTTCCCTGAACTATACCTATACTTGACTGACATAACAATGGAGAGTTGCCACAATTAACTCACCACGTTTAGTATCCAGGAGGTGGGGCTTGCCACCCCTGAGATCCCAGCTGGGACCAGTCACTAGAGAACACAGAAGTGGCTGGCAACCAAACCTAGCAGTGCCCCTATTCCCCTCTTAGAGCTACGCCACAGCTAGCATAGATACAACACTAGAAAAACTGAACAGCGTCTTCATAGCGCAAAGCAAACATTCAACATGTAAGCATTTAAAAAAAGACCATCATGGCTCCAGAAAACTCCCATAATTAAAATTCAAAAAACTTTCCAGGTGAAGAAGCCTTTCTGAAATTATCAGAAGTAGACTACAAAAGAATTTTGTAGATCTCTCTTAGAAATTAAACCAAATGCAGCAGAACAAAATGAAAAATTAAGTAAGCTATATGAACTGCCGGAACATCAATGATCTGAAATTCAGCAGATCAATAATAAAATTACAGATTTAGACAATTCAATCCAAAACCAAAAGAGCAGGATTGAGGAGTTGGGAGGCAAAATTAGCAAGCTTGAAGATAAAGCAACTGACACAAGCATTTATGAGGAGAATTCAGAGAAAAGAAATAAGAAAACTGAAGAAGAATTAAGAAATATATGGGACTCTATTAAGAGTAGTAATGTACAAATAATTGCAGTTCCTGAACAGGGAGGGATAACAAAAAATATAGAGAGAATTGTTGAAGAGTTGCTGACAGAAAACTTCCATGAAATAATAAAAGAGGACACAGTTATCCAAGATGTTTATCAAACAGCACAAAAACTGGACCCCAAAATAAAGACACCCAGACATACTATAATCAAGCTTAATAAAATGAACATAAAGAGAGGCTCTTACAGGAAGCATGACTTAAAACAAAACTAACGAACAAAGGGAAGCCCTGAAGGCTTTCATCTGACTTCTCAGGCAGAAAGCAGGTTGGCAGGAATGCACTGGGATGACACATGCAATGCCTGTAAGGAGAAAAACTTCCAACCAAGAATTATATACCCTGCAAAATTGTCTCTTAAACTATGAGATGAAATTAAGATATTAGTAGATAAACAGAAGCTTAGAGACTTTATAAAAACCAAAACAGAACTGCAGAAAATACTGAAAGGAGCTCTTTGTTTAGAAAAACAAACACAACAAAAGTATACTTAAGGATGAAATGCAAGACACGGCATCAATAATCCTATTCAGCTAGGGAAGTCAGAAAGCTCAATCAAAGCTAAAATACTTAAAGAAGGGAATCAGTGTTCTTAACAGGAAAACTATGACATCTTCACATTACAGTAGTTATAATCCTTGAAGATGGTGAGGAAATTAAGACAATATACAGAAATTAAAGATTAGTTTAAACCTAGAACATTAAGGGGGATTAAAGGGGTAGCAATAAAGCAAACTAATGATGTGACATTTCAAAAAAAGAAATGTAATACAGGAGTCTCAACAAACACAAAAGCAAAACTGGGAAAGTGAAAAGTAAATCCATAAAGAAAAGTGGACCAGAACAGAATATTAGGAGAAATAAAGAAAACATCAACAACACAAACCTAAAGGCATGTAAATGACAGCACTAAACACATACCTATCAATAACTACTGAATGTAAATGGACTGAACACTCCAATAAAAACGTTGACTCAAAGACATGAAAGGACAGAAAATCAAAGGATAGAAAAATACATGCTGAGCTAACAACATACAAAGAAGAGCAGGAGTGGCAATACTAATCTCAGCTAAAACAGATTTTAGCATAAAATTTACCAACTGTGGATAAGGATGGTCACTGTTTATCATAGAAAGGTTCAATATATAAGCAGGGTATAACAATATTAAATATTTATGCACCCAGTGCCACAGCATTTAAATACCTCAAACAAACCCTGACAATACTGAAAAATGAGATAGATCACTCCACAACAATAGTAGGCCACTTCAACACTTCACTTTCAGTAATGGACAAATCAGAAAAAAACTTAGTAAAGATATAGAAGATCTTATTGCAACAATCAAACAACTAGACCTCATCGACATATACCGAACTTTTTACCCAACAACAGGTAAGTACATCTTCTTTTCCAATGCACATGGAACATTCTCCAGAACAGACTATGCATTAGGTCATAAAACAAGTCTCAACAAAATTCAAAGCAATTAATTACTGCAAAGCATCTTCTCATACGTTAAAGTCATAAAACTTGAAATCAATAGCAGGAAAATCATAAGTATAAATCATAACTTGTGGAAACTGAACAACACATTGCTAAAGAAAATCTGTGGGTAATAAAAGAAATCAAAGGCACAAAAAAGACATCTATGGAATCAAATGAGAATAAAAACACATCCTACCAGAATCTATGGGATACAGCAAAAGCAGTGCTCTGAGGTCAACTCTATAGATGCACACACCTGTAATGAAGACAGGACCCAAACCAAAGACTTAACCAACAACTTGAAAAAGTAGAAAGAGAGCAACAAAGGAATCCCTGAGGCAGCAGGAGAAAACAGATAATAAAGATTAGAGCAGAATGAAATGATTTAGAGAATAGAAGAACAACTGGAAAAGTAGAGAAAACCAAAAGCTGGTTCTTTGAAAAGATCAACTAAACTGATAAAGTACTGGCTAAACTTACAAAAGAAAAACAAAAGAGGAAACTAATAACTCGAGTAAGAAATGAGACAGGAGAGGTCACAACAGTCCCAATCAAAATCAAAAGTATCATAACAGAATACTATGAAAAACTACCTTCTAACAGATTTGAATACCTAGAGGAAAGCACAAATTTCTAGATTCACATCACCTACCAAAATTATCACAAAGAGAAGCAAGACAACTTAATAAACCCATCATGAAAGAAGATATTGAAAAAGTAATCAAAAAACTACCAACCAAAAAACAGTCCTGGCCCAAACAGCTTCACCACGGAATTCTACCAAGCTTTTAGGGAGGAGTTAATGCCAATACTATGGAGTCTATTTCGCAGCACAGAAAAGGACAGAATACTCCCAAATTCATTCAGTGAAGCCAGCATAAGCCTGATACCTAAGCCAGGGAAAGATCCCACAAGAAAGGAAAATGACAGACTACCATCACTCATGACCAAAGCCAATACCCATTCCTGCTTTAAAAAAAAAAAAAACCTGTAAAATATATACAGCAGAAAAAATGATCAACATAACGAAGGACATCTATACAAAACCAACAGCCAGCATTGTTCTTAGTGGAGAGAGACTGAAAACATTCCCCTTAAGAATAGGAACAAGACAAGGATTCCCTTTTATCATGACTCCTAATTAATACTGTGCTGGAAGTCCTGGCTAAAGCATTAAGGCAAGAAAAAGGAATCTAGGGCACTCATATTCATAGTGAAGAAATTAAACCATCCTCGTTTGCAGGTAATATGACACTATACATAGAAAATCCCAAAGATTCCACAAGAAAACTACTGGAGCCCATAGAAAGATTCAGCAAAGAAGCACAAAAAACTAGATAGACATATAAAAATCAGTCTGATTCCTATACACCAGTAAAGAGAATGACCAGAAGAAAAATCAGGAAAACAATACCATTTATAAAACAAAATCTGTTGCTAAGTCGATTCCAACTCACAGCAACCCTAAGAGACAGAGTAAAACTGCTCCAGAGGGTTTCCAAGCAGTGCGTGGTGGATTCGAAGTGCTAACCCATTAGTCAGCAGCCATAGCCCTTAACCAGTATACCACCAGAGTTTCCTCAATTATAACAGCCCCTCAAAAGATTAAATACTTAGGGATAAACATAATCAGAGATGTAAAAGAGCTTTACAAAGAAAATTACAAAACACTACTGCAAGAAAGTAAAAGAGATCAACATAAATTGAAAAACATACCATGCTAATGGGTAGGTAGACTCAACATTCTGAAAATGACACTTCTACTCAAAGTGGTATATAAATACAATGCAATCTCAATCTAACTACCAAAAGCAATCTTCAAACACATGGAGAAACTTATCATTACCCTTATATGCAGAAGGAAGAAGCCCTGGATTAGTGAAGCACTAGTGAAGAAGAATAAATAGGAGGACTTGTATTACCTGACCTCAGAACCTATGGTACAGCTACTCTAGTCAAAACAGCCTGCTAATTGCATAAGGGCAGATACATTGACCAGTAGAACAGAATTGAGAGCCCAGATGTATATCCATCCACCTTGTCAAGTGCCCAAAGTCCATCAAAAGGGGAAAAGAAAGTCTTTTTAAGAATGGTGCTGGATGTCCATCTGCAAAAACAAAAAAATGAAACAGGACTCATACCTCACAGCATGTACAAAAACTAATTCAAAACAGATCAACGACCTAAATATATAAAGCCCCCAACTGTGAGCTTCATGGAAGAAAAAATAGAATCAATCCTAGAAGCCTTAATTAATGCTCAACACTAATAGAAGATATGCTAGATAACTGGGAACTGCTAAAAATTAAACACTTAGGCTCATCAAAAGTCTTCACCAAAAGAGAACCCACAGACTGGGGGGAAAATTTACTATTACAAGTCACACAAAGATCTAATCTCTAAAATGTACAAAAAATCCAATACCTGTACAACGAAAATACAAATAATCCAGTTAAAAATTAGGCAAAGGAAATGAACAGAGACTTCACCATAGAAGATGTTCAAGGTACCGACAGACATATGAGGAAATGGTCACAACCACTAGCCACTGGAGAAAGGCAAATCTAAAATACAATAGGATACCATTTCCCCCTGGTATTACTGACATAAATTAAAAAACAAAAACAGCAAATAGCAAATACTGGAGAGACTGCAGGGAGATTGGAATTCTTATGCACTACAGGTGAGAACACAAAATAATACCACCGTTTTAGAAGGCAAAATGATGATGCTTCCTTAGAAAGTTATAAATAGAAATACAATTTGATCCAGCAACCCTACTCTTAGGAATATACCCCAGGGAAGTAAGAGCTGTGACATGAATACACACATGCGCACCCATGTTCACTGTAACATTGTTCATAACAGCAGAAGGATGGAAACAAGCCAGATGGCCATCACTAGTTGAACGGATAAACAGTTTATACACGTAATAGAGTACTACACAACAATACAGAATAAACATGAATCTGTCAAGCATCTCAGAACACTGAGGAAATTGGAAAGCATTATGTTGAGTGAAATAAGTCAACCATAAAAGAACAAATATTGTATGAGACCGCTATCACAAAAACTAATGAAAAGTTTGTGCACAAAAAGAAACAACTTGGACAGTTACCAGGAAGTGGGGGCGGGGAGGGGAAACCACTAAATAGACAACCGATAAGGGGTAGCTTTGGTGGAGGGTAAGGCAGTACACAATGCTGGGGAAGCTCCACAGACACATCCAAACTCCCTGAGGGTCAGAATTACTGGACTGAGGGCTCTGGGAGTCATGGTCTTGGGGAATACCCAGCTCAAATGGCCCATCATAGTTTATAAAGAAAATGCTCCACATTCTACTTTGAAGAGTAGCAGCTAGGGTATTAAAATACTCCACTGGTCTCACCCCATTGGAAACAAGGGAGAAGGAAGAAAACTAAAAGCCCTGAAGGAAAAGATTAGCCCAGAGGACTAACTGATGATAACTACCACAGCTTCCACCAGACAGTACAGTACTAGTAGATGGTGCCTGGCTGCTCCGCCAAGGATCACAGTAGAGAGTGCTAGAAGGGTAGAGGAATGTAAAACAAAATGTTGACAAAGTCCAGACTTACTGGCCTGACAGAGACTAGAGAAACCCTGTGAGTGTATCACCTCCAGACACCCTTTCAGGTCAGTAATGAAGTTAGTCCCAAGGTCCACCCTTTCCACAAGGACTAGATACGATGGGAGCAGACCAGCCCAAGGGCAAGACTAGAAGGCAGGAGGGGACAGGGAAGCTGGCAATAGGGAACCTGAATTAGAGAAGGGTAAGTGTTGACATGTTGTGGGGTTGGTAACCAACGTCATAAACCAGTATGTGTACTAACTGTTTAATGAGAAGCTACATGTCTACATAGATACATATGTATGTAATGCTTTACTGATTTTGCTTCTCCAGAAAACCCAGCCTAAGACACACTGGCTTCACCACATCTTTGGTGCTGTTAGATAGCATCACCTATGAAGTGTTCTTTCCAAAAATGTTGAATCCGAATCTAGTCAGGTCTTTAGTCCTGTTTACAGGATATAAGGGGATAAAGGAGCAAGATATATAACCCCACAAGGAAACAATCAAGAATATCCAGAAGATTTCTATCCATTTATAGGATGTCATCCTGCTGCCCTCTTGCTGAAGGTGGGGGAGAGGGTGGAGAGGAAGGGATAGGAGATTGTTAGGAGGATGTGACATGACCGAACGGAGAGGAAGAGTGTGCTGTCACTGCGCAGGGAGAGCAGTGGCAGCTGCATATAAGCAGGCATGCAAATTTATATGGGATTGTACATTTTCACTCAATCATAATACAAAAATAAAATAGATAAGAATATCCAGAAGGTAGAGCCCTCTCTACAAGACAATGCTTACAAAGAGCCAATGTCATGGAAAAGGTAGGGAGTGAGAAAGTGACATTCAGCCTTGCTGTTAATGAGACTATGACTTCTGAAACATCAAGTGTTTCCAACGAAATAAGGCTCAGGCCAATAGAAAGCAACGCTACCCAGAACACAGACAGCTGACAGAAGAGATTACTTGTGTTTACTTAATAATTTGCAGTGAAAAATCTCACCTGTTTTTCACAACGTCAAGCAAGGTATACACAGACTTAATTGTGTTTACTCACTAAAAACAAGGGAAATTGTAAATAAACAGGTGTAAACTCCCTATATACCTTGCTTACTAGTTCATCTGCCTCTATTATTACCGTTTCTTCTGCGTGAGTTTCATTTTCTTACTGTTGCAAGCGATTATATCCCAGCTTCCTTCCTCTCCTGTCTCAGGAACAAAGATTATGCAAATACCTATCATATCCTGACAACTCCCAATCCAAAATGAGCCTCTGCTTCTTAAGTGAGTTTAAAATCACTCAGGACAAAACCAAGCTTCCAAGCCCCTCTCATCTGCCCATAACCCATCTGTGGGCATTTTCCTTTCCTGCAAAAAGCTACAAAACCTAAACCTGGTGACTACAGGTGGGGTCCAGGGCTTTATTAGTTTTGGTTCAGTACGCTTAACAAGTGGAGATGCCACCAAAATTTGGCCAAACCCTTGCTGTTGCAGACTAGCACTCCCAGCTTGGTGATGTGTATGCACGTCTGATATTCCTATCTCTTGGATCATCTGTCTGCAACAGTGGGTAAGTTTCATGCTGCATCTGAAATGCAATTATTTCATTGAGTTCTTCAGTACCATAATACTTTTGTTTGTCATAAAAGCAAAGTCTTTCAGAACTGTTTGGTTTTCTGGGCAAATCTCAGTTTTCCTTGGTGAAGGTCGGCCAAAGTATTGACTTGCTTCAACTCCTCTGTCTGCCAGACTGACTACTGTTTGTACATTTATATGTCCATAAACCCAACCTCATTCCGACTCGATGACACTTGGCTTGGCTTGGCTTGGCTCATATATGTCAGAGTAGAGCCATCCTCTGTAGGGTTTTTAGTGGCTGATTTCTCAGAAGTAGATCACCAGGCTTTACTTCTGACATGTCTCTTGGTAGACTCAAACTTCCAACTTTTTGGTTAGCAAGTGAGTGCATTAACTCTTTGCATCACTCAGGGGCATGTGTCTTTGACAAGGCAGAAGACAGGTACAAGTCTGAGATGGCCCTAAGACTTGATAAGTTTTAGAACTCTTTTCAGACCCGTTTCCTTAGTACAAACTGCCTTGACTCACCTTTTCAAAACCTTTTAAGAACTTTATTCAGTCTTGTCTTTATGTCTTGGGGAACCATTTTGGCTAGCTGTATCTCCCCAGAGCAGGGAGTTGGACAGCTAGTTTTCAGCCAGGACCTGGAGACGCAGATTGCATAAATTCCATTCTGACCAACCCTTTGCAATAGTTCTAGGCTGAAACCTGGTTCCTCTGTGTTTTTGCACTATACTTCTGTCTTGTGTGCATTTATTTGTAACTGATCTAATGTCATCAAGGGACAGCCACTTTGAACAGCAGGTTTCAACCGAGAGGTATCACAGATAAAAATGGAAAGGCAATCCCAAATGTCCAAAAATTCACTTTTAACTGGCATGAAGAGGCTATCAAATGCAGTTCAGTCTCTGGAGTTGCCTCCTGTAGATAAGTCCAGTGAAAAATTTAAGGCTTAGAACTGCTTCTGCTGTCGGTCCACGCAGTCCTTTACTCTTTCCTGTTTGTAACCCTCTTTCCTGTTCCTCCGCTTTCTTCTCCTGAATTATCCACACCACCTCATTACCCCTTGAAATTTCAGCCTGAATATGAAGTCGAATACTTCTTGAAACATGGTCTTTAAATCCTAGTTAAGAATTTCCCAAGTCCCAAGAGAGAAAGGAAGTTTGTTAAAGATTTCAGATTCATCTCAAGTTCACGTATTTCAGCCCTGACTGAACTCTACCAATTGGACATCTTTTGGTAGGAGCAGAAGCAAAAATCTGTTTTAAAAAGGAGAATTAGCTGAACACTAGAAAATATTTAAAGCCAAATAATCCTTATAAAAAATAAAACCAGTTGCCATGTTAACTCATGGTGACCCATGTGTGTCAGAGAACTGTGCTAGGGTTTTCAGTGGCTGATTTTTTGGAAGTAGACCACCAGGCCTTTCTTCCAAAGCACCCCTGGGCAGACTCGAACCTCCAGTCTTCCAATTACCAGCCAAGAGCACTATCCAGGGGCTCCGAATGACCATTTCTTAAAAAAAAAAAAAAAAACTTTTGATAATGAATTGTCTCATTTTAGCCAAAAAGAAAAAAATTGAACTTCTAATGCTTTAAATTTGTTTACTTTATGCATTTTTCTTACTAAAAGCTATATGTAACTTAAGAGACAGAGAGTTTAACTGTGAGTTTGGATAATGGCCTTTCCCAATATTCTTTCCTGCCTCTGCAACTTTATACTTGCCTTTTCCTACTTCTAAAACACTCTTCCCATTGCTTTCCCTACTCCTTCATTTGTCATTTTAAATGCCACTTCCTAAGAATTATTATTCCTAACCAGTTTAACAGGTGCACGTTGGCTATCATTATCAATCATACACCATATTTATTTTCCTTTTAGCATTTATTACAAACCTGTCAGTTTGTTATAATGTGATTGCTGATGTATTCCTGTGATGCTGTAAACTATGTCAGCAATGTTTCAAACATGGTGGACAAGTTTCAGCAGGACTTCCAGACTAAGACAGACTGGAAATAAATGCCTGGTGATCCACTTATGAAAACTAGCTAATGAGAACAGTATGGAGACAACCCAACAGTACAATGTCCAACTCACTTGTTTTGAACATGTCATCAGGAAGGACCAAAAGCTGGCGAAGGACATTATATTTGATGAGGTTGAAGGCCACTGAGGGTAAGGGAGACCTTTGGTCCAATAGGCTAGCACAGTAGCCACAGTGATAGCCTTGAACATGTCTGTGATCATGAGGATAATGCAGGGCTGGGAAACCTTTCATTCTGTTGTACATAAGGTCATCATGAATTGGAGTCAACCTGATGATAATCTGTCTATCCACACTTTATTACTTTGTTGCTTGTCTCCTCCATTAGAATGTAAGCATCAAAAGAGCCTTCTTTGTGCTGATAACTCCCCAATTTTGTTTCTTTCATGCACAGTACCTAAAACCATGTCAGGCATGCAGGAGGTACTTCATAATTTTTTCTGAATGAATATAATTTATCTGGTTTCTTATGCTAACAGAATCCCCTCACATTTTCTTCTTGTGACCTAAGCATAGAACCTAGAACACTTAGAGAAAAGAGATAGTTGACGTAACTCTTAGATGTCTCTCTAAAGATTCATAGTTTCAAAGGAGGCTTCGAGAAGAGCTGGATTAGAGTTGGTTCAGAGCCTATGGCTCTGAAGAGTTCCCCAAATGTCAACTGTAGCACATTACATTTTGCAAAGATGGCCACAAAAATATTTGAAATACTGTGTACTCTTTTTAAAAGACACTCTTCTAATTGAGAGATAGGATCCATGTTCCCTCTCCTTGAATTTGGGTAAGCTGTAATTTTGGCAGAAATGATAGTCTATGTATTGCAAGCCTCCTTAAAACAAAACCAAAACCCAAACAAATAAGAAACAAGGCAATACAGCCTTCACCTGCTTCTCTCATCCTTGTTCTTGGAATTCAGCTTCCATTCTATGAGAAAGCCCAAGCAGCAACGTGAAAAATCTGTGCGCAGGTGGTCCAGCCGATAGCCTCAGCTGAGATCCTAGACGAAAGCCAATATCAACCACCAGACATGTGAGTGACTAAATCTTCTAGATCTTTCTAGACCCCGAGCTATCAAGTAAACTTCAGTCTTTGAGTCTTCCTAGTTGAGGCCCCCAACACCATACAGAAGAAATTATTCCCAGCTTTGCCCTATGTATCTAAATTCCTGACCCACAAAATCAGTGAGCATAAAACAATTTTTTTTTTTAGGTCATTTGTGTTTTGAGATTCTTTTATGCAGCAACAGTAACTGGAACACCAATATTCTTTGTTGTTAGTTATTAAGAAAGCATGTCAACTTCTTGATATTAGACAGTTTTAGAATTAACACAATTGTGAAAATTTGTAAGTAAGCGATTTATTTGGGCAGATGAATGGTTCTTCCACTTTTGTGTAAAGGTATTATGTAGTAGTGAGCTCAGGCTAGTTCACACTGGCTTGTGGAGAGCCAGTTGTGTACGTTTCTTCCAAACCAACCATGATGGGAATATTCACACCATGGAAACTGTCAAACTTTGCAAATCACTACTTCTTTTTCTCTGAAATTCAGTTCACTAGCACACTAACCATCTGGCAGTGGAAGCTTGCATATTGCTATGATGCTGTACAGGTTTCAACAGAGCTTCTAGACTACGACTGCCGAGGAAAAAAGGTATGGTGAGCTACTTCTGCTAAACGGTCAATGAAAACCCCATGGAATACTGTTGTGCGGGGGTCCTACAGCAGGGCAGGGGCTGACTCCGTGGCAGATAACCACAACTGTTGAAAAATGTAGCCTTACTTCTTGATAATATTTCTGCCTTATTGCAAGGAAACAAAAAGAGTTTGGCTTTATTGAAACATTTGCCTCCAGGGCTGCTTCAAGACCTGTCTGTGATGCTCCAAGAGTTCTCACAAATTAAGACCCGCATGTTGGCTCCCTTTGCTGTTATATTCTCTGTAGGGACTTACACGTGGCCTATCCATTCCCTGCAGTGTCTCTGACACACAGTTGCAGGCAGAAGTGGAGCAAGCCCAGATGTTCTGGGAGGGTCTAGATGCCCTCATGATCCCCCAGGAGTGAAAGGTTTTCCTCCCTCTACTTTAATGTGTGACCATAGAGAGCTCTCCTGTTGACGACAGCTGGGCCACTAAAGGTATTGCCAGCAGTCTTCAGCACTCCTGCCATTTCAAAAAGGCAAGGCAGGTAGGCAACCCCTCCACACTCCTCTCTTTGCTTGAGGATCACACGTGTGACAGAGACCTCACAAAAGAAAGAATCAGGCTCACTGACTGAACATTTAATAAAGGCTTGTAGGATTGAATGGTTAAGTCAGTTCTCCCAGTGCGCAAGTGGTGCTTGTTGGTGCCACTTTAATAAATTACAGCTCCAATGTACTCTTTGTATAGTTATTAAATATCTTTATTGTTAGGATAGGAAATTGGCACCAAAGCAAAGAGTATTAAGTCCTCTGTTAGTTTAATGCAGTGGGAATGCTAAAAGTTAAACCAAGCTTTGTATTTATTCAAACTAGAGTTTGAAGGAGAAACATGTAAAACTCCTGTGTTATACACTCTCGTATACTTGTATCAGCAGTTCTGCTTCTAACAATTTATCCTATAGATGCATCTACACACAGACAAATCAACAAAGAAATATGATATAGGTGTTCACCAAGGTATTATTTGGGTTCATAAACAGGTTACCAGTTAAAACATGTAGCAATCCATACAATGGAATGTTATGAAGCTTGTGAAAAACAAAGAGGTAGATCTAGATGGAGTCATACGGGAGCATCTTAAAATATACCAAGTGTTGCCAAAGGAAAAAGAGAGAAAGTAGCTGTTGAGGCTGCTTACATACAACTAAGTACCACATGGGATTTGGTTACCTGATTTAAAGACTTGGGGTCATGGCTTCGTGGGCTATCCCAGTTAATTAGCCTAATTAACATGGTTAGTGTTTCTGCTCTACCTCCTAGTTCATTATGCTGTTCCTGAGGTTTTAGAAGCTTGCAGACAGCCATCCAAGGTACAACGTATTCCAGCCTGGAGCAACAGAGGAAGAATAAGAGTCAAGAATAAGAGAAAGAAATGGCATTTGTGGCCTTCCATAACAACTTCATACTTTGCCATGAGACCAGAAAAACTGGATGGTGTGTAGCTACCATTACTAAAAAAATTTGATCAAAGAGTCTATAGAAAAATCCTGAACAGAGGGGGGAAAATAGAGAACATAATTTCACATTTTCATTAAATTCAGACTTTCTGGAGCCATTGACACCGAAGGAATACTTGAAACTATTGCTATGACATAATCTTGAAGCCTTAAACCAAAAATATCCTCTTGAATCTTCTTAAAGTCAAACAGTGGTTTAGTTGACTAATACTAAATGTCTGCCTTGACCATTATGCTCTTTTAAGAGCAGTATATATGGGATCAAACTGTCCAGATAGCAATCTTAGGGGGCAGTGACTTTATTTTAATTGGGGGAAGAACAACTTAGAAAAGGAGGGTGAGAAGGTTGCATGCCTTGAGTATAATCAATGTCATTGTATAGCACATGCGGAGACTATTAAATTGGTGCATATATTCTCAACAACATTTGTCAGAAAATAAAATGATACACCAAATAAAAATAATCAAGGCAGAGGACAGCCTGTATATAACCAGCCAAGCCAGACTGGGTGAAAAAATATATATATTCATATATACAAATACACACTTAGAGATTTTCTGAAAGAAAACACAAGACATATATGGAAGGGGTTGGCAAATGTAAGAAGGACCAGAAAGTTTGGAGTATGAAAGAGCCTCACTTTTCATTTTGTATACTTTCGGACTATTTTTAAAAAATTCACTATGTGCATTTTTTTTTCCAATTTCATTACTGTCTCAGTCTAGGTTTTCTTGCAAAACCAATGAGACGGATGAATAGACAGAGGGGACAGGTACTTGCTTCAAGAAAATCGACCATTCAGTTCCGAGGGAGGACTGACAAATTTAAAATCTGCAGTTCATGCAGCAAGCCAGAGACTTCTAGAGGAACCCAGGAACCGTAGGTTGGGCAATGAGATGTCTACAAGGTCACAGAATCGAAGAGACAGAGACAGTTTGCCAGAACAACCAAGCACATCCTGGATGCGGACCACATCCCCAAGGAAACTCTCTTTTTATCGGATTGGCTGATCATATCAGAGCACATTATGGAAAGTGATTACATTACATTATGGAAGTGCAATCAGTCCAATGTCTGCCAAAACAGAGAAAATGGTAGTTTAGCAAACTTGAAGTATAACATTTACCATTAACACTGCTATATATTTAAATTCCCTACAAACAGTGCGAGCCAGTTTGTTTGTAGGAGCAGAAGGGATATCCCCTGGAGAAAACTTTTGCTAAAGGAAGCAGGGAGGACAGTGTGATCAAGCTACAAGGCTCTGTCCCCAGAGGGCAGGACACATTATATGGACAATTCCAGGCTGGCTTCTGATATTGGTCTCCAGTCCAGTGCCCTCAGGACTCCCAAGTCCCAAGGGACTGAGGTGGTGGTTAAAAGAAAGGGCTTTTGATTGTATACCCTGTAAAGACTAACCAAAGAACTGCCATCAATAACTTTGACTCTTGATGACCACCTATGTGTCAGAGTAAAACTGTGCTCCGTAGGAGCCCCAGTGGCATAATGGCTAAGAAACCAGCTGTTTATCAAAAGGTCAGTGGTTGCAAAGCAAAAGGTAGGCAGTTTGAGCCTACCAGCAGTGCTGTAGGAAAAACAAAGATCTGCTCCCGTGAAGGTTACAGTCTGGGAAACCCTATGGGGCAATTCTACTGTGTCATATAGGGTCTCTGTGAGTTAGAATCAACTGAACAGCACACAACAAGAGGATTTCCAATGGCTGATTTTTCACATAAAGCTCACCAAGTATTTCTTCTGAAGCACCTCTGGTATACTAGGCCACCAACCTTTTGGTTAGCAGCCAAGCATTACAATATACATGTACTTTTAAGCTTAAGAAATCATCTCACTAATTCAAGATCATATTTGTGTCAAGATATTTGAAATCACATCAGAAATTTTTATCCCCTTCAATTCTGTTGTGCCTGAGGATGCCTAGTAGTTTCCATCTTTTGTTACTCGTACTTGCTCTTGGAAGTTCACTCCTATACCAAGCAGTTCACAATGGCTTTTTTTTTTTTTTTTTAATGAAAAGGTTTGTTTTGCTTCTCTAAAGACCATGAGTGGTACAAACAGTTAATATACTTGGTTGCTAGCTGAAAAGTTAGAGGTTTAAGCCACCCAGAGGCAGCTGGGACGAAAGGCCTGCTGAGGCACTTCTGAGGAATCAGTCTCTGAAAATACATAGCAGTTGGACTTCACAGCAATTGATTTGATTTTCCTTAGCACTGTATCCCCTGGACCTAGAACAGTGCCTGATATGACTGTGGCTAACACATACTAAACAAATGAAATATATAACGTATCAGATAGTGGCTATTGCATCAAAGAAAATAAAACAGGATTGTAGGAGGTGCAAAGAGTACTTGTTCAAAAAGGTCATCAGGGAAAGCTTTATTGACAAACTGACATTTGAATAAAGACCTAAAGGAGATTAGAAAGAATAAGGCTGTTAAGAGGAAGAGATTTCCCAGCAGAAGAGCGGCAAGTGCAAATGTCCTGAGGTAGTAGCAGTGTGCTCGATCAAATAATATGCTAAATTCTTTTAAACTTCACACTTCATGTATACACAGGTTATTTCTGAGCTTAACACAAGCATATTAATGGAATACAACCGATCTACTCTAATTTCCAGATTAAAGACATTCACCAAGGAATCAATTATACTCTCTGAAGCACATGCAGATTACTGTGCTAAAGAAACTGAAGTGTGTTGAGGTTACTTATCCAAGAGAATTGGAGTTACTCTTCCAAAAAGGCCAGGATGATCCTCAGAGAAGCTGCTCATTAGAAAGCTGCAGATACACAGGGTAATTTTGTCTATGGCCCTGGAAATCCATATTTGAACCCCTTTCTATAGTCATTATCCCAGGACATCACACATGTGCCTAATGGAATAATATCGTTACCTAATTCTCTAGTTGGATCTGAGTCTCCAAGCCCACTAGACTGGAATCAATAAACCTCTCTGTTGCCTGGTTCTCACTATGTCTAACCATGGGCCACTGTCAATATGATAACCTTTGTTTGACTTTTGGTCAAGGCTATCTGATTCTCAGTGACTTCTCCACAGATCTAAATCTATTTGATCTTTGCAGAAAATGTGACATTGTTGATGACTGTCCGTTCCCAAAATGGCACCTACTTTGGCTTTCTTAACATTGTTGTTGACTGCTGTTGTCGGCGAGTCGTGGCAACCTCATGCACAACAAAACACAACTCTTCTTTGTTTCACACAATTCCCATAATCAGTTGCACATTGGATTATTGTGATCCCCAGGGATTTTACTGGTTGATTTTTCAGAAGTAGATCAGCAGACCTTTCTTTCTAAATTGTCTTAGTCTGTAAACTTCATTAAACCCATTCAGCAACCTCACACGATACAAGCCCCCACTGAAACACGGGTGGTAGCTGTGCATGAGGTATACTGACCAGGAATCAAACTCCAGTCTCTGATTCTATGAAGCCACTATAACCCTGACATCAACACCAGGTAAAGGCAGAATGAAAAAGGAAAATTACAGACCAATGTCTCTCATGAACTTAGATGAAAAAAATCCTCAACAAAATTCTAGCCAATAGAGTTCAACAACATATCAAAAAAAATAATTCCCCATAACAAAGTAGAATTTATACCAGGGATGCAGATGGTTCAACATTAGAAAAACAACATAAATAAAACAAAAGATAAAGATCACTTGATTTCATCAGTTGATGCATTTGACAAAGTCCAACACTTGTTTATGTTTAAAACTCTCAGCAAATAAGAATAGAAGGAAAATTCTTTAACATAATAAGGGGCTTCTATACAAAGCCAACAGCCAACATCATACTAAGTGGAGAGAGTGGAAGTATTCCCCCTGAGAACAGGAATAAGAAAAGTAAGTCCATTGTCACCACTTTTATCCAACATTGTGCTGGAGGTTCTAGTCAGAGCAATCAGGTAAGATAAAGAAATAAGGGCATCCAAATTGGTGAAGAAGAAGTAAAAGTATCTTTACTTGCAGTTGACATGATTTTATACACAGAAAAACACAAAGAATCCACAGAAAACCACTGAGACTAATAGCAGATTTCAGCAAAGTATCAGAAATAAGATAAACATAAATCAATCACTTGGATTACTTTACACCAACAAAAAGATCACCAAACAGGAAATCATCAAATCAATACCATTTATAATAGCACTCAAGAAGATAAAACACTTAGGAATACATCTAACCAGAAATGTAAAAGACTCTGGTACAAGAAAATTACAAGACTGCTGCAAGAAACCAAAAGAGACCTACGTAAGTGGAGAAATCTACCTTGCTCATAAATAGAAAGACTTAACATTGTGAAAATGTCTATTCTACCCAAAGTAACCTACATGTACAATGCAATTCCAATACAGATTTCAGTGCCATTTTTTAATGAGAGGAGAAACAAATCACCAACTCCATATGGAAAAGAAAGACGCTCCAGGTAACTAAGTTATTACTGAAGAAAAACTAAGTGGGAGGCCTCACGTTACCTGACTTTAGAAACTATTACACTGCTATGGTACTCAAAACAGCCTGGAACTGGTACAAAAAAGAAATACACAGCTCAGTGGAACATAGTAGACAATCCAGATATAATACCATCCACCTATGAGCAGCTGATACTTGACAAAGGCCCAAAGTCTGTGAACTGGGGAAAAACCTGTCTCTTCAACAAATGGTGCTGGCAACACTAGATATCCATCTGCAAAAACAAAGAAACAAGACCCATATCTCACACGATGCACAAAAACTAACTCAAAATGGATCAAAGACCTAAATATAAAATGTAGAACAAAAAAGATCATGGAAGAAAAACCAGGAACGATAATGGAAGCACTAATACATGGCATACACAGACTATAAAATACTACTAACAATGCACAAAACCAGAAGACAAAGTAGATAAATGGAAACTCCTAAAAATCAAACACTTGAGCTCATACAAATACTTCATAAAAAGAGTAAAAAGGCTACCTACAGAGTGGGGGAAAAATTTGGCAACCACCTGCATCTGATCAGCATCTAATCTCTACAATGTACAAGGTACTGTAAAACCTCAATAGCCAAAAAGCCAAGTGCCGTCTAGTCGGATCCAACTCATGGCAAAACCTCAATATGAAAAAGATAAACAATCCAGTTAAAAAATGGGCAAAGGGAGCACTGTCCACAGTAGCAAAAACATGGACTCAACCTAGGTGCCCATCAACAGATGAATGGATCAACAAACTATATTATTTTTACACAATGAAACACTATGATAAAGAACAACGATTTTAGGAAATATCTCATAACCTAGAATCATCAGTAATGCATTATGCTAAATGAAATCAGTCAGTGGCAAAAGGAAAAATATTAAATAAGACCACTATCTTAAGGACTTAAGAAAAGGTTTATGTATAGAAGAAAATAATATTTGACAGTTACAGGGGTGCAGAGGGAGGGAGAGGATTATTCATAGATTAGATAGTTGACAGGGTCTCAGGTAAAGGGAATGACAACATGTGGTAGAAGGGAGGTCAGCAGAACTGGGCTACACCACAAGCTAAAGGGTTTTCTAAATACAACCCAGCATTTTAAAGTAGAGTAGCAGGGACAGGGGCCTGGAGACCATGGTTTCAGAGGACAATGAGGTCAGTTGGCATAAGAAGTTTTTTCCTAAGAAAATGTTCTGCAGCCCATATTGGTGAGTGTTGCTTAGGTTCTTAACAGCCAGCAAGCCACCAGTTAAAGAACATAAGCTGGTCCCAACCAACCTGGAGTAGATGAAAACCAAAAATATCAAGGAGATGAGGAAAATATGAGGCCAGGAGACAGAATGGTTCATACGATGGGGAGACTATCTCAGCATAAGACCAGAAGAACTAAGTGGTGCCCAGCCATCACCAAAGACTACCCTGACAGGGAACACAATGTAGAGTCTCTGATGCAACACTAGAAAAAGGGAGTGAAGATCTAAAACCTGAATTAAACAAAACCCCCTATGAGTCAATGCTAACTCATAGTGACCCTACAAGACAGAGTAGAACTGCCCCATGGAGTTTCCAGTCAATGCCTGGTGGACTTAAAACCTGACCTTTTGGTTAGTAGACATGGCACTTAAACACTATGCCACTAGAGTTTCCAATAGAAATTCTCTAAAGCATTTGCCAGGCTTGGCAGATTGGAACTGCTAACTTTCTTGTTAGCAGATGAAGCACTTAACCACTACACAAGCAGGGTTTCAGAACTATATTAAAAGACTGTACTTGATGGTCTGACATCCTAGAGGGTTCCCTGAGAACAAAGTCCCTGGACTTACTGCTAGCCTAGAGCTGAAACCAGTACTGAAGCCAATTCTTCAGACAAAGATTGGTCTGGACAATGGAACATAGACAGATGCTGGTGGTGTGTGTACTTCCTGGTTTAAAAATATATTGGAGACTGTCCAACTGGTTCCTCTCTAGAGGTGAGAGGGGAGGGTAAAGAGGAATGGACAAGTACTGATTGAGTGGATACCGGAAGTACAGGGTGGAAAGGAGGAGTGTGGTGTTACAGGGTGAGGAGAGCAAATAGAGTTGCTTAGAGGCGTGAGTTTGGGGTTTTGTATAGCAAATTAACTTTGATTGTAAATTTTCACTTAATCACTTTAGAAATGAAATTATAAATAAATAAATGGGGGGGCAAAGAATATGAATAGGTACTTCACCAAAGAAGACATCCAGGCAACTAACAGATACATGAGGAAACGCCCATGATCATGAGCCATCAAAAACATCCAGATCAAAACTACAGTGAGATACTATCTCAGTACAATAAGGCTGTCATTAATCCAAAAAACACGAAATAAATATTGGAAAGGCTGTGGAGAGATTGGAACTCTTTTATACTGTTGTTGGGAATGTAAACTGGTAAAGCACTTTGGACATCAATTTGGCACTTTTATTTAAAGCTAGAAATAGAAATACCACATGATCCAGTAATCCCACTTCCTGGAATATATCCTAGAGAAATAAAGGCTGTCACATGAATACATACATGCACACCAATGTTTATTGCAGCACTGCCCACAATAGTAAAAAGATGGAATCAACCTAGGTGACCATCAACAGATGAATGGATAAACAAACTACGGTATATTCACACAAGGGGATACTATATGATGATAAAGAACAACGATCATCCTGGGAAACATCTGATTACATAGTCATCTAGAAGACATTATGCTCAGTGAAATTAGTCACAAAAGGAGACATATTGTATGAGACCACTATTATAAAGATTCGAGAAAAGGTTTAAGCACAGAAGAAAATAATCTTTGATGGTTACTAGGGAAGGAAGGGAGAGAGATGGGTATTCATAGATTAGATGGTAGATAAAAATTGGGTTAAATGAAGATGGTAGAACAATGAAGTATAAGGGAGAATAACATTGCTGGACTGGGCCTAAAGTCAAGAGATTTCATACACACAACACAACACATCAAAGATCAGAGTAGCAGGGGCAGGGGTCTGAGAACCATGGTTTCAGGGGACATCTAGCCTAATTGGAATAACTAAGTTTTGGTTTGTTTTAGAGAAAATGTTCTGCATCCTATTTTGCTGAGTGGTGCCTAGGGTCTTGTTTTAGTCACCTAGTGTTGCTCTAACAGAAATACCATAAAGTAGATGGCTTTAACAAAGGAAAGTTTATTTTACATAGTCTGGTAGGCTACAAGTCCAAATTCAGGATGTCTCCTCCAGGGGAAAGCTTTTCTCCTTGTCAGCTCTTGAGTTAAGTCTGGTATTGCATCAGTCTTTGTCCAGGGAGCCTCTTGGCACAGGAACCTCAGGTCTGGAGGATGCGCTCCTTTACCAGTGCTGCTTTTTTGACAGTGCAAAGTTCCCAATTTTCTGTTAGCTTCTCTTTCCTTTTGTCTCTTGTAGGACGAAAGGATTAAGGGTAGAGCAAGCCATACTCTAGGGAAACTCCCTTTACAGTGGAGTAGGGAGGTAATCCTATGAAGGAATTTACACTCCCATCCTAATCCTTTAACATATAGCACAGGAAAACCACTAAATGGAGGAGAATCACAAAATACTGTGAATCATGGCCCAGCCACATGACTACACAAATTTGGGGGGGACACAATTCAATCCATGACATCCCACCCTTTGGCACCCCAAAAATCACATCACAGAAACATGTAACACATTCATTCCATATGACAGAAGTCTTAAATCAGTTCTAAGTCCAAGATACAAAAACTCTTCTACATCTGGGAAACCTGGAGTGCAAGCCATCTGCTTCCAAAGGTATAATGGTAGAACAGGAACAAGTTGGAAATTGCATTATAAATGGGAGAAATTACAGGGAAAGATGGCATTAACGGGCAACAGGCAAGTCAGCAGAACTCATTTCATTAGCCCTCAAAGCTTTGAAAATACTCTTACATTTTCGAGACATTCTACACAATGGCCCTGCCCTCCAGACTCTAGGTATTGGCCACACTCTCTGGAAGCTGAGTGGAGGCCCCCAGCCCTGTACTACAACTCTGCCTTCAAGGTCCACTTGGACAGAAACTCTGCCCCATCAGCTTTAGGTGCAGCCTAAGCACAACTGAGTGGCAATTCCACCCTTACAAACACAGGACACCATGGTTCCACCCTTTGAAATCCCTGAGGTAATGGCCATAGTTTTTGAGACTGAGGCAGCTCAGCTTCTTATGCTGTTTGTCTCTTCAGCTTCTGCTTCCTATGGCCACATGGCCTGGGCCTCAGGCCCACATCTATTCTGCCAGGGCAAGTGTTCCAAAGCTCAGTAGCTCTACTGATTCAAGTGCCCGGAGGCACCCCACTCTTGCTGGAAAGTGTCCTGCACAAAGGCACTCAGCTCTCACTCTGTGGATCAGCATGGCTAGCTCCAACAATTCAAGTTCCTAGAGGCACCCCATTCCACAAGGAAAACTCATTGCACAGGCACTTAGCTCTCTTGCTCCATGGGTCAGCTCCAGAGCTGCCTCTGGTTCTGTTGCTGCCGCTACTGCTGCCACCAGTCCTCTGTTGTTTCTCATCATCTGCAACTTCTTCTTTCCTTCTGAATCTTCTATCCATTCAGTTTCAAAATGACTCCCACATTTTAGGTATTTGCTAGAGCAGCACCCTACTCCTGGTACCAAATTCTGTTTTAGTCAGCTTGTGCTGCTTTAACAGAAATACCACAGAGTGAATGGCTTTAACAAAGGAATGTTTATTCTTACATAGTCCGGTAGGCTACAAGTCTAAATTCAGGATGTCCACTCCAGGGAAAGGCTTTCCTCCTTGTCGGCTCTGGAGGAAAGTCTGGTATTGCATCAGTCTTTGTCCAGGGAGCCTCTTGGTGCAGAAACCTCAGGTCTGAAGGTCATGCTCTTCTCCTAGTGCTGCTTTCTTGAGAGTGTGAGGTTCCCAATTCTCTGCTTGCTTCTCTTTCCTTTAATCTCTTGTAGGATGCAACGATTAAGGGTGGGGCAAGCCACACTCTAGGGAAACTCCCTTCACAGTGGAGCAGGGAGGTAATCCTACAAAGGGATTTACAGTTCCACCCTAATCCCTCAACATACAACACAGGAAAACCACAAAATGGAGGACAATCACAAAACATTCAGAATCATGGCCCAGCCACATGGTTACACATATTTTGGCTGGCACACGATTCAATCCATGACAGGTCTTAAAAGCTAACAAGCTGCCTTCTATGAAGCATCAGTTGGTCCCAAACAACCTGGAGCACAGAATGAAAGACATAAAAGATATGAGGACAACATGAAGCCAGGAGACAGAAGCATTCCTATGGTCAACCAACCGCATCAGCATGAGATCAGAAGAACTAGATGGTGTCCAGCCACAACCAATGACTGCCTTGACAAGAAACACAATTTAGAGTCCCTAACACACCAGGAGAAAATTGGGGGTGCAGAGCTGGAACATTATTAAAAGACCACACTCGATGGTACATCCTGGAAGGCCCCCTGAGGACGTCACCCCTGGGCTGCCTGCTAGCCCAGAGCTGAAACCAGTACCGAATCCAGCTTTCCAAAGACTAGACTGGACTGTAAGACCTAGAGTGATGTTGGTGAAGTGTATACTTCTTGTCTTAAATATATACATGAGCCTGTTACAGCAGCTTCTCCATAGAAGATGGTAGGATAGAGAGGAGGGAACAGGAGTTGGTTGAATGAATATGGGAAGTATGGGGTGGAAAGGAAGAGTGTGCTGTCAGCGCGTTGGAAGAGCAGCTAGAGTTGTAGAGAGGTGTATGTGTGGGATTTTACATGGCAAATTGAGTTGAACTATAAACTTTCACTTAAAGGCAGTAAAATATTTATTTTAAAAAAAGAAGAAAAAGAAGTAGGTCACCAGGCCTTTCTTTCCAAATGTCTTTGGATGAACTTGAAACTCCAAATTCCTAGTTAGCAGTCAAACATGTTAATTATTTGTACCACTCAGAGACTACCAAGAAAGCTGAAATTTGAACAATCATATTTTGGTCTTCCTGAAGAAAGATTAAAACAGAGGTTGTGAAAAAGAGCAACCAGACAGTGCAACTCTGTCCGTGTGTCCAAAGCACAGACTCAGCGAAGGAAGCCTGGGCTCATCCCTGTGGTTCAGCATGTTCTCCCAAGCTTAGCCCAAGGCGCCGGCCTGTAAAAGCAGTCTGTAGCATGGTACCGGTTGTATTTCTTCTAAAACTGACCTGTTTATTCTTCTGGCCAAAGGAAAAAGCCAAACCTGCCTCCACCGAGTCACTTCCGACTTACAGCGACCCTGTGGCAGCGCACGGTATATTCATTATTCTCCACCAGCTGCACAATCTGTCCTCCTTTCTTGTCATCCGGTTTTTGCATGCATATGAGATTAAAAAGACCATAGCTTGAGTCAGATGCACCTTAATCTTCAGAGTTACATATTTGTTTTAAAACTTTAAAGAACTCATTTTCAGCAGAGTGGTCCAATGAAATGTGTCACTTGATTTATTGATTCTTGATCTGAATAAAATGAAATTCTTGTCAATGTCAATTTCTTCACTTATTATGATGTTGTTTATCAGTACATTTGTGAAGATAACTTGCTTTGGCTATATCATCAGAAAAGAGTAATCCTGGAAAAAGACATCCTGTTTGGTAAAGCAGAGGGTCTGCAAAAATTAGGTAAACTTTCAATGAGGTGGATTGACATAATGGTCACAAGAATGGACTCAGACATACCAATGATGATAAAGATGGCACAGAATCAGGAAACATTTTGTTCTGTTATACTGTCATGGATTCAATTGTGTCCTCCAAAAAATGTGTGTAGTGATTTGGCCAGGCCATGTTTCCTAATATTGTGTGATTGCCTTCCACTTTGTGATTTCCAGACACTGTAAATTTAAATTTCTGCCTGTGGCTACTAGACAGGATTATATTAAAGGGAATTAGAGTGGAGCTGTAAAACCCTTCCCAAAAGATTTAGGAACCCCAAACCATCAGGAAAGCAGCACTGGAAGTAGAGTGTATCCTTCAGACCAGAGGTTCCTGTACCAAGATGCTACCTGACCAAAGACTGATGCAACACAAGGTCTTCCTCCAGAGTCAGCAAAGAGGAAAAGCCTTCCCCTGGGGCAGACACACTGAATTTGGACTTGTAGCCTACCTGACTACGTAAGAATACTTTCTCTTTTGTAAAGCCATCCATTTGTGGTATCTCTGTTAGAGCACCACTAGCGGACTAAAACATATGCATTAGGTAGCTATAAGTTGGAGCCAACTAGGAAGCAACTAACAGCAGCATGAGTAGTTAAGGAAATAATTCCACTTTTTAGTATGTAGACAAGCAAGAAAAAAAAAAAAAAAAACAGAAAATGCACCAGCATCCCAGCCCCTAATTCAGCCTTTCCCTCAACCCCAGTCTTATACCTTCACGGATACAGTTGTAGGTGTTCTCAAGCTGATTGCGGCTCATGGTTGACATTTTAATGGCTCCTCTGGGATCATGGGTCACCTACTTGGGATAGTCCTTCTCCTTTCAAGGGACAGCAAGAAGGAATACTTTAGAATCTTGAAACTGTGAACTGAGGAATCAAACTACCTAGGTTCAAACACCAGTTCAGCCATTTACTGGTTATATGTGCTTCAGCAAGTTGCTTGCTAATTAGGAGTAAATACAGCATCTAATTCTCAGGGCTTTGATGATTCCATGAGCAACATATTTAAGGGACTAGGACAGTGCCTGGCTCAGAGTTAAATTCTCAGTACCATCCCAATGGGCAGAGACAGGCAGGAGAAATCTCACAAAACTCAGCAATTCTGACCTCAGAAACATCTTTATATCTCACTTAATTTCCATTCCTCAGAACAAAGCTCACTTCCCACTGGTGCTTTTCCACTAAGACGATCACGTTAGAAGTATGGTGCTTATTTCTTTGGTTACTTTTCTCTAACTCACAAGCACAAAAGAGGAATTAAACAGATCAAAGAGTTTAACTCTTACCTTTCTCAAGGTAAAAAGTTTAATAAATTAGAACATCCTTCTAGCTGATTTTTGTTGACAGTACAAAGTTACCTTTTGAATTATGGTATATTTTGAGCTAAATATTTCTATCTAAATGCTCAGTATTTCCATAGCCTTGTGTTTTCCTTTTGTTTTTTGCTTGGTTGATATTTTATTTCATTTTGTTTCTACAAGGGGCAAAAATAATTTGTAAGAAAAAAAATTTCATATGCAAGGTGAAAACTGTTTTCGTGTTTTTATTCCAACTTAAATTCAACTATCACAAGCATAACTGTAAGACATAACCTTAACAGTATCTGGAAACATGTACATGAATATTGTGGATCAATTCAACAAAATCATTCATCTTCTCTAGCTTGGATTCTACGCTTGCCAAACCATCTTCTGAGTGTCTTACAATAATTTGTCTTTAGGCTGAGTATGAACTAAGCAGAGAACAAAAGTCTTTTGGGAGAATTTGGTAGTTGTATTTTTCACTATAAATCAATAAGTTGATGTGTTGGTTGTACATTAGTCTCTTGTGAGTTATGTATATGTGAAACAGCCCACAGAAGATTGCTTAATTTGGAAAGCCCCTGTAAAACAGATTCACCTATATACCTATACACCTATGCTGTGCCCATATCTAAGTGTGGTTGCTGTTTTGTGGGACTCTGAACAGGGAACCTTCCTGCTTATCTTTAAAACATCTCCAATTGGTTGTTAACCACTACAGCAACCACCACGTTTACATCTCCTACTACCACACCTGCTCGCAACTGCCCAGCTGACTCTGTGTGGATATCCCACAGATCCTTCAAGCTCAGCATTTCTAAGATGTAATTCATAGGTTTGCCTTGCAAGCTCATTCTTTTCCTAGAGCTGTTCACAGAACACAGGATGGCTTCAAGTAGGACAGTAACATGATCTGCTTTGCATTGCATAGGAGGAGTTTTCTACTCTGTGTAGAGAACGGATTGTTACAGGGCTGAAGCTGACACAGAGATACCAGTTAGGAGACAACTGCAGTCATCTAGCTCAGTAATGGTGAAGTGTAGGCTGATGATGTGACACTGGAGATGAGAAAAGGGGACAATTTAAGAGATATTCATTAGGTGTATGCATCATAACTGGATGTGAAAGGTAGGACACAGGGAGGCATCTCCTACTGGATGATGGGATCACTTACTAAGAAAGGAAACATGGAAGAAAAACAGCAGGTTTGGAGAGGAATATCATGATTTCTATTTCAGACATTTAAATTTGACATTTTTTTTCCCAAGGGAAAATGCGTTGTGTGGAATTCGCCTTACAGTTGAACTCAGCTGCAAGTAAAGGATCACAGATAAAAATTTAGGAGTCGTCGTGTTAATGGTACTTGTATTAATGAGCGTGCATAGGATCACCTAAGAAATGATGAGTAGAGAAGAGAGAGAAAGAGAATAAACTAGAACACAGGGGCTCCGATATTAGCAGTCAGCTCTATCCTTATGATCTACCAAGAAACCTGAGAAGCAGCATCTAGAAAACTAGGAGGGAAACCTGCAAGGGCAACCCAGGCAGCCAAGGGGAAGTAATGCTCTGGCAGAGGGCTTTTTCTGCTGCAGAGGGCAGGACAACAGCTCTTCAAACTTTCTTGGCCAAAATTCTATAATAGAGTCAGAAAATGTTTATTAAAAAATCTCTGGATAGGCATAGGTTACGTTTTGAGATGCAATGTAAATACCAACCCCCCATGACTCATTTACTGTCGAGTCAATTCTGACTCATAGCTACTCTATAGGACAGAGTAGAACAGCCCCATACAGTTTCCAAGGAGCACCTGGTGAATTCAAAGTGCCGACCTTTTGATTAACAGCTGTAACTCTTAACCACTATGCCACCAGGGTTTCCCACAGTTACATTTAATAAAGCAACTTTTGAAAAATTACTTATGTAGCACCAAAATTAAAAAATTGAAAGAAAGAAAAAGCCACATGATATCAAATGTCAGCTGTTCATAGGAGAATGGTGGCATCTGTGGGGTATCAACTCTGTTCCATTGGTCTGTATTTCTCTTTTTATACCAGTACCAGGCTGTTTTGACAACTGTGGCAGTGTAATAGGTTCTAAAGTTGGGTAGTGAGAGACTTCCAAGTGTGTTCTTCTTCTTTAGTAGTGCTTTACTTACCCGAGGTTTCTTCCCTTTCCAAACAAAGTTGGTGGTTTGTTTCTTCATCTCATTAAAAAATGTCACTGGAATTTGTATTGGGATTGCACTATATAAACAGATTGCTTTGGGTAAAATAGACATTTTAACAATGTTGAGTCTTCCTATCCACGAGCAGGGCAGATTACTCCATTTATGTTAAGTCTCTCTTAGTTTTTTGTAGTAAGGTCTTGCAGTTCTCTTTGTAAAGGTCTCTTATTTCTCTAGTTAGATTTATTCCTAGGTATTTTATCTTCTTGGGGGCTATAGTAAATGGAATTGATTTGGGGATTTCTCCTTTAATAATCTCATTGTTGGTATAAAGGAACCCTACTGATTTATTTATGTTTATCTTGTATCCCAATACTTTGCTAAACTTGTCTATTAGTTCCAATAGTTTACTTACGGATTCCTTTGGATTCTCTGTATATACAACCATATCATCTGCAAATAGGGAGATTTTTACTTCTTCATTGGTGATACAGATGTCCTTTATTTCTCTGTCTTGTCTCATTGCTCTGGCCAGAAATCCTTGTCTAGTTCCCATTCTCAAAGGGAATTCTTTCAGTCTTTCACCATTCAGGACAATGAAGGCAGTTGGCTTTGCATAGATACTACTGATTGCGCTGAAGAATTTCCTCTTTATTCTTATTTTTTTGAGAGTTTTCAGCGTGAATGGGTGTTGAACTTTGTTAAATGCCTTTTCTGCATCAATTGACAAAATCAGAAGATTCTTATCTTTTGTGTTATTTATGTGGTTGATTACATTAATTGTTTTTCTGATGTTGAACCAAACTTGCATGCCTGGAACAAAACCAACTTGATCATGATGAATTATTTTTTTAATATGCTGTTGAATTCTATTGGCCAGAATTTTGTTGAAGATTTTTCCATCTAGGTTCGTGAGTGACATTGGTCTGTAATTTTCTTTTTTTTGTGGGATCTTTCCCTGGCTTTGGTATTAGGGTTATGCTGGCTTTATAGAATCAGTTTGGGAGTATTCCAGCCCTTTCTATTGTGTGAAATAGCCTCAATAGTACCAGAGTTAACTCTTCTCTAAAAGTCTGGTAGAATTCTCTGGTGAAGCCATCTGGGCCAGGACATTTTTTGGTTGGTAAATTTTTTATGACTTTTTCGATCTCTTCCTTTGTGATGGATTTATTAAGTTGATCTAATTCTCCTTGTGATAAATCTTGGTGAGTGATATGAATCTACAATTTTGTCTATTTCCTCTAGGTTTTCAAACCTGTTAGAGTACAGCCTTTCACAGTATTCTGTTATGATATTTTTTATTCTGGCTAGATCTGTTGTAACATCTCCCATTTCATTTCTTAATTGGCTTATCTGTATTGTCTGCTGTTTTTCTTTTATAAGTTTAGTCAGTGGTTTATCAATTTTGTTGATCTTCTCAAAGAATCAGCTTTTGGTTTTGTTAATTTTTTCTATTGTTTTTCTATTCTCTAATTCATTTAGTTCTGCTCTAATCTTTATTATCTGTTTTCTTCTGGTGCCTGAGGGGTTCTTCTGTTGCTCGCTTTCTACTTGTTCAAGCTATAAGATTAATTCTTTAAGTTGGGCTCTTTCTTCTTTCTGGACGTGTGCAGTTATAGAGATAAACTGACCTCTGGGCACCACTTTTGCTGTATCCTGTAGATTCTGGTAGGATGTGTTTTCATTCTCATTTGATTCCATAAATTTCTTTATTTTGTCCTTGATTTCCTCTGTAACCCAAGGCTTTTTGAGCAAAGTGTTGTTCAGTTTCCATAAGTTTGAATTTCTACCTATGACTTTTCTGTTATCGATTTCAACTCTTAGGCTCTATTGTCTGAGAAGATACTTTGCAGTAGATCAGTGGTTTGGATTTTATAGTGAATTGTTTTATGACCTAACACATGGTCTGCTCGGGAGAATGTACCATGAGCACTGGAGAAGAAGGTGGACTTATCCGTTGATGGATGAAAAGATCTGTATGTGTTGATAAGGTCAAGTTGGTTGATTGTTGCCATAAGATCTCCTGTATTGTTACTGAGCATTTTTCTGGATGATCTATCCATAACTGAAAGGGGAGTGTTGAAGTCTCCAACTATTATTGTGGAATGATCTATCTCATTTTTCAGTGTTGTCAGTATTTGTTCAATGTATTTAGGTGCTCCAGTATTGGGTGCATAAATATTTAAGCCCTGCTTGAGTATTGAACCTTTCAGCAATTAATAGTGACAATCCTTGTCCATAACAGTGGATTTTACATTAAAATCAATTTTATCTGAGATTAGTATTGCTACATCTGCTCTTCTTTGTTGTTAGCTTGGTATACATTATTCCATTCTTTGATTTTCAATTTGTTCATACATTTAAGTCTAAATTGTGGTTCTTGTAAGTGACATATAGATGGGTCGTGTCTTTTGATCCAGGATGTCACTTGCTATCTCTTTACTGGAGCGTTAAGTCCATTTACATTCAGTGTAATTATTGTTAGGTATGTGCCTAGTGCCATCATTTTGATGTAATTATTTTTATGGTGATGTTTTCCATATTGTTCTTAAATCTAGATAAATTTTGAATAAGTAGCATTAGCCCTCAAAGATTCTCATATCAGGCTTTGCCTGTTTCCAAAGTGATAGAGTCATACAGCCAGCTGCTATTCCAAAGCACACAGCCAGAGTCCCATCACTGATAGACTACATTTCCTATTCAGTTTTATCCCCAGGAGAAAATTCCTAGATTCTATGAAATTGCACAGTGAGACTTGCCCTTGTGTCAAACATTAATGGGATCATGAGATCATAGTGAAGAAGAAGATCTAGGAAACAGAATCAATCCCTTCTCCTTCAGCAGGAAAACATTTAATCTCCTCTCAGGGAACTGAGGCACCCTCATAGTTACAAGGGTTCCCCTTTCTCCTCCAGAAGATTCTGCAACCTCCAGAACAGTTTTCAGTGCTTAGCAACCTCTGGAGTGACATTGCGTCAACAGCTGTCACAGCTGGAGATTGCTAGTCAAAGATAGGACCCCTGATGGTATGGTAGTTAGAATTTGGCTGCTAACCAAAAGGTCAACAGTTCAAAATCCGCTGGTTGCTCCTTTAAAGCCCTGTAAGGCATTTCTACTCTGTGCTAAAGGGTTGCTACGCATCAGAATCGAAATGACAGTATGCAACAAGAAGAAAATAACTTCATTCACCTAGAGATGATTCAGATGAAGTCCACTGAATTCTGGAAAATATTACAGAAAAGTGAAAGCATTAAAGCACAGCCAGTTCACAGTGTAATGTTTTCCAGATTAGATGACTCACCGCTGGAAGACTCCAGAGGTCACACAGCGTTCACTCAGGTCACATCTGAGGGTGTTGTCAGGATTAACCAGTGGTACCCCGTGTGCCATTTCTTCACGTTTCTTTTGGTAGTACGGTAAGACCTGCAAAAGCCAGAACTTGTGTAAGGCAGAAACTTGCCAGAGAAAAAACTCAAATATTTTCTACTGGCAGCAAACAATAGAAAAATGATAGGACTATGCCCTGTCAAAGGCAGAAATTTGCAAGACCCAGAAGAACAAGACAGTCCCATGGAGTTCTTACTCCTGTAAATCTCCCTGTGAAGTGAAATCTAATTGTTTGAACTGAATCTACTTGGTTTCATACTCTGCCTTGCATGTGGTGAATGCTGTAATAAAGTGACTCTTGTTAAAAAAGAGAGATTGTGAGAAAAAGTTTCTAGTTTTCTCAGAGAGACGAGTAATGGCATCAGAAAGTTCACAGCCCAAGTTCTAACAGATATTTGTTAACACCTACCATTTGCCAGGCATGGTACTACACGCATTTGTGTGCTCATGGCAATAATACTCACCATGTGCCATGTGTTGTATAGACACTGAAGGTACAAGGTCTGACAATTAATTCTGCGAACTGATTTGTTCTAAGTGCTACATACTTCATTGCTGAATATCATTACGGCCACCTTCAAAGTACTTCTCTTGAGAAGTTATGCACTGATGCCAGCACCTAGTCCACCTGTTGTAGTCATCTGGTACTGCTCTAAAAGAAATGTCAGGAGTGGATGGCCTTGAAATGAAAAATTTTATTTGTCACTGTCCAGTAAGCTAAAAGTCCAGGCAGGATGTCAGCTCCCAGGACATGCTTTCTCTGCTGGCACTGGAGGAAGATCTTTGTTGCCAATCTTCCCCTGGACTGGAAGTTTCTGAGGCACAGGAACCTCAGTCCTTTCCAAAGGATGCGTTCAGCTCCCAGCATTGGAAGTTTCTGAGGCACAGGAACCTCAGTCCTTTCCAAAGGATGCGTTCAGCTCCCAGCATTTTCTTAATGGTATTATCTCCCCAAATCTCTCTGCCAGGTTCTTTCTTTTATATCTCAAGGGACTGCCTCAAGGCACAGAACAATCCCACACATTAAGTCCTGGCCCACCAACACAACAGCACCCATCTACTCTTATTAACATCATAAAAGCAGGAATTCCAACATGCAGCAACTTCATGCAATACCAGGAATCACTGCCCAGCCAAATTGCTGCAGATTTTGGATGAACACAATTCAATCCATGATACTATCCTTCAAAGCAATTTTAGAACTCTTTCTGGGATGGCCATTGCTAACAATGGCAAGTTCATGAATTTAATTGTGTAGTTGTCTGTGAGGGAGTTTTTAGCCAGTAAACAAACAACTGTATTGGAATACCCTCCCTACTCACCTGTTCTGGCCCCCAGTGACTGTTTTCTTTACCCAAAGATAAAAGAAATATTGAAAGAAAGATGGTTTGATGACATTCAGGACATCAAGGGTAATAATACAATGACAGCTCTGATAGCCAATTAGAAAAAAGGTTGCAAAATTGCTTTGAAGGGTGGACTAGGTAGCTTCCCAAGGGCAGTACTACGAAGGTGACCTTAGTGATGTTTAGCAGTGAAGTATGTAACACTTTTTCTCAGATGAGTTCATGAACTTAATTGGCAGTCCTCATATAATAGTGCTACAGATTGAATTGTATATCTCCAGATTATGGATTAAAATTCTGGCCCCTATACCTGTAAACATGACCCTGTTTGGAGACAAAGTTTTTGTTACATAATCAGGAAAGAAAGACAGATGCCATGTGAGGACTGTCTACAAGTCAAGAAATGAAAACTACTTGGGGCTACTAGCAAATAAGATACTGGCATCACCAAGATCTTTATTTCAATTTTTAGCCTCCAGAACTGTGGTAAAATAAGTTGTATTCTTTAAAGCCCCTACTTGTGGTATTTATGTTATAGAAGCACTAGGAGACTAAACCAGATGGTAAACAGAACAGGCTGGTCTCTGCAGAGCTTATAATTTAGAGGTGGAAAAAAGGAATGATCAAAAAATCACATACACAAATGTAAAAGGACAACTTCATTAAGGTCTTCTGGCTACATAAAACAGAGGTATTGATCTAGTCAGGGAGGAATGTCTGAGAGGTGATCAGAAGATTTAGAAGGAGTTAACCAAGTAAAGATGGGCCAGGAAGAGTATTCCAGGTAGAGCAACTGTTACAGGCAAAGGCTCTGTGTGTATCTGGGGAGGTCGATTTGAGTAAAGAGAGAAGGCCACTGTGCTTGGATTGCAGACAATGTAGAAACTGGGAGACTGTGAAGACAGTCCTGGACAGCAGAGACTGCAAAGAATAGGTGACTGTGAAGATGCAGCTGAAGGCACACCATTGCCCAGCTTGAGTACAATTCTGGTCTTCCCTTTAGAAACAGCAAGAAGCTATTGAAGCCCTTGGGTATGTAGAAGGTGTGCCATGGTCAGAGTTATCTTTCATAAAAAGCATTCTACTATAATGTGACAGGATTGGGGCAGGGGGCAAGAACAGATACAGGAAGCCACCCAAAAGATAGTGCGATAAACTCTCCAGAGGGCATGGAAGAATGGAGTAAGATGATGGCGCTCAAGACACATTTAGCAAGAAGAAGTGATATGACTTGGAGATAAACTGATAATTGAGTAAAGGAAGGGGCATTCCCAAGGACGACACCTAGATTTCTGGCTTGCATACTAGTGCAGAATGCGGTACCATGCACTGAGATAAGGAAGAGGCCAGGGTTAGGGTGGGGGTTGGGGAGATGAGGGATGAAGGGTAGCAATTTGAAGTGTTTTTGAGACATTCAAGGAGAGATGTGGAGTAGAGAGTAAGACAGGCAGCAAGATGGACAGAGGAGAGGTCTGAGCTTAGTGGATAGTCACTGAGAGTCATGTGTGCTAACTGAAATCAGGGGCCAATGGGGCAATGCAAAGAGGAGAAGAGGCCTTAGAAATGAACTTGGAGGACTCCAACCCATAAAAACCATACAGAGGAGACTGCACAGATGCAATCAGTGGAGGAAAACCAGGGAGATGGAGAGAGGGCTAGCAAGACATACTGAAACTGAAACTTATCTGGAAGAGAAAGGAAATAGAGAGATTAAAAATGTTAACAATTCTTTCAGAAAATTTGCTTTGCAAGCATCTTCTCAGACCATAAAGCCATAAAAGTTGAAATCAGTAGCAGAAAAAACACAGGTAGAAATCATAACTCATGGAAACTGAACAACATCTTGCTCAAAAAGCCATGAGTTATAGAAGAAATCAAGGAAGGAATAAAGAAGTTTATGGATTCAAGTGAGAATGAAAACACTTCCTACCAGAACCTATGAGATATAGCCAAAGCAGAGCTCAAAGGTCAATTTATCTCTATAAAAGCACACATCCAGAAGGAATAAAGGACCCAAACCAAAGCATTACTCCTACAGCTTGAGAAAGTAGAAAGAGAGCAACAGAAGAACCTCTCAGGCACCAGAAAAAAAAAAAATAGATGATAATGATTAGAGCAGAACTAAATGAATTGGAGAATAGAAGAACCATTGAAAAAAAATGATAAGACCAAAAGTTGGTTTTTTGAAAAGATTTACAACTGACAAACCATTGGCTAAACTTACTAAAGAAAAACAGGAAAGCATACAAATAACCTGAACAAGAAATGAAATGGGAGATGCCAAATCAGATCCAACTGAAATCAAAAGTATCACAACAGAACACTATGAAAGACTGTACTCTAACAGATTTGAAAACCTAGAAGAAATGGACAAATTCCTATATTCATGTCATCTACCAAAATTACCACAAGGAGAAGTAGAACAACTTAATAAACCCATCACAGAGGATGAGATTGAAAAAGCCATTAAAAACCTTCCAACCAAAAAACTCCCTGGCCCAGATGGATTCACCACAGAATTCTACCAAGCTTTTAAGGAAGAGTTAACTCCAATACTACCAAGGCTATTTCATAGTATAGAAAGGGATGGAATACTCCCAAATCCATTCTATGAAGCCAGCATAATCCTGATACCAAAACCAGGGAAAGACCCAACAAAAAAGGAGAACTACAGACCAATATCACTCATGAACCTACATGGAAAAATCTTCAACAAAATCCTAGCCAACAGAATTCAACAACATATCAAAAAAATAATTCATCAAGACAAAGTTGGATTCATACTAGGGATACAAACATGGTTCAACATCAGAAAAACAATTAATGTGATCAACCACATAAATAACACAAAAGATAGCAACCACCTAATTTTGTCAATTGATGCAGAATACAAACTCCAACATCCATTCCTGTTAAATACTCTCAGCAAAATAGGAATAGAAGGTAAATTCCTCAGTGCAATAGGGGCCATCTATGGAAAGTCAACTACTTGCATCATCCTGAATGGAGAGAAATTGAAAGAATTACTCTTGAGAACTGGTGCTAGACAAGGATGCCCACTCTCACCTCTCCTATTCGACATTGTACTAGAAGTTCTGGCCAGAGCAATTAGACAAGACAAAGAAATAAAGGGCATCTGCACTGACAAAGAAGAAGTCAAAATCTCCCTGTTTGGAGATGATATGATTGTACTTGGAGAGAATCCCAAAGAATCTATAAGTAAACTACTCATACTGATAGAAGAGTTCAGCAAAGTGTCAGGATACAGGTTAAACTTAAGTAAACCAGTAGGATTTCTTCATATCAACAAAGAGATCATGAAAGAAGAAATCACCAAATCAATAATATTTACTATAGCCCCCAAGAAGATAAAACATCTAGAAATAAATCTAACTACACAAATAGGGAGATCTATACAGAGAGAACTACAAGACCTTACTGCAAGAAACCAAACCAGACTTGCATAAATGTAGAAACTTACCCTGCTCAAGGATAGGAAGACTTAACATTTTGCCCAAGGTGATCTACATACACAGTACAATCCCAATACAAATTCCAGTGTCATTTTTTTAACGAGATGGAGAAACAAATCACCAGCTTTGGAAAGGGAAGAAACCCCAGATAAGCAAAGCACTACTGAAGAAGAACACAACAGGAGGCCTCTCACTGCCTGATTTTAGAACCTATTACACTGCTGTGGTAGTCAAAACAGCCTGGTACTGGTACAAAAGAGACATACAGAACAATGGAACAGAGTTGAGACCCCACAGATGCCACCATCCTCTTGTGAACAATCAATATTCAACAAAGGCCTGAAGATTGTAAGCTGGGATAAAACCAGTCTCTTTAACAAATGAAGCTGGCAAAATTGGACATCCATCTGCAAAAAACTGAAACAAGATCCGTATCTCACACCTTACACAACAAACAACTCAAATTGGATGAAAGACCTAAATATAAAACCTAAAAAGCTAAAGATCAGGTAAGAAAAAATAGGGTCAACAACGGAAGTTTTAATACACAACTTAGACCTCAAAATCTGACAAACAAAACATGATCAACAGACAAGAAAATAGATAAATGGGAGCTACTAAGAATCAAACACTTTTGCTCATCTAAAGATTTTATTAAAAGAATTAAAAAACCAGCTACAGAATGGGAAAAAATATTTGGCAACTATATGTCAGACTGACATCTGATCTCCATAATCTGCAAGGTACAGCAAGACAGCAACAAGAAAAGAACAAATAACCCAATTGAGCATTGGGCAAAGGAGATGGACGGAGACTTCTCTAAAGAAGATATCCAGGCAGCCAAAAGACACATGCAGAAATGCTCACGATCATTATCTATTAAAGAAATCTAAATCAAAATGACGACAAGATACTACCTCACTCCAGCAAGGTTGGCTATGATCCAAAAATAAAAAAATTCAAATGCTGGAGAGGCTGTGGAAAAATTGGAACTCTCCTATACTGCTGGTGGGATTGCAAAGTGGAAAGCAATCCGGCTAGAAAGCTAGAAATAGATATACCATTTGACCCAGTAATCCTGCTACTTGGAATATATCCTACAAAATCAAGGGCAGTCACATGAACAGATACATGCACACCAATGTTTATTGCAGCACAGTCCACAGTAGTAAAAAGATGGAATCAACCCAGATGTCCAACAACAGATGAATGGATAAACAAACTATGGTATGTATACTCAGTGCAACACTATGCAATGATAAAGAACAATGATGATTTTAGGAAGCATCTCATAACCTGGTCTCAACTGGAAGATATCATGTTGAATGAAATCAGTCAGCAGCACAAGGAGAAATACTGTATGAAACCCCTACTATAAGGACTTAAAAACAGACTCATGTACAGAAGAATCAGCTCTTTGATGGCTGCAAGGGAGGGGAGGGTGGGAGGGAGGGATGGAAAGGGTTGGTTATAGACTAGATAGCTGATAGAAATTTGGTTGGGTGAAATCAGTTGCATCACACATTAGAAAGAAGGTCAGTTTAACTGGACTTCAACATAACCAGAAAACTCTTCCAGTGTTAACCCAATATTGTAAGGATAGAGTAGCAAAGGCTGGGGCCTGGGGACCATGCTGTCAGGGGACATCCAGGTCAATTGGCATAACTGGCCTGTTGCTAAGAGTCTTCCACACCCTCTACTGGTGAGTGGCATCTGGGATCTTAAAAGCTAGCAAGCTGCCATGTGAGGTATACCAAACGGTCCCAATTCAGTTGAAACAGATGATCACCAAGGACAGCAATGACACAAGGGAAAAAGAGCCCAGAAGACAGAGAATGGGTGACTATATCAACATGTGACCAGAAGAACCAGATGGTGCCCGGCCACCACCGATGACAGCCAAGATGGGGCTCACAATATTGAGTCCCAGTGGCAACACACAAAAAAAGTGGTGTACCCTAAGAACTACACTAAAAGACCACAATTGATGGTCAGAAGGCTTGGGAGTTCCCCTGGGAGCATAGCCCCTAGACCCAACGCTGCCCCTGATCACAGATCATTACTGAGGTCAACTCTTCAGATAGGAATGGATTGGACTCGGCGCACAGAGTGATTGCATTGTGTGTGTACTGTATGGTTCTATGCATCTATAAGATGTCATCCTACTGGCCTCTTAGTAGAGGGGAGTGGAGAGGGTGGAAAAGAAGGGACAGGAGATTGTTAAGAGGATATGACATGCCATGGAATAGAAAGCAGGAGTGTGTTGTCACCTGGGTAGGAGAGCAAAGGGAGATGCAGATAGGCAGGCATGCAAATTTGAACTGTATTGTAAACTTACACTCAATCCCAATAAGGAAAAAAAAAAAATTTGCCTTGCAAAGGAGCAGTAGTTGATGAAAGAGGATGTAGAGTTAAATAGGGTTTTTTTTCCCCAACATGAGAGAGGTGAGTGTGCTCACATGCAATGGCAGTAAGACCATGGGAGGTTGAAGATAAAGCAGAGAGAAGGGATAGCAATAGGGTCAAGTTCCTGAGAAGGCTGGAAGGTATAGGATCTAAAGCTCAGAGATTTTATTTTGGTGGCAGAGTCATTAGGGTGATAAGGTCATGTTCTTGGATTATATTAAAAACAAACACATCTTTGCTGAAGCAAGCAGCACTGTTGCTAGCATCAGGGAGCCCAAACAAATTGTCAAGTGTTCAAGTGGGTAACAAACATGCCAGTGTTCAGCTCACTAGTTAACCCATTACAGTGACTGAGCCTGGAGAGTTTGTTCACTACCTCTAGGCAGCACACTTTAGGGGACAACCTCTGTATTCATTGACCCAAGCCAACTGTTAACATGCAACACATAAAAAGGGCTTTGGACACTCAGAGATGGTACTAGTGAAACAAACAAGGTAAATACATGAACAGTCATGTGATGAATTTAGGCCCAGGGCGATACGGGAGTAAGGTGAACATCTCTCAGCATGACTTAAGGCTTCAGAAGAATTATCTCACTGCTTTATAACTGTCTAGTTAGTTTCAGAAGTCCTTGGGTGGCACAAATTGTTAATGCACTTCATTGCAAACCGAAAGTTGGCAGATTGAGTCTACCCAGAGGCACGTCGTTAGAAATGCCTAATGATCTGCTTCCCCAAAACCAAACACTGAAAATTCTATGAAGTCCAGCTTTATTTCGACTTGGGGTCATCATGAGTTGAAGTTGACTCAACGGTAAATTTTTTAAGCTCCTTTTTAAGTTTTCAATACAGCCAGCAGGTCCTTAAGGACAAAAACTGTGTCATTTTTGTTATGTGTCCCCAGTGCCTTGTGCTGTCCCTCCACAGAGCAGTTGGTGGTCCAGGAACAGAGGGCACCTGAGAAACTAGGGGGTGGAGAGTGAAAAAAGTTTATAAACAGAGAGGAGGCTAGAAAGACAGTCAAGGTGGAAAGAAGTGCTGGGTTGAGGTGTTTGTCCTGTACTCTGCGAATGTCAAGCCAAGCCAAGTGCCGTCAAGTTGGATCCGACTCATGGCGACCCTAGGGGCCATTTTTTAGCTATAAAATGTTTTCACCTTGGATGGGAGTTGGTTGTCACGAACTGTATCTTGAATTTCACTCCATAACTGTAACAGTTACATTGTAAAAAGAATGCAAGAATTGGAGTGGAATGATTATTGTAAACTAAATTTCAGGGTTCTCAATGTACCCAGTGGAGAAACCAGGAGGTCTGTAATATTCCCACATCAGTGGCAACAAGGAGGGGTGGAGGGGGCCGTGGCCAGAAGGCCTGGACCTTAAAGGAGGAGCGTTTGGGCCCTTCCCTTTCTTGTCTGTCGGTGAATTCGATTCAACTTGTGTCATCCATACTGTGAAGCTTTTTCCATTCACCTCCTCCTCTTCCTCCCCTCCTCATCATTCTCCTCATGGTGTATTATTTCCTCTCTTCCATCCCAGTAGCATTTTGTACCTGCTTCTGAACTGAAACGAACATGCCTCTGTGATAACATTAATTACACTGTGTTGAGTTTTGGGGTTTACTTGCCTAGATTTCCACTTAATGGCTGTCATAATTCAACAACAAAGTAGCAAACCTGCACAGTGTTTTAGTCATCTGGTATTGATCTAACGTAAATACCACAAAGCGGATGGCTTTGGCAAGGTTAAGTTTATCTTTACACAGCCCAATAGCTTACAAGTCTGAAGAGGAAGGGCTTTCCCTCTGTGAAGTTCAGAGGAAAGTCTTTGTGTTGCATCAGTCTTTGATCAGAGGAGCATCTTGGTGCAGGAACCTCAGGTGTGAAGGACACATTCTCCTCCTGGTGCTGCTTTCTTCATGGTGTAAGGTTCCCAACTTTCTGTTTGCTTCCTTTTCCCTTTTGCTTGCTTCCCTTTATCCTAGAAGGGATAAAAGGATAAAAGGTGATGCATGCCACACTCCAGGGAAACACCAATGAAGCAGGGAGGTGACCTTAGGCAAAGATTTACAGTACCAACCTACTTCTCTCTAACATAATGCACTCTGTTAACCACAGTCAGAGACTAGGATTTATGGCATCAGCAAATCACAAAATACAGGGCAATCACAGAATACAGGGAATCCCAGCCCAGCTAAATTGCTACATATATTTTCGGGGGGACACAACTGAATCCATGACATGCAGGATCTAGCAGGTCATCCAGGTGATGGTAAATGTAAAAGCCTAACAAAGGTCACTTATTAGGCTACGTTCTATTCTCTGCCTTAATAACCTCCCCCATACCGGACTAGCAAGTTTACATTCCTTCCCCTATCTCTTCCTCTCCCTACCTCTGAGGACATGCAGTTGATTATCCTGCGACAAAGTTTTGGGTCTACTCTGTTTGATTATCCTTGACAAATTTTTGGGCAATTCACACTGTTTGCTAAATGTAATGAAACCTTGTGATGTAATGAAATCTTGTGACTTCTGACTATTGCCCTGTCCCCTTTGAATTCTAACTATAAAAACCACTAGAAATGTAACCCAAGTGGGACAGCTTTCAGCTTGCTGTCTCCTAGACTGCTAGCATATTTGCCAATAAATTATTCCTTGAACCCCATGCTGTCTCTAAATTTTTGGCTACAGTGATGGGTGTAACAAACTTGGTTTCCATCTGGTAACACAGGTATGCAAAATGTAAAGCTAGGTTCAACATTAAGTACTGTCTTCACATCTGATAGAAACCCTGGTGGTGCAGTGGTTAAGTGCTACAGCTGCTAACATAAAGGTCATCAGTTCAAATCCACCAGGCACTCCTTCGAAACTAGGGAAGTTCTATCCTGTCCTATAGGGTGACTGTAAGTCAGAATTGAATCGATGGCAAGGGGTTTGGTTTTTGGTTAACATCTGATAAAACTGAGAGGACCTCAGAATGGCCAAACCACATAAGTTCCCTTCCTTCTCTGCTCCAGATGCGAAGGTTCCCTAGCCAAACAACTCTCCTTATCACAGAGTCCAGGTCCAGAGTCTGCTTACCACTTAGAAACACACTCATTTACCTCACAGTTCTTGAAATCATTCGAACAAGCAGATCACATCTCCCACGGGAACCAGGGGTCACCTCACCCTCTTGTTACTGCAAATCCTGCTTCCTGTAGCCCTTGCTGGTTCACTCTCCTCCTTAGTGCAACCCCCACGTGGCCCTGTGTGGCTTGAAGTCTCCTGCTCCCTCAGACCAGGGGTACACATGACTAATAACGTGCCATCAGTCCCCTCTGTTCAGCGGCAGATGTCATGTGTTTGGCCATCCTTACCATCCTAGGGTCTCACCAATGAGTGAAAAGGAGGTCAATACGACTTGAGGAGTAAGTGCGTGAACAACCGGCCTCCACGTGGGGACATCTAAGTGACATTTGGATGGTCAGATATAGAACTCCAAAGATGTCATGAAGAAAGGTTTAGATATGGAAACTGACTGCATAACAACGTTATAAAACTTAACACTTCCCATGTGCCAGGAGTTATCTCAGCATTCTTTATGCAATAACTTCTCAGTTCTTCCAAGGATCTTATTATCCCCATGATACAAACAAGGAAATTGAGCCTCACAGAGGTTAGATAACTTGCTCCACATCACAAAACAAGTGGAAGTGAGAGGATTTGAACCTTGGGCAGTTAGGCTAGCTTCAAAACTAGCAGCCTTATGTATTATACTACCCTGTCGTCTACATGAGACTTCTTCAAAGGCAGACAGAGCTGTGACAGATTAGGTCATGGAAGGAAAGACTGAGAATGACAACAGGACAGAGGACCAAACCTTGAAAGACTAGATTTTATACAGACATATATAAACATATATACACGCATATATATATGTGTATACGTATACACACATACAGCCAAGCCAGCCAAGTGCCGTCGAGTCGGATCCGACTCAATATGTATATATATAAAACAGTAAATAAGCAACTGCCACAATTTCCAGAAGGCACTCTATCATCAAAAGGGCCAAGTGGTCAGTGTCCTTAGTATAGAGTTTCACTTGTGTTCTTAAATTTCCACAGCACTTTTCCACAGGCCTCACACATTTTTGTCTCATTTCACACGGACCAGCCTGGCAGCTGACGGGATAACAGTGGGCAAGCTGCGAATGTCCCACCTTGGCCTCCAGACCTCATCCCTATAAGCTGCAAGCTGAGAGCTCTTGGGAAGACTCCAAGGCTCAGCGACCACTGTCACCACTCTACCTTATCAAAGCAGAGTCATTTATATTTTAATGAGATTATTTTCCAACTCAACAGTTTATCTTTAGTTTCATTTATCCCTTTACCATCTGGTCCCCTCATGTTTGCACGCAGGGCCAGTGCCTTTCTTTGTTGAAGTAGATTTGTCAATAGTTTATAATTTTTCCTGTCAGAATCATAATATTTGTTTTTCACATCAGGCAAACTCTTCTGAAGCCTTGGAATGAAGAGATTTTTTTCTTCATGTCTTTCATTTACCTGAAATTTTTGTTCCTAAGAAAGGTGTTTAGACAGATAGATAGGTCAAAGTTAGCTAGGGAACCTGATCTCTGCCTCCACATACTAACATAATTACTCCAGAATCTAACATTTTCTAGGGATAACAAAGATCGTGGTTTGCATTATAGAACACAGTATTGATAAGGTTGCCAGGGGAACCTGATCTGCCACATTAGCAACAGTTCTCCCTGGCAGTTTGTGATGCACATGTGGGTTCTTCCTGGCAGTTGTGATGCAAATAAAAAATTTCTTCCTGGTAGTTGTAAGGTGGCTAAGGTGGTCTCAGGCCTAACCAGAAGCCAAGTTACTACCTCCCCCTCCCACCTATAACTACACTCTGCTTTTGCCTATATAAAGCATCCCCAAAATCTATGTGGGGGTCTTTTTGTCCACTCATGGAGACTGACCCTTTCCCTCTTTGGAACGTACTTTCCCTTAATAAACTTTTCCATCATTTGCTACTAAAAAGGATACATCCTGATGTGCACTGGGGCAAGGGATCCCAGTTTGCCAACCTTTGGGAGACCAAACTTGCTAGTTCAATCTCTGGAACCCGAATCAGGTCACTCGGGGTCTAATTAGCTGCATGACCTCACAGACAGACAGACAGATAATTAGTGAATAGAACTTCTCAAACCAACCTATCTTCCAGTCAGTCCTGTTTGTTACTGGACATTCTCTATAAGTGTTTCATTTAAAGGAATGTGTTAGATCAAGTTGGCCTTACATCAAATGGTACAGAAGTTTTGGACTTATGAAACATAAGTGGCTTAATTTCTCTCTAACTTTAAACTCAAGCACATGCCAATCCCTTATCTAGATTTTTAAAAATCTGTATTTGGACTCTTGCTTTCAAATTTCTTACCTTAAAGCTGCTTTCTCCTGTTGTTCAAAACTTCTGGCCTTCTCTCAGTGACTTTTGGTCTTCTTGGTTACTGACCCATTTCCTTAATCCGCCAAGTCCACGCTCTTTACTTGTCATCAGGTTATTCTGAGTGCTTTGGTCCTGTTTCGATGGCCAGTGACACATCTGTCCGGCTCCAGCTGGGGCTTCCAGGAGCCAATGAAGGGAAACTAAGCTTAGCAGGAAGGGCAGCCCTGCCCTTAGGCCATGGAATAGAATACGATTCAGCGACCCTTTCTGACCTCAAAAGCTCCACTAACCCAGGCATTATCTGTGCTCCCTTTGCCAATGTGTCTGTCCTCAACCACTGCCTGACACACAGCAACAAATAAGTGCAGCAATGGCCTTTGTTTTTCAATTAACCGATATGTGCAATAATATCCAGAGACTAAAAGGAGTATTACAAGTAAACTACAACATGAGTGTTGTTCAAACTTCTCTGAGAAAAAGTGATTTTAAAAAAAGAATCAGTAACACCTTATGTTCGTAGTTCTGGAGGGCTTCAAGTCTTCTGTGAGAGCAATCTCAACAATTCCATTTTAAAGATGACTGAACCCTCACAAGGTTTTGTATGAAGACTGAAGAGATCATGTATGCAAAGCCTCCGCCACAGTGCCTTATGTATCAAAATGAGCTTTGATATGTCATATCAAACTCACGTATCACGAGTGCTGACTCCTGGCCACCCCACATGTGTGAGAGTAAAACTGCTCCAAAGAGTTTCCAACGTCAGTGATCTTTTAGAAGTAAGAGGCTCCTCCGAGTTGATTTGAACCACTAGCCTTTTGGTAAACAGTCAAATGCTTAACTGTTTGCACTGCCCATGGACTCCCTCCACCTGGCATGTAGTATGGACTATCCTTTTCCACAGAGTTTACACAACTAGAGCGTGAAGATCTGAAAGTCAGGTTTCATGTGTCTTAACCTACTACTCCCCTTTACCATAGTGTTTCTCTAACACTGTCCTTGCCCTCAGATGGAGATGCCACCCTCAGCAGAGAGGTGACACTATTCTGCTCTCATCTTACAAGGGAAGGAGGCAGGGCACTCCGTCCCCATGATTAAGTTGACCAACATTAAATAGCCAGACAATAGAATCTAGAAGTCAAGTAAGGTTATGGGCTAGGTAGCCATGGTAATCACTGAAAGGTTCTTGTTCTGCTTACCTGCTGATCATTCTTAAACCAAAAGAAAAAAAACAGTAAGATTTGGGAACTGAACTGGAAACACAAGTATAACTGGCCCATCACCAGTACTCTCACAGACTGTTTACTGTTCAAGCTTCTCTTCTTGATAACAAATGCATCACAGCTTGACTGCCAGATAGCTGTGTCAATGATGGACAGCCTGGGTCTCCTGGGTCGGGAAACCTGAATCAGTACATCATTGTGAGATGTGTCCCAGGTTTTTGATCTGGCCTGACCTTTCTCTGGGTATTTGAGAAAGGCTGAAATAATTTTAAGTAGCACCTCACTTCCCAGAGCCCTTCTTAAAAGGTCATGCAAATTTTATCCTTTCTTCCTTGACCTTTTTCTGGGTGGAAGGAGTATTTTAGAAAATCTGAGAGAAAATATTCCAGGACCTGAGATCAGGTGGAATAGATAGTGCCCAGCTACCACTATCCAGCACTGTGACAAGGACTAAACAGACAACACCTGCCCAAATCAAAGACGGCAAGGCAGGAAGAGAGCGAAACTGGATGAATAGACACAGGGATCACAGCTGGAACGGGGAAGAGTGCTGACACGTTGTGGGGATTGCAACCAACATCCCAAAATGATTTCTGTATAAATTTATGAATGACAAACTAATTTGCACTGTAAACATTCATGTAAAACACAGTAAAAGTTTTAAAAAGAAAAAAAAAGACCAGACTTACCGGTCTGATGCAAACTTGGGGAGCCCCAGACTATTGCCAGGAGAAGACATTTAACTCAAAACTGAAGACACTCCAGAGGCCACCTTCCAGCCAAACAGCAGACAGCCTTATGAAATAAACAACTAAATCCATGAGGAACATGTTCCTTAAACAATCAACTGTATGAGGCCTAAGGGCAACATTTTTTGCCTGAAACAAAAGACAAGGCGAGGAAGGAAACCAGACAAATGAAAACAGGGAACACAGGGATGAGATGGGGAGTACTGACACATTGTAGGTGTCTTAGGCTGGGTTTTCTAGGGAAGCAAAACCAGTGACACATATATGTACAAGGAAAGATTTATAGACAAAGTAGGAAAGACTTATATATAAAGGAAACAGCTCATGCAATTGCAGAAGCTGAACGGCCCAAGTCCTGGCACAAGCCTCACGTGGCCACGGGAGCTGGTGAACCCAAGGTCAGCAGGTCAGAGACCAGAATTCTAGATCACTAGCTGTGTAGGTTGGGGAGACGGCGAGATCTCTGCTGACTCACTGAACTGCAGAGGGCGAGACTGTGAGGTCTCTGCTGATTCACGGAGCTGCAGAGGCAGGCGAACCTGGGATCAGCAGGTAGGGAACAGGACTCTCGAGTGCCAGTTGTAAGGGTTCATGAATCCAACAGCTCGTTAGTTCGGATCCAGGAACCAGATGCAAAAGAGAGCAGGAACTACTGGCAATGTGAGCAGACAGAAAGTAGGTGGTAAAAGGTAGACAGACAACAGCTGAGGGGAGGGATGCCACCACAGGTCCCACCCCTGCCACTTGATACAACAGCCAAAGATGGAGTTGCCAAGCTGACACAATCTTGACCACCATAGTAAGGATTGCAACCTATGACATGGACCTGGCTGTAGCTGGCAGCTGAGTCGTTGCCTCTGGGCCACAATAGGGGAACGGGGTCTTCCCTACCCTGCCAGGATCCCCAGGGAGAGAAGGGGCTAGGTCTGGCTGCTGCCTCCCGGACAGTGGCTACCCTACCGGCTGGCCCTGCTGCAGGAGCAGCAAAGTGGAAGAACCCCTGGTACAAAACTGGAGGAAAACTAATTTGCTGTGTAAACTTTCACCTAAAGCACAATAAAATGTTCAAAGAAAGGAAGTAGCAGTCCAGGAAGAAGGAACAGAAAGGGCGAAGGGCTTGAGCTGAGACCTCTGTCTCTGCCCAGCTGTAGGAATACCCCTACACAGGGTCCCCTGAGGCAAGCTCTGTACTGGTACACTCAGGCCTCTCTTGCCCTACACAGGCAAGTGTTAAACCTCTTTTAGCTCAGGCAAACTACCTGCCCAAAAGGACTCAGTGGGCCGTCAAGCCCACTGCCACTGTCTCTTACCAGCCTACACTGTCTTTGATGTTACAGTTCTTTTGTCTGACTCTAGAATGGTTCATTACAGGGACCTCAGGTCCATGGTCCAAAGGACATGTCTGCTCCAGACTCTACTTGATGGTAGTGAGGTCCCCTTGAACCTCTGTCGGCTTGGCCTTTATACAAGCAGACTCTGTCAATTTCAAGGCAAGGCATAGCCCTCCCAACAGTATCACAAACTGACCAACCTCCTTGGCAGACAGTAAGTCACTTAATTTGGAGCCCCAGCCAATTATTTTGGGGGAGTTACAAGACCATGACTAGAAAGGCCATATAAAAACAGTTCATTGTGCTATAATAATATATCGATGTCTGTTTTGGTGCAAGGAATTTTATGTTTGGTAATAACTCAGTTAAGACTTGGAGTTGGCATATTTATTTGTTTCTCTTAATGATGAAATTGAATTTCTGCTCCTTTGTTAACTCCATTTCTCATATGTGTAATTTAATTGAAATAAAAATCAGAAAGGAGTCGTGTTTAGGTACGGGCTAAAAACGGAAGAGAAGGGAGTGAGAGACGGAAAAAAAATGTATTCCTCTTCATGCTATCACTTGTCATCCGGAATGACACTGTTTTGCAAGTCGAGACTGGTTATGTAGCTCAAGCGTTAAACATAATGATAGTGCTTAACATGTGCCAGGACCTATGCTAAGTATTTTATAACCATGATTTAATTGAATTTTCAAAACAGTTCTACAGGGTATCAAGAGCCCCATCTTACAGATGAGGATATTAAGGCTCAAAGAGGTTAAATACCTTGCAAAGAAAAAAGCAGAAATGAGTTCTTTTCAACGGCTTAGACAGGGCTGTCAGAATTAAACTCAAGCTATTCAGACTCTTCCCCACTTTCCCCAAGATTTGATCCTGTCTCATCCTACTAATGAAGGTAGAGTGTACTATCCAGTTCTTCCAGTGGCAATCGCAGACTCATCCTGAGGAGCTGACAGAGGCCCTTACAAGCTCTTATCACCTGTCCCTGTTAAACAGTGCCATCAATCGAAAAGTTGGAGATTCCAGACCACCCAGAGGTGCCTTGGAAGAAAGACCTGATGATTGACTTTGAAAAATCAGCCACTGAAAATCTTACCAGCCCTAGTTCTACTCTGACACAAAGTCTCCGTAAGTCAGTATTAACTAGATGTCAATTGGCTTTATTATCACCTTACTGCAATAATGTTCTTTAAATTATTTTTAAATAGCAAAAGAATGCACTACACTAATTGCAAACCGGCAAGCCACATCGACCTGTACTGAGAAAAATGATAATAAATTCAGCCTTGGTGCTTCTGAGGACTCTGTAAGAAAACACTCAGGGGTTCCAACTGATCCCCAAAAGGAAGCAGATCTCTCTGCTTTCCTGGAGCAATTGGGTATCTCTCTATCAGTCTAAGAACCTAGGGCAAAGCCTGGGGCTTTGGATTCCAGACTTTGCAGCCAAGGGAAAGGACAGTCCCTAGGCTCTTGTGCGTACACCCAGAACACGTGCACGCACGCACGCGCGCACACGTACACAAACAGCCAACAGCTCACGCACACACCCCTTGCAGTCGCAGACTACAGATGGCGCAAACAGGCGCGTGCACCCACCCACCCACACACCACACCAAGTGCATAGGCACGGGCGGCCTCCCACACACTCGCCCACTCGCTCTCCACACACCCGGGCGCGCACCCACGGTCCCGCGGACACGCGCACTCCCCGCGCACACTTGGCCGCCAAGCCGGAGGGGTGGTGCGGCGCCGTCACCGTGCCGGCAGGTTGCCGCCAGAAGAGGGCGCGGCAAGGGGCCCAGAGGGCGTCCCAGTTGGTCGCGGAGCCCGGCTGCGCGGCGATCAGGACCCGGCCGGGCGGGGCTGGGCCGCTGGAAGAGGGCGAGCCCCGGACTGCGCCGGGGCCGGCGGGCAGAGCTCTGCCGGACGCGTGCCATGGACCCTAAGGCTGGCGGCGGTGGCACCGAGGAGGAGGACTGCGTGGACTCGGGCGCTGAGACCGGAGGGTGAGCTGAGCCGGGCTGCGGGCGGGGGGCATCTCCGAGTTGCCTAGTGGCTCCGCCCTGGCCAGGGACCTGGCTGGAGCCGGCAGCCGAGTTGTCGCCTCTGGGCCACAATAGAGGAGCGGGGTCTTCCCTACCCTGCCAGGATCCTCAGGGAGAGAAGGGGCTAGGTCTGGCTGCTGCCTCCCAGACAGTGGCTGCCCTATTGGCTGGCCTTGCTGCGGGAGTAGCAAAGTGGAAAAAACCCTGGTGCAGTGTCCGCCACCTGCCCAACACACACACCACCCCTCTCCCTTCTTGCCCTTGCCACTAAATGAGATGATGTGGCTAGCCAAGCCAGGCAAATGCAGCATCTCGTCTTACCCCATAGAGAGATGGAGTGCTCTTGCACCTGTTTCGACCTTCCAGGAAGACTTCCTACTTAGACGTTTCTCCAGGCCGCCTGGAGTCCAGGATGCGGCTTAGGGGTGGGGAGAGGAGGAAAAACTAGTGTGGAACTCTGGACACTTGAAAGTCTTTCGAGAAGTCTCTAAGATGATGGCATGCTTCAGTTTATAGCTTTATTGTGGGGCTTTATTCTAGGCTTGTTGAGACCTCTCGGACTCTTCGACTGACCCACAACTCTCTCATCCCTAAGCACACTTATCCAGGCCAGAACCTACTGACCATAGTGCAGGCGGGATAAACATTGCGCTGTGATCCAACTTTGATTATTTAAAGAAATGTCCTGTTATCTTCAACGGACACAGTCGCTCAAATCTTCTGAGGCTCATTAGCCCTTTTCCAGCAGCGCTGTTTTTCTGAGACGGACAGAAGGCAGAATGTCTTTCACAAGGTGAATGTCATTGTAAAGGTTTCCACCCGTCCCCATCTGTAAAAGATTTTCCTGTGCGGAGTCAGCACCGCATTCAGGATGTGGGTACTGATCCAGGAGGAAAGGTTGTCTTTTCCTATCTGGAGTAACGGGGAGAAGACGGAACTGTCCCAGACTACAGAAACCTCATTCCTGGAAGGTGGGAAGATTGATACGCATCTTGGGGTGTGGCAACACTGAGGCAGACCTAGAACGCCAGCCCAGAGTGTATCCAGGCTTCTGAACTGACCCTGTGAAGGCTCCCAGCAGCCCCTCTTGCCTGCTCAACCCCGCCATACCTGAAGCCCCCAACTCCCACTCCTAACCCAGATGTAGTGCTTCGTGCCCCTAAGCGTTTACCCTGCAGTGTGCTTTCCCTGCAACCTAAACTTGTGATCACTCACGATTTAGTACAGAACCCGGGTACACTGGCGTGCTGTGATTCCAGTCCTGTACTGTCATTTCCCGCACTTTATGTGGCATTTGTCAACTTTAATTGAAGAGCCTTGGCTTTCTGTTTTTGTCTCTTGCCTCTGGTTAGCTGGGTGAAGGGCGGAAGAAACAAAGTACAACCAGCTCGTTTTTAGCTAGGTTAAATAAAGCACTGACTAGTCTGTTCGTTTTCAATTTACAAAGCTCACCTAAAACAGATATTTTCCCCAAGGGTTCTGTCTGGGAGAAGCAGAGAGGAAGCAGCGATCCAGGGGGTGACATCTCTTCAGGATCCTGATGGTCAGCATGACAGCTGCCAGGGTTAATGGGAGGGGCTTGCAGGGCGTCTTGACACCAGAGCTGCATTTCTGTGCATCTGTGTCCCTAAGATGTGTAGTAAACAGGACAGTGTTTTTTAAAGAATTTGTATTTGCCTCAGTTGTTCTCTGCTGCTGCTCCATGGGGTTCTTCTTAGCTGTAATCTTTATGGAAGCATATTGCCAGGCTTTTCTTTCACAGAGCCGTTTGGTGGGTCTTGACCACCAATCCTGAGGTTAGCAACCATTCCCAAACTGCTTGCACTACCCAGGCTCTTTTATTGCTTCCGTAGCATCCTTAAACTAAAGATAAAAGTAAAATGGAATCTGTTTCAGTAGAACAGTTTCAATGTATGCATTCCTCTTGTGTTTTCTGCATATGCATATATAACCCCTGAGTTAGTAAGCAAAACTATTCAATTTCTCTGTTTTTCTTCTCACCTTCCACTGAACCCATCCAGCCTTCACATAGCTACTTGTGGAGACTCCATATGAAGAATATAGAAAGTACTCAATAGTGTTTACTACCATGACATTTTTAAAAATGCAAATATGATCACAGCTGTCCTCTTTTGAAACTTCTAGTGGCCTACCATCTCTAAAGTGCAAAAAGTTGGTGTTGTCTACAAGCCCAGACGTTCTGAACCCCAGCCTTCTCTCTCTCTGGCATTCTTTTTCAGCAGGTCTTTGTTTCCTGTCTGCACCTAGTTGTGTCAGACAGGTCTTCTCGGTTTCCCTCACCTTTGTCAAGCTGCCCTTTTTGCTAGGCGTGTCCTTCTCTAGTGGAATGCCTGTCCATTAGGTGAAACTCAACCCTGTTTTCAAGACTCAGCTCAAGTGACACATCCTCAAAGGCAGAGATTCTTAATTTGGGGTTTGTGAATAGTATTTCAAGTGGTAGCCAAAGTGATGTGCTTTGTGAATTTTAAAAGATAGCTTTTCTGGTTTTGTTTTGTTTAAATCAGATCCTCAAAAAGGTGACTCCTCCAAAAAGGTTAAAAGGGAAAAAAAGTCACTGATAAGTGGACTTCAACTTGAACCACCACTGTATATCAGAGCAGAACTGTGCTCCATGGGGCTTTCAGTGCCTGACTTTTCAGAAAGTAGATCACTAGGTTTGTTTAACAGCGAAGGCGTTAACTGCTAGTGTCACCCAGGGACTCCCCAGTAAGGTTAAGGATGCATGATCTTGAATCTTCCTAACAGATCCACCTCCCCACTGCTCCCTCTCCTGGTGACACTGTCTGCCTAATCTGTTGTGCTCTATGCAGTTAGTGCTCACTGTCACCAAGCCCACAATCCTCACTGCAGGGGTGCTGCCCTGAGCCCAGAGACTGGACTCCTACTTCCTCCTCATAGCCCTAATGCCTTGCACCATGTCTAGAGCACAGCAGGTGCTCAACACATTGTATTTGAATGAGGGGATAAAGTCAATTGGAGGCACTGATTTTTTTCCCTAAATTGTGGTTTCCAAAAATATCTGTGAGAAAAAATAAAATTTGGCAGCAACCTACTGCAAAGTAGAAGGATTTATATGTGAAACATTCAGCAGCTAACCTGAAGGTTCACAGTTCAGACCCACAATCTACTCCGTAGTAGGAGTGGCAGTGTGCTTCTGTGAAGGTCACAGGCTTGGAAACTATGGGGCAGTTCTACTCTGCCTTAGAGAGTTGCTATTAGGTGGAATTTTCTTGGTATCAGTGGGGTTTATATGTGAAAGATTTTACACAGATGCTGTCCCTATCTGTTATTGATAACAAATACTCTTTTTTATTTCTTTATTCAGCAAATATTAAGCGCCTCCAGTATACAGAATAGAGTCCTGGTAGCACAGTGGTTAAGCACTCAGCTGTTAACCAAAAAGTTGGCAATTCAAATCCACCAGCTGCTCATTGGAAACCCTGTAGGACAGGTCTGCTCAGCCCTGTAGGGTCAATATAAGTTAGAATCAACTCATCTCAACAGCAATGAGTCCTTTTTTTTTCTTTTTTCTTTCTTTCTTTTTTTTTGAATAAAAATGGGATATACTGTTCTAGATGCTGAGGATAGAGCAATTATATGAGTCAGGTACCATACCTTCCCTGAAGGAGTTTGACATACAGTAGGAGGACAGATGTCAGGCAGTGATTTATGCAGTTAGTGATTTTATTAGAGTTATAATAAGTGCTACTCAGGGAGTAGCGTCTTGTTACTAACACTAGAGCTGACTGGTGGGAGGAGCTGGGTTCAGGGAAGCTGTCTCTCTGAAGGGACATTTGGTGAAAGTGGATGGGTCTTGAGAGTTCTGTCAAGAGCAGCCTGTGTAGTGCCTGAGGCAGAAAGGAACGGATTGATGGGAGGAACCAAAAGAAGACATTTTGGCCAGTGGCCTCACATGTGAAAGCTTTTCAGGTTCATTCTAAGTGCACTGGGAAAAATTTTAAGAAGTTTCCTGAGACTGTTGTGTTATAGGCATTGCATTGCATTGTATGGAGAAAGTCAAGTATGGAGATCAGTGAGGAGTTTTTTGTGGAAGTTGAAGCCACAGATAATGGTACAGTGGACAAGGATAGTGTCAGCAGAGAGGGTAAGAGGCTTTGGGGGACATTTAGCAAGTGGATGAGCATTCAGGACTGAGAATGGGGAGTGAGGAAAAGGGAGCTGTCGAGGTTGACTTCTACCTTAACAACGTGGTGCAGAGTACTAAGAATAAAAAAGCTTGAAAGTAAACCAAGTTTGGGCATAGTAAGTATCCTTTCCAATATGCTGCCTTTGAGATACTGAGAGACATCTAAGTAGGGATGATGAGTTGAGTGAGCAGAGACAAGGTCTGCATGATGACATCACATTTGGAAACTATCCATCTAAATGTGGCAGTGGAGGCCCTGGGAGTAGATTATACCAAGGAAAGGTAATCGCTAACAATGATCTAGGATTCATTATCTATAAGAGCTTTACATACTTCAGTAACTTATTTAATCCTTCAACTCCAAGAAATGGGTACTATTTAAGACCAACTTTGAGAAACACAGCAACGTTGAAATGTTGGGTAAAACAGGATGAGCTGATCAAGGAGCATGAGAAAGATTAAGCATGAGATGGAAAAAGGAATAACGTGGTGTCAGAAAGGAGTTTATGAGAAAGGAAGGAGTGCTAAGTGTGCTGCTGAGAAGCTAATTAGAACGAGGAATGCTGAGTGTCTTTACTTAACAGAGAGAACGAAGTGAAGGTGGAATAGCGTTTAACAGTGGAGCAGTGTCTTCCAAGGGACAGAAGGTGAGGAAAAAGAAATAGAGACCTTTGTCTGCATAGGAAGGATAGAAGGTATAAGGAAGTCTTTGCTGCGGGTGAAGTACGGTGAAAGATTTTTAAAAATAGGTGCTAACTGGGCAATAACTGCTGATAGAAAGGATTCTGTACAAAGCGAACAGATAAAGATATAGGAAGGAAAAATGTCAACCTATACCGGAAGTTCTCTGAGAAAGTACAAGTAGATAGACAATGTGGCTTTGGGTGGGAGGAGGGACTTCTCTCTCTTACAAGGAGAGGGAGGGAAGGGAATATGCAGTCAGTTGTAAGATACCAGAGGTCTGAAGAAAGTGGAGATTTAGTATAATTGTTTTAGGCAATGTTCAGTGAGAGCCCAGCTGAAACTAAACCAAAAATCCACCGACATGAAGTGGATTCCAACTATAGAGACCCTACAGGAAAGAGTGGAACTGCCCCCTAAAGTTTCCCAAGGAGCACCTGTGGATTTGAGCTGCCAACCTTTTGGTTAGCAGCCATAGCACTTAACCACTATGCCACCAGGGCTTGAGATGAGTTATTACCTATTTATGAGACTACACATCTACATTGCTCTTTATTTTCCTGTGACAATGCTCATATTTAGGTCAGGCAGAGAGAAGTGGAAGTTGGGATCTCAAAGACTGGAGGGGTAGATGAGTTATTGCAAGATGGTATGACCAAAACATAGGAGCAGAGAATTTTATGGTATTGCTTGAGGTAACTTTGATCATTGCAGCAGCATGATGGAAATACTGGCTCCTGAAAGCCTTTACAAGTCACACTGCAAATGGGCCAAATGTACTGATCAGTTTGAAAGTTATAATTTAAAGAGCCAGCCTGGCACAGGTCAAGTTCTGGCTCCTCCACTTAGTAATAATGGAAACTTGTGTCAGTTACTTAGCCTTTCTCTGCCGTCTGAAAAACGGGGGTGATGATAGTAGTATTCACTGCATAGGGTTTTGGTGAGGACTTAAATATACAGCCCCTATAACAATGCTTGTGGAAACCCTGATGACGTAGTAATTAAGTGCTACACCTGCTAACCCAAAGGTCTGCAGATGGACCCTACCAGTGATCTCTGGAAACGCTGTGGAGCAGTTCTACCCTGTCCTGTAGCATTACTAGTGCTAAGTAAACCTCAGTATGTTGTTATTTCTCATCAGACTAATTGTTATTGTTATGAAGAATGCTGCAAATGATAAACTTTGAATTTTATACAATAACAAATGCACATCTTATGGTGAGCTCAAGACCATGTGATGTGCCACAGAAATAAATCCAATTAAATAAAGAATTGCCACATGAACATTACCACCATTTAATTCTGGTTCTTTATACTCATCAGAAGAGTCCCTGGGGAGTGTGATGGTTGACTTCTGAGCTGCCAACAAAAAAGCATGGCAGTTTGAACACACTCAGAGGCACCTTGGAAAGAAGGCCTGGTGATCTTCTCAAAAGGTCCCCACCATGAAAACCCTGCGGGGCACAGCTCTACCCTGAGACACATGGGCTTACCATGAGGCCAGGTCAACTCAGTAGGAATTGGTTTGCTTTGTTTCTATACTCCTTAGAGCAGATGCTCTATTCTTTTAATACTATAAGAAATTTGATCATTGGAAAGATAATAGGACATGCTTCATTACTATAATTTTTATTTTTGTGTAAAGGGAGAACAGGCTGTGATGATGCATGGCGAGTTAGTGACCTGAACCGAAGGCTGGGTCTTCAGCATGCTTCCCATTTAGTGCAGTTTGATCTATAACTCTTCTGTTGTTCTTCTTCTTCTTTCTTTCTTTTTTTTTATTGTGATTAAGTGAAAGTATACAATCCAAATCCATTTTCCATGCCCTCCTGTCTATAGCTCCTCTGCTTTTCTTGCCCTGTGACAGCACACTCCTTTTCATTTAATGCTTGTCATATCCTCTTAACAAGCTCCTGCCCCCTCCTCTCCACCCTCTTCTCTCCCATCTAGAAAGAGACCAGTAGGACAGCTTCCTATAAATGCACAGAGCCACACAGTAAGCCTACCATATGGTCACATTTTGTCCCTGAGTCTAGTCCATTTTTGTCTGAAGAGTTGACCTCAGTAGTGTATTTCTAGACAGGGGCAGCAGCAGGTCTAGGGGCCATGCTCCCAGGGAATATTTTGGGCTGTGGTACCAACTGTTGTGGTGTTTTAGTAGAGTTCTTGAGCTACATCCTTCTTTTTCTCATGTTGCCACAGGGACCTCAACATTGCATGCCCTACCACGACTGTCTTTAGTGGTCGCCAGGCACCATCTGGTTCTTCTGGTTACATGTTGATACAGTCTCCCATTTGCATAGATCCTTCTGTTTTCTGAGCTCTTTTTTTCTCGTCTCTTTGGTGTTCTTGGTAATCATCTGTTCCAGCTGGATTGGGACCGTTTGGTTAACTTCTGATGGCAGCTTTTTAGTTTTTAAGACCCCAAACGCCACTCACCAATATGGGGTGCACAAGACTCTCTTAGCAATAGGCTAATTATGCCAGTTGACCTCAATGTTCCCCAAGAGCATGGTCCACAGACCACCCACCTGCTACTCTGTCCTTGCAGTATTGGGTTGAGACTAGAAGAACTCTCAGTTTATGACGGAAGTCCAGTTAAGTTGATCTGCTGTCTACTGCATGCTGTCACTGCTTTCACCTAACCAAATTTCTATCAACTATCTAATCTATGACCAACCCTTGCCTCCACTTCCTGCCCTTGTAGCCATCAGTCTTTTCTTCTGTGCATAAGTCTATTTTTAAGTCCTTATAGCTGAGATCCCATATAATATTTGTCATTTTGCCGCTGACTGATTTTGCTCAGCATAATGTCTTCCAATTGAAACCAGGGTATGAGATGTTTCCTAAAATCATCATTGTTTTTTTCCATTGCATAGTGTTCAATGTATCATAGTTTGTTTATCCATTCATCTGCTGATGAGCATCTCGGTTGACTTCATCTTTTTGCTGTTGTGGACTGTACTACAATAAACATTCATGTACATGTGTCTGTTCATGTGACCACCTCTGTTTCTGTAGAATAAATTCCAAGCAGTGGGATTACTGGCTCAAATGGTCTATATATTTCCACCGTTTAAGGAAGTGCCACGTTGCTTTCCAAAGAGGTTGTACCGTTTTACAATCCCACCAGCACTGTAGGAGAGTGCCAATCTCTCCACAGCCTCTCCAGCATTTGTTATTTTGTATTGTTTGGATTATTGCCAACCTTGTTGGGGTGTGATCGTATCTCATTGTAGTTTTGATTTAGATTTTTATGATAGCTAATGATCGTGAACATTTCCTCATGTGTCTTTTGGCTGCCAGGATATCCTCTCTAGTAAAGTGTCTGCCCATCTCCTTTGCCCATCACTTAATTGGGTCATTCACCTTTTTCTTGTTGCTATTTTGCAGTACCTTGTAGATAATGGAGATCAGATGTTAGTCCAAAATGTAGTTGCCAAATATTTTCTCCCATTCCGTAGGTGGTCTTTTAACTCTTTTGATGAAGTCTTTAGATGAGCAAAAGTGTTTGGTTCTTACTGGTTCCCACTTATTTATTTTGTCTTCTGTTGATCATGCTTTGTCAGATTTTAAAGTCTGTCTAAGCTGTATGTATTAGAAATTCCATTGTTGACCCTATTTTTTCTTTCATGATCTTTATCGTTTTAGGTTTGATATGTAGATCTTTGATGCATTTTGAGTTAGTTTTTGTGTAAGGTGTGAAATATAGGTCTTGTTTCAGTTTTTGCAGATGGATATCCAGTTTTGCCAACACCGTTTGTTAAAGAGCCTGTTTTTACCTCAGTTTACAATCTCAGGGGCTTTGTCGAATGTCAACTGTTCATCGGAGAATAGTGGCATCTCTGGGCTCTCAACTCTGTTCCATTGGTTTATTTGTCTCTTTTTATACCAGTACCGGGCTGTTTTTACTACCATGACAGTGTAGTAGGTTCTAAGGTCAAGTAGTATAAGGCCTCCCACTGTGTTCCTCTTCTTCAGCAGTGCTTTATGTATCTGAGGTTTCTTTCTTTTCCAGACACAGTTGGTGATTTGTTGCTCCATCTCATTAAAAATAACACTGGAATTTGTATTGAGATTGCATGGTATATGTAGATAGCTTTGGGTAAAATGGAGATTTTCACAATGTTAAGTCTTCCTATCCGTGAGCAGGGTAGATTTCTCCATTTATGTTGAGTCTCTTTTGGTTTCTTGCAGTAAGGTCTCTGTATAAGTCTCTTATTTCTCTGGTTAGAGCTATTCCTTGATATTTTGTCTTCTCAGGGGCTGTAGTAAATGCTATTGATTTAGTGATTTCCTCTTTGATGATGTCTCTGTTGGTGTAAAGGAATCTCACTGATTTATTAATGCTTATTTTACGTGCTGATACCTTGCTGAACTGCCCTGTTAGTTTCAGCAATTTACTTATGGATTTGAGGAATCTCTGTATATACAATCACATCATCTGCAAATAGGAAGATTTTTACTTCTTCTTTGCTGATGTGGATGCCATTTATTTGTCTTCTCTAATTGCTCTGGCTAGACCCACAGGTACAATGTTGAATACAAGTGGTAAGAGTGGGCATCCTTGTCTCGTTCCTGTCCTGATCTCAAGGGGAATTCTTTTAGTGTCTCACCATTCAGAATGATGTAGGCGGTTGGCTTTGTGTAGATACCCCTTATTCAGTTGGGGATTTCCCATCTGTTCCTATTTTACTGAGAGTAATTAGCATGAATGGGTGTTGGACTTTGTCAAAGGCCTTTTCTGCATCAGTGGACAAAATCAGGTGATTCTTATCCTTTGTGTTATTTATGTGGTTGATCACATTGTTTTTCTGATATTGAACCAGCCATGCATCCCTGGTATGAATCCAACTTGCTCCTGATGAGTTATTTATTTATTTAGTATGTTGTTGAATTCTATTGGCTAGGATTTTGTTGAAGATTTTTCCATGTAGGTTCATGAGTGATATTGGTCTGTAATTTTCTTTTTTAGTGGGCTGTTTCCCTGGTTTTGGTGTCAGGGTTATGCTGGTTTCATAGAAAGAATTTGAGAGTAATCCATCCCTTTCTATGCTGTGAAATAGCCTCTGTGGTATTGGAGTTAACTCTTCTCTAAAAGTTTGGTAGAATTCTCTGGTGAAACCATCTGGGCCAGGACTTTTTTAGTTGGCAGTTATTAAATTACTTTTTCAATCTCTTCCTTTGTGATGTGTTTATTAAGTTGTTCTACTTCTCCTTGTAATAATTTTGGTGATATGAAATGTAGAAATTATTACACTTCCCCTAGGTATTCAAATCTGTTAGAGTAAGTCTTTCATAGTATTCTGTTATGATACTTCTGATTTCAGTTGGGTCTGTTGTGACATCTCCCATCACATTTCTTATTCAGGTTATTTGTTTCCTCTCCTGTTGTTCTTTTCTAAGTTTAGCCAGTGATTTATCAATTTTGCTGATCTTTTAAAAGAGCCAGGTTTTGTTATTTTTTCAATTGTTCTTCTATTTGCTAATTCATTTAGTTCTGCTCTAATCTTTATTATCTGTTTGTTTGTTTTTTTTTCCTGGTGCCTGAGGGGTTCCTCTGTTTCCCGCTTTCTACTTGTTCAAGCTACAGGCTTAATTCTTTGGTTTGGGTCCTTTCTTCATTCTGGATGTCAGCATTTATAGGGATAAATTGATTTCTGAGCACCACTTTTGCTGTATCTCATAGGTTCTGGTAGGATGTGTTGTCATTCTCATCTGATTCCATAAATTTCTTTATTTCATCCTTGATTTCTTCTATAACCCATGAATATTGAGCTAGATGTTGTTCAGTTTCCTTAAGTTTGAATATCTACCTATGGTTTTTCTGCTATTGATTTTGACTGTTATGGCTTTATGCTCCAAGAAGATGCTTTGCAATAATTCAGTGGTTTGGATTTTGTTGAGACTTGCTTTAGGTCCTAACACATGGCCTAATTCTAGAAAATATTCCTGTGCATTGTAGAAGATGGTGTACTTATCTGTTGATGGGTAGAAACTTCTGTATATGTTGATAAGGTCTAGTTGGTTAATTGTCTCAGTAAGATCTTCTGGATCTTTACTGAGTTTTTTTTCTGGATGATAAGTCCATTACTGAAAGTGGAGTGTTGATGTCTCCAGCTATTACTGTGGAGTGATCTATCTCATTTTTCAGTGTTGTCAGTGTTTGTTCTCTGTATTTAGATGCTCTGGTATTGGGTGCATAAATATTTAATATTGTTAATCCTTTGCATTGAACCTCTCAGCAATAAATAGTGACCATCCTTGTCCAAAGTGGTGGATCTTACATTGAAGTCTATTTTATCTGAGGTTAGTATTGTGCTCCCACTCTTCTTTGTATGTTGTTGGCTTGATATATATTTTTCCATCCTTTGATTTTCAGTTTATTCATATCTTTGAGTCTTAGGTGTTTCTTGTAAGCAGCATATAGATGGGTCATGTCTTTAGATGCATGATGTCACTCACTGTCTTTATTGGAGTGTTTGGTTTGATTACATTCAGTATAATTATTGATAGATATGTGTTCAGTGCTGTCATTTTGATTCCTTTATTTTTGTGTTATTGATGTTTTCTGTGTTGCTCTTACTACTCTCTTCTCAGTCATTCTTATTTGTGGGTTGACTTTTCATCTTTTTCAGTGTTAGTTTTGTGTTTGTTGAGACTTCTGTGTTACGCTTCTTGTTTTGACACATCACACTGTTATTTTACTTTGTGGCTACCCCTATAATTCACTTACTATTCTAAGTTTAAACCAGACTGTAACTTCCGTATATCTTTTTAATTTCCTCTCCATCTGAAAGGGTTATACCCACTGTAATATAGTCCTCTTTTTAATGTGGTGATGTCATAGTTGTCATGGTATGATCACTGGTTCCCTTATTTTAATAATGTAGTTTTGATTGAGCTTATTGACTTCCCTAAGTGAGTAGGATTGTGGATGATGTGTGCTGCATTGCCTCCTTAAGTATACACCCAATGTTGTTTTTCTGAGCAAAGAACTTCTTTCAGCATTTCTTGTAGCCTTGGTTTGGTTTTTACAAAGTCTCTAAGCTTCTGTTGATCTGCACCTGTCTTAATTTCACCATCATATTTGAAAGATGGTTTTGCAAAATATGTAATTATTGGTTGGAAATTTTTTTCCTTCAGGGCTTTGAATGTGTCATCCCACTGCTTTCTTGCCAACATCATTTCTGTGGAGAATTCAGATGAAAGCCTACAGGGTTTCTCTCTGCATATTAGCTTTGCTTTGAGCCTCTCTGCCTTTAGGAGAATCTATTTATGTTTTATTAAGCTTGATTATAATATGTCTTCAACTCAACAGCACTTGGCTGGCTATAATATGTCTTGGTGTCTTTCTTCTGGGGTCTAGTTTTGTGGCATTTGATACACATCTTGAATATCTGTGTTCTCTGACAATTTCAGGGAAGTTTTCTGTCAGCAACTCTACAGCAATGCTCTCTGTATTTTCTTCTATCCTTCCCTGTTCAGGAACTCCAACTATTTGTAGATTATTCCTCTTAATAGAGTCTCACATGTTTCTTAATGCTTCTTCATTGTTCTTATTTCGTTTGTCTGATTTTTTCTCATAAATGCTATTGTCAGTTGCTCTATAAGTCTCACTTCTGTCTCTTCAATTCTGCTCTTTTGACTTTGCAATGAATTGTGTAATTCTGTAATTTTCTTATTGATCTGCTGAATTTCAGACCATTGATGTTCCATCAATTCAAATAGCTCACTGAATTTTTCATTTTGCTCTGCTGCATTTTGTTTAATCTCTAGGAGGGCCCTATATATAATTATTTTGTACTCAACCTCCAATAGTTTGAGAGAGGCTTTTTCATCTGGAAAGTTTTTTAATTCTTTATTTTGGGAATTTTCTGGATGGAACCACGGTGGACTGTTTCTTTAAATGGTTAACTATCAACTGTTGTCCAAGTGCCATCTATAAGCTGTTTGATTTCTCTGATGTTACCTCACCAGGAGCTGAGCCAAAGTCCTAAGTGGGGAACTGGTCACCAGCTGTCTCTATGTACTCCAGTGACTGGCCCCACTTGGACTCTGCAGTGGCAGGCTCTGCTTCCTTACTGGCAGAGACAGCACCCTACTTATGGAGTCACTGGGGGTCCATCGGCTAACGCTCTGATGTGAATCAGTAAAGAGTGGAGGAGATGCTGCCAGGGCTGTCATCTGTCAGTTCTCCAGGTGGTCTTATTTGAAAGGGTACTTTACTTCTGAATGGGGAGCTGTCCAACAGCTGCTGAAAACAGGCCCTCAGATGTGGCAGGCCCTGCCTTCCAGTTGACAACTAAAGTACTTCATAGGCTGTCCCCAGATGCTATGATGTGGTTCAAAGTAGGGATAAGTTAAGGCCTTCCTGCTATCCTCTGCCAAGCCCCATCAGTAAATCTAGACACGAATTGTTTCAAACACCACTTCTCTGCTGGAGAAGCATTTGCCAGATGGACTGTTGTTCTGCTTGAAAATCAGCCTCAGCTAAGGCCCCTGCCTGGGTAACTCTGCCTGCCAGCCAATCAAGATGGTGTCCCAGCTGAGCTGCCATTCTTGCCCTTAAACAGCAGTCTATAGCACAGCTCATAAAATAGAGATTGACGGGCAGTGGTGCCCTTAGGAAGCAGCCGGGCTCTCAATATATGGCTATCCCATGCATTGTCTCTCTGCTGTGCTATATGCTGTTTACTTAAGCACTGCAGTTCAGCGTATTTACTGGGTCATGCACAGTTCCTACCTTCCAGATAACAAAGAAGGCATCAGTACCTGCAGTCCTCCAAAATGGTGAATCAGCAGGAGCAGGAGTCAGTGGCCACTGGCTCATCTTTGAGAGGAGTTGTTTAGTCTGCTACTGGTGCCTAGTCAAATCTGACAACACTATGCCTGACCCTAGGGCTCCCTGGATGTCCACTGCTCCATTCAGTTATCATTCCAGGCCTTAGTTCTCAGAGGGAATTGAGGAGACGTGTGTCTAGTCTGCCACCTTGGCCCCACCCTTTATTGTTTATTTTCTTTTGCATGAAATGCTGCTTTTGTCACCTGACTCATCTAATATAAGCCATTGAAGGCAAACTATTGTTCTTCTTTGGCAGTTGATGTCATTTTGAAACTCCCGTTTTACAAATCCACTTGAAAGTAAGCCTTCTACTTCTCTATACTTTTTCTTAGGAAGAAACTTGGGAAGTACATTGCTGATGGTGATAAACTATCTTAAGAAACAGGATCACTGAATACAAGGACAGCCGAAGTTGCTCAAAGCCCAGATAAAAGAAGTAGAAAGAGTAAGGCAATGCTTTGTCATGGGTATTGCATAGTGATGTCTCTAAGATAATGGCATCTAAGCCACCCTTTCAAATATGACCGTACTGAAGCAAGCTATATTTGTGGACCTCTGCATCCCTGCCAGTTGAACCTCATGAGCTCCTGAAAGTGTGAAGTCATAGTGTGTCTGTTGAAACACAGGTACTCAAGGTCAGGAATGAAGATTCAGCGTTTAGGCAGACCCAGGAACGGAGGCACAGCAGGGGTAGTTATAGCCAGTTTCTTGTACAGTGGCTGGAGGTGGGTAGAACTTTGAGTGGGCAGCAGGCAGCTGGACAGGCAGGCAGGCCCCCCAAATGGGCAGCAAGCAGTGCCTCATGGACTAGTGACCTTATATACTAGTTTTATACAAAAGTGGCTATCTGCCAGATACAGGGCCCAAAGGTCATAAAAAAGCTGCATAACTATTGCTGAATTAGCTGAATTAGTCCTGACCAGAAGGCCTGTGCAGAGTTCAAAGGCTTGAGCAAGATAACCTTTCATACTGTCTCCACAGTGCCCTTTGTCTTTGGATCACCTCCATCCATCTGATGCTTCACTGTGACTTTAGAGATAACAAACTATTCAGGGGTATAGGTTTTATAAAGAGATGGATGTGAAAGAATAGGTAAAATAAATTGAAAAATGGAAAAGGTAAAAAGGAAAAACTCATACAGAAGATAAAGTGACATATTGGGTACTCTGTTAGCTTTGTGGAGTACCTGGGTGGTGGAAATGGTTAACATACTGCTGCTGATTAAAAGTTTAGGGGTTCAGATCCATCCAGAGGCAGTTAAGAAGAAAGGCCTGGTGATCTACTTCTAAAAAAATCAGCCACTGAAAACCCTGTGAAGCACAGTTTTACTCTGATACACGTGGGGTCACCATCAGTCAGAGGCAGCATCAACCAGGGCTTCCAACTGGTTAGAATTCATACTGGAAACCTGCATGTTTAACAAGTTCCCAGGTGATGCTAATGCTGCTGATTAGGGACCAATTCTGAGAACCACTAGTAGAGCAGTGGCTCTTGAATTTTATTATACCTAAGAATCACCTGGGGATTGAAATGTCAATTCTGATTCAGTATATCTGGGGTGGAAATGCTGATTCTTAGTAGGGGTCCAAGCTATGGAGTCAACTCATAGCAACTGTGTGTGTGTGTGTGTGTGTGTGTGTGTGTGTGTGTGTGTGTTCAACGTGGAGCTAGTTAACTTTAAATCACATAGCATCTAATTCACTGCACTGAGAGTTAATAGATGAGCCCCTGCTACACTGAGCTGATGTGTTACAGAAACATCAAGATCAGTTTTACAAAATGACAAGATCAGTTTTTATGGTGATTTTCCTGGAAAAAAAAATTAGGAAAGTATTCATTATACATATATAAACCACATCCAATTTTCTGTTCATTATTGGCACAAACGCTAGTGTAATATATGGAAATATATGTACTGTTTGTGTCAAGCACGTGACATGAATTATTGTATTATTCTGCTCACCTTCATCATATGTCCACAAATTCTTCTTCCTAAAATTGTCCATGGATTCACCTTTCATGAATGTCTCATATAGGATGAATGTGTCATATAGAGCCAGCTGTGTAATTCTTATGATGTGGAGAGCAAGGAAAAGGATTCTCAAGGCAGCTACTCTGCTGCTTCCCCCACCTCCCCCCACCCAATAAAAAAGAGAACTTCTCCAGAGAACCCTGTCAGATACCTTATTGTTCTCTGAAATGGTTTGAACCTGTTTAATTATGCACAGAAATGTTTTCAGCTTTATCGTTTCTTTTCAGTGACAAGATCACTAGCAAATAATCATTTGGGGTTATTCGTAATATATTTTATGAGCTGTATTTCACACCTTGGCTCAGTGCGTAATCCTACTTACAATAATTTTTCTAAAGCAAAGAAAGTAAATACAAAACTAGTCACTATAATCACAGTGTGCTTTATAAAAGTGAGCAGTCAGGCGAGAATTATTTCAGATGAAGGGAATGACAACACACAATACAGGAGAAGTCAGCACAACTGAACTAAACCAAAAGCTAAGAAGTTTCCTAAACACAATCAAACACTTCGAGGGACAAAGAAGAAGAGTCAGGAGTCTGGTGACCATGGTTTCAGGGTACATCTAAGCCAACTGGCGTAATAAAGTGTATTAAGAATATGTTCAGAATCTCACTTTGGTGAGTGGTATCTGGAATCCTAAAAGCTAGCAAGCAACCATCTAAGAAACATTAATTGGTCCCGACCCACCTGGAGCAAAGGATAATAAAAAACAGCAAAGACTTAAGGAAAATATGAATCCAAGAGACAGAAAGGGCCACATAAACCAGATATGACATCAACATAAGACTGGAAGAACTAGATGATGCTCAGCTACCATCAATAACTGCCCTAACAGGGAACTCGACAGAGTTCTTGATGGAGTGGGAGGAACATGAGGTGCAGAACTCAAACGTGAGTGAAAATACCAGACTTGGTGTTCTCATAGACTGAAGAGTCCCAAAAGGCATGGCCCTGGACTATCCGTTAGGCCAGAACTGAAACCGTTCCTGAAGCCAACTCTACAGACAAAGATTGAGCTAATACATAAGACATAAAATGATAATATTGAAGAGTGGGAAACTCTGGTGGTGTAGTGGTTAAGCCAAGATGTTGGCAGTTCAAATCCACCAGGAGCTCCTTGGAAACTCAATGGGGCAGCTCTGCTCTGCCTTATAGGGTCACTGTGAGTCAGAATCAACTCATTGTCAGTGGTTTGGTTTTTTGGTTTTTGGTTAGTGAAGAGTATGCTTCTTGGTTTAAGTAGATACATGAAACTAAATGGACAGCTCCTGTCCAGCAGTGAGATGAGAAGACAGAGGGGGACAGGAGCTGGTTGAATGGACATGGGAAATACAGGATGGGGAGGAAGACTGCTGTCAGTGTGAGGAGAGCAATTAGGGTCACATAACAATGTATGTGTAAGTTTTTGTATGAGAAACTGACTTGAATTGTAAATTTTCATTTAAGGCATAATTTTTAAAAAGTGAACAGGCAGGAAGAATCATATAGCCAACAAAGGGGGTGAATAAGTTATAGTACATCATTTCATGTAAAATTATAATTAGAAGAACTATGTGGCAGCATGCTATAATGATGTTAAGTGGAAAGAGTAGAGTTCCAAGTTTTATGTATGTCAATATGGCAACCATGTACAATTTGCATAAACTCCTAGGGTTACCATGAGTTGGAATTGACTTGATGGCACTGAGTTTGGATTTTTTTATGTTTATTTTTTTGGATGAACAAAACCTGGAAAGCAATGTGAGTGTGCTCCAGAGGTGAGATTTTTAGGAGACTTTTCTTTCATTACCTGATTTCTGTGTTGACAGTGGGTGAGGAGGGAAGGTAGGTGATAGATGGGATTGCAAAGGTGGGCAGAGAACTCTCTCTGATTGGGAAAGGGATTTGTGTTTTACACAGGGCTTCAAACAAGTTCATTTTGGTTGGAACTACTGTCAAGAATTTTCAGATCTAACACGTTCTCTTCTGAGAATTTACATTTCTAACAGGTTCCCAGGAAGTTATGCATAAGACTGCCTGGGGATTTTATTAAAATATAGAGTCTGATTCAGTATGTTTGGAGTGGAAATGCAAATTCTCAGCAGGGATCTTGTTAGAAATGTAAATTCTTAGCAGAGGTTAAACCAGAGAGAACAGATTCAAAGCCCTAGTTTTATGCTAGAGACCTTGATATTCATCCATATGGTAATGGAGTACAGAGAAGGATAGATCCTTGTTTGTGCTTTGCAGAGACTGCTATGTGGGGAAGTGGTTGGAACAGGGCAAGTGTTGGTCAGGAGATGACCAGCGAGCAGTCTGGCCGGGGGCAATGCCACTGGAGACAAAGAGACATCTGTGGCAGGGGCATTAGTGGTGCCAGCACTGCTCTATAGTACAACTGTTGCACTTTAAGATTCTTGAAATATGTTTCAAATATAAATTATTTTGTATATACATATCCATCTGTATGCAGATCTTTAAAGTGTACATGTATGTGAATCCCATCTGCTTCAAGAATATTCGGAAAAATCTAGCTGCAAATGCCAGTGTCATGGATTGAATTCTGCTCCCCCAAAAGTATGTGTAGTAATTTGGCTGGGCAAGGATTCTCTGTATCCTGTGACTGCCCTCCATTTTGTGATTTTCTGATACTGTAAATCCTAATCTCTGCCTGTGGATAATAGATAGGATGATTATGTTAAAAGAGGATTAGGGTAGGACTGCAACACCCTTGCTAAGGGAGTTTCCCTGGAGTGCGGCTTGCACCACCCCTTATCCTTTCATCCTACGGGAGATAAAAGGACAGAGAAGCAGGTAGAGAATTGGGAACCTCGTACCATCAAGAAAGCAGCACCGGGAGAAGAGCCCGTCCTTCAGACCTGAGGTTCCTGTGCCGAGATGTTCCCTGAACAAAGGCTGATACAATACAAGGACTTTACTCCAGACACAACAAGGGGGAAAGCCTTCCTGAATTTGGATTTATAGCCTACCAGACTGTGTGAGAAGAAACCTTCCTTTGTTAAGGCCATCCACGTTGTGGTATGTCTGTCAGAACAGTACCGGATGACTAAAACAGCTGGTGAATTTGTAACAATAAAACAGTCACAGTATATAGTGTTATTACATGTTTCATTGAATAGCCATGGAATGAATTTAAGATCAGACCATCTTAAAATGATCATGTTGTAATGGAATTATTTTGCCATGGCATCTACTATAGAGGACTTCTGCTGAGCAGTCACTGAACTGATATAGCTACGTTTCTTAGAATTGCCTTTAAGTTTATGTCCTGTCTGGTTTCAGAAAGAATTTAATGCAGCAGTGCTGTGCTAGTGCTAGAAATGCTGCTCTCTCTCTCATCTCCCTTACCTTCTCCAGATCATCTAACTAACATCCACACTGCATGCTTCATTCAAGCCCTAACCCTTCCTTGCCTAGTGGTTTCCTTGCAAGCAGTGTCACTTTAGTTTCCTGACCAATAGGATAAAAAAATGGATTGGCTGCCTGGATCTCCTCTTTAGTGAAATGTCTGTTCGTCTCCTTTGCCCATCACTTAATTGGATGGTTTATCTTCTTCTTATTGATATTTTGTAGTATCTTATAGATTATGGCGATCAGGCGTTGCTCTGACATAGAGTTGCCAAATATTTTTTCCCATTCTGTAGGTGTTCTTTTAATTCTATTAATAAAGTCTTTGAATGAGCGAAAGTGTTTGATTTTTAATAGTTCCCATTTATCTATTTTCTCTTCAGTTGATTATGGTTTGTTTGACAGATTTTGGAGTCTGTCCACATTGTGTACCTCTTCTTGGATGAGCTTTGTCATTTTAGGTTTGATATTTAGGTCTTTTATGCAGTTGGAGTTGGTTTTTGTATAAGGTGTAAGATGTGTATCTTGTTTCAGTTTCTTACAGATGGATATCCAATTTTGCCAGCACCATTTGTTGAAGAGACTGTTTTTACCCCCATTTAATGTCTTAGGGCCTTTGTCAAATATCAACTGTTCATAGGCAGATGGTGTCATCTCTGGGGTCTCAATTCTGTTCCATTGATCAGTCTGTTCTTGTACCAGTACCAGGCTGTTTTGACCACTGTGGCAGTTCTAAGGTTGGGTAATGAGAGGCCTCCCAGTGTGTTCTTCTTCTTTAGTAGTACCTTACTTATCCAGGGCTTCTTCCCTTTCCATACAAAATTGGTGATCTGTTTCTCCATCTCATTAAAAAAATGACACTGAAACTTGTATTGGCATTGCATTATATAAGTAGATTGCTTTGGGTAAAATAGACATTTTCACAATGTTAAGTCTTCCTCTCCATGAGCAGGGTAGGTTTTTCCATTTATCTAAGTTTCCATTTATCTAAGTTTTCCATTTATCTAACTCTCTTAGTTTCTTGTAGTAAGGGCTTGTAGTTCTCTTTGTAAAGGTCTGTTATTTCTCTGGTTAGATTAATTCCTAGGTACTTTATCTTCTTAGGGGCTGTAGTAAAGGTATTGATTTGATGATTTCTTCATTAACAGTCTTGTTGTTGATATAAAGGAATCCTACTGATTTACTTATGTTTATCTTGTTCCCTGAGACTTTGCTGAACTCTTCTATCAGTTTGAGTAGTTTACTTACAGATTCTTTGGAATTCTCTGAGTATACAATCATATCATCTGCAAACAGGGAGATTTTGACTTCTTTGCCGATGCAGATGCCCTTTATTTCTTGGTCTTGTCTAATTGCTCTGGCTAGAACTCCTAGTACAATGTTGGAAAAAAAAAATGGATTAGATATATGTGAATATGACTTTTAATGTGTAATGGGATACACAAATGTTAGTTGCTACTCTTGCCAGTTTTTAAATTCAGTGATTCTATGATTACTGCAGTATTTCATTTGAAAAGAGAAAACCACATGCTGTTTTCTTCTGTTTTGTTCTATTACCAATAAATCAGTACATCGTTTTGTGTGAGAGGTGTTTTTGTTAGGTGTTGTTGAGTCAGTGCTGACTCACAGAAACCTCACATACAGCAGAACAAAACCCTACCTGGTCCTGCACATCCTCATGTTGCTTTTATGCTTGAGCCCATCATTGCAGCCACTGTGTCATTTAATCTCCTTGACATTGTCTCTCAGGGACTGGTCCCACCTGCTAATGTGTCCGAAGTATGTGAAAGGAAGTCCGCTCTTCTAAGGAGCATTCTGGCTGTACTTCTTCCAAGACAGATTGATTCATCCTTCTGGCTGTCATGGATTAAACTGTGTCCCCCCAAAATGTGTGTGTGGTTGGGCCATCATTCCTAACATTTTGTGATGGCCTCCATTTTGTGATTTTCCTGTGCAATAAATCCTAATCTCTGCCTGTGGTTGATAGAGTGGATTATGTTAAGAGAGGATTAGGGTGGGACTATAACACCCTTCGTAATGTCACCATCTCCCAGCTCCAATGTAAAGGCAGTTTCCCTGGAGTGTGCCCTGCACCACCTTTCATCCTTTCCTCCTAGAAGAGATAAAAGGGAAGAGAAACAAACAGAGAGTTGGGGACCTTGTATCATCAAGAAAGCAGCACCAGAAGTAGAGTATGTCCTTCAGACATGAGATTCCTGTGCCAAGATGCTTTCAGAACAAAGAAAAACTGATGCAGCACAAGAAATTTTTTCCAGAAACATCAAAGAGGGAAAGCCTTCCCCTGGAGCAGACACCATGAATTTTGGACATGTAGCCTGCTGGACTGTGTAAGAATAAACTTTTCATTTTTTTTTTTTTTTTTTTTTTTTTTGCTAAAGGAATTCACCTGTGGTATTTCTGTTAGAAAAGTATCAGATGACTAAAACCCAGTTCATGGTATATTCAGTGTTCTTCACCAACACTGTAAGTCAAAGGCATCAATTCTTCTTCAGTCTTTTTTAGTCTTGCCCAACTTTTGCATGCATATGAGGCAATGGAAAATACCGAGACTTCGATCAGATACATCTTAGTTATCAAAGTGACATCCTTGCTTTTTAACCCTTCAAAAAGGTCCTTTCCAGTGTATTTGCCCAATGCAGTACCCGAGAGATGTAGGTCATTTTAACTAGGTAGAATTTTTAAGATTTTTAAAAATATTTTGTTCACATTTTTTCTAATGTGGCAAGGAAAACTGAGTGAAATTGGATGATTGAGGAAAGGCAGCATGAGACTAGGTAAATACAAGGAGTGCAGCTCTATAAAATAAAACAAAACATAATGAACCTTGCGTTATTATGTCCCTTAACTAATACCTTGACACAATAAATCCCTGTGTGCCTAGGAGATGGACTTTCTACTGAAAAATGACTCTGACACACTGTGGGGGAAAACTAATGGCTTCCGTTGTATAGTGAGTTGTGTCCTCCAAAATATCTGTCAGCTTAGCTAGGCCATGGTACCCACCATTTTGTCATCTGATGTGATTTTCCTGTGTTATCAATCTTATCTTTATGATATTAATGATTAGTAGCAGTTATGTTAAAGACAGGACTCAGTCTACAAGATTAGGTTGTCTTAAGCCAATCTCTTTTGAGATATAAAAGAGAGAAGCAAGCAGACAGACAGGGGCACTTCATACCATCATGAAACAAGTGCCAGGAAAGCAGTGCACCCTTTAAATCCAGGGCTACTGCACTGAGAACCTTCTCGACCGGTGGAGGATAGATGATGAAGATCTTCCCACAGAATCGACACAGGCAGAAAGCCTTCCCCTGAAGCTGGCACTGTGAAACCAGTCATCCTAGACTGTGACAGAATAACTTGCACTTTGTTAAAACCGTCCACTTTTGGTATTTCTCTTACTGTCTGTTATTGCAGCATCAGGCAAGTTCAAAACCCAGAACAAACTGCGTTAGCTCTCAAGGCTTGAAAATAATCTTCTCTAAGATGAAAGATTTGACTCTTTGAAACCTAGGAGTCTGTGGCACCACCGTTTGAAGCCCAGGAGGCCTGGTTTCCAGTGCTTCTTAGAACAGTTTGGCTGATCTCCAAGCTGTTCCAGAGATTGTCATTTTCTGTTTCTAGCTTTTTAAAGAAATGCCAAATTGCTTTCCAAAGAGGTTGTACCATTTTGCATTCCCATCAGCAGTGTAGGTGAGTTTCAGTCTCTCCACAGCCTCTCCAGCATTTGTTTTGTGTTGTTTGGGTTATTGCCAACCTTGTTGGGGTGAGATGATGTCTTGTTTTAGTTTTGATTTGGATTTGTCTAATAGCTAATGAATGTGAGCATTTCCTCATGTGTCTTTTGGCTGCCTGGATGTCCTCTTTGGTGAAGTGTCTGTCTATCTCATGTGCCCATTGCTTAATTGGGTTATTTGCCTTTTTCTTGTTGGTATTTTGCAGTACCTTGTAGATTATGGAAATCAGATGTCAGCTCAACATATAGTTGTCAAATATTTTTTTCCCATTCTGTAGGTAGTCTTTTAATTCTCTTGATAGTCTTTGGATGTGCATAAGTATTTGATTCTTAGTGGTTCCCACTTACCTATTTTCTCTTCTGTTGCTTGTGCCTTGTTGGTCAGATTTTGTAGTCTGTCTAAGCCATGTATTACAACTTCCATTGTTGACTCTGTTTTTTCTTGTATGATCTTTATCATTTTAGGTTTGATATTTAGGTCTTTTATACATTTTAAGTTAGTTTTTAGGTACAGTGTGAGATATAGGTCTTGTTTCAGTGTTTGCAGATGGATATCCAATTTTGCCAACACCATTTGTTAAAGAGACTGTTTTCACCCCAGTTTATAGCCTTTGGGCCTTTGTCAAATATCAACATGTCAAGAGGATGGTGATATTTCTGGGGTCTCAATTCTGTTTCATTGGTCTATGTGTCTCTTTGTATCAGTACCAAGCTGTTTTGACTACTGTGGCAGTGTAGTAGGTTCTAAGGTCGGGTAGTGTGAGGCCTCCCATTGTGTTCCTCTTCTTTAATAGTGCTTTACTTATCCAGGGTATCTTCCCTTTCCAAAATTGATTTGTTTCTCCATCTCATTAAAATATGACACTGGAATTTGTATTGGGATTGCATTATATATATAGGTTGCCTTGGGTAAAACAGACAATTTCACAATGTTGAGTCTTCCTATCTATAAACAAGGTAGGTTTCTCTGGTTATGTTAGTCTATTTTAGTTTCTTGCAGTAGAGTCTTGTAATTTTCTCTGTACACGTCTCTTATTTTTCTCATTAGATTTATTTCCTAGGTATTTTATCTTCTTGGGGACTATAGTAAATTGTGTTGATTTGATGATTTCCTCTTTGATGATCTCTTTGTTAGTGTAAAGGAATTGTGCTGATTTACTTATGTTTATCTTATATCCTAATACTTTTCTGAATTCTTCTATTACTTCCAGTAGTTTATTTATGAATTATTTAGGGTTCTCTGTGACTATAATCATGTCATCTACAAATACAAAGATTTTTGCTTCTTCTTTACTGATACAGATGCCCTTTATTTCTCTGTCTTGTCTGATTGCTGTGGCTAGAACCTCTAGAACAACACTGAATAGAAGTGGTGTCAGTGGGCATCCTTGTCCAGTTCCCATTCTCAGGGAAAATGTCCCTTATAGCATTGAGGAATTTCTCTTCTATTCCTATTTTGCTGAGAGTTTTAGCATGAATAGGTGCTGGACTTTGTCAAATGCATATTCTACATCAATTGACAAAATCAGGTGATTCTTATCTTTTGTGTCATTCATGTAGTTGATCACACTAGTTGTTATTCTGATGTTGAACCAGCCCTGCATCCCTGCTATGAATCCAACCTGGTCATGATGAATTATTTCTTTGATATGTTGCTGTATTCTATTGGCAAGGATTTTGTTGAAGATTTTTCCATCTAGGTTCATCAGTGATCTTGGTCTGTAATTTTCTTTTTTTTTGTGGGATCTTTCCCTGGCTTTTGTATCAGTGTTATGCTGGCTTCATAAAATGAACCTGAGAATATTCTGTCCTCATCTATACTGTGAAATAGCCTCTGTAGTATTGGAGTTAACTCTTCTTTAAAAGCTTGGTAGAATTCTGTGGTGAAGCCATCTGGGCCAGGACTTTTTTTGGTTGGTAGTGTTTTGATGACTTTTTCCATCTCTTCTTTTGTGATGGGTTTATTAAGTTGCTCTGCTTCTCCTTGTGATAACTTTGATAGGTGATGAGAAACTAGAAATTTGTCCCTTTCCTTGGTCTTCGAATCTGTTACAGTTTTTCATAGTACTCTGTTATGACACTTTTGATTTCGATTGGGTCTGTTGTGACGTCGCCTGTCTCATTTCTTATTCAGGTTATTTGTTTTCTCCCTTGTTTCTCTTTTGTAAGTTTAGCCAAGCCAAGCATTTAGCCAATGGTTTATCAATTTGGTTGATCTTTTCAAAAAACTAGCTAATTCTTTCAATTGTTTTTCTGTTCACTAATTCCTTTAGTTCTACTCTAATCGTCATTATCTGTTTTCTTCTAGTGTCTGAGAGTTTCTTCTGTTGTTCTCTTTATGCTTGTTCAAGTTGTAGGGTTAATTCTTTGGTTTGGGCCCTTTCTTCATTTTGGATGTGTGCATTTATAGAGATAAATTGACCTCTGAGCACCGCTTTTGCTGTATCCCATAGGTTCTGGTAGGACATGTTTTCATTGTTGTTTGAGTCCATAAATTTCTTTATTTCATCTTTGATTTCACCTATAACCTGTGAATTTTTGAGCAAAGTGTTGTTCAGTTTCTGTGAGTTCAAATTTCTACCCATTTTTTTTCTGTTGATTTCAGCTTTTATGGCTTTATGATCTGAGAAGATGCTTTGGAATAATTCAGTGGTTTGGATTGTTTTGAGACTTGCTTTATGACCTAATACATGGTCTATTCTGGAGAATGTTCCATGTGTATTGCAAAAGAAGGTGTACTTGCCTTTGTTGGGTAAAAAATGCTGTATGTCAGTGAGGTCTAGTTGGTAAATTGTCACAATAAGATCTGTATCTTTACTGAACTTTTTTCTGGATATTCTGTTCATTACTGAAAGTGGAGTGTTGAAGTCTCCTAGTAGTTTTGTGGAGTGATCTATGTCATTTTTCAGTGCTATCAGTGTTTGATGTATTTAGATGCTCTGGTATTGAATGCATAAATATTTAATATTGTTATATCCTGCTTATTTATTGAGCCTTTCAGCAGTAGCGAGCATTCTTGTCCACAGTGATATAGTGATGGATTTTACATTAAAATCTATTTTATCTGAGATTGGTATTGCCATTCCTGCTCTTCTTTGCATATGGTTAGCTTGGTATATGTTTTTCTTCCTTCAGTTTTCAGTTTGTTCATATCTTTCAGTCTAAGGTGTGTTTCTTGTAGCCAGCGTATAGATGGATTGTGTTTTGATCCAAACAGTTGCTCTCTGCCTCTTTATTGGAGCATTAAGTCCATTTACATTCAGTGTAATTATTGGTAGATATGTGTTTAGTGCTGTCATTTTGGTGCCCTTATTTCTGTGTTGTTCATGTTCTATTTGTTTCTCTTAATATTCTGTTCTGGGTCATTTTTCTTTATTTTTTTTTATTTATTTTTCTTTACTTTTTGTCCTTTTCAGTGTTGGTTTTGTGTTTGTTGAGACTCCTGTATTATGTTTCTGGTTTTGATATGTAGTACTGTTAGTTTGCTTTGTGGCTATCCCTTTCATCCCCTTTGATGTTCTCAGTTTAAACCAATCTTTAACTTCTGTATATTTTCTTAATTTCCTTTCCATCTGAAAGGGTTGTAATTATTGTAATATATCCCTCTTTACAGTGTGATGATATCATAGTGTACATATGTCTTCCGTAAGTGAGTAGGACTCTGGATGCTATGTCCTGCATTGCATCCTGAAGGATACGTCTGATGTTATTGTTATTCTAAACAAAGAGCTTCTTTCAGTATTTCTTGTAGTATTGGTTTGGTTTTGGCAAATTATTCTTCTGTTTATCTGTGAATATCTTAATTTCACCATCATATTTGAGAGACAGTTTTGCAGGATATATAATTCTTGGTTGGACTCCTTCAAGGCTTTGTATGTGTCATCCCACTACCTTCTAGCCAACATGGTTTCTGTCAAGAACTCAGAGGGGAGCCTACAGGGCTTTCCTTTGTATGTTAGTTTTGCTTTAAGCCAAGCTACTTTTAAGAGCCTCTGTTTGTGTTTCATTTTATTAAGCTTGATTGCAATGTGTCTTGGTGTCTTTCTTTTGAAGTCTGCCTTTTGTGGTGTTCAATAAGCATCTTGAATATCTATGTTTTCTTCTTTCATGATGTTAGGGAAGTATTCTGTTAGCACATCTTCAACAATCCTCTCTGTATTTTCTGCCATCTCTCCCTGTTTAGGAACTGCAATTATTCATAGAGTATTCCTCTTGATAGAGTCTCACATGCTTCTTAATTCTTCTTCATTTTTCTTGTTTCTTTTCTCTGATTTCTCCTCATAAACGCTGGTGTCAGTTGCTCTAGCTTCAGTCTCGTAATTCTGCATTCCGTTTCCTTAATCCTGCTCTTCTGACTTTGCATTGACTTGTCTAATCCTGTAATTTTATTATTGATCAACTAGATTTCAGATCATTGATTTTCTCTCAGTTCATGTAGCTTACTTAATTTTTAATTTTGTTCTGTTGCATTTTGTTTAATCTCTAGAAAGGCCCTATGCATAATTCTTTTGTATTCTACCTGTGATAATTTCAGAAAGGCGTCTTCATCTGGGAAGGTTTTTTATTCTTTATTTTGGGTTTCCAGAGCCATAGTGGTCTGCTTGTTTAAATGGTTAGATATTGATTGTTGTCTTCAAGTCACTGAGAAGCTGTTCAGTTTCTCTGGTGTTACATCAACAGAAGCTGTGGCATAGTTCTAAGAAGGGTATAAGTAAGCGCATTGCTAGATTTGGTCACCAGCTGCCTCTGTGTTCTCTTGGTGCAGCTGACTTATGTATAGCTTCTCTGGCAACATCGTCTCTGTGAAGCCCCACAGTGCTGCTCAGCTTGGTGGCTGGCCGCAGCTGTGCTCTCAGCTTCTGGCTGATGAAAGCGGCAAGCTACTTGTGCTGACTATCTAGTGTCATGCCAGTCGAGACTATGGTGTAGCTCAGGGAAGGGTGAAGGATGCTACCACACTCAGACATGAGGGACCAATGTGTTCTCTAGATGTGCTTATCTTAGAAACTGCTTTTCTGCTGAGAGGGGCACTGTCTAGTGGCAGCTGAATGTAGTCAATTCCTCAGGGGTTGCAGGCCCCACCACCTGGCTGGCAAAGATGGTGCCCTAATTGTGGAGCCTCTGGGGTGCTGTCAGTCAATGCTATGACATGGCTTACTGAAGGGTGGTGAAAATGGAACCACCATACTCAGCCACCAGTCACTGCTGCATTCTCTAGCTGTTCTTATCTTAAAGCCTGCTTTGCTGCTGAGAGAGGCATTGATCAGCTGCAGCTGATAGTAGCCAAGCCCTTAGGGGTGGCAGCCCCCTGCCTCCTGGCTGATGAAGACAGCACCTCATGGGCTGTCTGCAGATGCTATAATGTGACTCAGAGAAAGGCGTTAGGGCAGCGTCACACTCAGCTACCAGATGCTGCTATGTTCTCTTGGTATGATTGTCATAAAAATAACTTTTCTGCTGAAGAAGCTCTATCCAGACAGGCAGTATTGCTCAGCATGGGGATTAGCACAGCTGAGCCCTCAGGGGTAGCTGACTCTGCCTGTCAGCTGACCAAGATGGCATCCCACCTGAATCACTTCTCCTGCAGTGAGTCAGCAGTATCTATGGTGCAGTTCAGAGAAGGGATGGGGGAGAGGCACTGGTACCCTCGGTTGCCAGCCACTGTTGGGTTCTTTAGGTGTGGCTGTCCCAAACACAGTCTCTCTGCTGTGGGATATGCTATTTGCTTCAACACTGCAGTTCAGCAAAGTAGCCAGCCCATGCCATGCTCATAGGCTTGACAGATCCAGTCCCAGTCTCCCAATTAACAAAGAAGGTGTCTGTACCTGTAATCCTCTGAAATGATGTTCCAGAAGAAGCAGGACTCAGTGCAGCACCGCCACACCTCCAACAGCGTTAGTTTCCCCCTTCCCATTGCACAGTCCAATCTCACAACTCTGCACCTGATCTTGGGACTTCCAGAATGTCCACACTGCTCCATTCCATTATTTTTCTAAGCCTTAGCTCTCAGAGGGAATTGACGAGACATGTGTATAGTCTGTCATCTTGGCCCCCACCTCTCTGAATCCCTATTTTTAATCCTTTGGAGTGTACACTTAGTAATAGCATTGCTGGATCAGGTGATAACTCTCTGCTTAACTTTTAGAAGTTCTTCCAGTAAAATTTTGTTTTTGAATTCAGGTTGTACTTCACTGTGAGTAAAACAAACCTCGGCACTACAGTAATTTGTGACATTACTAGTTAAATGTTACTGAATGTTTAAAATTTTAGCTTGAGTAACTTATCAGATAAAGAAAAACAATGTATAATCCTGCTAATACTGAGGTTTTGTGTTTCAGGTCTGACTACAGCCACTTGTCCTCTGCCAGCAGTAAGTACCTCTTAAATATCCTTCAGCATTGTCTAAACAGTTCCAAAAGGGGTCAGTGCCTCTGGTGCTGTCTAGTTGATGCATGGTTTAAGTGTAAGTAAGAATCACTGACGGTGTCCTTGCCAAAGAATGGGAGAAGAATGTTCTAACTCTGCAAGTGGAGGCTTTTCTTTAAGAATTTGATTGTACCTTGATTTCAGTATTAGCTATGCCAGTACTTTCAGTATGGACATTTCAAGCCTGAAGAAACTGGCACAGGCTCTATCAGCACACATACTTCTTAAATCACCTTCTCTAAATAACCTGAAATCATTCACTCATGCATCAAACATTTAGCAGATTCTTGCTCCCTAGAGCTATTTTTGGAAACACTGGTGGCATTTTAGTTAAGAGTTGGGCTGCTAACCAAAAAGTCAGCAGTTTGAATTCACCAGGTCCTCCTTGGAAACCCTACAGGGCAGTTCAGCTGTCTTATGTGGGGTCACTGTGAGTCAGAATCAACTCAAAAGCAACAGTTTTTTTTTTTTTTTTTTTTTTTTTTACAGATATTCAAAAGAGCAGTGGTAGTTCAGTAGTAAAATTCTAACCTTTGGTGCTGAGACCTAGGTTTAATTCCTGGCCATTGCACCTAGTGTGCAACCACCACCTATTTGCAGTGGAGGCTTGTGTGTAGCTGTGATGCTGAACAGATTTCAGCAGCGCTTCCAGGCTAAGACAGACTCGGAAGAAAGACCTGGCAATCTAGTGCCAAAAACTCAGCTGGTAAAAACCCTGCGGGTGACAACAATCCAATCCTGTTGTGCCTGGTCAGGAATCCACTTCTTAGCAGTAACAGCAGCAGCAGCAGGTACTCTGGAGTCCATGGCTGATACTGGTGGTTAATAGGCTCAGCTGCTAACTGAAAGGTTAGTGAGTCAAGTCCACTCAGAGGTACCTTAGAAGAATGGCCTAGCAATGTGGCACTGTATAGTCAGTCACTGAAAACCCTATGGAGCACATTTCTACTCTGACATGTGGGGGAGAGGGGCACCGTAAGTCAGAATTGATTCAATGGGAACTGGTTATTTGGAGCAGGCACTGTGCAGACAGGTCACTCAGAGCATGCTCACTGGATCCATGGTGTGGCCTCAACTCATCTGTTGGCACATTGATTTTATTTCTGCGTCTTTGGGCAAGTTCCGTTTCCAACATGGCGGTAACTGCCATCTGTGACAAAATCCTGCAGATATGTTTATAGCAGTACCAGTGTAGGTTATAATTAGGGAATTTAGCTAACATTTTTTCATTAGTTGTAGCTGAAAAGAATGTAGACATTTTAACAATCTATTTTTCCTTATTCGTAATTCCTAGCTTATAAGTGTTTATTATATGTGGTAAAAACAATTAAAAATAGGTTTTCAAGACACTAAGCATAAAATAGTGCTTTATTTAATATTAAATTTCAAGTAAATCTATTTGCAGAAAATTGCATCTCGTGTCTGGAAATAATTTATAGCCTTTAAAAGCACTACATAAATGACGAAATCCATTCAGATGGATTAAACACTTATTTTAAAATAAAAAAGTAATTCTTAGAATAAAAGCCCTGATTTTTTGACCTGATAAATACTAAACTGTTTTGCCTTACCTGACTATCCTACTAAACTCTCAATTCTAAATAGTTCCCAAATGGAGAGACACTTAATTGGATTATTCTGTTTATCGACGTTCAGGATTAGCAATAAGAGATTGTGCAGATAGCTGTAGGTCTGGAATTGTAATTTAGTGTCAAATTACATTTTGTTACTAGTATAACTGTGATGAGCAAGTTTTGATAATCTCAGCCAACTGGAGACTGAACATTGCCCCTTAGTTATTAAGAACCATTAGTAATAATGACAAGCGTGCTCCAGTGATTTGCACCATTCCCTGGAGCTTTTCCTAAAATCAGAGAAAATGCTTTTGAACTTGCTCTCTATGCGGCTGTCCTCATTCCTCTCAGCTTTGCCCAGAGGCTACTTTTTTTTAAGAGTGATTTTTATAAAATACTTGCCTGAAGCCTTTACTAAACTTGTGGCTCTCAAATCAATTCTCTGAACCGTAGCAAAGCACCCCCCTAGTCAGTGAGGCTGGTAATTTGGTTTGGGATGTTCTCCTCTCCATTATTTTAATTGCATTTTTCTGAGCTGGGATTTTCTTAGTACACCTGGGATCAATACCCTATTATTACTCTTCCTATTCACTTTAGCTGCTTGGTGGTTCATGCCTTATACCACACCTCAGTGGCAGGGCCTCATCTTGAATGAGTGTACTGGAACTGTATTTGGCAGCATATAGAAAAAAATGGTGGCTTAAACCAGAGGAGGGTTGTTTTAACATTAAAAAAATAGTCCAGAAGAGACAGCCCAGGTCTGATGTGGAGGCTCCCTCAGTCTTCCTGGGACCCTGTTCTCAGTTTTTGATGTCCATCCTCAGGTTAGCCACAGAGTTACGATATGGCTGCCTTCACTACAGCTCTCACATCCTTATTTTTGACAGGAGAAAAGAAAAGGGAAGGGCAAATGGCATGTGTCAGCTGAATGACTCTCTCTCTCTCTCTCTCTCTCTCTCTCTCTCTGACACACACACACACACACACACATACACACCTCTTTTAGAGGAGTTTTACCAAAGGCGCTGCCCAGTCATTTCTCTTAGTCCTATTGGCTAGATCATGGTCACATGTTTATCCCAATTGGCAAGGGAGTCTGAGAGATGTATTGCATTTTTGGTATGTTTCTGTCACTGCCAATAGAATCAGGGTTCTGTTCATAAAGAAGAAGGGGATGATGGATCCTGGTGGGCACCTGGCTGTCTCTGTTCCAGGCATTGCCTGGCCTGGCTTTCCTCCCAGCCTCTGTTTGAGGCTGCTCCCTGGGAGTCTTCTCTATTTGCCCTCCTAATGATTCACCCCTACATTCAGGGAGGCCTTTGACAGTCAGTGAGAGCCTTTTCCAGTGGACTTTTCTGGAAAAAAAAAAAAAAAAGAAGCCTAGTATCTTAAATCTGTCCTTTAAAACATGGCTGGACAGAGCTGCAAAAAGAAAAAGCTTTTTCCAAATTGATTTTTAAAATAACTTTTCCCCACAAACTAGATAGTCATGCTTAGGGTAATGAGTATAAAGAAGCTCAGTGAGTTTACTACTCTGCTGAATGATTCAGTGATAGGGTTCCCCTCCTTGACACAGTCAGCTGGTGCTGGTACTGCTTTGTGACCAGACGTCCGGAGGGCCAGACTCCAGCTGCTTTCCTCACAGTCCCAGTTTGTCAGCTCTAAGTGCCACCCTGTATCTCACTGTCAGCTTCTCTCAACTGAATGGCCTGGTTCTGAGTAATTGCTGGATCCTTATTGGGAGTCTGACCCCTCTCTGTTGAGGAATGGACTTTTCTGTTACCTCAGAGTTGTTGTGCTCAACGTTCACATCATCATCTACCCGTTTGTTCTTGAAGTCACAGGAGTAAGCTAGCAGGAGAGGAGACCTTGTCCGTAGTAGATTTTGTCGGGACTAGGAACTGTCACAAGAGCTTCCTTCAGAGAGTGCCAGCCACTCTGTTGTCTTCTTTCAGACTCTAGAGGGCTGCTTCCTCATGCCACCAGCCCCTGATGGGGAAAGAGATGGGTCATCACCTGGAGAAAGATGCAAAAGTGACAACACAGGCAACAGGTGTCTTAGGTGCTGGTCCTTGTTAGGGGAAAACCAAGCCCCCTCCCCCAGCCATTCCCTGGCCGCCGGGGTCCAAACGTTTTATCTGCCAGCTATTCCGGAAAGCGAATTCAAGTGAGACTCACTGCGCGGCCGAGCAGCTATCACTTCTTTCCCCATAGGCTCAGCTCCACTGAAATGAAACCCCCTTAAGTTAATTAAATAACTTTAATCGTCCACAACCTCATAGGGGTTGCCACGGACACCATTTCTCATTGTCACGGGCGCTGTTTTCAGTGCTGTCCTCAACAAGGTCCGCTCCCCCACTTTGTAAACCTCCAACCCCCTAGCCAGCGTGTGGTTTTGCAGACTCCCTTCTGGGAACTCTTTATTTGTCCCCGGGACGCAAATAAACTTTCTTTCTCTCTCTCTCTCTCTCTCTCTCTCTCTCTCTCTCTCTCTCTCTCTCTCTCTCTCTCTCTCTCTCTCTCTCTCTCTCTCTCTCTCGTTCTCTCTTTCCCTGGTCTCCTCTCATGGCATAATTTAAACTAAGTAAAACCTTGCACATCATAAACTGACCATAAACTAGTTGTGTGCTCCTGGGCAAGTGACTTACCCTCTGTGAGCCTGTTTCCTCCTGTGTCAGACAAGGTGATTGGGCGAGGTGACTGCTAAGGGCCCTTCCAGAAGCTTTCCGATGATGGATGGGGTTGTGACTGTCTCACAGACTGTTAAAGGAAGAGATATGGAGAAGGAAGCAGGGGAAGTGGAGAGAAGGAGAACTGGAAAGGAGAGGGTAATTGAGGAGTCTGTACCTTTTCTGTTGCCTCCTCTTGTACCCTCCTGTGACTTAGGTCGTGTTCCCGGTTCTTGCTCGTGTTCATCCTGTAGGCACAGAGCTCTCACGTGCAGTGGGTCTGTTGGAATTCTACCCCTCAGCTTCCTGGGTCTGCCTGGCTTGTGAAATATCCTTGACGGCAGCCCCAACAAGACCTGGCTTCTGCTCTGGACCATTTATACAGTTATGGGAAAGACTCAGGTGGATTGCTAGTGGTTTTCAGGTAGGTAAGTTGAGGCATTTTGGTTAATTGCAAGGTGGTGTACTTGTCTGGAACCCTCGTGGTTCAGCTGCTAACCAAAAGGTCTGCAGTTCAAATCTACCAGCCACTCCTTAAAAACCCTATGGGACAGTTCTGCTGTGTCCTATGGGGTTGTTATGAGTCAAAATCAACACCACAGCAATGGTTAGCTTGTCTAGGGAGCCCTGGTGGAACAGTGGTTAAAGTGTTTGGCTGCTAGCTTAAAGGCACACCATAGGAGAAAGATATGACAGTCTCCCTCCACAAAGATTACACCTTTGGAATCCCTATGGGGCAGTTTTGCTCTGTACTGTGCGGTCACTGTGAGTAGGCATCAACTCAACGGCAGTAGATTTTAAAAGCAGCAGCTGAAAGAGACGATAGCAAATAGAACTCATGACACCTGAATACATAGTGATCTGTGTCTCCATTTCCAGCAGCTGAATTCATGCCAGGTTAATGAAACAATGGTTTTCTTTTCTGTTTTTATTGGAGTAGATGGTATCTTATGGACAGACTTGACTCATTTTAGAACCAATTCTTCTCACATGTCTCTGAAAAGAGGAAGATCATTGTTTTGGAAGAGGTGACAGTAGCCAGTTTAACTTTGAGCCATTTGTAAACTTCACAGCTTTCTCTGTGCAATGTTTTCCCCATTCGTGATTCTCAGAACAAATATTCTTTCAGAGTCTTAGTTCTTAAGGTAGAGACAAAACATAAATCAGTTTATTAAATCTCATGAAGAAAAATTTTAACCTTAAACTTGCTTAATTTTGTGATCAGCACGGAATTAGCAATATATGTGGGTTTGCAAAATGACTCAAAAAATTCACCCACTCTCTCCTCAGCTTCACACCCCTACTGCAGTGAAAGCCAAATTACAAGTCACCTACGTTCTCTGAGCTAGCCTTTCAGACCAGGTTAGCTGCGGATGGTAGTAGTCTTTAGGAGCAGACCTGACAAAAAGAGCTTAAGTGTCTCAGTTTTGGTCGGTCACTACAGTCGTTCATATCCTGCTTCCTTAATTTCCAAAATACTTATCAGTAGTATTAACAGTAGTGTTTGATGTACAGTTGTAAACCCAGTAATTTATATAAAACAAATTAAAGCAGTGGGGAAATGGTATACCTCTTTCCAAATGGAGGGAAATTACAGGTTTTTTAATTTCCATTCTACCACTCTGCAGAGCTAGCAGCGCTTCCAGGTAGAACTTTCAGCAAATGAACCTCAAATAGAAACTATTTCCATTTTAATTATGTTTAAATCGTGTTTCAGCACAACACTTACGTTCACACGCAGAACCACTGGCAGATGAGATTTAGGGTGAGCTACTGCTGTACGAGCTGCAGTGACTCTCAGCAACTGGAGCCAGGGCTGTCTATGAGGGCCATTGCATTTGATGAGGCCCCAGTGACAGCACGTAGCATGTCAGCGTGTGGCCTTGGCTGCAGAGACCATTGAGAGGCCACTGAAGTGCTATGCTAACGGAAGGGAAACATCAATCTGACTTCCTGTCCAGCCCACTCTCCTGTGTGGCTCTGCCTTCCAAAAAGACTGTAAGATTAAAGCTTTTACTTGGATACAGCTATCATATGTCCTGGGACAGACATCTGAGTCATCTATGGCTACTGCCCCATAGCTGTGGGGGAGTGCACCCTAAGGCTTCTTACCCACTCTCTAGGTTGCACTGGCCTCACTCCAGCTCCCCTAACAGTGGAGGGGGGCTCTGCCACTGGCATCTCTTCTCATAACCCTAAACACTGAGATTTAAAGTTCTCTGTAGAGCTCTGGTGATACAGTGGTTAAGAACTTGGCTGCTGACCCAAAACTTGGCAGTTCGAATCCACCAGCTGCTCCTTAGAAACCCTATGGGATGGTCGTACTGTGCCCTGTAGGGTAAATATGAGTTGGAGTTGACTGGACGGTAGCAGGGCTTTTTTTAATTTAATTTTTTAGTGAGTGTTGTCTCTGGCTTACCATAGATGAGCACAAAGAAGAAAACTCAGAATCCCAGCACCCTGAATTAACAGCTGTTTATAACTTGATGCATGACTTTATAGACTTTTTTTCCCAGATTTACTCTTTTTATACATGGTAAACTGTATATTACAAAATATTTTCCATTTCATCGTATTATGAAACCATCGCTATTATCCATTTCCAAATTTTCTCATCACTGCTACCAGAAACACAGTGCTTCTTAAGCATAACTTTCCGTTTCCTCTCCTTCCAGCACCTGGTAACCACCAAACAACTTTATCTTTGTGCATTTGCCTATTCTAGATAGTTTGTATGTGGAATCATGCGATATTTATCCTTTTGTGTCTGACTCATTTCTCTCAACGTATTTTCAAGGTTCGTTCATATTATAACGTGAATCAGAACTTCATTTCTCTTTATAGCTGAGTAATATTCCATTGTATTCTGTTTATCCATTCACTCATTAATGGACATTTAGGCTATTTCCACCTTTCGGCTATTGTGAATAGTGCTGCAGTGAACATTAGTGTACAAGTGTTTGTGTCCCTGTTTCAAGTCATATATATATGTGCGGTAAAGTCATATTTATATATAATACATTTCTCTCTTTATATATAAAGCCACATATATATATAGGAAATGCTGATGACATAGTAGTTAAAGTGCTACAGCTGGATTAGGCAGTTTGAATCTGTGCTCCCTAGACACCCTGTGGGGCAGTTCTACTCTGTCCTATAGGATCACCACGATTGGAATCGACTTGATGGCAGTGGGTTTATTTCTTAATATACAACATGTGTATTTTATATATATATGTATATACACACATGTCATAGTTTTCTCGCTAAATATATGCATATATATAATATATATAATACATGTATATCATATATGAATGAAATTTCTGTATCATATTGTAATTCTATATTTAACTTTTTGAGGATGGTTTTGACACCCTCTAATGAGTTCTTGATCTTTTGTATTAGGGCTGGTGTCACTAGCTTATACAGTCACCCTAGGAAAAGTGCCACAGGCCTGGGTATGACATTTGTGGTAGGTCTGGGTCTTGCAGTCACTCAGGTACAAGGTTAGCCATGACCTTCGAAATCACTGACCGTTGGTTGATGTAGATCATGGTGTCCCACTTGCTCCATGTTCTATAGCTGCCCCAAGAGGCTGTTTTGGCCTGGCAGAACACACAGCATCAGCAGCTGGAAAATTCACTACTAGGAGTGTGGTCCAGGAACCAGTATCACCTGGGAGCTTGTAAGAAAAACAGAGTCCTGGTCCTACCCCAGACCTCCTGAGTCAGGTGAGTTGTTTGTACTGAAAGTTTGAAGAGCACTAGCCTGTCTCCCCAGTAAGCAAGATTGCTCTTAAGTCATACCTGATCACCAAACCAAACTCACTGCCACGGAGTCGATTCTGACTCATAGCAACCCTATAGAGCAGAGCAGAACTGCCTTGTAGAGTTTCCAAGGAGCACCTGGCAGATTTGAACTGCTGACTTTTTGATTAACCGATGTAGCACTTAACTACTACACCACCAGGGCTTCCAAGTCATACCTTATAGATGTAGTTTGTCCAAATTTAATACTTTAAGATTCTGAAATTTTAATGCTATCATCTGTAGAATCTAGGATCTGCTTAATGTCTAGATGTGAAAAATATTTCACTTGCTATTTACATTATTTTCATTGACAATTTAAAGGAAAGATCATAGTGTCTCTCCACCAAGAGTGTGTTATCTTCGAATAGGAGTTATCATAAAATAGCAAGTTGGAGGTGGTTTATCTGTGGAGCATGATAGCCTTCCATGTGGGCTTGTAGAAGTAGCACGTGAGACTTTGGAGATGAGGGAAACCACTGAAGCTGGAAGTGCGGGTGCATTCAGACTGTTGTTTGGTGGTGTGAGTCTGTACCCAGAAAGCATTGCTTTTTGACAGTGATAACAAAAAGCAAAAACCAAAGATAGGCATCAGGAAGTCCACGGATGAGGATAATACACCCTGCAGAAAAACCCTTGATACTTCTCTGGGATCTGTTTCTCAGAGAATAGTGCGGTCTTTTGGGCTTCAGAGACAGATGTTAATATTACAGAGGGTATCGCTTTATACCCAGGATGTGGAACAGAAATGGTACACTGGAAGGTTGCTTCCATATGACCACATTGTCCCCTGAGAACCTGGTGACACTTCAGGAATGTAGAGTCTGATTGGCTTTCTGGGACTCCATGGGATGGGGAAAAGCTGTGAGTAGCTGCCACCGTGCTTGCCCCTGACATGTCTGATGCTTTTCTCCATTTAAAAATAATTTTTATTACCCAAATAATACATAATCAATGTAGAAAGTTCAGAAAATATCAGAAAAGGAAAACTCAGAATGCTACCTTCCAGAAATGACCACAATTTGTAATTTGGTGTATACCTTAATATAATTTTTTTTGACCATCTATATTTCTATGAATGTATGTTATTACAAAAGTTGATACTATCACAAAAACTTCAATGATTTTTTTTTCACTTGGGCATTCTGGATATATTTTATTAGCACATTCTGATTTGTCCAGCAAATACATTGTATACAGCTTTCTATATACAGTAAACATACTTCTACAGTGTGAGGTTGAATATTCATACAGTGTTCCATTGCATTTCTGTGCTGTGCTTTATTCACTCATGCCCTATTGTTGGATCTATGTATTGTATTCATGTGTTGTCGTTGCTAGGTGCTGCTGAGTCAGTTACAACCCATAGCAACCCTATACACAACAGAACAAAATGCTGCGCAATCATGCTCCATGACCACAATCATTTTTATGCTCAAGGCTTTCATTGCAGCCACCATGTCAATCCATCTTGTTGGGGTCTTCCTCTTTTTCGCTGTCACTCTGCCTTACCAATTGTGGTGTGACTTTCCAGAGACTGATTCCCTCCTGACAACATGTCCAAAGTTGGGAAGACACAGTCTTTCCATCTTTGCTTTCAACGAGCACTCTGTTTGCACTTCTTCTGGAACAGAGCTCTGTGTTCTTTTGGCAGTTCATGGTACATTCAGTATCCTTTTCAGGTGCCACAATTCAGAGGCATAATTTCTTCTGTCTCTTTATTCATTGTTCAGCTTCTGCATGTTGTGATTTTTTATGATGTGATTGAAAATACCATGGCTTGGGTCAGGCACACTTTAGTCTTCAAGATGACATCTTTATTTTTCAATAAAGAGGCTCTTTGCAGCAGATTTTCCCAGTGCAATGTGTATTCTGACTTCTTGACAGCTGCTTCCGTGGGTGTTGATTGTAGAACCAAAATGAAATCTTTGACAACATCAATCCTTTCTCCATTTATCACGATGTTGCTTACTGGTCCAGTTGGGAAGATTTTTGTTTTCTTAATGTTTGAGGTGCAATCCATTCTGAAGGCTGTGTGGTCTGTGATCTTCATCACTGTTTCAAATAGGCTTCACTTCCAGCAAGCCAAAGTTGTGTCGTCTGCATAACACAGGTTTTTAACGAGTCCTCCTGCAATCCTGATGCCTCATTCTTCTTCTCTGAGTCCAGTTCCCCAGGTTATTTGCTTGGCAAACAGATTGAAAAGCTGTGGTGAAAGGATACAACCCTCACACACCTTTCCTGACAATAAACCATGCAGTGTCCCCTAGTTCTGTTTGCATGACTGCTTCTTGATCCATGTATGTGTTCCTTAAGAGCACATGTAAGTATTCTGGAATTCCCATTCTCCACAATGTTAGTCTTAATTTGTGGTGATCCACACAGTTGAATGCTTTTGCATAGTCAGTGAAACACAAATAAACATCTTCCAGATATTCTCTACTTTCAGCCAAGATCCATCCGACAGCAGCAGTGAGTGAGATCCCTGGTTCCACATCCTCTTCTGCATCCAGCTTGAATTTCTGGCAGTTTCTTGTCAATATACTGTTAGATTCACTTTCGAATGATCTTTGGCAAAATTTTACTTTCATGTAATATTAATGATATTGTTTAGTAATTTTTACATTTTGTTGCATCACCTTACTTGGGATAGGCATCTAAGTTCCTGAGAGATACTGGTCTATAATTGTCTTCTTCTGTGCAGCCGTTACCTGGTTTTGGTTAACAGTGTTATGCTAGCTTCAATAGAATGAATTTGGGAGTATTCCATCCTTATCTGTGTTCTGAAATACCTTTAGTAATAACAGTGTATTAACTCTTCTGTAAAAGTTTGATAGAATTCTCTAGCAAAGCCCTCAGGACCCGGGCTTTTTTTGGCTGGGAGTTTTTACATTACCTTTTCAGTATCTTGTTTTGCAATAAGTTTATTAAGTTGTCCTACTTCTGTTTGTATTAGTTTGGATAGACAGTGTGTTTCTAGGAATTTGTCCATTTCCTCTAGGTTTTCAAATTTATTAGAGTTCAATTTTTCGTAGTATTCTGTTATGATTCTTTTCATTTCAGTTGGGTCTGTTGTGATATTGCCCATTTCATTTCTTATGTAGGTTATTTGCTTTCTCTCCTGTTTTTGTTTTGTTCATTTGGCAAATGGCTTATTGATTTTGTTGATCTTTTCAAAAAAACAGCCTTTTCTCTTGTTAACTCTTTCAATTGTTTTTCTAGTCTCTAATTCATCTAGTTCTGGTATAGTTTTTGTTATTTGCTTTCTTGTGGCACCTGAGGGGTCTTTTGCTGCTCTATTTCTACTTGGTCAAGTTGTAGGGTTAGTTCTTTGATTTGGGCTCTTTCTTCTTTTTGAATGTGTACATTTATTGAATTAAATTGACCTCTGAGCACTGTCTCATAGGTTCTGGTAAGGGGTGTGTTCATTCTCATTTGACTGTGTGAATTTCTTTATTCTGTCTTTAATTTCTTCTATAACCCAGTCGTTCTGACCAAGGTGTTGTTGGTTTACATATGTTTGACTTTTTTTCTTTGCTTTTTTCTGTTATTAATTTATGCTTCTATGGCTTTATGGTCTGAAAAGATGCTTTGTAAAATTTCATTACTTTGAATTTTGTTAAGGATTGCTTTGTGGCCTAATATGTGGCTGTCATGGATTGAGTTGTGTCCCCCCAAAAATGTGTATAGCCATGTGGCTGGGCCATGACTCCCAATATTTTGTGATTTTCCTATGCTGTATGTTAAAGGATTAAGGTGGGATGGTAAATCCCTTCACAGGATCACCTCCCTGCTCCACTGTAAAGGGAGTTTCCCTGGAATATGGCTTGCCCCACCCTTTATCCTTTTATCCTTCCATCCTATGAGAGATAAAAGGAAATGGAAGCAAGCAGAGAGTTGGGAACCTCACACCATCAAGAAAGCAGCACCAGGAGAAGAACACATCCTTCAGATTTGAGGTTCCTGTGCCAAGATGCTCCCTGAACAAAGACTGATACAACACAAGGACTTTCCTCCAGAGACAGCAAGGGGGAAAGCCTTTGCCTGGTGCAGACATCCTGTATTTGGACTTGTAGCCTATCTGACTGTGTAAGAATAAACATTTCTCTTTTAAAGCCATCCATTTTGTGGTAATTCTGTTAGAGCAGCACTAGCGTTAAAACAGTGGCCAATTCTGGAGAATGTTCCATGTACATTGGAAAAGAATTACATACTGCTGTTGGGTAGCCAAAGCCAAAAGCCAAGTGCCGTCGAGTCGGATCCGAGTGTTCTGTATATGCCGATGAGGTCAAGTTGGTCAATTGTGAAATTTAGATCTGTGTCTTTATTAAGCTTTTTTCTGGATGTTCTGTCCCTACACTAAAAGAGGTGTGTTGAAGTCTCGTACTGTTACTGTGGTACTGTCTATTTCTGTTTTCAGCCCATTTAGTGTTTGTTTTATGTATTTTGGAGCTCCGTCACTGGATTTATATATATTTAATAAAGTTATATCCTCCTGGAATAGTTCTTTAATCATTATAGGATGTCCTTTTTCAAACCAGTGTGGTGGATTTTACTTTAAAGCCTATTTTATCAGATATTAGTGTTGTCACTCTTGCTCTTTTTTGAATATTGTTGCTTAATATATTTTTTCCTATCTTTTGAGTTTTAAATTTAATTTGCTTGTGTCTTTGAGTCTAAGGTGTCTCTGGCAGGCAGTGTGTAGAGGGGTTGTGCTTTTTTATCCAGTTTGCCACTTCCCTATCTCTTTATTGGGGCATTTCATCCATTTATGTTCAACATAATTATTGATAAGTATGAATTTAGTGCTGCCATTTTGATGTCTTTTTTGTACATTGTAGACAGTTCCTTTGTTCAATTTAATTTTCTGTGCAGAGTCTCTTTTTGTGTTTTCTTTTCGTCTATTTCAGTGTCGGTGGCTTTGTATTTGCTGAGACTTCAGTTCTTCTTGTTCTTTATTTTGATGCATACAATTAGTGTTTTCCTTTGTGGTTACTTTAATATTTGCCCCATTTTTCTAAATTTAAACCAGTACTTAATTTCTTTACATTACCTTGACCTCCTCCCCGTATGAAAGATCTCTGACTATATTTTCTTTGAAGTTCCTCTTTTATGCTACAGTGTTTGCATAATGACATCACTGTTTCCGTAATTTTCAGTGTTTTGTCTTTGACTTATTTTTGTGTTTCCTCTGTTTGGACTGATGTCCTTTTGCAGTGTTCTGTGTTTAGTCTTGGGTTGCTACCTGATATTATTTATTTTTTTTAATCAAAGGACTCTCTTTAGTATGTCTGGTAATTTTAGTTTAGTTTTTGGAAATTCTCTAAATTTCTGTTTATCTAGAAATGTCCTGATTTCCCCATCATATTTGAGATGTAGTTTTGCTGGGTATATAATTCTTGGCTGGCAGTTATTTTCTTTCAAAGTTTTATATATGTCCTCTTATTGTCTTTTGGCCTGCATGGTTTTTGCTGAGTAGTCCAAGCTTAGTTTCACTGATTTTCCTTTGTGAGTCATTTGTCATTTATTCCTAGCCACTTTTAAAATTGTCTTTATCTTTCATGTTGGCAAGTTTGATTGTAATATGTCTTGGTGTCTTTTGGGAGTTACCTTGTGTGGGAGTCTGGTGGATAGATACCTTCTTATCTTCCATGGTATCAGTGAAGTTTTTGTCAACAAATCTTCAATAATTTTCTCTGTATTTTCTGTTATTCTCCCTCTTCTGGTACTCCAGTTACTTGGAGATTATTCCCCTTGACTGAGTCCCAGATAATTCCTAGTGTTTCCTGATTTTTTAAATTCTTTTTTCTGACTTTTTTCCTCAGATGTGTTGAAGTCACATGCTGGATCTTCAGTCTCACTAATTCAGCCTTCTTTTGCCTGGATTCTGCTTCTTTGGCTTTCTAGTGCATTGTTTAATTCTGTAATTTTATTGTTTATTATTAATTTTCTGAATTTCTAATTCTTGCCACTGTAAGCTTTCTTGCAGCCTATTCCATGTGCTATTATGCTGTGCTGTATTTTGCCTCCTCTCCTTTGTGATCTCTTGAAGAGCTCTGGATATTTTTCTTTTGTATTCTACCTGTGATAATTCCAGGAAGTTCTCTACCTCTGGAAAATTTCAATGTTTGTTTTGGGAGCTTTCTGAAGTCATAACAGTCTGCCTCTTTAAGTGCTTTGAAATTGACTGTTCTCTCTGAACCATCAGTGAGTTGTATTTGTTTATGTTTGCATAAACTCTGTTCTTTCTTGTTATTTTAGTTTGTTTTCAAATGTCCAAATGGGCTAGTCATGTGTGATATTTCAGTTATTGTTCTCTTTGAAGTTCTAATGCCATGTCACCAGGTGGCTAGAGCTGTTACTCAGATGTGAGCCCAAGAGTCCATTTACTTTTTTTGTGTGGATTCAGCTCAAGTTGTCCAAATAGTCAGCCACCAAGTATAAGATTTAGGCTCTCACCTACTTTCCTGGATGGGCAGGGGTGATTGCTGTAGGCATATGTATCTGGCTGCGGCCACTGAGAAGGGCAGGAGCTAACAGCCATCCCTGAGTGTCTGTGAGAATGACATATCCCTTTATGTCTGAATTTAGGTAAAGGAACTATATCTGCACTAAATTTCCAGCTCAGGGGAGTCAGAAGTCCGTCCCCTTCCCTGTTTCCCCTGTTTATTAAATTGTTCCCTCTTCCAATCTCAGAGAACAGCTCAGGACAGATTTAAGAAGCCCTACCTCCAGCTCAGTTAGTGGTGTCAGACTCCAGGGCCAGTTACAGTGCTGGGAAGGGCGGGGGAAGCACAGGGAGGAGAGAGTTTATCCTGAAGGAAAGATTTAGAGCCCTGTGCAGTAAGGTACGTATAAAGATTTAGCTTTTGGTGATCTTGTGGTGTTTTTTAGTGGTTCTGGAGACGTGAGTGGATGCTGCAGGCAGTTTTTCCCACTGGGTAGGACACCTTCCACCTACTACACTGGTCATAGCTGTTTCCCAGTGAGTCAGATCTGGCGAGTCCCACTTTCCCTTCCCTATTGTTTAGTCTGATTTCTTAACGTTCTCTTTGATGTCCTGGGCTCCTAAAAGGTCATTTATAATGGAGTCGTTTGTTCTTTTGGTCTTTATTGTTAAAGAAGTCAGAGGAAGTATTTGAGTACACTGTCATCTTGGCCCCTCCTCTACCTCTCACCTGACCTCTGATGTAATTGTTGTCATAAAACAGTAGCAAAGCTGAACTGTAGAAGACTTATTATCTATTCTTTGTCATAGATTGAATTGTATCCCACCCCAAAGTATACGTCAACTTTCCGAGGCTATGATTCACAGCAGCTAGCCTCCGTTTGGTGGTCTGATTACCCTCGGTTCTGTGATGCGCTATGAATCCTAGCCTGTGTGCCTGTGGTTGTGGTTCCGTTGGGGAGTGGACTGCCTGCTGTGTTAATGAGGCGTGATGAGGTCATGTTAAAGAGGATTAGGTTATGTTTGTGATGTTAATGAGGCAAGGTTACAGTGGGATACAAAACCCTTGCTCAAGCCACAGCCCAGACTCCTAGGGGCAGTTTCCCTGAGGTGTGACCTGTATCACCTTTTATCCTACAAACAACAAAAGGAAAATAAGCAGAGAGAGGGGAACTCACTATCATCAAGAAAGAAGAGCCAGGAGCAGATCCCATCCTTTGGGATGTAAGATTCCTGAACTGAGAACCATGCAGACCCAGGGGAATATTGATGAGGGCCTTCTCCTACAGCTGACAGAGGGAAAAGCCTTCTCCTAGAGCCAGCACCTGATTCTGGACTTCTATCCCCAAATCCTAAACTGTGAGAGAATAAATTTGTCTGTTAAAGCTACCCAGCTGTGTGATTTCTGTTATAGATTTACCTCACCTATTGCTGTTGAGTTGATTTTGACTCAGTGACCCTACAGGAAAAGAGTAGAGCTAGATAACTAAGACACCCTTCTTTGTGTGAAGAGTTATGAGAAGTCTTTTCTTTGTCTGTTGTGGGGATTCATCTGTGATTACATATTTAAAGTCTGTTGCCTCAGTCCCGAGTATAATGAAGCTAAAATATCAGGGGTGTTGGGGGGTCACAGATAACGTACTCAAATTGGAGATCTTTTTTTGTGATATGGCATGGTTAAGGAGTTATCATCAGTTAAATTATAATACTTTGTATTATCCACTGAAAACTTTTGTAAGAACCTTCTATTATAATAGCTAAGGAATTCATAGTCACAAACTGAGATGTAAAAGTAGTACTGCTAGACCTTTCAGTAATAGAGCTTAGCTTCATCCTTGAGCAGTGACCTCCAGCCCCTGGAAGGTGAAGCAGTCTGACATCCCCCACACCTGCACCCTCAGCCCAACAGAGGCTGGCACATGATACTTTCTGAGAAAGAAGTGTTCTGGCATACACACTTGACTCCCTTCCAGTCACCTTCCTCTCACCAGAAGCCCAAGCTTGACATCTGTGCTGAGATGCCACTCTTGCATCATTGCGCGTTCTTCTGCGTGCCACAATTCATAGTACAAATGCTCTGGTCTAGGCTGTTAGTCTTTCTTGGCTCAGAAAACCTTTTCTGTCACCAGGAACTCTTGTAACAAAAAGCTGGGGCCTTTAAGACCATTTCTAGGCAGACTTAAACAGAAAATGAACACTTTACATTTTTCAGTCCAGGACTCTTCCTTTCATACATCATGCTGTCCCTACTGGTAAAACACACACACACCCCCCAAAAGCTCCAACCAGTTGTCATTGAATTGATTCCAACTCATAGTCACCCCATGTGTGTCAGAGTAGAACTGTTCTCCATAAGATTTTCAAGCTGATTTTTTAGAAGTAGATTACTAGGCCTTCCTCCAACGCACCACTGGATGGACCCAAGGCACCAGTCTTCTGGCTAGCAACTGAGCGTGTTAGCCATCTGCACCACCCGAGATCCCTGTGCCACCCACTGCCTGCTAAAGACTCCAAGGACTACAGAGTAGGAGAAGTTTACAATCTGACAAAGCCAGATATTGACACAGAGAAAGGTAATAAAAATATAAAGTGGAATATGAAAAGTTCTAAATAGTACAGAGGACAAAATCCAAAGACAATAACTAAAATTACTCTTTGCCACAGTTTTCTTATCATGCCCATTGAGTCTGTTGTATTCACTGCTTTAGGGAGGGTGAGGGGTCAATAAACCTGTTAATCAAATTGCTGACTCTATTAATTTAATAAATTTACTTTAAAATTTATTAATTTTTTTTCAACTCATAGCAGAAGAGTAGGCAACTGAGGCAAGTCATTTGATCTCTAGCCACAGTTTCCTCATCTGTGAAATGACCGATGGGGCTGTTCACTCTCTTCCTAGATCAGCAATTGACTCACTAGTGAGTTCATCCCGGTAGGCTGACCTCTGACCCTTGTGTCCTATCTGTAGAAGAAAGAGGTGGACTGAATTTATCTGTGACTAAAATGTCTTGCAGGGTACAAAAATGTAGAGTGTCTACAATACCAGCCTTACTTTCCATTTCTTTGTTAATAGTGTCCTGGTTTCCCAGTGAGCTCAAAAATACACTTGAAACATACAGATCCCTGGCATTGTTTCTGTAACAGATGATACAAATTTGAGACAGCAGGAAAATAGCTACTGTTGCAAAACAGTTACAACAAAGTTCTTAAAAAAGAGTTGAGAGGACTTCAGGACCAGAGGATTCTTCATTGCTCTCCTCTGCAAAATGGAAACACAGGTTTGGCTTTACCTTTTCAGACTGCGTTCAATTCTTCAAATAAAAACTCTGTGAATTTAGGTGGTGGGAGGAAAACTTCTTTGTTTTTGCAATGAATATATTTTGAGTGCATGTACAATTAAAACCTTGTGTGTCACCTATGGGATTGCTGTGAGTTAGAATTGACTGAACAGCACTGAGTATGTGTCACCTCACTGTCACTAGGGTCCCACTGTTTTCATCCTGGCATCCTAATTTTTGCTTCAGTTGAAACTGGCATTGGGACTGGCGCCTTTCACAGCCCAAAGTTACAGGCCAAAGGCCTTGTCAAAATTATAAAATAACTAACAATTGGGAAACTCTGAGATTATTTTCTTTTAAATTTTGGTGGGGGTTAGAGGATTGCTTACCATTTTTTCTTTAGTTCAGAGTTTCAAGAAATTGACTTGAAAAGCAGTGAAAGAAATGATGAAGTCAGGTTGTTTGTTGCATTACAGATGAATAGATGCTCCCTGGAAGGAATTCAGAAATTCTTTCCTAAGAGCAGTCACTGCAAGCATTCAGTGAACAGGGGGATAAGGGGTTCTCCATGACTCTTCACAGGCAGCAGCCTTTGTGTTCCTTGTTCCTTCAGAGCCTCTACCCTGCTTTTTGTCCTGATCTGTATTCACAGTGTCTATCAGTGAACTGTGCGTGCCTTGTTTGCATACCTGATCCGCCATCGTGCCTGGGTTTTCTGCCACTTGATCACGTGGTCTGGCTGGCAGACCAAGTATCCAAGCTCCTAAGTGGTTCATTGACACAGAGCAAATTTTACAAATGCAAATAAGGAGCTTATTCAACCTCATGCATGTGAGAGTGGAGGTTCTCAAGCAAAGATCCAGGGCCAAATTCCCTAACCAAGCAGTCTGTAGGAGCTGGGGTGCCCTTGTTTAAGTCTTCTTTGCCTCCCAGGGCCGATGGGGTACCTCAGCACTGGGGCTACTTAAGGTACCGAAATGATATGTGACATTTTATAGAGCTAATGGTAAATGGTTACAGTTATTGCCTTGGAAACCTGCTGTTCCTACATTGAACAGGTATTTGATCAGCGATCTGCCACAGCACCTGGGCTACCTGATGTCACTCATACAGTTGTTTATTTTTATATTGTATATCTCCCCATCTTGATTATAAACTCCATGAAGGCAGGGACTTTGTTTGATTTAGCACTGCATCCTATAGGGAAACCCCTGTGGTACAGTGGTTAAGTGCTACATCTGCTAACCAAAAGATGGTCAGCTCAGATCATCCAGATGCTCCTTGGAAACTCTGTGGAGCAGTTCTCCTCTGTCCTATAGGGTTGCTGTGAGTCAAAATCTACTCGGCAGCAGTGGGTTTTTTTGGGGGGGGCTTTAGTACACTGTAGTGACTGGACCGTAGCGGGTAATTAGTAAACATTCCTTGATTGCATAAATGGTTACTACTGAATTGAAAACTGTTCAGTGACATTATGTGAAATGACAGAGATATTGATCATTGCTGAAAAATTCTAGAAACAGATCTCTGAGACATGTCATGATCCCCTTTGGAATGAAGAGTTTGGACCTTCAACTGGACATAACTGCTATTGTGAAGTAGGTTCTTTGGGGACACAGTATTCTGCCAGTTCAGGCTGAAGGGCAAGTCTGATAGACATGGGAAAGTAGGTGATAGTGCAGACATGGCTGATGGAATCCCCAGGATGCAGAGGCCAGAAGTGGCCTGCTCTGGTACAGGTGGCATTGAGATAACTCAGCACTGGGAAGTCTATCAGCAGGCAAAAGCGCCTCTATCCCCTCCCCTCTCTTCTACCGTGCTCAGGCTCAGGGTGCACATCCCAGGGTGGGGTTGCCAAAAACCACCCAGGAGAAATGGTCTACCCATTCATGGGAGTCTTCTACTCAGGTTGGCTGAGGGACTGAGCCCCAGTCAGAGCTGGGCAGGCTGAAGTTCAGGAAAGAAAACAATATGCTAATAAGAAAGGTAGATTTGAGAGGCAAAGCATGCTGGTGAGCAGCACAGATTTGGGAGTTCAGATTCGGACCCTGCTCTTCTCTGGGCTGGTGACGTTTGACAAGTTGATTAGCATTTCACTTGCAGAATGGAGATAATACATCTGTATCTTAGTGTTAATGTCCCTGGGTGGTGCAGATGCTTTAAGCTCATCCACTAAGTGAAAGGTTAGCAATCTGAATCCCAGCTGTGCTACAGAAGACAGGCCTGGTGATCTGCTTCTATAAGATTATAGCCTAGAAAGCCCTGTGGAGCAGTTCCCCTATGACGCACATGGGGTCAGAAGTGACTTCATGGCAACAGGTTTGGTTTTAGTCACCATGATGTTCTAAAAATGAAATGAGATTGTAGATGTAAAGCTTTTAGGACAGTTACTGGCAAATGATAGCTAAAGAAATGGTTGCCGTTGTCTGGATTCATTTCTGTTAAATCTGAAAATCTACATCCAGGAAAGTAAAATACTACAAGAATGTAGTGAATACCCAGGTTAACAGTCCCCTTTCTGTCTCTTAGAAGGTCCAAACAAGCACAGTGCTTTATTTAAAGTTGTTTTTGACTTTACCAATGGAAGATCTGATTGTACACCATCACACAGAATGAACCTCTCTTCTCCTTTGGAAAGCAGAAACTAATTTGATAGCCTCTTGACTGTTGTGTGGACAACTCAGATCATCTAACCAAGCCTGAGAAAGTCTGTCTGGCTACCCAGTCCACTTTGGTCTGTGTTTTACCCTAACTGAACAGGTGGTCTGTGAGTTCCTGAAGGAGACGTGTAACAGATATGATAAAAACACTCACCAACCAGTAGTGTAGAGGCTTTTCATGGCAATTAATTATTCACATTTCTCTCCTTCCCCTGAAATGCTTGGTTTCCTCTCACTCCACAAAGACAGATTTCCTCTGGTGTGTGTAACCCTAGCCCCTGCAGATAGCTGGGGGCTGCATTCTGTGGCTATTTAGCCATTTGTTTTAGGGTCACATGGAGTAAGCCCATGCCAGCAATGGCCAGGACACACCAATGCCCCAGCATTGTATTAACACTTCTGGGACAGGTTTTTAACTGTCACAGCCCTTAGTTCATGCAGGACAATGGTGCACTGAGTCAAGATGTCTTTGTCTCCCCCCTTGCTCTAGCTCCTGCCTGCCTCCTGAGCTGCCCACATTGGGGTACTGTTGCTGGAGTGTCTTTTGGCCCCTCCCCTCTGCTCCCAGGCTGGGCGTCTTGCCCTTTGCAGAGTTGTAAACAGTCACTCATCCATGCTGGCTCCAGCATGGGCTTTGTTCCTGCTCACTGGGAAACCTTTGTGCTGCTAACAGAAGTGGACAGGGCTGTGTACACTGACAGCTCCATGGCAGACTCAGAAGGCACTGCACTCAGGCCCCTTTACACCAGCCTCTCCATCCTCCTGCATGCTTTCTGTATACCACTGTGCTGCTTGTCTTCCCACCCTTGCACATGTCTGTGGGGCTGGCCTGCAAGGGGTAGGTACCCTTGAGGGCTATACTTGGATAGAAAGACATGGGTGTGTGCCAACAGAAGGCAGTTTCTGTGTTATTCTTCTTCAGAGACCCAGGGCCTGAGGAGGGAGATGTCAGTGGGTATCCATGACAGCAAGGTGTTGGGTGGTAGCCAGGAAAGCAGCCAATGGGCATAAGGTAGGTGTGCCAGGTAAAGGGTGAGGTGGTAGCAGCGTGTCCATTGTGTAGGAGTGGCAGCTGCTTGCTGTGCTGAAGCAGAGAGGGCGGGTGTCTTTCTGCAGGACAGTGGAGGGATTGTGCATGCACCACAGATTCCGGAGCCATACCACCTGCTAATTAATGCTTAGCCATTACTCTGTGTGTGACCGTGGCAAGTTCCTTCACTTGAGCCTTGGCTGTCTGTTCTCTAAACTGAGGATGGATTCCTCTGGTGGTGTAGACAGTTAATGTGCTCAGCTGCTAACTGAAAGGTTGGAGGATCGAGTCTACTCAGATGCATGTCAAAAAAAAGTGTGGTGATCTGCTTCCAGAAGGTCACAGTCATTAAAAACTCTATGGGATACTGTTTAGCAATAAAGAAAAATGAGATCTCCAAACATCTCGGAACACAGATGAGCGTGGAAGATATTATGTTGTGCAAAATGAATCAATCACAGAAAAACAAATATTGCATATTCTCACTTTTATAAAATGATATGAACAGATAAATATATACAGAAACTAATGTTCATTAGTGGTTACCAGGAATGAGGGATAGGGAGACAATTACTTTCTAGACAGTAGACTCTATTTTTGGTGATGGTAAAATGAGGGTTAAGTGTACATAGCTTAACAAAGGTAAACAATGTCACTAAATATACACACTAAAAAGGACCTGTTACTGTATGTGATTTTTAAACAGTAGCAAAAAAACCAAAAATATACATGTATTAGTATGTATATAAAACCAAAAACTCATTATCAAGTCAATTCCAACTCCTAGTAACCCCATAGGACAGAGTAGAACTGCCCCAAGGAGCACTTGATGGATTCCAACTGCTGACCGTTTGGTTAGCAGTCATCATACTTAACCACTGCACCACCAGAATTTCCAAGGTCTGTATATGTACGTGTGTATATATAGGTACATACATACATATGTACATACATCCATGTGCTGTATGTACGTATATTCATATATACCATAAAGCATGTAGGGTACATAATTATGGATACTTAGACATAACCAAACACGTTCTCTTGGGATTGGTGGATTAGGACTACAGTTTTAGGAAACATCTCTGTCAGTTGGCATAATATAGTTGATGGTTATGTTATAGATCCTAGTTTGGTGAGTAATATCTAGAGTCTTAAAAGCACATGATCAGCCATCAAAGATACGACTATTGGTATCTATTCACCGGAAACAAAGGGAAAGAAGAAAACTAAAGACTCAAAGATGAAACTAGTCTACAAGACACATAATCTACACAAACCGTAGCCTCATCTACACTGAGACCAGAAGAACTAGATGATACCAAGCTACTACGGCCACCATTCTAACCAGGGCCATAGTAGTTGAACCCTGACGAAATGGGGAGAAATGTGGAACAGAATCTCAAATTCCTTTAAAAAACAAAAACAAAAATCAAAACAGACTTATTGGACTGATTGAGACCAGAGGATTCTGAAACTCTTGCCCTGGGGTATTCCTCAAAGCTTGAAATGAAACTAACCCCTGAGATCACCTTGCAGCTAAATAACAGGTTGGCCCACAAAAATAATTAATATCATCTGTAAGTACTGTGCTTCTTTAGAAAACCATCTATATGAGGGCAGAGTCAATAATTACTTTAAAACACAGATGAGAATATAAGGGGGCAGGGAAACTAAGATTAATGGATACAGAACAACCGGCACAGAAGTAAGGAGAACGTGAAGAATGTAACCGATGTCAGTGAACAATTTGTGTAGAATTGTTGAAAGGAAATCTAAACCACTGTGTAATCATTTCCAGAAAACACAATAAAATAGTAAGAAAGAAAGAAAGCCCTGTGGAGCACAGTGGCATTCTGACACATACGGAGTCACTATGAGTCCAGGTCAACTCAATGACAACTGGTTTGGTTGTAGTTTTAAAATGGGGAAAAGAACAGCATCTCCCTCGTCGGATTGTTATGAAGATTAAGTGCATACATGTAAAACACCGGCAGAATGCCTGGCACACAGCAGATGTCATGCACATGTTCAGTAACTGTGTCATCCCCTGTACAGCAGTGTGCACACATAGAGGAGTCATATCCTAAAGAGACTGACCTGATTTAGACAACTTATTTTCCCACACATTCTTTCTGCTTCATATCTCCTTCATTCCTACATGCAGAAATCATCTATAATTTTCTTGGGTAGATTTATTCACCCCCAAATTCTTCAAAGCCCCTCTGCTGTTTTTCATTTACACTAAGCATTGCTTAATATGTAGCAGAGTATCAGGTCTCCACTGTTGGGGAACGAGACACCATGGAAAGCTGAAATGTACATTTTATTGTGGCATCTGCCATTGCCTTGGCTGGTGTTACTGAGGGATAGAAAATGTAATGGGTTTGCATTTTCACTACTTGTGTTTCAGTGGCACTTCTGCTGATAGCAGTGCTAGTTCTGAAATAGAAAGAAGCCAGAACCGAATAAGCAGCCAAAGAAAAGGACAGAATAATCCAAATTCAAGTTGCTTTTTAAGCCACTGTGATAGATTTTCATTGATTCAGATCAATAATGTTACACATAACCTATCAGATAACTGCATAACATTAAGCATGTATTCTATGCCAATCACAGCAATGCAAGGACTAGTTGCCAACAGGACATTCCTTTTGGAAGTCACTCAGGCATTTAAAGCCAACACAGCCAAAGCATAACTCCTTATTTTCCTCAACAAACCTGCCTTTTTTCCCTCTATTTCCTGTCTCTAAGGAGCTAAGCATCAACATCACACCAGTTGCTCAAGCTTGAAACATCAAGATAAATTCACACCAGTTGCTCACACTTGAAACGTCAAGATGCATTCCCTTCTGCTTTTCCTACTGCCTCGGTGATCCCCAGGCTCTGCTGCATGTACCTTTGCGGCGTCAGTGCCTCTTCTGCCTACCCACTGGCCTCCTCGGCATCTGTAAATTTGCTGTGTAACAGCCACCCCCACCTCAGTTATTTGCAACAGCAATCATTATTTCCTGTGTGTCTTGGGTGTGCTGCTCCAGACTGACTGTTTTCTCGGCTTATTTGTATGTTTCATTCATGATCTAATCCACCTGAGTAGAGAAAATGCAAAGTCACAGGCAGAGAGCAAGGCTGAGATGAAGGGCCAATAACTGCCCAAACCCAAGTCCTTGCTGTTTCTTGTCTAGATTTCTCAGTAATCTTCTAACTCATTTCTTTGCTTTATAGTCTAACCTCCCACAGCTTAATCCTGTCATTCCTTTATTAAAACCTCCCATCTACTCAGTTGAGCTGAAACCCCTTACCACTTGGCTCTAACACATATTGCAAGCTGCCCCTGTTGTGATGTTTCAGAAGTGACTCACATATGTTTGTGTGGACAGAGGTCTGCACCTTCATAAAACAGCTTCTGTCTCTGCAGTGATCTCCCCACAGATGAGTTGTTATATGGAGATATTGTTTGCCCTTCAAGGCCCATTCACATGCTGCCTCCTCCAGAAGCCTCTCAGGAGCTCTTTGCTTTCCTCTCTGATAGCAAATTAAAATAGCAGTGTGTTCATGTTTACCTTATACATATTTGGGGCTCCGGGAAACATTTTCAGCCAGAGAAAGAAGGAACAAGGGGGGAGAAGTAAAATAATGCACCCACCATCCCACTCAGTAGTCGTGGGAGAACCGAAGTGTGACTGAGCTGTTACTTCATCATCTTTGGTTACAAAGGCCTCTTGAGCTCCTGAAAGCCTCTTGTAGAATAAGAGTCTGAGCCTGCTGAATGGGGCTCTAGTGTTTAAAGATACAAGACTATTACAACAAGCCAGTTATCTGGTATTCAACCAAAGAAACAGCTGTCTGGCTGTGTTGCCTTGTTGTAAGCTAGTACCACAATCACTTTATTGGAAATTCAAGGCACTTTCAGTGGTAATATTGTCCACTTGTAATTTTTGCACCATGGGGACATTAGAATCTAACTGCTGCTTAAGATGCAAGCCAATTATGTTTCTCATAGACATGTATCGAATCGAATTTTAATTGTTATATCTATGTTTCTTAACGAAAGTGTCAAGTTCTCATCTGTGGGTTATGATTCTTTTGAGGGCTGCTGCTTGGGGTTGTACAAACTGTTCACACAATTGTCTGTATACACACCCCCCCAGAATATATGGTGGTTCCTTGTATCCTTGGTGGCTGGTACATATTGATTGCTCAAGAAATGTATAAATGAATACGTAAGAAATAGACAGAAGGCAATAGCAATCTGAGCTAACTTTAGAAATGAGATATATAATTGTTTGGGGATGAAAATGCCGAAACATCTTAGCCAACAAAATTAAAACCATGTTGTTGCAGGTACACATGGAATGTCTTGTTTACCCTACCACAAAAAATTACCTGTCAGCCAGTGGACTGATGAGGTTGTGGTTCTAAGAAGCACATCACACTTCTCAGATGGAACTGACTACATGATGACCCTATTCCTAACACCCTGTGGGCATTGCTACAGCCGTGTTTGTGAAGGCAGATCCATTCTTAAGGAATCTAGCCCCCCAAATCACAACTGACATAAAGATTTCTTGATTGTTCCTTAGACTAGTCATGACACTTAAATAAATGCAAATAGACCAGTTTTGGAAAAGAGAATCCTTTCATCACATACAGTTAACTGAGTTTGATAATACATCCCCATGGCGGGCACTGTTTCACTGCATGTGAAAGTGCTGGAAGAGAAATGGCTTCAGACTGGGAGTTCGATGCCTCTGGGGGTTCTGCTGGCGGCAGAGCAGTTAAGTGCTACGGTAGCTAACCAAAAAGTCAGCAGTTCAAATCTGCCAGGCGCTCCTTGGAAACTCTATGGGGCAGTTCTAGTCTGTTCTGTAGGGTCACTGTGAGTCAGAATCGGCTCGACGGCACTAGGTTTTTGTTTTGTTTTTAGGGGATTCTGCTAGAGGACAATAGGGAAGGATAACTGATCCAGCAAGGGTTTGTGGGTTTCTGGTTGGACATGACCAAGGAGAGGCCCACAAAGCAGCATAAGCGGGGCGGTGATAGCTTCATGACACCTTCCCCCACCCCAATAGCAACCTCCGCAGAGGTCAGTTCGGCCGGCAGAAGCTTGAATCCACCCCAGGTTGTTCTGCCTTCTCTCTCCACCCCTTAGAGCTCCGCTAACAGGACGTCTCACGCATCAGCTCACTGAGAAGTCAGCACGCTTCCTGCCACGGCAGTAGTGCCACAGTTGGACACCTTCATGTCATAGTTTCTTTTTTGCTTCCAGGTGATCTGTTCGTGGAAGAGGCACAGGACCCTTTCCTGGTTAGCATCCACATAATTGCAGACCCAGGAGAATCCCAGCACCTTCAGGAGGCCATCGACAAAGTCCTGGCTTGGATCCACCCAGAACTCCGGCTGTTCCGTGTCTCTGAGAGGAGGGCATCACGAAGGCGCAAGAAAGTGGCCAAGTCTGTACAGCCAGCTCTGGCAGTGGTCCTGTTTCTGCAGGAGGAGTATGGTGAAGAACAGATCCTGCAGCTGCACCGAGCACTGCAGCGGCGGCCCTGGCACTTCCACCACGCCGAGCGCGTCCCTGCGGGGTTTCTCCCCTACCTGCCCTGCAGCCAGGACTTCTTCACGCTGGCTCCTGGCACCCCGCTGTGGGCAATCCGGCCTGTGCACTATGGCAAGGAGATTATTCGCTTCACCATCTACTGTCGCCATGACAACTATGCTGACATCCTCAAGTTCTACGAACTGATTCTCAAGCGGAGTCCCATCCAGAGGAAAACAGATTTTTGCATCTTCCCCATCTTCTCCACTTTGGACGTGGACATCCAGTTCTCCCTGAAAAGGCTGCCCCGCGACCAGACCCCAGTCCCCGCTGACTCCTCTGTCCTGGAGTTCCGAGTCAAGGACATCGGCAAGCTGGTACCTCTCCTCCCAAACCCCTGCAGCCCCATCAGTGAAGGCCGGTGGCAGACAGAGGATCACGATGGTAACAAGATCCTTCTACAGGTATGTCGTGGGCATCGTCTGTGTGTCTGTCTCTTGCCCTGTCTGTTTTCTGAGGACAGAGGAACAAGTCAGTTGGCTCTGCAAGGAATGGACCAAAGAGAGAAGACAAACAGCCCTCTGTCTGACTCTTAGACAAATTGTCCCCGCCTCTGTCTAAACAAAGGAGGCACAAAAGGATCCTCTGGTTCTTTTCACAAGGCTATCAGAGCCATGTGCCTCAGGGGAAGCACTACTGCAGCTTCTGGGGATTTCAGCTGAGCTTGCAGGCTAGGGAACTTGTTCATTAAAAGATTCTGAATCTCCTCCCTGATAGTGTTTTTAGCAGTGTATTCTTAACTCCCTCAAACGAGCTCCAGGGAGACTCATCTAGTTGAAAATTGTAAAATATACTGACATTCAGTAGGGAAGGTGTCTGTTCTTGGGTTCCCTCTGCACACCCCCACCCCTTTACTCTGCACGTCAGTGGCGGTGGGCATTATGCTGTTTGATTTATGGCATCATATTAAAAATGGTGTCATAAACCTTGTGAGGGGTAAGAAAGGGTACGTGAAGTACATTTTAAGGAAATAGATGCTTAGCAGACTATCCTTTCCATAGTTAGTGTCTTGGCTCAGTTACCAGGTTCTTTTCTCCTCCTATCCCTTTAGTGGCTGTTTCAAACTTTGTAGAGGTAACTTATTGTACAAAATTCAGCATATCAACTTAAACATGCCCTACCTCTAGCTCATGAGGCAGTCGTCGCTCAGTAGCAGAATTCTCACTTTCCCTGGGGCGGACCCCGGTTCACTTCAAAGCCACTGCGTTTTATGTGCAGCCACCACTCATCTGTCAGTGGAAGCTTGCATGTCTCTAGCTTTCTCGGTGGTGTGAGGTCCCCATGTCTTTCTGCTTCCTTCTGTCTGTTACATCTCAAGTTTCAGCCAAGCTTTCAGACTGACACAGACTAGGAAGAAAGGCCTGAGGTACTACTACTAAAAATTAGCCGGTGAAAACTGTATGGATCCCAGTGGTTCAATCCACAGTCAATAATGGAATTGGCGCAGGACCAGGCAGTATTTCGGTCCAGTGTACATGGGGTCACTATGAGTCAGAGGCCAACTCTTTGGCAGCCAACAACAGTAACGACCCTTGGTGCTACCTGGTAAAAAGTTACCAAACCCAGGCTTTCTTAATTTAGACAGTAAATCAATTCCAGAAGTGTAGGACGTATTTTTTTCTGAAAAGCATCTGCCTCCTCAGTTTTTATCTGACTACCTGAAAGGAGACAGCAGATAATGAATTGGAGAATATTGTCTTTAGAGGTGCTGGTTGTGGTAACTTGAATCACGGGTAAAGTTTCACACTTTTTCTTGTTTCGGCATGAAACACCAAGGTTATAACTTGCATGTCATGAAATGCAGTAAAAATTTGCCAGATGTCAGACATACAGCCAAGCCACGTTACTCAAATTCAGAAAGTTTGTCTTGAGATGTTTACTGCTTCTCCAGTCACCTCCAGCTTGTGGCAACCTGTGTGTTCAGAGCAGAACTGTGCTTCATGAGGCTTCCGGTGGCTGATTTTCAGTAACATATCAGCAGGCCTTTCTCCTGGGGCATCTCTGGATGGATTCAACCCTCCAACCTTTCAGTTAGTAGTCCACATCGCTAACCACCTGCACCCCCCAGGAACTCCCTGCTACCTGCTAAACAGTGTTCAGGTTTTCCTCTGGACTGTGCAGACATGGAAACCCTGGTGGTGTAGTGGTTAAGAGCTACAGCTGCTAACCAAAAGGTTGGCAGTTGAGATCCACCAGGTGCTCCTTGGAAACTCTATGGGACAGTTCTCCCATGTCTTATAGGGTCACTGTGAGTCAGAATCGACTTAACAGCAGCAGGTTGGATTTGTTTTTTTATGAAGACAAGAAGCTAAATAATGTTGCATAGTATGTGGAATACTGGCATTTGTTCTCTAATCCCTTTGGATATGTGAGAAGTTTCTCCTGCATTTAAGACTGCTGATTCTTAATACAAAATATGATACAGTTATACCATGTAAAAGTTAATAGACGTACAAAGAATTTTAGTCATATGATAAAAGCAGTAAGAATGTGGTTATTTCTGAAGTGGTAAAGAGAGTACTTTTTTCTCTAGCTTTGTCTAGTAACATAAATCACACAATATATAAAAGCTCAGCCTAGTCTCCACTCAAAGGAACCACCGAAAGACTGCTTCAAAAAGAGCCACACGTTTAAATAGTTACACGTTAAAGTAGTTAAAATCTTAACAGGTACAAACTTTTGAAGTTAGTGCACCAACATTTATGAGGTAAAAATCAGAGAAAAGAAATAAGAAAAATGAAAAAGCATTAAGAAACATGTGGGACTCCATTAAGAGGAATAATTTACGTTTAATTGGAATTCCTGAACAAGGGAGGATTAATGACAATATAGAGTATTGCTGTAGAGATGCTGACAGAAAACTTTCCTAAGATTATGAGCAAAGAGAACATAGGTATCCAAGATGCTTATCAAACACTGAGAAAGCTAGACCCCAAAATAAAGACGCCAAGACATATTATAATCAAGCTTAATAAGATGAAACATGAGCAGATGCTTCTGAAGGCAGTAAGGCTCAAAGCAAAGCTAACACCCCAAGGGAAACCCTGTAGGCTTTCATCTGACTTCTCTGCAGAAACAGTGCTGGCCAGAAGACAGCGAGCAGACACATTCAAAGCCCTGCAGGAGAAAAACTTCCATCCAAGAAGTATTTATCCTGCAAACTGTCTATCAAATATAATGGTGAAATTAAGACTTTTGAAGATAAAGAGAAGTTTAGAACTTTGTAAAAACTGAACCACGATTACATGAAATATTGAAAGAAGCTCTTCTCTTAGAAAAACAGAACCATTAAATGTATATTTAAGATGACAATTCAGGACACATCATCTAAAATTCTAATCAGTTAGGCAAGTCACAAAACTTAATCAAAGCTACAATGTTAAAATAAGGGAATCTGTGATCATGTCATGACAGCTATAAGACCGTCACATTTAAAGAGGGATACACTACAGCAGTTATAGTCGTTTCAGATGCAGAGGAAGTTTAAGAGTTATGCAGTAGTTAAAATTGGACTTAATCTTAGTATATTTAGGGGGATAATAGATGTAGCCGTAAAGCAAATTAATGATACATTGCATCAAAATAAGAAATGCAACACAGGAGTCTCAACGAACACAAAAGACACACTGAAACAACAACCCCTAAAGAAGAATGGCCCAGAACTGAACATTAAGAACAGTATAGAAAACATCAACATAGAAATAATTACATCAAACTGATGGCACTACGCACATACATATCACTAATTACACTGAATGTAAATGGGCTGGACGCTCCAATAAAGAGACAATGATATCCTGGATCAAAAGACATGGCCCATCTATGTGTTGCTTACAAGAAACACACCTTAGACTTCAAGATATGAACAAGTTAAAAATTAAAGAATGGAATAATATACACCAAACTAACAATATAGAAAGAGGAGCAGGTGTGTCAATACTAATCTCAGATAAAATAGATTTTAATGTAAAATCCACTATTGTGTGCAAGGATGGTCACTATTGTTGAAAGGTTCAATACTCGAACAGGACTTAACAATATTAAATATTTGTGCACCCAATACCAGAGCACCTAAATACATTGAACAAATACTGACAACATGGAAAAATGTTGGCGTTACCTTAAAATAATGGATATAGATGTACCGTTTGACCCAGTACCATTTGACCCAGTAATTCCTTTGCTTGGAATATATCCTACAGAATCAAGGTCATTCACACCAACTGATACATGAACACGAATGTTCATTGCAGCACAGTACACAATAGCAAAAAGATGGAATCAACCCAGATGCCCAACAACAGAAGAGTAGATGGGTAAACTTTGGTATATGTACTCAATGGAGTACTATACACTGATAAAGAACAACGATGATAGCAGGAAACATCTCTCAATTTGGTCTCAACTGGAGGACATTATGTTGAGTGAAACTAGTCAACGACAGAAGGACAATTATTATATCAGACCCCTATGATAAAAACTTAAAAGCATACTCATACATAACAGAAAAGACTCTTTAACAGCTACGAGGGTGGGGAGGATGGGAAGGCAGGAGGGCGAGGGGCGAGAGTTTAGATTAGATAGTTGCTAGAAATTTGATTGGGTGAAATTGGTGACAATACACATTAGTAAGAAGATCAATATTGATGGGACTTTGACACAACTTGTGTACTCTTGACATCTTGACCCAATGTTGTCAGCACAGAGTATGTACACTTTCATTTTTTATTTAATAAAAAAAAGAAAGAAAAAAATGAAAAATGAGATAGATTAGACAAACATTTTTATACTCTAAATGCCACGAGGTAAAACACATTCAACTCATCAAACACACACAAGAGTCCTCCCCAGACACACACACATACACACACATAGATACATACACCTGCAGGCACACACTCTTGCTTTTTACCAAGGCCCTCTACAGTAACACTTGTGGCCATTTGTGGTCACGGAACCTTCTAGAAGAAGCCACCACCAACACATCATACTCATCCTACTTTTTGGAGAAACCAGACTTGTCTTGCCAGGCACATACAGGAGTTGTTTTTCTTTCCAGAACCTTCCAGCCCAAGAACTTTTCCCATGGGTCCCCACCTGCCAGAAACTCATCTAGTAGCAGTATACTCCTAGAACTCCATGCCCTAACATCAGATAGTGGAGATAATGTGTGGAACCCTGTACACACCACCACATACAGGCTAGCATGTACACCCTTTCAAAGCCTGGCTTCCACTCACACATTCAGACCCTTTCTCACTGGAGGCAACTTTCTAGTGTGGCTCTGCACCAATAGATCCTAACTGAATGGAATGAAACCCTGGAGCAATCCCAGTAACTTGTCCAGCAGGAGTAACCTACCCCCTCAGGGTCTCACTGCAGAGACACTCAGTTGCAGCAGAGGCAACCCAGGTCCTATCTCTTTGACGTCCCAGGGATGGGTAACATGTGGTAACCTGTAATCCAAGTAGTCCTGTTTTCACAGGGCCACTAACCAAGAAGTAAAATTGAAAATGTACCATCCCAAAAGAAATGAAAAGAAAAGAAAGAAAACAGAAGTTTTGATCATTCACCCCTCATGGTTCTGTTTAAAAGTTGGCGATGCCTCAGCTTAAATGGGAAAAGGGCCAGCAGGAATTCCGTGTTTTTGTAACCACTTAAAAAGAAAGAATCCTTGCAGGCCCTTTGTCCACCCCAGGGGATCATGAAGCTCAGGTAGTGCTTCCTCCTGGTTGGCTTGCCAAAATTGTTACTGGACAGAATTCCAGATTCTTGTTAACTGCCCCCAAAACCCAATCTCTGAGACAGGTATTTGGGTGAGTTACCAAAAAGAATTTTGTTACTGTGCACTAGCAGACACAGGGAGTGGAGAGGAATCTCTCCATCAAGATCCTGCTGAAAAATCATCAAATGAGGTTGGGGTATATATAGGAGACTGAGGAAACAATGTGATTGATGAGAGGTTAAGGGGGTATCTGTTCAGGGGGCCTCAGGAGTCCTTTGAAGATATACATCAGGAGCAGGGATGCAGACCACTTTCAGTTGTCACCTGAAGCAGAGGGATCCCAGTGACGCCTGGTGTCTCCCATCTGTTTTGAGGTATCTACAAAGCTGTAAAAACTGTAAAGACATTATAGTCCTTGTCAGTTGTCTATTTTATCTTCATAATCCGGATGTCTAAAGCTTCTCTCCTGTGTCAGTGGTACTGACATGAGCTTCTCCCTGGATGTTTGGTAGAATTCTCTAGTGAAGCTGTTTGGGTGAGAGTTTTTTAATGGGAGATTTTTAATAGGAGTTTTTTATTAACTTCTCAATCTCTTGTTATGAGTCTGTTCAGATATTATGTCTTAGTTTGTGTTACTTTAAGTAAGTAGTATGTTTCTAGAAATTTGTCCATTTCTTCTAGGTGCTCAAATTTACTGGAAGACAACTTTCTGTGGTAGTCTGTTATGATCTGTTTTATTTCAGTTGAATCTATTGTAATGTTTCCATTTCATTTCTTATGTGCACTATTTGCTTCCTCTCCTGTTTTTGTTTTGACAGTGTGACCAATCATTTGTTGATTTTGGTAATCTTTTCAAAGAGCCAATCTTTGGTCTTGTTGATTATTTCTAATTGTTTCTTCTATTCTCTATTTCATTTATATCTACTCTAGTCTTTATTATTTCTTTTATTCTGGTAGCCATGGCTTCTTTTGCTGTTTTCTTTCTGTTTGTCTGAGTGGGAGGGCTAATGTTTTGATTTTGGCCTGTTCTTTTTTGATGTGTGTGTTTATTGCTATAAATTGACCTCTGAGCACTTTCTTTGCTATGTCTTGAAGGCTTTGATATATTTTCATTCTCTTGATTCTGGGAATTTTTGAGTCCTTCTTTGACACTCACTTTTTTTATTTGTTTTTGTATTTGATTTTTTTGCCCCTTGCTCTTCCTGTTACTGATTTCTACTTCGATAGCATTGTGATTGGAGAGAATGCTTTGTATTATTTCACTGTTTTGGATCGTATTGAGAATGGCTTTGTGGCCTAAAATGTGGTATATTCTGCAGGATGGCCCCTGTGTGTTGGAAAAGAATGTATACTTTGCTGCAGTTAGCTGGAGTATTTTATGTATGTCTGTAAGCAATTGGTTGACTGTGGTCTTTTTAGATTTTCTGTTATCTTTGTTTCTTTCTAGATGTTCTGTTTTGTATCTAAAATGGTATATTGAAGTCTCCTACCGTTTGTGGAACTGTCAGTTTCTCTATTTGGTGCTTTTAGAGTTTTCATTATGTATTTTGGAGCCCTGTTGTTGAGTAGATAAATCTTAAGCTTATATCCTCTTAGTGGACTGTCTCTTTAATCCTTATATGATGTTCATCCTTGTCTTTTATGGTTGATTTTATCTTAAAGTCTATTTTATCTGAGATTAGTATTGCCATTCCTGCCCTTTCTTGGTTACTGTTTACTTAATATATTTTCCATCCTTTTATGTTTAATATTTTGGTGTCTTTTGTTCATAAGATGGGTCTCTTATAGATAGTATGTTAAAGAGCTGTGCTTTTTTTCCCCATTCTTCAATTCTCTGTCTCTTTACAGTATGTTTAAGCCATTTACATTCAATATCATTATCAATAGGTATGAGTTTATTTTTGTCATATTGTTTGTTTTTTGTGTGTGGTGCTAATGTTTTCTTCATTCCTCTTAACTTTCTTGTGCTGAGCTCCTTGTGTTTGTAGATTTTTATTTCTTTTCTTTTGTAATTACAAAGTTTGTGTTTACCGAACATTCCTTTTTCCCTTTTTATTCTGATGATTAGGTTTGTTAACTTTCTTTATGGTTACCTAGAAATTTATTGTCCTAAGTTAGAACCAGTCTTCTGGTATCACCTTGACTTCCTCTCCATTTGGAGGTTCTATACTGACATTTATTCCTCTTTTATTGATTTGATACTGTAGTCATTTACAGATTGATGTCTCTCTTTCCTTATTTTAAGTCTTTCAGCTTTGGTTTATTATTGAGACTTTCTTACCTAGCTTGGTATCCAGTTGATGCTCTCCTATGTCCTAGACTATGGCTGTTGTCTGATATTGTTGAGTTCTCTAACCAGAGGACTCCCTTAATATTTCTTGTAATTTTGGTTTCATTTTCACAAATTCCCTTATTTTCTGTTTATCTGGAAATGTCCTAATTTTACCATCATATTTGAGAGGTAGTTTTGCAGGATATATTATTCTTGGTTGCCAATTATTTTCTTTCAAGGTTTTATGTATGTCAACCCATTGCTTTTTTGCCTGTAGCTGCTGCCAAGTAATCAGAATTTAGTCTTACTGTTTCCTCTTTGTAAGTGACTTTTCGTTTTTCTTGAGCTTCTCTCAGATTCTTTCTCTGTCTTTGTTCTTGGCAAGTATGTTTATGGTATGTCTTGATGACTTTCTTTTAGGGTCTAGTCTCTGTGGAGTTCATTGAGTTTCTTGGATGGTCAGCTTTTCATCTTTCATGATAGTAGCGTAGTTTTTGGACAGCAAACCTTCAACAGTCTTTTCTGTGTTTTCCATTTTATCCCTTCATTCTGGAATTCCAGTCATGCAGAAATTTTGCTCTTGATTGTGTATCTCACAATTCTTACGTTTTCATCAGTCTTTTCTCTGATGTTTCCTCAAAGTGATGTCTATGGATTTGTCTTCAGATTCACTGAGTCTGTCTTCCATTGTTTCAAATTTTCTCCTAAAATCTTACATTGAGTTGTCCATTTCTGCCATTTTGCTTTTTATCCTTTGGATTTCTAGTTGCTGTCTTTGGTTTGGTTTCTAATTGTTTATTTTAACATTTTGTTCTTGTATTATTTTCCTGAATTTTCTATTGCTTTGTGTTTTCCTTGACTTGGGCTATGTTTTCATTGGTTTTCTCTATATTTTTTTGATCTCTTTCCTCATTCCTCAGAGCCTTAAGAATTATTCTTTTGAGTTCCATATTAAGTAGTTCCACTGCTTTTTCTTCTACTGAAAAGTGATCTATTTCTTTATTTTAATCACTTATTAGAGACATTTTGTCCTGCTGTTTAGTATGTTTTAGTATTGTCTGCTATCTCTGCAACAATAAGATACTGTTTTGTTGTTGTTGTTGATTGGATGCTAGTTTTGTCCCTTTTTCTTTGTTTTCTTTTGATATGTCACAGTGAGCGAGCAAGGTATGCTTTGCTGTTTGCTTACCTGTGGGCACAAGAGCTCTCACCACCTTATCCAGGTGGGTGGGCAGCAGCAGGCAGGACAGACCACACTGGTTTAGTCAGTTACCTGAGGGTGTACTGGGCAGACACTGTTGTCTGATGTTGGTCCAGTGGCATGGGACTACGTAGGCAAGGATGTCAGACATGGAGTGGTGTGGGCTCACTTCCTACCATTTAGCAGTTGGTCGAGTGATGGGAGGAAGGGACAGTGTTGGTAATAGGTGTGGTAATAGGCCTTAGCTGATGGTGCACTAGTCATGGCAGCATAGCAAGGGCTAGCTGGAAGAAGAGGTGTTGTACAGTAATAGTGGAGAGAAGAAAGAAAAGAGGGAGAAATACAATAAAAAGTAGCAGTCCAGTAGGGCTGGGCAGGTTTGGGGGCCAGCAGAAAGGGAAGAGAGTTGGTATGTGAGGTTATATAGGAGAAAAAAAGTGGTGGGCTAGTGGCTGTCTAGCTGTAGCAGGAGAGGGTCAAGGTGGCATATGGGACTAGGTGAGAGGGTGAAAGAAAAGGAATAAAGGGAAATCATGGGGTGGCAGAAACTAGCTGATAGAGTGGGTGGGGGGAAGGTGAGACCTGGGTGGTAGCAGGTTGGTAGGTCTCTACTGACAGTGGTTTGGCATGACTCATTAGGAAGGGATAGAGTAGGCATATGGGGCTAAGTAAGAAGAAGAAAGATAAAGAGGAAAAAATGACATGGTAGAGCTGGTGGGTGGGTGGGTAAGACCTGGGTCAGCAGTGGGATGATAGCTACCTACCCATGGTGGCTTGGTACAAAGCCCAGCAGGAAGGGATACAGGTAGCCCTTTTCTTGCTAGGTGGGAGTAAGACAGAAAAGAGAAAAAAGAAAAAAAAAAGTAAGCAGTTGTAGATGGAAGGGATCCCAGACTGGGGGTGGGTCAGTGACTCTCTAACCAAGGCAGTATGCTGTGGCCTGATGGGAAGGGGTTGATGTAGTGTTTGGGTTAGGTGGGAGGAAGAAAGAAAAAGAAGGACAAGATAAAAAGAATAAAAAGGCACAACAGTAGCGAGTGTGTGGGGGAGACCCAAGTGGGAAGTGCACCAGTAGCTCTCTATCTGTAGCAGTGCAGCGTGCCTCTGCAGGAAGGGGTAGAGGTGGCCTAAAGGGCTAGATGTGAGGTAGAAAGAGAAGAAAGAAAGAGGGGAAATGGCATGGCATGAGCTGACTGGTGACCTAGAGTGATGGTTGGCTGGTAGCTTTCTAGCTGAGCAGCACAGCATGACCCATGCAGAAAGGGTGAGAGGCATGTACTGGGCATGGTGGGAAGGAGAAAGGGAAAAGGAAAAAAATCTGCTACAGCAGCAGATGGCAGGTGAGGGTGGGGCAGGCCTTGGATGACAGCAGGCCTATGGCTTTCTAGCTGAGTGGCATGCCAAGGCTCATTGGGATGGGGTAGGGGTGGCATACAGTACATAAGAGTAAGGGTACAAAAGTGTATTTCTCTGGTTACTAGGAGCTCTGCCTCCTCTTGGTAGCCACATGAAGTTACCTTCCTGTACTTCCTGGCCAAAGTTGTTGCTGGCTGTGCCTTGTTAGTTGGCAGGAGACCTCCATTCCATGTCTCTTCTCATTCTCTATTTTCCTTCAGTTTCTTCTTCTATTTGAATTTTAATCTAGTTCTTTATTCCTTCATTTGATTGATGTTTATATCCATTTTACTTAGGTCTTCAGGTCTTTGCTGCAGAGGGATGGCACGATGCGTCTGTCTAGCATGCCGTCTTGGCTCTGCCTTCTGGCTCATCTTTTTAGGTTCCTTTTAAAAGTAGGCAGCTGGTATTTCAGACTTTGGCAGAATTAAGATACTTAGGTTATTATGGGAGAAGTGTACAGTTGAGAAAGAGTGACTTTTTGTCATTTCATCCACATTGTCTGTCTTAGCTGCCTAGTGCAGCTACAACAGAAATACAACAAGTGGATGGCTGTAACAAAGAGAAATTTATTTTCTTATTGTCTAGTAGACCAGAAGTACAAATTCAGCACGTCACCTCCTGGAGAAGGCTGTCTTTCTCTGTTGTCCTCAGCCTTCCCATAGTCTGGGAACATCCCAGTGCAAGAACCTCAGGTTCAAAGGATGTGCTCTGCTTGTCATGCTACTTTCTTGGTGTTCTGAGGTTCCCAACTCCCTCCTAGCTTCCCTTTCATTTTTTCTCTTGTAAGATAAAAGGGGGTGCAGGCCACACCCCAGGGAAACTCTTTTTACATTGAATCAGGGATATGCCTTTAGTAAGGATATAACAGTCCCACTCTGATCCTGTTTAACACAATACAGTTTTGTCCCCATTCACCACAGGCTGAGATTAGGATTTAGAATTTATATAACAATTATAATCACAAAATAGAGGACAGCCACACAATACTGGGAACTATTGCCCAGCCAAATTGCTACAGACATTTCTGAGAAGACAAGATTCAGTTTGTAACAGTCTCCATAGCAGAGTGTTGCCATTTTCAGCTATAATTTTTAAGGTGCTGCTTACAAAATTGTCACATGTATGAGCAACATGCTGATCAGAAACAGAATATTTCCGTCCTTTGTGCCTCAAATTTCAATGAACATGTTATTTACTCTGTAGCACATGAAAGGGAAAATAAAAATATCTATTCTAAATAAATTGAGAATATAGCTATGCTCATTATTATTTGTGATTTCATTTAAATGAGTGGAGTTACACATTAAAGAAGATCCACTTGGATAGTTTTCTTAAAATACAGATTGCATTTTATTTCTAGTCATATCCCATTGACTTAACACTCCATATTTCAAGGGTCTTCTCTTTTAATTCCTCTGGAGGAGATAAGCTGAGATTCTTTTTCTGGGAGCTACTTAGCCCCTCATAAGCATTTGGAAATGTGTTTTATGGAGATAAGATAAGACAGAAATAGCCTTTCCTTCTTTCTTGGTGTGGTCTTCTGGAATAGTAAGGCGGGAAGGAAGGAAGGAAAGTGATTGCTCACATCAGGAGTTGTCTGAGACTGCTTGGGAAAATACATCTTAGAAATTTGAATGATTGCTTCTTGCTACTAAACTGCAGCTTTCTAGAGTTAGGGAAGGGCTGCATTTTATGAATTTGTCTACATCCTCTAGAGCCAAATTAACATTGTAACTTAAACACTGTAGGTAGTCTTTATATATATATAATATTTTATTGAAAAGTAATATAAATATTATGCATGCAGAAAATTTTACAGTCATAAATATGCAGCTCAGTGAATTTTAACAAGTTGAAAAGTATATAAACAGTACCCACATCAAAAAATAGAACAGTCCTGAAGAGATGGCCTGTCTGGTATACCTAGACTCCCTTCCCTTAAATAAATATTGATTACTCTGTCACGGGAAGGAAAAAATAAAAGATGTCTATCTTGTAGGGTTGCTATGAGTTGGAATCAATGGCAGTGTATTTGATTTTGGATGAGTTTATTCAGGAAGTGGGGCCAAGATTGCAGAGTGGTCAGATGCTTTCTGTGGTCCCTTTTACAACAAAGACCAAAAAATAAACTTAAAAAACAAGTGACTGATTGTAAAGACAGCCTAGGAACACTGAACATCCGAGGCAAAGTTGCAGAACTGAACTAAGCAACAGAAGGAGGTAGAGGCTGTTTAGGAGCAGGAAGGACCAGTCCTGATGGAGCAGAGACGGGCACCCTGCTGGCTTAATAGGCTGGAGCCAGCTGTAAAGAAAGTGCTCATGTTTGGGATAAATTTTCCTCATCAGGAGAGACAGAGCAGCAGAGAGTTTACTCACACCTCTGGAACCAGTGAAAACAGTGCTCAATCCGCAAAAGATAAGTATATGTGTCTAACCTACCATGTGGATCAAAAGCCACTGTTTAGGGAAAAAATCCTCTCCCTTTTATCTGCCCTTTCCCAGGTCTGCACAGGGTCCTAAGCTGACTTCAGATTTCTGCATCCCCTAGGCGAGAAGTAAGCCCCATCACACACCACAAGCCATTTTGCTGGCCTTATAGAGGGAACAGATTAACAGGAAAAAAAAATAATCTGCTGGCTTGCCTGAACCAAGAACTTGGGAGAGGCACAGTTCCTTTGCCTAGGCACAACGGATTCTGAATGCCTTTTACCACTGCATAGACCTGTATGGACCCATTTGGCATTGTAGGTGCTCATTGGCACAGCACAACATGGTGTATACCTGAAGCCTAACTTCAGCTGTATTAGCTGTGTGGTGGAGAGGTAGGCTCATGAAATTTGATACAGCCAAAGCCAAGTGCTGTTGAGTCAGATCCAACTCATGGCAACCCTAGAGGCCAGAGTAGAGCTGCCCTCTTTGCCTAATAAGTAGAGTCCTCACCTACCCACATCAGAGGCCTGAGAACTGCTGGCTCCACCCATGTCTCTCAGCCACCCATGACAGGGGTCCAAGAATAAGTGGTGTCTCTCATTTCTTACAGCCAATAACACTGCGTACCCAGAGTCTGGCTGCAAACCACACCCACCAATGCATTCCAGGGAACAGGGACTAGTTTTCTCACAGACATCCAGAGGCTACTCTCCACTCCCTTCCTTACTCAGCAAGTGACACCCCTACTGCAGTCAGATACTTGTGACCACATCAATCACCCTGCCTGTCTAGGACTGTAGGTAAGATCCTATACCACACACTTGGTCACTGATGACCTAGACACAGAAGCTAAATCCATACAAGAAAAGCAAATAGACCTGTGGACTTACATACCTACTAATAGGCCCAACTACCTGTTGACAGGACAGTAGAGCTTGAAAGGTGCCAATAATCAAACCAGCTCACTAAAGAAGCCTATTGGGGCATATCAAAACAAAACAAACCAAGGAGCAAGGACACAGTAAGCAAACATAAAATAAATATGTAATATTGAAAATATTATATAATTATGTATTTATACTATACAGTTATATAATAATACTTCTTATATTGGCTTGGCTTGGCTTATATGTAATAAATATGTAATAACTTATTGATGCCTTGGAGACAAAAGTAAGTGTGAAATCACATAAAGAAGGAGACAGTAATGGCTGCAGCAAGCTCCCAGAACAAATAGTCAATAACTCTTCTGGGATTACCAGAAACAGAATACAAAAGATTATTATACAGAACTCTTCAAGAGATTTGGAAGGAAATCAAGCAAAACACAGAGTAAGACAAGCAGCACCCAGACAAAACAGTTGAGGAATTCAAGAAGATTAGAGAAGAGCATAATGACAAATTTAACAGGCTGCAAAAATCCACAAGGAAATGGCAAACAGAAATCTGGAAGATTACCTACAAAATTTCAGAATTAGATAACTCAGTAGAAAATCATAGGAGCAGAACTGAAGCACTGCAAGTCTGAATTAGAGAGAATGAAGACAAAGCACTTGACACCAACTGGTCTGAGAAAAAAATCAGATAACAGCATTTTTATAAAATGAAGAAACCCTAAGAATTATGTAGGACTTTGTTAACAGGAATAAACTAAGAGTGATTGGAGTACAATAACAGGGGCAATGACAGAAAATACAGAAAGCATTGTTGAAGCTTGTGTTTTAGAAAGCTTCCTTGATATCATAAAAGATAAGAAGATATCTATTCAAGACGCTCATTGAATCTCACACAAGGCAGATCCCTAAAGAGTCACCAAGACTTATTATAATCAAACATGCCAAAACCAAAGATAAAGAGAGAATTTTAAGAGTACTGAGGGATAAACAAGAAGTCACCAACAAAAGAGAGTCATTAAGATTAAGCTTGGAATACTCAGCAGAAACCATGCACGCAAGAAGGCAGTGGGATGACATGTAAAGTTTTGAAGGAAAAAAAAATGCCAGCCAATTATCTTGTATCCAGCCACACTGTCTCTCAAATATGATGGAAAATTAAAGCACTGCAGAAATACAGGCGTTTAGGACATCTGCAAAAACTGAGCCCAAATTAAAGAAATCTTAAAGGGATCCTCCAGTTAGAAAATCAGTGACATCAAATAACAACCCAATACTAGAACACAGGACAGAGCAACCATATGTCAACCAAAATAGGGAGGTCACAAAAATAAATCAAAACTAAAACACTGAAAATAGGAAAACAGAGATGTATTGTGTAAAAGATGACAACTTTAAAAAGAGAGACTGAAAAATGTAGTCATAGATCTTTCGTAAGGAGAGGAAGTCAAGATGATGAAAAGAAAAAAAAAGATTGGTTTAAATTTAGAGAAATAGGGTAAATATTATGGTAACCAGAATGGAAACAGTCTTACACATCAAAATAAAAATAAGACACACACAAAGACTTATCAAATACCAAATCAGCAGCAGTGAAAAAGATGAAAAGAAAATACATAAAGAAAAGTGACTCAGCTCATAAAATTAAGTGAAATGGAACTGTCAACAACACAAAGACTTCAAAATGACAGCACTGAATTCATGCCATCAATAATTTTGCTGAATGTAAATAGACTAAATTTACCAACAAAGAGACAGAGTATGGCAGAATAAATAAACATACATCTATATACTGCCTACAAAACACAAACCTTAGACTTCAAAATACAGAAAAAATAAACTCAAAGGATGGAAAAAAATAAGCAACAACCTTCAAAAAAGAGCAGGAGTGGCAATATTAATTTCTGACAAATTAAACTTGAAAGCCAAATCCACCACAATGGATAAGAAAGGACACTATATAATGATTAAAGGGTCAATACACATAACCATATTGAATATTTGTGTACCCAATGAGAGGGCTCTTAAATACATAAAACAGACTCTAACAGCATTGAAATGAGAAATAACTCCACAGTACTACTTCAAGTACTACTTTCAGTGAAGGACAGACCATCCAGAAAGAAAATGAAGACAAAGAAGATCTAAATGCCTTAATCAACTAACTTGCCCTCATAGATATATAGAGAACACTCCACCCAGTGGTAGCCAAGTGTACTTTCTTTTCCAATGCCCATGGAACACTCCCTAGAATAGACCACATATTAGGCCATAAAGCAAGCCTTAACAGAATCCAAAGCATTGAAATTCTATAAAGCATGTTTTCTGACCATAGAACCATAAGTAGAAATCATGTTTTCTGACCATAGAACCATAAGTAGAAATCAGTAACAAAAATGTCAGGGTAAGAAATGAAACACATGGAAACTGCTCAAAAACTAGTGAGTTATAAAATAAATTACAGACTGAATAAAGAAATTCACAGAATCAAATGAGCATGAAAACACATCCAACCAGAACCTTTGGAACATAGCAAAGGCAGTACTCAGAGGTCAGTTTATAGTAATAAATGCACACATCCTAAAAGAAGAAAGGACCCAAATCAAAGCATTTACCCTACGACTGAATAAAAGAAACAAAAGAAGTCCTTGGCACCAGAGGAAAAAAAATAATACAAATTGTTGGAAATTGTTGAAAGAGTTAATAAGACCAAAAACTGGTTCTTTGAAAAGATCAACAAAATTAATAAGCCATTGGACAAACTGACAAAAGAAAAACTGGACCAGCCAAGCTAGCCAAGTGCCGTCGAGTCGGGACAGGAAGCAAATAAGAAATGGTAGGTGATATCATAACAGCCTCAAGTGAAAATAAGAGAATCATAACAGAACACCATGAATAACTGTACTCTAACAAATTTGAAAACCTAGAGAAAATAGACAAATTTCTAGAAAACACTACCTACCTAACCTAACATAAACAGAAGTAGAAAATCCAAATAAACCTGTGAGAAAAGAAGAACTTGAAAACATAATTTAAAAGCTCCCAACAAATAAAAGCTCTGGCCCTGATGGCTTCATTGGAGAATTCGATGAAACTTTCAGAGAAGAGTTAGTTAGCACCACTACTACTAAAGGTATTTCACATAGAATTCTCTCAAACTCATTCTGTGAAGACAAATAACTCTGATACCAAAACCAGGTAAAGACATCACTAAAATGAAAAATTACACACAAATATCCTTCATGCACTTAGATGCAAAAATCCACTACAAAATTGTAGCCAGTAGACTTCAGCAACATATCAAAGAAATAATTCATCATGACCAAGTGGAATTCATACCAGGTATGCAGGGAGGGTTCAACATTAGAAAAACAAACAATGTAATCCATCACGTAAGTCAAACTAGACAAGAATCACATGGTTTTATAAATTGATATAGAAAAGGCATTTGACAAAGTCCAATACCCATTCATGTTAAAAACTCCCTGCAAAATGGAAATAGAAGGGAAATTCCTCAACATAACAAAGAGAATTTATACAACACCAACAGCAAAAATCATCTAAATGGAGAGATTCTGAAAGCATTCTCACTGAGAACAGGAGCCCGACACGGATGCTGTTTGTGACCACTCTTATTCACCATTGTGCTGGAGCAGTTAGACCAGAAAAAGAGCAGCAATAGATGAATGGATGAACAAATTATAGTATATTCACACAGTGGAATACTACGAAACGATAAAGAACAACAATGAATCTGTGAAACATCTCACAGCATGGATGAATTTGGAAGACATTTTGCTGAGTGAAATTAGTCACGAAAGGACAAGTATTGTATGAGACCACTACAGTAGAAGCTCAAGAAAAGTTTTAAACACAAAAGAAAACATTGTTTGATGGTTTCAAGGGTGCGTAGGAAGGGAAAGGAGTATTCACTAGCTAGATAGTAGACAAGATTTATCTTAGGTGAAGGGAATCCCACTATACAGTACAGGAGAAGTCAGACAACTGGATTCAATGAAAAGCTAGAGAGTTTCTTGAACACATCCAAACACTTTGAGGGACAGAATAGCAGGGGCAGCGGTCTGAGGACCATGGTTTCAGGAAACATATAGAGCAATTGGCATAACAAATTTTATTAAGAAAATGTTCTGCATTCTACTTTGGTGAGTGACATCTGGGGTCTTAAAAGCTAGTAAGCAGCCATCTAAAATGCATCAGTAGGTCCCAGTCTGTCTGAAACAAAGGAGAATGAAAACACAAAAGACATAAGAAAAACACAAACCCAAGAGGCAGAAAGGGCCATATAAACCAGAGGCTCCATCAGCCAGAAGAACTAGATGCTGCCTGGCTACCACAAATGGCCATCTTGATGGGGAACCCAACAACGAGTCTCTGATGGAGCGGGATTTTCTCCTGCTCAATGCAGAATTCAAGTTCTACTAAGAAGATAAGACTTATGGTATGGCTGAGACTGGAGGGGTCCCAGGAGACATGGTCCCCTGACTGTTAGCCCAAAATGAAAACCATTCCCAAAGCCAACTCTTCTGACAAAGATCAGGCTGAACTATAAGACACAAAATGATACTTGTGAAGAATGTGCTTCTTAGCTCAAGTGTATACATGAGACTAAATGGACAGCTCCTGTATACAGAGAGGAGATGACAAGGCAGAAGAGGACAACAGCTGGATGAATGAACATGGGAAATCTGGGCAGAAAGGAGTGTGCTGTCACATTATAAGAAGAGCAATTAGAGTCACAAAGCAATGTATGTATTCTATTAAAAACATCAGGAATATAGTGAGGCTATATATTCTATCATTATTTATAAGTAGATCTTACATTAAAGAGTAAAAGAGATTTAAGACTGCTGACAAGGACATATACCACACAAAACAATTAAAGACAGTACTATTTGAAGTAGAGGGAAAATGCTGATAGTAAGATATATCAAGAGTGACATCCGTGTTCAAAATATACACATTTCTGGTGCTGTGCTGTTCACCTGGTGGTCACTAGCTGCATGTGGGAAGAAAGGTCTAGTAATCCACTAAAAAATCAGCCATTGAAAATCCTGTGAAGTACAGTTGTGTTCTGACACACAGGAGACCACCATGAGTTGGAACTGACCCAAAAGCGATGGGTTATAATTAAATTAAATTAAATTAAATTAAATTGAAAATTCAGGTCTTCTGTCCCACTAACCACACTTCGAGTGCTCAGTAGCCTCTTGTGGCTGGTGGCTGCCACACTGGACAGCACAAATGCCGAACATCTCCATTATCACAGAAATTTCTACTGGACAGTGCCGTTCCAGAATGGAACACAAATTTGACTGCAAATTCTCTAGCACTGAAAACAAAATGTAGAAATCATCAGTGATGTGATTCAGTCTCTGAGGTAACAATGGATTGTGCCCACTAGATGCACCAGTATTCCTGAGAGAAGCACCCCCCTCCTACCCCCCGCCACCTTCTCAAGTGCACAGAGATGTCAGCAGCCCATCCTCACTTGGCATCTGGAGTAACTGCAACAGGCGGTTCACAGGTGTTTCTTATTGCTTGCCAAGTCAGCCAAGTGCCATCGAGTCGGATCCGACTCCCTTAGCAGTGCTTTTTTATTCCCAGCCAAGTTTTTCGAGCACACCAGCTCCTTGTAGCTGGTACAGCACAGAGCCATATGTCTCATGACGCTGCCAAGCTGAGTTGTGTTGAGATCTTTTTAAGGAGCACTGAGAATCCCGACACAGACACGGGCCTCAGTGGAAGGCCACGCACAGGGCTTGCTGTGGGCAGGGCTAGAGTTCTCCTGAGGAAGCAGTGTAGATCCTTTGTGTCGTAATACAGAATGTCATTGAGGACCCAATTCCACATGCAAAATATGGCTGCTATTTTAGCCTGAGAGAAGTCAAAAACATGTTGCTCCATGTCTATAAGGTAGAAAGATAACTTAATAATGCTGTCTAAGTCTGCAGAAGATTTTTTTTCCATAGGAGATTATCACCAAGCTCTTCTTTGCTTATTTAAAGCAAAAGAAGAAGCCAGCTTCAATGAAAGATTTTAAGGTACTTTTAAAAGGCAAGAAATCCTGACACTAGACTTGTTACAAATCAAAATGAGTTGCTATTGTTACAAATTGAGCTGCTAGCCAGTCCTGGGATTGTCTTCACTAAAAAAATAAAATAAAATAAAAACAAAAAAATGCTTCACTGAAAAAAAAAAAAAGGACATTGCCATCAAGATAATTCTAACTCCGTGCAACCACTTGTGTGTCAGAGTAGAAGCTGTCCTTCACTGGGTTTTCGGTGGCTGATTTTCTGGAAGTAGATCCCTGGGCCTTTTTTCCCAGTCACTCTGAGTGGACTCACCCTCCAACAGTTTGGTGAGCGGCCAAGTGTGTTGACTATTTGCACCACTTAGGGACTGTCTTTTCTAAAGAGCTTTTAAAATCACGTTCACACAGCTAGTTTCCTTGTCTCCTTCATAACGATGAGGAGATTGACTGGACAGTGAATCCAGGAAGAAGGGAACGTTGGTGCCGGAGGATGTGATAAGCACAGGCTTCAGAGACTTGCTTTTTAAGAAAGCAGATGAAGAGTAGCTTTTTGTTCCTGAGATGTTGCATGTCATTTTCTGGTTATGGTCCAGAACTATGCTGGGAGGTAAGAAGGTGATGCTGCTGGAAAGAATACAAGTAACAAAGAGACACTGTTTTGTCACTCTTGACCCTACACATTCCACAGCTCAACTCCTAACCTGTGGACCTTGGGCCCCAAGCAGTTGTGTGTACATGAGTTTACGCTCATTGTCATAAGGGCATCCGATTATGTCTTTCAAGATAAGGACTCTCCAAGGCTTCCTGTTGCTCTTGGCAGTCACACCAAGACCTTCACCATAGCCTAAGGCCTTGCATCCACTGTCCTTGGTGCCTCTCCGGCCTTGTTCCCTACTGCTCTCCCCACTGGCTTTTCTGCATTGGCTTGCTTTCTGTTCCTCAGATGCATCAAGTTCATTCCTACCCCAGGACCTTTGTACTTGTTGTTCTCTTTCTGGAATGATCTCCTCCAAAAATCTTCATGTTGCAGGTTCCTTTTCATCATTCAGTCTCCAAAGAGACCGTCCACGAAGCTCCTTTTCCCTATCCCAGCACACTTCATTACATCTTGTCGTTTTACACACTTAACACTGTCTAAAATGATCATGTGTACTTTTCTGTTTACTTGTGTGTTGTCTATTACTGCCCCCTGGCCCCTGGCCCCTGGCCCCTGCCCCCTGCCCCTGCCCCCTGCCCTCTGCCCCCTGCCCCCTGGCCCCTGCCCCCTGCCCCCTGCCCCCTGCCCCTTGCTCCCCGCCCCCTAGAGATTTGAAGCCAGTGAGTCTGGAGTGGAGCCTCAGGTTGTGCATCTCTAACCAGCTCCCGGGTGTCACCACTGCTGTCGTTTTTCTGCAGAGTTCTCATTCGTAGCCCTCTTCTGTGTGCCTTCACAAGGTGCAGAACAGTCTGAGGCAACATTATCCGGTTGTTGTTCATGTTTGGTTAACACTGAGTGGAATGTGTCTGAGAACCCTGGTGGCATTGTGGTTAAGTGCACGGCTGCTAAGCAAAAGGTTGCTGGTTCAAACCCACCAGCTGCTCCATGGGAGAAACTTGTGGCAATCTGTTTCTGTAAACATTACAGCCTTGGAAATCCTATGGGGCCATTCTACTCTGTCCTATAGGGTTTCTATGAGTTGAAATCGACTTGATGGCACCATCATAGCATGTAAAGATAGTGCACCGTATCTCGTCTTAAGTGAACAAATTTACAGAATTGATACATGTGTCTATTGTGTTGGTCTGTCTTCCTTCTGTTGCTGCATCTGTGTCTGTAATCTGCATATAAAGAGGTCACTATGAAGCGCAGTTTTACTCTGCACACGTGGGATCACCGTGAGACAGAGCCTTCCTGGTTCTTTGTTTTGTTCCCTTTACCCTTTGGAACCTGCATTGACAGTGGCACCGATGTGCTCTGGTGGCAGCTGAGTAGAGCCCTTGTGCAGCCGAGCCTGTATTCTGTCGGTAGTTGACCTCTTCTGATGTAGGCAGCCTGTGTTTCTGGGATATGCATTGCAAATAATGAAACCTGGGACAGACAGAACTCTGAACATACTGCTGTATTTTTTCAGGGGCTCGAGGCTGTCACAGGTTTCACTGGGTATTCAGTAATATACCCTTCAGTTTTAAATGAGTTAGTACTGCAAGAGCAAACTGGAACAGATGAGGACCCAATGCTTAAAAAGCAAGTTTTGTGACTAAAAAGATTTGCAGATAAGAACAAAGTAAACATCATCCAGAAGGGAAAGTGACTGAGGAAACTTGGTCCCTGGGATTCCCATTATCTGTATCACCTTTCCAAGAAAAGGTTAGTTGAGAGGATACGTCCATTATACATTAGTCAAAACAATTTTTATCAAAAAGGAAACAAGTGAGTGTTAATCTGATCTACATAGTCAGGAGTAAGGCAAAGGAAAACAATATTCCTGTGTGCTAGGTCTGCCCCCAGCGTGTGTGCACCTGCATGTGCATGTGCGCATTCACACACACACACACACTCACACACACCCCTCAGTGTGAGTCATACAAGGCATAATTTTCTAAGCCTCAGTTTTCACAGTTTTTAGAATCACATTGTTTGGGAGCTTGAAGGTTGCTGCAAGAATGTATTTCACAGAGAGTAAGAAAGGGATTTCTTAAAATTTTGAAGAGTAGTCAGAAAAATACATGCAACATGGCCATTCATAATATCACTTCCAGTAGCTATGAAAATAGATACGTGCTCCAGACACAAGACAGAGTTAGGCATAAGAGAAAAGGAGAACACTGGTCTCCAGCAGTGGTCCCTAGCCAGGCTGCAGCTCAGTCACCTAAGGAGTTTTTTGTAACTGTGGTGCCTAGGACCCAGGGAGATTCAAAGGTTGCTTTAGGTCAGCATTCTGATGTTTTCTAATACTAACTTTATTTCTCTTGTGTCTGGGGACATGCTCTTGTTTTTATAGCTACTGGAAGTGATATTCTGAAAGACAGAGTCCCCGGACATTGCAAACAAGTGGTTAATGAATTTCACTGCTAACCAAAAAACTTATGGTTTGAGTCCACTGAGAATTGCCTCAGAAGAAAGTCCTGGTGATCTACTTCTGAAAAATTAGCTGTTGAAAACCTTCTAGAGCATAGTTCTATTCTAACACAGATGGGGTCACCATGAATTAGACTCAACATAATGACAACTTTTGTGAGGTTTGTTTTTTTGTGTGTGCACTTGGCACTATTTGTTTTCGTGACTTCAGAATTCACTTGCCCAATGTTGCCACAGCTTAGAGAAAGAGGCGAGAAGGAGATGAAAAACTTCAAAATTTCAGTTGATCTGCTCACTGAGGACCAAAATGGCATGCGGTAAAGACAACCGAGAAGCCGGAGAGACCCACAAGAGTGGGTGCCTACATCGACCTGGGACCGGAAGAACCGGATGGTGCCCGGCCACCACCAGTGATAGCCACGACGGAGCTCACAGAGAGGAGCCTCACTGGCAACACAAGAAGAAAAAGGGGTGCATCATGAGATCTCCACTAAAAGACCTCAATTGATGGTCCAGCGGTTTTGGGGTTCCTCTGAGAGCATGGCCCCCGGCCCTGATGCTGCCCTTTCCCATAAATTATAACAAAGGTCCACTCTTTGGACAGGAATGGATTGGACTTGGCAATGCAGAGTGACCATATATTGGAAGCACCTTATGGTTCTATACATCTATAGGATATCATCTTGCTGACCTCTGGCTGGAGGAAGGGGAGTGGACAGAGAGGAGGGGAAAGGAGGCTGTTGGGAGGATGAGACATGTATGGAGCAGGGAGGAATAGGGTGCAGTCACTGGACAGGGAGAGCAGTGGAAGCTGCATATAGGGGGGCATGTAAATTTATATGTGAATGTACATTTTCACTCAGTTATGTTAAATAAAAATTAAAAAAAAAAATTTCAGTTGATCCTGGAGTAGGGTATTTTTTTGAAAGCTTTCCCAGGTGATTCTTGTGTACCACCAGGGTTGCAAACAAGTAATATAATTAGTTGTACTCTCTTTTCTGTTCCTCCGGTATGTTTTCATAATAATCTCTGTCTTGAGGACTCATTGCCAGTACCTTTTGAAAGTACACATGTTTGCGGATCGTAGTGGTGGTGTGGGTGGTAGAAGCCAAAGAAGGAGGAGGGGAGTGGGCGAGTACAGTAGTTGGAGGCTGTGATGCCAACTCTGCAGATCCAGTAGCAATGTGTGCAACTGTCTTTTCACATGGGGTCAGCTAGCTTAACCTTGCACTAGCACTGTCTTTGAGTTTTGCTATTCTACTTTTCCTGATGTCCAGCATTTGTGAGGGGTGCCCAGTTTTCCCTGAATTAGTGATTGGAGTTCAGACCTAAAACCAAAAGAAGGCGATAAGCATCCCATATTTTTAAGTTCGGAGAACCTCCAACTTTGAGAATCAGCCTTTTTCATCTTCAGAGCTTGCTGGGTGGTTCGGCCGTCCACCCCTACCTCTACCCAAACCTCACGTAAGAGGCTGGGGGATGCAGGGTCAGTCTTGGGGAGAACACACTCCTTTCACTTCTTCCAAGATTCAAAAAAACCAAAAAGCAAGAAAACAAATCAATTGACATCAAATCGGTTTTGACTTACAGTGACCCTATGGGACAGAGTAGAACTGCCCTGTAGGGTTTCCAAGGAGTAGCTGGTGGATTCAAACTGCTGACCTTTTGGTTAGCAGTTGTAACTCTTAACTAATGCTCCTCCAGGGCTCCTCCTGCAAGATTGGGTGTACCCAAACCATTGAGCCTTCTCCTCTCACTATGGGATCTCAGTGACCATCCGTTGCCTTTGTAGTTCTGAACCACTGAATGGCCAAGACATGATGCCCAGGCCCAGTGTTGTCAGGGGCCAGAGAAGAAGACAAGCTGACAGGAAGACTGGGGCAGAGTGAGCTCACAGTGTGGATGGTGAGGATAGTGATGAAATAGGAAAATTGATTTAAAGTTAAATAAAAAACAGTCAGATCACAAAATCAACCATGTCTTCTTCATTTCATCAGAAGACTTATGGCTATTCTTTGGAAAGATGGGCCAGCCGGCCTAGACTTGAAGACTCTAAGCACAGTTGAGGTAGGAAGCCCACACTAAACTGTAGCCAGCCCAGCCTCCTCCCTGACTAACTTCAAGAACACAGGCTGCAAAGTTTACAATGCCTATCCCAGGTGAAAGACTGGAGAACAGAGAGGCTAAACCAAATAACCTACCCGTTGCTGTCAAGTCAGTTCTGACTCATGTCACAGAATGAAACTGTACCATAGGGCTTTCTTGGCTGTGAGCCTTATTGAAACAGATCGCCAGGCCTTTCTTCTACGGTGCTGTAGGATGGATTCAAACCATCAGCGCTTAGATTAGTAGCTGAGTGCAATCTATTTGCGCCACCTAGTGGACAGCACATATATAGTACACTCACATCGTTGAATAAAGTGCTGTTTCCAAGAAATACAACTCGGGGTGAAGGTAAAGAAATAAGGCTCACAGGTGAGAGTAGAACTTTTTTTTTTTTTTTACACTATAAACTTCGTAGAACTACTTTGTTTTAAAAACTATGTACCTGTATTTCTAAAAATTAAATTTGAATTTAAAAATCATGGGGTGGCATTCCCACAGAATTCTAACCCTCGAGTTTACACAAGAGCATTAATTTCCCGTAATATAAAAGATTAATGGTGGTTCCCAGCTGGGAGTGATTTTGCACCCCTTCCTGCCCCCAACATTTGGCAGTGTCTGGCGACATCCTGACTGTCACACTGAGGAGGGAGTGGCACTGGTGTCTAGTGGATAGAGGCCAGGGATGCAGCTTAACATCCTGTGATATACACAGGACATCCACTAACAAAGAATTCTCTGGCCGCAAGTGCTAATTGTGTGGCTCAGAAACCAACCTTGACTTAAAGTAAATTTCTAATGCTCCAAGTAGTCTAACATATATAGGTGAATAATCCTTTGGCCTAGAGTGTAATAATTGGCTAAAGTTTAGTGCTACTGGTGAGCATTGTAACCACTCCATAAACAAAACCACAATTCCAACTCATAGCAACTTTATAGGACAGAGTAGAACGGCCTGATAGAGTTTTCAAGGAGTGCCTGGTGGACTTGAAGTGCAGCCTTTTGGTTGGCAGCCGTAGCACTTAAACCCGGTCCTAGCAGGGCCCCGTCAGACCCACAATGCTCTGGAAAACTGAAATGAAGTGTTGGAGCAGTTTTCTGGATGATTCAAACGAGAAAGGCTTCTCTCTGGGTTCTTGCTCAAATAAATAAAACAGAAATGGGATTCTTACTTCAGTTGTTAATTGTTTCAGTCAGCTACTTCACCTTTAAGATCTGGTCATTGAACAGTGTAAAAAGATACTTCCCTTTTGAAATTTCTTTAAATCACTAATACTTTATGAAATCTGGATTAGCCTTTGTTAATACAAAAATCAGCCCCATTTGAATCTACTCCTGTTGTGCACCGAGTGGGCAGGTAGTTCACAGATAGCACTGCGACCCGGACAGCAAAGGCAGCAGTGCTTGTGCAAGGAGAAGGCCTTGGGTCTTGTGTGACCTGCCCCTTTCTTGAGACATCTCTTTGTGTCTCAGAGATTCTATCATTAGATCTGTTGTCTTCATTTTGCAGTCTCAAATCTGTGACCTTGATTTTCTCTGTTGTTCCTCCTTAAATGGATGGCTTTGTAATACTTATCAGCTGAATAGCCTGGTTGTTTCCTAGCCGTTCCAGGTCCCCACAGTCTCTTTCCGTTTAGTCTTTTCTGTGATACGTGCCCCATTTTCCTCAGAGTTGCTAATGATATTAAACAAAGCTGGTCCCTGTGGCACCCTTTGGATGTTTCTCGACTTGAAAAAAAAAGTGCTGTCTCTTATTAACTATTGCTACTGCTTCTGCCCAGCCCCTCCCCGCTACCCCGTGATACCACAGCCCTTGTGACTGCTTTCCTATCAAGACCAAGTAATAGCTGTTGGTGTTTGTGATTTATGACACATCTACAAGTTGTCATCAAGTTAGGTTTGACTCCAGTGATCCATATGTGTCAGGCTAGAACTATGCTCCATGGGATTTTCAGTGGCTAATATTTTGGAAGTAGGTGACCAGGCCTTTCTTCCAAGGCACCTCTGGATATGTTTGAACTTCCAGCCTTTTGGATAGCAGCTAAGTGTATTAGCCATTTGCACCGTCATCACTTTCAAAAAGATAAGTAGGTGTTCCCTAAGCAGACAGGCCTTGGGAACAGTGTAAAAAGTCCCAGAGGTAGAAACCAATCTGGTATGTTTGGGGAAAATGGTAGTTCTAAATGGCTGGTGCACACAGGTGAGGAGTCCAGCAAAACCCTAGACTCAGGACAGGTAGAACCTTGTAGAGCTTGCTGAGAGTCTCTTCCGGCAGTCAGACGCGGTCGTGTTTGTGTGTTAAGGAGATCACTCAGAAAGGAATGTCGGTGCTGCTAGGGGGCTCTGCAGCTGTGGGCAGGAAGCCAGTCTGGCTTGAGGGGCACAGATGGAGGATTGTCACATCACTGTCGTCTTACTGATTCTGGAGAAAAATTGCTTTTTTCATACCCTGTGTTACACTGCTTTGCCATTCTGCAAGAAGTGGAATTGGAGTGTTGTTTAAATATTGACCTCCAGGAAGTGTGTCATCACCTTAATAGTGAAGGGCACAGGAAGGTGGAGAGATGACAGTCCCGTGAAGATTTACTTAATTCACCATCCTGTAGAGTCGCTATGAGTCAGAATCGACTCACCGGCATTAGGGTGCTGGGTACATGGCCTAGAATTTCCTTGACAAATAGTTGTCAGGCTTTCTACTTAAAAATTCACTGATTTTACAAAATGTGCACAGTCTCTGCTTGCTTTTTAATGTGAGCCTAGCTGTTTTCAAAAACATCCTGGTCGAACAGTAGGTAAGACAGCTGCTAACCGGCAGGTCAGTAGCTGCAACCCACTAGCTTCTCTGTGGGAAAAAGATGTGGCAGTCTGCTTCCTTAAAGACCGGAGCCTTGAAAACACTGTGAGTCTGTTCTGCACTGTCTTATAGGGTCACCACTAGTTGGAATCTACTCACTGGTAATGGATTTGGGTTCAGATGCCCTCTTCCTCTGTATCATCCTTCTCTCCTTCCGTTTACCACTGGATAAAGACAGCACAGGCCTTGCCTGACCGGTACCCTTAGCAGGTATATGAAAGCCATCTAAAAGGACAGTAAAAGGAGAAACAAGGGTTTTTTTTTAAGAACAAAGTTTGACTTCTCATGTGAATCCATTGCTCAGTTACCATGCAACAGCCCCTAGTTTATATTAGATCCTGGGCTAAAAGGTCCATCATGAGCTCATTACACAGAAGGGAATGCCACACTGGTCACATTTCTGCCAAGGAAAATTGCATAACTTGGAAATAAAAGGTGAGAGAGAGAGAACTCCCTAGTTGTGAGCAAAGATGGAGAAATACTGCCCAGAGTATTTGGTGAGGGACAGATCAGCTCAGATTCTAAGAAGAAAGCACTCCATCCATGTGCCAGGGAATGAGCTGGCCCTGATATCTGTTGTTGCTGGCTGCCATGAAGTCAGTCTCGGACACAGGGTAACCTCATGCACAAAGGGACAAAATACTGCCTGGTCCTATACCTTCCCTGTGACCAGCCAGGCATCAGATTGCTATGATCCATAGGAATTTCCCTGGCTAACTTTTAGAAATATGTTACCAGGCCTTTCTTCTTAGTCTGTGTTAGTCAGGAAGGTTCACGGACGCGTTTTCAGCATCACAGCGGCACACAAGCCTCCACCGACAGACGATGGCCACACATGAGGCACAGTGACCCGAAATTTAACCTGAGTCTCTCCTATGGAAGGAGAGACTTCTACACTGAACCACCGCTGCCCCCATGACTGATACGTGGATCCTGGATATTGAGGACAGAATCCATGGATAATGTGCTTGGAATCAGAGGTCCTCTCCGGCCGTCTTTGCTTCCCCAGCTGTAAGTTGTTTATGCTTGAAGTTACATGAAAATCTCATGCGTCAATTACTGTGTTCTAGTTTTCTGGTGATTTGGGGGACATGACCACGTATGCCTGCTGGTTGCCTTTGTCAGAGTAATTTATGCAAAGCTGTTCACTTCCCTAGGGAAAGATCTCTAAACACCAAAGAAGCAAAATAGTATAATCCAGATGAGTGCACTAGGTTGTATTGCTTCAAAGAGAGGGAAAGAAAGTTAACTCCACAGATAATTGTTGCTGTCACCCAGAGCAGTGCAGGGGGCAGCCCTCAAGAGCTGAAAGCAGAGGGAGGCTTCAAAGTGAGAAAGACACAAGCTACTCTTCCTCTCTGAAGGGTCCACTGAAGAAAAGTCCTTGAAAGCATCTACAATTTTTCATTTTTAGCCTCTGCCCCTCCTGGTCAAGTCAACAAGCAGCCAGAGAGGCCCAAGCAGAGCCACCACTAGGGGAGGGCACTGTCCACCAGAAATGACCATAACCAGTTTAGACTGGTTCCAGGCCCCTCTACCTAAAATTATAAACCTGACTGAACTGTGACTCTCCAAACCCCATTCTTGAGACTTTATCATAGTAAAGACAAGACCCTTCCACCTAGCACAAACAAAAAAGGACATGTGGTCAAGTCACAAACTTGCCCACATCCAAAAGGACCCATCTTTGCTTAAATGACAGCTTTCCAGAACCTGTTCCCTTTCCTCCCAGCTAACTTCCTCAGAGGATCATATGAAGAAAACCAGCTGCTTTCGCAAATTGAAGCCTTGAAAATCTCCTCTTGAGTGTCAGCCATCCTTTCTGCAGCAAGTTGGTTTACTCCCAAAGGAAATTGTTATTAATCTTTGTAAGTCAACTCCAGAATCTGTCATTTATCAGTACATAAAGAAGCTCTACCTTCTCGCATACACAGATTGTCTTTAGGTCAGGCAAGACCTGATTTTTAAAGGCTGACCTCTCTACCAGTGGACACTAGTGGAATAATCCTCTATCTGCTCCTGGGGAGGTCTCCCCGTGTACCAGCCCTGGGGCCTAACCTGGGTTACTGTGAGGAGATGAAGACTCCAGACCACCCCTCTTTGGGCTCCCCTATTTGGATCCCTTTGGCTACGCCAGGATTCCTGTGTTTGTAGTGTAGCAATGGGGAGCAGTGCATTCAGCCACCCTGTAGGCCCCTCCACTGTGCATGTGGGCACCGCTTTTGTGAAAAAAACTGGTGCTACCTTCTCTTCAAAGCAGCAGAATAAAGAGTTTCCCTGGGTTCCTGGGGTGGTAAAAGTAAGACAGATTATGGTAGGTTTCTGTTAAACAAAGATAGTGATAAAAGTCTCACAGATCCACAATTATTAGTCCTTTTTTCCAGTCATTCCAGGTTTTAAGCCAAATTCAGTGCATCCCCTGACGTTGGAAAAGTTAACTTTCCCCTAGCACTCTATTGCGTGGGGACTCTGACCCTGTGCTTCTCATGAATTGATACCCATGGGGTCTGCTTTTTTAACGCAGACTCAAGACTGCAGAAATTCATACCAAGAGTATGTTCCTTAAATAAGCCTCCAAAGGTGGAAATTACAGGGTGGTATATACTTAACAAGTAAGAAAATGGTTATTAGGGTATCCAGAAGAATTGACCTTTGGGAAAAATAAGATGAACATTTTGGTTAATAAATGTTGTCCCCATACTCAAGAGCTTCCATCTTTAAAGAGCTTCATGACTTATTTTCTCTTACTTAGCCAAACTCAGATAACTGAGAAAGTTGGTCAACCCGAGAGCCATTCAGCTATGACACCTCTCAGGCAAACCCGAGTCTTCTGAGTCCTCTTCTTAACCAACTCCAAAGCTGTAACACTTCATTCATTCTTATTCTTGGGGCGGGCATTGGGCAGAGCATATGTTGAGTAGCATCTCCCTCAGGGTGCCCAGATCCTTGCAGAAAAGATAGATCGTTAATCAGAGCTTTACACTACACAATCGAAAGGGCAGAGCTGGGAGGTCAGGGGCAATGGGAACACAGAGCAGCAAGTCCTGGTGCATGAATCCTGTGCCAGGAGGAATAAGTTCTGCCCAAAGCCTTCCTCTCCCCTATTCAGCCAGGTCCTCTGAAGCCAGCTGAAGCTTCTTGGTGAGAATGGCCTTGTGGAGTGTCATCTTTAGGGAAATCACTGTGCCCATTACTACCTGTATTAAAAGCATTTTGTGTCACATTTTATAGGGATCTATATTTCAGACTATCAGGAATCTCCTTAATTACTGCTTTTTACCTTTCTTTAAGGTACGCTTAGTAGAATGACCTGGGCATTTCGTTATGCTGTTCAGAGCCTGAAGGGAGGGCCTGTGATCAAGTCATGATGACAAAGGAGAAATGAAAGAGAAGAAAATGAAGGAGGAAGAGAGGGGGAGAGGGAGGAAGGAAAAGCAATAGAAGCCTGAATGCAGAGACTGAGGACTAAGGAGAGAATCAGAAAGGTAGGACAGAACATTCATAGAGAATCATGAATATCTGAGTCACTGATTGAGAAGAAACTGATGCAAGCAACCAAAAATGTAGCCCATTTTGTTCTAAAACTTAAAAAGGAAAAGATTACAGTGGTATCTTCCAAACAGTCTCTCCACCTCCAGTCTTGTCCCTGCCAGTCACAAACCTGACTTTGCTACCAGGGTACCAAAAAACTTCCATGTGCGTGATGCAACTCAAGCCTCAGTGTTGAGACTGCTGTCACTTCCTCAGGCTCACTTCTTGCCTGGGCTTCTGCTTCACAGCATCTGCTTAGGCTGCTGTGTGCCATTCTACCATTCTGTCTTCCCCACTGCTCTCCAGCTGGCTCTGTTGAATCATGATTTCCCAAAGCAAGGTCTTCTTACCATTTGCCCACACTGCCTCACACCAGCATAAGGCTGCCCACTGCTGCTTTATGCTCCCAGCATCCCTATACAGATTCAAATCATGGCTTACTTTGTTATACTTGAATGCTATATTACTAAATCCTTGGGGGAAAAGACTGTGCCTTATTCAAAATTAACAGTGTCTATCCCTTCAAACCTTTTTCCTGTCAAGGTATGTATATGGTCTAGGAAGCTGTTTATGAAATTGTATCTTGGCACACCTTTAATAACACATTCAAAGCTGAGACATACCACTTGAGAAGCTATGTATAAAATACCCACATTTAATGTTGAACAGTAAAAAAAAAAAAAAGACAAAAGAAGAACTGATGCCCTAAAAAACAAAATACTTAGGAGTAGATCTAACCAGGGGGTAAAAGACCTATACAAATGAAGCTACAAAACACTACTGCAAGAAACCAAAAGAGATCTACATAAATGGAAAAACATATCATGCTCGTGGATAGGTAGACTCAACATTGTGAAAATGACAATTCTACCCAAAGTGATTTACAAATAGTGTGCAATCCTGATCTAAATGCCAATAGCATTCATTAAAGAAATGGAAAAACTTATCATTAACTTTATATGGAAAAAGCAGATGCCCTAGATAAGTAAAGCACTATTGAAGAAGAAGAATAAAGTAGGAGGAGTCACACTAGTTGATGTCAGAACCTTCTGTACGGCAACAGTAGTCAAAAACAGCCTGTTAGTGATACAATGACTGGTATATTAACCAGGGGAACAAAATTGAGAGCCTAGGTGTAAATCTATCCACCTTGGTCACTTGACCTTTGACAAGGGTCCAGAGTCTATCAGGTAGGTAAAACATAGTTTTTAACAAATTGTGCTGACAAAATGTATGTCCATCTGCAAAAACAAAAAAAGGGAAAGACAAGAAACAGGACACATACCTCACATCATACACACAAAAAATTCAAAATAGATCAAAGGCTTAAATATAAAGTTCATAGAAGGAATAAAAATAGGAACAACACTAGAGGCCCTAATACACAGCATTAACAGGATAGAAGTCATAACTAATAACATGCAAACTCCAGAAGATAAACCATAATTAGGACCTTTGAAAAATTAAATATTCATGCTTATCAAAATACTTTTCCAAAAGAGTAAAAAGAGAACCTATAGACTGGAAAAAATGTTACAGCTATTACAGATTAGACAAAGATCTAATGTCTAAAATCGACAAGAAAATCCAATGTCTCTACAACAAAAAGACAAAGAATGCAGTTAAAAAATGTGCAAAGGAAATGAACAGACAGTTCACCAAAGAAGACATTCAAGTGGCCAACAGATTCATGAGGAAATGCTCATGATCACTAGCCTTTAGAGAAATACAAATCAAAACCACAATGAGATACCGTCTCACCTCGGCATACTGACATCAATCAATAAAACAGGATATGACAGGTACTGGAGAAGCTGCTAGGAGATCAGAACCTTACGTAGGAATGCAAAATGATACAACCATTTTGGAAAACAGCATGGAGCTTCCTTAGAAAACTAGAAATAGTAATATCAAATGATCTAGCAATCCCACTACTAGGGGAAATAAGAGCTGTCACACAGATAGATGCTCACCCATGTTCATTGCAGCATTGTTCGCAAGAGCAAAAAAATGGAAACAACCTAGATACCCACCAACAGATGAAAGAACAAACTGGTACGTATGTACAATAGAGTATTATGAATAATGATGAATTTGTGATGCATCTCATAACATGGAGGTAACTGCAGGGCATTATGCTGAAAGAAATAAGTCAGTCGCAAAAGGACAAATATTGTATGAAACCACTACTGCAAAAACTCGTGGAAAGGTTTACACACAAAAACAGTCATTGATGGTTACAAGGGAGGAGGGGTAGAAATGGAAAAACACCAACTAGACAATACAAACAAAACCCAGTAGATAAGTAATAATTTAGGTGAAGAGTAAGACAATACACTGTATACTAGGGAAGCCAGCACAGCTTATCCAAGGTAAAGTCATAGAAGCTCTACAGACACATCCTAACTCCCTGAGGGACTGAATTGCTGAGCTGAGAGCTGCAGGGACCACGGTCTTAGGGAACTATCTAGCTCAACTGGTATAACATTGTTTATAAAGAAAGTATTCCACATTCTACTTTTGTGAGTGCATCTGGGATCTTAAAAACCTGTGAGTGGCCATCTGAGATGCTCCACTGGTCTCACCTTCTTTGGGAGAAAAAAGAATGAAGAAAACTAAAGATGCAAGGGAAAGATTAGTCCAGAGGACTAATGGACTCCATCTACAACAGCCTCCAACAGACCTCGTCCAGTATAGTTAAATGGTGCCCACCTACCATCCCTGACTCTGTGACAGAGATCACAACAGAAGGTCCCAGACAGAACTAGAGAAAATTGTAGAATAAAGTTCTAATTCAGAAAGACAAACCACTTTCTGGCCTGGCCAGGCTAGAGAAACCCTGAGAGTGTAGCCTCTGGCCACACTTCCAGCTCAGTAAAGAAGTCGTTCCTGAGGTTCACCCTTCAGTCAAAGATTGGATAGGCCCATAAAACAAAAAGAGAGTAAAGGGGCATGACAGTTTGGGAGCAATGAAGAGAAGGCAGGAGGGGACAGGAAGGTTGATAATAGGGAACCCAAAGTTGAGAAAGAAGTGCTGACATGTTGTAGAGTTGTTAACCCATGTCATGAAACAATATGTGTGCTGTTTAACAGGAAACTAGTTTGTTCTGTAAGCCTTCATCTAAAGTACAATTAAAAAAAAAATAATAGTTAATGACTGAAAACAAATTATAGGCTTGTGACCAAAAAAAAGAACTGATGAATTTGCACTGTGATGTTGGTTGGTGAAGAATACTTAATATACCATGAACTGCCAGAAAAGAAATACGTCAGTCTTAGCAGAAATTGAACTAGAATGCTTCAAAGAAGCAGGAATGGCAAGACTTTGGCTGTCTTACTTCAGATATGTTATCAAGAAAGAATAATTTCTAGAAAAGGACATCATGTGTGGTAAAATAGAGTCAGTGAAAACAAGAAAAACCATCAATGAGATAGACTGAGTAAATTGAAGCCCACCAATGATGGTAAGTGTGTTAGTCAGCTAGTGCCACTTTAATAGAAATACCACAAGTGGATGGCTTTAGAAAGAGAAATTTTGGATGTTATCGTCCAGTAAGCTAAAAGTTCAGATTCCGGATGTCGGCTCCACAGGAAGGCTCTCTCTGCTGGCTCTAGCGGAAGCTCCTTGTTGTCAGTCTACCTCTGGACTGGAAGCTTCTGAAGTGCACTGACTCTGGTGCTTTCCAACCGAGGCACTCAGCTCCCACCACTGCTTTCTTTCTTGATGTTATGAAGTCCCCCAACTCTCTGCTTGCCTTCTTTTGTTTTACGTCTCAAGAGGCTTCTCCAAGACGCAGCATGGTCCCGTGCATTCACTCTTGCCCACCAACACAACTGCCACCCATGCCCCCCATAAGCATCGCAGAGACGGACTTTATAGCATATAGGAACTTCACACAATACCAGGAACTTGACCCAGCCAAATTGCGACACATATTTTTTGGGGAAAGCAGTTCAGCCCATGGCAGTAAAGATGGCACAAAACCGTGCAGAGTTTTGTACTGTTGTATGTGACGTGGCCGTGAGTTAGAGCCAGGTCGATGACAGCTAACAATAACGGTGTTGGATGGGAAAAAAATAAGCTAATCAGTCTGTCACTAGGATTTAGATATTTCTGGAATCAGGCAAACAAAGATCTTGGAAATCAGTGAAAGACAAAACATAACTAAAACTGAATCTGGCTCCCTCAGAAGGGTAAGATATTGTCTTAGTTATATTGTGCTGTAATTCTGCATAGTAACGTAGGCTAAGAGTCCAAAAACAGGCCTTTAGCCCCAGAAGAAGGCTTTCTCTGTTGGCTCTGGAGGAGGGTCCTAGTGGTCAGTCATCCTCTATACTGGAAGTTTCTGAGGTGCAGGGACCCCAGCTCTAAAGGATGCACTCAGCTGCTGGCACACTTTCTTGGTGGTATGAGGTCCCCTGATTTCTCTGCTAGCATCTTTTTTTGTATCCCGAAGGAGTGCCTCAAGGCACAGTATACTCTTAGAGATTGAGTCTGCCCCACTAACACAGCTACTGCCCACCCACCGTCACTAACATCACAGAGGCAGGATTTACAACAGACAGAAACATCACACAACACCTAGAATCATGGCCTAGCCAAATTGCTACACACAGTCTTGGGGATGGGGACACATTTCAATTCGTTACAGAAGTTGATTTCTTACCCAAGTGGTCAGTATAGCCCTAGTCTCCATGACCAACTTGACCGCGCATCACTCCTTTCCCTGCACCACGGATTCTAACCAAACCACTCCTCTCAGGCCCCCTGCGGTCCTGCTTCCCCATCCCTCCAACCCACCACCCTGCAGGAACACAGCTGATCATCCTCTGATCGCCACCACTGAAGACTTTTCTGCCCCTACCACCCACAGTGTGATGTTGTTAGGTGCTATCAAGTTGCCCCTGATTAATGGTGACCTCATGTGACAGAATAGAAATGCCCCATGGGGTTTTCTTGCCTGTAATCTTTGTAGAGGCAAATCACCAAGTCTTTCTCCTGTGTAGCCACTGGGTGGGTTTGAACTGCCAGCCTTTCAGTTTCTGGCTGAGCACCTGATCACTTTTGCTACTAGGGCTCCCTTTAGCAGGTGCAGAATAAATGTATACTATGTTGAACTGAGTTTCCTAAGTGACTGTGGGGAAACTAGGCTCCTGTTTAACAAGGTGTGGAGGTAGAGTGTTTGCTGTCTAGGAAAGTCCTTATCTCATAGCCTGCAAGTGCCCGGAAATATCCCTCACAGAGAACCCCATTCAGAACCTTTTTCTTATTTCAGGGATACATGAATCACATGATCATATGCTAAATGAGCCAGACCCCTGTCACTGAATCTTTAATTTAATTATCACTTTTCATAGTAAGGTGGGCACTGAGCCAGACCAGCATGAGTATCTGAGAGATGAAAACCCAGGTGCCAGCATGCCTTGGAAGAGAGGACCTCACCTCAACATGATGGACACAGGTTCCAGACAGGTTGCAGTGAGGGAGGAAGGAAGGTTGATACGCTGAAGAGGAGAACAGGGGTGAGATGTTAAAGGAGTTACACTTAGTGGCTCCCTTTCCTGCACAGAGTTTCCAAAAGTTAAAAAAGAAGAAGAATCAGTAGTTCTTAAGAAAACTAATTGCTGTCATGACAGCTCTGACACATGGCAACCCCATGTGTATCAGAGGAAAATTCTGCTCAGTAGAGTTTTCAGTAGCTGTTTTTTCAGAAGTTGGTTGCCAATCCTTTCTTCCAAGGCAGCTTTGGGTAGACTAGAACCTCTAACCTTTAGTTAGCAGCTGAGCAAGTTAACTGTTTATACCACCCAGGGACTCTAGTTCCTAATAGCATATAAATAAATACTAGTCTCCTGCCAGCTCCTCATGCATTAAAGATCAATGACTGAGAACCACAGCAACCCCCAGGGTTGTGCCTTGGCAGTCACATCTGAACTGGAATCAAGTCCCAAATTGATCTGATCTGTTGCCTGAGCATGGGCCTGATCATATCCACTGCTCCTCAGTAACAGTTCAAAACAGTATCTACTGGTGAACACAATCAGAATGCCGTGGCTGAAAAGAAACCCTCCGAGCACTGTTTGTGTATTTAATGGTAATTTTTATCTCCTTTGCCTTGCTCAGGCAGGCTCTTCTTGCTGGGAATGTGTTAATGCTGTTCGCAGGCACACAGTGAGAAGTTTTATTCCCAGCTGCGAAGGGGAGCTGAATCGCCTGCTAGGCTGGGAGATACCACCCTGTGTACAGCATAATGCTCTGCTGCCTCTACTTTTGCGTGGTGTAGAGACTGAAATTTCTGGAAAGTTCTAGTTACTGGACAGTGTGTTTCATGATGAGTAATATTAAAAACCCAAATGTGCAGAGAAACAGCAGAATTAGGGTAGCTATAAGTAGATAGAGGTCAGCATCAAGCCAAGGGTATCAAGAAGGTGCTCCAAAGAGGGGCCAGTGAAAGCAGGTTGTATTGGTTAGAAGGGTCTCTCCTGAAGGTCGTTGTAAATTCCTTTCATGTTAGCTCCTCAGAGCAAGTGCCGGGTTACAGGTGAGTCACTTGTAAAAACAGTCGTTAAGAATATGCCAAACAGTCATTAAGAATATGCCGTTCATCCTAAAAGTGTGAATCAGAATCCACTTAAAGCAACAGACAAGGCCACTTCCAGCAGGAGTTCCTTTTCTTGAAAACTGGCTGCAAGCAGATAATCCTCCCATAGAGCCCAATGCCTCAGGTAAACAGTGGCCACTATGCTGCTTACTAGGCTATTGTTTGACTTGAAGGTAACCACAGGAAATCCAGTTCGTTAAGGCTCAAGGTTCAAAGGAACACCTGTGGGTGAATGGCATGGATGTATCATCCCAAATCTGTAGGCCCAGAACTCTGGATTGCAGGAGAATTAAAAGAGTTTCTTGGTAACAATGAAACCCCCTCACCAGGTGACCCCAGAACCACACTAACACTATATGCCCTCCTTTTCCAACAGGCACAGAGGGCGCACAGAAAATTGTCCACATCCAGCAGAGTCCACCACTCCTCAGAGAAGAGACCTGCTTCCGTTCCCTCTCCAAACAGCACTGCACCAGGCCATGCCCCTGGCCACAGCCAGCAGCCCCTGCCAGATGGTCCATGGCCAGGGCTTGACCAGGCAGGCCTCTCTAACAGGAGCCAGCAGAACTTTGCTAGACAAGCCAGCAGCCCTCCCAGTCATTCCTGGTCTTTCCAGAGAAGCAAGTCCTTGTTTTCTTTGCCTTCTGTATCTCCCTCCCCAGCCTCCTTGGATGAACCCCAGTGGCTCTCAAACAAAGGTCCCTCAGAGCACAGGGCGTCAGAGTGCAGGCAAGGTCAGCTCTTCTCCATTGTCGACTTAGAGGGGGCCCAGGAAACTGATGTGGACACGGGCCTGAGGCTGTCCTCCTCAGACCTCTCAGTGGTGTCTGCGCACTCTGCACCCAGTAGGTTTTGTAGCACTGGGGAGACGTGCCTCCCCTCAGAAACATGTAGCAGCTGCTGGCCCAAGCACAAGGATTCCAGAGAAGGACTGCTGCCTGCTGTGAGCGTGGCGACTCCAGAGGCCACTGGGCCTTGCCGTCCTTTCTTGGCCAAAGGGTCTCCCAGCTCCTCAGTGACACCTGTTGGTGATTCCCGGGCTTCCACCACCTCTTCACTCGCAAAATCATCCCAGGAAACCTCTCCTGCCATTTCCAAAGTCAAGCTGATTGGCAAAGACGTCCCACCGCCCCCGGCACTGGCCCACCCTGGGGATGGTGAAATGGAGGAATTCTACATCTGAGCACCTCACGTCTGCACACAAACTCTGACACAGGCTCAGGTTCTCCACCCCTCAGGTCTCTGAACACTACCAGTTTTCTCGGGCTGCTTCCACAAGGCAGTTTAGAGTTTAAGTATCTGTTTCCTAAGAATTGGTGGTGCATTTGCCACACCATCCATCCTGAAGTGAGTGGTGATGTATTCCTAGACATTCAGTGGAAAACTACTGGCATTTTTATGCAAATCAATCTCAACAACCTGGAGTCATAAAATATATTTTTTGAATACCCAAATCTGTTTGCGATATGGTTTAGCACGCTTATAAAATTTAAATGCATCATATAATAATTTGAAATGAAAAGAAAGTCTAGTCAGCCAGAGCTGATTTAGCAATTTTTCATGCTGTAAACAAAAAACAATTAAAGCCAAAATGTTGAATTTGGACAAGATACTGAGTCACTTGTATGAGAGATTAGTGTACATTTTATTGGACTCTCTGTGTATATTTGCATTACTGGGGAGCAGTGGCCCTAAGAATGTTTTGGGATGGCTTCTGATTTTTAAAAAAATTTTAAAAGCTTGAAAGACAGCAATAAACCGTTAGCCAGTCGCAGCGGAGTCGATTCCAACCCATGGCAGCACCACATGTGTGACTAGAACTGTGCACCATAGGCTTTCCGGTGGCTGATTTTTTCAGAAGCAGCTCTCTGGACCTTTCTTCCAAGGGTCCTCTGGGCACACTAGAATCTCCAACTTTACGGTGATCGAGCACATTAACTGTTTGCACCACTTTCAGGCCCCATTTGCATAGACTTTTCAACAGCACATTTGCTGTAATAGATGAGGCTCTGCAGAAGACCGCTTGACTGCCCGAATGTGTCTGGGTTACTGAAGAAGAGCCATTAACTGGAGTTACAGAATGGTAAAATGTTGGACATAATAGGTAGGGAGTCTTTAGAGTCTTGATTTTTAAAAAGAAAAATGTAAGAGCTGTATATATCCATGTAGAGCACAAGACCTGCATTTGATACTGCTCTTTCTGGTAAACATGCATGTCACCTTGTGTTTTTTGTTTTTAAGTAATGCATATCATTTCTGGCGGCATTTTGATTAAGTAATAAATGCTTCCTCTCCCCCAAATGGGAAATTTTACATGAAGGTCTTACTCTCCTGAACAAGCCTTATGCACTGCTAATCTTCCACAAGTACAGGAGCCTTAATTAAAACCAAACTTCAGCTAGATGTGATTTTTTTGCCTGTCATCAGCTTCTGTCCTGGTGTGAAGGAGTGTTAGTCTCATCTCCATCTCTCAGGATTGTTCGCAATTCCAGCCTCAGCAATACCACGTGCTGCCACCGGGGGCAGTGCTGAGCTGTCCTGATGCTGTTGCTGGTTTCCTAGTCCGCTGCTCCTTTACAAAATTGTTCTTGGCCAAGGTTTCACCTTTCTGCAAGCACCCACAACAACCTAAGCTCACCCTCAGAGTCCATTCCTCATGGCTCTCCAGGCAAGTGTTACCGGACACCAGGTGAGCTGAAACCGCACATCTTTGTTATCCTGTTAACAAGGGCCTGTGGAATCCTGGGGCACAGTGGTTAAAACACTCAATTGCCAACCAAAAAGCTGGCAGTTCAAACACACCAGCTGCTCCTCAAGAGAAAGATACAACGGTCTGCTTTTGTAAGTATGACAGCCTTGGAAACCTTAGGGGACAGTCCCACTCTATCCTGTAGGGTCTAGCCGACTCGACAGCAGTAGAATGAGAGTCTTAGACTCTATCCCATATACCCTGGATTCTCTAGGACTTCTAATTTTAGTATTCTCTCCCAGCTTCAGTAGATAAAAATGTGCTCTCATAGCTCTAGAGCAGGAGTGAATCATCTTATTTTTTCTTTTTTCTGAGAAGGGCTAAGTAGTAAGTATTTTAGGCTTCAGCAGCCATAGATTCTGTTACAAGTGTGCCCCTCTGCCATTGTAATATGAAAAAAAGCCTTATACAGTATAAAAGTGAATGGGAGTCTCTGTGTTTCAATTAAACTTTATTTACCTAAACAGGTGGCAGGTCAGGTTTGGCCCGAAGGACATGGCATGCCAGTCCCTGCTCTAGACTGCAAAAATAAAACAAAAACGGTTGCCCAAATAGATACCAACTCATGGTGGCCCCATGTGTGTCATAGTAGAACTGTGCTCCATAGGGTTTTTAATGGCTAAATTTTTGGAAGTAGATCACCAGGCCACTCTTTCAAGGTGCTTCCAGGTGCATTCAAACCTCTAACCTTTCAGTTAGCAGCCAAGAACGTAATCATTTGTTCCATCCAAGGGCTCCTCTAGACTGCTGCCTAGGATTGATTTAAGGTCAACAACAAAAATAGTCTGTCTGACCCTGCAGCTGCTCAAGGACACAGTGCCAAGAAAATGGGCTACTCATATGAAGCTAGTGACCATAGGACCACAGGCACAGAACGGTAAAAGGCTTCTGTCTCTACAATGATACCTAGAAAGTCATAGCAGTCCACCTCCTGCCTGACGCTATGACTCACAGTCAGTAGCTGATGATGAAAACCAACATGCTAACCTTAGAAAAGGGAAGAAAAACAATTCAGAGGTGAGGCCACAGCCTCCAGTGAATGGGAACAAGCTAATCAATAGTTCAAGCCAAAGAAGCAAGGAAGAGAAACCAGCTGCCACGTGAAGCCTCCACCAGTTTTCATCTTTTATCAGGACCCCATCCACAGTACTCGCATGCACTCCTAGGATACTTAAGATGTTGGCATGCCACCCACCTGCTCCCAGGTCCTGCGTTTTCTCAGTGACCCATCTCCTCACAGTACAGTCTTCCAAACTGGAGTGACCCCAGAGGAAGTACAGAGAAACAGTTCAAAGGAGGAAGTGTACAACACAAAGGGAGAAGGGGAGGGATCCCCACAACAGGCAGAGATCAGGCTGCCCAAGGCATGATTGGGAAATGACGATCACTGTGAAGGAGTCACAGGAGCATGTATGACAAGGCTCTCACCACCATTTCTAGCCAGAGTAGCACTGTGTTCCATAGGGCTTTTAAAGCTGTGGTCTTTCAGAGGCCAATTGCCAGGCATTTCTTTCGAGGAGCCTCTAGGTGAACTCGAAACTCCACCCTTCGATTTAGTAGCCAACTGCTTAACCCTTGGTGCCACCCGGGGACTCCTACTGCACTAGCATTTTACTCATCTCAGAGGAGGGACACCCACTCTGTCACTGGTGGGCCTTGACTTCTTTGGAAATTAGTCTTGTGATGTGATACGCTCTAGGTACTCAATAAATTTTGAATCAAAAAAACACGAGGTTGTCTTGAAAATCATTTCTCTCCTGGATAAGGTCCATTGATGTTGGAGATCTAGATCTTAGTTCTGTTTTTTGGTTACTTAATTGACCCCAGCCTTATCTCCTTGACCTGGTACTGCCCCCAAGCATTGCCCTGGAGCCATGTTAGTAAGTACCCTGGCCCAGTTCATATCCCATCACTTAACATGGCAATTTTCTAAATAAGATCCTCAAGTTACCGCCTAGGTTTCTACCTTGGTCAACCGTGATCACCATCTAGTATCAGCCCTAAAGATCGGACGCTTCAGGTATGTCCCTAACAGACTTGACAAGCTCTAGAGAAATCATCCTGTTGACCCCAGTTGGTTAAATTGGGCATCAAAGGGACCCATGGTGGGAGGAGGGGTCACCTCATAGGCTTTTGTGATAGCATGAGAGATACTGTACGGTTGTACAGATTGGCTATGGATGCTGGCAGACTCCTGAGTCCCCCAGAATGGAAGGTAGGATCACAACAGCATCACTTGGGCTTCTCTGCACCTTCTAACACATTCTTGGGTAAGATCATTGGGATAGGCTTACAGTTATATGAGGCTGCTGTCTTCAGCCCCAGGTAATTCAGGACTAGTGCAGGAATCTCTGATTCCCCCTGCTGGGCTTTCTGTTGATGACTGAATTTTCCAATTCATCAGATAACAGTAGTTGAGAAGATTCACAGAATCCCTGAAAGAGATTTTTAAATATAAATTAAACCAGCCATGGAAAGCTTCTCCTCTTAGGTACCCTCAGGACACTATCTATTACTGGTTCTGGTCAGTGATTCCAAGTCTTACTCAAACAAATGGATGAATAGCTTCTTCCTCTTTCAATCAAGGCTTCATCACTCCATTTGCCTGGGCTTGACATAAATGCCCGCCAATGATTTGTAGAGTTCCAGTCATATTTAATTCTCTGGAAATACAACTGATCAAGTAATACAGAGGCTTGAGAAAATAACATAAGAAGTAAACATGAATATAATGGATTCTCAAGGGAAGAATCCTTTGTCACACTTACATGGTCCTGGAAGCTCCATACGCACATACAAACTCCCTGAGGGACTGAATTTCTGGGGTGAGGGCTGTGAGAACCATGGTCTTTGGGAACACCTAACTCAATTGACATAACTTACTTTATAAAGAAAATGTTCTACATTCTTCTTTTGTAAGAGGAGCCTGGAGTCTTAAAAAAAATACAAGGGAAAGATTAGTCTAATGGACCACATCTACTACAGCCTCCACCAGACTGAGCCCAGTACAACCAGACGGTACCTTGCTAATACCACTGACTGCTCTGGGTTCCTGAAAAGGTCAAGAACCTGTATTTATAGATTATACATAACTATTTTCTTCCAACTTCTACTGAAGACTTTTTTTCTAATCTTGGGCACATAGGTCTGGTTATAAAATGGCTTCAAAAGATACAATTTCTCTGAATAAATAACAGGCAAACATGAATGCTAGTATCTGCACATGAGTCTTTTTCATGTGCTATTTCTTTTTGAAAAGAGGTGATAAATATTGTGACATGTGTACTCTTAGGGACTATTTATTCCTTTCACAGAGAAGTCACTGTAACATTCACTGGAGGTGAAAAGACTCCCTCCCCATGACCCATGACACCCTCGGACACCTCAGCTCTCCACTTATGATGAGGGTTATGCCCGGGATGACATAACAAATGGAGCTGCTTCAAGTGGGTAAGGCACAGCCCCTGACTGCCCTGATCTGGTTGGGGTTGCCCCATCCCTTTTGAAGCATTGATCCTATACCTTGAATGTCTGAAAGAAGCTACCCTGATACCCAAAGGTCAGCCTTGCCCCATCCCTAGAATTAAGCTCAAGGCATTGGCTTGCAGCCATTCTGAATGAGGGTGGCATCCTCTGAATAACGGCTGACTCAACAGATACATTTGTAGACCAAATGGTAGCACTAAAGATGGCCATGGGAAAGCTGTCGGTGCCACCTGGTGGCCACTGTGCTTCTACAGGTGGGTCAGTGACGACCCTTTCAACTGCAGACACTTGAGTGAAGAGGGACCCACTTTTCACCTACAGTGGCACTTGGCTTTTTTGCTATTCTGCACTCATTTATCTTCATTTACCTCCCTAGTTTTTTTTGTTTCTACAGAGTATTGAGGCAAATTAAATTATACTGAAATAAGACACTGTAAATAGAAAGACATGGTCCTGGAAGCTCCATACACACACAGAAACTCCCTGAGGGACTGAATTTCTGGGGTGAGGGCTGTGAGAACCATGGTAACACCTAACTCAATTGACGTAACTTACTTTATAAAGAAAATGTTCTACATTCTTCTTTTGTAAGAAGAGCCTGAAGTCTTAAAAAAATACAAGAGAAAGATTAGTCTAATGGACCACATCTACTACAGCCTCCACCAGACTGAGCCCAGTACAGCCAGACGGTACCTTGCTAACACCACTGACTTCTCTGACAAGGAGAGTCTCACAACAGAGAGTCCTGGACAGAGCTGGAGAAAAATGTGGAACAAAATCTGTCTCAGAAAGAAAGACCAGACTTTGTGGCCTGACACAGACAGGAGAATCCCTGGCAGTATGGCTCCAGATACCCTTTCAAATCAGTAGCGAAGTCACTCCTGAATTCATCCTTCAGCCAAAGATTTTATAGGCCCGTAAAACAACATGAGACTAAAGTATCACTTCAGCCAAGGGGCAAGGACTAGCAGGCAGGAGGGGACAGGAAAGCTAGTATTAGGGAACTCAATGGGAAGGGAGAGTGTTGGCATGTGGGGTTGTTAACCAGTGTCACAAAACAACATATGCACTAACTTTTTAATGAGAAATTGGTTTGTTCCATAAACCTTCGTCTAAAGTACAATTAAAAAATTAGTTTAAAAAAAGACACTGTAAATGAAACAGGAAACAAAGACTGAAAAAAAAAAGTCTACAAATAAGCCAACCATAAAGAAAGCTGTAACTGCTCTGGTTGAACTTCCTGGGAGCCAGAGCAAAAAGGGAACCATGCATAGCTTTGTAGTTCTCATTTATGATTAAAAGATCTAGTGGCATTGCCTTTGTTGTTGTTAAGTGCCACAAAGATGGTTCCAAGTCACAGTGACCCTGTGCACAACAGAACAAAATAACTGCCTGGCCCTATACCATTCTCACAGCCCACTGCTATCTGTGAGCCCAGTCTTGCAGCCACTGTGTCAGTCCATCTCATTGACCCTCTACTTTACCAACCGTGATGTCCCTCTCCGGGGACTGGTCTATCCTTCCTGATAACATGTTCAAAGTATGAGAGACAAAGTCTCCCCATTCTCGCTTCTAAGGAGTATTCTGGCTGTATTTCACTGTAACTGAAATCGTTTCAATGCAGTTCCTCGGAAGAAACAAAAGTTTTCTCAGTACAGATTTCTTTTTTGTTATTATTATTATAGTACAAATATAAATAAGAAAATATTTGCCATGTCAACATTTTTACATGTTCAGTTTAGTTGTATTATATTCATCATCATGTTGTTCCACCATTGCCATTGTCCATTTCCACATTTTTCCATCAGCCTTAACAGAAACTCAGTGTCCCCTAAGCAGTGAATTCCCTTTTCCTGCTCCTTCTCACCTTTAATAACCGCTAATGAACTTCGGCCTGTTATGGCTACTCTAGGTACTTGTTATCAGTGGGATCATACAACATCTGTCCTTTTGTGATTGCTTTACTCCCCTTGGCATAGTGTCTTCAAGATTCATCCATGTTGTAGCATTATCAGGACTTTATTTCTCTATATGCCTCATTGTGTGGCTGTATCACATTTTGTTTATTCATTCATTAGTTGATAGACACTTGAGTTGTTTCTACTCTTTGGCTATTGTGAATATTTAGTATAGATTTTTAAAATCACTCTCTCACAAGGGCATTTTCCCAAGGGATTTTCCCTGTAGTGTTACTAATTGGGTCCAACTTTGTAGCTCCTAGATTGAAGGAGGGGATATATAACACCAGAAGGAGTGGACGGAAACACCACAGCAGAGTACTTTAGAGGACCCTCCCTACACCTCCCTGCTCCAGCTTCACTGTGGGTAGGAGGGGAAATTGCACCCTTAGCAGGAAGCCTGGAGGGCTGACTTTCTCTGGAGTTTTTGAGGCCACATCTGTAGAGTTTGGAAAGCAAGGTGCAAGTGGTAAGGCTGACGTCCTTGCTCCTACCCAGCATTCTAGCCTGCATGGATGGAGTGTTTATTTCTGCCTGGAATGCGTAACACGTCCGCATCATCATCAACACTTTGATATTGCAAAGCCAATTCATCTAACCTCCTGCAAGTGAAAGAGGCTTCAGACATATTGAAGCCTGGCTAGACAAACCACAGGTTCTTTCTCTTCACTATCTACTGAAGTTCCTGAAAACTGGTAAGAATTTGGGTCTCAGCACCTCTTACCTCATTGTCCTAGTGGATTTTCTCATAGTTGTTCATTCAGCATTCAACAGTATTTGTTGATTACGTTGTTGTTAGGTGCCACCACCTTGATTCGCACTCATCATGATCCTGTGTGCAACAGAATGAAACACTGCCAGGTGCCACACCGTCCTCACAGAGTTGTGGCACTTCACAAAAAGTGGCAGCCACTGTGTCAATCCACCTATTGGAGAATCTTGCTCCCTTATGCCAACCCTCCACTGAGCAAGATGTCCTTTTCCAGGGCCTGTTCCCTTATGATAATATGTCCAAAATACGTGAGATGAAGTCTTGGCAGTGCTGCTTCTAAGGAGCACTGTGATTGTAGTTCTTCCAAGACAGATTTATTGGCTCTTCCGGCAGCCCATGGTGTATTCAATATTCTTTTCTAACACCATAATTCAATTCTACTTAGGTCTTCCTTATTTGTTGTTCAACTTCCGTACGCATGTGAGGCAATTGAGAACACAATGGCCGGGGTCAGGTACACTTTAAAGTGATATCTGTACTTTTAACATTTTAAAGACACCCAATTTACCCAATGCAATACATGTCATTTAACTTCTAGACTGCTGCTTCTGTGGGCATTGATTGTGGATCCAAGTAAAATGGAATCCATGACAACTTCATTTTTTCCTGAATTGATCATGATGTTCCATATCAGCCCAGTTGTCAAAATTTTTGTTTCAAGTTTTCTTTATACTGAAGTCTGCAGTCTCTGATCTTGATCAGTAGGTGTGCCAAATTCTCTGTTTCCAGCAAGAAAATTTGCATCATCTACGTATTGCAGGTTGTTAATAAATCTTACTCCTTTCTCCTTTTCCAGTCCAGCTTCTTGAATTACTTGCCCAGCATACAGATTGAATAAGTATGGTAAAATTACAGAACCCTGATGCACACGTTCTTGATTTTAAAACCCTTTACTCTAATCAAACACCTGCCTCTTAGCCTATATATAGGTTCTGCATGAGCACAATTAAATGATCCGGAAGTCTCATTCTGTGGAACAGACTCCTTACTCTGTTATCTAGTCAGGTAAATGTCTTTGCATAGTCAGTAAAACACAGCTAAACATCTTTCTGGTATTCTGTCTTTTTAGCCAAGATTTCACAGACATCAGCACTGATATTCATCATTCCATATCATCTTCTGAAACTGGCTTTAATTTCTGGAAGTTCCTTATCAATATACTGATAAAGCTGTTCTTGAATGAACTTCAACAAAATTTTACTTGCGTGTGCTATTAATAATATTGTTTGATAATTCCCATATTTAGTTGGGTCACTTTTCTTTGGAATGGGCACAAATATGGATCTCTTCCAGTTGGCTCACCAGGTAGCTGCCTTCTAGATCTCTTGGCACAGATGAGTGAGCACTTCCAGCGCTCTGGAAAACCAACTGACTCTGGAAAACCACAGTCTCTCAGAGACCTTTTTTCCAACAATACTTTCAATGAGACTTGAACTTCTTCAGTACCATCAGTTCTCTCATACGCTACCTACCAAAATGCTTGAACATTAACCAATTTATTTTCAATACAATGACTCTGTGTACTTACATCTTTTGATACTTTCTGCATCATTCAATCATAGCCTAGCCAAGTTGACATATAGCTTCAATCATCACAGGTGTTAGGTTAATGAGGCCATATCAGTGTAGAGTGCGTTTTAAGCCAGTCACCTCTGAGATATAACAAAAGATTAGGCACAGAGAAGGAAGCACAAATGGGATGATAAATGCCACACCACAGGAAGATCACCGAGGAACTGAGAAACAGAAACTGAAAAGAGGAAAGGATTTTCTGCTAGATCTGACAAAGACAGGAAACCTTCGGTTAGAACCAGTGCTCTGAATTTGGACTTCTAGTACAGATTTATTATTATCATTATTATAATTATTATAGTACAAATATTTGTAGGAAAATATTTGCCATGTCAACACTTTTACGTGTTCAATTTAGTTGTATTAGTTACAGGTCTCATGTTGTGCAACTGTCATTATTATCCATTTCCACATTTTTCCCTCATCCTTAATAGAATTCAATGTCCCCTACCCCTAAGCACTGAATCCCTTCTTCCTATTCCCTCTCACCTCTAATAACCACTAATAAACTTTGACCTCTTTTGCCCACTCTAGATACTTCGTATCTATCTAGTGTTTTTCCCTCTTTACCCCTCCTTTCCCTAAGTAATTGTCTTAGTCACCCAGTACTGCTCTAACAGAAAATACTACAAGTGGAAGGTTTCATGAGGAGAAGCTTTTATTGTCACAGTCCAGTAAACCACAAATCCATTCATAAATTACAAGTCCATTCAATATGAGAGATCGTCACAGTCCGGTAGGCTGAGCCCACATCAGTGAGAGCATTTCGGCACAGGGACCTCGGGTCCAAGGGACACGCTTTGTTCTCAGTGCTTCTCTCTTGGTCGTATGAGGTTCCCAACTTTTTCTATTCACTTCTTTGCCTTATATTTCACAAGCTTGTAGCTTGAGACCTGCCTCACTAACACAGCTGTTGTCTATTCTCCATAATCAGTCTCACAGAAGCAGGTTTCACAACACATGGGAGGAAGGGCACCATATTGGGACTTACCACCAAATAAAACCAACACAGACATTTTTGAGAGAACACAATTCAACCCATGACAGTAACCATCAAAGACTGTTTCTTTTTGTATGTAAACCATTTTATGAGTTTTTACAGTAGTGGTCTTATGCAATAGCTGTCCTTTTGTGACTGATTTATTCATTGTAATGCCCTCAAGTTTCCTCCGTGTTATGAGATGCTTCACAGATTTATCATTGTTTATTGTTGCATAATACTCTACTGTGTGCCATATACCACAGCTTGATATATTTCTCCCATCTTTTGACTTTTAATAAATTTATGTCTGTCTTCCTAAGATGTCTCTTGTAGACCACATATTGATGGATTTTTTTTTTATCCATACTGTTTCTTTATGGGTGCATTTCAGCCATTTATATTCAGTGTAATTATTGATAGGTGTCAGTTGATTGCTGTCACTTTGTAGCGCCTTTTTTTTTGGCAATGCCAACATTTTATAGCAGCTATTTCTGCAAGAAGAAAAAAAGAAAATGGTATAGAAACTCTGCAAACATCCCTTAATAATCAGAACATGGAATGTATGAAGTAGGAATGTAGGAAAATTGAAAATCATCAAAAATGAAATGGAACACATAAACATCAATATCCGAGGAATTAGTGAGCTGAAATAGACTGTTTTTGGCCATTTTGAATTCCACAGTCATGTGGTCTACTATGCTGGGATCAAAAACTTGAAGAGGAATGGTATTGCATTCATCGTCAAGAAAAAAACATTTCAAGATCTGTCCTGAAGTACAATGCTGTCAGTGATAGGATAATATCCATATGCCTACAAGGAAGGCAGTTAATACAACTGTTATTCAAATTTACACACCAACCACTAAGGCCAAAGATGAGATTGAAGATTTTTACCAGCTTCTGCAGTCTGAAATTGATTGAACACGCAATCGGAATGCATTGATAATTACCAGTGACTGGAATGCCAAAGTTGGAAACAATGAAGAAGGACCAGTAGTTGGAAAATCTTGGTAATAGAGATAATGTTGGGGATTGCATGATAAAATTTTGCAAGACTAATGATTTCTTTATTTCAAATACCTTTTATAATCAACACGAACAGCAACTGTTCACATGGATCTCACCAGAGGAACCAAATCAGCTATATCTGTGGAAAAAGACAATGGAAAAGTTCCATTATCAGCACTCAGAACAAGACCAGGTGCTGACTGTGACACAGATCATCAATTCCTCATGTGCAAATTCAAACTGAAACTAAAGAAAATTAGGACAAGTCCACAAAAGCCAAAGTATGACCTTAAGTATATCCCTCCTGAGTTTAAAGACCATCTCAAGAACAGATTTGATGTGTTGAACACTAATGACCACAGACCAGATGAACTGCAGAATGGCATCAAAGACATAATCCATGAAGAAAGCAAGAAGTCATTAAAAAGGCAGGAAAGGAAGAAAAGACCAAATAGGATGTCAGAAAAGACTCTGAAACTTTCTCTCAAACATTGAACAGCTAAAGCAAATGGAAGGAATGGTGAAATAAAAGACCTAAACAGAAGATTCTACATTTCTCAAGCTGAAAGAACTAAACAAAAAATTCAGGCCTTGAGTTAAAATAGTGAAGGAATCCATAGAGAAACTGTTAAATGACTCAAGGGACTTCAAAAGAAGATGGAAGCGATATACAGAGTCATTACACCAGAAACAAGTGGTAGATGTTCAGCCATTTCAAGAGGTCGCATATGATCAGGAACCAATGGTACTGAAGGAAGAAGTCCAAGCTACACTGAAGGCATTGACAATAAACAAGGCTCCAGGAAATGACGGAACATCAGTTGAGATAGTCCAACAAACAGATGCAGTACCGAACGTGGTCAGTCATCTATGCCAAGAAATTTGGAGGACAGCTACCTGGCCAACTGACTGGAAGAGGTACATATTTATGCCCATTCCAAAGAAAGGTAATGCAACCAAATGTGGAAATTACCAAACAATATCGCTAATATCACACACAAGTAAAATTTTACTACAGATCATTCAAAAGCAACTGCAACAGTATGTTGACAAGGAACTGCCACAAATTCAAGCTGGATTCAGAGAAGAATGTGGAACCAGGGATGTCATCGCTGATGTCAGATGGATTTGGGCAGAAAACAAAGAATACCAGCAAGATGTTTACTTGTGTTTCATTGACTGTACAAAGGCATTCAACTGGGTGGATCATAATAAATTATAGCTAACAGTTCAGATAATGGAAATTTCAGAACACTTAACTGTGTTCTTAAGGAATCTGTATGTAGATCAAGAGGCAGTTGTGCAAACAGTAGAAGGGGACACTGCGTGTTTTAAAGTCCAGAAAGTTGTGCATCATGGTTGTATCCTTTCACCACACCTTTTAAATATCTATGCCAAGTATCTAATCCAAGAAGATGTATTATACGAAGAAGAATGAGACATCAGAATTGGAGAACAACTCATTACAGAACTGACACCACCTCACTTGCTGGAAGTGAAGATGTGAAACACTGACGAAAATAAAAGACCACAGTCTTCAGTATGGATTGCACCTCAACATCAAGAAAACAAAAATCCTTATAACTGGACCTGTAAGCAACATCATCATAAATGGAGAAAGGTTTGAGGTTGTCGAGGATGTTGTTTTACTTTTATCCATCATCAACACTCATGGAAGCAGCAGTCAAGAAATCAAAAGATGCTTTGCACTGGGAAAGTCTGCTGCAAAGAGTCTCTTTAAAGTCTTGAAAAGTAAAGATGCCACTTTGAAGACTAAAGTGCGCCTGACCCAAGCAATGGTATTTTCAGTCATATCAAATGCATGTAGAAGCTGGACAACAAACACAGAAGACAGAAGAAGAATTAATGCCTTTGTTGAAGAAGAATGTTGAATGTATCATGGACTGCCCAAAGAACAAACAGATCTGTTCTGTAAGAAGTATAAACAGAGTGCTCCTTGGAAGCAAAGATGGCAAGACTGCATCTTACATACTTTGGACGTGTTGTCAGGAAGTACATCATGGAGAAGGACATCATGCTTGGTAGAGTGAAGGGTTTGCAAAAAAGAGAATGACTCTTGATGAGATGGATTGACACAGTGGCTGCATAACAGACTTAAGCATAAAAACGATTGTGGACATGGTGCAAGATGGGACAGTGTTTCGTTCTGTTGTGCATAGGGTTGCTATGAGTTGGAACTGACTCAACGGCACCTAACAACAACATTTTCTTTGTTCCTCTTACTCTTGTGTGCTGAATTGTTATGGTTTGTGAATTTCTTTTTTCATTTCTTTCTCTTTTTTATTATTGCGACTGAGTGAAAGTGTACAATCCAATTTAAGCCCGCCTATGTGCAGCTCCTTCATTTCTTTTATTTTTGTAGATTTTGTTTTATTGAGACTTTGTATTTCCCTTCTTTATTTTGATGAGTAGGTTTGTTCACTTTCTTTGCCTTTACATTGAAATTTACCCCTATCTTCCCAGGTTTAAACCAGTCTGTTATTACTTGATATCACCTTGCCTTCCACTTAATTAGAAAGTACTAACAGCACTTGGCTTTGGCATACCTACACTGCTTTTCCCCTCTTTTATTGTTTTGATGTTATTGTCATTTACAGATTAACCTGTCTGGTTCCCTGCTGTAATTCCTTTTGTCTTGGATAGTACTTGAAAGTTATTTTCCTCGAATGCTATCTGGCTAGTGCAGTCTTGCATCCTACACTCAGGCATGATGTGATATTTCTGTTCTCAGACCAAAGGACTTCCTTTAATAATTCTTGTAGTTTTGGGCTTGGTTTTTACATATCCCTTTTGGAAATATCCTAATTTCATCATCGTATTTGAATGAGAGTTTCACAGGATTTATTCTTGGTTGGCAATTTTTTTTTCTTTCAAGGCTTTGTGTGTGAGAGAGATCACATTGCCTTCTTGTCTGCATGGTTTCTGCCAAGTAATCAGAGCTTAGCCTTATTATTTCTCCTCTTTATGTGGCTTTTTGTTTTTCTTGAGCTGCTCTCAACATTGTTTTTGTCTTTGGCTTTAGCAAATGTGATCATGATATACCTTGGTAATTTGCTTTTAGGGTCTATTCTGTATGAAATTTGTTGAGCTTCTTGGATGGTCAGCTTTTTATCTTTCATGATATTAGGGAAGTTTTTCAGCAGCAGCTCTTCAGTGATCCATTCTGTGTTTTTCTTGCCCTGTTCTGGAACTCCAGTCTCTCACAAATTTTTGCTTTTGATTGTATCTCACAAAATTCTCAGAATGTATTTTTTTTCATTCTTTATCCTGATTTTTACTTTAAACAGAGTTGTATCCAAGTGTTTCTGTTCAATTTCACTGATCCTCTCTTCTATTATTTCAAACCTGCTCCTCTGTCCTTCTATGACAGTGTCCATTTCTGAAATCTTGTTTGTCTTTTGGTTTTCTAATTGTGGTTTCTGTATAACTTCTGGTTGTGAATTTGTTTTGGCATTTTTTTTCCTATATTACTTACATGAATCCTTCCATGAATCTGTCTATTTTTTCCTCATTTTTATCTGCTTTTTTGCTTTAACCTTTAGATAGCTCTGATTTGATTTCCCTGTCAGATTCTTTTAGTGCCATTTCTTCTGCTGGAAAGTCATCTGTTGCCTTATTTTGGACATCTGCTGGAACCATCCTGTCCTTTTATATATGTTTATAAGTTTTGATATTGCTTAATGTCTTTGGGACATTCAGTCATTATTTTCTTTGTTTATTAATTGTAGATCTGTTTGTTTCATTCTGCTTTTCTATTTTATTTGGTTGCTTTGGAGCAGGCAGGCTGTGCGTTCTTTGTTGTTTGATCATGTGTAGTAACGATAATTTTCACCTCCCTGTCCAATAAGTAGGGCCAGTCACTTAGCTGTGGTGCAACAGGGTAAGTCCAGCTGAAGAGAGGAGGCCAGGATGGGTTGTTTGTGGGCCAACAGGGCAGGCTAGGAATCAGTGTTGGGCAGGTTCTGCTAGACCATACCTGTGCTTCTTAGGGATGTGATATTCAGCACTTGATACAGGTGGGCAGAAAGGAGAGGGCATATTGTGATGTGTGGAGCTAAGAAAGCTATGTGGGAGAGGAGGGAGACATAGGAGCCAAAAACTAATGAAATTAAGAGTGCTAAGGGAGCTTGCAGTTGGATTGGGGAGATGAGAAACCGAGAAATGGAGAAAAACAAAAAGGAAAAAGAAAAAGGGGAAAAAATACTAGATAAAAGATTGGAAAAGAAAAGAAAGGTTTCCAGGAGACCCACCAGTGCAGTCGTAAAGACCAAGTAAGTGTTTGCAAGGCTGTGCAGTATAGCCTGGCTAGATGGGGTATAGATACCACACAGTGAAAGGTATTTAGAGACAGAAAAAGGAGGTAAGTATAGAGGCAGGAGAACTGAGAAATGAAGAAAGACAGCAAAAAAGAGAAAAAAGAAATAAATGTTACAGGGATCCCACTGACACTACTACTCAGACTGGTGAAATGGGTCCTAAGCCTAGCAGTACAGCCCAGCGAGAAGGGGCTCCCAAGCCTTGAAAAGAAAAAGAAAACAGATCAAACAGACAAAAAAAAAAAATCCCCATGGATTCCACCAGCAAGGCATCACAGGCAGGCAAGTGGTTCCCCAGTTGAGCAGTGCTTCATAGACTTTCAAGAAGAAGCAAAGATGGCACACAGCCAGGTGTTCAAAAGAACGTAGAGGAGAGCTGGTAGAAGGCACAGAAGAAACTGAAACAAACGGAAAAAAACAATACCAGTCATAGCCAGGAAGCTCTTGGAGAGCCAACCAATATGAGCAGAACAAATTCAAGAGGCTGGTGTTTTAGTCATCTAGTTCTGCTCTAACAGAGATACCATGAGTGGATGGCTTTAGCAAGGAAAGTTTATTTTTACACAGTCCAGTAGGCTACAAGTCAAAATTCCAGATGTCCACTCCAGGGGAAGGGTCTTCTCCTTGTAAACTGTGGGGGGAAGTCTTTGTGTTGGATCAGTCTCTGTTTAGGGAGTAACCTGATGCAGGAACCTCAGATCTGAAGGATGCAGTCTTCTCCCAGTGCTGTTTGCTTGTTGGTGTGAGGTTCCCAGCTCTCTGCTTGCTTCCCTTTTCTTTTATCTCTTGTAAACTGAAAGGATAAAGAGTTGTACCCCAGGGAAAAAGGATAAAGTCATACTCCAGGGAGGCTCCCTTAGTAAGGGAGTGGTAGTCCCACCCTTATCCTCTTTTAATATAATCATCCTATCGATTAGCCGCAGGCAGAAATTAGGAATTACAGCATCATAAAATCACAAAATGTAGGTCAATCACAGAATACAGGGAATCCTGTATCCATGGCAGTTATTGCCTTACAAAAAGCATTTCTTAAATAATAAGACTTGAAAACTGAAATTGTTCTTTAATCCAAAGGCTGCCACATGGATGTTATGTTAGAAGGCATGAAAACAACATTAATCTCCGTATATTTTTCCATCAGAGTTCTTGGGTAACCAGAATGAGTATTCAATGAGCAGTAACATTTTGAAAGGAATCTTTTTTCTGACCAGAAGGTCTCAACAGTGGGCTAAAGTTATTTAGTAAACTACTTTGTAAACAGATGTATTGTCACCCAGGCTTTGTTGTTATATTTATAGAGCATAAGAATAATAGATTTAGCATAATTCTTAAAGGCCCTAGGATTTTAAAAATGCTAGATGAACATTGGTTTCAAGAAGATGGCATCGTCTTCCAGTATAAGGCTGTTTCATCTACATCAAAAAACTGTTGTTCAGTGTGGCTACCTTCATCAATTATCATAGCTAGTTTTTGTGGATGACATGCTACAGCTTGTACGTCAGCACTTGATGATTCACCTGGCACTTTTATGTCATGGAAACAGCTTCTTAATTCTCATAAATGGACATCTGCTAGCTTCAGACTTTTCTTCTGCAACTTCCTCACCTCTCTCAGCCTTCATAGAATTGAAGAAAGTTACAGCCTTAATCTGGACTAGGCTTTGATTTAAAAGAATATTGTGGCTGATTTGATTTTTTTATATAGACAACTGAAACATCGTCAGTTTGTTGTACTGTGGGGGCTTGCATGTTGCTGTGATGCTGAAAGTTATGACATCATTATTCAGACACTGGCAGGGTCACCCATGGTGGACAGATTCCAACTGAGCTTCAAAATGAAGACAGACTAGGAGGAAGGACCTGGCAGTCTGCTTTTGAAAATAATTAGCCACTGAAAACCTCATGAAAGTAGCAGAATACTGTCAGATATAGTGCCAAAAATGAGATTCCCGAGGTTGGAAGGCATTCAGAAGATGACTGGGAAAGATCTGAGTCAACCTGAAAGAAGTGAATGGAGTAAAGCTTCCAGGACCTTCATTTACTGACATGGCATGATTCAAAATGAGCAGAAATAGCTGCAAGCATCCATTAATAATGGGAACTTGGACTGTATAAAATATGAATCTAGGAAAACTGGCAATCATCAAAAATGAAACGCATAAATATCAATATCCTACACATATCAACTCATAACAATGCTATACAACAGAGTTGTGTACAGCAACTCCATAGAGTTTCCAAGGAGTCCCTGGCAGATTTGAACTGTTGACCTTTTGGTTAGCAGATGTAGCACTTAACCACTACACCATCAGGTTTCCTCTTAAGCATTAAAGCCAGTCAAGTGCTGTCGAGTTGGGTCTGACTCATGACGACCCTAGGCATTAGTGAGCCTAAATGGACTGATGTTGGCCATTTAGAATCAGACAATCATATAATCTACTATGCTGGGAATGAAAACTTGAGGAGTAGTGTTTCATTCATGGTCAAAAAGAACATTTCAATATCCTGAAGTACAACATTGTCAGTGATAGGAAAGTATCTATATACCTACAAAGAAGACCAGTTAATGCAACTATTATTCAAATTTACACACCAATCACTAAGGCCAAAGATGAAGAAACTGAAGAGTTTGACAAGCTTCTGCAGTCCAAAACTGATCAAACTTGCAGTCAGGGTGCATTGATAATTACCGGTCATTGGAACTAAAAAGTTGGAAACAAAGAAGGATTAGTGATTGGAAAATACAGTCTTGGAACTACTAAGACTCAAACACTTGCTCATCCAAAGGCTTTATCAAGAGAGTTGAAAGGCTATCCACAGAATGGGAAAAAATATTTGGCAACTATATGTCACACTGATGCCTGATTTCCATAACCTACAAAGTACTTCAAAATACCAACAAGAAAAAGGGAAATAACTCAATTAAACAATAGGCAAAGGAGATGGGCAGACACTTCACTAAAGAGGACATCTAGGAAACCAAGAGACACATGAGGAAATGCTCATGATCATTAGCTATTAAAGAAATCCAAATCAAAATGACAACAAGATACCATCTCACCCCAACAAGGTTGGCCATAATCCAGAAAATACGAAACAACAAATGCTAGAAAGGCTGTGGAGAGACTAGAACTCTCCTACACTGTTGGTGGGATTGCAAAATGGTACAATCTTTTTGGAAAGCAATTTGGCACTCCCTTAAAAACCTAGAAATAGAAATGCCATCTAATCCAGTAATCCCACTGCTCAGAATGTATCCTACAGAAATAAAGGCAGTCATGCAAACAGATACATGCACACAAATGTTTATTGCAGCACTGTTCACAATAGCAAAAAGATGAAATCAACCTAGATGTCCATCAGCAGATGAATGGATAAAGAAACTATGGTACATGTGCTAGATGGAACACTACACAATGATGAAGAACAATGGTGATTTCAGGAAGCATCTCATAACCTGGCTTCAACTGGAAGACATGCTGAGTGAATTTAGTCAGTAGCAAAGAACAAATATTATATGAGACCCCTGCTATAAGGACTTAAAAATAGGCTTATGAACAGAAGAAGAAACTCTTTGATGGCTACAAAGAGTGGGGAGGGAGGAAGAGGGTTGGTCATAGATTAGACAGTTGATAGAAATTTGGTTAGGTGAAAGCAGTGACAGCACAGAGTAGACAGTAGATCAACTTAACTGGACTTCAACATAAACTGAAAGGTTTTCTAAACTCAGCCTGTTATTTCAAAGGATAGAGTAGCAGGGATGAGGGTCTGGGAATCATGTATTCAGGGGACATCAAGGCCAAGTGACATAACTAGTCTATTATGAAGAGAGTCTTTTGCACCCCATATTGGTGAGTGGCGTCTGGGGTCTTCAAAGCTAGCAAGCTGCCATCTGAAGTATACCAAATAGTCCCAGCTTATCTGGAACAGATGATGGCTGTGAACAACAAAGATACCTGGAAAAAAGAACCCAGGAGACAGAAGGACCCATGTGAATGGGAGACTGTATCAACATGAGACCAGAAGACCCATATGGTGCCTGGCCATCACCACGGACAGCCATGATGGAGGCACAATGTAGACTCCCTGAGGCAACAGAAGAAAAAGAGGTGTACAGCCCAAGAACTCTACTAAAAGACCAGAATTGATGGTCTTCAGCCTGCAGGATCCCCTGGGAACATGGCTCCTAGACCTACTACTGTCCCTGACCAGAAACCAGTACTGACGTCGACTCTTCAGACAAGAATGAACTGGACTCAGGGACACAGTGTGACCATATGGTGTGTGTACTTTGTGGTTCTATGCATTTGTAGCAGACTGTCGTATTGGTCTCTTCCTAGATGGGAGAGAAGGGGGTAGTGAAGAGGGGGCAGATGCTTGTTAAGAAGATACTGGATATGTAGAGTGAAAAGGAGGAATGTGCTGTCACTGGCAATGGGGGAGAGAGGAAAGGGAGCCACAGATGTGTGGGTATTGAAAACCAATTCAGATTGGATATTTTCACTCGTTCACAATAAAAAGAAATTTTTAAAAAATTTTGCAAAACCAATGACTTCATGCAAATATCTTTTTTGACCAACATAAATGGTGACTACACCAGGAGCTCACCAGATGGAATACACAGAAATCAAATTGACTACATCTATGGAAAGAGACAATGGAAAAGCTCAATATCATTTGTCAGAACAAAACTAGGTTCTGATTATGGTACAGACCTTCAATCACACCTATGTAAGTTAAGACTGAAACTGAAGAAAATTAGATCAAGTCCATGAAAGCCCAAGTATGACCTCAAATGTATCCTACTAGAGTTTAGAGACCATCTCAAGAACAGATTTCTCACATTGAGCACTAATGACCAAAGACCAGACAAGCTGTGGAATGACATCAAAGACATCACCCATGAAGAAACCAAGACGTCATTAAACACACAGGAAAGAAATAAAAGACCAACTGGCTGTCAGAAGAGACTCTGAAACTTGCTCTTGAGTGTCGAATAGCTAAAGTGAAAGAAAAAAATGAAGAAGTAAAAGAACTGAAGAATCCAGAGGGCAGCTCAAGAAGACAAAGTATTGTAATGATGTGTTCAAAGAGCTGGAGATAAAAAACAAAAGAGAAGAACACACTCAGCATTTCTCAAGCAGGAAGAACTGAAGAAAAAAGTCAAGCCTCAAGTTGCAATACTGAAGGATTCTACAGGGAAAATATTAAATGACTCTGGAAGCATCAAAAGAAGACAGAAGGAATACAGTCATTATACAAGAAAGAATTGGTCATTGTTCAGTCATTTCAAGAGGTAGCATACAATCAGGAACCAATGGTACTGAAAGAAGAAGCTGACGCTGTATTGAAGGCATTGGTGAAAAACAAAGCTCCAAGAATTGATGGAATATTCACTGAGATGTTTCAACAAACAGAGGCAGTGCTGGAAATGCTCACTCATCTGTGCCAAGAAAATTGGAGGACGGTTACCTGGCCAACTGACTGGAAGAGATCCATATTCCTGCCCATTGCCAAGAAAGGTGATGCAATGGAACATGGAAATTATCAAACAATACCATTAACATCATATGCAAGTAAAACTTTGCTAAAGATCATTCCAAAGTGAAGCAACAGTATATTGACAGGGAACTGTCGGATTCAGAAGATGTGGAATGAAGGATATCGTTGCTGATGTCAGATGGTTCTTGGTTGAAAGCAGAGAATACCAGAAATGTTTACCTGTGTTACACTTGACTATGCAAACGCACTTGACTGTGTGGATAATAACAAACTATGAATAACATCGCAGAGAGTGGGAATTTCACAATACTCTAATTGTGTTCTTGAAGAATCTGTATATAGAGCAAGAGGCAGTCATTTGAACAGAACAAGGGGATGCTGCATGGTTTAAAGTCAGGAAAGGTGTGTATCAGGGTTGTATCCTTTTACCATATCTTTTCAATCTGTATGGCAAGCAAATAGTCTAACAAGCTGGACTATATGAAGAAGAATGAGGCATCAGGATTACATAATGCAAATAACAGCTTGCATTATACAGATGGCACAACCTTGCTTGCTGAAAATGAGGAGGATCTGAAACACCTAAAGACCACAGCCTTCATTATGGATTATACCTCAACACTTAGAAAACAAAAGTCCTCACAACTGGACCAGCTGTGAGTAACAGTATAATAAATGGAGAGATGATTGAAGCTGTCAAGGATTTCATTTTACTTGGTTCCACAATCAACATCCATGGAAGCAGCAGTCAAGAAATCAAAAGACACAACGCATATGGAAAATCTGCTGCAAAAGACCTCTTTAAGGTGCTGAAAAGTAAAGATGTCACCTTGAAGATTAAGGTGCACCTTACCCAAGCCATGGTATTTTCAGTTACATTATATGCATGCAAAAGCTGGACAATGAATAAAGAAGATAGAAGAAGAATTGATGCCTTTGAAATGTGGTGTTGGAGAAGGTTATTGACTGTACTGTGGGCTGCCAAAAGAACAAACAGATTTGTTCTGGAAGAAATACAACCAGAGTGCTCCTTGGAAGCAAATATGGCGATACTGCATCTTACATACTTTTGACAGAACAAGGGGACACTGCATGGTTTAAAGTCAGGAAAGGTGTGTATCAGGGTTGTATCCTTTTACCATATCTTTTCAATCTGTATGGCAAGCAAATAGTCTAACAAGCTGGACTATATGAAGAAGAATGAGGCATCAGGATTGTATAATGCAAATAACAGCTTGCATTATACAGATGGCACAACCTTGCTTGCTGCAAGTGAGGAGGATCTGAAACCCCTAAAGACCACAGCCTTCATTATGGATCCCACCCAGAGGTGGGATCAGCCTCTGGAGAACATCATTCTTTGTGAAGTAGAGAGCCAGCAAAAAAGAGGAAGACCCTCAAGGAGATGGATTGACACAGTGGCTGCAACAGTGGGCTTGAGGGTAAAAATTATTGTGGACATGCCACAGGACTAGGCAGTGTTTTATTCTGATATGCACAGGGTCACTACGAGTCTGAACCGACTCGGCAGCACCTGACAACAACTGAAAGTTTCTCCATATCAGAGATAAGTTTGTTTCATTTTCTTATCTTTTGTGTGTTCACTGGAGTAGCACTTTTAATTTCCTTCAAGAACCTTTCCTTTGCACTCACCAGTTGGCTGTTTGGTTCAAGAGGCCTGCCTAGCTTTCAGCCTAGTTTAGCTTTTGACATGCCTTCCTCACTAAACTGAATCATTTCTAGCTTTTGATTTAAAGTGAGAGATATGCTACACTTCCTTTCACTTGAACACTTACAGGGCATTGCAGGGTCATTAACTGGCCTAATTCCAATATTATCGTATATCAGGAAATAAAAAGGTCCCAGAACAGGGAGAAAGATGGGGAAATAGGTGGTCAGCAGAGCAGTTAGAATACACACATTTATTGATTAAGTCTTATACGGGCATGATTTGTGACATCTAAGAAAATTACAGTAGTAACATAAAAGTTCACTGATCACAGGTCACCATAACAGATATAATAATGAAAAGGTTTGATACATCATGAAAATTACCAAAATGTGATACAGAGACATGAAGTGAGCAAATACTGTTGAAAAACTGATGCCAATAGACATGCTTAACAAAGAGTAACACAAACCTTCAACTTGTAAACAAAAAACAGTATCTATGAGGTACAGTAAAACAAAGTGCAGCAAAACAAGGTATCCCTGTACAGGCAGACATCTGAACAGAGCATCACTAAGGACATTAGGAACTTAAAACCCTAGGGCAATTGGACCTTACAGACATACACAGAACACACCACCCAGCATCCAACAGTACATAGTTTTCTCCAGCACACATAGATCATTTTCCAGAATAGATCATATGCTAGGACATAAAACAACTCTCAATAAATTTTAAAATATTGAAATCATGCAGAACATCTGCTGTTACCATAATAATGTGAAACTGGAATCAATAACAGGAAAAATAAATAAATGCATAGAAACTAAATAATACACTACTAAAAACTATTCAGTCACAGAAAAAAATCAAAGGTTGAAACTTTAAAATTCCTGGAATCAAATAAAAATGAAAACACAACAAATTAAAAACTTTGGACCATTGAAAAAGAAAAAGAAACACTGACTGCTGTGAGAGGGATCACAATAAAGGGTTCCCAACAGAGCAGGAGATAAATGCAGAACAAAATTCAAATTGACCAAAAAGTACGAAATTTACTATTCTGGCAGAGACTAGAGGAATCTCTAGACTACAGCCCCTAGGCACTGCTAACTCAGAACTGAAGTTTCTCTTTGCGTTAGTCATCTAGTGCTGCTATAACAGAAATACCACAAGTAGATGGCTTTAGAAAGAGTTATTTTATTGCGTCACAGTCCAGTAGGCTGAGTCCAAGTTTAGGGCAGAGTCCACGTTTAAGTCATCGGCTTCAGAAACCCAAACCCACTGTTGTGGAGTTGAATCCAACTCATAGCGACCCTATAGGTCAGAGTAGAACTGCCCCGTAGAGATTCCAAGGAGTACCTGGCAGATTTGAACTGCCAACCTTTTGGGTTAGCACATGTGGCACTTAGCCCACTACACCACCAGGGTTTCTAGAGGAAGTCTGTTTCTGTCGCTCTGGAAGAAGGTCTTTGCTATCAATCATCCCCTGGACTGGGAGTGTCTGAGGCATGGAGACCCTGGGTCTGAAGGATGTGCTGTGCTCCTGGCACTGCTTCCTTGGTGGTTTCAGGTCCCCACTCTCTGCTTGCAACCCTTTCCTTCATATCCCAAGATACTGCTGCAAGGCACGATACAATCTTGCTCACTGAGTCCTGTAACACCGACACAACTATAGCCTGTCTTCCTCATTAACATCATAGAGGCAAGATTTACAACTTGCAGGAAAATTACACAGCATTAGAAATCGTGGCCCAGTCAAACTGAAACAGTTTTTAGGAGACATAATTCAACTCATGACCCAGAGCCATCACCAAAGAAGAGGTTGAATTTGTCATCAAAAAATTACTAACAACAACAAGCACAGGAACAGATGGCTGAACTAGAGACTTCTACCAAACATTCAGAGAAGAGTTGACCCCAATCTTACTTAATCTCTTCAAAAAAAAAAGAGGATGGAGCACTACTGAACTCTTTCTATGAAGCCAACATGACCCTGCTACTTAAACCAGGCAAGCCCAAGCCCACTGCCATCAAGTTGTGTCTGACTCATAGCGATCCAAGAGGTCAGAGTAGAACTGCCCTATGGAGTTTCCAAGAAGCACTTGGTGGATTTGAACTGCCAACTTTTTGGTTACCAGGTGTAGCACTTCACCCACTGTGCCACCAGGGTTTCCAAACCAGGCAAAGACATCACAAAATTAAAAAATAAATTTACATACCAATATCATACCAATTACATTCTTATGAACACACATAGAAATTGTCAATAGAACTGCTAGCCAACAGACTTTAGCAACATATGAAAAAAATTATACACCATGATCAAGTGGAATTTACTGGGATTACAAGGTTGTTCCAATGTTAGAAAATCAACCTAATCCACTACATAAATAAAACAAAGGACAAAGACCATATGATCACATCAGTTGATACAGAAAAGACATTCAGTAGAATTCAACACCTTTTCCTGATAAAAACTCTCAGCAAGAAAGAAGGAAAATTCCTCAACATAAGTAAGGGAATATATATAAAATCAACTCCAAACATTATATTTAATGGAGAGAGGCTGAGTCTTCCCTTTAAGAACAGGAACAAGACAAGGATGTGTGTTATCCCCAGTCTTACTCAGCATTGCGCTAGAATCCTAGCAAAAGCAATCAGACAAGAAAGAGAAACAAAAGCTGTCCAAATCAGAAAGGAAGATGTAAAACAATCTGGTTGCAAGTGACATAATCCTGTATAGAAAAGACTCTTGAAGATTCCATAAGAAAACTGCTGAAACTAATAGAATTTAGTAACATTGTAGGGTACAAGATCAATGCACAAAAATCAACTGAGTACTTCACTATGTTAACGAAGACTACCACAGAAAGACTTCAAGAAAACAATACTATTTACAATAGCCCATATAAAAAAATACCTAGGAATTAACCTAACCAGGGACATGAAAAATCTATATAATGAAAATTATAAAACACTACCACCTGAGACTAAAAGAGGTCTACAGAAATGGAAAGACATCCATGTTCGTGGACTGAAAGACTTAAGACCGTGAAAAATGTCAATTCTACCTATAACTTTCTACAATTACAATGTAACCCTGATACAAATCCCAACAATGCTCTTCACTGAAGTGGAAAAACTGATGACCAATTTCATATGGAAAGGAAAGAAACTCCAAGAAAAACAACAAAGCAGTAGGCCTCACTTCCTGATATCAAAACAGCCTGATGTTGCTTCAAAGATAAATGCATAGGCCAGTGCAATAGTATTGAGAAGTCAGAATTAAATCGAGCTATCTCTGGCCAACTGATTTTTGACAAGAGGTCAAAGTCTATTATCCAATAGGGAAGAAACAGTTTCTTCAACAAATAGTGCTGGCAAAATGGGACATCCAACTGCAGAAAAAAATGAAACAGGACTCATTCTTCCTACCATACACAAAAACTAATTCCAAATGGATCAAAGACCTAAATATTAAATCTAAAATTGTAATTTTCCTGGGGGAAAGTAGAATAACAAAAGATACATGAACAGAAAAAGACAAGATAGATAAATAGAACCTAATAAAAAATTAAAAACTTACGCTTATCAGAAGACATTATAAAAGAAGTGAATAGACTGCCTACAGACTGGGAAAAACAACTTTGGAAATGACTTACCCAATCAGTGTCTAATCTCTAAAATTCTACAGAAAACTACAACACCTCAATAACGAAAAGATAATCCAGTCACAAAATGGGCAAAAGACATAAACAACCTTCATCAAAGAGGACATCCAAAGAACCAACCAACAAATGAAAAGAGGCTTATAATCATTAGCCATTGGACAAAAGAACCTCAAACCCATTGCTGTTGATATCAATTCATAGTGACCCTATAGAACAGAGTAGAACTACCCCACAGAATTTCCAAGGCTCTTACACCACCAGGGTTTCCCATTAGCATGCAAATAAAAACTAGGATGAGATACCATCTCACCCTCCCCCTCAAATGGCACTGATTGAAAAAACAGATAACAACAAACGGTGAGGACGTGGGGAGCTGGAACCCTGATCCATTGCTGGTGGCACTGTAAAATGGCGGGTACAATCACAATGGAGAATTGTATGGCACCTTCTCAAGAAATTAGAAATATATCTACCTTGTAATCCAGTAATCCCACTCATAGGTTTAGAAAAAAAAAAGTTGAATCCAAATCATAGCAACTCTATATAACCATAGTGTGTCCAAGGAGCAGCCGATGAATTCGCACTGCCTGACTTCTTTGGTTAGCAGCTGTAGCTCTTAAGCACTGCCACTAGGGCTCTGGCATGTACCCTGGAGACCTAAAAATAATGCACACTTAGGTTCTTTGCCATTTTATTCACAATAGCAAATAAATAGAAACAACTATAGTACCTGTTAATAGATGAACAGAGAAGGCAAATTATGGTACATACACAATGGAATACTATACAACCATAGAGAACAATAATGAGTCTACAAAACAGAACATGGATAGGGACCTGGAGGCGTAATGCCAAGTGAAATAAGTGTGTAAGGACAAATGTATTGTATGCAGCTTATTTTATAAGACTAGATATGTAGCCAGCCAAGGTATGTAGAGAGAGCTTAATGTTTATTGGTGGTTAGCTGAGAGAGGCAATTATGCTTTGGAGCATAAAACTGTTTTTTGTTTGTTTGCTTTTTGGTGATGAGAAAAGTGACACTGAATGCGGACATGGTGAGCACAGCACAACCAAAATAAAAACAAGTGAGCTTATGTGGATAGTTACATGCATATTGGTACACTGGTAGGTACAAGTGTGCACGAAGGTGAGAACAGGTCAAGTGTCTATATGGATGTGTAAATACAGATATGTGAGGGCAGGCATTTGAATTCATTGATGGCACAATAGATCCTCCAGAGACGTAACCCAATACCTTCCAAGATGTTTTGTTCTGGATTTGAAAGCTTAGGATCACAGGCTCACGGGACAACTCAGTCATAGTTCACCAAAATCATGATCTGCACCCTATTGAAGTGAATAGCATCCAGGGTCTTAAAAACCTTGCATGCAGCCATCTAAGACACATTTATTGTATCTACAAAATACACAAAAATATATCTTACCGGGAATAAAACAGCAAGAAGGTAACAAAGCTCATAGAAGAAACAGTTCTGTTTTAGCTACAACTTTGTCTACCCCGAGACCAGAAGAATTAGATGGTGCTCAGCTACCACCACTAAGCATTCTGACCAAGGCCGCAATAGACGGTCCCAGATAGAATGGGAGAAACATATGAAGCAGAACTCAAATTCTTATTTATAAACAAAAAAATGTCAGACAAACCAGAATAATAGAAAACAGAATCCCCTGAGACTGTTGCCATGAGACGTTCTTTAAAACCAGAGCAGAGCCTATCCTTGGAGATCACCTTTCAGCAAAAGATTAGAGTGACACATAAAATAAAGAATGTTACCTATTGTCTTAGGCTTAATTCTCTAGGAAAGCAAAACCAGTAAAATGTATAATATGTATAAAGAAATCATTATATAAGGAAATGGCTCACACCACTGCAGAAGCTGAAATGTCCCAAGTGCTGGATCAGAGTACACATCTCACACAAGTGCAGAAGCTGGTGAACCCAAAGTTGGCAAGTCAAAAACTAGAGTTCCCGCTCACAAACTGTGTAGGTCAGTGAATCCCAAGATGACAGGTGAGACCACAAGATTTCTGTCAATTTACAGAGCTGCAAAGGCTGGCGAACCCAGGAACTGGAGGTCAGGAACAAGGCTTAACTCACAGGCTGTGAGGGCTGATGAATCCAACAGCTGCTAGTTCATGTTCCAGGAACCAGATGTAAAAAGAAAAGACAGAAGGAGCTGCTGGCCATGTGAGCAGGCAGAAGTAGGCAACAGAAGACAGGGAGATGAATACTGAGGGTGGGTGATAAGCCATCACAGGCTTTGTCTGTGCCACTGCATACAGCTGCCAAAACGTTGGTCCAGCCAAGTTGTTAGACCGTCTTAACTGTCACAGTCCACCCTTCATCAACTTGACATCTATATGTATCTCCTCATATCATTCACAATATGAATAAACACAATTACAAAGTCATAGTTACGTCTAACATGATATAACTAACACATGTACAACTGAAAATGCATTAGCTCCGTTGACATCTTATATTTTACAGGTAAAGAAAACAAAAATATCTGATACACAAATACAAAGCAGAAATACTCGTAACAATTACAGTCCTCATTTCTGCAACTGTTCACGTGGCCATAACTAGTATTTAGAACTACCTTCATCTGCAACTCATTCCGTATTCCTTTTGCCCTCAGCAGGCACCTCCACTGGTCGTGGTTCCTTGCCTGGTGCGGTGACCCGAGCCTTCATTCCTGAAGGGTGTGGGCTATTAGTAGTCATGTTGGAATTGGGTTGCTGTGGTTTCCATTATTTTAATCACAAGACATGGTAGAACTAAGAGACGTCCTAAGGGATCTCCTGCATTCCAGACATACTCTTCTTTACCTCCATTATGTAACGTCAATTTGATTTCATCTTGGTAGTCAGGATCAATCACACCAGCCAATATGGTAACTCCCTTCTTTGTTGATCCAGGGGCATGAGGAGCCCCAAATGGCCTGGTGTCATTTTTACCTTCCAGTTCAATAGAATCAGTGATGTGTCTCCAGGTGGCAGTATTCCTCCCTTTGGCCTAAGACATTTAGACCTGCAGAGCATAAGGTCGTGGGGACAGGAAGCAAAAATCTTTCCAGCGGGTCACTAGGGATAATAGTAAGTGGTGCCACTCCCATTTCCACGACTTGATTTCTGGACCTGTGAATCCTTGCTATGGGAGAAACAGCACCATGTATTGGGCACTGGTTCCTGGAGAACATTTCCCCAAGCCTGCAAGGTATTGCCACCTAGCTGGTAGGGTGGTTGTATCTTTAGGAGGCCATTCCATTGTTCTGTCAAGCCAGCTGCTTCAGGATGATGGGTAACATGGTAAGACCAGTGAATTCCACGAGCATGGGCCCACTGCCACACTTCATTTGCTGTGAAGTGAGTCCGTTAATCAGAGGCAACACCATGTGGGGTACCATGATGGTGGATAAAGCATTCTGTAAGTGCGTGGATGGTAGTTTGGCAGAAGCATGGCATGCCAGGAAGGCAAATCTATATCCAGAGCATCTATTCTGGTAAGGAAAAAACACTGCCCTTTCCATGATGAAAGTGGTCCAGTGTAGTCAACTTGCCACCAGGTTGCTGGTTGATCACCTTGAGGAACAAACAGTGCCATACCGAGGACTCAGTGTTGGTGTGTACTGCTGGCAGATTGGGCTCTCAGAGGTGGCTGTAGCACAGGTCCAGTGTGCTTCCACTCAAAATCTGAAGAGTGTGATCTATACCTAGAGTCTGGAGAGCAGGGCCATGGTCTAAAATGTCTCAGAGAAAGGAAAGATTATTTTCAAAACTTTGAGGGCTAATGTAAGATGTTCTGCTGACTTGTGTGTCGCCTCTTTTGCCTTCTCTCTCCATTTGTAACGGAGTGTCTAACCTGTGCCTGTTCTGCCATTGTACTTTTGGAGGTGGATAGCTTGTATTCTAGGTGTCGGGGATGTAGAGGAATTTTTGTATTTCTGAACTTGGAACTCATTTAAGACTTTTGCTATCATATGGAGTGAATATGTTTTCCGCTGTGACTTTTGCTACGATAGGATGAATGTGTTGCGTGTTTCAAAGATGTGTATTTGGGGAGCCAAAATGTAGAATGTAATGGATTCAGTTGAGTTCCCCTAAAAATAAATACTAGCTTGGCTGAGCCTGTGATTCCTAATGTTGTGTGATTACCCTCCATTTTGTGATTTTCTTTTTTTTTTAATTACAGTTAAGTGAAAGTATACAATCCAAATAAATTTTGCATGGCTGCCTATCTGCAACTCCATCTGCTCTCCACACCCTGACAGCACATTCTTGCTTTTCACTCTATACTTCTAGTATCCTCTTAACGAGCACCTATCCCCTGCTTTCCACCCTCTTTTCTCCAATCTAGAAAGAGACCAGGACAGCCTTTTATAAACATACAAAACCATACAGCACACACATCATACGCTCACACTGTGTCCCCGAGTCCAGATCATTCTTCTCTGAAGAGTTGACATCAGTATTGGTTTCAGGTCAGGGCCAGCAGTAAGTCTAGGGACCATACTTCCAAGAGATCCTCCAGGTTTTTGGACCATCAGTTCTGGTCTTTTAACAGAGTTCTTGAACTGCATTGTCTCAGAGACTCTACATAGTGTCTGCCATCAAGGCTGCCTTTGATGGTGACTAGACACTATCTGGTTCGTCTGGTCTCATGCTGGTGCAGTCTCCCATTCATAGTGGTCCCTCTGTCTCCTGGACTTGTCTTTCCCCAAGGAACATTTGGTGTACCTCAGGTGGCAGCTTGCTAGCTCTTAAGACCCCAGATGCCACTTACCAATATGGCATGCCAAAGACTCTCAGCTAAAGACTAGTTATGCCAGTTGACCTCGATGTCCCCTGAGAACATGTTCCCCAGTTCTCTGTATCTGCTACTCTACCTTGGAAATACTAGGTTGAATTTAGAAAACCTGTCAGTTTATCTTGTAGTTGTTATGCTGATCTGCTGTCTACTGTGCGCTGTCTCTCCCTTCACCTAACCAAATTCCTACTGACTATTTAAACTATGAATATCCCTCTCCCTCTCCACCCTTGTAGCCATCAAAGAGTATTGTCTTCTGTACTTAAGTCCATTTTCAAGTCCTTACAGCAGAGGTCTTATACAAAACTTGTCCTCTGGCAGCTGGCTGATTTTACTCAGCATAACATCTTCCAGTTGAAACCAGGTTATGAGATGCTTCCTAAAATCATCATCGTTCTTTATCAATGCATAGTGTTCCGTTGAGTATATGTACCATAATTTGTTTATCCATTCATCTGTTGATGGGCACCTAGATTGAGTCCATCTTTTTGCTACTGTGGACAGTGCTGCAGTAAACATTTGTGTGCATGTATCTGTTCACATGACCCTTTATTTCTGTAGGATATATTCTGAACCGTGGGATTGCTGGATCATATCATTTCTATTTCTAGGTTTTTAAGGAAGTGCCAAGTTGTTTTTCAAAGAGGTGTAACATTTTCATTCCTACCAGCAGTGTAGGAGAGTTCCAGTCTCTCCATACCTCTCCAGCGTTTGTTGTTTTGTGCTTTTTGGATTATGACCAACCTTGTCAGGGTGAGATGGTATCTCATTGTAGTTTTGATTTGGATTTCTCTAATAGCTACTGATTGTGAGCATTTTATCATGTGTCTTTTGGCTGTCTGTATGTCTTCTTTGGTGAAGTGTCTGTCCATCTCCTTTGCCCATTGCTTAATTGGGTTATTTACCTCTTTCTTGTTGATATTTTCAAGTATCTTGTAGATTATGTAAATCAGACATCAATCCAACATATAGTTGCCAAATATTTTTTAACATTCTGGGTAGTCTTTTAACTCTCTTGATAAAGTTTTTGGATGAATCTAAATGTTTGATTTTTAGTAGTTCTCATTTATCCTTTTTTTCTGTTGTTTGTGCATTGTTGGTCAGATTTTCTAATCTGTCTAAGCTGAGTATTAGAACTTCTGCTGTTTTCTCTATCTCTTCTTGGATGATCTAAAGCGATAAGCTTTAGGTTTGATATTTAGGTCTGTGATCCATTTTGAGATCGTTTTGGGGCAAGGTGTGAGATATGTATGGGTCTTGTTTCAGTTTTTTGCAGATGGATATCCAAATTTGCCAACACCGTTTGTTAAGGAGACTGTTTTTACCCCAGTTTACAACCTTTGGACCCCTGTTGAATATCAACTGTTCAGAAGAGGATGGTAATATTTCTGAGGTCTCAACTATGTTTCATTGGTCTATATGTCTCTTTTTTACCAGTACCAGGCTGTTTTGACTACCATAGCAGTGTCATAGGTTCTAAGATCAGATAGTGTAAGGCCTCCCACTGTGTTCCTCTTCCTCAGTAGTGCTTCACTTGTCCAGGGTTTCTTCCCTTTCCAAACAAAGCTGGTAATTTGTTTCTCCATCTCATTAAAAAATGACGCTGGAATTTGTATTGGGATTGCATCATATATGTAGATTGCTATAGATAAATTTGGCATTTTCACAATGTTAAGTCTTTCCATCCATGAGCAAGATAGGTTTCTCCATTTATGTAAGTCTTTTTTGGTTTCTTGCAGTAGGGTCTTGTAATTTTCTCTGTGTAGGTAGGTCTCTTACTTCTCTGGTTAGATTTATTCCTAAGTATTTGATCTTCTTAGAGGCTATAGTAACTGGCCTTGATTTGATGATTTCCTCTTTAATGATCTCTCTGTTAGTGTAACGACTCGACGGCACTTGGCTAGCATTAGTGTAAAGGAATCCTACCAATTTACTTATGCTTATCTTATAACCTTATACTTTGCTGAACTCTTCTGTTAGTTCCAGTACCTTGTGAATTCTTTAGGGTTCTCTGTGCATACAATCAGATCATCTGCAAAAAGGGATATTTTTACTTCTTTTTTATTGATGCTGATGCCCTTTATTTCTTTGTCTTGTCTATTTGCTCTGGACAAAACTTCTAGCACAATGTTGAACAGATGTGGTGACAGTGGACATCTTTGTCTAGTTCCCATTCTCAGGGGGAATTCTTTCAGTCTCTCTGCATTCAGGATGATGTACGCAGCAGTTTTGCATAGATGTCCCTTAATGTATTGAGGAATTCCCCTCTAAACCTATTTTGCTAAAAGTTTTTAACATGAATGCGTGTTGGACTTTGTCAAATGCTTTTTCTACATCAATTGACAAAATCAGGTTATTTTTATCCTTTGCGTTATTTATATGGTTGATCATGTTAATTATTTTTCTGATGTTGAGCCAGCATTGCATCCCTCGTATGAATTCGACTTGGTTATGATGAGTTATTTTTTGATATGTTGTTGAATTATATTGGCTAGGATTTTGTTGAATATTTTTACATCTAGGTTGATGAGTGATACTGGTCTGTCATTTTCCTTTTTTGTGGGATCTTTCCCTGGCTTTGGTATCAGGGCTGTGCTGGCTTCATAGAATGAATTTGGGAATACTCTATCCTTTTCTATGTTGTGGAATAGCCTCAGTATTACTGGAGTTAACTCTAAAAATGTGGTAGAATTTTCCAGTGAGGCCATCTGGGCCAGGACTTTTTTTGGTTGATAGTTTTATTATTATTATTATTATTTTGATGTCTTCTTTTGCAGTGGGTTTATTAAGTTGCTCTACTTCTCCTTGTGATAATTTTGGTAGGTGACGTGAATCTAGAAATTAGTCCATTTCCTCTAAGTTTTCAAATCTGTTAGAGTACAATTTTTTGTAGTATTCTGTTACGATACTTTTAATTTCAGTTGAGTCTGTTGTAACATCTCCCATCTCATTTCTTATTTGGGTTATTTGTTTCCTGTTCTTCTTTTGTAAGTTTAGCCAATGGTTTATTGATTTTGTTGATCTTTTTCAAAAAATGAGCTTTTGGTTTTAATTCTTTCAATTGTTTTTCTATTCTCTAATTCGTTTTATTCTACTCCAATTTTTATTCTATTTTCTTCTGAAGACCGAGGGGTTCTTTTGCTGTTTTCTTTCTACTTGTTCAAGTTGTAGAGTTAATTCTTTGGTCTGGGCCCTTTCCTCATTCTGGATGAGTGCAGTTATAGAGATGGATTGACCTCTGAACAAGGCTTTTGTTGTATCCAATAGGTTCTGATAGGATATGCTTTCATTCTCGATTCCATGAATTTCCTTATTGCATCTTTGATTTCTTCAATAACGCGTGAATTTTTGTGCAAGATGTTATTCAGTTTCCATGAGTTTGAAATTTTATCCATGCTTTTTCTGCTATTGATTTCAACTTTTATGGCTTTATGGTCTGAAATGCTTTGCAATAATTCAGTGGTTTTGGATTTTGTTGAGACTTGCTTTATGACCTAACACATGGTCTATTCTGGAGAATGTTCCATGTGCATTGGAAAAGAAGGTGTACCTATCTGTTGTTGGGTAAAAAAAATTGTATATTTCAGTGAGGTCTAGTTAGTTTGTTGTTTCAGTAAGATCTTCTGTATCTTTACTGAGCTTTTTTCTGGATGATCTATCCATTACTGAAAGTGGAGTGTTGAAATCTCCTACAAATATTGTGAAGTGGTCTATCTCAGTTTTCAACATTGTCAGTGTTTGTTCGATGTATTTGTATATTGTCCAATGTATTTACATGCTCAACGTATTTATATGTTCAATGTATTTATATGTATTTATATTGAGTGCATAAATATTTAATATTGTTAATCCTGCTTATGTATTGAACTTTTCATCACTAAATAGTGACAATCCTTGTCTTCTATAGTGGATTTTACTTTAAAATCTTATAGTAAAATCTAAATTTTACTATAAAATCTATCGAAGATTAATATTGCCACTCCTGCTCTTCTTTACATGTTGTTAGCTTGGTATATAGTCTTCCATCTTTTCATTTTCAGTTTGTTCATATCTTTCAATCTAAGGTGAGTTTCTTGTAAGCATCATATAGACAGATCGTGGTTTTTGATCCAAGCTGTTACTCTCTGCCTCTTTATTTGAGCACTCAATCCATTTACATTCAGTGTAAGTATTGATAGATATGTGTGTAGTGCTATGATTTTAATGCCTTTATTTTTGAGTTGTTGACTTTTCTTTGTTCCACTTAATATTGTGTTCTGGGTCATTTTTCTTTATGGGTTTCTTTTCATGCTTTTCAGTGTTGTCTTTGTATTTGTTGGGACTCCTGTACTACATTTCTTGTTTTGGTAAGTAGCATTGTCATTTTGCTTTGTAACTACCCCTTTGTTCCCCTTAATGTTCTAAGTTTAAACCAGTCTTTAACTTCTGTATATCTCCTTAACTTCCTTTTCATCTGAAAGAGCAATAACTGCTGTAACATACCCCTCCCTCTTCATAGTGTGGTTATGTCATGGTTTACATGGTAAGATCTCTGGTTCCCTACATTTAATATTTTAGCTTTGATTGAGCTTTGTGATTTCCCTAACTGAGTAGGACTCTGGATGCTGTGTCCTGCATTGCATCCTTGAGTATACATTCAGAGTTATTGATTTTCTACATGAAGAGTTTCTTTCAGTATTTCTTGTAATTTTTGTTTGGTTTTTGCAAAGTCTCTAAGCTCCTGTTTGTCTGAGAATGTCTTAATTTCACTGTCATATTTGAGAGGCAGTTTTGAAGGATATATAATTCTTCATTGGAAGTTTTTCCTCCTTCAAGGCTTTGTATGTGTAATCCCACTGCCTTCTTGCCAACATGGTTTCTGCTGAGAAGTCAGAAGACAGCCTACAGATCTTCCCTTTGTATATCAGTTTGCTTTAAGCCTAGCTGCCTTGAAGAACCTCACTTTATGTTTCATTTTATTAAGCTTGATTATAATATGTCTTGGCGTCTTTTTCTCAGGGTTTATCTTTTGTGTAGTTTGATAAGCACCTTGCATATCTATGTTCTCGTCTTTCATTATGTCAGGGAACTCTTCAGCAATTCTCTCTGTATTTTCTGCTATCCTTCCCTGTTCAGGAATTCCAGTTGTTCATAGATTATTCCTCCTGATAGAGTCCCACATGCTTCTTAATGTTTCTTCATTTTTCTTGTTTTTTTTTTTTACTGATTTCTCCTCATAAATGCTGGTGCCAGTTGCTTTATATTCAGTCTCACTAGTCCTGCATTCCACTTCCTTAGTCCTGCTCTTTTGGCTTAGCACTGAATTGTCTAACTCTGTAATTTTGTTACTGATCTGCTGGATTTCAAATCATTGATGCTCTAGCGGTTCATATAGCTTGCTTGATTTTTCATTTTGTTCTGCTGCACTTTGTTTAATCCATAGAAGAGTTCTATGCATGATTCTTTTGTATTCTACCCCCGATAATTTCAAAAAGCCTTCTTCATCTGGGAAGTATTTAAATTCTTTATTTGGGGAATTTTCTAGAGCCATGGTGGTCTGCTTCTTTAATTGATTAGATATTGATTGTTGTCTTTGTGCCATAAAAAACTGTTCAGCTTCTCCAGTGCTACACCAGTGGGAGTTGTGGCGTAGCTCTACAAAGGGAGTGAGTAAGGGCACTGCTACGATTGGCCACTACTGTCCCTCCAAGTGCAGCTGACTTATGTACAGTTTATGTATAGCTTCTGTGGTAATAGTTTGTCAAGCCCTGCAATGCCACTTGGCCTGGTGGCTGGCCCCAGCTGGATCCTCATGGGTGGCAGGCCCTGCCTTTTGGCTGATAAAGTTGGTGACCTACACTGTGCTGACTCCCCAGCATCACACCCATCAACACTATGACATAGCTTAGGGAAGGGAGGTGAAGAGGCCACCACGCTCATCCACCAGGGACCACTGTGTTCTCTAGATGCCCTTAACTTAAAAGCTGCTTTTCTGCTGAGAGCTATGCTGACCAGAAGCACCCAATAGCAGCAGGGCCCTCAGGGGTGGCAGTCCCTGCTTCCTGGCTGACCAAGATGGTGCCCTACTTATGGAGTCTCTCAGATGTCATCCGTAGATTTTATGACATGGCTCAAAGTAGGGAGGGGTTGGGACAAAGTAGGGCTCAAAGTAGGGAGGGGCTGCCAGTCACCCCTCCATTCTGTAGGTACAATTGTCTTAAAAGCAGCTTTTCTGCTGGGAGAAGCACTTTCCAGACAGGCACTATGCTCAGCATGGGAGCTAGCCACAGTCAAGCCCTCAGGTGTAGCTGACTCCACCTCTCAGTTGACCAAGATAGCATCTTGCCTGAGCCACCTGTCCTGAACTGAGTCAGCAGTATCTATGGTACAGCTCAAAGAAAAGAAGGTGAAGGGGCTCTGGCACCCTCATTCACCAGCTACTGCTGGGTTCTCTAGATATGACTGTACCAAGCACAGCCTATCTGCTGCAGAAGACACTGTTTACTTACATACTGCAGCTCAGCATAGCAGCCAGCCCCTGCCAGGCTCTCAGGCTTGGCACTCCCAGTACCAGTCTCCCGGTTAACAAAGAGGCACTTATACCTGTAAGCCTCTTGGCCACTGTGCAAGCAGAAGTGGGACTCACTGTGCTGCTGTCACACCTCTGACAAAGGTAGTTTTCCCCTTCCTGTTGCCTAGTCCAATCTCACGACCCTATGCCTGATCTTGGGGCTCCCAGAATGTCCACACTGCTCCATTTAATTATTTTTCTAGGCCCTAGTTCTCAGAGGGAATTGAGGAGACGTATGACTAGTCTGTCATCTTGGTCCCACCCCATTTTGTGATTTTCTGATACCGTAAATCCTAATCTCCACCTGTGATTAATAGACTGGGTTTATGTTAAAGAGGATTAGGGTGGGACTACAAAACTATTCCTAAGATCACCTCTCTGCTTCAAAGTAAACAGAGTTTCACTGGAGTATGGCTTGTACCACCCTTTATCCTTTTATCCTACATAAGACAAAAGGAAAGAGAACCAGAGAGTAGGAACCTCATACTACCAAGAAAGCAGCAGTGGGAGTAGATCATATCCTTCAGGTCTGAGTTTCTTGTGCCAAGATGCTCCCTGATCAAAGACTGATACTACACCAGGACTTTCCCCCAGAATGGACAACGAGACTTCCCCTGGAGCAGACACCCTAAATTTGGACTTACAGCCTGCAGGACTGTGGAAGAATAACCTTGTCTCTTTTTGAAGTCATCCACTTGTGCTGTTTCTGTTAGAGCAGCATTAGCTGACTAAAACCCCTATACAATCAGTGCTCTATATAAAATGATCAGAATGAGACCAAAAGGTCAATAAGAAGAGGCCAAAGAAACTAGAGTGTTGGAAAGGGAACAAACTGAACACAAAGAGAATGTTGACACATTGTGGTAAATGTAACAGGTGCACTGAACAGTTTGTGTGGAGATTGGCAAATAAGAACCTAAATTGCTGTGTAAACTTTATTCAAAAACTCTGTAAAATGTTACTCAAAAAACTATGTGTCACAACAGAATATTGTCCAATATAGTGCTGGAAAAAGAGCTCTTAGATTGTAAGGGGCTCAAAACACACAGTGGTTGTAGCAACGGAGTTGAGCCCACCAAGGTCCATGAAGACGTGCACGGCGAGGCAGTTTGTTCTGGTGTACATGGTGGAGTCGCCGTGACTTGGAGCCAACTCAGTGGCAACCAGCAACGAAAAGGAGAATCAAGGATTGATTAACGAGCAGAAAGGGTCTACTCGCCGGGCTTGTTGCCCTTGAAAGTGGCCTGAAGATTGAAAATACAACCTGGGAGAACAGAGGAAACTGATTTGCATGGTAGAGAGACTACTGTTCTTATTTCTATGCCAAATGAGCCCTACAAAATGAGCCTCCTGTGCCTAATACCAGCTAAATCACCCCATGCCAGGAGCTCATGAGTTCTTCTCAGCCATAAAGTTCAGTGTCTGCCTGGGGTTGTATTCCTTGCCTGAGCTGGCTTTGTGGGTCTTGCTCTTTTGGTCGGTTTCAGAGCTTAGGGCACCACTCTTTGGCTTGAGGGAGTGTCCTCTGTCCAGCCCACCCCTAACTGGAAGTGGTGGCCTGGCTACAGCAATGGAGGAGAACTGGTTAGCGCAACTGGCAGTGGGCTCAGGATTGTGACCCAACCACACGTTGTCTGAATCTCTCAAGACCACCATAACAAACTGCCATACAGTGGGCACCTCTCGAGAAAGGAAATGTATTGTCTTACAGCTCTGGAGTTTAGGAGTCTGATTTCAGATGTCAGCAGGCCATGTTCTCTCTGTACACTGTAGGGGAAGATCCTTCCTGGGCTTGTAGCTGCGTCTTCACATGGCGTCTGTTATCTTCCTTGTTGGCTCTGTCTGTTCTCCACTATTAAAAGACAATTCTCAGTAGAGATGAGAGCCCTCCCTACTCTAGCGTGACCTTGTTAACAGATAACATCTTCAAAGAAGCTTGACATGTATTGAATTGTGTTTCCCCAAAACGGTATGTGTCAGTTTGGCTGGGCCAGTTTCCCAGGATTGTGCAATGTTCCCCCATGTTGTAGATCCTGCCTCTATGGTATTAACGAGGGAGGATGGGCAGCAGTTGTGTTAGTAAGACAGGACTCAGAGTGTAAGACTGCACTGTGCCTTGAGGCAATCTCTTGAGATATAAAAGAGAGAAGCTAGCAGAAAGAGGTGGGGACTTTATACCGCCAAGAAAGAAGGCAGTTCCTAGAGACGAGTATATCCTTCGGAAAGGACTGAGGTCCCTGTGCCTCAGAAGCTTGCAGTCTAGGAGAGTACCGGCAACGAGGACCTTCCTACACAACCAACGGAGAAAAGACTTCCCCTGGAGCCAATACCTGAATTTGGACTTTCAGCCTACAGGACAGTGACAAAACAAAATTCCTTTTTTTAAAGCCGTCTACTTGTGATATCTCTGCTAAAGTAGCACTGGTTGATTAAGACAACTCTATTTTCAAAAAAGGTCACGTTCATAGGTACAGCACTGAAGACTTCAGCCTACACAGTTCAACCATACCACTATCCTGGGGAACTCTGCCTGGTCACAGCACTGCCTGGGTCTCACCTGGCCATGGATCTCATTTGTCTTGCCTCTCGCTGAAGCCTTCAGTTGAGGATGACCTGCCCTGCCTTTCCTGTCCTACTTCTCAAACATTTGGTCACACTCTTTCCAGGTAGGGGCTGAATCTGTACCCTACAATGTGTACATCTGTCTTACCTGAATCCTACATCAACAGAACTCACACAACACTTGCATACACACCACATACATATAAATGCGCACTTCTCATATACACCAAGGAGAACCGGTTCCTGCTTCTCTGGGATTTCTTCTTTGTGTTCATGTTTTCCTCCTTCTCTTCATCATTCAGGTTCAGAATCCAGAAGTGAAGCACCAAGGTAGCCTAGTGAAAAAAGTGACTTGGAGGTCACGTGTACTTGAACCCCATCCCAGAGGCTGACTAGCTATGTAACCCTAGTCAAGTTACTTCTCAACCTTTATTTTCTTATTTGCAAAGCGAAGGAATGAGTACCAGGACTAAGGATAGGTGAGCAAGGCCTTCACCTTCGGTAAAAAAAATCTAAGGGGAGTCTGAAAACCCAGACCTCAAGATTAATAATTCATTAAAGAAGGAGGCCTGCTTCATGGGGTCATTTTGTAGAACAAATGAGACCAAAAAGCAAAAGTTGTCACAGTCAGATATCATTTCCACATCTCAAATTAGCAAGGAATTTTTAAAACAATACTCATATTGGCTTTTAGCAGTAACAACAACCTTTCTGGAAAGAAGTGTAGCAATATGTATAACAGTAGCCTTAAAAATGCTTATGCTTACTAATTCAGTTGCCAAGACACTACTCCAAAGAAGGGATCCCTGGGTGGTGCAAATGGCTATTGTGTTTGGCTGCTAACTGAAAAGTTGTAGATTCAAGTCTACCCAGAGGTGCCTTAGAAGAAAGGTCTGGTGATTTACTTCTGAAAAATCAGCCATTGAAAATCTTATGAAACTTAGTTCTACTCTGAAATACATGGAGTAGCCATGAGTCAGAGCTGACTCATGGCAACTGGTTTTGTTCTGAAGATACCCAAAATCACAGCACAATTTATATTAGCCAACCACTGGGGACAACTTGAATGTGTAGAGGTTAGGGAGCCATACCATGGAATATTACATACTCGTGACAAATACTTCAAAGCATTTTTAATGAAACAGGGGAAAGCTTGATACAGCTTTAAGCTACAAAAATTGGGCTATAATGACATGTATACAACATGCCGTTGGCAGCGTGAAACAGTGCAGAGCAAACAGATTATGAAGAAGTATTACAACGTATAATATCTTTTACTTCTGGGTGGTGGAATCACAGGTGATATTTTTTCTTTTTCTTTTTCCTTTGTAAACTTAATGCCTTTTCAGTGATAAGCATTTATTAATTTTATAAATAAAAAGGAAAGGTAATAAGACTAGAAAAGCCCAGGCAAATTTGTGTTGTCTCTCCACTGTCCTCCACTATGTTCTGTCCTCCACTAGGACTGACTCTACTTTTCCCGCTTTTGTGTGCTGTTCTCCTTCCTTTCTTGCCCGCTTATTTACTCAGGTAGTGAAGGCTAATGATCAGAGCAAGGGTCTTCCAATCCTGGCTCCTGCATCACTAGCTATGAGACCTTGACCAAGTGCCTTAACTTTATGTGACTCAGTTTCCTCATCTGGAAAGTAAGGTCAACCAGATCCTTAGTCCACCTCCCAGGAGAACTATTTTCATGGACAGACATGGGCTTCTTGGACCACTGCAGGCTGGCCAGCAAGGAAGGATGTAGGCAGTAGGGCGATAAGAGGCCAGGGTCCCTTTCCCCTTTTCGCCTGCCATATGAGCCACTGCCATACCATGCTACCAGTGCCAATCCATAGCACCAACAGGGACTCTGGTGTGTCCCTATCTGGTGTGGAGGGAGGTACAATTATGACCAAAATGGAATTTCCCAATCACATGCAAAATGATAGCCGCTAGCTATATTGTTGCCTGAAAGCCATACCCACTACCTGTTATCGTTAAAAGACAGTTGCTGTCCTGTTGATTCTGACTCCCAACAGCTTCCTACTTCTCTGCATCTACACACAGCTGCTGAATATTTTTAAAAATAGTCGTTTGCCCATTCTCCTTGCTAAAAACTATTTAGTGGCTCCCTCTTGCTGACTCTCCCAACCCCTGCTGAAAGATATATTGAAGTCCCATCACCTATACCGTGAACCTGACCTTGTTTGGAAACAGGGTACTTGAAGATGTTCTCAGTTAATACGACTCAGTGGCACTCGGCTTTGGCTCAGTTAATATAAGTTCTTGCTGGATTAGGGTGGCCCCAGTCCAGCTAAGTGACGTCCTATAGAAAAGGAAAGACTCAGTGAGGACACAGAGGGAAGATGGCCATGTGACAATGGAGGTATGCAGCCATAGGCCAAGGAACACCTGGAGCTACCAGAAGCTGAGAACTGCAACACAGGGCTTTGTTGTAGAGCCTTCAGAGAGAATGCGGTCCCATCAACACCATCAATTCAGATCTCTAGCTTCCAGAGCTGTCAGAAAATGAGTTTCTGTTGCTTAAAGACTCTCACTTCATGGCACTTGCTATGGCAGACAGAAAATTAATACACTGCCCAGGTAAAAGCAGGCTGACTCTCTGAGCCTCACCGTCCGGCCCTGTCACCTTTCCTCTCTGAGCACTTACTGTATTATGTTCTAGCCAGATGTAATTTTGTGCATCCCCACCTCTGTTCTAAACCTCAACTCATTCCTGCAATTCACCCTCTCTACTAGTGAAAATTCTACCATCTGCCAAAGCCCAGTGACAACACAACCTCCTCCAGGAAGCCTGTCTTGGTTATCAAAGCCAAAGGTATTCTTCCTGCTGCTATAGTGTGCTAGTATTTGGTTTGTCCTTGACTTACAATAAGTTGCAGGTTACTTAATCTTGTGGTTATTTAGACATAACATTTATCTACTCAGCAAAATTATAAACTGGTACTTAGTGAAAAATAACCAATGAAAAAACTATTGCCACAAAGTCAACTCTGACTCATGGCAACTCTAAGTGTGTTGGAGTAGAACTGTGCTCCATGGAGTTGTTTTTTTTCTCTAATATAACTTATTTTATATAGGAATTCAACAGTTTCTACAAGTACAATTCAGTGACACTGATGACATTTTTCAAATTGTGCACCATTATTACCCTCCTTTTCCAATTGTTCCTCTCCCATTAACATAAATTCACTGCCCCTTAAGGTTCTTGTCTAATTTTGCAAGTTACTCTTGTCAATTTGAGCTCATCTAGTTAGAGCTTTAAGTTAGAGCTTTAAAGATCCCAGTGCTCAAAGCAGATATTCTTTACTAGGTAAACTAAAAGACTGTTTGGTATTTAGACTTTAGGGAGTATTTTGGAGTGATATATAACATTTAAAGATAATCTCAGAGCAGTAGTTTAAGAGGTTCATCCAGCTTTCATGGCTCCAGAAAGACTAATCTCAGGAAAATTTTAAATCTTGTTCTGCATTTTCCTCCTTTTGATCAGGATTAATTTATAAAATCTTTGATTAAAATATTCAGTAATAGTAGCTGGGCACTCTTCAGTTCTTCCAGTGTCATGGTACATTCCGTCCTCCCTTCCTGACTCTCCTTCTTCCTCTGTTGCTTCAGGTGAGTAGAGACTGTTTGTTGTACCTTGGATGACTGCTTGCAAGCTTTTAAGACCCCAGGTACCAAGCAATAAAGTAGGAAGTAAAACAGAAGCACTAAACACGTTATCAGACCCATGTTCCATTAAACCATGTCCCTAAATTGTTAGTCCAAGGATGGTTTGCAGGTGTTTGGTTGTATATAAGCATAAGTTTGGCTGTACATAAGCAGCTACTCTTTTTTTTGTAAATGCATCTATTACACAACTTTTGTCAGTTCAACTTTTTACAGGTGTACAACTTATTGACAGCAATTACATTAACCAGCTGAGCAAACCTACCCTGAGCCAGTGCAATTTTTCTGTCACCGTAAACTGAAATTCAGCTCTCCATAATGAATAATCCACAATGCCCCCTTCTGCCTCCCTTTCACCCCTGGCAACCACTAGTAATCTTTGGTCTTTATACCTTTGCCTTTTCTTAGCCTTTTATGTAAATGAGACCATACAGTATTTGTCCTTTTGCGACTGTTTTATTTCATTCAGTGTAGTGTATTAAGCTCCATCCATATTGCAGCATGTATCAAGGCTTCACTTCTCTTGCTGGCTGAATAGTGTTTCATTGCACCTGTGCACCCCATTTGTCTATGAATTCATCTGTCAACGGGCATTTAGCTTGTTTCTACATTTTGGCTATTATAAATAGTACTGTGGTGAACATTAGTGTACAAGTATCTGTTCAAGTCTCTGCTTGTAAGTCTTTGATGGAATGGAATTGCCGGGTCACATGGTGGTTCTATTTTTATTTTTTTGAGGCTTCACCACACTGTTTTCCACAAAGGCTGTACTGTTTACTAGCAGCTGAAAAGGGTTTCAATTTCACCACATCCTCACCAACAATTGTTATTTTCTGTTTTTGTTTGTTTGTTTTTTAATCTTAGCCATCCTAAACCAAAACCTATTGCTTTGAATCAATTCTAACTCATAGCAACCCTATAGGACAAAATAGAAATATCCCATGTAGTTTCCAAGGAGCATTTGGTGGACTTGAACTGCTGACCTTCTGGTTAGCAGCCGTAACTCTTAAGCACCATGCCACTAAGGGGTTTCATAGCCGTCCTAATACGAGTGAAATTGTCTCTCATTGTGGTTTTATTTGCATCTCTTGTGTGGCTAATAATGTTGAGCATCTTTTCATGTATTTGGTAGCCATTTGAACTCCCTCTTTGGTGAAATATCTCAATCCTTTGCCCGTTTTATGATTGAGCTATTTGTCTTTTTGTTTTTAAGTTGTCAAGGTTTTATGTTTAACTAGATGGTTTTCGGAATATATTCCCCCACTCTGTAGTTTGTCTTTTCACTTGTTTTTGGTAAAGCCTTTTGATAAACGAGTGGTTTTCATTTTTATGAAGTCCCATTTATCTAGTCTTTTGCTGCTTGTACCTTTGTTATTATGTTAGACAATCCATCATTAAAACCAGGCGTGACAGCATTGTCGTCACATTTTATGCTAAGAATTTCATCATTTTAGTTCACACATTCAGGTCTTTAGTCCATTTTGAATTTGTTTCTGTGAATGGTGTGGAGGCATGGATCCTATTTTGTTTCTCTGCGTGTGGAAATTCAATTTACATAACACCATCTATTGAAGAAACTCTTCTTTCCCCACTGAATGCACTTAACACCTTTTTCAAAAATCGGTTGACCATAGATTTATTTCTGGATTCTCGAATCTATGGCGTTGTCCTATGTGTCTATTGTTGTACCAGTTCCAGGATTTTTTTGATAATTGTAGCTGTATAACAGGTTTTAAAATCAGGAAGTGTATGTCCTCCTACTTTGTTCTTCTCTTTCAACATCACTTTAGTTATTTGGTTCCCCTTGCCATTTCTTACAAAGCAGGGGATTGATTTTTCTATTGCTGTAAAGAAGGCTCTTGGCATTTTGATTGAGATTGCATTGAAGCCACAGATTGCTTTTGGATAGTACTGACATCTTAGCAATAGTAAGTCTTCCAATCTATGAATGTGGAACATTTTTCCATTTAAGTCTTCTTTAATCTCTTTCAACAGTGTTTATAGCATTTTCAATGACTGATTTTTGGAAATAGACTGCCAGGCCTGGCTTCCTAGGTACCTTTGGGCATACTCAAACCTCCTACCTTTCAGTTAGTAGCAGAGCAAGTTAACTGTTTATACCAGCCAGAGACTCCTAGCGCAAAATATTACCTCAATTAAATAAGATTTGAATGAATGAATGTGTGAATGCTTTATTAGTTTGTGATGTTTTTCATAGTAAGTTCCTCTTTTCACATTCTCAATTCTCCTGATCCTGATTAGGATACTCATTTCAGGATTACTCAGTCCAAATGTCCTGGAGGGTCTAGAGAGACAAGTCATGTGCAGGGAGGAAAACTTGTGAGGCCATTATGAAGAAAGTTCATATTACCTCATATTAATTAACTTCAACCAGTTAATTCATTTTTAGGTTTTAATCCTATCTGCCTTCATACTCCCTGACTGAAGAGATTTGATGTTTCTAGATGTCCATATTGACTTTTTTCTAGCTGTTCCCCCATTACCTCTTTTTACATTTTAATTATTCTCCTTTAGGTCTTCAATTTCTTCCTTACAGATTTTGGGTCAATCTACCCTCACCATCCACAGGCCCAAATGCACCCTGAATTTGATCAAGTGTAGAGGAAGGACATGCCTTTGATCTCTAAAATGCTCTTGGCCTTAATTAGCACTGGGGGCTCAACACTGAGGGCTCTTATTAACAGAAATTTTCCAGTCTAGAATTTACCCACTTTCCACTATAACCATCGTGTGTGAACATAGATAATTTTTAACTTTTGGTCCACAAAACTCTTGGCAAAAACACAAACTGAATGGATTCCAGATCCAACCGGCTTAAATCGACATGTTTGAGAAGGAACATTAAAATGGTTTATACATGCTTATTTGTCATTTTCAAATGTTTGTCGAGCTAGACTTACAACATTTCAAGTCAGGACTGGGAGTTCACCTGTTTGACCTGTTTCTTTGTCTCAGAGCTGTAAATCATTTCCATTGTCACTTTCCAAATTCTCTCTCAAGGTTGGTCTCTGCAGCTCTTCAGGCACACATTTAGCATGAAAACATGGATGGGGTCCTCTGGGCTAGCGCTGCGCACCCAGAATCTATCTCAGAGCAGCAGCTGGAATTGTGGTTCCCAAACTCAGCCACTGGCTTTGCGTTTTCACCATGTCCTTGTACTGACTGTGTGATTATTTACTCCTTTTTTAAAATCAAGTGATGAACTAGCAGATTCTACAAGACTAGGTTGTCTAGGTAATGTGATGTGAGGCCCAGTAGCATGAGTCCCGAGGAAGATTGAGCAGAGGGGACCAGCAGCCTGGTTCAAGGTGTGCTCCTCTGAGCACTCCCACAGCCTTGGAGTCACTCGTCAAGAGTGGTGAGACTTCAGGAGAACAGCCTGGCCCAATCTACCTGTAGAGAAGGGGCCTAACACTGTCGTGTTAGAGTTTACTGGAAGACCTTCCCCGGCCAGAAGAAGACAGTGCAGGCAATGGTTGTGCACTTAAAACCAAGAACTAAAACCAAATCAAACCCACTGCCGTTGGGTTGATTCTGACTCATAGCGACCCTATAGGTCAGAGTAGAACTGCTTCACAGAGTTTCCAAAGAGCATCTGGCGGATTTGAACTGCCAACCTTTTGGTTAATAGATGTAGCTCTTAACCACCATGATTTCCCAAAAAAGGACAGAAACTGTGAATTGGATCACGTTGTGGGGTCATCCTGCTTAGTCTTTCAGTGGTTTCCATTGTCTTTGGACTAAAATCTAGCTTCCTGTCCCTGGTCCACAAAGCCCTGCCTGATGCAGCATGGGAGGTGACAACTCTACCACTGAGTCTCTTTGGTGAAGTAGAAAAAGTTGGAGACTATAAAGGGAAAATGTTGGATTCAGCCTTCAGATAAATAATCTCTGGTGAAAGGAGTTACTTCGACATCATCCTTAATAGATATTGACCAGACTTACTTTGATTATTGACCTGAGGGTCACAGAATGTTGTGAAGGCCTCTGTTCACTGTAGGAAGATAAACCGGCTAACTTAATCTTCCTTGGAGAGTCCATTTGAAAGAACAAGCTATGGAACATACCCACCAAAGGCTCTCTGTATCACAGAAAGACCAGCACAGTAAGTGCTTACTGGTGAGTGGGCATGGTTATCATGATTGAGTTGTATATTTATGGGCTGAATATATGCTTTAGAGTATATTGGACCTTTCTGAAAACCTGACCATTATTGTATATAGAATAGGAAACATTTTACCAGCTGAAATTAGCCTTATTGCTGTTACTTTGCCTTTCTGAGATATTGTTGATCATAACTATCCTTTGTTTACCACTGTGTCCTTGGTCAGTAAAGAAACTACCTTATCTTGATGTACTTACCGAAAAATATGTCCCATGTTAATAAGTATAAAATAAATAGCTAAAATGTATTGAGAATTCAATGTGCCAAGTTCTGTGTTAACTATCTTCCATATTTAATCCTGGTTCAATCTTCAGTGTATGATGTTGTTACTTTTTATACATGAGGAAACACACACAGAGAGGAGGTAAGAAATTGCCCAGGGTCACACAACTAGCACATTGTAGACCATCATTTATTCACATTTATTCTTTTTAAAAAGTATATTGAGCATAGTTATGCTGCTTCAGAACATGTAAAACTGTATAAAACATGAAGGCTCCCCTGAGAAGTTTACAATGCAGCAAGTGAAGTAAAACAGCACATAGGCAGCTAGAAGAAAAGAGTAAGGTATGTAGTGGGTGATATGAGCGCTCTATTCTCAGGGAGGATGTCATGGTTGGAATTGTGTCCCCCCAAAAATGTGTGCAGCCACGTGGCTGGGATGTGGTTCCCAGTATCTTGGGACTGTCCTCCATTGTGTGGTTTTTGCTAACCTGTATGTTAAAGGATTAGGGTGGGCTGTAAATTCCTGCTGTAGGGAGAGTTTCCCTGGAGTATGGCTTGCCCCACCCTTAATGCTTTTAGCTTGCAAGGAATGAAAGGAAAAAGAAACAAAGGACAATTTGAGAACCTCGCTACCATCAAGCAAGCAGCACCGGGAGCAGAGCGCATCCTTCAGACCAGAGGTTCTTGCGTCAGGATGCTCCCTGGACAAAGACTGATCCAATACCAGACTTTCCTCCAGAGCTGACAAGGGGAAAGCCTTCCCCTGGAGCGCACATCCTGAATATGGGCTTGCAACCTACCGGACTGTGTAAGAATAAATCTTTCTTTGTTAAAGCCATACACTCTGTGGTATTTCTGTTAGAGCAGCCCTAGCTGACTAAAACGGAGGAGTGAGGAATTAGCTTATGTAAAGAAAAGTAACATCTGAGCTAGTTTTTAAAGAGGGGGTAGTATTTTAAGAATAAGACATGAAAAAGACCTTTCAAGCACAAACATTTTTTATGTCAAGCTCCCCCAAAGCAGGAAAACAATGAAGTCTGTAGCATACAGGAGAGCACATTTTTATTATTATTTTATTAATTAAATATTAATGTATTTTATTTCTCAATCATATGTTTCACTCTAAACACAACAGTCTTGTTCTCAAATACAGCACTTAAGTAAGTACGATAGAAATATCTGGTAGGAAGAGCACATGGTTGTTTGGGACTAAATTCACATTTTATAAGTTACCGGCAGATTCTATCAAAACTCTGTTTTTATGACCTAATTGTGGGCATTAACAAGACTAACTTTCCTTTTAATATGAAAGTTCTGCTTGTATCAGATAGAAGGAGGACTGTGCATGGCTTAAGAGTTTGAATTTTGCTTTTGTGAAACATTTAAGAGTATCTATGCATAGCATACAAATTTATGGAAGTGAAACACAAACACTTGCGGGCCCATCCATGGCCCCATGGTCCATCCCTGTCTTAGTTACCTTGACCTGCTATAGCACATGTGAGTGGCTTTAAAGAGCAATTCTAGAGGCTAACAGTACAAATGAGGGTCATGGACTGTTGATTCCTTCCTTGAAAGTAGCCCTAGGTGTTCCTTGGTTCTTGGCTTGTGGGTGGTCCTCGCAGGATTGTGGATGATCCGCACATCATGTCTGTCTTCCCCGGTATGTGTACACCTTTGTGTTTAATCTGCTCTTTCTCTAACTGAAAAGTGATTAGGATTAGGACATGACTTATAACGCCATGATTTCATTAACGTAACAAAGAAAATCCTGTTCCCAAACAGGATTACCGCCACAGGTATAGGGGTTAGGGTTCCCACACATACTTTATTGTTGTTGTTGTTACTCGCCGTCAAGTGGATTCTGACTCACCATGACCCCATGTGCGTCAGAGTAGACCTTCTCCACCAGGTTTTCAAGGCTGTGACCTTTTGGAAACAGATCACCAGGCCTTACTTTTGAGGCAGCTCTCTGCGGATTTGAACCCTCTACCTTTCCATTAATAGTCCAGTGCTTAACTATTTGCACTACCCAGGTACAACACTACATGTTTGGGGGGACACAACTTAATTCCTGACAGTTCACCTTAAAGTGTCCTTGTCACACTCAGGTTTCACAGGCGGGTCAAGTTTTCCATCTGTAACCAGGTCACTACCAAGAGGCCTGGGCAAGGGAGAACCTGTGAGCCTTCCTGGTTTGGGGTGAAAGAATGAAGAAACAGGAATGAGTCTCTGCATTCCCTCCACTCACAATCAAGAGCTGTATTCTTCCCACCACTTTGGTCCTTGGGTCCAAAGGGAAGCGGAAAGGGAAATAAATAGGAGACATGGAGGACAACAGGAAAGAAAGAAATTGAAAGCTCCCGCAGAGGAATCAAGGAAACGCAGTCTTCTCTGTCCCTCTTCACTGCTCTGGTCCTCAGAGAGCAGAAATAAGCATTAATTTTTGACGAGGTACCCTGGTGTTTCTGGGGGACTAGAATCATTATTGGGCCCAAATCTGTTATTTTCCACTTTTTTCTTTTGTTACCTTAGCCATTTCTCTTAGTCATCTAGTGCTGCTTTAACAGAAATGCCACAAGTAGATGTCTTTAAAAAGAGAAATTTTATTTTGTCACAGTCCAGTATGCCAGAAATTCACAGTGTTAGCTCCAAGGGAAGGCTTTCTCTGTTGGCTCTGGAGAAAAATTCTTGTCGTCGATCTTCCCCTGGACTGGGAGCTTCTGATGGCACAGAGACCCTGGATCCTTTCCAAAGGATGCTCTCAGCTCCCTATAATGCTTCTTGGTGGTATGAGTTCCCCAAATGTGTCTCCGATCTTCTGTCACTTCTATCTCAAAGACTGCCTCAAAGCACAAAACAGTCTTACACATTAAGTCCTGCCCACAAACACCACTGCCACCAATCTACCCTCATTAACAGTATAGTGACAGGATTTACAACATGGAGGAAAATCACACAGTACCAGGAATAATGGCCCAGGCAAACTGCCACACACATTTTTTGGGAAACACAGTTCAATTCATGATGCCATACTAGCAGTAGTAAAGTAGTAACTCATTGTAAGTTTCAGAATTACTCAACAGCAATGGGTTTTTTTTTTATTGCTGCTTTTTAGTTGTTAAGAAGCCCACTGAAGGTGTTGGCAAGAAACAAAGCTCCAAGAATTGATGGAATACCAATCAAGATGTTTCAACAAATGGATGTCAAGTTGGAAGTACTTACTTGTCTATGACAAGAAATTTAGAAGACAGTAGCTAACCAATTGGAAGAGATCCATATTAGTGCCCATTCAAAAGCAAGGTGATTCAATCAAATGCAGAATTTATCAAATAATAGCATTAATATTACATGCAAGTAAAATTTTCTGAATATCATTCAAAACTAGTTGCAGTTGTATATTGATAGGGAATGGCCAGAAATTCAAGCGGGATTCAGAAGAGGACGTGGCTGAGTGATATCACTGCTGACATCAGATGGATCTTGGCTGAAAGCAGAGAATATCAGAAAGATGTTTATTTGTGTTTTATTGACCATGCATAAGCATTCAACTGTGTGGATATAATAATTACAGATAACATTGAGAAGAATGGGAATTCCAGGACACTTAACTGTGCCCCTGAGGAAGCTGTAGAAGCAGTTTTTCAAACAGAACAAGGGTATATCACATGGTTTAAAATCAGAAATTATATTTGCATCAGGATTGTATCCTTTCACCACAATTACTCAATCTGTATACCAAGCAAATAATCCAAGAAGCTGAACTGTATGAAGAAGAAGTGGCATCAGGACTGGAGAACAATTCTTTAGGAACCTGTAATACCAGGTGTCCAACAATTAGGTCAGCAGACTTAACTATTCTAAGCGCTACATGCCAAATGCTGAATATCACTACAGTCACTTTTGAAGTACTCCCTTGAGGAAGCTATGCACGGACTCAGTGCCCAGTCCACCCTTCAAAGCAATATTGGAACTGTTTCTAGAATGGCCATTGCACACGGTATCACAGTGGCAAGTTCACAAACTTAATTGTATAGTTGTCTGTGAGGGAGTTTTTAGCCAATAAACAAATAACTGTATTGGAACACCCTCCCTAGTCTGATCTGGCCCCCAATGAATTTTTTCTTTACCCAAAGATAAAGAAAACATTGAAAGTGAGGCATTTTGATGACACTCAGGATATCAAGGGTGATACAGTGACACCTCTGATGGCCATTCCAGAAAGAGTTTCAAAATTGCTTGGAAGGGTGGGCTAGCTGCTGGTATCAGTACGTAACTTCCCAGGTGGAAGACTTAGAAGGTGACCATAGTGATATCCAGCAATGAGGTGCAACCTTAGTTGTTGAAAGAGGACTTGAAGCATTTATTGATGAAGATCAAAGACTGCAGTATGGATTACACCTTAACATAAGCCAAACCAAAACCAAACCCACTGCCATCAGGTCACTTCTGATTAATAGTGGCCCTGGACACTGGACAGAATAGAACTGCCCCATAGAGTTTCCAAGGAGTGCCTGGTGGATTCAAACTGCCAGTCTTTTGGTTAGCAGCTGTAATACCTTAACCACTATGCCACCAGGGCTTCTCCTCAACGTAAAGACAACAAAAGCCCTCACAACTGGACCAATAAACAGTATCATTGTAAAAGACTGAAGTTACCAAGGATTTCATTTTACCTGGATCCTCAGACACCACCCATGGACCGAGCACATATATTACATTGGACAAATTTGCTGCAACAGACCTCTTTAAAAGAATTAAAAAGCAAAGATGTCACTTTGAGAACTAAGGTGCACCTGACTCAACCCATGATACTTTCAATCACTTCATATGCATATGAAAGCTGGACAGTGAATAAGGAAAGAAGAATTTATGCCTTTGAATTTTGATGTTGATGAAAAATACTGAATATACCATGGACTGCCGGAAGAATGAACAAGTCTGTCTTCAAAGAAGTACAACCAGAATGTTCCTTGAAAGTGAGGATGACAAGACTTTGTCTCACATACTTTGGACATGTTATCAGGAGGGACAAATCCTTAGAGAAGGACATCTTCCTTGGTAAAGTAGAGGGTCAGTGAAAAAGAGGAGATCTTCGATGAGACAGACTAACTAACACAGTGGCTGCAACGATGGGCTAAAACACAACAATTATAAGGATGGCACAAGAAGAGGTACAGTGTTTCATTCTATTTTACATAAAGTGGCTGTGAGTTGGAACTGACTCAGCGGCACTTAACAAATGACTACTTAAGAGCATTTGTGGTACAGTGGTTAAATGCAAGCTGCTAATCAAATATTCAATAGGTGGAATTCAGGAGCAAAACATGGCAGTCTATTTCCACATAAAGATCTACAGCCTTGAAAATCAACCTTAATGGGGCAGTTCTACTCCAACCTAAAGGGTCACTGTGACTTGGAATTGACTCAGTAGCAATGGGTTTGGGTTTTTTTATGAGCATAGCATGGTGCCAGACTCAATTCAATACATATTGTGCTTATGAGGAATCTGTATACGGACCAAGAGGCAGTGATGCAAAACGAACAAGGGGACACTGCATGGTTTAAAGTCAGGCAAGGTGTGTGTCAGGGTTGTATGCTTTCACCATATCTTTTCAATCTCTATGCTGAGCAAATAATCCAAGAAGCTAGGCTATATGAAGAAGAACAGGGCATCAGGATGGGAGGAAGATTCATTTCAACAACCTGTGTTATGCAGATGCCACAACCCTGCTTCCTGGAAGTGAAGAATATTTGAAATACTTACTGATAAAGACTAAAGACCACAGCTTTCAGGATAGACTACACCTCAACACTAAGGAAACAAAAATCCTCACAACTGGACCAATAAATAATATTATGATAAATGGAGGAAGGATTGAGGTTGCTAAGGATTTATTTTACTTGGTTCCACAATCAATACCCATGGAAGTAACAGTCAGGAAATCAAAAGACACATTGCATTGGGAAAATCTGCTGGAAAGGACCTCTTTAAAGTGTTGAAAATTAAAGATGCCATCTCAAAAATTAAAGTGCACTAATCCAGGCCATGATATTGTCAGTCATGTCATATGCATGTGGAAACTGGACAACAAATAAAGAATACAGAAGAACTGACGCCTTTGTATTGTGTTGCTGGAGAAGAATATTGAATGTGCCATGGACTGCCAAAAGAACAAACAGATCTGTTCTGGAAGATGGACAACCAGAGTGCTCCTTGGAAGCAAAGACAGTAAGACTCATACATACTCTGGACACGTTGTCGGAACATGTGAATCCCTGGAGAAGGACATCACGCTTGGTACAGTGGAGAGTCAGTAAAAAAGAGGAAGACTCTCAAAGAGATGGATTGACACAGTGGCTGCAACAACGGGCTTAAACCTGTAAATGATTGTGTGCATGGCGCAGAACCAGGCAGTATTCCTTCTGTTGTGTATAGGGTCACTATGAGTCAGAACCAACTCCATGGCACCTAACAACACAATAACAGTTCAATCCCAAACAAAGAGGGAGGAAAGGTAGAATGAGGCCACCGGAAGGGGACAGAGAAAGCACAGAGTATTTTGTCTGAGAGTATAGGAAAGGAGAGATGTTCAAAAGAGCTGCAGTTTGGAAAGTGGCCCAAGGATAGGCAGGTTGTGAGGCTGCCATACAGGATGATAAATAGCAAACAATAGAACTCCTTCTAGCTTGTCGAAGCAGAAAGGACTTGTAAAAGAAATGGGTTAGATCATCAAGTCTCTGAGGCAGCCAAAGGGTCAGACTTAGGAGTTATACAACCAGGAACCATGCCCGGACTTCAGCCTGGACAGCTTCAGCAGCGACCCTCTGCTCTGCTGCTGGGAGAGCGTGCAGCTCTGCAGACTTCACACTGCTGCACAACACCAGGTCACCATCCTTCCCAGAAAACAAGTTCCTCTCAGTGCTGTTTTCCTCACTGTGTGCTGACATGGGGCATTGTTAGCTGATGCCTTTGTCACAGGCCCATGCCTTAGCTTTCAGGAGAGGCTGGGGAGATGTCTGGTTTCTACCACAGGGAAGCAGTGCAAACATTACAGAAAAGGATTGTTCAAAACTCTGGATGATTCCTAATAAGTGTGCATTACAGGGGATGGCGTTAACAAGCTACTTGTGCCAGCTTGGGGTTCAGTGACACTGGGCTTGGTTTTGTACTCCTGGCCAAGGGGCAGTATGTTTTATAGACAGACAGGGGAGCTTGGAGCTCCTGAGCAACTGGACCTTGATGAAAACTGATCTCTGAAAATGTGTGATAACTCACAGCAACATCAGTTGCCATTAGTTGGATTTTGACCCATGGCAACCCCACATGTAGCAGAATCGTGCACCACAGAGTTTTGAATGATTGAATTTTTGGAAGTAGAACCTTTCTTCTAGTCCTTTCTTTTGAGGTGCTTCTTGTTGGACCTAAACCTCTAAAAACTCAGTTGGCAGCCACAGTAACTGGTTTTGCATATGCTACTGTGGTATAATTTCTGTGTCAGCAGAATTGAGTCCTAAGTAGTGTGGAAACCTTCTTGATATTCCTAAAATCCCTTGGAATTGGCACCATATGGGAAACAGGATAGTTCTTAAAATATCATTAACCTAAGAAAACTATGCAATTCCTATTTTTTGTAAATTCCTGGTTTAAATGCCATCTAATATTGTGAATCTTTTACCTTTTGTTTTAAATTCCACTCCCTACCCCTGCCCCCAATCGAATGAATCTCAACAGAACTGAATCAACCCGTTGCCAGTGTTCATGGCAGGGAGGGAGGGGAGAGCCAAACCCTTCCATCCCTCATTAAATACCCAGCTAGGAACTAAAAACACCATCTGCAATTTAGTACCTGCTGGGCAGAAGATGTGCATCCTGAGCAGGAAGTCCATTTGCGTTTATGAGAGAGGAATTTTTTCTCTTCCTGTGAAAGCCCTATTATAAAAACAATTAGTCTCATTGAAAGATTCTGTTCTGCGAAAGAACTAATTCTGTGCACAGCTGCTCATCCTTAGAAATGGCTTAAGTAATGGAAAGGGGGTGATCTTGGTGCTCTGCAGAATCCTCTCCTGCAGCCAGACCTTCACCCCTCAGCCAGGGAGGAGACAGCTGTGATTGACCACATGTTGATCTTGCCCTACTGGCCCAGTGGGGAGGAAGGGTGCCCTCCGGAGCCAGGAGACGGGCCTTTCTAACTCCATCAAGAACTGCAGAGGGAAGCCTGTTACCCAGCAGAAAACCAACAGTATAATAGGAAAAATATCTATTTCGTGTCTCTATCTCATAAGTGGAATTGCATAGTTTTTGTGGTCAAGAGGCCAAGACCAAAAACTGAACTATTGTCATTGAGTTGTCATGGCAACCCTATGGTAGTATAGTAGAGCTGTTCCATAGGGTTTTCTTGGCTGTAAACTTTAAGGGAACAGATTGTCAAGAAACATAGTGGCTCAAAATTCTTGTGAAGGATAGGGCTTGAGACTAATCGGTCTTCTTGGGGAACAATTCTTTGAGACGCCATTGCAACACTTCATGGTGTGTTCAATAGCACGCAGTTAAAAAGGACCCTTCCAACACCTTTAGTTTTGTCGAGCAACCCCCCAGGGGGTGCAGACAGTTAATGCACCCAGCTGCTAATCGAAATGTTGGCGATACCTTAAAAGAAAGGCATGGCAATCTGCTTCCAAAAAAACATCAGCCACTAAAAACCCTACGGAGCACAGTTCTCCTCTGACAAGCATAGGGTCCTGTGGGTCAAAGCTGACTCAGCAAACAGCTGGTACTGGTTCTGTTGCTGAGTTATGCAATTTACTTAGGGAAATTCCACTTATGAGATAGAGACATGAAATAGATATTTTTCCTATTATACTGTTAGTTTTCTGCTGGGTAACAGGCTCCCCTAAGTACATTTCAATTCCATTTAATAGCTTTTCAATCACTTTCTCATCTTGGAGGAACAGACACAAAAAGACATATATTGTACGAAATACCTGTACGAAATACCTAGACTAGGTAAATGCATAGAGATCAATATTTACTAGTGGTTAACAAAGGCAGGCAAGAGGAGACAGTGAGAATTTATTACTTAATAACTTACTACTGAATATCTGTTGAGGGGGATAAAGACATTTGGAAATGGACAGTGGCAATAGTTGAACAACATGATGATTGTAATTAATGTCACTGAAATGTACAATCAAAAAATGGTTGACATGGGAAATGTTTTGTTTTATAAATAAATATGTATAATTTTTTTTAAAAAATGGTCTCATTTTGGTTATTAAGCCTCAATCTTGTCGTTTTTAAGTCTCAGTCTCACATTTGACTCGCACTATGCTAGGCTCCGGTCCCAGGAATCGGAGTCAGTGGTGTGCTATCGATGTTTAAATGCCTATCTCAACCAGGGATGGTGGGTGGAGAAGCACTGATTCATAACTCTTGCTTGATTCATAACTCTTGCTTAATTATCATGGTATAAATACTCTGACCATGGCTATTGACCAAGCTACCAAGGTGATGTCACTGAACACGGAGTTGAGAAGAAATGGGCTGAGTTAGCTCTTGTGAACTGATAAGGGCTGAATACCACTGTGTGGTGTGGACAAAAGGAGGCCAGTGTTCCACTCTCCCATCCTCTCCCAGGTCTGCTTTTTTGGGTTGGTACAGAGAGGAGAAGAAAGGCAAAGGACATTTCCCACCTGGGCAATTATGTTGTGGTGGGATTGAGATTGTACTCCCCCTTTTATTGGTCACAATCATCAATCCAACATGTTACCAAGACCTGCTAGCAAAGACCACATCCCAGGCAGCTCCCCAACCATTGATAGCTACTGTGAGAACTGGCTAGGTTTTTGACTGACACAGACTTAGCAACTTTGTGCTGCCAGGCAAGTCTCTTGGCCCCACTCTGTAGTCTGGGAAACTTGTACACACCAGTTTTATCTGGCTTTCTGGCCCTGAACACCTGGGCAGATTATATCTTCTCTATATCCTAAAACAGAGACCTTGAGAGGGCAATGGTGGCCCCTCTAGGGCTCTTCCCTGGATTCATATTGTACCTGGTCATCAAATATCTTGGATGAGCAGACAGTCAGCCAGGGAACAGAGGGCCATCTCTCTCCCATGTGCCCGTTCTTAGTCAGCATTCCACCTCCCCCAAGTCACTTAAAAAGAAACAGTTGCCATGGAGTCAGTTCTGACTCATAGATACCCTGTATGTCTTAGAGTGGAACTAAGCTCCATATAATCTTCAATGGCTGATTTTTCAGAAATGTAGACCACCAGGCCTTTCTTCCAAGGTGACTTTGGGTGAACTCAAACCTCCAGCCTTTCAGTTTAGTAGCTGAGCATGTAACTATCTGCGCTACCCAGGGTCTTCAACCCCACTCAAGCACTCCCCCTAAAAAGGATTATTACTCTCTTCCTCCAATCTTCTTTTGTGTTGGAGTAAAGGATGTTCTTTGCAAGACCAGAGGGTAGCTGCATGCCCAATGGTGGGCAGTTTCTAGGACTTAGGACACTGAATATTCACAACTTTTCTTTGTGATCTCTAGTCATAATTTTGGAAAAACAGAGCATATGCAGTAGAACTATATTATTATGACTGACACAAGTAACATTCATTTTAGCATACAAAATGCTTTCAGGTCCATACCCTCATTTGATCCTCACACCAGTAGTATTTAAACTGGACTGTATCACTGGGGACCCACATAGGCTTCCCAAGGGGAACACTGGGAAAGTATGATCTCGACCAATGTTCAGCTCACACCTTTCCTTTGCCCTTTACCCTAAACCTACCAGATATGCCCTTTGGTGAAGGTATTATAAGGGTTCCTCTCATGCCTCTACCCTTTTCCTGTTGCCCTTCTCACAGTTTACAGGAGAAAGGCATCTTCTCACCTAACTCAAACCCTGTATTAAACTTTTATTATAGATCATTGTCTTAGGCCAGGTTCTGTAGAGAAGCAAAACCAGTAATTACATCTATAAATATATACATATATAAACCAAAAACCAAACCCACTACTGCTGAGTTAACACTATAGGACATAATAGAACTGCCCCATAGGGTTTTCAAGTAGGAGCTGGTGGATTCAAACTACTGACCTTTTGGTCAGCAGCTCAATGCTTAAGTACTGTACCACCAGGGCTCCATAAATATAAATATATATATATTTAGAGAGTGACAGAGACTTATATGAAAGAAATGACCCACACAATTGTAGAGGCTGGAACATCCAAACCTGTGGGTCAGGATAGAGGCCTGTCCTGATTCCTGTAGCTGTAGGGGCTGACAAACTCAGGACCGGCCGGTCGGACAGCAGTGCTGAGAAGTTTGACAGATCTCAAAATCAGCGGGCAGGATGGCAGGTAAGCTGCTAGCTCAAGTCCCAGGAACCAGAAGTCAGATGAACGTTAGTCTGTTATAGGATCAGAGTGAGCAAAACCCCCTGAGCCTTTCCAGAAAGTCCACTCATATTTGATACTGGCCAAACCCCCAAGGAAATTCCCTTTCAACTTATTGGCTGCTCACAGCAGATCCATCACGGAGGCGATGACATTGTATCAAATCCTATCACGGAAGTGATCTCTTCATCATGTAATTGCCAGACTACACCATAACCATCAAATCACTGAGAAGCATGGTCCACCCAAGTTGACACATAACCTTAATGATTACAATCATCATATGAATTTTTTAGCATAATTCAGAAGGAGTCCAAAGAACCAAGTAACTTTGCCATATAAAATGCCTTTCCTTTCTGTCAGCTTATTCTTGGGAGCAAAGTTACTTATACTTACATCCACAGAAATTAAAATGCAATTGAAATTAAACCTTACCTCATTTTAAAACCATTTGCCGGTGAGTCCTTGTGTTACAGAGTAAAACCTTTCCATAGGGTTGCCAGTGGCACATTTTTCAGAAGCGAATTGTCAGGCATTTCTTCCAAGGTGTTTCTGGGAGGGTTTGAACCACTAGACTTTTGGTTCGTGGTTGAGTGCCTTACTGTTTACTCCACCCAGGACTCCTTACCTGATTCTTGCTATAAGTGAAATAAATGTTTTAACTGAAAAAAAATCATATTTATAGATTTAAGATATTTCTAATATAATTAAATTTATTTATTATTTATCAAAATTTGTACTATATATTGTTTCAGTCAGTTGTGTATTGTAAATTACAGCAATAATAATAGAAAATAACTATTTGTAATGTGTCTTATGGAAACCCTGATGGCACAGTTGGTTAAGTGCTATGTCTGCTAACCAAACGGTCAGCGGTTCAAATCCACCAGGTATTCCTTGGAACCTCTGTGGAGCAGTTCTGCTCTGATCTCTAAGGTCTCTAGAAGTCAAACCTGACTCGACAGCAGTGGGTTTGGTTTTTGGTTTTAATGTGCCTTGTAGTCACCGAAATGAATTTTTAAAATTTTCAGCTTATGTAGTTTTGTTTCTAGGAAGTCCATGAAACTCTTAGGGAATGACTTGGATGCTTACTGTCCAGCCATTCCGGCTGCCCTTGTGTGCTGTAGATAGAGTTCACTTTCCTCAACAGACCCCTGCTTTCTCTGTCAGCTTGCAGTGAGAGCATGGGCCTGTGATCCACACCTGGTCAAAGAGACCCGAGGGAGAGTCTACTGGGGGAATCTTGGAGCAATCTCCCTCTCTGATAAAAAAAAACAGGACAGCCTCTTTCTCTCCCTTCATTTGGATAGGTAAGAAATGTGAAGCCTGGAGCTGCTGTAGCCATCTTATAACTATAAGAAAAAGAAAAAACACAAGAGAAGAGCCAAACCTGGGTCCTGACACCACAGCTGTTAAAACAGCTTAGAAATACCACCTTGCAGATTTCCTGTTATGGCAGAAAACTAAAGCAATAATGTTTACATTATTTTTAGTTGAGAATTTAGTACTGTCAGCCAACAATATCTTAACTGACTGTGGGATTACAAGTTGTGAGTCACTGTGGCTGCACGACAGTTCTCAGTGGCCGGGCAGTTGTAATATAATTTGGCAGCTTTTAATGATATAATCACCTCCATAATGAGATCAGAGATAAGGTGATCATCTCCATGATAAACTCTGTTGTGAGCAGCCAATCACTTGAAAGGGAGATTCTTTGGTAGTGCAAACTGCATCCAGTATAGATGGACTTTCTGGCAAGACTCACAGGCTTTTGCTTGCTCTGGATCCTGCAGCTGTCTCCTGTTCATCTGAGCTCCGGTTTTTGGGACTTGAGCTAGCAGCAGACCTTGTTGTCTTACCTCCACAGCCTGTGAGCCAGAGGCCTCCAGTCTTAAATATCTATATTCTCTTCTTTCATAATTTCTGGGACGTTTTCTGTCAGCAGCTCAGCTACAATACTCTGTGTTCTCAGGTATCTCGCCCTGTTTAGGAACTGAAATTAATCGTAGATTGTTCTTCTTAATAGAGTCCTACATGCTTCTTAATGCTTCTTCATTTTTCTTGTTTCTTTTTTCTGATTTCTCCTCATAGATGCTGGAGTCAGTGGCTCTGTCTTCCAAATCAGAAATTCTCTTTTCCATTTATTCCATACTGTTTTCTTGGCTTTGCATTGAAGTTTCTATGTCTTTGATTTTGTTCTTGATCTGTTGGATTTCAGAGTACTGATGTTCTATCAGATCGAACAGCTTGCTTAATTTTTCATTTTGCTCTGCTGTGTTTTGTATAAGGTCTAGGAGGACTTTATATATAATCCTTTTGTATTCACCTTCTGATAGTTTCAGAAAAGCTTCTTTGTCTGGGAAGTTCTCAGGTGGTTTCTTTTGGGGATCTTCTGATGCCATTGGTGACTTCTGGGTTACCGTTCTGTCCAACATTTGCTGCTTTTTGGGCTTCATGTGGGTTAGTAGAGGCTGGGAGAGATGCTGTGAAGATGGACCACAGTTGTTCCTCTAGGCCATCTTAAGATGAGAAGTAAAAAGTATTTGGCAACTTCCAGAGTCAGTCAGGTTTTCAGGTGTAAATGTCCCTCCTCCCAGCTGGCAAAGTAAACACCTCTATATTGAACATCAGATGTTATAAACTAGCTCAAAATACAGAAAGGCTACTTACTGGCTTGCTGGCCTCCGCTGTCGGGCCCCAGCTGTAGGCAATACTGTAGAATTCTGCTTTTCTGTTGGAAAGCAATCTCTTCTAGGTAGGAACTGCCTCCCAGCCCAGGAATTAGGTCCACCTGAGGCTTCTGTATGGATGACCACGCCTCCCAGCAAAACAAGATGATGTCCTGCCTAAACTTGCCAGCTGGATAGGACCAGGCTCCCTGGTGGAAAGACAGGCCAAGAGTGCCGAAATGCCCAGTATCCACAGCCTCCTCCACTAGGCCCCAGCCCCAGGCGACACTGTGCAGAACACCACCTCCCTGCTAGAAAAGTGCTCGCCCCCAGCAGGAGCCACCTCCCAGCCTAAGAACCAAGTCTGTCTGGGGCATCTGCCTGGGCTTGTCTGTTTCCAATAGGCCAGAGGAGCCGAGGTGTATACAGTCCAAAGCCAGGCTCTCAGAACCTGGCAATTATGCTTGCGTGTCCCACCAGCAGTGCGTCTGAGACCAGCAGCTAGTCAAGTCCCAGTTCTACCTGCCGGCCAAGACAGAGGAAAAAAAAATCAAAATGGTGAGTTACCTTCGATTTGTGCAAGCCTATGCTCTCCGAGAGTGGGGTCAGTGAAAAAGAGGAGGTTTTATGTTCAGTGGTATGAAGTCCAAATTAACAGCCCTATGCTGCATCCCAGGCTCAATAGGTGTCCAGAAGGCTCCATTTAACTGTTATTTCAGGTCTTGTTTCCAGAGGGATTTAGGAAAATGTGTGTTCAGTCTGCCACCTTGACTCCGCCCCCCCAGAGGTCTCCAGTCTGACCTTCCAATCTTGGATTTGCTAGCCCCTGTGGCTATGTGAGTCAGGAAGTCTCCAGCTTGACCCACAAATTTGGGACTTTCAAGCCTCTACAGCCGGAAGAGGCATTTCTCTAATATAAATCTCCTTGTGTGTATATATTTATGCACTTTATTGGTTGTACGTATTTAGAGAACTCAGCCTAAGACACAAGCATAGCCTCTACTGCATGCTAATTGTTTGAGGTTTGTCTTAGTCATCAAGTGCTTCCATGAAAGAAATACCACAAATGGATTGCTTTGACAAGCAAAAGTTTGTTCTCTCACAGTATAGGAGACTAGAAGTCCAAATACAGGTGCCAACTCTAAGAGAAGGCAGGTCTGGGAAAAGGTCTCTGTCATCAGTCTTTCCTTGGTCTAGGAACTTCTCAGTGCAGGGGCAGCTGGTCCAAAGGACACACTCCCCTCTAGCTTATTCATTTTTGGTGGCATGAAGACCTCTGTGTCTGTTTTCAGTTCTCTCTTTTATAACTCAATATTGACTCAAGATACAACCTAATCTTATAAATTGAATCCTGCCACATTAACATAACTGTCTCTAATCCTGTGTCATTAACATCACAGAAGGAGAAATTAAAACACTTAGAAAAATTGTATCATATGAGAAAGTGGTGGACACTCACACAACTGGGAATCATGTCCTGGCCATGCTAACACAAGTTTCTGGGGAACACGACCTGGTCCGTGGGAGGATTTGAGACACCTGGGTGTCAGTGGACGATGCTCAACAGCAGGAGGACCACTGTTGGACAATCTTATGAAGAGATGAGACTGGAGAGGGTGAGAGTGAAGGGGCAGGGCAGTCACAATCACTCACTGTTGTAGTCTCTGCCTGCAAACATACAGCTTTCACTGGAATCCACTGTATTCTCTTATAGAGTCTCACTTTCAAGTTTTTACCAAGGCGGTATAGTGGTTAAGTGCTGTGACTGCTAACCAACCAAAGGTTGGCAGTTTAAATCCAACTCTCTTTGAGGCAGTTCTACTGTGTTCTATAGGGCCTCTATGAGTCATAACTCAGCAGCAGTGGATTTGGTTTCATTTCTTTACATTAGGATAGGAATGAACCAAGCTGCAGTGCCTAAGACTGCAATCCAGAAGTAAGTGGCCTGGACATGGGGAAGGGGCATGTGGGCAGCTCTGCCATCATTGTTAACATACAGCTTGCAAGTTTTCTCAAGTCTTTTCCCAGATAGTGGGAAGGAGAAAGAGACCAAAGTAAGCCTTTTTAAGTAGAGACCAATAAGTTGTACACATTCCTTCCACTTGCATCCTGTTGGCTCAAACTCAATCCAAACTTAGCTGCAAGGGAAGCTGGGAGTTGTAGTTTAAAGCTGACAATCATGTGCCTAGCTAAAACTCAGATCATTCTTTTACTAAAAGAAAGAAGGCAAGATTAGATACTGGAAACGTTTTGCTTTAAGGCAACTCACAGATCCGTTTTAAGACGTTTCTTACTAAAGAGCTATCATTTTCAACTGTATTCTCCCAGACACAAAACATCATGAGCACATCAAGGAACACTTCAAAAGAGCTGATGAGTTGTTTTGTAACAGCAAAATAATGCTGTCCTTCCCACACAAATTAGTGGCCCTCAGTGAAGTCATGTATTTGCTACTGTGCATAGTTTAAGTAAGGGATCTAGTTTATCAGAGAAAGCACTTCGGTGCCCCATGTGGTATATAGTTATGTCCCAGGGAACAGGAACACTAAGTGGTTTTTCCCTTCATAAAATGATATATTTGTAAGACTGTTTTGTAAATTATACATCATCAAGAAAATACTGCAGATATCAGTATGTATTAACACGCCCCAGGAGCAGAGTAGTTTCATCTCCTGGAAAAATCTGTATGAGGTAATGTAACAGTGGTCCTTTGTAAGTGCTAAAGCTCAACATACATATAGCAAACTGGTAATGTTTCATCTCATTTTTTAAATCGAAAAAGGTATCATATCTTACAGAGGGACTTTGCATCCAAACCTGTTGTCAGGGGATCAGCACAGGAAGGGGCATAGGGAGATGAACCAATGGAAGCCAACATCCACAGGCAAGGACTCCGGGGTCCCTTGTAGAAAACTAAAGTATTTTATCACCTGATAAATTGTTGTTAGTTGGTACCAAGTAGATTGGGATTCATGGCGAACCCATGTGTTTCAAGTAGAACTGTGCTCCCACAGGATTGTCAAGGCCCTGACCTTTCAGAAGCAGATTGCAGGCCTCACTCACATGGTGCCTTTGGGGGAGTTTGAAAGACCAGCTTTCCATCTAGTAGTGGAGCACTTAACCATTTGCACCAACTAGGGCCTCCCTCACCTCATTTTTTTTCCTTTTTTTAAATAAATGATACTCTTAAAGCAAACCTGTTCCTTTTTGTGGTCTGATAAGCCAAGCCAGTGGTCTGATAGGCCCAAGGAAATGACAGCAAGGTTTTCCTTACTTCTCTATTTAACAAAGTATTCTATTTACCCCAAAATATGAATGAATAATTAATAAAGCATTTAGCAACAGTCCAAGATAATCAAGTTTGACAACTGACTATTATTGTCAATCCAGGAAGTTCTTCCTCACCCCATCCCTGCCAAAGCTGTGAAATTAAAAAGAAAGAAAGAAAAAAACTACAGAGGACAAGCAGTGAAGCACATTGTCAACAGTCCGTCTCAGAGATGCCCAAGTGAAAACAGGAGTGTGGTTTCAAAGCAGCACTAAAAACAATCTTTTCACAAAAAAGATTAGTCTCTCAGTATCCGGATTGGTTCTAGGACCCATGAGAATGCTCAAGTTCCTTATATAAAGTGGTGTAGCATTTGTATATAACCTATGCACATCCTCCTATATACTTTAAATCATCTCTAAATTACTTACAGTACCTAGTACATGTAAGTAATAATTGAATAATTGTTTAAAGACTAAGCCTTTCTGAAGGACTGACTCATTTGGGTAGCAAACAAGGAGCATCTATGTGTGGGGCTGTGGTAATTAGGTGCTGTCCATTCTTGAGGTGGGTGTGCATCTCCACTTTAGCATTGCTGTGCATGCACAGCATTAGCCTTGAGTCCAGAATCCCAGAATCCCCAGAGGGTGTCTCAGTTTGCTTCTGCCCCTGGTGGAAGGTCCAGTAAAGAGCACGTCTTGTTCAGACTGTGCATACTTGGCACCTGGTTTCTTGAAAAACAATTTAGGAGGAACAAGGAAGGAACAAATGAAGAATGTATTACTAATGAAATCACTGATGTGTGCTAAGAAGCAAGAATGTGGGCATAGGTCCAGCTTTCTTTTATTGACCAATCTCTTGTCAATCTTCTCTGTCTCAGAGAGAGACTGCGGATTTGTGAAATGGCAGGAGACCACAGAAGAGTATGCCTAAACAACATTTTATTCACGTGGATTCAGAATACTGCTTGAGGCATGACAAATTCAAGTTTTGCTTTTTGGAACTTTCTTCTTTTTTCAAATATTTTCTATCCACCTTTGGCTGAATCCATGAATGTGAAACTTGCAGATATAGGGGGCCAATTGTACAATAAAAATCTCCAAGCATCAAAAAAAGGTCAACTACATCCAGCAGTCCATTCAAGCCAAGCAACATTAAATGCAATCAAGTTTGGGTGTATCAAGGACTATGAACAACCCCTTGGAGTCTGCTAGGACAGATTTGACCTTAAACTCTATTGGCCTTGACTGTTGCAAAGCCAGCTGCCTTGGGAGGCTCACTGAAGCTAGTTCACTCTTCAAGCTGCCAGATTACCAGTCAGTTTCCCTTGAGCCCATTCCAACTCATAGTGTCCCTACATGCATCAGAATGGAGCTGTGCTCCACAAGATTTTCAGCGACTGATTTTTCAGAAAAAGATCACAGGCCTTTCTTCTGAGGCACCTCTGTGTGGACTCTAATCTCCAGCCCTCCAGTTAGCAGCGAAGCAGCTGCACCACCGAGCATCTTCATTGTCAGACTACACATGACCTTATTGCCAAATGAAGGATGTGGCCTTTCACACCCTCCGACTGGGGTCACTGAGACCCAGGGACTCCCTGCAGATGGCTGTGGCTAGGCCCTCCCCTTCCATGTGTTTGATTTTTATCTCAAACTTTCTCACACACTCCCTGACACTGCTTAAGCATCGTTGTCAAACACAACTTGGCCTCTGAGCTCCATTTGGAGCTGATATCAGCAATTTCAAGAAACGACCATTCAGTTCAGCCAAAACATCATCTTTTCTCATTAGCGATTGTGAAATTATTTAACGTGTTGTTATATGTTGTTAAATCTTAACACGTTGTTACATGTTGTTGAATCTTATAAAATTATCGGAAAGAAATAAGTGCTGATGTTTGTGTCATAGGAATGACTTTTACCAATGCAGAGGCTAGGAACCTTTTCTTTGGCACAGCTGCTTTCCTCTACCCTAGCCATAAAGTACTCCACCTTCTATTTAGGGAAGCTGACAAGTATCCTGGAACATACACGGAGTTCAGATGGGATCAGCAAATCTCAGGACCAGAACAGTTATCACACCCAATCCATCTCAAATATTGACAGGAAGAACACCCACCATGTCCCCTCAGGACAGGGCACATGCAGGGTTCACTCAGAAGTCAGTGAAGGATCTGGAGGTATTGGCTTGGCTCCCCAATATAGCTCCCTGATCAGGAGCCTATGACAGTTAGTTTTAAATTGAGGAATGACCCTCTCACACAGATTAAGATGGAAACCACCATGCCCAGTAGAAACTGCTCATTGATGCCTCTCAAATAGCACCCAGGGCATATGCCCTACCTGCCTTGCCTTAGTTATACCTCTGTCCCTGGTGCCCACAATGCATCAGGGCTGGACCATTCCCTGAAACCATCCACCTCCACCCTGTTCACATGATTCCCGCAGGTTTCATACCCTCTACTCTGACCCCACAGAGCCTTTCTAAAATTTATGACACCTGTGTAGGCATGGAACCCTGGTGGCACAGTGGTTAAGAGCTATGGCTGCTAACCAAAGAGGTGACAGATTGAATCCACCAGCCTCTCCCTGTGCGGCAGTTCTACTCTGTCCTCTCAGGTTTCTATGAGTAGGAATCAACAGCACTGGATATTGTTCTGGTCTGTGTAAGCATAAAAATAGTCCCCTGCCCTACAATGCCCTCATCCTAATCCCCAGAACCTCTGAATGTGTCAGATCATAAGGTGAAGGGGAACTAGGATTGCAGATAGAATTAAGGTTGCTAGTCGGCTAACCTTAAAACCAGTCTGGGCTCAGTGTCATCAAAGGTTCCTTAAAAGTAGAAAAAGAAAGAAAAGAATCAGAGACAGCTGTGGGATAGAAGCTATATCAGAAAGATGCTATATTGCTGGCTTTGAAGGTGGAGAAAGGAGTCTGCAAGCCAAGAGATACAAATAGAATCTAGAAGCTAGAAAAGGCAAAAAATAGTCTCTCCTAAAGCCTTCAGGAAGAGCACAACCCTGCTGACCCCTTGATTTCAGAGCCTTTTCAAACTCCTGAACTACAGAACCAGAAGACAATAAGTCTGTGTCATTTTAAACCAATAACTTTCTGGAAATTTGTTTCAGCAGCAATAGACTACTAGTATACCACAATTCACTATTTCTGTTCCTTTGTTATGTTGTCCTTGAGCAGTGGGCATGCTTCTCACATACGGGGTAGAGGAAGCAGGCAAGGTACAGTGAATAATACTGGTAATGCTTCAAAGGATTCTTTTGGTTCACTAGTGATATGAGTATGTTGGTGTTAGTTGTTGTACAGTCAGCTCCAATTCTTGGCAATGCTACGTACAAAAAAATGAAGCACTTTTGTTGGTAAAGTTGAGTCCATTGTTGCAGCCACTGTGTGTTTTCAGTGCCTTCCAGCCTAAGAGTGCCATTTCCCAGCAGTATCCTGTACAGTATTGTGTTGTAATCCCTGATGTTTTCATTGGCTAATTTTTAGAAGTAGATAACCAGGCCTTTTTTCCTGGTATATCTTAGTCTAGAAGCTCTTCTGCAACCTGTCCACCATGAGTGACCCTGGTACCAGTGGCACAGCTCTCAGCATCACAGCAACATACAAGCCACCACAGTAAGATAAGCTGTCAGGTGGTCAATATGTAGTGTGCTGTTTTGTGCCTTCAAGGTGATTCCATCTCATAGCAACCATCTAGGCATGATAAATTTTATACTTTTGGAAAAGTGCCAAAACCAGTGAATGAAGATTCACTTCGAATCAGATGTCCCAATCAAATGTTTACTCAACCGAATACACAGCCAGGCTGTGTTCTTCATCAATATTTATGATTGATAAAAAATCTTATTAGCAATAAGTAGATAAATGAATATAGTTCTTTAACACAGAAAAATAATTCACTCTCTCTTTCTTGAACCCAAAGCCAGCATAAGCAGAAATAAGATGACAAATCCATCCACTATGACTGCAATCATTTTACATTGTCCTAAGGATACTAGCCTATGCAATTAACAGTAGAAAGAAATTGGAGGTATGAATACAAAGAGTGGACAATAAAACTATGCTAATTTTCAGATTGTAAGATTTTTCACACACACACATTCACACACACAAATCTAGGAGAATCATATGAAAAACCATTATAAAGAAAAATAACTAATTAAGGTGGCTGGATACAATATTAATGCATAAAAATGTATATCCCAACAAACAATAAGTAAAAGGAAAAAACTTCTAGCAATATGCTTGACCATTTCAAGATATAAAGAAAACTTTATATCATTACTTAATGACAAAAAAAGAGACTTCCACAAGTGCAAGAGACTACCACATTCTTGGATAGAATGACTCTATATCATGGCATCAGTTCTCCCTAAATTAGTCTATAAATTTAATACAGTTCTGATTAAATAGTGTTAAGGATTGAATTGTGTCCCCTTAAAATATGTGTCAACTTGGCTATGCCGTGATTCTCATCATTGCATTATTGTCCACTATTTTGTCATCTGACGTGAATTTCTTACGTGTTGTAAGTCCTACCTGTATGATGCTAACGAGGCAGGACTAGGAGCAGTTGTGTTAGGTTACATCTTGAATCAGCTTCTTTTGAAAGAGAATCAAGCAGAGAGAAGGACTTCATACCACCAAGAAACAAGAGCTAGGAGAAGAGTTATGTCCTTTGGATCAGGGTCGCTGCACTGAGAAGCTCCTAGACGAGGAAAAGATTGATGACAAGAACTTTCATTGAGAACCAACAGAGCTCCCTGGAGCTAACACCCTGAATTCAGACTGATAGCCTCCTAAACTGTGAGAGAATAAATTTCCCTGTTAAAGCAATCCACTTGTGGTTTTTCTATTATAATAGCACTAGATGACGAAGACAAATACCAAGAGGAAATTTTTGAAATGAACAAGTTGTTTCTTAAGTTCATAGAGACAAATAATCAAACAAGAAAAGCTAGGAAAATAATGAAGGGCAGCTGTCCCTACCAAGCACTTAAACATAAAATTACCAAACATTGTGTTGGTGCATAAATAAACATACGGGTGAAAGATACAGAGCTGAAATAATCTTGCATTATTAGATGCATAGAGAAAATTATTATATAATAATAAAGATGGAATTTAAAATCAGTGTAGAAACTATAATGTTGGTTGGTTGGTTTATTTTAGGGCTGGTTGGTCATCTAGGGAAAAAAAAAACTAAAAAGTTGGAACCACACATACCTTACACCAGAATAATTCCAGTTGGTTCAAATGCTTAAATGCAAAAGATAAAAATGGAACCAAAAAGCAGAGGAAATCACAGGATAATTCTTCTACAATCTCGGAGCAATGAGAGGCCAAAGTATGGCACACTAGCCTCAAACCAAAAATGAAAAACAGATCAATTCTATCACATTATAAAATGAAGATTTTTTTTTAGGTGTTATATTTTATTTTAGAATTTGCATCTGCCTTTTTTAAATAATATTTTATTGTGTTTTCAGTGGAAGTTTACACAGCAAATTATGTCCTCATTTAACAATTTCTATACAAAGTATTCAGTGATATTCGTTACATTTTTCACAGTATGTTAACATTCTCATTATTTCCACTCTGGTTATTCCTCATCACCCTTTCTTTCTCATCTTTACTTTAGAGTAAATGTTGACCATTTGGTCTCATATAAATGATATTTTTATAAAGGAACACAGCACTCGATGGTGTTATTGTTTATTTTATAAGTCAATCTGTTACTTATCTGAAAGGTTACTTCCAGGCATAGTTTCAATTCAGAGTTTAAAAGGTATTTCAGGGTGACAGTCTCGGGGGCTCCTCCCATCTCAATGAGTCCAGCGAGTCTGGACTTTTTAAGAATTTGAGTTTTGTTCTACATTTTTCTCCTATTGTATCAGGGTCTGTCTGTTGCATCTCTGATCAAAACAATCAGTAGTTATATGCAGTTACTATCTAATTCTCCTGGTCTTAGGGTAGATGAGGCTCTAGGTTCATGTAAGCTATCAGTCCTATAGACTAGTTTCTTCTTTGACTGTTTGGTTTCTTTTTATCTGTCTTGTTCCAGATGAGTATAGAGGGTCACGAGCAAACTTTGAAGACCCCAGATGCTACTCACCAAACCAGGATGCAGAACATAAACTTCATGAACTGTATTATGCCAGTTTAACAATTTTCCCATGAGACTATGATTCTAAGCCTTCAAATCAAGTAAACCAGCCCTACAAGGTATTTTGTTACATCTAAGAACTATCCATAAATATCCCCCCATGTGCTTTGTTATATGTATGAATACATATGCAGCCTACACATACGAGCACATACACGTATGTGCATCCATATATACCTACCTGTAGATATGTATGCATGCATACTTATCTATGTAATCACACACATATTGTTTTGTTGTTGCAAAATTGTATAAGCTATATAGGATTGCTGTGATTTGGAATTGATTCTATGGCAATGGAAAACAATAGCATTTGACGTGAACATCCATTATTCTTGCACACTTCTTAGTGACATCATTTGCCTTGGTCAAGTTATACAGATTTCACTCATATACAGTATTATCCTTCCCATCACCAAAAATAACAAGTGTCTAATATCTAGAAAGCGATATCCCCTTACTTCCCTTGTCATCCCTGGTAGCACTACTAGTGAACGTTGCTTTCTGTTTGTTTTTCCATAATTTGTTATGATCCACACCTTCAAATGTCTTTGAATAGGCAGTAAAATACAGGTAAACATTTGTCTGGTATTCTCTGTTTTCAGACAAGATTCATCTGACATCAACAGTGATACCCTTCATTTCACATCCTCTTCTGAGTCTGGCTTTAATTTATGGTGGTTCCTTGCCCATGTACTGCTGTAACTTTTTAAAATTATCCTCAGCAAAATTTTACTTGTGTGTGATATTAATGGTACTGTTCACTAATTTCTACGTTCTGTTGAACTGTTTTTCTTTGGAATGGTCACAAATAAGAATCTCTTCCAATCAGTAGGCCAGGTAACTGCCTTCTAAACATGGAAGAAATACACAGAGTCACCATATCAAAAAGAATCAGCTGGCATTTGTACATTTCAGAAGGTCACAAATGATCAAGAATTGATGTTATTTAAATGAAGAAGTTCAAGTTGCACTGAAGACATTGGTAACAAGCAAGGCTCCGGGAGTTGACGGAATGCTAGTCGATATGTTTTAAAAAACGGATGTTAAGCTAGAAGTACTCACTTGTCTACACTAAGAAATGCTGAAGACAGCTGCCTGATCAACTGACCAGAAGAGTTCGGCATCCTGTAGCTGCTGACAATCCTTGGTGATTAATCTGAATCTCTCTTCACATGGCATCAATCTCCTGTGTTTCTGTGTGATCTTGCTAACATAAATTAAGAAAATCCGTATTTCCAAGGACAGAGATTATGAGTTCAACATTTGGGAGAGCCCAATTCAATCCATCCTTTTGTTGTCAGTTGCCATCAAGTCAATTCTGATTCATGGTGACCCCGTTTGTGCAGAGGAGAACTGTGGTATATAGGGTTTTCAAGGCTGTGACCTGTCAGAAACTTGTCTTCTGGGGCACTGTCTGAAGCTGAGTTCTCTAGAGAAACAAGTAAAGCATATAAATATACAGAGAGAGAGAGATTTATATCAAGGAGATAGCTCATACATATATATATATCTCAAGGAAATATTCAGTAGAGACTGAAATGTCCAAAGTTCTGGGTCAGGATAGAGACCTATCCCAATACATGCAGACATGGGAGCTGGTAAAACCAAAGAGCAGGGCTCCTGCTCACCGGTTGTGAAAGCTGATAAATCTCAAGATGGTAGGTCAGACTGCAAGGTTTCTCCTGATTCACATAGCTGCAGGGACTGGCAAACTCAGAATCATCAGGTCAGGGAACAGAACTCTTACCACAGGCTGTGAAGATCAACAAATCCCAAGATCAATACGTAGGCTGCTACCTCAGGTCCCAAGAACCAGAGAGGAGAAGACAAGAGAGGCAGCTGCTGAATCTGCAACAAGTAAAAATCTCGGCAAGGTGATCAGGAAGGAAGCAGGCAGTGGAATGAAAACAGGGACAGGTGAAATAGAAGTGAACCAACACAGGCCCTGCTCCTGCAGAGGATTTCATCATGGGGGTAATCATGACATTATACAACTGCCAAAACACTGAGAATCATGGCCCAGTGAAGTTGGCACAAAATCTGAACCATCACAGGCACCTCCGGGTGGGTTCAAACTGCCAATCTTTTTTGCGCTACCCAAAGACTTCATAACGACTAGCAATTTAAATTCTAAGGATGTATCCTACAAACATGGTTACACATATGAAAATTATTCTATGCACTGAAGCATTGTTTATGCTATGAAAAAGTCACAAATGAACCAAATGTCCATAGCCAGGATAATAGCTAAATGAATTATGACAATGGAGTATTTGTTGTTACGTGTTGTTGAGTCTGTTCTGACTCATAGTGACCCTGCGCACAACAGAACAAAACACTGCCCAGTCCTGTGTCATCTTCACAATTGTTGCTACACATGAGCCCATTGTTGCAGCTGCTGTGTGAATCCAGCTGCTGTGTGTTGAGGATCTTCCTCCTTTTTGCTGAACCATCATTGCAACAAGTGTGATATCCTTCTCTGGGGACTGAGCCCTCCTGATAATGTTCTAAGTATGTTAGGAAGTCTCACCATCCTTGTATCTAAGGAGCCTTCTGGCTGTACTTTTTCCAAGACAGACTTGGCAGTCTATGGTATGTTCAATATTCTTCACCAACACCACAATTCAAAGGTGTCAATTCTTCAGTCTTCATTATTCGTGATCTAGCTTTCACATGCACATGAAGTGATTGAAAATATCATGGCTTAGGTCAAGAGCACTTTAGACCTCAAAGTGATACCTTTGCTTTTTAGCACTTTAAAGAGGTCTCTTGCAGGATATTTGTTTAATGAATGGTCTTTTGATTTCCCGACTGCTACCTCCATGGGCACTGATTGTGGATCCAAGTAAAATCAAATACTTCACAACCTCAGTCTTGTCTCCATTTAGCATGATGTTGGTTACCAGTCCAGTTGTAAGAAATCTGTTTTCCTGCTGTTGAGGTATAATCCATACTGACGGCTGTGGTCCTTGATTTTCATCAATAAATGCTTCAAGTCCTCTTCACTTTCAGCAAGCAAGGTTGTGTCATTTGTGTAATGTAGGTTGTTACTGGATCTTCCACCAATCTTGATGGCCTGTTGTTTTTCATACAGTTCATCTTCTCAGATTATTTGCTCAGAATACAGAATGAATATGTATGGTGAAAGGATACAATTCCCGATGCACGTCTTTCCTGATTTTAAACCATGTAATATCCCCTTGTTCTCTTCAAATGACTGCCCGTTGACCCATGTATAGAATCTTCATGAGCACAATTAAGTGTTCTGGAATTCCTGTTTCCCACAAATGTCATCCATAATTTTGTATGATCCACACATTCAAAGGTCTTAGCATAGTCAATAAGACAAAGGCAAACATCTTTCTGATGTTCTCTGCCTTCAGCCAGGATTTATTTGACATCAGCAACAATATCCCTGGCTCCATGTCCTCTTCTAAATTCAGCTTGATGCCGGGAGCCAGCCCCGACATTTTTTGGGGACCCCACGGAGGGAGGGAAAGACGTCAGCTAGGAAATGAATTGAGAGAGACACAGGAAAGAGTTTGGGAGAAAAAATGGCAGCCCATAAAGGTCTGTCTTTCTTTATTTCTATAGTTGAGGTGACGTAATTTTCACCCTGCCCCCCGACCACACAGCTATTGGCTAATATAATGTTCACCCTGCCGCCTGACCACACAGCTATTGGGTAACTTGAAGCCTATACCTCATGGTCTCTTTTTTTCATGTTAATTATTAGGGCCTTCTGGATAATGGTCCAAGACAACTGGTCTCTTTACATATTAATCATTAGGGCCTTCTAGGTAATGGCCCGACCTTGAGCTCAACCAGCTTTGTGCTTCAAGGTCAGGAGGTACAGGAGGGAGAGGAATGTATAGTTAGGGCAAAATATTATCAAGGACAGTATGGCCAGAAATATGTCAGAGGTGAAACACCTCTACCCCTGTCACATAGACCTGTAACTTTTTTGACAAAGGCCTTTGTGGGTGATGGGCGTCGGCAGCTTGAATTCCTGGCAGTTCCTTGTCAATAATACTGCTGCAGCCACATTTCAATAATCTGTAGCAAAGATTTGCTTGCATGTAATATTACTGATACTGTTGAATAATTTCCACATTCAGTTGGATCATCTTTCTTGGGAATAGGTAAAAATATGAGTCTCTCCCAGTCAGCTGGCCAGGTAGTAGTGTCTTCCAAATTTCTTGGCATAGATTAGTGAGTACTTCTACTGCTCAAACATATATCAGTAAAAAAGAATAAAGATGATCTTTAATAATATGGAGTTGAAAAGAGCAAGGAGCAGAACAATGCCTGAAACTAATATGTTTGCACTAATTTTAAAAAGAGAGAAAAAAGCTTATAATACACATATTACATGTGTATAGTAAACTACAAATACAAAGAGTGAATAACTCTATATACGTATACACATAATGCTGTATATACAATGGTTATGTGTATCTCTGTGTATACATACACATACACGTACACAATGCCTGCATGAATGAAACTAAAAGGAAACACAAGAAACCAGTTACTGAGGGGCACAGGACTGGGGACTAGGGTGACAGTCTTTGCAATGTATGCTCTTTTGTGTCGTTTTCAGTCTTGTAACATTAAAAATGTAATCCCTTTTCTCACATAAAATTTAAAGTAAAGGAATGCGGGCACCAAAGTGGATATATACTCTATGATCTTACTATTTTTGACCCCTGTAAGATCTGAATGCTTCCTTCACCCATGATCTGGTAAGTATATAATTCTCTCCCAGTTAAATTTTTAGCAAGTTTTCATGGGCACATTTTGTATTAAGCAGGGAACAACCTGCACTCTCATATCTGAAATTTCAGCCCCATTTCAAAATACAGGCTTCACTCCCTTCCACAGAGTAAGTTCCCTTCAGTCCTCACCAGACTCAAATTTACTGAAAAAGGTCCCTCACTTTTCAAGCCTGGGGAGGTACCTAGGAACATGTTCTTGTAATCAGATACTTTCCATAAATGTGCAACAGTTTTTTTCCCTTTTCTCTCTCTTTTTTTTTTTTTTTGTTTAATTGTGCTTTAAGTGAAGGTGTACAAAGTAAGTTATTTTCTCTTTAAACAGTTAATACACATATTGTTTTGTGACGTTGATTGCTAACTGTCTCTTCTTCCTCCATGACCAGCTTTCCTGTCCCTTCCTGCCTTCTCGTCCCCGCTCCTAGTGTGGTGTTCTCATTTAGTTTCATTTTGGTTAATGGGCCTGTCTAATCTTTGGCTCCGACTCGACGGCACTTGGCAATCTTTGGCTAAAAAGTAAACCTCAGAAATGATTTCGGTACTGAGTTAAAAGGGCATCCAGGGGCCCTACTCTCACGGTTGCAAAAGCAAGATATTTTAACCATAAATGCTTAACATTGATAATTCTTTCAACTCCAGTTTCTCCTTATTAAATGTTCTCTCATGTTGAGTCACTGAAGAAGTTGTAACATTTGGGGAATCCCAGAAAGTGGAAGTGAAACTGGAGATGCATTTAGTTTGGGTTTAGTGGATATATATATATGCATTTTGAAGTCTCTTCCACGTATAGCTGGAGTTTCTGGGTGGTATAAACAGTTAACATGCTCAGCTGCTACCTGAAAAGTTGGAGATTCAAGTCCAGCAAGAAGTACTTTGGAAGAAAGGCCTGACAAACTACTTCCAAAAACATCAAACCTCAAAAACTTTTTGGTACACAGTTCTGCTCTGACACACGTGAAGTCACCATGAGTCAGAGACAATTTGACAGCAACTGTTTCTGATTTTATTGCTCTTTAGATGAACTTTTATGGGGGAAAAAAAAGTTTCCATATCAAAGATAGTACACATATTGTTTCATGACGGTTAAACCCATACATGTCCATATTCTCCCTTCTCACCCTTGGGTTCCGTATTACCAGCTTTCTTGTCCCCTTCTGCCTTCTAGTCCTTCCCCCCGGACTGGTGTGCCCCTTTCGTGTCTTTTTATTTCACAGGCCTACCCAGTCTTGGGCTGAAGAGCAGACTCTAGGAGTGATTACGTTACTGAGTAGAAAGTGCATCCAGGGCTGTACTCTCAGAGTTTCTCCAGTCTCTGTCAAGCCAGCAAGGCTGGTATTTCTTTCTGAGTTAAAACTTTGCTCTGCATCTTCCTCCAGCTCTGTCTGAGACCCTCCCTTTTGATCCCCGTCGGAGCAGACAGTGGTGATAGCTGGCCACCATCTATTTGTACTGGACTTAGTGCAGTGGAGGCCATTGCAGATGCAGTACATTTTTCCTCTGGACTAATCTTTCCCTTGTATCTTTGGTTTTCTTCGTTATTTCTTGCTCCCGAAGGGGCGAGACCAGTGTAGCACCTGAGATGGCTACTCACAGGCTTTTGAGACCCCAGATGCTACTCACCAGAACAGAACGTAGAACATTTTCTTTATAAACTGTGCTGTACCAGTTGAGCTAAACGTTCCCTGCGGCTTTCCTGCTTACAGCCCTCAGCCTAGCAGTTCAGGCTGGGCGGGAACCCTCGGGGAGTCTGGGTGTGTCTATGGAGCTATCATGACCTTGCTTTTTACAAGCTGTGCTGACTGCCCCAGTATTGTGCACTGTCCTTCTCTTTGCCAAATTTAATACTTCTCTATTGTCTATCTAGTATTTTTCCATCCCTGCCTCTCTCTTTGGAAACCCTGGTAGCATAGTGGTTAAGTGCTATGTCTGCTAACCAAAAGGTTGGCAGTTTGAATCTGCCAGGTGCTACTTGAAAACTCTATGGAGCAGTTCTGCTCTGTCCTGTAGGGTTGCTATGAGTCAGAATCTACTTGATGACGGTGGGTTTGGGATTTTTTTGGTTTTACCCCTATCTTCCCTCATAACCGACAAAGAGTGTTTCTTTTCCATGTGTAAACCTTTTCAAGAGTTTTTACAACAGTGGTCCCATAGACCAGTCCCTGGAGAAGGACATCATACGTGGCAAAATAGAAGGTAGGTTCACTGATAGGTTGAGACAGTAGCTGGAACAATGGGCTTGAGCATACTGATTGTGGGCACAGTGCAGAAGCAGGTGGTGTTTCATTCTGTTGTACTAGGGTCGCTGTTAGTCATAACTGACTCAACGGTACCTGACAACAAAAACAGATAATTAAGACACCATCATTTTTGTGGCACACTTCTCAAAACAACTATCTGTCTTTCTAGGACCTGGATCTGCTTAAATAGCAGGAAGAACAAAACCAGTTTTTGTTGAGTTGACTCACTTGTGTCAACCCCATGTGTGTCAGAGGAGAACTGCACTTCACATCACATTTTCTTTTTAATTTATTATACTTTTCTTGTTGCTATTGAGAATGTACACAGCAGAACAGACACCAATTCAGCAATTTTCACATGTACACTTTTGTGGCATTGATTACGTTCTTCAAGTTGTGTACCCATTGTCAGCCTCCTTCTCTGAGTTGTTCCTGCCTTATAAACATAAATTTACTGTCCCCTGAAGTTCTCATCTAATCTTGCAAGTTGCTGTATCAGTGTGATGCCATGTCAATAGTTCTTAAAACAGAACAATATTCAAGGTAATTATTCTTTACCAGGACTTTCAATGGTAGATTTTCCAGAAATAGATCTACAGATCTTTCCTCTAAGATGCTTCTGGGTAGACTCAGCTCTCCAGTCTTTTGGTTAGCAGTCAAGCATATTAACCATCTGTACCATCCAGGGACTCCAAAGAGCAAAGCTACCAATTTCTTGTATGTAGTCTAGCTAAAAACTTGAGTTTTTACCTTTTTTTTTTTTTTTGGCAGAGTTATATAAAATTAAAATTGTAAACATATTTAATATTTAGTACTAAACTTTAAAAAGACACTTGCTATCATTGTTATATATTTTGATGCAAAGGCTGTGATGATAATAAATGAAAGCACAGAAAATATTTAGCATTCAAATATTTTTTTTCAAATGTGACTATCTTAGTTATCTAGTGCTGCTCTAACAAACATACCACAGGTTGATAGTTTCAACAAACAGAAGTTTATTCTCTCACAGTCTAGCAGGCTACAAGTCCAAATTCGGATTGTCAGCTGCAAGAGAAGGCTTTCTTTCTGTCGGCTCCCTTGTTATCAATCTTTCCCTCGTTTAGGAGCTTTTCAACACAGTGACCCTGGCTTCGAAGGACACGTATGTCTGCCCCTTTTTCTTGGTGGTATGAGGTTCCCCATCCTTCTGCTTGCTTCTTTCTTTTATATCTCAAAAGTGATTGTCTCATCACTATAACTGCCCCTAATCTGATTTTATCAACATTATAGAGATAGGATTTACATTATTTCAGATGGTGGATAATCACACAACAGTGAGAATCATGGCCTGGCCAAGCTGACACACATATTTGGGAGGGACAAAATTCAGTTCACGACAGCGACTAGCTTTCAAGCCAAACAAAACAAAACCTAGTGTCATCGAGTCAATTCCTACTCATAGCTACCCCATAGGACAGAGTAGAACTGCTCATAGAGTTTCCAAGTTGCTCCTGGAGAATTTGAACTTCCAACCTTGTAGTTAGCAGACATGGCACTTAACCAGTACACCACCAGGGTTTCCAGGACAGCTTTAACAAAGAGAAATTTATTTCCTCACAGTAGTAGGCTAAAAGCCCAAGTTCAGGGTGTCAGCTCCAGGGGAAGTTATTCTGTCTGTGTCAGCCTTCTCATCAATCCCCTGGACTAGGAGCTTCTCCAAACAAGGCCCCTGGGTCCAAAGGGTGAACTCTGTTCCCAGCATTGTTTTCTCTGTGGTATTAGGTCCCCTCTCTCTGAGAGCTTCCCTTCTCTTTTTATCTCTTCAGAGATAAAAGGCTGTGCAGGCCACACCCCAGAGAAACTCCTTTTACATTGCATCAGAGATGTGACCTAAGTAAGGGTGTTACAACTGCACACTAATCCCCTTTAACATAAAATTATAATGACAAAATGGAAGACAACTACACAATACTGGGAATCATGGCCTAACCAAATTGACACATATTTTAGGGGGCATAATTCAATCCATGAGAGTGACCTTGCTTGAAAATAGGGTCTTGAAAGATGTAACCAGTTTTTACATTAACAGGAGATCAGGGTCAATCTTAACCCAATGATTGGTACCCTATTGAAGAAGAGAAGAGAGACAGAGGAATGGACGGAGAGAAGTTCCACCAAGGCAGCTGTGCTGTAGCAGCTGCTAGCCAAGGAATTCCTGGAGCTACCAGAAGCTGAAAGAGATAAGAAAGGATCTTCTTGTAGAAACTTCAGAGAGAGCACGACTGTGCTGACACCCTAGCCTCCAGAACTGTGAAACCATAAATTTCTTTTCATATAAGTCATCCTGTTTGTGACATTTCATTACAGCAGCATGGAGAAGCAAGCATGCTGCCCATCACAGGGAGGCTCTCGTGAGCAGTCTTCGCCCTGGGACCCCAGTGCCTGGCCTTCTCAAAGCGGCACTCCTCAGGCTTCCGTATCCTCTCCTCTTCCTTTCTTGTTTCCTCTCCCAGGTATCAGATCCACCTCATGAAGGCTTTTTCCACCTCCTCCTTCTCCCTCATCTTTAATCTTTCTAGTATTTCTCCAGCAGATGTCTTTCACATCTAATTTCATCTCAGTATCTGCCTCTTAGAGGACTCAAACACTACCTTATAACATTTGGATCATGTGAATAAAAAGGGAAAAATTAATACTATTTCAGGTTTTGCAGGAAAATGAAATTTACAGGTTATCTACTAAGTTTCGATTGTGGATAGGTATTTTTAAACACATTGTCTTATTTAATTCACAAAGGTAAGCATTATTTGATAATGTATTTTAAATATTTGAAAAATCTAAGTGAAATTCAGTTCAGTGAAGTGATTCCTAATGTCTTTGGTATTTACACTGCTACCTGCTCCACTTAGCTTTCTAGAGAATTCAGATTTGGAGTCATGAGGTAGTTCACATACACTTTTCATGAGCTTAGAGGAAAGGATAGTAAGCGCTTTATGTTTCGGGCTGAGTGCAATACATACTATTACTTTCAGTTACCTCTGTCTGTCCTTCACCCCAACCCATTGCCATTGTGTTGATCCTGACTTATGGAGACCCCACGTGTGTGAGGGTAGAACTGGACTCCATAGTGTTTTCAAAGGGTACGTTTTTGGAAGTAGTTTGCTAGGTCTCTTTCTTCTGGAGCACTTGGACAGAGAACATTAAACGTTTGCACCACCCAGGGACCCAGACCCTCTCAAACAGGTGGATTGCCTTTCTGTCATCAGAACTCCCTCTTATACTAAAAATTCTTGCCAAAGCCCAAAGGCCACTTGGAGAAGTCTCAGTTTTTTTCACTGTAGCTTCAAATATGACAGCAAAATTTATATGGAATGGTGAGGTTATAGAAATGGTTAAAAAATGGTTAATAAAACAACTTTATCTTAGAATTCCCTAGCTTTTTCAAAACAAAAGGAATATACAATCAAAATGATAAAAATGTAATATATATGTATTCAAAACTGGTAGAAATGTGGCTTAAAACGTGTATAGATATATGGACCATAAACCTGGAATTCACTGGCTTAACCCGATAGAAGCTTATTTCTTTCTCATATAGAGGCCCATGGCAGAGGTAGCAGGGCAAGGGACAAGGTCCTTGCAGTCATTCATAAACCACTCGCAGTCCTTCATAAACCCAGGCCCACAGAGGCTCTGCTGTCTTCAATTCACGGTGCTTCCAAGGTTGCCCTACCTGTCAACATCCAGAAGAGAATAGAGAGCATTCCTGTTTCTTCAGCTCTTCTTTTCAAATCACATGCATTGATGATAATCAGTCACTTGACCCTACGTGGTGGGAACCAGCACCCTGCAAGCCAAACCTGCTTACACAAGCATGGCGAGGCAAGCAGCGGGCTGGGGAATGTGTCCCTTGCTGTGCAAAAGGAACGCAAATGTTGAAGGACAGCTGACCATCTCTGTACACAAACACTGCTAGCAGGGATAGTGACCATTCTGGTTTCCCTGGGCTTTCCTGGTTTTAGCGCTGAAAGTCCCACATCCCAGAAAGCCTCTCAGACTCAGGCAAGCTGGAACAGTTGGTCACTCTATTAACTGAAAATGGACTAACAGTTACATATAATAACACCTTGTAGTGTGGACAGAATTGCTTTCAAATGCATTCAAGAGTTATTCAATAACCTTCCAAGTGGTACAAAAACCTAAGCAGATGATTAGACACATATTTTTTCTTCACTGTTGTAAAGATATATATACGAGTACTGCCAATTAAGCCTGCAAACTCATCCTTGTAAAAGTACTACATACCTCATTGTTAAATATCACTATGGTCACCTTTGAAGTACTCCTCCTCATAACTTTGAAAGCTATGCGCCAATGCCAGCACCTGGTCAACCTTCACAGCAATTTTCTGCACTGGCCATCAGGGCTTTTGTCATGTTACCCTTGATGTCCTGAATGTCATCAAAATATTTTCCTTTCAATATTTCATCTTCAGGTAAAGAAAAGAGTCGAGGGGTGGGACCAAAATGTCAGACTAGTCACACAACTCCTCAATTCCCTCTAAGAACTAAGCCCTAAAAAACAACTGAATGGAACAAAACGGACATTTTAGGAACCCCGGGATCAGGCAGAAAGCTGTGAGGTCAAACTGGACAACAGGAAGAGGAACAACTACCTTTGTCAGAAGCAAGACATCAGCACAAAGGGTCCCTCTTCTGCTGGCATGGCAATGGAGAGGCTCCACAGGTATGGATACATTCAGCTGGGAGGCTAGAACTGGGCTTGTTGTACCTGAAAGCCTAGCTGGGGCTGGCTGACACACTGAGCAGCAGCACATGAGTGGACAGGGTCTCTCTTAACAGAAAAGCTGTGCTTAAGACACCTGAACCTAGAGAACACAGCAGCAGCTGGCAGCCTAGTGTGGCCATGTACTTTCTCCCTCTCTTCTCAGAGCTATGTCATTCTGGTGCACTACCCGGACTGTAACTGGGATTGTACATTTGTGCCCTGAGCTTTCCCCTGGGACTCAGGAGAGAAACAAGGGAAGGGGGGAAATAAACCACCACTGAGCCAGGTAATCACTGCATCTACAAAACACCAGGGGAATTCCACATGTTTCAAGATAAGTGCTGGGGATACCTCAGGGCTCAAACCTTTCTAATGTGCTGACTTCCTCCCTGTCATCAGCCTCTCACACCTACCTTCTCTGCTTTATGCCTCAGGCTAAATTCTGGTGCACCATCTGGATGAAAGTAGAAGCACTTTACTTCTGTGCCCTGAGCTTTTCTCCTGAATACCGAGAGAGGAAAAAAAAGGAGGGGTAGATGACAAGTTCCATTGGCTCCTCAAAGCTACAGACTCGCTGCACTTACTGAAGCACTGCAAGCTAGATACACATTAACTTTAGTGACTCAAACCTTTCTTGTGCACTATTTCACTCCCTATGCCCAGCCTTTTGCCCCTCCCTTCTCTGATCTATACCGGATCTAAATTCCAAAGCACTACCTGGTCCAAAAGTGGGATATTTTGTATGCATGCTCTAAGCTTTTTTTCCTGGACCTGAGGAGAGAAACAATGGGAGGGCTGGAAGAGTTCTGATGACTCACCTGAGCCAGCAACTCCTGCTACATCTCTCAATGAAGTCCTCACTCCAGCCATCAGGTCACAGGGAAACAGAATTATTAAGGCTCCAATAACCTCTCTAGCTGAAACAATTAGACTACTTGGACAGTCAAAGCCAAATTTAAAATACACACATACATGTATACATATATAAATATATATATATATTGTTTATTGTTAAGTGCTATTGAGTCAGTTCCAACTCATAGCAACCCTATGAACAACAGAAAGAAACACTACCCTGTCTTGTGCCATGTCCACAGCTGTTTTTTTTGCCTAAGCCTACTGTTGTGGCTACTGTGTCAATCCATCTCATCGAGGGTCTTCCTTTTCTACACTGACCCTCTCCTCTACCAAGCATGATGTCCGTCTTCAGGGACTGGTCTTTCCTGACAACATGTCCAAAGTATGTAAGATGCAGTCTTGCAATCTTTGCTTCCAAGGAACACTCTGGTTCTACTTCTTTCAGAACAGATCTGCTGGTTCTTTTGGCATTCCACTGTATATTCAACACTCTTCTCCAATACCACAATTCAAAGACATCAATTCTTCTTCTGTCTTCTTTGTTCACAGTCCAGCTTTGACATGCATATCATGTGACTGAAAATACTATGACTTGGGTCAGGAGCATTTTAGTCTTCAAGGTGACATCCCTACTTTTGAATATTTTGAAGAGGACCTTTGCAGCAGATTTTCCCAGTGCAATGTGTCTTCTGACTTCTTGATTGCAGTTTCCAAGGGTATAGACTGTGTACCCAAGTAAAATGAAAGCTTTGACAACCTCAATCCTTTCTCCATTTATGACAATGCTGCTTACTGGTCCAGTTGAGAGGATTTTTGTTTTCCTGATGTTGAGGTGCAACCCATACTGAAGGCTATGGTCCTTGATCTTCATACATACATACATACATATATATATATATATACACATATACATGTATAAAAGTTAGAGTGCAATAATCTAACAATTAAATCACAATAGCTTTCTGATGTGAGACAACAATCAATCTCTTACCACTTAAAGAAGAATACCAACATGGCTCCAGAAAACTCCCAAAATAGAGAATCAAAACTTTTCCCAGATGATGAAGTCTCCCTAAAATTACTGAAGGTAGAATACAAAAGAATTATGTATAGAGCCCTTCTAGGTCATAGAGTGTAGATTAAACAAAGTGCAGAAGAACAAAATGAAAAATTAAATAAGCTACAACAATCTGAAATTCAGAAGATTAATAAGAAAATCACAGAGTTAGACAATTCAACTGAAATTTGGAAAAGCAGGATCAAGGAGATGGAATTCAGAATTAACAAGATTGTAAAAAAGCAACTGACACCAGTATTTATGAGGAAAAATTGGAAAAAAGAATCAATAAAAATGAAGAATAATCAGAGTTATGTGGGACTCTATCAAGAGTAATGTATGATAAGTTGTAGTACCAGGACAGAGAAAGATAGCAGAAAATACAGAGGGAATTGTCAAAGAGATGCTGTCAGAAAACTTTCCTGTCATAGTGAAAGACAAGAAAATATATATCCAAGATGCTCGTTGAACTCCATAAAAGGTATATCCCAAAAGAAAGACACCTAGACATATTATAAGCCAAGCCATAATCAAGCGTAAAAAAATGAAACCTAAAGAGAAGCTCTTAAAGGCAGCTAGGCTAAAGTCAAGACTAACTTACAAAGGAGAGTTCATTAGACTGAGCTCTGATTATTCCACTGAAACCATGATAGCAAGAAGGCAATGGAATGACACATACAAAGTCTTGAAGGGAAAAGATTTTCAACCAAGAATTGTATATCCTTCAAAACTGTCCAACAAATATGATGATGAAATTAGGAGAGTCCCAGATAAACAGAAGCTTAGTGATTTAAATAACAAACCAAACAAATAACAAACTAAAATTGAAGGAAATTCTTCAATTAGAAAATCAGTATGACCAGACATACAGTCAAGGATGCAGTGCAAGACACAGAGATCTCAGTATTTAACTTATGACAACCTTGCACTATAAAGAGGGTCATATTAATATATTCATAGACCTTTCAGATGGAGAGGAAGTCAAGGAGATACAAATAAGTTAAAGACTGATGTAAACCTAGAACATTAAAGGGAATAGCAGTGTAGCCACAAAGCAAACTAACAATATTACACATCAAAACAAGAAACAAAATATAAGTCTCAAAAGATACAAAACCAACATTGAAAAAGAGAAAAGAAAACCCATGAAGAAAAATGACTCGGAAAAAAACAGTGGAACAAAGATAATGGCAACAACACAAAAATAAAGGCACCAAAATGACAGCAACAAGTTCATATCTATAAAAAATTACACTGAGTGTAAGTGGGTTGAATGTGCCAATAAAGAAACCGAGAATAAGTAACAGGCTAGATCGAAACACATGATCCATCTATATGTTGCTTACAAGAAACACACCTTAAATTCAAAGATATGGACAAACTGAAAATCAAAGGATGGAAAAGTATATACCAAGCTAACAACATGTCAAGAAGTGCAGGAGTGGCAATATCAATCTCAGATAAAACAGACTTTAAAGTAAAATCCACCATAATGGACAAGGACAAAACCAAGAAAACCAAACCCAATGCCATCGATTTGATGCTCACTCATAACAACCCTACAGAACAGAGTAGAACTGCTCCATAAAGTTTGCAAGGGGCACCTGGTGGATTCAAACTGCTGACCTTTTGTTAGCAGATCTAACACGTAACCACTATGCCACCAAAGTTTCCTGTGGACAAGGATAGTGACTATTGCTTAAAGATTCAGTACATAAGCAGGATATAACAATGTTAAGTATCTATGCACCTAATATAAGAGCATCTAAATATATCTAGCAAATGCTGACAACATTGAAAAATGAGATAGATCGCTCCACAGTAATAGCAGGAGACTTTATCACTCCACTTTCAGTAATGGACAGATCATCCAGAAAAAAAGCTCAATAAAGATATGAAAGATGTTATTGTGACAATCAGTCCATTGAACTTCATAGACATATACACAACTCTCCACCCAACGACAAACAAGTATACCTTCTTTGCCAACGCACATGGAACATTCTCCAGAATAGACCACATATTAGGACATAAAACAATTTTCAACGAAATCCAAACCATTGCAATACTGTAAAGCATCTTCTCAGACCATAAAGCCATAAAAGTTTGAATCAACAGCAGAAAAACATGGGTAGAAATTTGAATTCATGGCAACTGAACAACATCTTGCTTGAAACTTTATGGGTTATAGAAGAAATCAATGAAGGAATACATGGAATGAAATGAGAATGAAAACATCCTATGATAAACCACGGGATACAGCAAAAGCAGGGGCTCAGAGGTCAATTTATCTAATAAACAAATACGTCTGGAATGTAGAAAGAGTACAAATCTGGAATGTAGAAAGAATACAAATCAAATTAGCCTTAGTACAAATTAGCCTTATGAATTGAACAAGGAAAAAGGGAACAACAAAAGAATCCCTCGGGCACCAGAGGTAAACAGATAATAAAAATAAAATGAATTAGAGAATAGAAAAACAAATGCAAGAATTAACAAAATCAAAAGCTGTCTTTTTAAAAAAGATCAACAAAGGTCATAAACCACTGGCTAAACTTACAGAAGAAAAACAGGAAAGAAAACAAATGACCTGAATAAGAAATGAGACTGGAGATGTCACAACAGACCCAACTGAAATTAGAAGAATCATAACAGAATACTATGAAAAACTGTACTCTAATAGATTTCAAAACCAAAAGGAAATGGACAGATTTCTAGTATCACATTACCTAGCAAATTTATCACAAGAGAAGGAGAATAACTTAATAAACCCATCACAAAAGAAGAAATTGAAAAGTAATTGAAACACTACCAACCTAAGAAAGTCCTGGCCCAGTCAGCTTCACTGGAGAATTCTACCAAACTTTTGGAGAGGAGTTAGTTCTGATAACACTGAAGCTATTTCACAACATAGAAAAGAATGAAACACTCCCAAATTCATTCTATGAAACCAGCATAACCCTAATACCAAAGCTGGGTGAACATAGCATGAAAAATAAATTTACACCTCAATATCTCTCATGAATCTAAATACAAAAGTCCTCGACAAAATCCTAGCCAATCAAATCCACAACGTATCAAAAAAATAATTCACCATGACCAAGTAGGATTCAGATTAGGGAGCAGGATTTGTTCAACATCAGAAAAACAATTAATGTAACCAACTGCACAAACAAAACAAAAGATAAGAATCATTGGATTTTATCAATTGATGCAGAAAGGCTTTGACAAAGTCCAACATCCATTCATGTTAAAAACTGTCAGCAAAATATGAACAAAACAGAAATTCCTCAATGTAATAAGGGGCATCTATGCAAAGCCAACAGCCAACATCATTCTGAATGGAGAGAGACTGAAAGAATTCCACCTGAGAATGGGAACCAGACAAGAATGTGCACTGTCAACACTTCCATACAACATTGTGCTGGAGGTTCTACCCAGAGCAATCAGACAAGATAAAGAAATAAAAGGTGGGACATGGAGTCAAGATGGCAGACTAAACACATGTCTCCCTAGATCTCTGTGGAAAGCAAGACCAAAGTGATAATTAAATGGAGCCTTTTGTACACCTAGTGAGCCTGAGGTTGCAACATAGGGCTGTTAATTTGGACTTCATACCACTGAATGAAAAACCTCCTCTCTTTCACTGACCCCACTCTCAGTGAGCACAGGCTTGCATGGACTGAAGGTAATTCACCGTTTTAGGTTTTTTTTCTCTGTCCTGGCAGGTGGGCAGAGCTGGGACTTGACTAGCCACTGATCTCAGATGCACTGCTGGTGGGATAAGCAAGCGAAATTGCCATATTTTGAAAGCCCGACTTCAGACCCTGTGCATCTCAGCACCTTTGGCATCTCTTTCTGCCTCTGCCATATAGTGGCCAGTACTGGGGTAGTGGCAAGTTTGTGTGGGATGCCATCATGTTCTATTGAGAGGTGGATACACCCATATGGAGGCCCCAGCTGGACTTAGTTCTGGGGCTGTGAGCCAGGGCCTACCCAGAGGAGAGTGCTTTTGCAGCAGGAAAACAGTACTTAACAGTGTCACCTACAACAGGGGCCCAGCAACAGAGACTGTGGACTCCATGTATCTCGGCAACTTTGGCTTCTCTTTTGGTCCCAGCAAGGGGGCAAGCTTGTGAAGGACACCATCTTGTGCCACTGGGAGGTGGATGTAACCATACAGAAGCCTCAGCTAGACCTAATTCGTGGACTGGGAAGCAGCGCTTGCCTGGAGGAGAGCACTTTTCCAGCCAAAAAGCAGTATTCTACAGTGTCACCTACAGCTGGGGCCTGACAGCAGAAGCCAGCAGAGAAGTAGCCTTTCTGTATTTTGAGCTAGTTTATAACATCCGGGGTTTGATATAGAGGTGTTTACTTTGCCAGCTGGGAAGAAGGACCTATACGCCTGAAAACCTGACTGACTTTGGACATTGTCAGATACTTTTTACCATTCATTTTAAGATGGCCTAGAGAAACAATTACAGTCCATCCTGACAGCATCTCTTCCAGCCTCTACTGACTCATGTGATGCCCCAAAAGCAACAAACTCTGGAGAAAAGCATAACCAAGAAATCACCCATGGCTTCAGAAGGCCCCCAAGAGAAAGCACCTCACAACTACCCAGACAAAGAAGCTTTTCTGAAACAATTGGAAGGTGAATACAAAAGGATTATATATAAAGCCCTCCTAGACCTTATACAAAACACAGTAGAGCAAAATGAAAAATTAAGCGAGCTGTTCGATCTGATGGAACATCAGTACTCTGAAATCCAACAGATCAAGAACAAAATCAAAGACACAGAAACTTCAATTCAAAGCCAGGAAAACAAAATGGAACAAATGGAAAAGAGACTTTCTGATTAGGAAGACAGAGACACTGACTCCAGAATCTATAGGAGAAGTCAGAAAAAAGAAACAAGAAAAATGAAGAAGCATTAAGAAGCATGTGGAACTCTATTAAAAAGAAAAATCTATGATTAATTGCAGTTCCTGAACAGGGTGAGACACCTGAGAACACCAAGAGTATTGTTGCTGAGCTGCTGACAGAAAACTTCCCAGATTATTGAAGAAGAGAATATAGATGCCCATGATGCATATCGAACACCACTCAATATAGATCTTAAAAGAAAGACCCCAAGACATATTATAATCAAGCTTAACAAAATGAAACATAAGCAGGAACTCTCAAAGGCAGCAAGACTCAAAGCAAAGCTAACATTCAGAGGGAAACTCTGTAATCTGTCGTCTGATTTCTCAGCAGAAACAATGCTGGCACAGAGACAGTGGCATGACACATTCAAAGCCTTGAAGGAGAAGAACTTTCAACAAGAATTATATATCCTGCAAAACTGTCTTTCAAATAGGAAAATGAAATTAAGACATTCATAGATAACCAGAAACTCAGATACTTTCTAAAAACCAAACCAAAGCTACAAGAAATACTGAAAGAAGCTCTTGGCTTAGAAGAAGAAAACCTCTAACTTTATATTTCAGAAGCAAACACAGGACACATCATCCAGAATCCTACTCAGTTATGGAAAGCTCTAAACTCAATCAAAGGTATAATAGTGAAAGAAATAATCCATTGATCATATCACGAAAACTATGATGTCATCATATTAAAAAGAGGGATGTACTACAGTCGTTATAGTCCTTTCAGATGGAGAAGAATTGACAAGAATAGTAATAATTGAAATTGGGTTTACACACAGTTTATTAAGGGGGATCATAGGGATAGCTGTAAAGCACAATAAAGATGCAACATATCAAATCAAGAAAGGTAATACAGGCGTCCCAACAACCACAAAACCAAGTCTGAAAAAGGTGAAAAATCACCTCACAAAGAAGAATGTCCCAGAATAGATTAATAAGAACAACAGAGACAAATATCAACAGAAAAATAAACTTATCACAATGGCAGCACTGAACACATACCTATTAATCACGTTGAATCTGAATGGACTAAACACTCCTGTAAGAAGACCTCGAGTGACATCTTAGATCAAAACACACGACCCATCCATATGTTGTCCACAAGAAACCCAGCTTAGACTTAAAGACAGGAACAAACTGAAAATTAAGGAATGGAAGAATATTTATCAAGCTAACAATATACAAAGAAGAGCAGGTGTGGTAATTCTAACCTCAGATAAAATCAATTTTAATGTAAAATCCACCATCATGGACAAGGGTGGACACTATTCATTGCTTAAAGGTTCAATACACAAACAGGACTCAACAATATTAAATATTTATGCATCTAATGTTGGCTTGGCTAATGTTCAATCACCAAAGACATCAAAGAAACACTGACTACACTCAAAAATGAGATACATGACTCCACAATATAGTGGGAGACTTCAATACTCCATTCTCAACATTGGACACATCATCTAGAGAAAAGCTGAACAAAGACACAGAAGAATTTATTGCCAAAATTAACCAACTAGACCTCATCGACATATACAGAACTTTCTATCCATCTGCAGACAACTACGCCTTCTTCTCCAGTGCACATGGAACATTCTCCAGAATAGACCATGTGTTAGGACATAAAGCAATTCTCAACAAAATCCATACCATCTAATTAATGCAAAGCATCTTCTAAGATCATAAAGCCATAAAAGTTGAAATCAATAGCAGAAAAAACAGATAGAAATCAGAACTCATGGAAACTAAACAACATCTTGCTCAAAAAGCCATGAGTTACAGAAGAAATCAAGGATGAAATAAAGAAATTTATGGAATCCAATGAGAATGAAAACACTTCCTACCAGAACCTATGGGATACAGTGAAAGCAGTGCTCAGAGGTCAGTTTATCTCCATATATGCACACATCTGGAAGGAAGAAAGAAACCAAATCAAAGAACTAACCCTACCGCTTGAAGAAGTAGACAGAGAACAACAGAGGCACCCCTCAGTCACCAGAAAAAAACAGATCATAAAGATTAGAGCAGAACTAAATGAATTAGAGAATAGAAGAACCATTGAAAAAATTGAAAAGACCAAAAGCTGTTTGTTTTTTAAGATCAACAAAATTGACAAACCATTGGCTAAACTTACTAAAGAAAAACAGGAAAGGAAACAAATAACCTAAATGAGAAATGGGAGGGGAGTTGTCATAACAGATCCAACAAAATAAAAAATATTATAACAGGATACTATGAAAGACTGTACTCCAACAAATTTGAGAACTTGGAGGAAATGAACAAATTCCTTCACTCATGTCACCTACCCAAATTATCACAAGATGAAGCAGAACAACTTAATAAACCCATTACAAAGGAAGAGATTGAAAAAGTCACCAAGAAACTACCAGCGAAAAAAAAAACCCAGGGCCAGATGGCTTCACTGCAGAATTCTATCGAGTCTTTAGAAAATAGTTATCTCCAATACTACTGAGACTATCTCACGGTATAGAGAGGTATGGAATATTCCCAAATTCATTCTATGAAGCCAGCATAAACTTGGCACCCAAACCAGGGAAAGACCTAAAAAAAAAAACTCTAGACCAATATCACTCATGAATCTAGATGCAAAAGTCTTTAACAAAATTCTTGCCAACAGAACGCAACAACATATCCAAAAAATAATCCATAATGACCAAGGTGGATTCATACCAGGGATGCAAGGCTTGTTGAACAGCAGAAAAACAATTAACGTGATCAACCACATAAATAACACAAAAGACAAGAATCACCTGATTTTGTCTACTGATGCAGAAAAGGCACGTGATAAAGTCCAATACCCATTCATACTAAAAACTCTCTCAAAATAAGAATAGACAGCAAATTCTTCAATGCAATAGGGCCCATTTATAGAAAGCCAACTGCCTACATCACCCTGAATGGAGAGAGACTGAAACAGTTTCCTTTGAAAATAGGAACTAGACAAGGATGCCCACTCTCACCTCTCCTATTCAACATTGTACTAGAAGTTCTAGCCAGAGCAATTAGACAAGACCAAGAAATAAAGGGCATCTACATCGGCAAAGAAGAAGTAAAAATCTCCCTATTTGCAGATGATATGATTGCATACACAGAGAATCCTAAAAGAATCCATATTAAACTACTCAAACTGATAGAAGAGTTCAGCAAAGTCTCAGGATACAAGATAAACATAAGTACATCAGTAGGATTCCTTTATACTGATAATGATATTATTAAGGAAGAAATCACCAAATCAATACCATTTACTATAGCCCCTAAGAAGGTAAGGTAAGTAGGAATAAATCTAACCAGAGAAATAACAGACTTTTACATAGAGAACTACAAGTCTTTACTACAGGAATCTAAGGGAGACTTACATAAATAGAGAAATCTACCCTGCTCATGGAGAGGAAGACATAGCATCATGAAAATGTCTATTTTACCAAAGCAATCTACTTATATAATGCAATCCCAATACAAATTTAAGTGACATTTTTTAATGAGATGGAGAAACAAATTACCAACTTTCTATGGAAAGGGAAGAAGCTCCGGATAAGTAAAGCACTACTGAAGAAGAACACACTGGGAGGCATTTCACTACTCGAATTTAGAAACTAGTACACTGCCTCAGTAGTCAAAACAGCCTGGTACTGGCATAAAAATAGACAAAGACCTAAGAGATGACACCATCTTCCTGTGAACAGTTGATATACAACAAAGGCACTAAGATATTACACTGGAGGAAAAAAATCTCTTCAACAAATGGTGCTGCCAAAATTGGATATCCATCTGCAAAAAAATTGAAACAAAACCCATGTCTTACACCTTATATGAAAAGCAACTCAAACTGGATAAAAGACCTAAACATCAAATCTAAAACAATAAAGCTCGTCCAAGAAAAAGTAGGAACAACGGAAGTTTTAACACACAACATAGGCTTCAAAATCTGTCAAACAAACCATAGTCAAGAGAAGAGAAAATAGATAAATGGGAACTATTAAGAATCAAACACTTTTGCTCAGCCAAAGACTTTATTAATAGAATTAAAAGGCCACCTACAGAATGGGAAAAAATATTTGGCAACCCCATGTCAGACTGACTCCTGATCTCCATAATCTATAAGGTACTACAAAATATCAAAACAAAGATAAATCATCCAAGTAAGCTGTGAGCAAAGGGGATGGACAGACACTTCTCTAAAGAGGAGATCCAGGCAGCCAAAAGACACATGCGGACATGGTCTTGATCATTAGCTATTAAAGAAATTGAAATCAAAACTACAATGAGATACCATCTCCCCCCAACAAGGTTGACCATGATCCCAAAAATGCCAAACAACAAATGCTGGAGAGGCTGTGGAAAAATTGGAACTCTCCTACACTGCTGGTGTGATTGCAAAATGGTGCAACCTCTTTGGAAAGCAATCTGGCGCTTTCTTAAAAAGTTGGATCTAAATATACCCTTTGACCCAGTCATTCCACTGCTCAGAATATAGCCTACAGAATCAAGGCCATTCATACCGACAGATACATGCACATGAATGTTTATTGCAGCACATTCCACAATAGGAAAAAGATGGAATCAATCCAGATGTCCAACAACAGAGGAATGGATAGGTCAACTATGGTATATATATTCAGTGGAACACTATGCAATGATAAACAACAACGATGATTTTAGGAAACATCACATAACCTGGTTTTAATTGGAGGATATTACGTTGAGTGAAAGTAGTCGGTGACAAAAGGACAAATATCGTATGAGACTCCTACAATAAGAACTTAAAAACAGACTCACACATAGAAGAAAAGACTCTTTGATAGCTGCAAGAGTGGGGAGGTAGAGAGGGTGAGAGGGGAGGGATTGGGCTAGATAGTTGATAGAAATTTGGTTGGGTGAAATCTGTGACAGCACACATTAGAAAGAAGATCAATATTAACTGGACTTGAGCATAACATGATTACTCCTCCCATCTTAATCCAATATTACAAGGACAGAGTAGCTGGGGTGGGTGGCCAGAGGCCATGCTCTCAGGGGAAACTGAGGCCAGTTGGCACAACTAGCATTTGCTGAGAGAGCCTTCTGCACCCCACATTGATGAGTGGCATCCAGGGTCTTAAAAGCTGCCAAGCTGCCAAGCTGCCATCTGAGGGTACACCAAATGGTCCCAACGTAGCAGGAACAGATGATCACCAAGGACCAAAATGACATGGGGGAAAGAGAACATAGAAGACAGAGAGACCCATGTGAGTGGTTGACTAAATCAACTTGTGACGAGAAGAACCGGAGGATGCCCAGCCACCACCAGTGATAGCAGTGATGGAGCTGACAAAGATGAGTCTTTCTGGCAACACAAGAATGTAAAGGGGTGCACTCTGAGATCTCCATTGAAAGACCACAATTGATGCTCCACTGGCCCCTGAGTTCCCCTGGAAGCATGGCCCTTGGTCCTGAAGCTACCCTTGTCCATAAATCATAATGGAGGTCAACCCTCAGACAGGAATGGATTGGAGTTGGTGACACGGAGTGACCATATCATGTGCGCACTTTATGGTTCTATGAGTCTGTAGGATGCCATCCTACTGACCCCTTATCAGAGGAAAGGGAGTGGGTGGAGAAAGGAATAGGAGTTTTGGGGGATGATAAGACATGTATGGAGCAGAGAGGAAGAGTGTGCTGTCACCAGGCAGGGAGAGCAGTGGAAGCTGCATATAGGTGGACATGCAAATTTGTGTGGGAATGTACATTTTCATTCAATCATAATGAAAAACAAGGGGAAAAAAAGAAACAAAAGGCATCCACATCGGTACAATAAGCACACAGACAAAGCAATTGAGGGACTTAAAAAGATTAGAGACGAGAATAATGACAAATTTAACAAACAAGCTGCAGGAATTCATAGAGACAGCAGATAGAAACACAAAAGATTATAAAATTTCAGAATCAGATAACTCAATAGAAAGTCGTACGAGTAGAACTGAGGTAATAGAAGTCAGAAGTAGTGAGGTTAAAGATAAAGCACACAACATCAACATATTTCAGGAAAAATCAGATAAAATAATTTGTTAAAAAAGGAAAGAACCCCAAGAATTATGTGGGACTCTATTAAGAGGAATGAGGAAACAGTAATGGTGTGGTGGGTTAAGTGCTACATCTGCTAACCAAAAGATTGGGTGTTCAGATCCACCAGGTGCTCTTTGAAAACTCTATGAGACAGTTGTACTCTGACATCTAGGGTCACTATGAGTTGAACCTGACTTGACAGCAATGGGGCTATCAAGAGGAATAATCTATGAGTGACTGGAGTTCCAGAACAGGGTGTTATAACAGAAAATACAAAAAGAATTGATAAAAGTTTGTGGGCTGAAAACTTCCTTAATATTGTGAAAGATGAGAAGGTATCTATCCAAAGTGCTCATTAGTTCCCACAGAAGGTAAATCTCTAAAGAAGTCATCAAGACTGATTATACACAAACTTGCCAAAACCAAAGATAGAGTATTTCAAGAGCAGCTATGAATAAACAAAAAGTTGTCTACAAAGAACAGTGAAGAAAATGAAACTCAGACTACTCAGCAGAAACCATACAGGCAAGAAGGCAATGAGAGGACATACACAAAGCCTTGAAGGAAAAAACTGCCAGCTAAGTATTACAGATCCAGCAAAACTGTCTCTCAAGTATGATGAAATTATGATATTTCCAGATAAACAGAATTTCAGAGGTTTTTGAAAAGCCAAACTGAAATTACAATAAATACTAAAGGACTCACACATACATCATAACAGCACTAAACATCTCATGACAGGACATTAGAACTTCAATGTGCCAAAACTCAAACTAGTTCACACAAGCAGCCTATTTGGACATATTAAAACAAAATGATAAACTAGGAAGGCATGCCAACATAAAATAAATAAATACAATAACTTGTTGGTGACTCAGAGACAACAGTTGATATCAAAATTAATAAATTAGATAACAACCCAAGATTAGAACACAGGACACAGCAACCAGGTATCAACCCAAATAGGGAAATTGTAACAGTAAACTGAAGTTGAAACACTGATAAAAGGGAAATAAAGGCATCATTAGGAAACAGATGACAACATTAAAATGAAAAAGAGTGAGTAAAACATGTAACCATAAGTTTTTCACATGGAGAAAAAGTCGAGGCAATGTAAAGAAAAAAACTGATTTAAACTTAGAAAAATGGGGATAAATATTAAGGAAGGAAACGAAGGAAAATAATCCTACTCATCAAAATAAAAGGCAAGAAAAACATAAAAACCCTGCTGTCGAGTTGATTCCAACTTATAGTGACCCTACAGAACAGAGTAGAACCACTCAATAAAGTTTCCAAAGAGCCTGGTGGACTCAAACTGCCAACCTTTCAGTTAACAGACACAGCACTTAATCACTATGCAACCAGGGTTTCCAGAAAAACATAAGGAGTCAGCAAATACAAAATCAACAGCAGTGAAAGAATAAAAAAAAAAATACTCAAAGACTCAGCACAGAAAATTAAGTGGAACAAATGAAGCATCAACAACCCCCCAAAAGGCATCAAAATGGCAGCACTAAACTCCTACCTATCAATAATTATGCTGAATATAAATGGACTAAATGTAACAATTAAGAGAGAGTGGTGTAATGGATAAATAAAAACACGTATATCTATATGCTGCATCCAAGAGACACACCCAAGACTAAAGGCACAAACAAACTAAAACTCAAAGGACAGAAAAAATATATCAAGGTAGCAACAATCAAGAAAGAACAGGAGTGACAATATTAGTTTCTGACAAAATTGACTTTAAAGTAATATCTATGACAAAGGATAAGGAAGGATACCGTACAATGAAAAGGTCAATACACCAGGAGGATATAACCATATTAAATATTTATGCACCCAACAACAGGGTTCCAAAATGCATAAAACAAACTAACACTATTGAAAAGAAAGATAGATAGATCCACAATAATAGTAGGAGACTTCAACATATCACTTCCAGTAATGGACAGAACATCTGGAAAGAAGCTCAATAAAGATACGGAAGACCTAAATGCCACAGTCAACTAACTTGACCTCACAGGCATATACAGAACACTCCACCCAACAGTAGCCAAGTATACTTTCTTTTCTAATGTACATGGAACATTCTGCAGAATAGACCACATATTAGGTGATAAAAGAAGCCTTAACAGAATCCAAAGCATCAAAATATTAAAAAGCATCTATTCTGACCATAAAGCCATAAAAGTTGAAATTAAAAAAAAAACAGAAAAAGGAAAACACAAACTGAACAACACCTTGCTCAAAAACTGGTAGGTTATAGAAGAAACTAAGGATGGAATTAAAAAATTCACAGAATCAAATAAGAACAAAAACACACCTGACCAGAACCTTTGGGAAAAAGCAAAAGCAGTACTCAGAGGTCAATTTATAGCAATAAACACACACATCCAAAAAGAAGGGCCCAAAGCAAAGTATTAACCCCACAACTTGAATAAATAGAGAGCAACAAAAGAAGCTTTCAAAGACCAAAAGAAAGCAAATAATACAAACTAGAGCCAAATTACATGAAATAGAGAATAGAAAAACAATTGAAAATGTTAACAAGACCAAAAACTAGTTCTTTGAAAATATCAACAAAATCAATAAATCACTGGCCAAACTGACTTGTAAATAGGGAATTTTTTTTTTATCAAAGAAACAACTCACAGGATTGTAAAGCCCGGAACACCCAAGTCCATGGTTTAGGATGGAGGATTCTCTGGGTTCATGTAGCCCAGGTACTGGTGAACCCAGATCAGTAGGTCAGAGAGCAGGGTTCTCCCACTCTCAAGGTGTGAAAACTGACAAATTTCAAAATCTGCAAATAAGTTGATAGCTCAAGTCCCAAGAGCCAGATGTCAGATGAATGAGAGGCAGTTCCTGTATTCAGAACAAACAAAAAGCTAGAACATCTGCTTATGTAAGAATGAAGGCCACACCTCCAACAAAAATCCCTTTAAACTGATTGGCTACTCATAGCAGATGCAGTCATGGAGGGTGATCACACATAAACCCTGAGAATCATGTTATACATAGTCCTAACCATCACACTGACAAAAGCAAAACAGGAGAGGAAGCAAATAATTTGAACGAGAAATGAGATGGGACATAATCACAACATACCCAAATGAAACTAAAAAAATCATAACACGTGTCATGGATTGAATTGTGTCCCGCCAAAAATGTATGTGTTGATTTGACTTGGTTAAGGGTCCCAATACAGTGCCATTCCTCCCATGTGTTGTGAATCCTGCCTCTGTGATATTGATGATGGAGAATGGCTTGTAGTTGTGTTAATGCGGCAGGACCAAAGCTACAAGCTTGTGGAATATAATGGAGAGAAGGGAGCTGAGGAAGTTGGGAACTTCATACCACCAAAAGAGAAGAACTGAAAGCAGAGCACGTCCTTCAGACCCAAGGTTCCTGTGCCCAGATGCTCTCACTGAATTTGGACTTATCCTACTGGACTGTGATGATTTCTCATATTCAATGGACATGTAACTTGTTAATGGATTTGTGGCTTATCAGACTGTGACAATAAAAGCTTCTCTTCATGAAACCTTCCACTCATGGTATTTTCTGTTAGAGCAGTACCAGGTGACTAAGACAACATGATACTACAAAAAATTGTACTCCAACAAATTTGAAAACCTAGCGGAAATGGTCAAATTTCTAGAAACATACTACCTACCTAAACTAACGCAAACAGAGGTAGAACAACTAAGTAAACCTGTGACAAAAGAAAGAATTGGAAAGGTAATTTGAAAACTCCCAGGAACAACATAAAACACCCATGTCACTGACAGCTTCAGTGGAGAATTCTACCAAACTTTTCAGAAAAGAGTTAACACTACTTCTACTTAAAGATATTTCAGAGCACAGGAAAGGATGGTATACTCCCAAACTCATTCTTGGAGGCCAGCAAAACCCTGACACCAAACTCACATGAAGACACCACAAAAAAGAAAATTATAGACCAATGTCCCTCCTGAAATTAGACGCAAAAATCTTCAACAAAATTCAACATGACATCAAAAAATCCACCATGACGAAGTGGGATTCATACCAGGGATGGTTCTACATTAGAAAAACAACCAGTGTAATCCATCACATAAATAAAACAAAAAACAAGAACCACATGATCTTATCAATTGACCCAGAAAAGCCATTTGACAAAGTCCAACACCCAATCATGATTAAGAACTCCCAGCGAAACAGGAATAGAAGAAAAAACCTTCAACATAATAAAGGGAATTCATACAAAGTCAACAGACAACATCATCCTAAGTGGAGAAAGTCTGAGCATTGTCCTTAAGAAAAGGAACCAAGCAAAGATGCCCTTTGTCACCATTCTTATTCAGTTTTGTGCTGAAGGTCCTAACCAGAGCAGTCAGGCTAGAAAAAGAAATAAACAGCATTCAAATTGGTAAGGAAGAAATAAAAGTATCTCTATTTGATTTTATACTCAGAAAACCCTTAAAAAAATCCACACAGAAGTCTACGGGACCTAACAGCAAGTTTAGCAAAGTATCAGTGTACACATTGGATTCCTGCACTCCAACAAAGAGAACCTCCAAGAGGAAGTCGCCAAATTAATACCATTTACAATAGCTCCCAAGAAGATAAAATACTTAAAAATAAACCTGGCTAGAAACATAAAAGACCTATAAAAAGAAAACTACAAAACACCACTGCAAGAAACCAAAAGAGACCTACGTAAGTGGAAAACCATACCTTGCTCATGGGTAGGAAGACTCAACATTGTGAAAACGTCTATTCTACCCAAAGTAATCTGTAGATACAATGCAATCTTAATCCAAATTCTAACTTCGTATGGAAAGTGAAGGGGTTTTGGAGAAGTAAGGTATTACTGAAGAAAAATAGCAAAGTAGGGGGCCTCACACTACTCTGTTGTCAGTGTTTGTTTGATATATTTAGATGCTCTGGTATCAGGTGAATAAATATTTAATATTCTTATATCCTGCTTATATGTTGAACCTTTCAGTAATAAATAGTGACCATCCTTATCCACAGTAGTGGATTTTACATTAAAATCTATTTTACCTGAGATTTGTATTGCCATTCCTGCTCTTCTCCATATATTGTTAGCTTGGCATGTATCTTCTATCCTGTGATTTTCAGTTTGTTCATTTCCTTAAGTCTAAGGTGTGTTTCTTGTAAACAACACGAATGGATTACATCTTTTGATCCATGCTGTCACTCTCTGCCCCTTTACTGGAGGGTTTAGTCTGTTTACATTCAATGTAATTATTCATAGGTGTGTGTTTGATGCTGTCATTTCCCTGCCTTTATTTCTGTGTTGTTGATGTTTTCTTTGTGTCTCTTAATATTCTGTTTTGGGTCCTTTTTTTTATGGATTTACTTCTTTTTTTTCAGTGTTAATTTTGTGTTCGTTGAGATTCCTGTATTATGTTTCTTGTTTTGATATGTTGGATTGTTAGTTTGCTTTGCGGCTACCCCTTAGTGTCCTAAGTTTAAACCAGAATGTTCCATGTGCATTGGAAAAGAAGGTGTACTTATCTGTTGTCAGGTAAAAAGCTCTGTATGTGTCGATGAGGTCTAGTTGGTTAACTGTTGCAGCAAGATCTTCTGTTTACTGAGATTTTTTTTTTACTGGATGATCTGTCAGTTACTGAAAGTGAGTGTTGAAGTCTCCTATCATTGCAGAGTGATCTATCTCACTTTGATCCCCCTTAGTGTTCTAAGTTTAAACCAATCTTTAACTTCTGCACGTCTTCTTAATTTCCTCTCCATCTGAAAGGGTTATAACTACTGTAATATATCCCTCTTTATAGTGTAATGGTGCTATAGTTTTCCTGCTAAGATCACCGGTTTCCTTCTTCTAATACTTTAGCTTTGATTGAGCTTTGTGACTTCCCTCGGTGAATAGGATTCTGGATGTTGGCTGATCCTACATTACATCCTTAAGTATACATTTGTTGTTTTTGTTTTTCTAAACAAAGAGATACTTTCAGTATTTCTTGTAGTTTTAGTTTGGTTTTTAAAAATTCTCTAAGCTTCTGTTGACCTATGAATGTCTTAGTTTCACCATCATATTCAAGAGACAATTTTGCAGGATATGTAAGTCTTGATTGGAAGTTTTTCTCCTTCAGGCTTTGTATGTGTCATCCCACTGCCTTCTTGCCAAGCTGGTTTCTGCTCAGAAGTCAGACAAAAACCTACAGGGCTTCCCTTTCAATGTTAATTTTGCTCTAAGCCTTGCTGCCTTTAAGAGTCTGTTTATGTTTCAGTTTATTAAGCCTGATTACACTGTCTTGCTTTCTTTGGGGGTCTGGTGTTTGTGGCATTTGGTCAGCATCTCGGATGTATGTTCTCTTCTTTCGTAATTTCAGGGAAGTTTTCTGTCAGCAACTCAAACAATTCTCTCCATATTTTCAGCTATCCCTCCCTGTTCAGGAACTCTCGTTATTCATAGATTATTCCTCTTGATAGAGTCCCACATGTTTCTTAATGCTTCTTCATTTTTCTTATTTCTTTTCTCTGAATTCTCCTCACAAATGCTGGTGTCAGTTGCTTTGTCTTCAAGTTCACTAGCTCTGCCTTCCAACTCCTCAATCCTGCTCTTCTGGCTTTGCATTGAGTTGTCTAAATCTGTGATTTTTGTTATTGATTTGCTGGATTTCAGATGTTGATGTTCCAACAGTTGATATAGGTTACTTAACTTTTCATTTTTTTTCTGTTGCATTTTGTTTAATCTCTGGGAAGGCTTTATACATAATTCTTTTGTATGCTACCTCTGGTAATTTCAGAAAAGCTTCTTCATCTGGGAAGTTTTTTGATTCTTTATTTTGGGAGTTTTCCAGAGCATGGTGGTCTGCTTCTTTAAAAGGTTAGATATTGATTGTTGTCTTTGTGCCATTGAAAACCTGTTTAGTTTCCCTAGTGTTATACCAGTGGGAGCTGTGGCATAGTTCAAAGAGGGGAATATGTGTGCCAGTAGGTTTGGCCACCAGCCACATCTGCGGTCTGTAGTGACTGGCCCCAGCTGGGCTCTCAGAGATGGCATGCCACATGTCCTGGTTGCTCAAGATGGCAAGTTACTTGTAGTGACTCTGTTGTTATGTCAGTTGAGTCTATGGTGTATCTTGGGGTAGAAAGGAAAGAAGGATACCACCACACTTGGCTGCTCAGGACTGCTGCACTCTCTAGATGTGTTTAACTTAAAAAAATGCTTTATTTCTAGGAAGAGCACGATCCAGCAGGCACCAAGAGCAGACAGGCCGTCAGGATTGTCAGGCTGTGCCTCCTCACAGGCAGAGATGGTGTCCTACTTTTCAAGTCTCTGGGGGGCTGTCAGCTGATGTTATGATGTGTGTCAGTGAAGGGTAGGAGAAATGCCACCAACAGACTCAGCCTCCTGTCATCACTGCATTCTCCAGTTGGTCTTATTTTAAAAGCTGCCTTACTACTGAGACAGGCACTGTCCAGCAGCCCCAGAGGGCAGCTAGGCCCTCAGGAGGGGCAGGCCCCACCTCCGGGCTGACTATGATGACACCTCGTAGGCCATCCACAGACACTATGACATGGCTTAAAGGAAGGAGTTAGAACACTGCCTTCCTCAGCCATCAGGTCCCACCTCAGTCTCTACATAGTATCATCTCAAAAGCAGCTTTTCTGGTAGAGAAACACTTTCCAGACAGGCTTTGTTGCTCAGCGTGAGAATTAGCTCCCACCGAGACCTCAGGCATGGCTGACTCTACCTCTCAGCTGACTAAGATGGCTTCCTGCCTGAGCCACACTTCCTTCCTTGTGTCAGCATAAACTATGTTGCAGCACAGAGAGGAGAGAGAGGAGGGGCATTGGTCCCTCATCAGGGCACTCGAAATGTGACTGCTTCAAGCGCAGACTCTCTGCTGCAGTGTATGCTGTTCACTTAAACACTGCAGTTCAGCACATTAATGTGCCAAGCTCACAGACTCAGCAGATCCAGCAGACCCAGCCTCCACCTACCGGATAACAAAGAAGTTGATCATACCTGCAGTCCCCTCAAACAATGCATCAGCAGAAACAGGACTGAGTGTGCTGCTGCCTTGCCTCTGACAGAGGTAGTTTCTCCTTTCCTGTCACTCAGTCCAATATCACAACCCTACACAGATCCTGGGGCTTCCAGAATGTTCTCAGTGCTCCATTCACTTATTATTCTAGGCCTTAGTTCTCAGAGGGAATTGAGGAGACATGTGTCTAGTCTGCTGTCTTGGCTCTGCCTCCTAAATGTATCTCCTGGTAAGGCTTTCACTCACTCTGGATCCTGGAGCTGGCTCTAGTTCATCTGTCCTCTGGTTCTTGGGACTGGAGCCAGCAAATTAGTTGCTCTCTTGCCTGCCAGTTTTGGGATTCACTAATTCTGACAGCCTGTGAGAAACAACCTTGCTCTCCAGCCTGCCAATTATGGGATTGCCAACCCCTGTGGCTACATGAGACAGAAGTCTCTATCCTGACCCATGGACTTAGACATTCTAGCCTCTACAACCACATGGGCCATTTACCAAAACCAAAAAACCAAACCAACTGCCGTTGAGTTGATTCTGACTCATAGCAACAGGCCAGAGTAGAACTACTTCATACAAGGAGTGCCTGGCATATTTGAACTGCTACTGTTTTGGTTAGCAGATGTAGCACTTAACCATTACAATATCAGGGTTTCATTTGATATAAATACCTTTCTCCTCCACCCCCACCTACACACACTTTGCTGGTTTTGCTCTCTAGAGAACCCAGTCTAAGACAACTGTTGTGAAGCTGGCCCTTGACTCATGATATGGCAACCTCATATACAATGAAACAAAACACTGCCCAGTCCTGCACCATCCCCATCATTGGTTGCTAACATAATTATTGTGATCTACAAGGTTTTCAATGGCTGATTTTTGGAAGTGGATTCTCAGGCCTTTCTTTCTAATCCTTCCTTCTTAGTCTGGAAGCTTAACTGAAATCTGTTCAGCACCACAGCTAATAATGCAAAGCTGTGCTGATGACGAATGGAAGCCGGGCGTCAGGTGTATTGATCAAAAATAAAACCTGGATCTTCTATACGGAAGGAGAGAATTTTACCACTGATCTTTCGATGCCTTTTACTCATCTTAAGAGGGAAAGGGGGAAGAAAGACAGGGAGGGGAGGGAAGAAGGATGGAGAAAGAGAGGAGGGCCGATGGAGGGGGGAGAGGAGGAGGAGGAAGGGAGAAAGGAAAGGAAGGCAATGAAGTTTGATTTGAATGTGTTAGATGAGGGGTAGATCCACATAGTCTCATAATAAAATGAGATCCCCTAGGGAGACTGACATAGCTACTGTATTTGCATTTAAACAATCTGAATAGCAATTTGCATTTAAACAATCTGAGAAATTTGAGGAATAGAGGGTTATATGGACAAATAAATAAGTTTGGCTTTCAGCTGTAGCTATTGAGAACTGTAAAATCTCTATTCTTGTCCCATGAATTTCAGCTTTGAGAGCACTACAGCAGTGAAATTTCCTGTGCTTTGAGGTTAGTCTGCTTAGGTCACTGGTGATTTAAAGAAAAGTAAGTGGGGCTAAATCAGCTGTAAGTCACAGCTGCGAATGCCTATGGTGCTGAAATAACAGTAGCAGGTGGTAATCCAATCTGTGCTTTTCCTGGGGTCTGTCATTACTGCAAAATGAGGTGAAATTGGGTGGAAAGCTGTGAGGCAGCCACAGTGCTGTGGAGTTAGGAACAATGTGGGAGCTTTTCTACAAATGTTGGTGTATCACTCCCCGCTGTGCTGCACACCTGTGTAATGCAAGCTCCTGTGCTCTCTTGCTCCGACCAAACTAACCTCTTTAAGTCTTGAATGTGTCATGTCTCGCCCACCCAACTCCTTAGTTCATGCCTGTTTTGATTACCTCATGCTGACGTAAAAAAAGTACCACAAGGGAGTGGCTTTAAAGAACAGGAATTCATTTTCTCTTGACTCAGGAGGCTATAATTCCAGAATTAGACCGTATATACTTTTAGGAGGAGGTTCTTTCTCATCTACATTAGCTCCTTGTGATTAAACAACCAGTTAATCATTGAGTCAATTCCAGTTATGGCAACCCAGTGTGTGTCAGAGTATAACTGTTCTCCACAGAGTTTTCTGATAGCCTGGTTTTCTGATATTCTGGAAATGATTCCCAAATCTTTCTTTCAGCCATGCAAACTACTAACCTTGTTAACAGCTGGGTGTGTTGTTCGTACCACCTAGGGATTCCTTAGCTTCTAGTCACTGTGGCAATCCGTGGCATCCCTGGCCTTGTAGATGTATCTGCCATGTGTCTCTATCTTTACCTGATATCTTCCCTTGTGTATGTCTGTGTCTAATCTGCTCTTTTTATAAGATCTCACTAGAAGTGATTAGGTTTAGGATCTACCTTGCACTGGTATTTCATTAATATAACAAAAGAAAACTCCTATATAAACAGAGTCTTACAGTATTTATAGGCACAGAGGTTAGAACTTTCACATTTCTTCTGAGGGGAATAGAATTCCATTCACAACACTCCAACCTTTAGATCTCCAAAAATTCGTGTCCTTTCCACATGCAAAATGCATTCACCCTATCTGCATGCCCTTCCCACACCACATCTGGATCTCTCTCTCTACCACAAACATTTTTTTCCTTATAACTCCTATTAATCTTTAAGGTCCCAGCTCAAGCTTTACTTCCTTGGAGAAGCCTGTCCTTTTGGGTTGAGTCAAGTCATCCTTTATAAGCTATTATTTTCCTATACAGCAAGTTTCACTGTTTATATATCAGAGTATTATTTTGAATAATTTCTGTCTTTCCCAATAGACAGTGGGCTCCATGAGGGCAGTGACCTGATCTGATTTATTCAACATTGTATTTTTAGAGCTCAATCTAATACCTGTAACCTACTAGAGGCTTAATGAGGCATTAATGGTTCAGTGGTAGAGTTCTTACCTTCCAAGCAGGAGACCCAAGTTCAGTTCCCAGCTAATGCACCTCGTCTGCAGCTTCTACACATCTATCAGTGGAAGCTTGTGTGTTGCTTTGATACTACACAAGTCTCACAGATCTTCCATTCTAAGGTGGACTAGATAGAAAGACTAGCCAATGAAAACCCTATCAACAACAGTGGTCCTATCTGCAGCTGATCTTGGGGGCAGTGTTTCATTCCATGTTTCATTTCATTGTATGTGGAGTTACCATGAATTAAGAGTTGACTTGACAGCAGCTAACAGTAGTAGGGCTTGACGTATACTGGCTGAATTGGTTGTATTTCTGCAGAATAATAAACCCAGTGAGGACACGTAAGGGTGGAAGAAGGGAATGGGCCTAAGCTTCCTTGACTTATGTGAGGTATCTGCCATTTGTCTTACAATAGTAATTCTCAAACTTGAGCCTGCAACAGAATAACCTAGAAGGCTTGTTAAGACACAAGTTTCTGGGCTCCACCCTGGTTTCTGATTCTGTAGGTTTGCAATGGGAGTGGAGAATTGGCATTTCTGAAAAGTCCTCAGGTAATTCTGAAGGTCCAGACCCTGTGACTTTGTTTTGAGAACCACTGCTCTAAGGCATCTGGCAGTTTCCATACACAAAGTCTGTTAGAAGCATCTCAGCCACTCCTAAGCTTTCCTATAAAATGCAATCCCACCCTCCTTCAGTGGGCTTCAGATTTAGCTATGGAAACGCCCATGAAATCTCAGGCAACCCCAGGGATTAAGTTTCTGTTGATTTGAGTTCAATGCCAATATCTACATTCGTAAAACTTCCTTGGACAATTTTCAAGTATAGCCAGGATTAAAAACCATTGACTAAAATTATGACTGCTAAGTTCCATCAAAAATTACAGTTGTTGTAGATATCAGACAGTTGACCACCAGGTGATATTTCCAAGAACCATGTTGTGGCCCTTTATTGAACCAAGGCATCCGCATACACAGCATTATCATGATTAAGTAGAAGCTTACATATTATCCCAAATAGCCTTGTTAGGGGAAACTGCATTTAGAGCCATAATTGGAGGCCAGAGGGTAGGAGATCATTCTTTCTTCAACAGTTGTTTCTTTGGAGGGGGGGAGTATGCGTCTATGTCAGGTTCTGTATTAGGTGCCAGGGACATATTGATGCATGTGGCAAAATCTCTGTCTCAGTCTGAATTGATAGAGACATTCCAGGTGAGTGTCCAGGTGGCAGAGGGTGGAGCTTGGAACAGTACACATCAAGGGACACAAGGATCAGGATGAACAGATGACATTTGGCTCAGAGAGGCAATCATAGCTGAAAGGGCCTCCCTTGTATCCTCTAGAGTTCAGGGTATCCACTCTGCCCCCAGCAAAGCTGAGATGCTAAGCACAAGAGCAGATGTATCCAAAGGGCTGTATACAACCCCACAAAAGGAAAAGAGCTTTCTTGGATGTCTGTAAGTCACCTGTGACTGGAAGTCTCGGATATTGAATGCTGGGGGTTAGAGGTAGTTTTGATATATTACATCTAGAGTGCAGCATGGCAAGAGTATAGTTATACCTGGGTCCCACCCTGTAGCTCTGCTGGTCTTGGAGACTCTGGCCACTAGGAAAAAATGCATACAAGTGCACACACATCATGCCAGCAAAGTTGGAACAAAAACCTTACTAATGTCTGGGCAAGTTTCCATAAACTTGAAAATGAAGGGCCCTCTAGAAATAGCAGGTTTGGGAACCTAAGGCGGAATTGGAGAATCTTGCTTATCTGTCCCTTTGATGACTAGGGTACACCTGACCCAAGCCATGGTCTTTTAAATTGTGTTATTTGCTGCAAAAATTGGATAATGAAAAAGAAAGTCTAGAGAGGAACTGATGCATTTGAGCTGTGCAGCTGGCAAAAAAATATATATATTCAATATTCAGTTCAATATATTCAACTGTGGACTTCCAGAAGAATCAATAAATCAGTCTCAGAAGAAATGCAACCAGAATGCTCCTTAAAAGAGAGGATGACAAGGCTTTAGTTTGCTTACTTTGGACATGTCATCTGTAACCAATTCCTAGAAAAGAACATCCTGTCTGGCAAAGTAAAGGGTTAGCAAAAATAAGGGAAACCCTCAAATACAGTGGGTTCATGCTACAATGAAACTATGGACTCAAACATACCAATGAAGGTGAAGATAGCACAAGCCCAGCCAACATTTGGTTCTCTTATACATAAGGTTGCCACGAGTTGGAGCCAAATTGATGGTAACTAACAACACTCACCTGTCAAATCTGCCTCTGGGAAGACCTAGAGTCTTGAATGCTCAGAGAGGATCAAGAGCCAGCAGCCTTGGCATTCCCTTGGAGATTTTTTTTTCTTTTCTCAATTTCCTGTCTCTGTCCACCATCCCTCATTCTTTTCTCCTGAATGTCTGGCACCATGTGCCATCTCTGCTCCTTCTAGATGGGCTGTGCAGTGTCATACCACTGGGAAGCCACTTCCCCAGTCTATGTCACCACAGCAGTAGGCTCCCTGGGGGGGGGTGTCTTAGTCTGGGTTTTCTAGGGAAGCAAAACCAGTAACACGTGTAGGTACAAGGAAAGATTTATAATATATATATATATAGACAGATAGATAGATACAAATGTAGGAAACAGCTCACGTAATCACAGAAGCTGAATGTCCCAAGCTCTGGCACAAGCCTCACGTGTCCACAGAAGCTGAGGAACCCAAGGTCAGCAAGTCAGAGACCAGAGTTGTAGATCACCGGTTGTGTAGATCAGTGGATCCCAAGCTGGTGGCGAGATGAAGTGACAGAGGCTGGCGAACCCAGGATCGGCAGGTCAGGGAGCAGGACTCTCAAGTGCAGACTGTAAGGACTGATGAGCCCAACAGCTGCTAGCTCAAGTCCCGGAACCAGATGCTGGAACAAGAGAGCAGGAGCTCCTGGCCACGTGAGCGATCAGCAGCCGTAGTCCAGGGTCACGAGATGAGAGCTGAGGGGCAGGGAGCCACCACAAACCCCGCCCTGCCACTTAATACAGCAGCCAAATAGGTAGTAGCCAAGTTGACATAATCCTGACCACTACAGGGGGTTTCTTTCTCTTTTTTTGATTTCTTGTCTCCCTCTACTTTCCTTCTTCACGGTTCTCCTGAATGGAGCCATCTTCACTCTTTCTTGATGGGATGTACAGTGCCACTTGGCTGGAGACTGCTACCAGTGGACAACCTGGGGGTGCTTTTTTTACTTTCCTCTTTCTCCATCACCTCTTCCCCCCCTTCCCAGTTTCTTGTCTCTCTCAGACTTCCTTTCCTTCCTCCTAACCACCTGGCATCCTTTTTTTCTCTTTTGCTTTCTTCTCTCTCTCTACACTCCTTCCAATCCTTCCCCCCAACCACATAAGCACATGTGCTTTTCTCTCTCTTTCTTTTTTAATTCTAGTGTTTTATCTCTTCCTTCCTTCCTTTCTTTTATCCTGCTCATCCAGCTGCATGTGCTGTATCTGTCCCTTCATGATGGGCTGTACCTCACCACCTAGCCAGAAAGTCACTGGCAGATGGCTTCCCTGGGCCTGCACCACTCCAACAGTAGGTGCTATCAGCATTGATCTTTTTGTCCTGTTTTTGTTTTTGGCTCCTGTTTCTCTCCTCTTGCTCTCCTTTCACATACCCACTTAGCTCCACACATCCCAACCTCCCACCTTCCTCCTGATATCTGCATCTGGTACTGAACATCACACCCCAAAGTAGCATAGATATGGTCTACCAGAACCTGCCTTGTGCTGACTTCTGGCCTCGGCCTGGTTGCCCCGGTATGTGCCACAAACAACCCTCTCCATCTAGACCTGCCTACTACACCATAGCTGAGTAACTGGCCCCACCCATTGAATAAGATGGTGAGAAGTATCATGCTCACAGACAACCAAATAGCAAAGAATACTCAGCCTACCTGCTCAGACATAAACAAATAAAACAAAAACAGGATAAATAAATTTGCAATAAATAAATGAAGAAAATACTGAATGTCCTGAAGAAAGCAGACAATATCAAAACATTAAAAAAAAGACCAGAGTGGTTCCAGTAGGGTTCACAATAAAACCCAAGATAACTTTCCAGTGGAAGAAAAGGCACTGGAACTAACTAATAAGGAATTCAAGTCTCTAATACTCAGAGCTATCAAAGAGTTGAAGGAAAAAAGTAGACAAAATAAGGAAAAAGAGACAAAATTGTGGAAAAGGCAAATAAAATCATGGAAAAGACAGGCAAAACAACATACAAATGCAGGAAAATAATACAGGAATAAAATGTCAAATTCACACTAGGAATCATACAAAAACAACAGTTAGAAATCCAAAAGATAAAACAAGAAGATTCCAGAAATGGACAGTGTCACAGATGGTCTGAGAACAGGTTTGTGACAATAGAAGACAAGATCTGTGAAACTGAATAATGATATGGGGTACAATCAAAAGCAAAAACTCGCAAGTGATCAGAGTTCCAGAACAGGGGAAGGAAACAGAAAAGGCAAAGAGGATTGTTGAATTGCTGACATAAAACTTCCCTAACATCATGAAAAATGAAGTTTACCATCCAAGAAGCTCCACAAACCCCATACAGGATAGATGCCAAAAGACAACCACAAAGGCAAATCATAATCATACTCACTAAAACTAAGACAAAGAAAATATCTAGAGAGCACTTAGGGGGGAGCCACATACAGAGTGTCTTCATCATCTAGCGCTACTATAACAGAAAATACTACCAGTGGACAGCTTTAACAAAGAGAAATTTATTTTCTCACAGAAAAGTAGTCTAAAAGTCCAAATTCCAGGTGTCTGTACCAGGGGAATGTTTTTTGTTGGCTCTGGAGGAAGGTCCTTGTTGTCACTCTTCCCCTGGACCAGGAGCTTATCAGGCACAGGGACCTTGAGTCTAAGAGATGTGCTCTACTCCTTGTGCTTCTTTCTGATGGTAGTAAGTCCCAACTCTCTGTTTGCTTCCCTTTCCTGTATATCCCAAGAGATTGCCCCAGGACACAATACAGTCTTATAGAATGAGTCCTGCCTCACCAACATGACTGCTGCCCATCCTCTCTCATTAACATTATTATAGAGGCAGCATTCGCAACATATTGAAAAATCACACAACACCAGGAATCATGGCCCAGCCAAACTGATGCACACATTTGTGAGAGAACAGAATTCAATTCATGACACAAAGAGGAAAATAATAAGAGTAAGCTCTGATTATACAGCAGAAACCATGTAGGCAAGAAGGTAATGAGATGACATATATAAAATCTTGAAAGAAAAAAAAACTGCCAACTGTTTCAGTCAACTAGCGTTGCTCTAACAAAAATACCACAACTGAATGCCTTTAAAATGAGAAACTATTTTGTCACAGTTCAGTAGGCTAAATTCAGAGTGTCACCCTATGAGAAGGCATTCTGTGATGTACCTGGAGGAAGGTCATTGTTGTCAATCTTCCCCTGGACTGGAAGATTCTGAGGCACAGGGACCCTGGTTCTTTCCAAAGAATGCACTCAGCTGCTAGCACAGCTTCTTGGTGGTACGAGGTCCCCAAATCTCTTCACTAGCTTCTTTTCTTTATATCTCAAGAGACTGCCTCAAGGCACAAAACAATCACTGAGTCCTACCCTACCAACAGAACCATCACCCACCTACCCTTGTTAACATCATAGAGTCAAGATTTACAAAATGGAGTAAAAGAACACAATACCATAAATCATGGCCTAGCTAAATTACTACACAGATTTTGGGGGAACACAATTCAATCCATGACACCAAACAAGAATATACCCTGCAAAACTCTCATTCAAATATGATGGTGAAATTGGGACATTCCCAGATAAACAGAAATTAAGACAATATGTAAAAATCAAACCAACTTACAGGAATTATTAAAGGGAGTCTTTCAGTTTGAAAACAAACAACAATGGACAATTGTCTGTATCTAGGACACAAGATTTCAACAGCTAGATACCAACCTAGGAAATGAAATCTCAAGGACTAATAGAAACTGTAAAAATTACAATAAGGAACCAGAGAGGTTAATCTATAAATGCCAACAAGGTAAGAACAAAAGTGAGAATAAACAGTATTGGTATAGAACTTTCTAATCAATAGGAAGGCAGGGCAACACCAAGTAATATAAGATTCAAACATAGGAAGTTAAGGATGAATTTCAAGGTAGCCATGAAGTTAAGTAACCTATTTATCAAAATAAAGAAAAGCCAAGGCCAAGTGCCGTCGAGTCAAGGAATCCGAAATTTACAAAAATGAAATGGAAAAAAAAAATCTATGCATAAAGGAGTGCAAGAGAGTAAGAGAAACAAAGAAAATGTCAGCACCACAAAAAAAGCACAACAAATTGACAGCAATAAACCCATACTTATCAACAATTACACTGAATATAAGTGGTCTAAATGCACCCAGAATGGAGTTAAAAAAAAAAAAAGAACCCAACACTATGCAGTTCATAAGAGACATACCTCAGAAACAAAAATATAAATTTATTAAAAATCAAAAGATAAAAAAATAAATCAAGTAAATCAGCTACCAAAAGAAGAGTACAAGTGGCAATACTAATCTCAATAAAATAGACTTTAAACAGAAGCTACCACAAAAAACAAAAAAAGGTACTATATAATGATTAAAAGGACAATCCATCATGAAGATATAACCATAGTAAATACCCAAGCATGTAATGACAGGGCCCTAAAGTACACAAAACAAATTATAAGAGCACTGAAAAGAGAAACAGTTCCACAATAATAGTAGGAGACTTCAACACACCACTGTTGGTGAAGGACAAAACATCTAGAAAGAAACTCAACACAGACAGAGAAAATATAAAGGCCACAATCAGCCAACTTGACCTCATAGATATACAGAGAACACTGTACCCAATAACTGTAAATTACACATTCTTTTCCAAAGTACATGATATGTTCTCCAGAATAGACCACATCTTAGGCCACAGAACAACCCTCAGCAAAATCCAAAACATGGAGATAGTACAAGTAAATTCTGTAATCACAATTCCATCATCAAAATAGAAATCAAGAGCAGAAAAGCAAGGGAGAAAATTAAATACATCGAAACTGAAAAACACCATGCTTACAAACCATTGGGTAATAGAAGAAATCAAAGATGAATCAAAAAATTCCTAGATCTCAACAAAAATGAAAACACATACCAAAATCCTTGGTAGTGCTCAGGGGTCAGTTTACAGAAATAGAAGGCTACATCAAAAGATAGAAACAAAACCAAACATGAGTTACATGACTTGAACAAATAGAAAGAGAATAGCAAACAAGCCCATAGCCACTGGAAGAGAAGAAATAATAAAGATCAGAGCAGAAATAAATGAAACAGAGAACTGAAAAACAATAGAAAGTATCAACGAAACCAAAACTTGATTCTTTGAAAAAAATCAAAAAACCAACAAACCACTGGCCAAACTGACAAAAGAAAAATAGGAGAGGAAGCAAATAACCCAATAAGAAACTAAATGGGAGACATTGCACTGACTGAACTAAAATAAAAATGATAGTAACAGAGTACTATGAAACACTATACTCCAAACAGACAAATTTCTAGAAACACACTGTCTACCCAAACTAACACCAAATGATGTTAAAAATCTGAATAGACCCATAACAAGAGGTTGAAGAAGTATTTTTAAAAAAGAAAGAAAGAATTTCCCACCAAAAAACAAAAGCTCTGGCCCAGATGGCTTCACTGGAGAATTCTACGAAACTTTAGAGACGAGTTGACATTACTACTACTAAAGGTATTTTGGAGCATAGAAAATGACGGAATATTCCCAAACTCGTTCTATGAAATCAGCATAACACACCAAAACCAGAGAAAGACATCACAAAAAAAAGAAAATTACAGATTCATGAATATAGATGCAAAAATTCTCAATAAAATTCTAACAAATAGTATTCAGCATCATATCACAAAAATAATATACCACAACTAAGTGGTATTCATATGTAAGGGTGGTTCAACAATGAAAAATCAATGTAATCCACTATATAAGTAAGGTACAGAAAAAACATTCAGCAAAGTCCAACATCCATTCCTGATTTAAAAAATAAATAAATAAATCTCATTAAAGTAGGTACAGAAGGGAAATTCCTCAACATAATGAAGGACATCTATACAAAAACTAAGAGCGAATATCATCCTTAATGGAGAGCAGCTGAAAACTTTCCTGTCGTGGATGGAATTGTATCCCCCCCAAACATTTATCAAGTTGGTTAGGCCACAATTCCTATTCTTGTGAGACTGTCCTTCACTTTGGAGGTTCAAGTCCATTCAGAGGTGCCTTAGAAGAAAGCTCTGGTGATCAACCTCTGAACAGCCATTAATAACTCTATGATAGAGCTCGGTTCTACTCTAACATACATAAGGTTATTGTAAGTTGGAGTCGACTCAGCGGCAACTAGTTCATTACAGTGACTGGAATTATTTGGAGGAGCCTGTGTATTGCACAGTCAGAACTGACTTCTCTGTCCTGAGAAAAACTGGAGTGGAAACCTGAATTACAAGACCATTCTGGGGACACATCAAAAACAAGTACAAAGTCACTTAGGTGGGAATGGCTTGCATTCATAGACTAGAAAGAAGAGGAGGTCAGCCAGGTAGGTAGCAGGCAGATCATCCAGAACCACGCTAAGGAGTTAAGATTTTACCTCACATGTAATAGAATACCATTGGGAAAGTTTAAGCATATGTGATATAATTTGTACTTTTAAAGATTACGGTTTCTGCTGTACAGAAAAGAGAGAAAAGGAACAAGAAGCAATGTTACCAGAAAGGAAGTTTGTACAGTTGCCCCCCTAGAGGCAGGATCTGGCTTCTGGGGATTGTCATGGATTACTTGTGTCCCCCCAAAACGTGCATCAACTTGATTAGGGTCATGATTCCCAGTATTTTGTAATTGTCTTCCATTTTGAGATTATAACTTTTTACAGAGGACTAGGGAAGGATTGTAACACCCTTAGTAAGGGTCACATGTAATGGGAGTTTCCTTGGGATGTGGCCTGTATCACCTTTTATCTTACAAAAGAATAAAGGAAAGGGAAGCAAGGAGAGAGGGGAAAACCTCATACCACGAAGAAAGCAGTGTCAGCAGCATACTGTGTCCTTCGGACCTGAAGTTCCTGCACAGAGAATCTCCTAGGCCAAGGGAAGACTGATGACACAGACTTTTCTCTCAAGCCAATAGAGAAAGCCTTCCCCTGGAGCTGATGCCCTGAATTCGGACTTGCAACCTACTAGACTGTGAGAGAATAAATTTCTCTTTGTTAAACCCACCTACTTGTGATATTTGTGTTACAGCAGCACTAGATGACCAAGACAGATATCAACAGCGCAACCTGCCATATGTGCCCAAGTAGTGCATCCAAGGAGTTCTTCATAGGATTGGTTCTGTGGAGAGATTTGGAGTGTTGTTCCTGGTTCTACATTACAAGATGGTGGTTCTCTAGCCTCCCAAATGGTATGAGAGCTGCTCCTTTAAATAAATTTCTTTCCTGCACAAAGAAGCCAGAATTTGTTTCTGTTGCTTGTAGCCAAGAACTCAATTAAGCTTCTTAAAGTCAGTTCCAACCAAGTTAGAAGTCCTTGTATGTTAAATGGAAATGATACACTGACATAACTTGACCTAGGGTTCAGAAGAGTGAAACAGTAAGAAAATATCACTAATTAACAAAGTGAATGATTACCTCAGTTTGTCTTAAACTTGTATAATTGTTAGTAACTCTTCCTTTCATCCCACTTGTCCTTGGACATAACTTTTCTTCTAGGCTCCAAAGCCAGTTTATTGAGGAGCCTCTTTCTTACAGCTCACTCATTCAGGATAAGAGACAAGTTCTTTTCACAAATACCAAATATCATGTGGACTGCAATAGTTATCAAGTGCTACCGTAACAAAAAAAATTACCCACAAGTGGGTAACTTTAAAGAACATAAAATTATTTTCTCATAGTTCTGGAGTCTACAAGTCCAAATCAGGGCCTTGGCCATGTTATTTCTTTCTGTGGGACTCTCTCCTAGTTTCTTGAAATCCTTGGCATTCCTTCACTTGTAGATGGGTCCTCACACAGCATCTGTCTCCCCCCATTCTCCATGGATGTCTCTGTGACAACTCTGCTCCTTTTATAGGACACTACTTGGAAGTGATTAGGTTTAGGACCCATCCTACTTTGGTATAACTGCATTAACATTAACAGTTGCCATGGAGTCAATTGCATCTTGAGGTGGCCACACATGTAAACATGTGTAACTATGACCTATGGGGTTTCCAATAGCTGATTTTTCAGAAGTTAATCACCAGGGTTTTCTTTCAAAGTAAATTTGAGTAGGCTCAAACCTCCAACCTTTCAGTTAGCAGCCGAGGACATTAATCATTTATGCCACCTCTTTAGCACAACAAAAGAAAGCTTCTATTTCCAAACAGCATCATATTTACAGAGATGAGGATGTCCACATATCTTATGAGGGGATACAGTTCAATCCATGACATACGATAAACTCTTTTTGTACCCATACCAATGTACTTCATGTTATGGAACATAAGACAGAATTCTCTCAAGGAAGTTTCTACCTCACATAGAACTTTCTACTGTCTTAGTCTAAAATTTGCTCCACTAAACTGAGAGGCCCTTAGCTGCTCCACCCTGAGCCAGCTAATCTGCCCAGGCAGGTAATCCAAACTGTGGCACCTAGAAGCTCACTTCTGTGCACTGGCCAAATATTAAGAGTTAGGACACTGAGAGGTACACAAGAATAAAGGAAAACTACAGTAATTACTATAACATAAACTATCCCATAATAATAGTATTAACAAACAATAATTTAGGAATGGATACATAGGTAGATAGAGTTAAAGAGATGTGGGAGGGTGTAAGGGAGGACAGCCACCTGCAGATACAGGTTTGGTTGTAGACATTTCTACATACATAATTATAGGTGCTGCTTGTATATTAATACAGGTAAAAGAGCACACAGGGACACAGTCATGGAGACTTCTTAGACACAACTATACACCTCGCAGGACAGAGTTCCTAGGTTTGAAAGCATGTATTTTTCATTGTACTTTAGATGAAGGTTTACAGAACACACCAGCTTGTTATTGAACATATTATTTTGTGACATTGATTACCAACCCCACAACATGTCAGCACTCTACCTTTTCAAACGTTGGTTTCCTATTAACAGCTTTCTTGTCCTCTCCTACCTTTTAGTCCTTGTCCCTGGGCTGGTGTGCCTCTTTAGTCTCTTTTGTTTTAGGGCCTGTTGAATCTTTGGCTGAAGGATGAACTTCAGGAGTGACTTCATACTGAGCTAAAAGTGTATAAGGGGACTGAATTCTTGGGATTTCTTCAGTCTATGTCAGGCCAGTAAGTCTGGTCTTTTTTTATGACTTAGAATTTTATTCTACATTTTCATCAAGCTGTGTCCAGGACTCTCTTGCATGATCCCTGTCAAAGCCATTGGTGATGGTAGCCAGACAACATTCGTTGTGCTGGACTCGGTTTGGTGGAGGCCATTGTATACATGGCCCATCCGTCCTTTGGACTGACATTCCTTTTGTGTCTTTAGTTTTGTACATTTTCAAAGGGGGGTATCTTTGATGTGATGAGAAACAGGTATAATTGTTCACTATAGATTAGTAAGTATGCACAAGGAAACCCATGCATACCTCCTTTATTAGGTAATCTAGCCCTGCTTGAGATAACCTTTAAACCTCAAATCAAAAATATGCCCTGAAGGGACATAAATACTAATTGGCATAAGAAAGTTTTGATGTTCTGTATATCATGGTGGTGAATGGCATCTGTGGTCTTAAAAGCCAGCAAGCAGCCATCTAAGCAGTATGAATTAGTCCTAATCCACTTGGAACAGAGGAGATCAAAGGACATCAAAGATATGATGAAAATACGAGCCCAACAACAGAAGATGACGTATGATCCAGAGACTATATCAGCACAAGACCAGAAGAACTAGATGGTGCCTGGTTGGCACCAGTGACTGACCTGACAAGAAACACAATGTAAAGTTCCTGATGTAGGGGGAGAAAACTGTGTGTGCAGAACTAGAACTCTATCAAAAGACCACACCTGATGGTCTGTTAGATGGGAGGGTCCCCTGAGGACATGGGGCTTGGAGTCTGTTGGCGCAAAGCTGAAACCAGTACTGAAGTCAACTCTACAGATGACGGTTGGACTGGACTATAAGATAGAGTGATGCTGCCAAAGAATACGTCTCTTGGTTTAAATATATACATGAGACTATCTGAGCAGCTCTGTCCAGAGGCAATATGAGAAAGTAGAAAAGGACAGAAGCTAATTGCATGGATGTGGAAAGTACAAGGTGGGAAGCAGGAGTATGCTTCCATGTGGGAGGGGAGGAGACGGGGACAACAGTTAGGAGTTGCATAGCAGTGTGTGTTCAAGGGTTTTATATGGCAAATTTATTAAGACTGCAAACTTTTACTTAAAGCATGATAAAATATTTTTTAAAAATTCCTTGAAATCCTCTTAAAACAAAACAGTAGTCTAGCTTAACTAGTAAAACAAAAAATTCCTGCTTTGAGCATTATGCCCTTTTAAGAATTATCTCCCACCTGGTGTTGTGGAGTCAATTCTCCATGTGAGGTCAAACGATCCAGGAGGAGGTTCACCATACTCCAAAAGAACTACTCGAATTTTCTCATATGTACAAACAGAAAACCTGGGAAATATGTGTGGGAATGACTATTAAAGGTGTAAGGAACATAAAGATATATCAGTATGAGTTTATTGACACAGGTCCACTAAGCACAGACTCTTCATTCAGTGTTTCAGCTTGAGAAGTTAGGAAAGGATCTAATAGTTTATTTGGTTGGGTTGCTAAAGCATGGATTATAAGGTAGCCTGCACTGAATCTAGTCAAAATACCAGACTTGCCTTGGTATGCTTGTAGACAAAGATATCCAAAGGCTCAATTTTGTGAGCTCCATCACAGCTATCACTGGTGGTGGCCAGGTACCATCCGGTTGTTCTGGTCACAGGTCAGTGTAGTCACCCACTGACATGGATCTCTCTGTCTTCTGGGTTCTCTATCCCCCATGTCGTTTTGGTCCTTGGTGGTCATCCGTTCCTGCTAAGTTGGGACCATCTGCTGTACCCTTAGATGGCAGCTTGGCAGCTTTTAATACCCTAGACTCCATTCACCAGTGTGGGGTGCAAAGGGCTCTCTTAGCAAAATGCTAGTTGTGCCAATTGGCCTCGATTTCCCGTGAGAGCACAGTCCCCAGTCCCCCTGCCCCAGGTACTCTGTCCTTGTAATATTGGATTAAGATGGAAGGAGTAATCATGTTATGTTGAAGTCCGTTAATATTGATCTTGTTTCTAATGTGTGCTGTCCCAGATTTCACCCAACCAAGTTTCTATCAACTATCTGATCTAAGCCTTGCCCCCTTGCCCTTCCTCCTTCCCCACCCTTGCAGCCATCAAAGAGTCTTGTCTTCTATGCATGAGTCTGTTTTTAAGTTCTTATCATATGGGTCTTATACAATATTTGTCCTTTTGTCGCTGACTACTTTTACTCAACATAATGTCCTCCAATTGAAACCAGGCTATGAGATGTTTCCTAAAATCACCGTTGTTTATCACTGCATAGTGATCGAGTATATATACCATAGTTAACATATCCATTCCTCTGTTATTGGGCATCTGGGTTGTTTCCACTTTTTCACTACTGTGGAGTGTGCTGTGATAAATATTCGAGTGCATCTATCAGTTGGTATGAATGGCCTTGATTCTGTAGGATATATTTTGAGCAGTGGAATTACTGGGTCAAATGGTATATCTAGATCCACCTTTTTAAGAAAGCACCAGATTGCTTTCCAAAGAGGTTGCACCATTAGGGATCATGGCCAACCTTGTTGGGGTGAGATAATATCTCATGGTGGTTTTTATTTGAATTTCTTTAATAGCTAATGATCATGAGCATGTACACATCTATTTTTTGGCTGCCTGGATCTCCTCTGTCTGTCCATCTCCTTTCCCCATTGCTTAATTGAATGATTTATCTTTTTCTTATTGATATTTTGTAGTACCTTATAGATTATGGAGATCAGGTGTCAGTCTGACATATGCCAGCCAAGTGCCGTCGAGTCGGATCCGACTCATGGCATATAGTTGCCAAATATTTTTTCCCATTCTGTAGGCCAAAGCCAAGTGAGGCCTTTTAATTCTATTAATAAAGTCTTTGGCTGAGCAAAAGTGTTTGATTCTTAATAGTTCCCATTTATCTATTTTCTCTTCTGTTGTTTGTGGTTTGTTTGACAGATTTTGAAGTGTGTCTACACTGTGTATTAAAACTTTCATTGTTGTAAGAATAAAAAGGGGTGCATCCTGAGATCTCCACTAAAAAACTCAATTGATGGTCCAGCGGTTTCCGGGTTCCCCTGAGAGCATGGCCCCCGGCCCTGATGCTGCCCTTACCCATAAATTATAATCAAGGTCCACTCTTTGGACAGGAATGGATTGGACTTGGCGATACAGAGTGACCATATATTGGATGCACTTTATGGTTCTATACATCTATAGGATATCATCCTGCTGACCTCTGGCTGGAGGAAGGAGAGTGGGTGGAGAGGAGCGGAAAGGAGGCTGTTGGGAGGATGAGACGTGTGTGGAGCAGAGAGGAATAGTGTGCCGTCACCGGACAGGGAGAGCAGTGGAAGCTGCATGTAGGTGGGCATGTAAATTTATACGGGAATGTACATTTTCACTCATTCATGTTAAATAAAAAATAAAAAAAGCTTCCATTGTTGTACCTACTTTTTCTTGTATGAGCTTTATCGTTTTAGGTTTGATATTTAGGTCTTTTATCCAGTTTGAGTTGCTTTTTGTATAAGGTGTAAGATACGGGTCTTGCTTCAATTGTTTGCAGGTGGATATATGATTTTGCCAGCACCATTTGTTGAAGAGATTGTTTTTACCCCAGTTTAATGTCTTAGGGCCTTTGTTGAATATCAACTGTTCACAGGAGGATGGTGTCATCTCTGGGGTCTCAATTCTGTTCCATCGATCTGTCTCTTTTTGTACCAGTACCAGGCTGTTTTGACTACTGTGGCAGTGTAATAGGTTCTAAACAAATATTTTCTAAAATAGTACTCTGAGTCTTTGTATTCATTCCGATAATTCTTAATGAATTTGGCAAGTCCTGAATAGAAATGGCTTATTTTTATCTAGCATGTTATCCACACAGATTCATGAGGAGTTTTACCGGAAGAAGACAGAAGATACACCTTTCTCAGTGTAACAATAAATGTTTACTTCATGAGGATGAATGCTGTGTTCACACCTATGAAGCCAGTGGAAGTGGGCTTCCAGCGAGGATAATGCAGCCAACAACCATCAGCGCGGATGTTAGGATTGTTTCGTATCCAGACACCAGGTCCAGACCATACCTTTGGTGCCAGTGAAGTGACCCCAGACAGTTTTAGGTCCTCCAGCTCCCCAACGAGCAGGAAGCCAGGGTTCAGCCCATGCTGTAGAAGAGGGGAAGTGTGTGGGAGTAGGCAGAACTGGAGTCGTGGTGTCAACAGCCAGACCAGGGATACACAAAAGGATTCCAAGTACAACTTCCAAAAGGGTGTGTGAATGCCTGATTCCAGAGTGAAAGCAGAGATCAGGCAGACAGAGCCAGGTGTGCCTAAAACAATGTTCAGAAGAGAAAGGTCATATGGGACTGGCCTTCACAAGGTACCCACAATGTCCTCAGACATGACCTTGGGCTGGAACAAGGGATCTGTGAGGAATGTCACTTGGTTCAGACACACCTAATATGACTGAAAAGCAGCGGCTGGCACTCTCTTGTCTTCACTGGCCTTCTACTTCACCAGACATCACATCCTCCTCCAGGAATGTTCTTTCTGATGATGTATCCAAAGTGAACAAGTTAGACAGTATTTTGTTGTGATACAAAGGTTTTCACTGGTTAATTTTCAGAAATAAGTGGGCAGGCCTTTCTTCCTAGTCTGCCTTAGTCTATAAGTTCTACTAAACCTGTCTACCATGGGTAACCCTGCTGGTATTTGAAATATTGGTAGCATAGCTTCTAGTATCATAGCAACATACAAGCACCATGGTGTGACAAACTGACAAGCAAGTAATGACTCCTTTTTACTTTTGCTTCTCAAACCCAGCTACCTATTTAATATCAAAGAATAACAGTATCCAGACTCCACCTGCAGAAATTCTGATTCATTTGGGTTACGACGGACCCTGGGATCAGCCATTTCAAAAAGTATGACCGGATTTGAGCACCTCTGTCATGAGGGTAAAGCAAAGCAAGGAGACAGAAGTACTACTGACTAAGCCCCACGGCCACCTCGGAGGAAGCATGGAGCCCACAGCATTGTTCTGGGCAGTAGCAGAACAGTCCCAAAGAGACACCTGAACTGAAACCTCAGCTCTTTGGAGCAGTATTAAATGACGGCTCTCTAGTGTCTCAGGATGAGGCTGATTAACGTTTCTGTACTTTCTAACAACTGAATTAAAAAAGGCATCATGGATCCTTCTCTCCGTAAAGATACATCTGCCCACGCCAACCCTGAGCAGAGACCTCGTGACTTTCAGAGTATGCCATTGCCCAGCAAGGCAGAGCACCAGAGTTTTAAGAGGGACTGAATATCCTATGCAAGATTTAGACCGACTCCTGTCCTGCAAGATAAGACAGGAAATCACAGCAGCTGTGACTCTATCTGAAGCAAGAGAAAGGCAAAGAGCAGCTAGAGCACTGTGACAACTCCTCACACATTTGGAAGACTGATTTTGTGCTAGTCAAAATAATTTTTGTTCTATTTTTAAATACTTTTTAAATCAAAACTAAAGTAATATGGATTTAAATTTGAAGAAGAAGAAAGCCAAGCCAAGCCAAGTGCACCAAAATTAATAACAAAATGACAAACTAATTAATGTACCTGAACAAAGGAAGGAAACCATAGACACAGATTTGGAATTGTGTGGAATTCATTTGGGTGAGGGAGACAGCAACTGAAATAGTCTTGCACAAATTAATTGAATTTATAATTCATCCATAAGGGAGGTTGCTCCAGACTCCTGCTGAGCCTTGTGGGGACAGGCTTTTGGCCAATAAGAATTTCTAAATTTCATTCTGAAAACATGTTTTAGAAATAGGGCAGAAAAGACAATTTTCAGTTGGATCATGATTACTAGACTTCCTTGTGCCTTGAGCATAAAGGACACTTAGATTCAGCTCCCAACAGAATCCAGATCACACATGCTGAGAGGTGGCCCCAGGTAAAGATCAGGCCCAGTCCTGGCTGCTTCTTTCTCTCTTATGCCCCTCATCTACCATTTCTAGGCAGAGCAGGCTTTATATTATATCCTGAGAATAACAAGGAATCCCAGAGTGGTATAGGGCTGATGCACCGTGCAGCTAAGTGGAAGTTTGGAAGTATGACCAACCCAAAGGCCCACAAGAAGACTAGCCTCGTTCCAAAAACATCAGCCATTGAAAAACATAGGAGGCTGCCAAGAGTAGGAGTCCACTTGGTGACAATTGCTTTTGTTTTGTTTTTTCAACTGACACTGAAGCCAGCATGCCCAGCCCGTATCAGAACGGGCATGTGGTGGACAGCTCTTAGCTCCCCTTCCATCATGTACCAGAGTCAGCTGCCTGCCTGGGCAGTGGTGAAAACTAGCCCTGTCTCCATGTGGAGGCTAGCAGGTGAGTTTTGAAGAATAGTGAATTTTTAAGGGGAGGAATTCAGACATAATTTGGCCAAATCAACAATTAGACAAGACCCTTCCTAAGATAACTGAAATTGACATTGTAGATTATTTTTGATTTGCAAATTCACCTTGACCAGTGTGTGTTAATACTATTTCAGTTACAAATAACAAAAGCCCTCTTCAACAACAACAAAAACTTTTTAGAGGAAAATCTCTGAGAATTCTAAGTTGATTGAAATAACTGGACTCAGGAACAAGAAGCACCATAGCTGGAGTCACGCAGCAAGAGATTCGGAGGCTTCGCTCTGATGCTCTGCCCAAAGTGGCTTAGCTTCCACTCCCAGTGCTTGATTTTCTCAGTCCTGACCTCAAGAGAGATGCTGGCAGGCCCTGTGTGGGCCAGTGTCCACTCTTGGCAGACTTGCTGAGCCAGAATTGCATGTTATATGCCCAGACACTAGAAGGGGCTGTGTAGCTGCCCTGACAGCCATGCACTAGCCAGCAGGAGTGCAGAGAATCACATATATTTGTGCTTCCCACCACTTATTAGGTCTTATCTGCCTGGTGTGCGTTCATTTTAATCCCAAATCCTTCCCAACAAGCACCGGGCAAAGCCTGACCCAGCTTGAAAGTCGGGAGCAAGTATGCCTCCTTGTGCCTCTCATGGCACCTTATGTCTGCCCCAGTTCAGCACTACGAACAGGTCCTGCATCAGCTTCCAATGTAGTATCCTCAACCACCCATTCTTCAGTGCATCTGTTATGTGCAGCGGCTTGTGTGTTGATGTGATCCTGGAAGCTATACCACCAGTATTCCAAATGCCATCTGGATCATCCATGGTGAACACATTTCAGCTGAGCTTCCAGACTAAAAGGAATAGGAAGAAAGGAGTGGCAATCTACTTCCAAAAATTAATCAGTAGAAAACCCTTGTGCTAGACGATGAGTTCTTAGGTTGGAAGTAATTCAAAATGCTCAGTGGCTGCAACAGCAGACATGAGCATGCCAGTAATTGTGAAGTTGGTGCGGGGCCAGCCCATGTTTTGTTCTGATATACGCAGGGTTGTCCTGAGTCAGAGCCAATCCAACGGCAGCTAATAAACAAGTAGTCTCCCGGAGACTACCTTGTGCCCTCAAATCCATCCTGCGCTCATCTTCCAAATGATCTGTGTCACGTGCAAATTAGGCCAGGCTCCTCTGCTGCCTGAACAACTCAGTGACTGGAGTGCTCTTTCTGTAAGGCAACACAAACTTCATCTAAACCACTTCCAGCCTGTCTACCATCACTTCTGCCCAGGAAATCTTTCCTGCTGATGCTCTATACCCACCAGCATCAGGTGCCCGGCTCTGCACTCCTGCAGGGCCTGACTCATCAGCACACTTACCATATACTAAGGAAGATAGTGCAGGTATGTTTCCTCACTCCCGAACTTGCAGGTATGTTTAATATCTTGGTTGTTTTTTAAATCTCTAGCGTCAATCCTAGCGCCTTGGTCAAAAATAAATTCTCAAAAGACAATATGGTTTTAGGTGACTGAATGAGTATAGTGATAAAGAAATTAATATTTTGTGTTATAATAAGCCCATTTCAAGTCTCGGTCTTCTCCATAAAACTCGAAGCTTTTGAATCAAGCTCATTTTCAGCTTACATCCACTGAGCAAGCATAGTCAATGGCTGTTTCCACATCATCCCCTCTCTGTTGTGCCTGCAACACTAGGGGCCCTCCGTAAGCAGACAGACTCTTCAGAGATTTATGCAAATGGACTTGTGTCCTTGAAGACAACGTTTGGGCTCAGGAACCCTTGGCTAAAGCAAGTTTGAAGCAGCCTGTATTCTGGTATTCAAACTCCATAGCTATTCGGCAGGAGTTTTTCCTAAAGTCACTGCCTTACACTGGTTCTCTAGAGAACCAAACCAATAACATGTAACATGTATAGAGAATGGTTTATACAATGAATCAGCTCACACAATTGTAGAAGCTAACACGTCCCAACTCCTGGATCAGAACACAAGCCTCAAGTAGCCATAGAAGCTGATGAACCCAAGGTCAGCAGGTCAGAGTTTAGAGTTCCAGGTCTTAGGCTGTGTAGGTCAGTAGATCCCAAGATGGCAGGTGACACTGTGAGGTTTCTGCTGATTCATGGAGCTACAGGGACTGGTGAATCCAGAAACAGCAGGTTAGAGAAGAGAGCTCTTACTTGCAGGTTGTGAAGGTCAGTGAATCCAATGGCTGCTAGTTCAAGTCCCAGGAACAAAACATAAGAGGAAAAGAGAGCAAGAGCTGCTGACAACGTGAGCAGACATATATGGGCAGCAGGAGGCAGCGAGATGAAGACTGACAGTTGGTGGTGTGCCATCATAGGCCCTACCTCTGCCACTGTATGTGGCTGCCCAAACATTGGTCCAACCAAGTTGACACACAGTCTTAGCTGCCACAGTCACAGATCCAGAAAATCATTACTGCTTCAACAACCTGATCACCACTGACACAAGAAAGTGTTAAAAATCATTCTTTTCTATGGGGAAATTCATCACAACTGGATTGAATCAAAAGCTAAGAACTTTGCTAACACAATCAAACACTTTGAGGGGCAGAGTTCAGGCACAGTGGCCTGGGGATCATTGTTTCAGGGGAAATCTAGGTCAATTGGAATAAAAAATTTTATGAAGAATATGTTCTGCATCCCACTTTGGTGAGTGGTATCTGGAATCTTAAAAGCTATTAAGCAGCCATCTAAGGTGCATCAGTTGATCTCCACCCACCTGGAGTAAAGTAGAATGAAGAACATCCAAAAAAAGAAAAAAAAAAAAAAACAGGAAAAATATGAGCTTGGGAGACAGAATGGGCCATTTAAACTAGAGACTCCATCAGCCTGGAACCAGAACTAGATGACTATCTTGACTGCGAACACAACCAGATGACTACCTTGACTGCAAACACAACCAACAGTCCTTGATTGAGCAGAGAAAAAGTGGAGTGCAGAACTCAAAGTCACATAAAAAGACCAGACTTGATGGTCTGCTGACACTGGAAGGATCCAAGAAGACATGGCCCCCAGACTCTCTGTTAGCCCAGAACTAAAACCATTCCCAAAGTCAACTCTTTAAATAAAGGTTAGACTGGCCTATAAGACATAAAATGATACTGGTGAAGAGTGTGTTTTTTGGCTAAAGTAAATACATGAAACTAAATGGGCAGCTCCTTTCCAGAGAAGAGGGTAGGAGGTGAAAGGAACTGGTTCAATAGACACAGAAAATACACAGTAGAGAGGAGAAGTGTGGTATCACAGCATGGGGAGAGAAACTAGAGTCATATAACAATGTGTGTGTAAGTTTTTGTATGAGAAATTGACTCGAATTATAAACTTTCAGTTAAAGCATGATAAAAAAAGAAAGAAAGAAAGAAAAATAGTCCTTTCTTTTCCTCAGAGAGCAAGACCCAAGGCTCAAGTCGGGATGCTGACTTGAGTCTCACCAGCTGAGAGAGTTTGGTTAGCAACCTGTCTTGGCCATCTAGTGCTGCTATAACAGAAATACCACCAGTGGAGGGCTTTAACATAAAGAAATTTATTTTCTCACAGTGTAGGAGGCTACAAGTCCAAATTCAGGGCATCAGCTCCAGGAGAAGGCTTTTTCTGTTGACTGTGGAGGAAGGTCCTCATCATCAATCTTCCCTTGGATTAGGAGCTTCTCTGCATAGGAACCCCAGGTCCAAAGGACTCCCTCTACTCCCAATGTAAAATCTTTGGTGATATGAGGTCCCCATGTCTCTCTGCTTGCTTCACTCTTTTATATCTCAAAAGAGATTGGTTTAAGACACTATCCAATTTTGTAGCCCTCATCAATATAACTGCCTATAATCCATCTTGTTACATCATAGTGATAAGATTTACAACACATAGAGAAATCGTATCAGATGACAAAATGGTAGACAATCATACGAGACTGGGAATCATGACCTAACCAAACTGATACATATATTTTTGGGGAGACACAATTGAGTATATGACACACCCCTGGACTAGGGTACAATAACTCCACCAGTCAATGGTCTCATTTTTTCCTACTATGGCAGTAATTCTATTGCTTTTCTGTGCTGTTATGTACGTGCTACATACACTTCCACTGGATTGTAACTGCCTATGTGGACAGAGACAAGGGTACTTTTTTACTGCTGGCTCTGGCCCCTACCTCAGTGTTTGGCATGTGCTCAGTAAATATAATTTGAAGGAAGGAAAGGAGATGGAGAGAGAGAGAGAGAGAGAAAAAAGGCAGGCAGGAAGGAAACTTCTCTAACCTCAGTTTCCTCGTCTGTAGAAACAGCCATCTTCCCTCCAGTATTCCCAGTTCTTCCACCCAGCTCCACACAGCCCCAACTGCCTACCTTAATAAGACAGAATAAATACTTTGCCCAAGCTTGCAGAGATGAGCATGCAGACAGAAACAGAACCTAAAATACTAGTGGGGAATCAGTAATACTGTTGTGATAGGAAAAAGTGCCAGGACTCAGAGTCCATCTTCCACTCCACATATATTTGCATACCAGTCAGAGTCTTGGTCCTCCCTCTCAGGTACAGTGTGGGTCAAGTTTCCCACTCTCTGGTTAGCTTTCCTGTCTCTGGTCCTTTGAAACCACAAGGTGTAGACATTACCTCCAGAGCTCAGGCCCCCAGTGCTGGGGTGGCAGATGTTCCTGGTGGGTGGAAGACCTCCCAGTACCTGCATGGAGTTTGGTCTCCAGATTTACCTTCCTACTGGTGGCAGGGTTTGCCCTGTTCAAACCAGTTTGCTTTCCCAGTTTTTGCAGTGACTGATAGGAAAGGCAGCTAGTCTCCCATGCTTCACAGGCATAGGGTAGTTTCTGAAGGCTTCAGAAATGGAAATGCGCTACTCATGCCATGCACAAAAGACTGGTGCAGTGTGGATTGTGCACAAGATTTAGACTTTCTCTCGCAGTTGCCTTTCTATACCCTTTCCTCCCAAGCCTGCTCACAGGAGAGGTTCTCATGCTCTGACAGCCCACCTTTCTGCCACCTCTGCCCTCTGCTCTCCACTGACATACTCAGCTCTTGCTGTCATAGGCTACAAGACTCTTTGTCTTTTCTTTGTCCGTGCTGAGTACTCTATCAGGAATCCTTGTCTCTCTTTTGAGTCTCAGCAGACCTGACCACCCTTTATTCCCCTGGCAGGGTGTATTACTCCTGTGGCCACTTCAGTCTTGCTGGCCCTGGCTCCTGCACAGACCTTGCGATATCCAGATTTCAAATCTGGTCATTGTCCTGTCTTTCTGCCACCAGCCCCAGCTGCTTAAGAAGAAATTGGGTCTTATTTCACTCTGTATCCCAAAACTCATTCAATGTGTAGCACATAGTAAGACCTCAAAATATGAATTCATCAGTGACTGAACTTGTTAACAATGAAGTGAAAACCACAAATGATACACTGGACTGCTTCTATCTGACTATTTCCATCTCAGCTAAACAACTACAGTCCACCAAAAAGATTATGATTCAGCTGAACTTGGTGAGGGGATTACAGGACTAATTCTTTGACAGCGAGTTATGACAAAAATTTCCCTGAAAACTCTCCAAAATAAGATGAATATGTGACAATAGTAATTTTTTGGTGTACATGTGAGGGTAAGATATGTGATAGGCAGAGGAATGCTCCCCAAAGATGCCCACATCTCCTGTTACATGGGAGGGGAAAATTAATGTTGTAGGTGCCATTAACTTTGCTAATAAACTAATTTAAGATAGGTAGATTACCCTGGAATATGTGGGTGTGTCCAATATAATCACAACATCCTTTAAACGTTAAAGAGGTAGGTAAGAGAGTCAGAGAAGACAATGTGATGAAGGAAGCAGAAGTCAGATTGATGGGGTTGCTGATTCTGAAGATGGGAGAGGGGCCAGCAGCCAGGGAATGCAGGTGACTTGTTGACATTGCATAAGACAAGGAAATGGCTTTTGTCCTAGAACCTCCAGAAAGAAATAGGTACCCACTGACACCCTGATTTAGCACTGTGAGAATCATGTCAGATTTCTGACCTCCAGAACTGCAGGACAGTGGAGGCAGGACCAAGGTTGCAGAGTAGACAGATGCTTCCCACAACCCCCTTAACAACAAAGACATCCTAGGAGCCCTGAACATCAAAGGGAAAGCTAAGAAATTGGACAGAGCAATGGGAAAGGGAGAGTAGTGCCAGAAGTACATAGGATTCCACAGACCTGACCTACTGGGAAACAGACATGGCCATTATAGTAAGCCAAATGGTGGTTCTTCCTCAGCAGGAGAAATTGCCTCAAAGATCTGCTTGTACCACAAGAACCAGTGGGAAACAGCACTGGAATGTCAAAGCTAAGTCTTTGCTTGTAAACTACCATGGGTAGGTCGAAATTTTTCCTTTGGCTTAGGTCCTCTTTGGCTTAAGATTCCTTTTCCTAGGGAAAAGGGATTTCCCCCCCCCCCCTTTTCTTCACTGCACTGGGCTCTGGAGTCTGACACCCGTAACTGTGCCAGAAGTAGGACTCCTTAAAACCACCTGAGCTATTCTCTGTGATTCAGAAAGGGAAAAATTTAACAAAATGATGGGAAGGGGAAAGAATTCTGCCAGCTCCCCCAAACCAGAAAATTGGGGCAGAAACTGTTCTTTCACTTAGATTCAGACATAAGGGGGTATGTCATCCTCACAGATACTCAAGCATGTCTGTTAGCCACCTCCTTTCCTCAGTAGCTGCAACCAGACACTAGTGCCTGTATTAATCACCAGGGCCCATCTAAGACAGTCAGTGAGAGCCTTAACCACACACATTGTGACTAACTACTGGGACACCTGAACTGAATCCATATGAGAAAAGTAAATGGACTGTTGAGTTCCCATTTCTAGTAGCAGCTCTAATCATCATGTGACCGCACATTAGAACTTAAAATACCACAGTAACTAAACTATTACATACAACCAGCTGACTCAGACACTTTAAAACAAGAAAGTAGAAAACAGTAGGCAAACAAAATAAATAAACACAATTTACTGCTAGCTCAGAGAGATAACAATTTCCAATCACTTAAAAAAGCAGATCATGATTTCTTCAGAAAGAATCAAATCTTCCAGAGGAAGAAACTTTCTGGAATTATCAGGGGTAGAATACAAAAGATCATTATTTAGAACTCTTCAAGAGATGGGGAAGGAGATGAGCAAAATGCAGCAGAGTGTAATGACAGATTAAACAAAGTGCAAGAAAACACACAGCAACAAGAATTAGAAATTCAGAAAATTAATTTGAAAAGAAAATAGACAAATCAATAGAAAGTCAAAAGAGCAAAATTGAGGCAATGGAAGGCCAAAATAGTGAGACTGAAGATAAAGCATGTAACATCAACATATTTGAGGAAAAATCAGATAAATGAATTTTTTAAAAAAATCAAGAGACACTAAAAAGTGTGTGAAACTCTGTGAAAAGGAATACTCTATGAGTGATTGAAATACTAAAACAGGGGAGAATAACAGAGCATACAGAGAGAACAGTTGAAGATTTGCTGACAGAAAACTTCCCTTATATCACCAAGATGAGAAGATATCTATCCAGGATGCTCATCAAACTCCTCACTGGGTATATCCCAAAAGAAAGACACCAAGGCATATTTAAATCAAACTCGACAAAACTAAAGACAAAGAGACACTTTTAAAAGTGGCTAGGGATAAGTTAAAAATAACCTACAAAGGAGAATCAGTAAGACTAAACTCAGACTACTTGGTAGAGACTATGCTGACAAGAAGACCATGGGATGACATATACAAAGCCTTGAAGGAAGATAATTGCCAGCCAAAAAGTATATATCCAGCAAAATTGTCTTTCAAATATGATGGTGAAATTAGGACATTTTCAGAAAAACAGAATTTACAAAAAACAAAAATTAGAAGAAATACTAAAGGGAGTACTTTGGTTAGAAAATCAGTAACACTGGGTAACAACCCAGTACTGAAACACAGAACAGAGCAATTGCATATCAACCCAAATAGGAAAATCACAAAAATAATCACAGGTTAAAACAGTGAAAATAGGGAAACAGAGATGTCATTATGTAAACATTATAACTAAGCAGAGGGACTCTCAAAAGAAAAGACCCCTGTTGGTCTTTCATAAGAAGAGGAAGTCAAAGCAATATAAAGAAATTAAAGACTACTTTAAGTTTACAAAAATAGGGGTAAATATTAAGATAACTGCAATGGAAACTATCATTCCTGAGGATCCAAATAAAAAACAAGGAAAACATGAAGTCTCAGCAAATACAAAACCACCAAAATTGGAAAAAAAAATGATGAAAAGAAAACACATAAAGAAATGGAAAAAAGGAATTGTCTATAACACACACAAAAAAAGACATCAAAATGACAGCATTAATTTCATACCTATCAATAATCACACTGAGTATAAATGAACTAAAGGCACCAATAAACAGACAGAGATAGCCAACTGGATAAAAAACATGACCCTGTCTACATTCTGCCTACAGGAGACACACATTACATTCAAAGACACAAGCAAACTAAAGCTCAAAGGGTGGAAAAAATATATATTAAACTAAAGGTATTCATAATGAGCAGGTGTGGCAATATTAATCTCTGATAAAACAGACTTTAAAGAAATATCCAACACATTGGATAAGGAAGGGTATTATATAATGATTAAAGGAACACTACTTCAGGAGGACATAACCATATTAACTATCTACACACCCAAAATACTCCAAAATACATAAAATAAGCACTAAATGCATTGAAAACTGAGAGTCAGCTCCTCAATAACAGTAGGAGATTTCAACATACAGCTTTCAGTGAAGGACAGAAAAATCTAGAAAAAAAAGCTCAATAACACACAGAAGATCTTAATACCACAATCAACCAACCTGACCTCACGGACATATACACAACACTCCACCTAAAGCAGCCAAGTATACTTTCTTTACCAGTACACACAGAACATTCTCCAGAATTGATCTCGTATTAGGCCATATATTAACAAAATCCAAAGTACTGAAATATCACAAAGCATCTTTTCAGACCATAGAGCCATAAAAGTACAAAATCAACACCAGAAAAAAGAAGAAAAAAAACAAACACATGGAAACAGAACAACACTGCTCAAAAATGACTGGATTATGGAAGAAATCAAGGAAGGAATAAAATACTCACAGAATCATGTGGGAATGAAAATACATCCTGCTATAACCTATGTGACACAGCCAAAGCAGTGCTCTGAGGTCTATTTATCTCAATAAATACACACCTGCAAAAAGAAGAAAGGACCCAAATCAAAGAATTAACCCTACAACTCAAACAAGTGGAAAGAGAACAGCAAAAGAACACCCCCTGCCCTGTCACCAGAAGAAAGCAAATAATAAAAATTAGAGCAAAACTAAAAGAATTAGAGAATAGAACAACTGTTGTTTTGTGTGTTTTTTTTTATTATGGCCAACCTTGTCAGGGTAGGAAGGTTTCTCATTGCAGTTTTTATTTGGATTTTTCTAATAGCTAATGATAGTAAGCATTTCTTCACACATCTTTTGGCTGCCTGGATGTCCTCTTTGGACAAGTGTCTGTCCGTCTCCTTTGCCCATCACTTAATGGGTTATTTACCTTACTCCTGTTGATATTTGCAGTACTTTGTAGATGATGGAGATCAGATGTCGGTCCAACATAGTTGCCAAATATTTTTTCCCATACTGTAGGTGGTCTTTTAACCCTTTTGATAAGACTTTACATGAGCAAAAGTGTTTGATTCTTAGTAGTTCCCATTTATCTGTTTTCTCTTCCATTGTTCGTGACTTGTTAGTCAGATTTTGCAGTCTGTCTAAGCCGTCTAAATTTCCATCGTTGTGCCCTATTTTATCTTGCATGATCTTTATTGTTTTAAGTTTCATAGCTAGGTCTTTGATCTATTTCCAGTTTTTGTGTAAGGTGTGAGATATGAGTCTTGTTTCAGTTTTTTGCAGACGGATATTGAATTTTTTCAACACCATTTGTTAAAGAGACTGTTTTTACCCCAGTTTACAGTCTTAGGGTCTTTGTTGAATATCAACTGTTCATAAGTGGAAGGTGATATTTCTGAGGTCTCAGTTCTGTTCCATGGGTCTATATGTCTCTTTTTGTATTAGTACCAGGCTGTTTTGACTACCATGGCAATGTAATAGGTTCTAAGTTTGGGTAGTGTCAGGTCTCCCTCTGTGTTCCTATTCTTCTGTAGTGCTTTATTTATCCAGCGTTTCTTCCCTTTCCAAACAAGGTTGGTGATTTCTTTTTCCATCTCACTAAAAAATGACACCAGAATTTGTATTGGGATTGAATTGTATGTGTAGATCGCTTTGAGTAAAACAGATATTTCCACAATGTTAAGTCTTCCTATCCATGAGCAAGATAGGTTTCTCGACTTAAGTAAGTTTCTTTTGGTTTCTTGCAGTAGAGTCTTGTAATTTTCTCTGTATAGGTAGGTCTCTTCTCTGGTTAGATTTCTTCTCAGGTATATTATCTTCTTTGGGGCAATAGTAAACTGTATTAATTTGATGATTCCCTTTTCATTGATCTCTTTGTTGGTGTGGAGGAATCCTATTGGTTTACTTACATTTATCTTGTATCCTGATACTTTGCTGAAATCTCTATCAGTCCAAGTAGTTTATTTATGGGTTCTTTAGAGTTCTCTGTATGTACAATCATATCATCTGCAAACAGGGAGATTTTTACTTCTTCTTTACCAGTGCAGATGTCCTTTAGTTCTTTGTCTTGTCTGATTGCTCTGGCTAGAATCTCTAGCACAATGTTGAATAGAAGTGGTGATGATGGACGTCCTTGTCTAGTTCTCACTCTAGGGTGTGGTGGTCAGGATTGTCAACTTGGCTGCTCCTTATTTGGCTGCTGTATTAAGTGGCAAGGCAGGGTCTGTGGTGGCCTCCTGCCCCCTCAGCTCTCATCTTTCCACCTTCCACTACTACTGCTGGTCTGCTCACGTAGCCAGGAGCTCGTGCTCTCTTCTTCTGGCGTCTGCTTCCTGGGCTTGAAATAGCAGCTGTTGGATTCATCAGTTCTTACAGTTGGCACTTGAGAGTCCTGCTCCCTGACCTGCTGATCCTGGGTTCACCAGCCTCTGCCGCTCCATCTCACCACCAGCTTGGGATCCACCAACCTACACAACTGGTGATCTAGAACTGTGGTCTCTGACCTGCTGTTTGCATTCATCAGCTTCCATGGCCACATGAGGCTTGTGCCAGGACTTGGGACATTCAGCTTCTGTTATTACGTGAGCTGTTTCCTATATCTATCTATATATATTATAAATCTTTCATTGTACCTACACATGTTACTGTTTTTACTTCCCTAGAAAACCCAACCTAAGAGATATGGGAAATTCTTTAAGTCTCTCTTCATTCAGAATAACTTACACAGTTGGCTTTGTGTAGATACCCCTTATTTCACTGAAGAATTTCATCTCTGTTCCAATTTTGCTGACAGTTTTTAGCATGCATGGGTGTTGGATTTGTCAAATGCCTTTTCTGCATCAGTGGTCAAAATCCTTTTTATCCTTTTTGTTATTTATGTGGTTGATCACGTTAATTGCTTTTTCTGGTGTTGAACCAGCCTTGCATCCCTGGTATGAATCTAACTTGTTCATGATGGATTAGGTTTTTGATATGTTGTTGAATTCTATTGACTAGGATTTTGCTGAAGATTTTTGCATCTAGGTTTATGAGTGATATTGGTCTGTCATTTTCTTTTTTCCATGGATCTTTCCCTGTCTTTGGTACCAGGGTTATGCTGGCTTCATATAATGAATTTGGGAGTATTCTATCCTTTTCTATGCCGGGAAATAGCCTCAGTAATATTGAAATTAACTCCACTCTAAAAGCTTGGTAGAATTCTCCAGTGAAGCCATCTGGGTCAGGAGTTTTTTTGGTTGATAGTTTTTTTTATTACTTTTTCAGTCTCTTCCTTTGTGATGGGTTTGTTAAGCTGTTCTTCTCCTGTGACAATTTTGGTAAGTCTTGTGAATATAGAAATTTGTCTGTTTCCCCTAGGTTTTCAAATCTGTTGGAATATAGTCTTTTGTAGTATTCTGTTATACTTTTGATTTCAGTTGGGTCTTTCGTGACATCTCCCATCTCAGTTCTTATTTGGGTTATTCGTTTCCTCTTCCATTTTTCTTTTGTAAGTTTAGGCAGTGGTTTATTGACTTTGTTGATGTTTTCAAAGAGCCAGCTTTTGGTTTTGTTAATTTTTTCAATAGTTCTTCTATTCTCTGATTCATTTAGTTCTGCTCTAATCTTTATTATCTGTTTTCTTTTGGTGCCTGAGGGGTTCCTTTATTGCTCTCTTTCTACTTGTTTAAGTCATAGGATTAATTCTTTAGTTTGTGCCTTTTCTTCATTCTGGATGTGTGCATTTATAGAGATAAACTGTCCTCTGTGCACTGCTTTTGCTGTATCCCATAAGTTCTGGTAGGATGTGATTTCATTTTCATTTAATTCCATACATTTCTTTATAATGTCTTTCACTTCTATAATCTCAGGCTTTTTGAGCAGGGTGTTGTTCAGTTTCTATGGGTTCAAATTTCTACCTATGTCTTTTCTACTGTTGATTTCAACTTTTATGGCTTTATGGTCCAAGAAGATGTTTTGCAATAATTCAGTGAATTGGATGTTTTTGAGACTTGCTTTATATCCTAATACATGTCTATTCTGGAGAATGTTTGATGTGCATTAGAAAACAAGGTGCACTTATCCGTTGTTGGGTAAAAAGTTCTGTATATGTTGATGAGATCTAGTTGGTTGATTGTCAAAACGAGATCTTCTGAATCTTTACTCGGATTTTTTCTGGACGATCTGTCCATTACTAAAAGTGGAGCATTGAAGCCTCCTAGTATTATTGTGGAGTGATCTATGCCATTTTTCAGTGTTGTCAGCATTTGTTCAATGTATATATGTTATATACGTATATATATATGTGTGTATATATATGTATATATATATGTATATATGTTCAATGTTATAGCCTGCTTATGTATTGAACATTCAAGCAATAAATAGTGACTTTCCTTTGATGATGGTGGATTTTACATTAACGTCTATTTTATCTGAGATTAGTATTGTCACTCTGCCTTTTTTTGTAGGTTGTTAGCTTGGTATATATTTTTCCATCCTTTGATTTTCCATTTGTTCGGTGTGTTTCTTGTAAGCAGTATGTAGACTGATCATGTTTTTTAGTCCAAGCTGTTACTCTCTGCCTTTTAATTGAGCGTTTAATCCATTTACATTCAGTATAATTATTCAAAGATATGTGTTTAGTGCTGTCATTTTTGTGCCTTTATTTTTCTGTTGTTAACATATTCTTTGTTCCACTTAATATTCTCTTCTGGGTCATTTTTCTTTGAGTTTGCTTTTTAGCATTTTTAATGTTGTTTCTGTGTTTGTTGAGACTCCTGTATTATGTTTCTTGTTTTTATATGTAGCACTGTCAGTTTGGCTTGTGGCTATCCCATTAATCACCCTTAATGTTCCAACTTCAAACCAATCTTTAATTTCTGTATGTCACCTTAACTTCCTCTCCATTTGAGAGAGTTATACCTACTGTAATATATCCCTCTTTACAGTGTGATGATGTCATAAGTTTTCATGTAAAGATCACTGGTTCTTTACTTGTAATATTTTAGCTTTGATTGAGCTTTGTGACTTCTCTAAGTGAGTAGGACTCTGGATGCTGTGTCCTGCATTGCATCATTGAATACACATCTGATGTTATTGATTTTCTAAATGAAGAGCTTCTTTCAGTTTTTCTGTAGTTTTGGTTTGGTTTTTGCAAAATCTCTAAGCTTCTGTTTACCTGAGAATGTCTTAATTTCTCTATCATATTTGAGAGACAATTTTGTGGTATATATAATTATTGGTTGGAGGTTTTTCTCCTTCAAGGCTTTGTATGTGTCATCCCATTGCCTTTTTGCAATATGGTTTCTGCCAAGAAGTCAGAGGACTGCCTACAGGGCTTTCCTTTGTACATTAGTTTTGGTTTAAGCCTAGCTGCCTTTAAGAGCCTCTCTTTATGTTTCATTTCATTAAGCTTGATTATAATATGTCTTGGTATCTTTATTTTGGAGTCTGCCTTTTGTGGTGTTCAGTAAACATCTTGAATATCTATGTTATCTTCTTTCATGATGTCAGGAAAGTTTCCTGTCAGCAACTCTTCAGTAATTTTCTCTGTATTTTCTGTTATCCCTCCCTGTTCAGGAATTCCACTTATTTGTAGATTATTCCTCTTGATAGAAGCCCACATGCTTCTTAATGCTTCTTCATTTTTCTTGATTCTTTTGTCTGATTTCTCCACAAAAATGCCAGTGTCAGTTGTTTCATCTTCAGTCTAATTATGCATTCAATTTCCTCAGCCCTGCTCTTTTGGCTTTGCCTTGAATTATCTGATTCTGTAATCTTATTATTCATCTGCTGATTTTCAGATTGTTGATGTTCTAGCAGTTCGTATAACTTGCTTAGTTTTTCATTTTGTTCTGCTACACTTGGTTTAATCCCCAGAAGGACTCTATGAATGATTCTTTTGTATTCTACCTGTGATAATTTCAGAAAGGCTTCTTCATCTGGCAAGGTTTTTGATTCTTTGTTTTGAAAGTTTTCTGGAGCCATAGTGGTCTGCCTCTTTAAATGGTTAGATATTGATTGTTGTCTTAATGCCATGAAAAAGCTGTTCAGTTTCTCTGGTGTTACACCAACAAGAGATGTAGCGAACTTCTGAAAGGGAGTACAGGCACTGTTAGACTTGGCTGCCAGCTGCCAGTTTGTTCTCAAGGTGAAGTTGACTTATGTATAGTTTCTCTGGTAATAGAGAGGTTGTCAAGGCCTATGATGCTGCTCAACTTTCAGCTGGCCCCAGCTGAGTCCTCAGGGTTGGCAGGTCTCACCTCTTGACTGATAAAAATGGTAACCTATTTGTGCTGACTCTCCGGTATCATGCCAGTAGAGACTATGGCATACCTCAGGGAATGGAGAAGAGAAGGAGTTTCCACACTCAACTGCTAGGGACCACTGCATTCTCTAGATGTGCTTATCTTAGAAAGGATTTTCTGCTGACAGAGGTGTTGAGCAGCAGCAGCAGCCAACAGCAGCTGGGCCTCAGGGGTGGCAGACCCTGCCTCCTGGTTGACAAAGGTGGTACCCTACGTATGGAATCTCATGGAGGCACGCTGGATGGTGGCTCAGTAAGGGAGATGGAAATGGCATCAGAGCTGTTGTCATGTTAGCCTTGATGTCCTGAATGTCATCAAAATTCCTTCCTTTCAATTTCTTTTATCTTTAGGGAAAGAAAAAATTCATCAGGGACCAAACCAGGTGAGTAGATAGGGTTTTCCAACACAGTTACTTGTTTACTTGCTAAAAATCCCCTCACAGATAATGCTGTATGAGCTGGTACACTGACATGATGCAAGATCCATCAGTTGTTAGTGAAAAGTTCAGGTCATTTTTGTCTAAATTTTTAACTCAACATTTTCAAAGCTTCGAAATAGTAAACTTGGTTAACTGTTTGTCCACTTGGTACAAACTTACAATTCCTTTCATATCAAAAAAGGTTAGCAACATCATTTTGACTCTTGATTCAGACTAACAAAACACTTTTTGGTGATGGAGAACTGACTTTCATTGTGTACTTAGCTGCTTTGTTTCAGGGTCATATTGGTGCATTCATGTCTCATCACCAGTGATAACATAGCCCAAAACATCATCTTGCCTCTCCAAAAGGTCTTGCCAAACTTTGACTCTCCTTTGCTTTTGTTCATCAGTGAGCTCCTTCAGGAACATTTTTGCATATATCTTTCTCATGCCAAGATTTTCGGTTAAGATTTTCCTGTTTCTCTATCAATGTTTACTTGGTCTGCTATGCTTCTCATAGTCAGCCAAAAATTTTGATGCACAATTTGATAAATTTTTGCAACATTATGTGAGTTCTATTCACTACTGGCCTCCCTGACCTCTCTTCATCAGTAATGCTTTCACTTTTTCTCCCCTCAGAAATTTTTTTAATAGATTTACACACTGCCTTTTTCTTCAGGGCATTATCCCCATAAACTTGTACTAACTTGTCCTTGATTTCACTTCCACCCTTGCCAAGTTTAACAAGAAATGTCATATTTGCTTGTTGCTCCAATGCAAGCTCCAACATTCTTGCAGTGGCACACAAAAACATGCAACAGCAATAATGATCACCACTCAGCGAGACACTGCAATACATTGACATGAACACAGCTGTGAGACATTGATATACCAAGGTTATGAAACCTTACTGAGTTGCTTGTACAACGCTGCCAGTGTACGCATACAGTGGCAAGTTCATGAACTTAATTACCAAACCTCATAGATACATAGACCGCTGAAATAGAATTGAGAATCCAGGTATAATCCACCTATGAGCAGCTGATATTTGACAAATGTCAAGGTCTATAAATTGGGGAAAAAAGTCTTTTTAACAAATTATGTTGGCATAACTCAATATCCATCTACAAAAAAAAAATGGAACAAGACCCTTATCTCCCACCATACATAAAAACTGATTGAAAATGGATCACAAACCCAAATGTAAAATTTTAATAAATAAAAGTCATGGAAGAAAACATAGGGACAATGCTGGGAGTCCTAATACATGGCATAACAGATTACAAAATATTATGGATAATACACAAACGTCAGAATGGAAAATAGATAAATAGGAAAAATCAGACAGTTATGCTCATCAAAAGCCTTCACCAAAGGAGTTAAAGGACTACCTACAGACTGGGAAAGAATTTTTGGCTACTTGGTGTCTAATCTCCATCATCTAGAAGGTATTGCAAAACTTCAACAAGAAGAAGACCAATTACCAAATTAAACAATGAATCAAGTATATAAACAATCAACATCAAAGAAGACATCCAGGTGGCTAACAAATACACGAGGACATGAGATCATGAGTCATTAGAGAAATCCAAATCAAAACTACAATGATATATTGTCTCATTTCAACAAGGCTTGCATTCACCCAAAAACCACCAAATAATAAATGTTGGAGAAGCTGTGGAGAAACTGGAACTCTTCTACATGCTGGTAGTAAAACCACTATGGAAGTCAGTTTGGTGCTTTCTTAAAAATCTAGAAGTAGGGGCGGAGTCAAGATGGCAGACTAAGCACACGTCTCCTTATATCCCTCTGGAAACCAAGACCTGAATTGACAATTAAACAGAGCCTTCTGATCACCTAATCAGCCTCAGGACATGGTACAGAGCTGTTAATTGGGACTTCATACCACTCAGCAAAAAACCTCCTCTCTTTCGCTGACTCCCTCTCCTGGCTAGCCCCGACTCTCATGGAGGGAAGGTAAACGCACCATTTTGACTTTTTTTTCCTCTCTCTTGGCTGGCGGGCGGAGCTGGGTCTTGCCTGGCAGCTGGACTGAGACGTGCGGCTGAGGGGATAGGCAGGCGAAATTCCCATATTCTGAGAGCCAGGCTCGGGACTCTGTTAATCTAGACACTTTGAGCCTTTCGTTTTGTGGCTGCCTCAGCAGGATTTGTGCGGAGCTCTGCGGTCAGGGTGCGAGACACCATGTTGGTACCAAGATCTTAGCGGGACCTCATTCTTAGCCTGGGAGCCAGCGCCTGCAAATGGGACAGCGCTTCTCCAACAGAAAAGTGGTGATTTTACACAGTGCTGCCTACGTTGGGGGCCCTGCAACAGAAGCAGAGGAATCACTACCTCTTGGCACCTTTAGCCCCTCTGTCTGCTGCCTGTGTGGAGGATGCCATCTTGGATACGGTGGCCGCAGCTAGACCTAATTCTTAGCTTGGGAGCCAGAGCCTGCCCACAGGAGAGCGCTTTCCTATCACAAAACCAGCACCGGACGCAGTGTTGGATAAGGCTAGGCCCTGTCAGCAGAGGCCAACAGGGCAGTATCATTGCTGTATTCTGAACTAGTCTGTTATCATCTGGGGTTGAATATAGTGGTGCTTACTTTGTCAGATGAGAAGAGGGACCTCTACACCTGAAAACCTAACTGACTTGTGAACTGGTCAGATACCTTTTGCTTTAAATTTCAAGACAGCCTAGAGAAACATTTGCAATCCATCCTCTCAGTACCTCTTCCAGCCTCTATATACTCACATGGGACCCAAAAAGCAACAGACAATTGTGGCATACAAGTAATCACTCATGGCTTCAGAAGGCTCCCAAACAAAGCAAACAAGGAGTTATCCAGATGAAGAAACTTTTATGAAAGCATCAGGAAGTGAATACAAATTGATTATATATAGAGCCCTTCTAGACCTTATACAAAATGCAGCAGAACAAAATGAAAAATTAACCAAGTTGTTCGATCTCATGGAACACCAGTACTCTGAAATCCAACAGATCAAGAAGAAAATCAAAGATATAGAAACTTCCATGCAAAGCCAAGAAAACAGAACGGAATAAATGGAAAAAAGAATTTCTGACTTGGAAGACAGAGCTACTGATGCCAGTGTCTATGAGCAGAAATCAGAAAAAAGAAACAAGAAAAATGAAGAAACATTAAGAGGCATGTGGGATTCTATTAAGAGGAACAACCTTCAATTAATTGGAGTCCCTGAACAGAGTGAGACATCTGAGAACACAAAGAGTATTGTTGCTGAACTGCTGAAAGAAAAATTCCCAGAAATCATGAAGGAAGAGAATATAGACATCTCAGATGCATATCGTACGTCACCCGATATAGATCTCAAAAGAAAGACTCCAAGTCATATTATAATCAAGCTTAACAAAATGAAACATAAGCAGCAACTCTTAAAGGCAGCAAGACTCAAGGCAAAGCTAACATTCAGAAGAAACCCTGTAGGCTCTCGTCAGATTTCTCAGCAGAAACCATGCTGGCACGGAGACAGTGGCATGACACATTCAAAGTCCTGAAGGAGAAGAACTTCCAACAAAGAATTATATATCCTGCAAAACTGTCTTTCAAATACGAAAATGAAAATAAGACATTCCCAGATAAACAGAAACTCAGAGACTTTGTAAAAACCAAAACCAAACTACAAGAAATACTGAAAGAAGTTCTTGGCTTTGGCTTAGAAGAACAAAACCACAAACTTTATATTTGAGAACTACACACTACTTAATACTCTACTCATTTAGGGAAGGCTCCAAAGTAAATCACAGCCTTGATATGAAAAGAATCCAGTGATCATCATGAAAACTATGGTGTCATCATAATAAAAAGAGGGATGTACTACAGTCGTTATAGTCCTTCCAGATGGAGAGGAAGATGACAAGACTGGTAGTAATTAAAATTGGGTTTATAAATAGTTTATTAATGGGGTTCATAGGGGCAGCTGTAAAGCACAACAAAGATGTATCATACCATTTAAAGAAATCTAACACACGAGTCTCAACAACTATAAAACCAGCTCTGAAAAAGGTGAAAAATCAACTCACAAAAAAGAGTGTCCCAGAACAGACTAATAAGAACAGCAGAGAAAACATCAACATAAAAATAAACATATCACAATGGCAGCAGTGAATACACACCTATCAATAATTACATTGAATGTGAATGGACTGAATTCTCCAGTAAAGAGACACCGAGTGTAATCTTGGATCAAAAGACACGACCCATCCTTATGTTGTCTACAAGAAACTCACTTGAGACCTAAAGACAGGAACAAACTGAAAATTAAAGGATGGAAGAACATATATCAAGCTAACAATGAACAAAGAAGGGCAGAGGTGGCAATTCTAATCTCAGACAAAATCAATTTTAATGTGAAATCCTCCATCGTGGACAAAGATGGTCACTATTTATTGCTGAAAGGTTCAGTACACAAGCAAGACTTAACTATATTAAATATTTATGCACCTCATGCCAGAGCACCTAAATATGTCAAAGAAACACTGACTACGCTCAAAAGAGAGTTAGATGACTCCACAATAATAGTGGGAGACTTTAATACTCCACTCTCATTACTAGACAGATCATCTAGAAAAAAGCTCAGTAAAGATACAGAAGACCTCATTGACAAATTAACCAACTAAACCTCATTAATATATACAGAACTTTCCACCCATCAGCAGACAACTACACCTTCTTCTCCAGTGCACATGGAACATTCTCCAGAATTGACCACGTGATAGGCCATAATGCAATGCTCAACAAAATCCATACCATTGAATTACTGCAAAGCATCTTCTCAGATCATAAAGCCATAAAAGTTGAAATTAATAGCAGAAAAAATAGAGATAGAAAGTGGAACTCTTGGAAACTGAAAAACATCTTGCTCAAAAAAACATGGGTTATAGAGGAAATCAAGGATGAATTAAAGAAATTGATGGATTCCAATGAGAACGAAAACACTTCCTACCAGAACCTATGGGATACCGCCAAAGCAGTGCTCAGAGGTTTGTTTATCTCCATAAATGCACACATCTGGAAGGAAGAAGGAAACCAAATCAAGGAACTAACTCTACAGCTTGAACAAGTAGAAAGAGAACAACAGAGGAACCCCTCAGGCACCAGAAGAAAGGAGATCATAAAGATTAGAGCAGAGCTAAATGAATTAGAGAATAGAAAAAACAATTGAAAAAATTGAAAAGACCAAAAGCTGGTTTTTTGAAAAGATCAACAAAATTGATAAACCACTGGCTAAACTTACTAAAGAAAAGCAGGAAAGGAAACAAATAACCCAAATTAGAAATGAGAGGGGAGTTGTCACCACAGATGCAACAGAAATCAAAAATATCATAACAGAATACTATGAAAGACTGTACTCTAACAAATTTGAAAACCTAGGGGAAATGGACCAATTCCTTGACTCATACCACCTACCCAAATTATCACAGCATGAGGCAGAAATACTTATTAAACCCATCACAAAGGAAGAGATTGAAAAGGTCATCAAAACACTGCCAACCAAAAAAAGTCCGGGCCCAGATGGTTTCACGGCAGAATTCTATCAAGCATTTAGAGAAGAGTTATCCCCAATACTACTGAGACTATTTCACAGTATAGAAAGGGGTGGAGTACTCCCAAACTCATTCTATGAAGCTAGCATAACCCTGATACCTAAGCCCGGGAAAGATCCAACAAAGACAGAGAACTACAGACCAATACCACTCATGAACCTAGATGCAAAAATCTTCAACAAAATTCTTGCCAACAGAATACAACAACATATCAAGAAAATAATCCATCATGACCAAGTGGGATTCATACCAGCGATCAAGGCTGGTTCAACATCAGGAAAACAATTAATGTGATAAACCACATAAATAACACAAAAGACAAGGATCACCTGATTTTGTCCATTGATGCAGAAAAGGCATTTGATAAAGTCCAACACCCATTAATGCTAAAAACTCTTAGCAAAATGGGCATAGATGGCAAATTCCTCAACACAATAAGGGCCATTTATACAAAACCAGTTGCCCACATCATTCTGAATGGAGAGAGACTGAAAGACTTTCCCTTGAGATCAGGAAGTAGACAAGGATGCCCACTCTCACCTCTCCTATTCAACATTGTGCTAGAAGTTCTAGCCAGAGCAATTCGACAAGACAAAGAAATAAAGGGCATCTGCATCAGCAAAGAGGAAGTTAAAATCTCCTTGTTCGCAGATGATATGATTGTATATGCAGAGAACCCCAAGGAATCTATAAGTAAGCTACTCAAACTGATAGAAGAGTTCAGCAAAGTCTCAGAATACAAGATAAACAGTAGGATTCCTGTATACCAACAACGAGACTGTTAAGGATGAAATTATCAAATCAATACCATTTACAATAGCCCCTAAGAAGATAAAGTACCTAGGAATTAATCTAATCAGAGAAACAACAGACCTTTACAAAGAGAACTACAAGCCCTTACTACAAGAAACTAAGAGAGACTTAGATAAATGGAAAAACCTACCCTGCTCATGGATAGGAAGACTTAACATTGTGAAAATGTCTATTTTACCCAAAGCAATTTATTTATATAATGTAATCCCAATACAAGTTCCAGCATCATTTTTTAATGAGATGGAGAAACAAATCACCAATTTTGTTTGGAAAAGGAAGAAGCCCCGGATAAGTAAGGCACTACTAAAGAAGAAGAACACACTGGGAGGCCTCTCATTACCCGACCTTAGAACATACTACACCGCCACAGTGGTCAAAACAGCCTGGTACTGGTACAAGAACAGACAGATTGATCAATGGAAAAGAATTGAGACCCCAGAGATGACACCATCTGCCTATGAACAGTTGATATTCGACAAAGGCCCTAAGACATTAAACTGGAGTAAAAACAGTATCTTCAACAAATGGTGCTGGCAAAATTGGTTATCCATCTGCAATAAACTGAATCAAGATCCGTATCTTACACCTTATACAAAAACCAACTCCAACTGGATAAAAGACTTAAATATCAAACCTAAAACGATAAAGCTCATCCAAGAAAAGGTAGGAACAACAATGGAACTTTTAATACACAATGAGGACAGACTCCAAAATCTGTCAAAGAAACCACAATCAACAGAAGAAAAAGTAGATAAATGGGAACTATTAAGAATCAAACACTTTTGCTCATCCAAAGACTTTATTAATAGAATTAAAAGAACACCCACAGAATGGGAAAAAATATTTGGCAACTCTAGGTCAGACCGACGCCTGATCTCCATAATCTATAAGATACTACAAAATATCAAGAAGAAGAAGATAAAGCATCCAATTAAGCGATGGGCAAAGGAGATGGACAGACACTTCACTAAAGAGGAGATCCAGGCAGCCAAAAAACACATGTGGACATGTTCACGATCTTTAGTTATTAAAGAAATTCAAATCAAGACAACAATCAGATACCATCTCACCCCAACAAGATCGGCCATGATCCAGAAAACACAAAACAACAAATGCTGGAGAGGCTGTGGAGAAAGTGGAACCCTCCTACACTGTTGGTGGAGTTGCAAAATGGTCCAGCCTCTTTGGAAGGCAATCTGGTGCTTCCTTAAAAAAATGGATATCGATATACCATTTGACCCAGTAATTCCGCTACTTGGAATATATCCTACAGATTCAAGGCCTTTCACACCAGTGGACACACGCACCAGAATGTTTATCGCCCCACAGTCCATGACAGCAAAAAGATGGAATCAACCCAGATGCTCAACAATAGAAGAATGGATAGGTAAACTATGGTACATATACTCAATGGAGCACTATGCAATGATAAAGAATAACGATGATTCCAGGAAACATCTCCTAACCTGATTTCAACTGGAAGACATTATGTTGAGTGAAAGTAGTCAGCGACAAAGGGACAAATACTGTATGAGACCTCTACGATAAGATCTCAAAAACAGACTTGTGTATAGAAGAAAAGACACTTTGACAGCTGTAAGGGAGGGGAGGGAGGGAAGGTGAGGGGGGGAGGGTTTAGTTTAGATAGTTACTAGAAATCTAGTTGGGAGAAAGTGGTGATAGCACACATTAGAAACAAGAACAACATTAAGTGGACTTCAGCATAACTTGAGTACTCCTTCCATCTTGACTCAATACTGCAAGGATAGAGTAGCTGGGGCAGGGGGCGGGAGACCATGCTCTTAGGCAAATTCCAGGCCAATTGGCACAACTAGCGTCTTGCTAAGAGAGCTCTCTGCACCCCACATTGGTGAGTGGCGTCTAGGGTCTTAAAAGCTGCCAAGCTGCCATCCGAGGACACAGCAAATGGTCCCAACTCAGCAGGAACGGATGCTCACCGAGGACCAAAATGATGTGTGGTAAAGATAACCGAGAAGACAGAGAGACCCACAAGAGTGGGTGCCTACATCGACTTGGGACTGCAAGAACTGGATGGTGCCCGGCCACCACCAGTGATAGCCACAATGGAGCTCACAGAGAGGAGTCTCACTGGCAACACAAGAATAAAAAGGGGTGCATCATGAGCTCTCCACTAAAAGACCTAAATTGATGGTCCAGCAGTTTTGGGGTTCCTCTGAGAGCATGGCCCCTGGCCCTGATGCTGCCCTTTCCCATAAATTATAACAAAGGTCCACTCTTTGGACAGGAATGGATTGGACTTGGCAATGCAGAGTGACCATATAGTGGAAGCACTTTGGGGTTCTATACATCTACAGGATATCATCTTGGTGACCTCTGGCTGGAGGAAGGGAGTGGACGGAGAGGAGGGGAAAGGAGGTTGTTGGCAGGATGAGACATGTATGGAGCAGAGAGGAATAGTGTGCAGTCACCGGACAGGGAGAGCAGTGGAAGCTGCATATAGGTGGGCACGTAAATTTATACGTGAATGTACATTTTCACTCAGTTATGTTAAATAAAAATAAAAAAATAAAAAAATGAAAAATAAAAATAAAAAATAAAGGAATTGACACCATCAAAAAAAAAAAATCTAGAAGTAGAAATACCATATGATCCAGCAATCTTACTTCTTGGAACATAATCTAGACAAAAGAGGGCTGTCACATGAACATGTACATGCACATCACTGTTTATTGCAGCACTGTTAACAGTAGCAAAAACATGGAATCAACGTAGGCACCCATTAGCAGATGAATGGATAAGCAAACTATGATATTTTCACACAATGGAACACTAGGCAATGATAAAGACCAACAATGATCTTAGGAAACGTCTCATAACATGGAGTCATCTGGAAGACATTATGCTGAGTGAAATTGGCAGTGGACAAATACTAGTATAAGGACTTAAAAGGCTTATGCACAAAAGAAAATAATCTTTGATAGTTACAAGGGGGTGGGAGAGAAGGGGGTAATTATAGATTAGCTAGTAGGCAGGAATTGGGTTAGGTGAAGGGAGTGACAGCACACAGCAGAATGGAAGTTAGCACAGCTGGAGTATACCAAAAACTGAACTGTTTCTAAATACAAACCAATATTTTGAAGGACAGAGTAGCAGGGACAGGGTTCCGGGGACCACAGTTTCAGCGAACATCTAGGCTAATTGGCATAACTACCTTTTTTTTAAAAGAAAATATTCTGCATTCCACTTTGGAGAGTGGCCTCTGGGGTTTTAAAACCTAGCAAGTGACCATGTTAAGCAGCATCAGTTGGTTCAGATCCACCTGGAGCAGAGGAGAATGAAAAACATCTAAGACATGAGGAAAATATGAGCCCAAGAGACAAAAGTACCCTATGATTGAAGACTACATCAGCATGGGACCAGGAGAACTAGAAAGTGCCCGGCCACCACCAATTGATGCCCTAACAGGGAACACAATATAAAGTCCCTGCTGTAGCAGGAGAAAATCAATGTACAGAACTTGAACTCTATTAAAAGATCATACTTGGTCATCCATAAGACTGGAGAGTCCCCTGAAGATAAGACTTCTGAACTTTGTTACCCTAGAACTTAAAACAGTACTGAAGCTAACTCTTCAGACAAAGATTGGACTGGGGTGACGCTGGTGAAGAATATGTTTCTTGGCTTAAGTATATACATGAGGGTGTTTGAGTAGCTTTTGTCAGGGGTAAGATTAGCAGGTAGAAGGGGCCAGAAGTTGGTTTAATGGATGTAGGAAGTACAGGGTAGACAGTAGGAGGGTGTTCTCACAGAGTGGAGAGAGTAGCTAGAGTTCCATAGCAGTGTGGGTGCTGGCTTTTACATGGTAAATTAACTTAGATTGTAAACTGTCACTGAAAGCACATAAATTTTAAAAATACAGAATTGTAAGATAGTAAACTTGTGTTGTTTTAAGCAGTAGGTTGGTGGTAATTTAGTACAGCAGCCATAGCAAACAAATACATGTAGGTTGATAACTTATCCTCAGCTAAGGATATCACTATCATAACTAATACTTAGTGAGCACATGCTATGTGTTGAGCATAAAACATATACAACCTCCTTCATCCCTCTGCTAAGCCATACTACTCACCTAGGAAGTCAGCAATGTTATTATCACCCCTCAATTTTGTGGATTAGGGAAACTGAGGCTTTGAAAATTGAGTAACTGCCCAATATTGAGCCCAAGTTTGCTGATTTCAGTTACCTATAGTCCACATTTCCTCTCTCAGAGTCTCAAAAATATTCTTCCAGTCGTTGACACTTACCCCAAATGGAAGCCCTTCTGTAGGCTGAATACAAACCTATTACTATATACCTCAAAGAGAAAAGCTCAGTTTTCAACAAGATTAGCTTTCTCTTCTAAATTTAACCAAGATGAACACTGGATTATCATGTGAAGGCTGTCTTCCCTTCTTAACTTATCAGCTAGGAGGAGATGGAATAAAAGCTACAGAGGCTGCCCTGGGGCTCATCCAGCCTTGAAGCTGAAATGTAGGATTCACCAGTGTGCACAGAAGTGCCTTAAACCACACAACCTACCAAGCGGTGCCCCTTAGATAGACACGGAACAAATGGGAAAGCTGTCACTTGTATTCTTTGTAGCCATGTTTCTTGTTGCCTCTAACTGGAGAGAAGAACAACCTGCCAATGAGGCTAGAGAAGTACTAGGACACCTCTGTCCTTCAAGTGGGGACAGTCACCCCAGGCCTAGGCTATACTCGGACAGGGAGAAATCTTAGCAGACTGTATGGGGCAGGAACAGATACTTTCTTGGATGACTGCAGACAGCAGTACTGACGGTGCATCCGGAGTTAGTTCACTTGGGTTCAGATCTGAACACTGGCACTTTAGCTATGTGACTTGAAACAAATAACCACTCCAAGCTACCATATCTGATCTACAAAACGGAAATGATCATTAATTTCTGCTTTCCAGGGTGACTGACATCTAACTGATATGATGTTTGTAAGGATCTTTGCTCAGTGTCTAGAATATGTTAAGTGCTCAGTACATGGAAACCACTGATGTTTACATCCTCACTCTCCCGGGCTTGCAGGATGACACGCATTTTTTGGCCCTTTTCCTGTTTCATTGCCATGAAGAGGGGCCCGGCCAACCTCAGAACAGACATAGATGGCTACTAGCCCCTAACACCCCACCTGACTGCCACCAGAATCAGCGGCCAGAGTACAAATATGTGCACACCTCTTGCACACACACACCTTCTTCAACCCCTCCTCCTTGAAATGCCCGCCATCTGTATTCCTTCCAGAAGACAGAAAATTGAATTACCAATGAACGTCACAGGATAAGTGGTACTGTGGGCATTTTTGGTGTTCTTCTCCATATTTTTTCTATTTTATAAATATTTGTGCAGTGACTATGAGGTACATTTCCCTAACTGATAGGATGGTTCCAAACAAAACCCACTGCAGTAGGGTTGGGTACGACTCATAGCTACCCAAGAGGTCAGAGTACAACTGCCCCACGGAGTTCTCAGGGAGCACCTGGTGGCTTTGAATTGCCCACATTTTGGTTAGCAGACATAGAACTTAACCCACTATGCCACCAGGGCTTATGAAGGTTAAGTAAGATAATGCTTGTGAAAGGCCTAGGACAGCATCTCTCAGTGAAAACTGGCTGTCATGAAAAAAAAAAAAAAACTAAACGAAAGCCATAGTATATCTTTTATAGGACTTTATGCTTTACAAAGCATTTCCATATGCTTCATTTCATTTACTTATTCATGATTGAGATGGATATTATTATTTCTGTTTTACAGATTGGGAAACTGAGGCTCAAGGATATCAAAAAGACTGGTCCCGGACTTGGCAAAAAGCAGTAATATAATTGAGTAAGGAGTACATTTGGGGACCATGATGCTACTCTCTGTTCAGGACTACAGGGCCTTGGTTCCATGCTGTGGCTCACCAACAGCTCCTTGAGTCCCTGACATAAAAGACCGACTGCCTGGCACTCATCCCTGTTTCTGAATTTTGTGTTAATTCCTGAATCTACAAATCAGGTATTACTCTCTTATTCCTACAAGCCTTACCCACTGTTCGAGATCAAGAGAAAGGCACAGAAGGGAGGCAGGTTTCCCCAAAATGGTAACTGGAAGGATGCAGAACACAGCAGCATGGGACAAGGGCTACTCCAGCAGGCAGTGAGCTCACAGCGCCCCTCAGAGAAGCTATGGATGAGGACACAAGAGACCCCACTTCACCACGAATCCAAAGGGAATCTTTTAAAGTATTTATTTTTTGTATAATAGCTCAAATACCTGCTCTTTTCTTATCTTGTAGGCAAAAAGTTTTTGAGTACAAAAGATCTGTTCAGTACTTTGAACTCCTTGACATAGGGAGGAAGGTCACAAAGTGCATGCTAAAAGAGTCATTTTTCCATTCATTCATTTATTGAACACATACGCACTGAGAATGCACCACATTCTGTTCTCAGAATTGAGAATACAGCTGTGAACAAGAAACAGCTTCCCCAGTCTTTATGGAGCATGCTAATACCAGGTGCCATTGAGTCAACTCTGACACATAGCAGCCCATGTATGTCAGAGTAGAATGTGCTCCATAGGATTTTCAGTGGCTCATTTTTGCATGTAGATCACCAGGCCTTTCTTCTGAGATGCCTTCGAGCAAACTCCAGCCTCCAGCCTTTCATTTACCAGCCAAGTGTGCTAACTGTTGCACCACTCAGAGCGTCCTCAAGGAGCATACCAAAATCAAACCTGATGCTGTCAGGTTGGGAATTGAACTGCTGAGCTTTTGGTTAGCAGCCAAATACTTCAACCGCTGTACCACCAGGGCGCCACAGCTAGTATAGTCATATTACCGACTTTTTGGTTAGCAGCCCAAGCTCTTGACCACTATGTCACCAGGACTCTCATTAATGGAGTACAGAGTATAGAAAATCCAAACCCAAATTGTCAGTAACTATTATTTTTAGGTATTTTTTGCAGCATTTTGGTCCCAATAGGAAAGAAAGTGTCACTCCCCTGCTTCTAGGAGGAGAGACTAGAGTACACTGAAAAATGTAAGCTAATCTAAGCACACGCTTAAGTCAACAGTTGCTAGTATGGATAAGCTATTGTCCAGTCCAGGACGTGTGGGTTCCTCAGCCTATATTTTAATAGGCATATAGGAAAATCTTTGCTATGTTTAAAACTGGTTTAAAAAAAAAAAAAGCCTCTTTGCTTGTAAGCATTTTTCTCATCTAAAGTTGTAAATGTTGTCTCCTTTGAAGGAGGTAAACATCTGCTATACTCCAAAGTCATAAACAAGTTTTAGATTATACCAAAAACTATGGAATACGTTGATTAATTATGGTATAATTTGTAGAAATTTTACACAGCGAATGATACAACGGTTTATGTAATTTGGGGTGTAATCGATACGGTGGATACAGCTGGAAACCACTAGACAGAGAGGCAGTACCAGAGTCCCCAGGGTCTCCAATTAGCACCTAGTTCTGGCTGTCTGCCTTGACATCTCCCTGTGTCTTCCCAGAGGGCCCTAAGCTAGTATGGCTGACCGTGCAGAAGATGAAGACAAAGACTTCTGCGAGCAGAAGACCACAATTATTCCTGCTAAGTAAGTGTGTGGCTGCCAAACCAGGAATGAAACTGGTCAGGCCCCACGTGGCAGAGAGCTTCCACCTGCTCCCTCATGCTACCTCACAGTCACCTCCTAGCTTGTTGAAGGAAATAAATGTGCAAATGCTGTTTATTCAGGAGGTATCTGTGGTGACAGCTCCTACTCCTTGACATCCTGAACCTAGGTTCTTGTTTTAATGTGTGGTATAATTTCTCAAAATAAAATACCGGCTATATCACTAGGTACATTGCCAATAAAGAGCCCACTGTGCTTGAAATTCCCCCACTTATCATGAATAGTCAGATTTGGGCTATGTTGGAATGAAGCTGCAATTTTTCCCAGGGCCTCTGTTCCTCACACTCTTGCTTTTTATCATCCAGAAGGCCAACCAGTCAACTTCCCCACGGGCCTCCCAGGGTCTGCTTTGTGTCTGCAGCTCGCACAACACAGTTGCTCCCCTTTCCAAAAGCTCTATGAGCTTAGAGCTCTGGGAGACAAATTTGTGCTTTACTGTCATACACACTCTCGTAGATGTTACATCTCTGGCTTGGGGATCCAAAAACATTCCAAAACAGTGCCCCATTTGTAAGTGGTTTCTTTACTCTGCTCTCATCCCTATCCTGCACCCAACCAGACTGCCTCACTGTAAGTACTGTTTAAATAGAAATAATAAAATAAAGATTTAAAGTCTAAATCCTGCACAACCCCCTACCCTCACTTCCCAGTCTCTAGGATGTTAACAGTGTGTGCTGGGACTCCTGCCTCTGTTAATCAGTTCCTAAAACACCCTGCCCACCTCGTTCTTCAGGCCCAGCTAGGCCTCACAGTCGGCTAGATGATGCCGCACCCTCTCCATGATCCCGGCCATCAGGGCTTCTCCGGGAGCTGATCTCAAAGACAGGTCATATCGCCACACATTGTGGTGCCAAGGGATTCTTCTTAGGGTTTGGGCTTTTACAAAATGCTTTAAATTCACTTTGACTATCACTCCCCTGCACCTCCCTGCTCTTTCCTTCCTCTCCTCATCAACAATAAGAATAATGGTGTATTAATATGCAATGTGAACATAGAAATTACGATGTTGGTTTTTTTACAGAGTATCCCATACCCAAGCACCACCCTGAAGTCCTCAAGGCTTGCCCAGGGATCACAGTCTACTCTCCTCCAACCCCAACCTCTTTCTCAGGCAGAAGTTGTCTGAAAGCCACTTCCTAAAGACCCCTGTCCCCTGAAAGTTTGTCATGCTGTGGAGGCTTCTATGTTTCTATGATGCTTGAAGCAATGCAAATATTTAAAATACCAGCAGCAGAGCTTCCAGACTAGGACAAACTAGGAAGAAAAGCCTGGCAATCTACTTCTGAAAAATTACTAAGGTTGAAATGGAAAAAGTTCCAATCTGTGTTTGAGTGTTCTGGTTCTTTGTGTCTTTCTTTCAGTGTTACTTTCTTGTATGCTTCTGTATTATCAGCATTTTGACAATTTTTCTACCACTGGATTAAAAAATGGAAAAAAAAAAGAATTGTGTTTATCCCATGTTTTTCCCTCAAGCATTCAGATTGAGTAACTAGACAGACAACCCTGTTTCTCACTAAGCCAGCATCGCACTTCAGAAATTGGCTGGTATAGTCAGTAGAAAAACCAAGTAAGAGATCCCAGCAGGGACATTGCCCACTCCTCCCTCACTCATGGTGCGGTGGACATCATGGATTTGTTACAACACCGCAATCAGCCTTGACCTAGAAGTTCTCTCTGAGAAGGACCCTAGGGAGCCACTTCTAATTTCTCAGTGTTGGCTTGTGAGATGAAATATATTTTCAATCCCTTAACTAGCTGAACTGTGTCAAAATGAGACAATTGTTGGTACAGTCATGTCCACTGTTGCAGCCACTGGGTACTCTGAATGCCTTTCAACCTAGGAGGGTCATCTTCCAGCACTATATCAGACAATATTGTGGTGTGATCCATAGGGCTTTTATTGGGTAATTTTCTGAAGTAGATTGCTGGGTGTACTCCTCATCTGTCTTAATCTGGAAGCTCTACTGAAATCTCCACCATGGGTGACCTTGCTAATACTTGAAATACTGGTGACACACCATCTAGCATCACAGCAATATGCAAGTCACCACAGTATGACAAACCAGCTCTGCTTAATTTCTTCTGTATTTAGGATTATTTTCTAAGATAAATAATAATTGTTTTTAGCTCATCCCAAAGTCTTGTTGGGAACCAGAAGTCCTTTAAAGCAGACATATCACTCACTCTGGTTCTGGTACCAGACACGATGACAGAGGAGCTGGGCTGGATATTAGAGCTCGTCAGTGCAAATCAATCTGAGAAGTGCTCTAAGCATCAGCTCCAGCACTAGAGGTGCCCCCAAGTCAACCCACCTCTTGACCTTTCCACTTAGGCTCTTCCTTCTAGTTAAAATAGCTTGTCCTAGAACATTACTGCACAGCATATCTTCTCACACCATGCCTACCCTTTGAGCATTTCATAACCTAAACTTTTTTTCTTCCCAGTCTGAAGCAAACATGGTAATAATAATAATAATAATAACATCACTGCATTCTGCTAACATCTGCTCAAGACAGCTTCCAATTTAGTGACACCTACCCTCAGTCGGAATATTCAAAACTGTGCTAAGTGCCGTTATTATACCACTCACCTTCCTTTGATGCTTGCAAACGTTTATTGTTTTGCATTTTGCAAAGTTTTCATAAAAAAAGAGAAATGATAATTTCCTGTATTTTGATCTCAATTCTCTCTCCCAAAGGCAAATGAGGTCTGACGATTAAGTTTGTAAACTCATCTTAGAAAAAGTGCTACATATCTCATTGCTCAAGATCACTACAGTCACCTTTGAAGTACTCCCCTTGGGAAGCTATGCATCAATGTGAGTGCCTAGCCCACCCTTGAAAGCAATTTTGGGACTCTTTTTCTGGAGTGGCCGTCAGAGCTGTCATCACATTACTTTCAATGTCCTGAATGTCATCCAAATGTCTTTCTTTCAGTATTTCCCTTATCTTTGGGAAAAGATTAAAGTCATTGAGGGCCAGATCAGGTGCGTAGGGAGGGGGTTCCAATACAGTTATTTATTTACTGGCTAAAAGCTCCCTCACAGACAGCTGTACAATTAAGTTTGCCAGCTTGCCACCTGGCCAACATGTGTAACGGCCATTCCAGAAAGAGTTACAAAACTGCTTTGAAAGGTGGAGTAGGCATCACATCAGTGCACAGGTTCCCAAGGGGAGTACTTAAAGTGGACTACAGTGATATTCAGCAGTGAGGTATGTAGCACTTAGAACAGTTAAGTTTGCAGACTTAATTGTCAGGCCTCGTACCTTCAGCATCATTACAATCAAGTCTTTGTTGGATTTGTGTGTGTGTGTGTGTGAGATCAGGTGAAAGTATACAATCCACGTTAATTTTGCATGCATACCTATCTGCACCTCCTTCTGCTCTCCCTGCCCAGTGATAGCACACTCCTCTTTTTCCTTCTATACTTGTCATATCCCATTAACAAACTATGGTCCCCTTCTATCCACTCTCTTCTCTCCCATCTAGATAGAGACCAGTAGAACAGCATCCTATAAATGCATACAGCCATAAAGTACATACACCACAAGGTCACATTGTGTCCTCAGGTCCACTCCATTTTTGTCCAAAGAATTGACCTCAGTAGTGTTTTCTAGGCAGGAGCAGCAGCAGGATTAGGGACTATGCCCTCCAATGGATCTCCCAGGCTGTCAGACTATCAATTGTGGTCTTTCAGTAGGGTTCTTGACCTGCACTGCTCTTTTTCTCATATTGCCACAGGCACTCAACACGGTATGCCCCATCACAGCTGTCTTTGGTGGTGGCCCGGCACCATCTGGCTCTTCTGGTCACATGTTGGTGCAGTCTCCCATTTACATGGGTCCTTCCGTCTCCTGAGCTCTGTTTAATTCATGTCTTTGTTGCTGTCAGTGATCATCTGTTTCAGAAGAGTTGGGACCATTTGTTGAAACTCAGATGACAGCTTGCTAGCTTTTAAGACACCAGATGCCACTGACCACTATGGAGTGCAGAAGACTTCCAGCAATAGGCTAGTTGTGCCAGCTGGCTTCAATGTCCCCCAAGACCATGGTCCCCAGAAGCCACCCTGGCTACTCTGTCCTTGTAATATCGGGTTGAGATTAGAAGAGCTTTCAGTTTATGGTGAAGTCCAGTTAAGTTGATCTACTGTCTACTGTATGCTGTGACTGCTTTCACCTAACCAAATTTCTGTCAACTATCTACTCTACGCCCAACCTCTCCCTCTGTCCCCACCTTTGTGGCTGTCAAAGAGTCTTTTCTTCTGTACGTAAGTCTAATTAAGTCCTTATAGCAGGGGTCTCATACAAAATTTTTGGATATATTTTAGGATATTTTCCTTTTGCCACTGACTGATTTCCTTCAGTATAATGTCTTAACAGTTGAAACCAGGTTATGAGACGCTTTCTAAAATCATCATTGTTCTTTATCACTGCATAGTGTTCCACTGAGTATATATACCACAGTTTGTTTATCCATTTATCTGTTGATGGATATCTAGGTTGATTCCATCTTTTTGCTATTGTGGACTGTGCTGCAATAAACATTCATGTGCATGTATCTGTTCATGTGACAGCCTTTATTTCTGTAGGATATATTCCAAGTGGTGGGATTACTGAAGTAAATGGTGTGTCTATTTCCAGCTTTTTAAGGAAGTGGCAGACTACTTTCCAAAGAGGTACCATTTTGCAATCCCACCAGCAGTGAAGGAGAGTTTCCATCTCTCCACAGCTTCTTCAGTGTTTGTTGTTTTGTGTGTTTTGGATCATGGCCAACCTTGTTGGGATGAGATGGTATTTGATTGTAGTTTTGATTTGGATTTCTGTAATAGCTAGTGATTGTGAGCATTTCCTCATGTATCTTTCAGCTGCCTGGATGTCCTCTTTGGTGAAGTGTTTGTTCATCTCCTTTGGCCATTGTCAGTTGGATTATCTACCTTTCTCTTGTTGATATTTTGCAGTACCTTGTAGATTATGGAGATTAGACATTGGTCCAACATGCAGTTGTCAAATATTTTTTCCCGTAGTGTAGGTGACCTTTTAACTCTTTTGATAAATTCTTTGGGTGAGCAAAAGTGTTTGATTCTTAACAGTTCCCATTTATCTATTGTCTCTTCTACTGATCGTGCTTTGTCAGATTTTGAAGTCTGTCTAAGCTGTGTATTAGAAATTTCATTGTTGACCCTACTTCTTCTTGGATGATCTTTTTTGTTTTAGGTTTGCTATTTAGGTCTTTGATCCATTTTGAGTTAGTTTTTGTGTAAGGTCTGAGATATGGGTCCTGTTTCAGTTTTGTGCAGATGGACATCCAATTTTGCCAGCACTGTTTGTTAAAGAGACTGTTTTTACTCCAATTTACAATCTTTGGGCCTTTGTCATTTATGAATCAGTCATAAGAGGCTGGTGATATTTCTGGGGTCTCAATTCTGTTCTATGGGTCTATATGTTTCTTTTTGTACCAGTACCAGGTTGCTTTGACTACTGTGGCAGTGTACTGGGGTTTAAGGTCATGTAATGTGAAGCCTCCCACTGTATTCCTCTTCTTCAGTGGTATTTTACTTATCCGGGGTTTCTTACCTTTCCAAACAAAACTGGTGATTTGTTTCTCCATCTCATTAAAAGAATGACACTGGAATTTGTATTGGGATTGCATTGTATATGTAGATTTCTTTGTGTAAAATAGACATTTTCACAATATTAAGTCTTCCAATCCATGAGGAGGGTAGGTTTCTCCATTTATCTAAGTCTCTCTTAGTTTCATGAAGCAAGGTCTTGTAGTTCTCTCTGTATGGGTCACTTATTTCTCTAGTTAGAGTTATCCGTAAGTATTCTATCTTCTTGGGGATTGCGTAAATTCTATTGATTTGGTGATTTCTTCTTTGATGATCCCTTTGTTCGTATAAAGGAATCCTACTTATTTACTTACGTTTATCTTATATCCTGATACTTTGCTGAACTTTTCTATTAGTTGGGATGGTTTGCTTATGGATTCTTTGGGATTCTCTGCATATACAAGCATGTTATCTGGAAATAAGGAGATTTCGCTTCTTCTTTGCCAGTGTAGCTGCCCTTTATTTCTTTGTCTTATCTCAATTCTCTGGCTAGTACCTCTAGTACAATGTACTAGAGGGGAATCCTTTCAGTCTCTCTCCATTCAGGATGATGTAGGCAATTGGCTTTGTGTAGATGTCTCTTAAGTCATTGAGGAATTTGCCTTCTATTCCTATTTTGCTGAGAGTTTTTAGCATGAATGTGTATTGACTTTGTCAAATGCCTTTTCTTCGTCACTGACAAAATTAAATGATTCTTATCCTTTGTGCGATTTATGTGGTTGATCACGGTAATTCTTTTTCTGATGTTGAACCAGCCATACATCCTGGTATGGATCCAACTTGGTCATGATGAGTTAGTTTTTTGATATGTTGTTGAATTCTGTTGACTAGGATTTTGCTGAAGATTTTTGCATCTAGGTTCATGAGTGATATTGGTCTGTAGTTTTCTTCTTATGTGGAATTTTTCCCTGGCTTTGTTATCAGGGTTATGCTAGCTTCATAGAAAGAATTTGAGAGTAATCCATCCCTTTCTATGCTGTGAAATAGTCGCAGTAATATTGGAGTAAACTCCTCCCTAAAAGTTTGGTACTATTCTCTGGTGAAGCCTTGTGGACCAGGACTTTTTTTGGTTTGTAGTTATTTAATTACTGTTTTGATCCCTTCCTTTGCAATGGGTTTATTAAGTTGTTCTACTTCTCCTCATGATAATTATGGTTGGTGATGTGAATCCAGAAATTTGTCCATTTCCCCTAGGTTTTCAAATCTGTTGCAGTACCATATGTTGTAGTATTCTGTTATAATACTTTTGATTTCAGTTGGGTCTGATTTGACATTTCCCATTTCATTTCCCATTCAGGTTATTTGTTTCCTCTCCTGTTTTTCTTTTGTAAGTTTAGCCAGTGTGTTTTGATTTTGTTGATCTTTTCAAAGAACCAGCTTTTGGTTTTGTCAATTTTTTTCAGTTGTTTTTCTATTCTCTAACTTATTTAGCTCTGCTCTAATCTTTATTCTCAGTTTTCTTCTGGTGCATGAGGGTTTTCTGTTGCTCTCTTTCTTCTTGTTCAATCTACAGGGTTAATTCCTTGGTTTGGGCCCTTTTTTCATTCTGGATATGTGCATTTATAGAGATAAATTGACCTCTGAGCACTGCTTTTGCTGTATCTCATCGGTTCTGGTAGGATGTCTTTTCATTCTCATTTGCTTCTATAAATTTCTTTATTTCATTCTTGATTTCTTCTATAGTCCTGGCTTTTTGAGCAAGGTGTTGTTCAATTTCTATAAAGTCAAATTTCTACTTATGTGTTTTCTACTGTTGATTTCAACTTTTATGGCTTTGTGGTCCAAGAAGATGCTCTGTAGTAATTCAATGGTTTTGCATTTTGTTGATATTTGCTTTAGGTCCTAACACCTGGTCTGTTTTAGAAAATATTCCATGTGCATTGGGGAAGAAAGTGTACTTACCTGTTGATGGATAAAAAGTTCTGTATATGTCAATGAGGTCTAGTTGAGTGATTGTCACAATCAGGTCTTCTGTATCTTTACTGAGCTTTTTTCTGGATGATTTTTCCATTACTGAAAGTGGAGTGTTGAAGTTTCCAACTACTATTGTGGAGTGATCTATCTCCTTTTTCAATGTTGTCAGTGTTTGATCAATGTATTTAGATGCTTTGGTATTGGGTGCATAAATACTTAATGTTGTTATGTCCTGGTTATGTAATGAACCTTTAAGCAATAAATAGTGACCATCCTTGTCCATAATGGTGGACTTTACAGTAAAGTCTACTTTATCTAATATTGGTATTGCCACTCCTGCTCTTCTTTTTATGTTGTTGGTATATATTTTTCCATCCTTTGATTTTCAGTTTGTTCATATCTTTGAGTCTAAGGTGTGTTTCTTGTAAGCAGCATATAGATGGGTCATGTCTTTTGATCCACAGTGTCACTTGTTGTTTCTTTATTGGAGCATTCAGTTCATTTACATTCAGCGTAATTATTGACATGTGTGTGTTTAGTGCTGTCATTTTGATGCATTTATTGTTTTGTATGTTGTTCTTAATCTTCTGGGTCATTTCTCTTCATGGATTGACTTTTCATCTTTTTCAGTATTGGTTTTGGGTTTGTTGAGACCCCTATATTATGTTTCCTGCTTTGATGTGTCACACTGCTACTTTCCTTTGTGGCTACCTCTATGACCCCCCCCCCTTAGTATTTGAAATTTAAACCAGTCTTTAACTTCTGTATATCTTTTTAAATTCCTCTCCATTTGAAAGGATTATAACTACTGTAATATTTCCCTCTTTTTAGTGTGATGATGTCACATTTTTTGTGTTAAGATCACTGGTTCTCTTCATTTACTATTGTAGCTTTGATTGAGCTTTGTGAGTTCCTTAACTGAGTAGGGTTCTGGGTGCTGTGTCTTTCACTGTATACTCCTTAAGTATACACTTAATGTTTTTCTAAGCAAAGAGCTTCTTTCAGTATTTCTTGTGGCTTTGGTTTGATTTTCTGCAAAGTCTCTAAGCTTCTGTTTATCTCTAAATGTCTTAATTTCACCTTCATATTTAAGAGACAGTTTTGCAGGATATATAATTCTTGGTTGGAAGTGTTTTTCCTTACGGGCTTTGAATGTGTCATCGTACTGCCTTCTTGCCAACGTTGTTTCTTCCAAGAAGTCAGAAGCCTACAGGGTTTCCTTATGAATGTTAGCTTTGCTTTAAGCATTACTGCCTTTAAGAGAATCTGTTTATGTTTCATTTTATTAAGCTTGATTATAACATGTCTTGGTGTCTTTCTTTGGGGGTCTAGTTTCTGTGGCATTCAATATGCATCTCAGATATCTGTGTTTTTTTTATAATGTCAGGCAAGTCTTTGTCAGTAACTCTACAACAATACTCTGTATTTTCAGCTGTCTCTCCCTGTTGTGGAACACCAATGATTCATAGATTATTCCTTAGTAGAGAAATAATCTTCTTCATTCTTCTTCATTTTTCTTACTACTTTTCTTTGATTTCTCCTCATAAATGCTGGTGTCAGTTGCCGTATCATCAAGCTCACTAACTCTGGCTTCCGTTTCCTCAATTTTGCTCTTTTGGCCTTGGATTGAATTGTATAATTCTATAATTTTGATATTGATCTGCTAAATTTTAAATGATTGATGTTTCATCAATTCAAATAGCTTACTTAAGTTTTCATTTTGTTCTGCTGCATTTTATTTAATCTCTAGGAGGGCTCCATACATAATTCTTTTGTACTCGACTTCTGATAGTTTCAGAAAGACTTCTCCATCTGGGAAGTTTTGGGATTCTTTATTTTAGGAATTTTCTAGAGCCCTGGTGGACTGTTTCTTTAAACAGTTAGCTAATGATTGTCATCTTCATGCCATCTAGAAGCTGTTTGGTTTCTCTGGTGTGACCATAACAGGAGCTGAGGCCCAGTTCTAAGAAAAGAGTTGGTCACCAGCCACCTCTGTGTACTCTAGTGACTGGCCCCAGGTGGACTCTCCAGGGTGGCAGGCTCTGCCTTCTGTCTGACAAAGACGGTGTCCTATTTATGGAGTCACTGGGGTCCATCAGCTGATGCTGTGATGTGGATCAGTGAAGGATGGGGGAGATGCTGCTGGGCCATTCAGCATTCAGTTCTCTGAGTGGCCTTATTTATAAAGATACTTTAGTGCTAAGCAAGGAGCTGTCAACAGCTGCCAAAATCTGTTAGGCCCTCAGGTGTGGCAGGCCCTGCCTTCTGGCTGACAGCAAAAGCACCTCATAGGTCTTCCCCAGGTGCTATGATGTGGTTCAAAGTAGGGTGGGGTTAGGGTCTTCCTGCAGTCCTCTGCCAGGCTCCCCCCTAATTCTAGGCACCATTGTCCTAAACACAGTTTTCCTGCTAGAGAAGCACTTTCCAGACAGAGGTTGCTGCTCTGTGTGAAAATTAGCCCCAGCTAAGACTTCTGGGTGGGTGGCTGTACCTCCCAGCTGAACAAGATGGCATCCTGCCCAAGCTGCACTTTCTGTCATGGAACAGCAGAATCTGGCACAGCTCACAAAGAGAGGGTGGAGGGGCAGTGGTGCCCTCACTCAGCAGCCATGCTCTTAGAATGTGGCTATCCTAAGCACAGTCTCTTTGCTGTACTGTACAGTTTACTTAAGCACTGCAGTTCAGCATATTAGCCAGCTCATGCCCAGTCCACATCTCCCAGATAACAAAGAAGGCGTCCTGCAGTACCTGCAGTCCTCCCAAATAGTGAGTCAGTGAAACAAGACTCAGCTTGCTGCTGCCTCGTCTTTGAGAGAGGTAGTTGCCCCATTAGTGATGGCTAGTGTGATCTGACAACTCTGTGTCAGATCCTAGGGCTCCCTGGATGTCCACACTGCTCCATTAAATTATCATTCCAGGCCTTAGTTCTCAGAGGGAATGAGGAGACGTGTGTCTAGTCTGCCATCTTGGCCCTGACTTGTTGGATTTTTTAGACACTCAGTAAACTTACTTTAAAACCAAGTTGAAGGAGTAAAAGTTTGTGAATAGATAAATCAGCTTTAAAAAAGAATAATAAAGAGAAGAAACTAGTCCTATTACATATAAAGTATATGCTAAAGTCATAACAATGAATATAGTTTCATATTGGAACATGAAAGACAAATCAACCAATGGAATGGAAAGCTTGGGACCTATCCAGGTATATGTGGGGATTTAACACACAAGAAAGTGAGCAATGGGAAAGAATAGATTGCTTATAAGATTTTTCTGGGGAAATCAGCTTATTATTACAGAGGAAAATAAAATTGGATGCCTACTCAACACCTCACTCACAGGATTAGAGACCTCAACGCCTCACTCATGGATTAGAGACCTACATATGTAAAGTAAAATGTGGGAGAACATGTAGCATAGGAATGGAGAAGCAAAGACTGTGAGAGAAAAAAAAGATGATTTGAATATATCAAATAAAGATTTCTTTTCAACAAAGATACCATGAACGCAAATAATGGAAAGAAAGGGGAAAGCTATTTAGAGTATCTAAAACTGGCAAATGATTTAAGAAAAAATAATTGTCACCACAATGTAGAAAAATAGATAAATTATTCAAATAGGGAATTTCAGAAGAGAAAATACACATAAAAAGACAATCTCTCCTTGGTCTAAGAGCTTTGCAGTACAGAGATCCCAGCTCCAAAGGGTACACTTCCCTCTTAGTTCTTCATTTTTGATGACATGAAATATTCTGTTCCTCTGCTCACTTCTCACTTTCGTATCTCAAAAGAGATTGAGTCAAAGTACAACCTAATCCTATAGTTTAACATCAGAGAGCAGGATTTAAAACACATAGGATCACATCACATCAAAAAATGTAGAACAAGTACATAATGCTGGAAATCATGGCTAGTCGAGTTGATACCCATTTTGGGGGGACAAAATTTAATCCACAACATTCTACCCTGTGAGCCCCCAGTTCATATCCCTGCCACATGTAAAATACATTCACCCCATCATACTGCCCAAAGTCTTAAATCAACTGCAAGTCCAAATTCCATCCTAGAGCACAATTCCTCTTCATCTGTGAAATCTAAAATATAAGTAATCAGCTTCCAAAGTTTAATGGTGGAACAGGAGCAAGATAGACTTTTCCATCACAAATGGAAGAAGTTCCACGGAAAGAAGGGATAACAAGCACCAAGGAAATCAACAGACACCACATTAGCTTTTAAGGCTTGAAAATAATCTTGTCCCGGGAGGCAATTTAGGCAACGGCCCTGCCTTCCAGACTTGGGGTGTTGGCTACAATCTCCAGATTCTGGGTAGAAACCCCTTGATTCTGGGCTTCAGCTCTGCCTTGCAGATCCACTGGGACAACAACTCTGCCCCTTTGGATTTGGGCAGCCCCATTCTCCTAGTCTGCCTGAGTGGTGGCCCTACCTCCTTAGCCCTGACAGGTCCTGTTCTTTTGCCCCTTGGGCATGACAGCCCTTCCCCTTCAGCTCTGGCCACTGAATCTAGCTTTGTCACTTTGGCACTGAAGAACGGCAGCCCAACACTTTGGGAACAAATTGGTGAAGATCTGACTCTTTGAAACCCAGGAGGCTGTGGCCCCATCCTTTCAGAAGCATCAGGCCATGGCTTTACCCTTTAAGACCCCAAAGGTTGTGATCTTGCCCTATTAGACTGAGGCAGCTCTGCTTCCTGCGTTCCTTGTCTCTTTAGCTTCTGCTTCCTGGTTCCTTGGGCCTGTGGCTGATCTCTTGGTCTGGCCTAGCTTCTGTCCTGCTCAGGCAAGTGTTTTCAAACCTCTTGAGTTCTACTGATGAGTATCTGGAGGCACCCTACTCTGCCAGTAAACTTTGTCCAGAAGACAGTCAGCAATCTTGCTCTGCGGGTCTATTGCTAAATGCCAGGAAGCATGCTCCTCCACCAAGAAGCCTCCTGCCCCCAAACCCTGGCTGCCCTGCTCTAAGTGTCAGCTTCCATGTTGTCTCAAGACAGCCTCCCAGTTCTACTGCTACCATTTCTCTGTGTTTCTCATCATCTGCACTATCTCCTGTGTTATAACTCCCCTCACTTTCTTCTGAGACCTCCCCAGAATTGTCTTAGATATCTATAATTCTACCAAGAGTCTCTTCAAAGCAATATAGGCTTTTACAATTAAGTACTCTAGAACTCTTCCAGCCTCCACTCATTACTCAGTCCGAAACCACTTCCACAATATAGATTTCTGTTAGAGCTCTGATGATCTACACCTGCTAAGCAAAAGGTTGGCAGTTCAAATCCAGTGGTCACTCCTTGGAAACTCTAAGGGTCAGTTGGACCCTGTCCTATAGGATTTCTATAAGTCAGAATCAAACTGGTGACAATGGGTTTGGCTTTTTGGTTACAATAGAGCAGCACCCCACTCTTGGTACCAAATCCTTAGTTACCTAGTGCTGCTATAGGAGAAATACCACATGTGGATGGCTGTAACAAAGAAAAATGTATTCTTTCACAGTTTGGGAGGCTAGACGATCAAAATCAGGATGCCGGCTCCAGAAAAAAGGCTTTCTTTCTCTGATGGCCCTGAGGGAACGACCTAATCTGTCTTTCCCTAGTCTAAGAACTTCTCAGTGCAGATACCTCATTACTACCAGGCCAGAACAGCCAGGAGCAAGAGTGTGCCCCTTGGACATGGGGTCCCTGGGCTGAGAAGATCCTAGAAAGAGAAGGTTATAAAGACTTTCTCCATAATTAACATAAACATAAAACTTTTCTCTAGAGCTAGCACCATGAATTCAGATTTCTTACTTCCTAAACTGTGGAAGAACAAATTTCTCTTTGTTAAAGACACTCACATGTGGTATTTCTGTCATACTAGCACTAGGTAACATGAAGAATAAGAAGAATAAGAACTATGTTTGAAAATTTTTAGTTGTGATGGCAGGAAGCTGAAAGGTGGTCCTCTCTGCCCTCCTCTTCCTGGGATGATAGATAGAAGCTCACCGGCAGTTTTCCTGCAGGCTCGCCACTTTTGTCCAGTCCTAAGGCACTGTGTGCAAGTTCCCCTTGTCTGGCTCTGTAGCTTATCCCAGCCTTGTCCTGGCTTTTTCTTTCTCTCTCAATGTCCCAATCAGCTGCATGCTCCATTTTCATAGCAAACTCCTCAAGAGTAGACAGGTAAGGGCTCTGCCTACACAACCGCAATAAAGAGCCTATACAGCAAAGAGATGTATAGTATTACGTTCCAACCATATTAAGAGGTAATGCTTCTATCCATCCCATTAGTTTAATAGGTCTCTGGTTTTGAATGTGGTTTGTTTGTGCCTATAAGAAGTCTGGTTGTGGAAAATTAACACTGTAATTAAAAAGACACAGAACACATAACAACCTATCTATAGGAGACTCACTACAGCACCCCGGGTAAATACAGATAGCGTATTAGCTTGTAATGAGCCAATGGCTTCTTGTCTGACAATCATATTTGTTACAGTCCCTCAGCCAAGAGAGATTTCAAGAGACCCAGTACCTTGACTCCCAACAGACACACAAAGGCTGTGATAAAGAGCAGAAGTGTTTGAGTTAAGGCAGACCCATGTTCAAATCCAAGCTGAGCCTCTAATGATAGCAAGTAATTTAAACTCTTTAAATCTTAGTTTCTTCATCTTTGAAATGGAGATAGTAATATTTTCTTTGTAGGATGGTTGTAAGGATTAGTTGTGAAAGCATGTAACAGGATACCTGGAGCACAGTAAGTGCTCAGTAATGTCTACTGTTTCTGTTGTTATGATTACAAATAAACATCTCCAAGTGTGGAACCATAACATTCTAAACAACATCCCAGCAGAGAATGATAATCTCTCCTTACATGATCAGAGACCTCACTGTTAACTCAGGCTAATTGCTGAGTACACAAAAGAAAACTCAGCTGTGGTTCACCTTTCATTCAGTCACATCTTGAAATGTTTAACATACAAAGGTGTTTCCTTTATGTTGTTTTCCCAGCATTCTTCCTTGAGATGTTTTAAATCATTTAAAAGTGTACAAATTCAGAATTGTGCACATTCTTAGCACTAGTAAGGATGGCTCCTAGAAGTCACAGAGTCCAACGTCTTTCCAATTTTGGAAATCTTTTCACAAGCATCTCCCAACTCCCACTTCTAGCAAATAGTGAATCACCTTCCTTGCACAAAATTCCAGCAACTAGGAACTCACTATGTCAGGAAACAGAGTTTGCAAGTTACTGTGGCCTTCCTCATGACCAGCTCTGCTGTTTCTTAATACTGTCAGCATCAACATCAAAAGTAACCATTCATACATAGTAGCCCAAAGTATAAACAACACAAATGCCCATCAGCAAATGAATGGATAAACAAGGCAGTATTCCTCAGCTGTGAAGAGAAATAAAAGTTCTGACATGCTAAAGCGTGGTTCAACCTCAAATACATTATTTTTATGAAATAAGTTAGTCATCTACTTAGTCATAGTTAGTCATCTAGTGCTGCTGTAACAGAAATCTCACAAGTGGATGGTTTTAATAGTGAGAAATTTATTCTCTCACAGTCTAGCAGGCTACAAGTCCAAATTCAGAGCATGAGTTCCAGGGGAAGACTTTCTATTGGCTCTGGAGAAAGGTCCTTATCATCAATCTTCCCCTAGACTAGGAGCTTCTCTGCACAAGAACCCTGGGACCAAAGGAAGTGCTCTGCTCCCAGCACTGTTTCTTGGTTGTGTGAGGTTCCCATGTCTTTCTGCTCATTTCTCTCTTTTATATCTCAAAAAATATTTGCTTAAGGCACTCTCTAATCTTATAGATCGCATCAATATAACTGCCATTAATCTATTTCATTACATCATAGTGGCAGAATTTACAACCCATAGGGAAATCACATCAGATGACAGAATGGTAGACAATTCTACAAATCTGGGAATCATAAACTAGTCAAGTTGATAGATACTTTGGGGGGACTCAATTCAATCCACGACAGGATAAATATTATCTGCCAAGACAAGTGCCGTCGAGGTCATTTATATGAAATATCCAGACCATGTAAATTAATGATGAGGAAAGAAGATTAGTGGTTACCAGGGACTGGTGCAAGGAGTTGGGGAGCTAAAAATAAAAAAAAAAAAAAGTCGTCAGCGAACTCAGAGTCAGTTCACTGCCATTTCCCCAGGACTTAGCCCAATATCTTAGAACCTAGGAGGCAATCAAGAAATATTTGTTGGCAGGCGTGGGTAGATTTCAAGCCCACTATGGATGCTATTGCAAAACCTGGTGATACAGGAGTTAAGTTCTACAGCTGCTAACCAAAAGGCTGGCAGTTCAAATCCTCCAGGTGCTCCTTGAAAACTCTATGGAGCAGTTCTATGCTGTCCTATAGAGTCACTGTGAGTGAGAATCAACCCAGCAGCAATGTTTTTGTTGCTGTTTTTTGATGGGTGCTACAGAGGAGACCTCGTTGCCCAGTGGATAAGAGCTACAGTTAACCAAAACGTCAAGCTACAGCTGCTAACCAAAAGGTTGGCAGTCTGAATTCACCAGCTATTCCTTGGAAACACTTTGAGGCAATTCTACTCTGTCTGATAGAGTCGCTTTCAGTCAGAATGGACTTAACGGTAGTAGGCCAGGTTGGTGGTATGGAGGTGGTGCAGTGGTTAAAGAGCTCAGCTGCTAACAAAAAGATTGGCAGTTTGAATCTACCTGCTGTTCCTTGGAAATCTTGTGGACCAGTTCTGCTCTGTACTATAATGTCACTACGAATAGGTATTGACTCGACAGCAACAGGTCTGGGTTTGTACAGCTGCTGTAAATAAGTTAAACATATTTATTCCCTGTCTTACTATGACTTAAAATCCAAAGCATTCAGTAATGAACTTATACCTAAATTAAAGATCTTGGGGAGATTTCATGTGAAAAATTACCATAAAACTCTTCCTATTCCAAGACTGTAAATGACCTCAGACTCAGGTGTTAGCAATAAAACTCTGCTTTGAAGTGATTTACCCACTCACTGTGGGAGTCTGAATGGTTGCAATGATCAGATGAAAAACAGCCATATTCATTTTCAAATGTTGGCAATAACAAAACCAACCACTGTCAAGTCAGTTCTGACTCTACAGACAGAGTAGAACTACCCCATGGAGCTTCCAAGGAGCATCTGGCAGATTTGAACTGATGACCTTTTGGTTAGCAGCTGTAGCAGTTAACCACCATGCCACCAGGGTTTCCTAATAACAAGTGCCTGAGAAATAATGATAACAATTGCATTCATTTCCCAATTTATTCTTTAAAAAAAAGTAATACCATATAACCTATGTGAAATGAATACAATGCCTAAGACTTTATCAGAAATGTATGTATTTCTGAATTAATCACAAGAACAGACTTTCAACAGGCTCTGCTTAATACATTCCAAAAAATGTGTATTCAGTCATTCATAGCATGCTCCATTCTTCGAACTCATTAACTGTTGTATTGAAAAAGAATAAGTTTTTTAAAATAATTCCTGTTACATATTAACAAGTGAATATAAGTGCTTTTATTAATAATTAAAATGAATCACCTTGTCCCAAGCTGATTTGCTGTATCTTGCTTTTTCCTTCTCTTCTTGCAGAAGGTCATTTGCTGTAAGTTTCAAGTCATACCCAATGACTGATGTATTGTTCTCCTCACAGAGGAGGTAAGGAAGCATTAGGTACCTGGTACCCAGCAAAAGCCCAGATGGCAGAGAATCAGTGGAATTCCTCAAAGTGAGAAGGGGCTGGGTGAAGGATCCCTTGCTGGTACAATCAGGTCACAAGCCTAAGAAGGCTTGGCGGGTGTGGCTGGCTCCATCCCCAGCGCCCTGCTCCGGTTCTCGGCTTTACAGACCAAGGCTGTGTGTCTTTGCCTGGCTCCTACGAGAACTTCCAGGCTCCAGGAATTTGGACCGAGTGGTAGAGACATCGCTGTCAGAGACGGCAATCACCAGCTTCCTTCCCACACTGTCTTGTGATTCTAAGCAGTCTGTTCCACTTCTTAAAAGGGAGCGTGTTATTGTTGGAGACCACAGGAACACAAGTGAACAAGGAAACGCAGCAGTCGCCTACGAGAGTCCGTGAGTAAGAAGTTCATCCATGGTGAACTATGGCAGGGACTGATTGAGAACAGGGCATCGCAGGCTGACTGCCAAGTGGGTTCTTGAGGGAAGTTAAAAGGATTTCAAGAGCACTGCAACTTGGGGTTTTTACATGTAACCCTGGGCTGGGTTCCACCACCTCTGAATGCGCACAGAGACAGACCTCCCCCAAGCCAAGACGCCAACATCCTCTGAAAGAGAAAGGCCATTCATTGCATTTGTGCTTGGTTTTCAGAGGGAATGGGTTAGAAAGAAGGTGCTTGCCCACCCTGAGCTTTTTTGTCTCAAGCAGACACTGCTGAGCCAAGCGATCTTATTTGCAAACTTCTTGTAGGGAATGATTCTTACCTGAGCCTCTCTCACACCAGAGTTAGACAATTTGGCAAAAACTGCTGTTGTCTATGTATGTGGCATAGTAATTGAAAACATTTTTTGCTTTACCTATCTCTTCTTTTTGTTAGTGTCTAGCTAGTGCTTTCTCTTACTTGGAGCAATGTATTTCTGTCATAGGAACTATGTGTATAATTCTTTGTTATTGTTGTTGTACTTTAAATGGAGATTTACAGAAGAAATTAGCTTCTCATTAAATAGTACATATATTGTTTTGTGACATTGGTTACCAACCCCATGAAATGTCAACACTCACCCCTTCTCAACTTTGGGTTCCCTACTACCAGGCTTCTTGTCCCCTCCTGTCATTTCATCCTTGCCCTTGGGCTAGTGTGCCCCCGTAAGTCTTGTTTTGTTACATGAGCCTATCTAATCTTTAGCTGAAGAGTGAACCTCAGGGGTGACTTCATTACGGAGCTAAAAGTGTGTCTAGGGACTATACTCTCAGGAATTCTCCAGTCTCTGTCTGGCCAGTAAGTCTGGTCATTTGGGGAAGTTGGCATTTTTTCCTACCTTTTTTTCCAGCTCTGTCAGGGACCCTGTATTGTGATCCCTGCTAGAGCAGCTGGTGGTGGTAGCTGCACTGAACTCAATCTGTTGGAGGTCATTGTAGTTGTCATCCATTAGTCATTGAGACTCATCTTTCCCTGGTGTCTTTAGTTTTCTTCATTCTCCCTGGCTCCTGATGGGATGAGACCCATGAAGCATCTGAGATGGCCACTTGCAAGCTTTCAAGACCCCACATGCTACTCACCAAAGTGGAATGTAAACCATTTTCTTTATAAACTATGTCATGCCAATTAAATTAGATGTCCATTGAGACTACTGTCCCCGCATATACTGCGCAATTCTGCTCTGTGTGAAAATAGCTTTTTATGACAGTAACTGATACCCTAAGAGGTGTGATGCTCTAGGTCTGATTGACTCCTGTATCAATGTACATATGTATTCTCAGTATTTTATATGTGCCACATAGAAGGCCTGAACTGAATATCAAGCACGTAGCATCTGAAACACTCACTGAGCTCTCTAAACATCTGTCTCCTGATCTCTAGAACTGAAATAATAACTGTTCTGCACGATTATTATGACTACTTCCAAGTATACAGTGTAGTCCTTTGCAACATAGTATTTAATGATAGACGTAGTATAGCTGTTGGCTAGCTTAATACCGAGAAACATAAATAGGTTATATTTCTTATATTTCTTTCTGCAATAAAATACTTTGCCTCTAATCTAATCAGGGAATTACCCAACTTCCTATATTTCATAAGTGATGGGAAAAACTAGCTGCCTTCAAGTTAGCTCTGGCTCACTGTAACTCCATGTGTCTCAGTGTAGAACTGTGCCCCATAGGGTCTTCAATGGCTAATGTTTCAGAAGTAGTTCGCCAGGTCTTTCTTCCAGGGCACTGCTTCAAAGCTTAGCAGCTGAGCACAAACTGCTTGCCCCACCCAGAAGCAGGCCTAAAATGCAAGCCTCACAGCCCACAGTTTAGTTCTCAAAAAGATCAGAGGAGTGTATTTCTAACACAGAAGCTATGCGGTGGGAGAAGCAGTAGGTGTGGTGCAAGGAGGGCCGAGGAACCGAGACAACTGAATGATCACGTCCCTCATGCAGCCCTAGGAGCCCTGGTGGGCTGCTAACAAGAAGCTTGACGGTGTGAAACCACCAGTCACATCGATGAAGAAAGATGTTTCCGTCTTTTAAAATTCACAGCTTTGGAAACCTAGGGGGCAATTCTACTCCATCCTATAGGGTAGCTAGGAGTTGGAACCAAGTTGAGGGCAATGGGTTTAGTTTGAGTCCTTTTGGAATACAGAAGCAGAGTGTCTTGGTTCTTGGTGGGATACGGCCCACTCTCATCACCATCTTACTCTGCACCTCTACCCTTGGAATTGCAGGACCCTCCCTGCCATGAGGCCCCTCTCCTTCCCACTCTTCCTCCTGCACTTCTGTATCCTCGAAGGAAACGGTGGCCTCCACGAAGGCCTCAAGTTGCTGAAGACTGAGTTTGCACTTCGTCTCTACCAGAGCGTGGCAGGAAGTAGAAAGGGAACAAACTTCGTCATTTCTCCTGTTGCTGTATCCATCCCTCTAGAGATCCTGCAATTTGGAGCTCATGGAAATACTCGCCAGCAACTGGAAGATGCCCTGGGCTACACTGTCCACGGTAAGAGGTCTGTTCACTCCATACTTGGGCTGCCTTGGGAGCTGGTGAAGATGACCAGCAGACAGGATCCAAACTTTGGAGTGGTGGTTACCGTCAATGATTTTTAAGGTTCCTTTCTAACTTCTGAAGCCATGGAAATCTTGCATTTTCAGTTAGCAAAACTTTTTATAGCACATCCTAGGTTCCAAGCACTGTATGAAGCACCTTGTAAATTTTATCTTATTATCACAGCAACCTTACGGAGGTAGGCAATGTTTTTAGCATCCCTGTTTTAGAGGTGAAGCCCTGGTGATCCAGCAATTAAGAACTGGGCTGCTAACCACGAAGTCAGCAGGTACTCCACAAACTCCTTCCTGGAAACCCTGTGAGGCAGTTCTACTCTGTCCTATTGGGTCACTATGAGTCAGAATCAACTCACTGGTGACAATATTTTTTTCTTTTTAGAGATGAGTAAATAGATACAGAAAGTCTAAGCCATTTCCTCCAAGTCATACTGCTGGTGAGTGGCAGAGCTGAAATACAAACCCGGGCTGTCCGGTTCCAGAGCCCAAGCTTTTGACCAACCTGCTTTCATAAATCTGTGACTTCTAGTCAGAGCGTATCTGAGGGTGATGTCTTTTACCTCAGTAGCCTCCCACTTAGAGCCTCAGGCCTACACACCTGGCCTTGGTACCAATGCCACACTAAGGACAGACATTATGTACATAATTTTTCCTTTTCTTCCTCAGAGTACCAAAAATAAAAACCACTGCCATCAAGTCAATTCCAACTCATAGTGACCCTATGGGACAGAATGGAAATGCCTCATAAGGCTTCTAAGGCCATAGATTTTTACAGAAGCAAGTTGCTACATCTTTTTCCAGCAGAACAGCTTGTAGATTCAAACTGTCAACCTTTCAGTTAGCAGCCAAATGCTTTAACCACTGTATCACCAGGGCTCTGACCTTAGAATAAAATGCCCATAAAAAAGGAATAGGAGTTATAATTACATAAATTAATATTTGTTAGAAAATACAAGAACTACACCCCACACAGTCTTGGAGAGAGCTTCCTTTGTAATGGAATCTGTAGCTGGCAATTAAACATTAACACTCAAGGCATCAGGTCACACAGCAGCCAGCTATGCAGCCCATTCCTTTGCTTTCCTCATGCCATCCCCTCTCAAAACAACTATTGTGACCCTACTGGCCAACTGACAAATGTGTTTTCTTTCCAGGAACAATAGAAGACAAATACAATTTACTGAACTTCATTTTTCTTAGCAATATGTCACGTGAGGACACTTACCCACGGAGTTCTTCTTCAATCATGTTAGGTTCAGTGCAGTTTGCACTTCCGCAAGCACCCTCGAGCTCCTGTTTCAGTGCTGGCTGGGGCTGCGCTAGGGACCCAACAGCACAGATGTAGAAGGAAACCCTTAGCTCAAGTTCAGTCTCAGGAAAGATGCACATAGAAATACACTGTAATGCAGGTGCAGTCAGCGAATTTATTTGAATTAAGTCAGTACAGGGCACAAGAAATGACCTGTTCTACTGGTGGGGTGAGAAAGCTCTCAGAAATGATACTTGACTACTACCACCAACCGCTCTGACAGGAATCATAATAGATGGTCTCTGACAGAGCTGGAGAAAAGTGTAAAACAAAATTACAACAAGACCAGGCTTACTTGTCTGACAGAGATGGGCAGAAACCCAAGAGTATGGCCCTCGGATACCCTTTTAGCTCAGTGGTAAAGTCATTTCTGAGGTTCACCCTTCAGCTAAAGATTGGACAGGCCCACAAAACTCAAGTAGGGTAAACTGAGGGGCAAGGACTAGAAGGCAAGAGGGGACAGAAAGCTGGTAATGGGGAAATCAAGGTTGAGAAGGGCTGAGTGTTACCATGTTGTAGGGCTGGCAATCAATGTCACAAAACAGTATGTGTATTCATTGTTTAATACAAACTAGTTTGCTCTGTAAATCACTGAAGGTACAATAAAAGAGAAAGAGATTACACTTGAGCTGGAGTATGAAGGATAGTTAGGAATACAAAAAAAGTGAGTGGACATTTCAGCCTCAAAGTGGAGTCTCAGAGAAGTCAGGATCAGGAAGAAGTTGGAAAAATGCAGGTGCAGTTTTCCTGCAAAGGAAGGAAGCTGATTACAAGCACGCAATTCTCTGTTGTCAGGTACAGTCATGGTACACAGTTAGTCAAAAAGATTAACAGAGTTTCCATTTAGCTCATGAAAAATTTTCAAATTTCAATAATGCTTAATAATCACACACTGTAGAACATAGCCCTACTTTTTTTTTTCTTAATCATAACCATCTTAATTGTACAGCCATGGGTAATTCTTATAAACAGGAATGTACCTGCTTACAGATTCTGGTTAATAGAATACGCCTGTTTTGCCTTGCCCCAGGGAACTACAGGGAATCACGTGTGCTGCTCACAAAGCCCACCAGCTCCTGCCACCTGTGGGGCCTACTCTTCTAAAAGTCAGTACCCACTGCTTTCAAGTCACTTCTGACTCCCGGCAAGTCTGTGTGTCAGAGTAGAACTACACTTCACGTGAATTTCAAAGGCTGATTTTTTCAGAAGCAGATCACCAGTACTTGAACCACTACACTACTCTTCCCGTTAGCAGCCAAGTGCTCTAACTGTTTGTACCACCCAGGAACTCTTAAAAGTTCATATAGACTAATAAAACACATGTGAAAACCAGCAGCAAAGCATATCTCTACATTTTGAGACCTTGCAGTGCCATACTCAAGCACTGTTTTCTCCTCACTGTGTAGCTAGCCAATATGTGACAACCGGAAGTTTTGCCAGGATTCAGACCTGGTGGTCTAAAAGATATATATATATATATGTATATGTATGTATGTATATATACATATACATATATATATATGTATATATGAAATTCAGAACAGGCACCAGTGATACCCTCAAAGATTACCTTTGTCAAAATGAAATGCACAGTTTTTCAGTGTTTCAAGTTATAGGAATTTTCACTGCACTTCCATGTAAATTAACAAAGACTGTCATCTAGTGCTGCTCTAACAGAAATAGCACAAGTGGGTGGTTTTAGCAAAGAGAAGTTTATTTTCTCGTGGTCCACTAGGCTAGAAGTCCAAATTTAGGGCATCAGCTCCAGAGGAATGCTTTCTGTCTGTCAGTTTTGGAGGAAAATTCTCATCACCAGTCTTCCCTTGGTCTGGGAATATATCATCACAGGAACCTCAGGTCAAAAGGATATACCCTGCTTCTGTCACTGTTTTCTTGATGGTATGAGGTCCCTGTGTCTCTCTGCTCACCTCTTTCTTTTATATCTCAAAAGAGGTGAGTTTAAGACACAACCCAGTCTTGTAGATCGCATCAGTGTAATTGCTGCCAATTCATCTTATTACATCATAGTGATAGAATTTACAAACATAGGAAAATCTCATCAAATGGTGGCCAGTCACACGATCATGAGAATCACGGCCTGACCAAGGTGATCCACACATTTTGGGCAGAACACAATTCAGTTGATGACAAAGATCACTGCACAGCTTTCTGTTAGGCCTAAGAACCGTTCCAAGAACTAAAGCCTCAAAGATGAAGGCACAGCCACAGGGAAGAATTCTGTTTGATGAAGCATGTGAATTTTATTCTTACACATCTTATGGCTTTTGATACTCACGTAATCCATACACAGTAGCTTGTTGTTAGCTGCCACTGAGGCAGCCACAACTCATGGCAACCCCATTCATAACAGGATCAGACAATAGGGTTTTCATTGGCTGATTTTTGAAAGTAGATCACCAGGCCTTTCTTCCAGGTCTGAAAGCCATGCTGAAACCTCATTGTAGCAATGCATGAGCCTCCACTAACAGACAGGTGGTGGCTGAGTGAGGTCCATTGGCTGAGAATGGAACTCAGGTCTCCTGCATGGAAGGCAAGAATTCTGCCCCTGAGCCACCATGGCTCTTTATACAGTAGCTAGCTCTCTATTAATAGTTTCATTTCACCCATTAGGCATGTAATGGAGCCAGGATTCAAATTCCAGATTTTCTGATACCAAATACTATGTTCTTTCCATAATTCCTTAGGCAAATTCTAGGTCATTCAGCAGTTGTATAAATATATAAGCATCCTACTTTTACCAGTTCTCACTAGAGGCATCTCAACCCAACCAAGTTCTTTGGAGGTCATCCTAAGATCAACCCTATTTTAGTCCTCCAGCAATTAAAATAATACTGCCATAAAGATGGTGTTTGTAGTTTGAGAATTTTATGCACAAATAGAACTCAGTTTATGACATATTTGAGTTACTAAGCACAGCGTTTAACTTCCTGACTTTCTCATTTTTTTGATACATCTTATCATTTGTAATATGTACTACATACTATGTTGTAGTGTATAATTTGCTGATGTTGTTCTCTGATGCTCACTGATAGATGTTCAATGTATGTATGATTTCTAATTCAAGATACTGCCATGTAACAGGCTAGGAAAGTTTTAAAGAAAGGAAGAAAGAGGTATTCGACTCACGTCAGAACCAAATTGGGACTGAGTCACCATAAATCAGAGACTACCTATATATTGGCTTTATAAAGCCAGCCAGGGATGGATAATCTGGTTAAGCAAAATATACACAGGCTGACTTGTGCTCATCCACTAATCTGTAGTGCACATTTTCACCTGTTCTTCACCACATCTTTGAAGCTCGTGTGAATTTGTGCTCTACAGATTAGAAGTAGAAACAATTAATCCCCTGTGTACCTTGCTTACCGTAAGCTGGTGCATACTGTGCTTACTGCTTAATCTGCCCCTGGCAGAATCTGCCAGATTTAGTGTCACATTCAACAAGTTTAGGTCAGCAGTCAAATTAATGAAAAAGGAACACAGTCTTCATGCTCATACCTCCTGTGAGTATACGAGGTGGTCCACAGAAACACTTGTGAAAACTCCATTTCTTCTTTTAGCACTTTCCTCATTCTGACCCTGATCCCTTGGACCTCTCCGCATGTTCTCCTCACGCCCTCCACACACCCCAGTAAAGTCCTACTTATCCTGCCGTCCCCATAGGTGTCTTCTTCTTCTGCCTGCTTCCTCTCAGCGTTTAATTATAATCACCTTGCTGTCCCAGCAAAAAGACGGCTTTCTATTTCAAAGGAGAAAGGTGAAGAGAAATGAAGTCAGCTATTACAGGATTTCCTTCAAGGGCTGTGGTATCAAAGAAGTTGGTAGTCACTCTCCCAGCGTTCTTTCTCACCCCTTCACAGACAAGGATCTAGCAAATACGTCATGATGCATGCAAACAGGGACCGTTGCTTTCACAGCCCACATTCCTTCCAGGAGGAGTGAAGCTATCTTAAGCAGAGAGGGGTCTTCCCACTCCATCTGTTCCTCACCCTGTAGACAGGCAAGCCAGTGAAGCATTTGGAATCTGACAAACTTGTTAAAATCCCAGCTCCACCACCTACAACAGGTTGCCCCTGAATAAACTCCTTAAGTTGTCTGAGTTTAAGTTTCCTTATCTGCAAAATGGCAATAATGGTAGTACTTGCTATATAGGTTTGTTGAAAAGATTAAATGTGACAACAAATGTAAACTGTTTATCAGTTTCTGTAAACAGGGTCAACTGACATCATTTTTTCTTCTGTATTCTTGATCCCTGATGGCACGGTGCTTAAGGGCCACGGCAGCTCACCAAAACATCAGTAATTGAATCCACCAGCTGTTCCTTGGAAACTCTATGGAGTAGTGAAACCTTGGTGGTGTAGTGGTTAAGTGCCATAGCTGCTAACCAAAAATCCAACAGTTCAAATCCACCAGGTCCTCCTTGGAAACTCTATGGAGTACTTCTTCTCTAGGGTCTCTATGGGTTGGTATCAACTCAATGGCAACAAGTTTGGTTTAAAAGGTCACTGTAAGTTGGAATTGACTCAAAGCCAACAGCTTTGGTTATACATATATGTTTTAAGGAGATTTGGTGGTGAAGTGGTTGAACACTCAGATGCTAACTGAAAGGTCAGCAGTTCAAACCCACTAGTTGTTCCATGGGAGAAAGGTGTGGCCATCTGCTTTTGTAAAGACTACAGCGTTGGAGACCCTATGGGGAAGCTCTACTCTATCCTTTGGGATCATTGTGAGTGGAAATGGGCTGCAATAGTGAGAATGAAATACGCTCTATAGTCTGACAGCATCTGGACAGCCACTGAGAAAAGCTTTTCTCACGTGCCAAGAACCATGGACATAATCAGCTCAAAGGGAGACAAGAGTTCAGATTAAGCCATTTCACGCTGCTGCTTCAGTGTTCATGGCTAAAACAACACTGGTTCCCTGGCTGAGAGAGGTGAGAGGATAGCACAGAAAACTTAATAAACACGCTACACAATGGGCAACTCTCCCTGCACAGTCAACATTCTAAAACAAAAACAAGAAAACAGTTGTATTGATTTGACCCCAGTTCACCACCACGCCAATATGCATTTGAGTTGATCTGTGCTCTCTATAGCATTTTCAGTGGCTGATTTATCAGAAGTAGATCATAAAGCCTTACTTTTGAGGTGCTTCTGGGGAGACTCCAACCTCCACCCTCTTGGTTAGCAGTCAAGCAAGTTAGTCTTTTATGGCTATAAATTAGCAGCCAAGCAGAGTCAATCTTTTATGGTTATAAATTCTAAGCAGTTCTGCTTTGGTAGTGAAAGTTTGTGGACAAGTTAAACCTGCCCACTCTATGGCCTTCAGGTCAGTGGATGGGGGCCCTGGCCAACATGGGTCCCCGGTGCCTGGGCTCTTCTGAGGGCTTTGGCCAGGCAACTAATATGTCTCCTCCTTCCTCCTGGACTGGCCTCTACTATCGGGAGATCTGGTAAAGGACGATATTGGGCCTTGTGCTATTCAGAGATACACTTGTGCAGATTCCCTGGGGAAGCCAGGCCAGGCAGATATGTTACAGGAAGAAACTACACATTGCATCTCATAGAGAGTCTTTGTGGAGAGCTAAAATGCTGTGCCGGAAGGACAAAGGGAGTTCTGTAGTGGAATTCTCACCTTCCATGGGGAAGACCCAGTTTGATCCTCAGCCAGTGGACTTCATGTGCAGCTACCACTCATATGGCAGTGGAGGCTTGTGTGTTGCTATGATGCTGAATAGATTTCAGTGGCCCTTCCAGACTAACACAAACTAGGAAGAAGAGCCTGGAGATCTAATTCTGAAAATCAGCCAGTGAAAACCTGATGGATCACAACAGTGTGACACCATTGTACATGGGTTAGCCATAAGTCAAGGGCTGACTTGCTGGCAGCTAACAACAACAAATGTTGGCACCTAAGAGCATGGGGAAGAGAGAAGAGAGGAGAGGGAGGTGTTTGTGCTGAAAGAGAGCCTGAGTCCTGGAAAAGCCCAGCTGACATGTGACTGGAGTGGGAAGCTCTGGATACTCAACTGTGCCATGAATCATGGGTGGAGAGGTCTCATCCCACCTACTAGATGCCTAGGGGAGAACAGAAGCTGTGGCTGTTGAATAAGCATATGAAAAAGAAATCTAGTACTGATTATGGAGGGTAGAAGCAATCTCCTGTGTAAATAGCTAATAGAATTTCAGCTGCTATCCAAGAAGATGAAAGCTATCAGCTTTCTCAAATGCTTGGTATTTCCTCCACATTGGCCAGGTTCTCATCAGCAGTGATAACACTAGCTGTCTGGGCTTGCAGAAATTTGGGTGGGAGGAATTGCTCCTTTCCTTTGTATTTCTCAAACTGAAGACATGGTTCCACAACAGGCTGCATCCAGATGTCACTCAGCCTTCTGACCTGTGGTTGTGGGAACAGAATTAAGGCCCATTATGAGACACAATGACCATTCAACACCCTGGCCATTATCCATCAGTGTTACTTGTGACATTTCAAACAAGTCTCTTCACTTTGTAAACATCTGAAACTTACCACCCTGTACAACAGACCTGCATCTTTCCCTGCCCTCCCTATTGTAAACATTTCAGAACCAGAGAGTTCAGTAAGAATGTCTTCTGACAGATTAGTGCTGTTTTCTCTTCGACTTAATCACAACCTGATTTCTTTCTTGATTTATTCTCAGTTTTGTATCTGTGGACCAAGGCTAATTCCTCATGATTGCACTAAGGGAGTCCCTAGAGTATGCGAACAGTTAATCACTCAGCTGCTAACTTAAAGGCTGGAGGTTCTAGTCCATTCAGGGGTGCCTCAAAAGTAGGACCTGGTGATCTAGTTCTGAAAATCAGCCATTGAAAACCCAGTGGAGAATATTCTACTCTGATTCACATGAAGATGTCATGAGTTGGAACTGACTCAATGACAATTTTTTTTTTCCATATTGAGTAGCTAGTGTACAAATCTTACTAAACAACAGCAGAGTTGCTGAGATCCTATCTCAGCGTGCAAACTGAGAATATGCGAACTCACTGCTTGGGCCAGTTGTAACTCACACCCACCATCGTCAACTTATGTCAAGCTTCCTTCCCCCTTCTTTTCACAGACCAAAGGGTGAAAGATTTCCTACACCTTGTTTATACCACACTACCCAACTCCAGCCACGATGCCAAGATGGAGCTTGCATGTACCTTGTTTGTACAAGCGGGAACGCCGCTCTCACCCTGCTTTGTGGAGCAGGTCTCCAGGTGGACTGGCAGCAGCCTGGAGCTGTCCGACCTCCGTGAGCCTAATCATACCAGCAGCCTGGGCAGCCAATGGGCCTCCAGACGGACGGCAGGTAAAAATACATAAATAAATATTCATCTAAATTATCCTACTGCCAGAGGGCTGTAGAGAAAGAGCACTCACCCCATTTACATGCTTAAAGAGTATGCTAAAGGTCACTGGGGTCCCTCATTTGCAGTGGAAGTTTGTCCTTCCGAGAGAACCTGCCTTTAAATAATGGCTTTAAGAGACTAAGGAAATCGATGAGGCAAGAAGAGCTAATCTTGGTCCCCTTTTGTCATACACACATGCACACGCACCTGAGTGCATTGTCACCACCCCTTTAGAGCCAACTGCTCTGGGGTTTGCCCTGCAGGCTCTGTCCCATGCTGCCGTCACAACCAGGTGCATTCCTGCTGAGCTTCACCTTCATCAACAGTTCACTAGCAAAGCACATCAGGAGTCGAAAACATGGTTTCTTGAGAATTATCTTAAGAAAATGATTCAAGGACACAAGAAGGCACGTGTAGTAAGATTGTGTCCCAGCGCTGCCAAGGGGAAACAACTTATGAGCAGCCTGATGTCCAGCACCACAAGTGACTCAGAACACCATGCTGTGTTTGTGTCATGCAGGTTTTGTTAAAGGCACTTTTACTGAGTGCTTTCTATGTTTTTTTTATTTATTTCACACTGTTCTAAACATTCCATTTTCGTTATCTGACTTTACCCACTAGTTGCCTCGGAGATAGGTACTACTATTGGCCTCATTTTACAAATGGAGAAACTGAGGCACAGAGAGTTGTACTTCATTCCCCCATTACCACCTCACGGATCCTAACCTAGGGCATCTGGCTCCAGTGTCCTCGATAATTACAACAGTTATAAAAAAAGTAGAAAGAGTGTTCAAGATCCAATGTCATTTAAAAAGCAAAATAGAAAGTTATGTTTACATTATGATTGAACTGAAAACAATTTGTGTATGGATAAGGACTGGAGTTAAAATGCCAAAGATAAGATCTTCACTGACAGAGTGGTCTCTCTTCCTCCCTCCCTTTGTTCCTCCTCTTTCTCTCTGTCAACTTTCTATAATGATTCGCAATGTCTTTTCAATCTACTTACAAGTGTTAAACTCCTTGTCTCACTTCTGCATCTGGAGGGGTTGGGGCAGAGCCCCCAAACCAAAACCAAACCAGTTGCTGTGGAGCAGATTCTGACTCATGGGGAGTCCACCTGTGTCAGAGGAGACTCGTGCTCCACAGGGCTGTCAGTGGCTGATTTCTTCAGAAGTAGATGCCAAACCTTGCTTGCCATGTGCCTCTGGGTGAATTCGAAGTGACAGCCTCTGGATTAGTACCATAGCACTCATTTATTTGCAATACTCTGGGACTAGTGCCAGGTACTTGAGTTCTAATCCAAATTTCTGTCTTGGGAAACTGGGTGGCTTTGCCTCTAACATGTATGTGACCTTGGACAACTTCTCTGTGCCTCCATTTCCTCATCTGTAAGATGGACCATTATAATAGCACAGATCTCATAGGTTTGTCATCAGGAGTGGACAAGCATTTTTTAAGTATTTAGAACAGATCTTATCACAATGTGTATGTCTATCAAATAACTAAATGGCTAGAACAAAAACTCTTCTTTTAGGGGTAAGCAGGCTACTCTTCTCTCTGGTAATGCATGAAATTTTAACCTCAGCCCCCTAAAGGCAGTACCCTGAATCTTGCTGTGTATGTGAAAGCTCAGCAAGGTACAGGGGACAGTGGCAGCACCAGGTGGGAGCCTGGCCGGCAACGGGCTGCTAAGCTGGGCAGTAAATGAGTGGTCCCTGCTGGAAATCAGTCAACAGACAGAGCCAACAGGAGCGTCCAGGGGAGATTCAAAACATGGGCTTCAGTGACATTAGTCAGGAAAGATCACTGATTCAACAATTAAGATACATTAGTAAGTAGGCTACAACCTCAGCTTCCACTAGGACACAGACCTCAGCAGCTCACATGCAGTTTTCAGAGCCCAAGTTTGAGTCTGGGTTCTTGCTTTTCATCCCATGCCTTTTTGCTGGTCCACACTGGCAGGCAAGGAGGGTCCAGGTGGCCCGTCGTGGGAACGAGGAGAGGCAGCATTTGCTCAGCTTGTACTTGTGAGCTCCATGTCCTTTCAAAGCACTTGGCAGAAGAGATTCTCCTCCACAGACACACGACTCCTGCCTTTCACCTGTGCCGAGGGCCTCATCCTGCAGGTGCCCATGATGTACCAAGTGACCGAGGTCAACTACGGTGAGCATTTGGCTGCCTAAGGTGTGAGAAAACCAGAAAGAAGAGAGCAGATCAGGGACTCGAAAAGATGAGCAGGGGTGGGACCCTTAAAGCAGCATTCTCCAAAAGGATAGGAAAGAAGCAGTTGTGGAAGTAAAACCCAATGCCAAGCTTGATGTTTCCTTTATAGCTTGGTAAAGGAAAGAGTTAATGTGAAACCAAAAAGCCTGCCTCCCTGGAAGGCATCTCATAAACAGAAAATGCACATTGCTGTTTGGCAATTAGTGGGGCAAGATGGTGCAGAATCTGACCTGAGAGGCTGTCCAAGAGCTCCCGAACTGGAAGAACTGGTGGTCCGAGCCCTGTTTTGAAATGCTCTTGTTCACACCCACCCTGGTCAGGTGAATAAGAGGGAAGTGCGGCTGGCAAGTGCCTGCAGCCTCTAGTCCTATGGGCTAGTTTGGGCACTGGGCTCTTCAGTGGGTTGCCAGCACTGGACAAAGACCACTCTGCCTGCCCTGCCTTACCTCACTGCGTCCACACACCTCCCTCCTCAATCTTGTGTCTGAATGCAACTCAGCCCCTGCAAGTTGTGGGTCTGATTATGTTCTCATTTGGGGGAAATTCAAGGCGATGTAACTCAGTATTTAGGAGCTTCGGCATTTAGAAAACTTGCCACTAGTTCCTGAGGCAGATTGTCTAATAGTAAAGGTAAACGTGCGCTTACCTTGCTTCTCAGATCATCTGTAGTGAACAATTTCCCATTTTTTCACCACATCTGTCTCTCTCCCAACCCACAGCACTTTCCTGTGGAATAAAAGCCTCTTTCCAGCTTACAGTCCCTAACAGGGCCAGATGACCCAGTAAGCAAGGTAAGCATGGGCCTACTTTTGCTTACTTACTGATCTGTAGGGAGCAAATTCACATGGTGTGTGTAATGAAACCCATATGAAATTGTTCACTATAGATGACCTGGTAAGCAGCATAAGCACCATGCTTACCTTGCCTATTGGATAATGTGCTTCGGACTAGTCCTGATTGGATTCTATGCAGTCAGTCCAGCACACACAGTGAGTGCTCAATAAATGTGTTTGTTTATTCAACCTATATTTACCCACTGAGATCAAGTGGCCAGGAACCCCTGGGTAGTTAAGCATGCCACTGGGCATAGCAGTCTAGTTTTGAAAGGCTACAGCCTTGAAAACCATATGCATCAGTCATATTCTGCACACGCAAGATCTGACAATTAAGTCTGCAAGCTTATCCTAGATAAAGTGCTACATACCTCATTGCTGAATAGCACTATGGTCACCTTCAGAATATTCACCTTGGGAAGCTAAGCACTGATGCCAGCACCTAGTCCACCCTTCAAAGCAATTTTAGAACTCTTTTTCTGGAAGGACCATCATTGCTGTCCTGAATGTCATCCAAATGTCTTCCTTTCAATGTTTCCTTTATCTTTGGGGAAAGAAAAAAGTCACTGGGGGCCAGATCAGGTGAGTAGGGAGGGTGTTCCAGTACAGTTAACTTGTTCACTGGCTGAAAACTCCCTCACAGACAACTGTACATTTAAGCTCACAGATGTACCACCATGCAACAATGACCATGCTAGAAAGAGTTCCAAAATTGCTTTGAAGGGTGGACTAAACACTGGCGTTAGTGCACAGCTTCCCAAGCCGAGTACTTCGAAGGTGACCGTAGAGATGTTCAGTAATGAGGTGTGCAGCATTTAGAATCATTATGTTAGTGGACTTAATTGTCAGACCTTTCATGAGGTTTCCACGAGTCCCAGTTGACTCTAGGGCACTTTTTTTTCCCCCCAAAGATGAACACTGAAGAACATCTGTTGGATAAACAGGCCCACACTTACTATTTGCTGTTGTTCTTTTTTCACATTTTACTGTTACTATGCTGCCCATTCTGTTAGATGGGACTGTGGCTCAATGGCAGCAGGCAGGCCCCCTGCTGCTCCCGTTCTTCCCAGCACACACAGTGCATGGTGGCTAGCATATGAAAGATGCAGAGGAAATTACTACTGAAGAGCTAGAGCAAGGAGTAGGCATCATGCCTTCAAAGCCTGCCAACTATCTTGTTCCACCAGTACTAGGCCCTACGTTGACCTCACAAGTCCCAGAAGGGATCCAGATCACCACCTGCCTGCCTAGATTGTCCAATATGACTCACCTTCTCTCCTGCTCCTGGTCCCTATGGCTGCCCATGCATTCACTAGAAGCTCTTACTGGGTCTACCTGCCCACAGCCAACTATGTCTGCTCCCACCCGCCACTTATCAGTTCAGACTCCTCCAGACTCAAGCCTGATAAGTTGAGCTTCTCTTTATTGCTTGATATTGTGCTGTCCCCAGCACCAACCCCCTCCCAGGTCCAGCTGCCAGGTCCTGGCTGTCCTAGGCCAACCATTCTGATTGCCACAGGCTCCCTGCTGCTGTTCTTGAAGCCTATCTGTTTAGGTCAGAGTTTTGAACCATCAGTCCACAGGCCTGTGTAGTGTATTGAAGATTAGGACATGTAACCTGGATTTAGAGCTTCCATGAAAAAGGGAACCACTACAGGCCAGGATTATACTGGGTTCACCTTCAAGACAGGGATTATGGCCTCCCATATGCCATCATCCTTACCATGCCTCACTACTGTAGCCCCAAGGATGCAGGTCCAGTTAGGGTATTTTAGAGGTTCTAGGGCTTAGGATCAGAAAAGTTGACCACATTACCCAACAGCTCTTGGCCTCCAACCACACCTGAGGGTGAGGTGGATATCCTGTTTTATTTTTAATTCTGTAAGTTGACTGCCTCTCAGAGTATAGTTCCTCATACTTCTGAGACAGAGCTAATCACTGACTTACTGAACCCTCCAGGCCAATTCCAGGACCCTGTGGGACAACAGGTTGGGGTGCTGGAGCTGCCTTACTTGGGTACTACAGTGAGTCTGATCCTGGTATTGCCCCGTGACAAAGATGCCCCAATAGCCTGCATCGAGCCATACCTCACAGCAGGCATCATCCACACCTGGACCAACAGCCTGAGGAGACTCAGGATGAATGTGTTCCTACCCAGGTAAGCAGCTGAGCCCTCCTTAGGCCTGTATTGGACTAACACAAGAGACTGTATTAACTACTTGTTTAAAGCCTTTCCAGAGGTGAAGCCAAGTAGAAGTTACTCTAGTGTTTGGATCTCTTTCAAGCTTCTAGAATCACTGCTGTTGACAATCTCATGGGACAGAATGAGATGAACCAATTTCCTGGTATTTTCTCAAGAAAAGATTCTCTGCCTCTGCTATGACAGACTGGAGCCTCCAGGCCCTACTTCAGATTCTCAGGGGCAAGGAAAGAAGTACAGTTCCCTTCTAAAAATGTATCCCAAATCTCTTCACATTCTAAGAGCATTTGACTGTCATTTTTCCAAAACCAGAGAGACTTATATAATTGAGAAAACAGGTAACAAAAGTTGACAAAATAACATCAGAGGTAATTTTGATCAGACAACCAATTATGGCATTAAAAATTGAAGACTTTAAGATCTCTGTGCTGAAAGCTTTCATTGTTTCTAAATTAAAGTGAGACCTCCTTAAAAAAAATCAAAAACAACAGATATAAATACAGATTTTCAAAAAGTTAAATGATGATGCTAGATTTTGCTTTCCCAAAGCAAAACCTATTAGCAAAACTCATTGCTTTACAAAGGGGTGTATCAAAAATTTCTTTAAAGGTTGAACTTTTCCAGTGTATTTGAAATTAGAGTAAATTTGTACTCAACATATATATAGCATTCAGGGATGGATGTTGTCTGAGGCTTGCTTTCAGTATGCAAATTCTCTGCTCCTTCTCACTTAACAGCCTGGCCTCCCTCAGGTTGGACAGGCTCTCAGCAGGTCCAAGGAGAGGCCTTTAGCAGAGAGACTCTAGCCATGCTCCCTGGAGGAATTAAAAATAAGTCTGTGAACTGGAGCAAAGTCAGGCAAAATGAGAAACCCAGTGAGCAAAGGGCTAAGATCTAAAGTGGAATCTGGCAGAGATAGATAAAGTAGGCCCTGTCTCTCATAGGTAAACATTTGGCCTCCAAATCAAAGCATGAAGTCTGGATATTTCAGCATATATGTGTGTGTGTGTGTGTGTATATATATATGTATATATGTATATATCTACGTATGGCACAAAACGGAAGAGACTCTAACCTTTCACTCACATTTGAAAGAAGCTAGTAGAGGAAGGAAGAATTTCTGAGGTCTCAAGTAGAAAATGCAGACTGGTACAGCAATCTGCCACAGTCAGGTCTTTTTTTGTGACACTGCCTCAGTGGTTTCTCTTGATATGCCTGTCTGGTTTGGGTAACAGCTACTTTCTTTACTCAAGATTTTTTTGTACCATTTCTTCCTGGACCTTCGTAGCCATACTAGAAAATCACTGGCTTTTTTTATAGTAACACCTCACTTACACTGTTTTACTTTATCAAAAATGATACTACTCAGTTTTATCATGCACTCTAATCACCATGACTGGCTTCAAAGAGTCCTTGAAGCTCTTTCTCAAGACCAGTGAAAACAACAATAAAAGTAGAATGACAACAGTAAGTGCATATACTCTGGGCTGGGCAATGTTCTGAGCACTTCACAAAGATTGTCTCATTTAATCTTCACAGTCCTGCAATCAAACACTCCTACTATGCTTATTTCACAGATGAGAAAACTGAGGCGGAGACAGCTTAAATAACTTGCCCCAGGTCCCTCAGCTCGTAAGAGTCACTCAGTCGGGTTTCAAATCTCAGCTACTTGATTCCAAGTTCATGTTCTCAACCACTATTTTTCAGCATTAATGTTAAAACAAAAGGATGTGTTTTAAGTACTTAAGAAGATGCCAGAAAGAGGTGGTCTAAAAAAATTTTGAGAAATGTCAACAGATTTGGGGAAACCTTTTTTAATATACTTTCATGTGACATTCTGATAGTTTTGTTTAAAATATAAGTATATTGTTTAAAATATATATCAACAAAATTTTGATATTCAATGGTCTTGTCAGCTACTTTTATTCTCCTGCAAGCTCTGTCTGGTTTGTAAAATCCCAACCCACTGCCACTGAGTCAGGTCTGACTCATAGCAACCTTAGAGTTCAGAGTAGAACTGCCCCATCGAGTTTCCAAGGAGCACCTGGCGGATTTGAACTGCTCACCTTTTTGTTAGCAGATGTAGCACTTAACCCACTATGCCACCAGGTTTTCCTGGTTTATAGAGAATGATAATCTAAATTCCACTTCAAGCTTTTTATTTTTAAATAAAAATAGTGTCAGCAACCCTTTTAAAAAATTATTTTCCAAAGATCCTTCAACCATAACTCTGGTGGTATAGTGGTTAACTGCTAAAGCTGCTAACCAAGAGATCAGAAGTTTGAATCCACCAGTTGCTCTTTGGAAACTCTACAGGGCAGTTCTACTCTGTCCTAAAGGGTTGCTATGATTTGGAATGAACTTGATGGCAGCGTTTCTTTCTTTCTTTTTTTTGAACAGTAAATTTTACATGGTTTGCCCTTGGGGCAACCAAGGTTTCAACTATATCCCTTCCCTCTGTGCCTTAAAGGCAACACACTACATACATACAGCAAGCATGAGAGCATACCTTATCAAATATAAACATATTAAATAAGACGCTCTTTGAATTCTAAGTTAGTCAACAATTTTTGTGCATGCACCTACAGTGTGCCAAGTGTCCCACAACATTGGAAGTAGTGAAATGTAGAGGTTAAGACCATGGGCTGTGCAGTCAGACAGCAGTCAGACAGCCTTAGTTTGAAATGAAGTACACCACATACTAATTACATGATTTTGAGGAAGCTTCTTAAAGTCTTGAAACCTCAGTTTCTCCATCCATAAAGTGAGGATAATAATAACATAGTGACATAAAGATTAAATGAGGTAGTCAACAAAAAGTACTTATCACGGTGCAGAGCCACAGGGAGCACTCATTATTATCAATAAATATCTTAAAAGGTTTGTACAGTTTCTATTCCAAGTGGTTTACAATATCTCTAATAACTGTTATAGGAAGCAAAATATTCCTCATAAGAATATAAAAGCATGTTAATAGAACGCAAAGAACCAAAGGACATAAAGCTGCTGGAGAAAAACTGTAGGAGTGAGGTCACTGAAAATGACAGAATAGGAAACTCTAAGGACCTGTCTCACCACAGAAACACTTTAAAAACTGGCAAACATTGTCAGAATCAACTTTATCAAAACTCTGGAAAATAGTCAAAGGTATACAGCAACCAAGCAACTGCTGAAGCAAGAAAAAGGTAATTGAAACCCAGCAGGAATACTATATGGAGCCCTGGCAGTACAAAGCTTAAGAGCTTGGCTGATAAGCAAATGGTCAGCAATTCGGATCCACCAGCCTCTCTGTGGAAACCCCATGGTGTTGTCCTGCTCTATCCTATAAAGTTGCTATGGGTCAGAACCGACTCAATGGCATATAACGAGAAAAACAAGGCGAGCTCTGAGACATTTTTAACATACCCTAACCCCATTCTCCCCTCCTGGCTCAACAGCAGTCTTCACGGCAGCCCACATCCCCACTGTGAGTTTCTGAGTGCCAGAGAGCGCACAGTTCTTCTCAAAGAATAGTGTTGTCTGTTTTGGTCTGTCACACAGTTCCATTAAGTACTAATGCAAATCATTGCCTTTATTTGGACTGACTCAGAACTCTTTCAGGAAAAAAAAAAAAGTTGCTACATAAAGGACGTTTGTTGAGAACACTTAATAGCAAATAGACCAGCCACTGCCACCTGGAACAAAGAAATGCCAGTTAGGGCAAATCAGGCTAAAGAGTCTGGGAGAAAAAGCTGAGGGGTGAGATAATTTGGCTAATTAGGATTTTGGAAACCTTCCAATATTTTGGGAACCTAGAAGGCCATGCACATGCCGAGAATAAACAGAGCTTAGAGAAGACCACAAGAAGGCCCTAAGCTGTCACTTCTGGCTGACCTTCAAGCTCTGGGAAAGTGGGAAGTGAGGGTGAAGAGAGGTAACTGCCCAGCTGAGTGTTACACCTCAAAGCACACACCAAGTCTAGGGACAAAGACAGGGAGGTTTTTTTCCCTTTAGCTCCGGGCATTTAAAGAATTCTCTGTCATATCACTGGCTGATCACAAAACTAATGGAACAGAGACTTCAGGCATCATGCATGACAAAAAAATATATCCTTACAAAAATAGCTTAGAGAAGACACCAAACAAGCAAACAACTACAACAGCAACAATAACATGTTGGTAGCGAGGAGAATCAGATTTCCAGAGTTGTCACATTATAATATTAGAAATATCCAGCTTTTAATGAGAAATTATGAAGTGTACAGGGGAATAAGAAGGATGGCCCATTCACAGCAAAAAGAAAAATCAATAGAAATTGGTGTTTAGGAGGCTCAGAAATTATACTTTCAGACAAATTCTTTAAATCAGTTGTTTTAAATATGCTCAAAGAGTTAAAGGAAACCAAAAGATTTATGTCTGACAAAATAGAGAATATAAATAAATAGAATTACAAAAAGAAACCAATTAGAGTACAGTAACTGAAATTAAAAAAAAAACTAAAGTTAATAATAAAAGCAGTCTGGTTCTAGTGGAAAAAAAGTCATATAGACCAATGAACTAGAATTGAGATGCCAGAAATAAACTCATATACCTATGGCTACTTGATTTTCAACAAGAGTGCCAAGTCCATTTAGTGGAGAAAGAATAAAGAGTCTTTCTCAATAAATGATTTGGGGACAATTGAAACTCCACATGCAAAAGATGAAGTTGGATTCATACATCATCTAATCTGTGAAAACTAACTCAAAATGGATCAGTGACCTAAATATAAGAACTAAAACTGCACAATTCTTAGAATACACAGAAAAATGCTTTGAGATCTCGTTTTTTACAGTAGTTTCTTAGAAATGACCCCAAAAGTAAAGTAAAAGAAGACAAAACAGATAAATTGGACTTTACCAAAATAAAAGCTTTTGTGCATCAAAAAGACTTTACCAAGAAAGTGAAGAAGAAACCTACAGAATAGGAAAAATATTGTGAGAACTATATTTCTGATACAGGTTTAATATTCTGAAACAACTAGAATCAGTAATGAAAGTGGAGACATTACCACTGACCTCATAGAAATAAAAAGAATTATAAGAACATACTATGAACAACTGTGTGCCAACAAATTAAGTAACCTGGATGAAATGGAAAAATTTCTACAAAAACACAAATTACCTGAACTGACTGAAGAGAAAATAGAAGATTTCAACAGATCTAAAACAAGTAAAGAAATTAAATCACTAATCAAAAATCTCTCAACAAAGTATTATCCAGGACCAGATTGTCTCACTGGTGAAATCTACCAAACATTTAAAGAAGAATTAACACTGATTTTTCTCAAACTCTTCCAGAAATAGAAGAGGCAAAACTTTGACTAGAGTCAAAGACATCACAAGAAATAGATGGACTATACATATGACCAAGTGGATTCACGCCAGATGTTCAAGGGTGGTTCACCACATGAAAATCAATCAATGTAACACACCACATTAATAGAATAAAGAAAAAGAAAATTGCATGGTCATCTCAACTGATGTAAAAAACAGCAAAATCAATGCCGTCTTACAATACAAACATTCAACAAACTAGAAATAAAAGGAAATTCCCTCAACATCATACAGGGCATTTATGAAAAGCCCACAGCTCAGATCGTTCTCAACAGTGAAAAACTGAAAGCACTCCCCTTAAGACCAGGAACAAGACAAGATTCTTGCATTCACTACTTCTATTAAACATTGTACTGGAAGTTCTAGTCAGAATCAATAGGAAGAAATGAAAAAAGGAAGGGAAGAAGCGAAGGAGAAAAGAAGAAGAGCTTCCAAATTGGAAAGGAAGAAGTAAAGCTATCTATATTCACAGACACCATGATCTTACAAATAGATAACTCTAAAAAAATCTCCAAAAATTCTTAGAGCTAGTAAATAAGTTCAGCAACGTTGCAGAAACAAAATCAACACACAAAAATCAGTAATATTTCAATACACTGACAAGGAAAATCCAAGAATGAAATTAGAAAACAATTCCATTTAAGAATAGCATGAAAAAGAATAAAATACCCAGGAATAAATGTAATCAAGGAGGCAAAAAAGGGTTTTTTACTGAAAACTATGAAACACTGCTTTAAAAAGACCTAAATAAGTGAAGACATTCACTGGTCATGGATCAGAACATTTAGCATTGTTGAGAAGGCAATACTTGCCCCAAAGTGACTCACAGATTCAATATAATCCCTATCAACATTCCAATGGCTCCCCCACCCAAGAAATGAAAAAGTTGAATTTAAAATTCATGTGAAATTGTAAGAGACATCACATAGCTAAACAATCTTGAAAAAGATTAGACCTAGAGGACTCACGTTTCCCAATTTCAAAACTACTATAAAGCTACAGAAGTCAGAACAGTGTATGGCATATGGATAGATAAATAGATCAATAGAATAGAACTGAAAATCCAGATGTAAATCCTAACATCCATGGTCAACTTTTGTGTGTGTGATAGGAGTGCTAAGATTATTCAATGGGGAAAGAACAGTCTCTGCAACAAATGGTCCTGGGACAAGTGGATCTCCATGTGCAAAAGAATGAATTTGGACCCATACCTCACCCCATATATGAAAAGTAATTCAAAATGTATTAATGACCTAAATCTGAGAGTTAAGAGTATAAAACTCTTAGAAGAAAACATAGATTCCTTAGACATGACAGCAAATAACAAGCAGCAAGAGAAAAATAAAAATTGGGCTTCATCAAAATCTAAAACATTTATGCACCAAAGTATCTTATCAAAACACTGAATAAAAAAAACACACAACATGGAAGAAAATATTTGCAAATCACGTCTCTGTGAAGGGTCTAGCAGCCAGGGTATATAAAGAACTCTTAAAACTCAACAACAAAAAGATAATCCAATTAAATAATGGACAAAGGACTTGAATAGATACAGATTTGCTCAGTTTTGTTAGTCATTAGGGAAATATAAGCCATAATTACAGTGAAATACCACTTCATACCTACACAGCCATATTGGGATGGCTATCATTTAAAAAGAAAGAAAAAACTATTAGTGAGGATGTGGGGAAACTGGAATCTTTGTACATTGCTGGTGGGAATTATAAAATAGTACAGCCACCATGGAATAATTTGCCACTGCTTCAAAAGATTATAGAATTACCTATGGTCCAGCCATTCCACTCCTAGGTATATACACAAATGTTGTTATTAGATGTCATCTAATTAATTCTGCGTTATGGCAACCTCATGTGTTCAGATTAGTGGTTAGGTAGCGTCATGGGAAGGAGCATGGGAAATAAGCCTGGAGAGCCTTGATTTCTAAGCTAAGAAGTTAGAACTTCATGTGGTATATGTGAAAGTACATTGAATGAGAATTTGAAATGAGAGTTGATTTATCTTTGTCTTTTAGATTTAGGATCCAAAACCATTTCAATTTAAAAAGCATTTTAGATTCTTGGGGAGTCACCGACCTTTTTGATCCATTCAAAGCTAACTTGAAAGGAATTTCAGGTAACAATAGTTCCTTCTTCCAAAATTTTTGGCACTGTTTTTGGGGAGTGTCTTGTGATGGTGATGTTTTGATTAAGAGCTTCTATTTGTTTCTGCAGAGTCTTCAATATTAAACAGCCAGGCTAAAAATTATTTAAAAGAACTAAAAAATGCTTTGCCCTGTATAAGAATGTGTTACTTCTGCGATCAGTCACATTTGAGTTAGACTCTGAGGATGGAGGTATCTAGAAACATGCCAAATGGTGGTGCAATAGAAGTCTTAATTCTGATATCCTTCTAATTCCCCGGGCTCACAGTCACCCTTTCTTTCTACCTGCTACTTCCTTTGGTCTCTTCTAATGAGCTAAGCTTGACACTTTCCCTTATCTACTCAATTTCCTTTCTTCAAAGTATCTGTGCTTCCTTCTTCTGAACAGAGGTGCCCTTGGGAGCATGGTCCCTGGACTCTCTAACCAACTGCAGCTCCCTAGACAAAGACTAACCTTGACCATAAAAAACATAGAGTGATGCTGGAGGCAAACAAATCTTTAAAAATATACATGGGGTTGTTTGAAAGACACTGTGCTGGAGCCAAGTTGATTGGATGAGGAGGGCCAGACCTTGGTCAAAAGGTCATGGGAAACTCCCAACAAAAGTGGAAGCGTGCTGTCACATGAAGTGATGGGGGCAGGGCAGCTAGACTAGAGTAGAAAGATCTAGGTGTTATATGGCAACACGACATAGACTGTAAAGCTGCTCTTTATTCACAATTTTTTAAAAAAGTATCTGTGTTCCTGTAATCTAATGGTCTGTAACGGTCTGCCTCTCAGCATCCATACTGACCTTCTTCGCACACAGTAGACATGTCTCTATCAACCAACAGGGGCTGTGTTTGCCCGCGAGCTGAAAGGAGACGGAGTGCCAGAGGCTTGTATTTCAGAATCCCTCTCAGGAGGGCACTGGATAAACTATATTTCTCACCTCAAAGGCTCAAGTTTGTTACTGCTCTGAATAGTAAATTACCTGTGAGAAGATGACATTGTGGCAGACATGTTCACTGACCTTCACATCCCTCAAGTCTGATGAGCTGAGTCACTATTTTGAATGCTAGAGCCTCATATCACAAAGTTTCAAAAGCTTTGCCCAGAATCTTCCTTACTAAGCAATCACAGAAAAAAAAAAAATGGAATTTGATACACAAGAGAAGTCTTGTCTTGGGCTTTAGATGTGAGCAGACTGACTGGTAGTTACTTATCAAATAAAACACAAGAGGATGGACTTTATAGTGCTGAAAATCCACCAACTCTGTACTCATTCCCCAAACATGCAAAAATAAGCAAAGCATAAGTCAAATTTGGGCACAGAGCCCAGGACAATGCTTGGATACAGTGGAATACTTAATAAATATTGCTGGCTTGGTTAAACATCTCAACTAGAAATTTTCCCTGGTGACACAAAGATAATCTGACACTACAGAGAAAGACAGACTGGTGGGAAAGTGTCAGAAAGCGACAAAATGGTAAGGAATGTGTGCTGTTTCTAACAGTCCACAAATCAATTCCCAGTCTCTTTCTTGAGGCTCTGCAGCTCAGCCTTGGCAGTCCTGTTGCTGTTGATGATGGTCTGTGTGTTCTTTTCCTGATCATCCAGGCTAAAACGTTTGGGGCGATTCTTGATCTTTTCTTCTATATAACTGCATTCAATTAATCACTATGACTTACTGATTATTTCTTCACAGCTGTTAAATCTCCCATCCTTTATGTCCTAAAAGTACATTCTAAAATGTCACTAATCTTGTGTCCTCGAACAGGACTGAGCTTAACCCTCATTGTCCATAAAGCTCTCCAACAAGATCTAACAAGCAACCTAGTTTTCAAAGCTTTTTTGTTTGTGGTTTTTTTGTTGTTTTCCCCTAATGCGGTACAGGTCTACTTATATTTGTTCAAATGAGGAGAAATACAGGTTACCTGCACTAGCTATATTTAATACTTACTGAGCAGTTACCATGTGCCACATGTGAGGCTTTTATTCATTTTCTCTACTGAAAAAAAGAATTAGTCTAGTAATTTTCTCCCAGTTGTATTTCTATAAAGCAGGGGTCAGCAAATCATAGCCTTGCACTTGTTTTCAAAAATAAAAGTTTTACTGAAACACAACCACTCCCATTCATTTACACTCTATGGCTGCTTTCATGTTATGAAGGCAGTTGAGTGGTTGCAACAGACATCCTTTAGCTTTTAAGGCTAAAACATTTACTCTCTCGTCCTTTCCAGAAAATATCTGCCTCCTAAAATATTTCCTCCAATGTCCTTCTTTAAACATAATCAAGAGATTTAGTCTTTCTGTGCCCAAGTGGGCTTTCAACTTAATCCTAGAGGCATCACCACAGAATGTCTTCAAGAACCTCCTCTTTCCAAAAATGGGAATAGCCACCTCACATCTTAATTGTATCAGAAAATGCTGGCCTCTCTTCCTGCAATTAACAAGAGGTTACCAAACAGGTTTTGTGTTGTTGATGGGAGCCTGACAACCAAAAGAAATATTTGACCTTTCTTTGGTTCCAAAGCCCTGAACCATCTTACTGTGTCCTTCCCTATTTAACAGTAGTTTATCTCTTTGTTCTTGGCAGCAAATCCATCTTTTTGCTGCCTGAAGAACTTTGCTTACTATCATTTCAAGACTCTGAATCTAAGGTGTAATCCATTCTCCACTCTCAGATATACTGAAGGTACTGTGAAGCTTTAGAGTAATCCCAGTTGTATTTACAGTGCTACAGACACATACTTGAGTAATTCCACTTTCTGTAAAAGCAGCAGACTTTGATGCAGACTCATATTCTCAATCCAAGAACTACTCTGTGAGCTAACCAGAAAATCTGAAGAAAGAAATCTCATTTTTACTTTCATAAGTGGGTAGTTTCAATGTGCACTCAATAAGTACAAGCTCTCTATTACCATGACTTAAATGAGCAAACCACCTACAGAACCAAAAACCAAACCCAGTGCTGTCAATTCCAACTCAGAGTGACCCTACAGACAGAGTAGAACTGCCCCATAGAGTTTCCAAGGAGCACCTGGCAGAAGTCAAATGGCCAACCTTCTAAATAGCAGCCATAGCACTTAACCACTACTGCATCAGGACTTCCTAAACCACCTACAATTATTTGAATACTGATGTTAACTTAGGCCACAGCAGACATCTGGTCAGAGCTGTAACACAAAGGGATGGGGAGTGGGCTAGAGGAGAGGAATGCAGAAAGCAAGTAACCACAGCCTAGTTACAGAGACCATTAACTAATCACAGCCTAGTTAGAAATACCATTTCAGATTCCTTTTAGCACTCTATATATCCTGGTGGGTACATAGAGAATGCTATGTGAATGCCATGTTCCCACCATCTTTTAGCATCCATTTGACAAGATGATGAAAAAACATAAAACTAGGGGCAAGTTCTGGCAATAACTTTTTAAACTCCACTAATTCTGCCAATAGAAAATAACTGTGATAATTGGAAAGACAAAAAAATAATAATAATTGTAATAATTGGAAAGAGGGAAAAAAAGCAAATGATGTTTTTAATGAGGATCAACTTACTATAAAGACATTGATTCACATTTTGCCAATCCTGTGTTTACACAGTGTCATACTATGAAGACTGTTAAACCTTTTGAAAGTTAGACCAACCACACGCAAACAATGATAGAAAAGGCCTCTACCGGCAAACGGGAGAAGAGCACTGAATAATCACTTGGTGAGACTTCCTGAAGGAAGTCTGTGTCCCTGTGAAAATATACACACTGACATTGTTTAGTAAGTGAAACAAGGTTAAAACATCAAGGCAGCTGCTTTTAAGGGGAAAAGATAACAACTGTCCAGTGTGAGGGTTGTCTGTTATTCATTTACGCAACATTAACTAAGCACATAAGTGTACCTAGCATTATTATGCTAGTTGTGCAAAGTAAAGAATACTTAAAATGAATTTCAGACATAGTTTCTACCTTCTAGATGCTTAGGCTAAAAAGGAAGATGGACATGTGCATACTTAAAGAAGATGTTATGGCAGAATGGAGAATATGCCAGGAGGGAGAGTAGGAAGAGTCCTCCCACTTTCATCTTGATATTGTCACATAATTTAGGGGGCAAATGGGTTGCTGCTGTTTCCCAAAATACTTCCCAAGAATGCTAGTCTAGTAAATTCGGAAGGGGGTGGTATGAGTGGTTTCATGGCTAAATGCTTTATATACAGTCCTCCTGGAGAGATTGGTTGTGATCATTAGTGAATTAGCAGCTCTAAGTAGTCCCCTACTAAAAACAAAAACTGTTTAACCAGTGTTTCCCACATTTAATCAATCATTGAATCCTTTCACAGAAGAGCACCTATCAACAACCTTTGAAATAAATGTTGGGAAACCAGGCTGTAGGATTCTCAGAGGTACTACCCAGCTGCCAGAACTGCACCAAGGCCAGGAAAATCCTTTTCTAGGGTATCTCATTACTTGTGTAACATTTCAATGGCTACTTAGCAAAAGTGAGCAAATAGAGGTCTGAAATACTAGATCAAGCAAGAGGAAAAAAGCAAACCTACAAATAACTTTTGACTTCTCATTTTGACCACACACCTAAATACTAGTCTTCTGCACTGTCATCTCTTAGCAGAGATACCATGTAAGAGATGCTGATACTGGGATACAGAAAGCTATGCTGTCTTGGTTTACGGCTGTGGAAACACGTGACCGTCAATTACAGGAATTTCTGTAGTATGGAGGGGAAAGGCTACTTAAAAAAAAATTCTTTGGTTGCAGTTTTAAGATACTGAATAACCATGCCCATCTAACCATCTAATTTATCCAGACAGTTGGCCCCGTTTCTCACACTGGTCAGACTAACACAGGCATATACATCTTAGTTGATACCCACCCACAGCCCCTGAGTAGATTCTGATTCATAGCAATCATGTAATACAGTGTAGAACCACCCCATAGGATTTCCTAGGCTGTAATCTTTATGGAAGCAGACTGCCACATCTTTCTCCCTCAGAGCAGCTGTTACGTTTGAACAGCCAACCTTTCTGTTAGTCACTACCTGAGCTCTTCCTGAGGTGATAATGGGAACCTCTGCCCATTTCAATATTTATTAAAAATGCTCAGATGCCATACTAGGTAGTAATGAAGTCACAGACAGTAAAAACTTTCTTTAGTCATAGAACTGTTCTTTACCCATAGTCTCAATTTTGGCACTGTATCTGTTTGTTCAATGAGCAAGTGGGAGGCTCATTATTTGATGAGCAGTGTGTTTCTTTTCTCAAAACTCCTGGCAGAAAAAGACCAACTGCTAAAATAAGTCAGATTCTTCACTCAGAACACATGATGCCAGGTGAATGTTTCCACATATTTTCTTCCTTCCTGTGGCCTTTGTCTGGTCCTCCCTACTGATGCTTTAAAGTGATGGTTCCCTACTGTGAAAATGTTGTTCTTAGCTGCCATCAAGTCAGTTCCAACTCATAGCAACCCTACACACAATAGAAGGAAACATTCCTGGTCTTGCGCTACTTGCACTATTATTTTTATGCTTAAGCCCATCATTGCAGCCACTGTGTCAGTCCGTCTCTCTGAGGGTCTTCCTTTTTTTGCTGACCCTTCAGTCTACCAAGCATGACGTCTGTCCTTCCTTTTCCAGGAATTGATCCTTCCCAAACATGTGTCCAAAGTACGTTAGACACTTTGTTTACAAGGCAAAACCCTGGTGGCACAGTAGGTCCAGTACTGTATCTGCTAACTAAAAGGTCAGCAGTTCAAATCTGCCAGGCACTCTTTAGAAACCCTATGGGGCAGTTCTACTCTGACCTCTAGGGTCACTATGAGTTAGAATTGACTAGACGGCAGTGAGTTTTTGTTGCTTACTTCCAAAGAGCATTCTAGTTACACTTCTTCTAAAACAGATGCTTGTTCTCTTGGCACTCCATGGCACATTCAATATTCTTCTCCAACACAATTCAGAGGCATCAATTCGTCTGCTGTCTTATTCAGTGTTCAATGTGTGCATGCACCTGCTGCAACTGAAGATACCACGGCTTGGGTCAGGCACATCTTAGTCTTCAACACTTAAAGACGGCCTTTGCAGCAGATTTTTCCAGCACAAAGTGTCTTTTAATTTCTTGACTGCCACTTCCACAGATGTTGATTGGGGAACCAAGTAAAATAAAATCTTTCAAAACCTTAATCTTCTTGTTCATTTTATCATGATATTGCTGACTGGTCCAGTTGTGAGCATTTTTTTTTTTTTTCTGGACATCGAGAAGCAATCCATACTGAAGGCTATGGTCTTTGATCTTCATCAGTGTTTCAAATTCTCTTCACCTTCAGAAAGTAAGGTTGTGTCTGCATAAGGCACATTGTGGATGAGTCTTCCTCCAATCCTGATGCCTTGTGCTCAGTCCAGGTTCTCTGATTACTTACTCAGCATACAGACTGAAAACTTATGGTGAAAGGAGACAAACCTGAAACACACCTTTCTTTTCCTGACTTTAAACCATGCAATGTCTCCTTGTTCTGTTTGTTCGACCGCTTCTTGATCCATGTTCAGATTCTTCAAGAGCACTATTAGGTGTTCTGGAATTCCCAGTCTCCACAATGTTAGCCATAATTTGTTATGATCCACGCAGTCAAATGCCTTTGCATAGTCAATGAAACACAGGTAAACATCTTTCTGGTATTCTCTGCTTTCAGCCAAGATCCATCTGACATCAGCAATGATGTTCCTGGTTCCATTTTCTCTTCTGAAACTGGCTTGAATTCCTGGCAGTTCCTTGTCACTATACTGTTGCAGTCACTTTTGAATGATCTTGAGCAAAATTTTACTTGTGTTCTGATATTATTGATATTGTTCAGCAAGTTCCACATTCCATTGGATCACCTTTCTTGGAAATAGGCATAAACAGGACCTCTTCCAGTCGGTTAGCCAATAAGTGTCCTCCAAATTTCTTGGCATAAATGAGTGAGCACTTGCAACACATCTGTTTGTTGAAATAACTGTTATTCCATCAATTCCTGGAGACTTGTTTTTTGCCAGTGCCTTCAATGCAGCTTCAACTTCGTTCTTCAGTACCATTGGTTCCTTATCATATGCTACCTCTTCAAATGGCAGAACATCAACCAGTTCTTTCTGGTATGACCATATATCCCTTCTATCTTCTTTTGATGCTCTCTGAGTTAATGGATTAATGTTAAAATATTAAACATGTGAAAATAACCAACTCATACTTTCTCCACATACTTTATTTACAAAATGGATGAAATGCAGTATATTCTAGACTGATTTTGTTCTCTGATACCACATTCATGGACCACCTCCATGTATACGCAGGAAAAATGCAAATAAACTTTATTAGCCTAAGATGAGACAAAGAAACCTCCTGTAAAGCACAACATCCATATCAGAATGATTGAAATCCTCAAGCCACATATCCCTTCCAGTGACACGATAAAATGGACACACTTTCTGAAAGGGGTGGACAACTCTAGAGTGGGACAGTTGGCCCAGCTGCTAATCAAGAAGTCACAGGTTTGAGTCCATGCAGAGGAGCCTTCTAAGAAAAGTGACCCACTTCCTAGCAATTAGCTATTGAAAACCCAATGAAGTATAGTTCTGTCCTGAAGCATGGGTCACCATGAGTTGGAGTAGGACAGCAACTGGTGTTATCTTGGTGTAGGGTGGAAATGGGTGCTAATTTTTTAATCAGAAAACCTGTATACTCCCAACTCTGCCCAGGCAGTATGCTCAGATGGTTTAACAATTCCCTCTAAAATGAAATGGTTGGACTGAATGATTTCTAGTTGATAAATTACAAAACCGTCAAGTCCCCATTAAGTCACTGCTCAGTTTCTTACTTGCTTTTATTTTTGAAAGTGTAACAAAACCACAATTATACGCTAACCTCTCATTTTCTTTGCAGATTTTAGCCCATGAGGCAATTTAACTGCATGACTGATGCACAAGTATACTGGAATGGAGTCATGCAGCATTAAACATATTAATACAATGAACTGTGCCTCTTCAAAGTCCACAATGCAAGCTTGTGACTCTGTCACTTAAAAGCGGTTCTTTAAATGCAGCCCAAGGAAGCATGCAAGGAAAATCATCTTAAAAACGAAGGTTCCAGGGCTCCACACTGCATTTTTACAAGTACCCTGGAGATGCTTACAACCACTTAAGTCTTAGAAATATTGGCTGATAGAAATAATTCAATACTGACTAGAAATCATTTTTGAAAACTATTGAAGAAGTTAAGCAAGGGCACTAAGATTATTATTAATTTCAGGAAATTATTAGATATGTTTACCAAATGTGAGGTTTTCAAAGTCGTATAAAATATTTAACTTTACAAATTATCTCTCCTTAGCTATACAGTAACCTTGGATATTAAAAACTTAAGTACATTCTTTAAAAATATACTCAAATCCTTAGACTAAATGCATAAAATATAGTAATAAGCAACCACATTTTTATCATTTCCTCGGGTTAGGACAAGATGGCTTCTATGTTTCTGAAGCATTCCATAGGGCCAAGATTGAGGTTGTAGAAGAAGGCACCAAAGCATCTTCAGCCACAGGTATGTCCATAACTAAGAATACCCATTTACACTGTTTGCCTGTATTTACTTTTGTTAAATGTACCCATTTGAATTTTCACATTTCTAAACCCTTCAATTTAAAACTCTAAGTTGACACATGGCATACTTCTTAGAAAGTCTTATCGATGTTTAGAAAGAGCAAAAAGTTTTAGAAAAATAATGGAAGAGATACCCACTTTTAGATTTGTACACATTATCCCATCAACAACGAATACAGTCATTCTGAAAACTACTTTCAGTCAAGTATTTATTCCATGGGATGTTTTCAAAATAGGAGACAAACTTGGCTAAATGGCATCTTTTCTCTAATTTTCCAATTTGCACCCCTATCATAACACTAAACAATGAAAAGTAATTAGGATGGGCTCCCCACCTCCCCAACCCCCCCCAAAACATCCAGGGATGTAACTGACTTCTTATCCAATTTAAACAGCAGTTTTCTTCAAAGGTACAGAAAACACACGGGATTCCTCTGTTCCTTTTTTCTTGTAGCTCTGTTGTTACTGAAAAGGTCTCAGATTCCTATTTTTAAAGCAGATCGGCCATTCATCTTTTTCCTGAGAGAACCCAACACAGGTATTACCAGTATTATTTTTATAGGATTAAGATATTTTTATTAGCATCTCTCTAGCAACAAAAGCTCATTTGTCCAGTACAGCTGGTAACAAGCATCCTTTCTAGCAATAGGTGGTTTCTATGGTGCTTCAGAGACTTCTCAGTTGCTGTGCATTGTATCCTGAAAAGTGGAAATATTTCCTAGCTATAAAGAAAACTTATTATCCTTCATGTGTTTTGCCTGCTCTTTCTTTCAACTCATTTGTAGTTAACACAGATTTAAAGGATTCAGTTATGTTTCTATTTCTGGTGAGACTTAGAAAAACTACAAAAGTAAAACAACTAAATAACCTTGCCTATTTTTACACTTGGAATTTAGCTTCCTCATCATTTTATGAAAGAAGTGGTTTTTTCAAGTCACCAGAGTATCGAACAGTCAGTCCTCCAGTGTCACTTGGGGTAAATTCTAGTATTCTAGTGAATACACATGGATTTCTATACTGTTTTTCTCTTGAAAAGCTGAGTTTACCCATTGTTTCTTGAGCTCACTGAAATTACACAAAGATAAAACATGTGTCCTAGCACTTTTAAGTCTCAGTATATACCTCGGCTTAATTAAAAAACGGTACAGCACATACACAGCTGCAGATGGCAAGTACAAGTCCTTTAAGCTTCAATATCACTGAACAAAGTGTTCCAATATTTCTTTCAAGCTTAGTCTGCCTAAATTCCCTTGCCCCTCTGGCACTTAGTTATTAGCTTAGGAAGAAAAAGAGATTCTCAGTAAAGAGTTGTTGCCAAGTCTAAATAATATATTAAAAAGAAATAGGATGGAATAATACTAATAAAATCAAGCAAAGGTAGATCTACGTAACTAAGCATGAAGCATTATTTTTTATTAATGGAGACAAAAAAATGTCAAAAGTTAGAATGATGAAAATTATGCATAGGCTTTATACAAATTAAGGAAATACTGTCGACATCATTTTACCTGGGAATCATTTTGCATACTACTGTAACTTGTGCTGGAAACCAAAGGAAAACTTTTGCAATACAAAGATGAGGCTAATCGTTCATTAGACAGTAGATGGGGAGGGAGTTCATTAATAGAATGTATCCTCCTAGTATTTCACCACAATTAGCCATCCCAACCCCAGACTGATTAGGTGAAAATTTCATTTATCCTTCAGAGCATGAAGCAGGGAACTCTCTCTTAGAAAAGATGTCAAAAAAACAAAGAGAAAAAAAAAACAAGTTCTACTCAACTCCCTAAAGAAACAAGGACAAGGCTAAATTGAACAGAAAGATCATTGCTAAATGCTGAAAACCTAAAAAGGTTGATGACAGTTAAAAAGAGAAAGATTCCTTTCTAGCAATTCAGTTGCATAAAAATGATGTCAAATCCTTGGGCTAGGAACCAACAGACCACTATTGTGAATGGTATGAGTTCTCAGGACTGCCTTAGTAATCAGAAAGAAAATAAAAGGCAAATCCAAAACTACTTTTATAGTCTACCAAGGGCTGTTACACATACTGAAGTCCTTGTGAATTTCTTTACTTCTCTTTTGGGGAGGCATTTTCCCATATTACGTAAGACAAAGTAACTCCTCTTCTGGTCACAGGGTACTAATCTTTAGTACACCAAACTGACAAATCTTATTGATAAACTAACAGATAAAATACATACGGAAGGGAACATTAATAAAAGATCTCCATCTTGAGATTCAACTTTCAGAAATTATTTATCCAGCCTAAAGCCATTTAGTGATGTAAAGGGACTAAAATATGGGGCAAAATCAAAACATACGTTCTTTCCCCTTTGCTTACAGGTAGACTTCCACAGTATTTCACTGATGTAGTTAATATGCCCACAGTCTTTTAAGATGCAAAAAGCCTGAGAGATGGGGCACTGAGTTTTACTTTAGATGGATTTTGATGTGAGGATGTAAGAAGTATGACGACAGAGAGAAAGGACAAAAAACAGGACACTTAGGAAATAGCCAACTCCCTCCAGGGTTCATCTCCCTCAAAATGTTAAAGGTCACAGATTTAAAGAATTATTACCTCATGAACAACCTGTCAAATGGGAAAAAGAATTTTCTGAAAAGGAAAGCTAATCAATACTGGAATAGACTAAGTCTCTTCCATAATTCTGAAGTATGAGTTTGTATCTGAGTGATCTGTAATCCCTTTTATTAACTGCAGAATCTACATATATACAATTTTAAGACCAGACAATGTATCTGGACTTGTTTAGCTCTTGCTGAAGTTTAGCAATGTGACTGCAGGCAATTACTTTAATAATGCACCCTTTTAAATGATATCCTGCTTTACTTAAAAAAAGTATTCTATAGATATAAAAAAGCTTTAAACTGCATATGAAAATACTATACAATGTTACATTAAATTCTTCTTTTTCTTGACAGGGTTTGTCTTCAGTATTGGGAGAGTTTCAAATCCCCTAGATTTAACAGATCTCTAGAATGCCTTCACTTTCATCTATTCTTTTCCTCATCAAAAGTCAGTTTCATTTTGCTATACCCTTGAGTTTTAAGAAATGTTCTGATAAAGTGTACAAAGGGTATGTAGTTTTCAAACACCAGTGTAAAAAATACTTAAATTTTTACTGTAAATTTATTTCACTCTCTTATTAATCCAAATGTATTTAAACTTTCTTTTCTACTGGTTTTTCAAAAAAAAAAAACACTATAAGGCACAGCAGTGATCCATGAATAACAAGTGAAGTAAGGTCATAGGATCGCTTCCTAAGCAACAAAACACAAGGCCATGCTGGACTGAAGATGGAGAATGAATAGTATGGGTTTCTCCTTATCCTGTATAACTTAGAGGGAATGCAAAGAGAATTTAAGTAAGAGAATAGCAGAAGAGAGCTTTGGGCCTCTTGTAAGCATGGCATCGAGTTGCTAAAGGCGAGATATTTCAGAGTATGTTGCAGCCCCACACTTAACACAACCTGACTAATAGCTTCAATAGAGAGCCATCCACAAACTTAATTAAGAAGGAAAGAGAGGGTGAAGGGAAGTTAAGGAAACCAGTAACGCCCAAAGTCTGGTTTTTAAACAGCTTTGTGTCTGCCTATGTACCACAGAGACAGTTGTTTCCACAAATCTAGACAAAAACGGTACTACGTTGGTGTGGACATAAAAACTAAGAACATAAAGTAAAAAGACAATGCAGATTATCTAACGCATAATTATGTTTAACAAACATGAACTTCTAAGTGGTGTGTCTTTCCAAGGCTAAAAAGCAAGGCCTTTAAGATTCCATTCAATTTTTTTCAAATGGTTACTTTAAATGTGATTATTTCCTAAACCACACAAGAGTAAAATAGAGCATTTATTGATGGAATAACAAAAGTGCTTTTCTTAAATATTCTTCAAAATACATTTGTACAACTTACAATAATATATCCAAAATAACTGTATATACAAAACATTGACTAGTTTTCATGTATGTGCTTTTTTTTCCCCAAAAATTACAAAGTAACTTTTTTTTTTGGCAAAGTTCAACCTTAACAGAGGTGACAATTTTAAAGGTTGGTTTAAGAAAATAGAACCTGAGGGAAATTGACACGCAAGAGTCAATGACAAGCAAGAGATCTGGAGGACTATTTTTAGTTTGCTAAATAAAAATTGGGGGGGGGGTGATACTTGTCACATTACAAAAATAACCCAAAATGAAGAAAACGTCACTGTAAAATGATGGGAAAAGGATCTGTAGACTTGCTTTTTGTATTTCAAATAACCAACAATGTAGGTCAAAAAATGAATGCAAGATCACAATTGTCTTGTATTTACTTTGTATTTGGAGAAGACAGTGAAGTAAGTGGCCACATTCTATTTTCTTTTAATTGCTATTAATATGGTTGATCTGATTGGCTCTTCGATGAATTTCGTCCAAAAAGTTCTCCAGTTGTTCTATTAGCATTCGTTTTTTAAACCTGTATATGGAAAAAAAATAATAATACCACTCTCAATTTCTTTTTAATAAATAGTTATATACCAGTATAATGTTTAACAAAAGAGAGGAACTGTTTTGGGAAATCTTTCACAATGAGAATGAAAAAGGAGCACATTGTTATATATAAAATCTATTGAGAGATTAACAAATTATTAAACCAGTACAGTACTCCAGTTTGTCCCTAGAACAAATAATCTAGATTTAGGTATTTAGGTACAACAGGAAAGAAGTTATTCCTTCCACAACCAAAAAAAGGAGAAAAAAAACTAATGTAAACAAGGGTTGCAAATAGTCTACCACAGTGTACGTTCCCCAAAGCAATCACTCTAATACTTTCTTCTCATACTATCTGAATGCTGAAAGCACTATGAACAAAGGGCGTATGACACCTCCCACGAAACAGAAGGAGAAACAAAAACTGGGCAAGAGCTAAAAACCAGGCTGTTGTACTGTTCCAACTAGAAAGTTAGCAAACCAAGGATAAGTAGATAGCTAACACAGCACATAGCAAACAGCATTCAAACGGCTTTTTTTTTTTTCAATTTTAATAATAAACATAGCTCCAAAACTAAACCTACACGCCAAAGAGTCGATTCCAACTCATAGCAACCCTACAGAGAAAAGTAAAACTGCCCCATAGAGTCTCCAAGGAGCACCTGGCAGATATGAACTGCTAACCTTTTGTTTAACAGCTGTTGCACTTAACCAATATGCCACCAGCATTAGGTTGCCTAATTTCAAACTGTAAACCCAGGTGGCATACCGATCAACTGCTACAGCTGACAATCTAAAAGGTAAGCAGTTTGAATCCAGAAGCAACTCCTTGAAAACTCTACGAGGCAGTTCTACACTGTTCTATAGGGTTGCTACCAGTCAGAATTGACTCGATGGCAACCAGTTTGGGTTTTCCTAAATTTTGAGCTAAAACTGCATTTATCGGCATAAATATTAGTGTTGCTGATGCTGTTTAGAACATCTAAGAACACTGTGCAGTCTATCCCTGTTTCCTTTTCACTTGTGACCTACTATGAATAGCCATCACACAACTCGATTAAAGGCAAAAATGAATGAAGTACAAGAAACAGCCATATACACAAGAATACAGCTAACTCTACAGTGAGATCTGATTTGACAGAGTGTTAATATATTCAAAATCAGGTGAAGAGTTATGGCCTTTTCTGGGTCCTTAAAGTGGTCTGTCTGTGTTCTAGCCACTGCAACAAAACAGAGTAATTGCTCTATCTAAAAAAAAAAAAAATCTGCTCTGTCTATAATGTGAAGCATGGAAGAGACTGGTAGAGTAATTAAGTGGGTGCAATATACTTCACATTTTAGAAGGCCAGATTAGGTCTCCTTATAATACTAAAATTGTAAAATCTTGGAAGAAAAATAAAAAATACTCTTGTATTTTCTGAATTCACACAACTAAGCTTTCCAAAATGATTATACTTCTTAGTTACCATTTATAACCAAGATCCATATTCCTTACACTGAAGTTCATAATCCTAGGCTACTGACAGCAATCAGAACAAGGTGATTTTGTGCAACTCTAGTCCCCTTAATTATAGGTTTTCCCACATAAAAATGAACTGTGTTCAGATATTGCCTTCCAATGGTTTTTAATCACTGATTAGTATCAGCTATGGTTCAAAGATTTTATGGCATGAAATTAAAGGCTGTAAAAAATATAGACACCAAAAAGTCACAGAATAAGATAAATGAGAATTATGCAAATATCTAATAATTTATTTGTTCATAATTTCTGAAGAACTTGGGTGTGGTTTAAGTGAAATTCTTTTAAAAATTAAAATTGAGAAGTATTTAAATACATGTCAGCACGTCATATCTGTAAACAAAGACAATAGAAATGCAAAATATATTCTATTATAATACTGGATGTATACATGAGGACTCATTCCGTGTTTATTTACCTTGATGCTTCTTTGATAACATTTTGTAGAAATATTAGTTTTGTTTGGAAACTGCCTTGCACATGCTTCAGTAAAGTGAAGATTCTTTCGTATTCTTAAAACAAGAGAAATAAAAAGAATTATGTGGTTTTCATTTGCATTCTTATGCAGTGTTTTTCTATTGCAGTTTACTGTATTAAGATACACTAAGACAAAAACATTCTACATAAAAACATCACTGCTCATTTAAGATTTTACAATATATTTTAACATAATAAGTGTGAAAGAAAATAAACATCAACACAGAAGACTTTTCAGACATTCTTGTTTTTTGATAAAATTTCCCATTAAGGTATCAATCATAAAGCTTAGAAGGATGAATAGCTTTTCGGTAGTACCACTGAACAAGAGGCAAGGAGCCTTTGCAAAAACCCATCTTTATGAATTCTAAACTACAGCTAACATGTAGGTGAATGGGGGGTGGAGGGAGGAGAAGAATCAGGTAATAGTAATACTTCAGTTTCAAGTTTTCACATAAAATTCTGCCAAGGACTACAAAGCGCAAGGCATACTTGCTTCTGGCCCACCAATTCACGGGTCAGCATAGCATCAGAACAGGTGATGCCAGTATCTTCTTAATGAATGATGACTACATCTACTTTTTTCCTACAAAGTTTCTCCATGTTCATATAATAGTTTTCATAACTTCAGATTTTACCCACAACATACCCCTGGTCACTATCTTAGGCTGAATCTTAAGCAGCTGAAAAGCATTTATGCCAAGAACTTGACTGACATAAATTCATCTAACATTACCAAATTTGGGGGAGTTAGCTACACTAAAAATTCTAGGTTCTAGCAACAATACTCAAAACAATGAGTTCCTACTATGGCAAGAACTCCATGTAATTTTTCCTGTGTATCCGTCACTGCTCTCAGTCCCTGCTTCCTATTACACCTAGCACTGGACCTTGGACACAGCAAACAGATACTCAGGAAATGTCTATCAGCTGAATAAAGAATCAAATGATATGGATCACGTTGTTCAAGACTGGTCTAGATTCATTTCGGGCCTATAGTTTCAGTCATTACAATCTGTGTGTTTTATAGAAGTCAATTCTGAAGTTTGTCTCTAGTGACACGTACTTCTTCCTGGTTTTCGGATCTCCTTCATTATTTGTGCTTTTAGTTCAGTGTTGACCTCTTCATGGCTTCTGCAATGCATCAATTTCTTTCCTTTGTTGAGTGAAGATGCTGGTACATTCTCTTCAGCACACTGATCTTTATCTCTTGGCTCCTCATGATTTTCTAAAAATCCACCAACAGTAAGGTCATTAGTTCCTAAATGGTCATGACCCAGACCTTCCGTATGATTGGTTGGTCGTTCCAGTAAGTTGGCTGGAGAAGGCGATGTTGAAAATTCAGTATCCATAGCATTTGGTGTAATGTCTGATGGAAATTGGTCTGCAACATGATTTTCAACCACATCATCTATTGCTGAATCATTAGTCATTTCTGAAACTACAAGATAAGGAGAAAAATGATGAGAGCCAATGTCACAGCACACAGTAAAGAAAGCTACAAGTGAACATAATATATTGACTAACACAAATTAACAAATAACATGATACGGATAAGCTTTGCCAAAGAAGATATGGTAGATTTCAATTTGAAACTGTCATAATATTTATAAAATCTATACAATTTCTGCCTTATAAACAAAATTAAAATAAAGCCACTTTCAACTAATTTTTAGTTCTCTGGTTTATGCCACAGCAATTTTACTGAACAAGTAGGATTACTTTTTATGCTTTTCTAAAACCAGCTTCTATAGAGTCAAGTCATGACAATACAATGTATGTCAAAAGAAGAACTATATAATCAGGGGTTTTCAATGGCTGATTTTTTTCCGAAGTGGATCATCAGTCCTTTCTTCTGAGGCACCTCTGAGTGGACTCAAACCTCTAACCTTTTAGTTAGCAGAGTGTATATTTGCTCCACCCAGGGATTCCTTTTATGTCTTAGTGAAATATATGTGATCTACATTATCATGGCCATTCTTCCCTTAGAGAGCCCTAGCTCAGTGAACTCTGTCTTACATTAACAGTGATCACTTATAAGCAAAAACAGAAAATGGAGGACTTGACTCCTAGTTCATCCTGTTGCACATTCTGTAGGGAACACAGCACCAAATAGGTTTCACAGCACATCCCTTCTTTAAAACTATTCACTGTCCAGAACATAAACCCTCTGTTCACCCATACTCCTCTGTATATCTGTCCCCATACACTCTCTCCTAAGTTTTATTCCATGATTTGTACTCTCCTCTTTACTGAATATTCTCCACAACAATTCATGCTTTACCAGAAACACAGCTCTCCTCTAAGGAAACTGCTTTCTTTTTCAAACCTCAAGTAGAAACTGTTTTCTCTCCAACACTGTCTAAATTCATAGTCATCAAGTCAATTCCATCTCACAGTGACCCTACAGGACAAAGCAGAAGTTCCCCACAGAGCTTCCCAGGAGTGCCTGGTGGATTCAAACCGCAGATATTTTGGTTAGCAGCTATAGTTCTTAAGCACTATGCCACCAGCATTTCCTAAATGCTCTCTATAAACTTAAAGTCAATTTCTTGAGTACCGGCTTCCTTTACCTCCCGTGGCCATTTTACCTATTAAAAAAAGAGAAAAACTCACTGCTATCAAGTCAATTCCAACTCATATCAACCCTACGGACAGAGTAGAATTGCCCCAGGTAGAGTTTCCAAGGACCACCTGGAGGATATGAACTATCAGCCTCTCGTCAGCAGTCACACCACGTAACTACTACACCACCAGTTTCCATTTCACCTATGCAATCTTGTAAAAACTACCTCTTCTGAAACTCTGCCACTTATCTTCTCTCTCCTTATTATTCTCTTACAGTAACCTCCAGAGTACACCGTTTCTATCACTTACATCTCTGGCACCTGGTTCACAGCTTTCCCCCAAGTCCCTCCTGATATCATTCAAGGACCATGATCCTCAAAAGTAAGGGGTCCGTGTACCAGCAGCATCAGCACTACCCGAGTTTGCTAGAGACATTCATCATGTGCTCTACTACACACCTAATGAACTAGAATTCTGTATTTTAACAAGACTCCCAGAAGATTTATATGCACATTAAGTTTTGGAAATGGTAAGTGAGTTCAAGGTCAATTACCTGGACTGGGAATTCCTCCATTTCAAATCTCCAAAGGATTCTTCCATTTATGCTCTTGCTTTCTATTCTCAACACAAATTCAGACATCTAGGAACCTAAGTCCTTCCTTCTGCAACTCTATAGCCACTGTTCTAACTCCTCAGACTTTCACTCTAGCAACTACCTTCTAGTCATCAGATCTCCCTTTTAGATAACCCACTTTCCTATCTATCTAGCTTGTATCTCATGATATCTCACTTTCTGCCAATGTCACAAACTGTCTTGCTTTACTGTCCTCCTATGACATCTGTTCAACAAATTAGATGATTTTATCTGCTTGCTCTAGAACTGCATTTGGAATAATTAGCACTGTTGGAGAATATATACACTGCAGGATGGTCACAATGACCACCTTTACTCCAGAATGCCAGCACTGCCAAATAATTTCTTCCTCTCCCACAAAAGAATATTCAAAACTTCTCCACTCTTTTCAAATCTCTGACTTTCACAACTGTTCCTTCCTACTAGGCTGATGAACAACCCAAGGAACTTAGAATTCAGCTACTTTCTGTGGGAAACAGGTCTAGTAATTTCCCAGTGACCTCTATGAAGTCACTCCCTGTTTCACAGAGAAAAAAGAACAAATCTATGGGGAAGAACTTTCCCTACTTTTACAACTAAACTTATACCCCTCCCTATCCTGTTTCCATTCTTGCATTGGTGGTCTAGACCATTCTCCCCTGGCTTCTCAATGATTTTGTGATGATCATGTACTCTCCTCTCCCACATGAACCAATTACTCTCTAGTGTATTCCATCACACAAAACTTCAACATGCTTAAGTTACTTTCGTTAAAAAAAACAAAACAAAAACAAAAACCAAGTCACCATTTTAAACCTTTTCCTGTTACAACTCTTTTCCCACCTCCCCTTTACAGTTCAATTTCTTCAAATGGTTGTTTACACTCACTGTTTCCACACTTCCCTTTTAAGCCCTGGTTTTAGGTTTCTACTGTGTTTTTTTGTTTTCTGTTGTTATGTGCCACTGAGTTGACGCCAACTCACAGCGGGCCACCCCATTTACAAGAGAACAAAACACGTCTGGTCCTGTGCCATCCTCATTGTTTGAGCTCATGCAACCACTGTGTCAATCTATCTCATGACACTCTACACCACCGAGCATGATGTTCTTCTCCAGGGTCTGGTCCCTCCTGTTAACATGTCCAAATTACGTCTGATGAAGTCTCTCCATCCTTACTCATAATAAGCATTCTGGCTGTACCTCTTCCAAGACAGACCTGTCCGTTCTCCCAGCAGTTGTGGTATACTCAATATTCTTCGCCAACAACATAATTCGAAGATACCAATTCTTCTTTAGTTTTTGTTATTCACTGTCCTGCATTCATATTCATATGAGGCAACTGAAAATACCATGGTTTGAGTCAGGCCCACCTTAATCCTTAAAGTGACATCCTCCCCTTTTTAACACTTTAAAGAGATCTCTTGCAGCAGATTTACCTAATATAAAGCATCATTTGATTTCTCGGTTGCTGCTTTCATAGGTAGATCCAAATAAATGAAATCCTTGTCAATTTCAATATTTTATGTTTTATCATGATGCTGTTTATTGGTCCAATTGTGAAGATTTTTCTTTTTTTTTTTTTTAATGTTAAGATGTAATCTATGCTGAAGGCTGTGGTCTTTGATCTTCATCAGAAAGTGCTTCAAGTCCTGTTCACTTTCAGTATGCAAGGTTGTGTCATCTGAATAATGCAGGTTGTCAATGATCTTCCTCTAATCCTGATGCCATGTACTTCTTCATATATTCCAACTTCTCAGATTATATGCTCAGCATACAAAATGAGTCAAGTATGGTGAAAGGATCTTTCTAGACTTTTAAATAAAGTAGTAGTTCCTTGTTCTATGTACAGGTTCCACATAAGCAAAATTAAGAGTTCTGGGATTCCATTCTGCACCAATGTTAGCTATAATTTTTAAAATTCATACAGTCAAATGCCTCTGCATAGTCAATAAAACACAGCTAAACACTTTTTAGGTATTCTCTACTCTCAGCTGAATTCCATCTGACATCAACAATAATATTCCTTGTTCCATGTCCTCTTCTGTATTCAGCTTAAATTCCTGGCTGCTTCCTGTTGATGTACTGCTAAAATCCACTGTGAATGATCTCTAGTAAAATTTTACTTGCATGTGATATTAATGGCATTTTTTGGTAATTTCTACATTTGCTTGGATCCTTTCAGTAGGTTGGCCAGGAAGGGGTCTTCCAAATTTCTTGGCACAGCAAGTCAGTACCTCCTGTGCCTCATCTGTTTGCTCAAACATCTCAGTTTGTATTCTGTCAATTTCTGGAGCCTTATTTTCTGCCAACGCCTTCAGCGCAGCTTGGACCTCTTCCTTACATACCGTTGGTTTTTGATTGTGCTCATATGGTAACAGCTGAAATGACTGTCAACCAGTTTTTTTTGGTGCACCCCTCGCCTTGTTCTGACTGATGATCTTGAGCTGTGGTCTATCTGATCCTTGCATATTCCAGCAGGTGAGGTTCATGTATATAGTCACCATTTATATTATTTAAAGGTATTTGCAATAAAGAAGTCCTTGATCTTTCAAAATTCTAACATGTGATCTCCAGCAACACTTCTATCACCAAGGGCGTATTTTCCCACTACTGATCCATCATTTTTGTTTCCAACTTTAGCATAACAATCACCAGTAATTATCGGCACATCCTGACTGCATATTTGGTCAATTTCAGACTGCAAAGTTGGTAAAAAATCTTCAATTTCTTGATTTGTAGCCTTAGTTGTTGATGTATTATGAATACTCACAGTCATATTAAATCAGTATTCCTTGTAGATGAATGGGTACTATCCTACCACTTACAGCACTGTACTTCAGGACAGATCTTGAAATGTTCTTTTTGAAGATGAATGCGACTACCATTCCTGACAGACGACCATATGATAATCAATTCAAAATGGCCAATACCAGTCATTTCAGTTTACTAACTCCTACGATATTGTTTATGCATACCATTTCATTTCTGATGATTTCTGATTCTCCTAAATTCACACTCTGTACATTCCATTTTCCTATCACTAACAGATATTTGCAGCTATTTCTTCTCATTTTGAGTAAAGCCGTATCAGCAAATGAAGGTCCTGAAAGTTTTACTCCATCCACATCATTAAGTTAGACTCTGCTTTGAGGAGGCAGCTATTCCTTAGTCATCTTCTGAGTGCCTTCCAACTTGAGGAGCTCATCTTCTAGCATTGTATCAGACAATGGTATGCTGATATCCTGATTATTTTCAAAAGTAGACCACCAATGTAGAATTAAAAAATTTGAACAGCACCAGAACACTGTTTGATGATCTAACAGGAACTTCTAAACTTAATTATCTCTTCTTTCATCTCGTATCTCACACCATTATCTACTCAGTATCTCAAGACCTAGACCTGGCATGTCCAAGTATTTATCAAATACATATACATATATACACACATACGTATGTGTATATGTATCAAATACATATATATATTTTCCTCACAACCCCACTGCCAGATCACCGTTATCTTATTCCTGAGTTTCTACAGATGGTTCTTCTGCATCCAAAATAATTATACAATAACATCAAATATCTACTCGGTGTCCACATTCTCCAATTATCTTACATACGTTCTGTTTTGGAAGATTTTTTTTATTTAATTCAGGATCCAGATAAGACCTGTACAATGCAAGGGGTTTCTATATTTCTCAGCTATCTTTTAAACTGTAAGCTTATTCTACACCTCTCTTTTTTCTAAGCATTTTCTTCTGCGATAAACAAAAATCCCTGACACATCCTTTTCCTATACAGCCTTTCAATATCCAGATTTTGCTAACTGTATCCCTGTTTGCCATTTAAAATGGTATTCTAATATTTTCTTTAAATTAGCAGTTAGAGCTAGGGGCTTAATCAGACTGATACTCATACAGATTTTGGGCAGTGAAGGTGGAAGGGCAAGGTGTAATACGTATACTTCCACCAGGAAATATATAAGCTCTCTCTAGTTAAGATGTTTCCAGCCAATTATGATCACTGCCTATAGCCATTCATTTATTAGGGAGTCCTTACATCCATTTTTGTCTTTCTCTGCTAATATTCTGCACATGACAGTTGGTCTGATTTTTATAAAATGTTATCTGCTCAGGCTACTTTCTCTATAAAACCTTCTAATGAGTTTTCATTGCCTTAAAGTCTACAATCTTTACAATACCTTCCAAAGTCCTTCATGATTTGGCCTCAGCTTAGTTTTCGTTCTCATTTTACCTTATTCCCAACACCTCTGCCACACTGTTATTTTATCCATTTCTTTAATGTCCTTCTCTTTTCTTTATGCCTTTGCACATACTCTTGTTAGGATACTACCTAGTATATGCAAAAGCACAGCTTTATTTAGCTAACTGCCATTCATAATTCAAATGTCCACATAAATGTAATAACATCCTCAGTAAAGTGCCTTGACCTCCCAGCTTAAGTTAAATTCTCATGCCAAATACTTGCACAGCATACTCGACTTCTCTTTTGTACTATCCATCACACTTCACATGTTGAACATCTATTCCATGATGTCTCTTCCTCACTATAAATGAGGGCAGCGGTCACTACTATTCACTGCTATACCTCCATGCTGATCAATGTCCAACACAGACTATGTATTCAGTAATTGCTGAATTATGCTGAAATTGAAAACCACCTTTCTATCGGTTTTGATAGTGGCCCTTTTAATGTCCCTTAGTTTTATATACTTAAGATGTGCAAATGATATCTTGGAGCACAAAAGCTACCAAGTATCATGAGTACATGAAATGTTCAATAAGCATTCACTGAAAAGACAGACAAAAATAACTACATGTTGATATAAATGAGTATCTTCCCTAGACACTCAGTGGACTCTTATCAACCAATTTTTTTCTATAATTTACTACAAACAGCTCCTCCCTGAACAGAACTCAAAAAGCAGCAAATCGTGTTTAAAAAAATAAGTAACTCCTACTTTTATGAAGAGGAAGAGGTTTAATGAGATCTGACTGTCCTTGAGTCAGAGGTACAGGTGGTCCTTTTCCTCCAATATGATTGTTCACAACAGGGTTCTGTTGTCTGCCTCTTAATAATGGAGACATACACCGACGTCTTTTGGGGATCCCCTGCATATTTGGTTCTCCAGGTCGTTTATGTTTATTCTGAGGTCCAGCCACAAATTCATCTGCTTCATCTATCATCATACCCTGCAACAAAAAATATACATGAGATTATGCTGAATCTACATATAATTTTAAATGATATAACTAATTCCAATTCCAGTTGCAACAGTATTATAACTATGCTGCCATTTATCAGATATACCTTTAGTTTATTTACTTAAATTAAGAACTGTTATAATGCTGTTAAATCCACAGTGCCTGGCACAATGCTTGGCAAACAGACAAGCAGAATCATTCTTCGGTATCCATGCGGGTTGTTTCCGGACTCCCCAAAGATACCTAAATCCGTGGATGCTCAAGTCCCTCACATAAAATGGGTAGCATCTGCATATAACCTAAGCACATCCTCCAGCCTACTTTAAATTATCTTTAGAGTATTGAAAATTGTAAATGTTACACACATAGTTGTTGTACTGTTTACAGACTAATAACAAGAAAAAAAAGTGTGTACATGTTCAATACAGACCCCGCCATCATAGGCTTAACTACACAGTACATGTCAGACACCAAGTAAACAATGCTCAAACAACAAGTGCTGGAAAAACTGAGAATCTGTGAAGTGGCAGGTTATGATTACACTTCACTTCTCTCCTCAATCAAATATTTTCAGTCTTAGTTGAATCTACAGATAAGGAACCCATGGATAGAGAGGGCTGACTGTATTCCACACATACTTATTAAATGAATAAAGGAATGAGAGAGCAGATAAAAGGTTAACTACTGACCATACAAACAGAAATATGTCTCTTAAATCATCTTTAAGATTATCTAATGTTTAAATTGTACAATAACATCACTATGTTTGCAAGCTTTAGAAAATACACTACTGAACAGGCAAAATATCTTTGCTGTCACAGACACTAACTTATTCTCCACACGATTTCCACGCAAAAATGTCAAGAAACAACTTGAAAACCGACACACACACAGTTTTAAAACATACTGTCAAATAGGACAAATGAAGCCAAGAAGTTAAGGTAAATTTTACCTTAAGTCTCTTTTTACAAAAGAAAAATATAAAAACACACCACACATCCAGTAAAGAAGAATATTTAAGTACTAGGTATAGAGGGAAATATATGTTCTTTTCGTCATGTGGTACTGGTTACATGACTGATGACAACGTATTGTAATTAAAAGCACACTATTTTAGTCAAGTGAAGAACTGTTATAAACTCTATTAAATCCACTTGCCAAGCACTAAGGAATTATGTAATGGAATGCTTTAAAATTACCTTTTTATCCAGCTTAAATGGATTACCAAATGTATGCAACCTTCGAGGCTGATCAGGATCAAGTTCTCTTAGTGGAGAAGGTACTTGCTTCAAGTATTCTTGGTAATTCCCCATTTGTGCTATAGGAACACTGTGCACTTGATCTTTTCAAACAACACAACAACAAAAGTTAGCCTCACTAAAACTATACTCATGTAATCAACAAATAATGTCTTCTCATATATAAATGCTACCTAATATTATTCTAGGCAGTCTTCCTTTATTACATATCCTAAATTAGTTTGCTACAACTATAAATATGGTGTATGAAGTCTCTGACTTTTTGAAATACTGATTTCATTTTATAAACAAAACAAAAATATCGCAGTTAATTACTTTCAGTATGTAAACAGTATGTGTCATCTTACCATCAAAACGCTATGTTTCTTCTACTTTGTCCCAAGTAAACAGAATTATTTAATTACATCAGAAGTTACAGACGACAGAAGTCACACGGACAACTCTTTTTTATATAAAGCTATAAATGGAATGCTTAAATTAGAGATGACAAAGGATTACATTCTCAACGAGTCCCACACGCAGTAGGTACCTTGAATATACAAAGAAGTACAGAACATGCCATGTACTAGCCATCCAGAATTATCCCACCAAATACTACTGCAGCACTGGAAAATGACTGTGTATCTACCTAAGTATGTAAAAATATAATGAAAGCTAAAAAGGAAACCAAAGTTGACCTCTAGGAAATAGAATCTGGTGCAACAGTAAAGGAGAGGAGAACGGAAGAGAAATAGTAATGACTCATTTTTCACTTCAGTTGTTTGTACTTGCAAAGACACTGTAATACTATTATCACAATTCTTTAAAATTTAATTACCATACCATATTTTTTCATACTATGAAGAAAAATACACAAAATAAACATGAATATTAATGACATTATCTAACCTTCATCCTGTCCTTTAAGAAATTTTTGGGTGTTCTTCAAAAGATTGGATCTCATTCTCGTTAAGTGATCCAAAAGATTCCGTCTTGGTATGTCATAAGCATTTCTGAATGTCTGTGGTTTCAAATCCTATTGTTGAAACATTAGAAGATAAAATTTATTTTCAAGTGCAGAATTAAGAAACTAAAATCTCTAGTTTTAACATAACTTCAGAAATAAGATATAAAGTAAATATAGAATCAATTTCTAAATTTTAAAAACTTTAAAGGTTTTTAAAAACACTTTGCTAGTATAATTTACATACATAAAAACATCTACTTTAAGTATAGAGTCTGACGTGTTAGTAAATTTATAATCGTTAAACCATCACCATAACCTAGGTTTAGAACACTTCCATTACCCCAGAGAGTTCCACATGCCCAGGGTCCGGAGACCATGGTTTCAGGGACACCCAGGTCAACTGGAACAACAAAATTTTTTAAGAAAAAGTCCTGCGTGAACTTTCGGTGAATGGCATCTGGGTCTTAAAAGCAGCAAGCAGCCATCTAATAAGTATTCAATTGGTCCCAACCCATTTGGAGAAGAGGAGAATGGAGGATATCAAAGACGGAAGGAAAATATGAGTCTAAAAGACAGAAAGGGCCACATAATCCAGAGACAACATCAGCATGAGACCCTAACTAGATGGTGCCCAGCCACCACCACTGACTGCCCTCACAGGGACACAATAAAGAGTCCCTGTCATTGACAGGAGAATAATGGTCTTTTTAATAATTCTATTAGAATTCTATTAGAATTACTAATTTTAATAGAATTCACTGCTCTCCCAAGGGCACAAAGATTTTCTCCTATTCTCTTCTAGAAGTTTTAGTTTTGGTCCTTACATTTAAGCCTACGATCACTTTAAGTAATGTGAAGTACGGGACCAGGTTCATAATTTTGTGTGAGGATATCCAACTGTTCCAGCACCATTGCTGAAAAAATTGCCTTCTCACCCATGGAATTCTTCTGGCATCTCTACTAAAAAACTGCCATGAGTCAGATCCAACTCGACGGCACTTGCTGGATTAAAAAACTGGGAAACCCTGGTGGTGCAGTGGGTTAAGTGCTACCACTGCTAACCAAAAGGTAGGCAGTTCAAATCCACCAGGTGCTCCTTGAATAGTCTAGGGTGCAGTTCCACTCTGGCCTCTAGGGTTGCCACGAGTCGGACCCGATTTGATAGCACTGGGCTTGTTGTTTTTTTAATTAAAAAAACTGACTATATGTGTGACATACCATTCTAGACGCTATTCTGTTGTATTAAGCTATACATTTATCCTTCTTTCAAAACTACACTGTGATGATCACTGCACCTCTACAGTAAGTTTTAAAATTAGACAATGTAATCTCTCCAACTCAATTTGTCTCTTTCAAAATTGTTTCAGCTACTCTAGTACCTTTGCATTTACATGAAAATTTTAAAATCAACTAGTACGTTTCTTCAAAACAACAGCTAGTATGATGATGTTTTTAATGAGTATTCTAAGTATTTTATGACAAGAACATGCTCTGTCCAAGGTCATCGGTATAAGTATCAAAGTACACCAATATCATAGTGACTTAACTCTATCATTACCTATGTAACCTTAAACAATCTAATGGCTGGTCTACTCTTCATCAATCCATTCATCCATACATACATCCATTCACTTACCATGTATAATGTTTGATTCAATGACAGCATAATAAGCATTATGCTACAGAGGTATAGATACATCTAAAAATTCTGATAAATGAAATGTCAGTTAACAGGCAGAATTATTTATTCAAAAACACAACAGAATAGAACTATAGTAGCACTAAATTCATGACTATTACCTTATTTAGCAAAGCAACCTGGAACCCAGTATACTCCTTCATATTAAGGTCTAGCAGTCTGTGAGGAACATCCTCTGAAATTCCCTGGAGCAACTGTTGAAAATCTTTCCTATATGCCATTGATACACCATGTGATCGGCTTCGGACTTTAATTCCAGTTTCCTGTACTACTTTTTTGCCTACAGATCCAATAACTCGATCAGATTCTATTTTGGCCTGAATTAAAAATAAATGAAAGTTGTTTTGATATGAATTAAACTGTGAAACCAGATACTAACAGTCAGTTTTGGACTTCAATACAGTAAATATTTATTATATTAAAGGAGGGATATAAGACATTAAAAAGTGAAGTAGCATAGTTTATGTCACGTACTCAGTAAATAAACATTTTAAAAACAATAATGCCTTATGATTTTAAAAACATTACAACTCTGAACTTTTGGACAGGTCAAACAAATACAACTTCAATTTGTTATTTTATTTATTAAAACTGTCTACATTCCAAGGAAGAGCCATCAGAGCTGAGATGCAGAGCTTGCTGGAGAAGGTCTGGCTGTGGATCTCTGGATTGCCAAGAAGTCACTGTGATCTCATGCTGGAACTTACTGAAGGGTTACCCTCTATGGTGCTAAGACAGGTCATTCAAGGCAATATGTTTCATTAGAGGCCCTCTACTACAAAACTCCTTAACAGGGGGGCCAGGAGAAGCCTCTGACTGCTAGCTACCATAAACTACAAAAGCTGGGCACCACCAAAAGCCGTATGTGCTGCAGGAATAAGGTGTAAGAGAAGCTGCACAGAGTGGAGGTTGCCCTGGTGAGGAGCAGACCCGCTGCCTAGACTGTTCTTCACTCTTTCCAGTATACTACAGAGCTACCAGTTAAATCTGGTTTCTGTAGCACAGTTTTCATGCTAAAGTGACATTATTAAAATTATGTCCTCTGTGTTGACATGTTGTGGAGTTGTTAGCCAATGTCATAAAACAATATGTGTACTGTTTAATGAGAAACACGTTTGCTCTGTAGACCTTCATCTAATGCACAAAAAATGCAATACAACGTTTTTATACTAAAACAAATACTGTCCTTTCAAAAAATACTAAGTATAAACAAATGTCATGTATATTTAAAAAAACAAACAAACAACAACAAAAAAACACTCTACACTTAAAGCAACATGTCTGGATGGTATGATAATTAAATCTCAGCTGCTAACCAAAAACTTGGTAGCAGGAACCAACCCAGTGGCTCCAAAGGACAAAGACCTGGCAACATGTTTCTGTAATGACTACAGTCTAGAAAACTCTAGGGGGCAGCTCTATATGTCACACTGGCTGTTGCTGTGAGTCAGAATCGACTTCACAGTACCTAGCAACACTGAAAGCCTGAAATGTAAATATATCCTGCATTAAAAAGTACATTCAGTATATTCAGACATGACAGAAAATTAGAAGAAAATAATCATCTCAATATTTACTTAAAGAGACTGCTATTAGCACTAAAGTGAACATTCATAAGCATAGCAAAAAGTGCTGTTGCTTTTCACTTGGAATGCAAATAACATATTTTGACAGCTCCCAACACACATTCTGAAAGCAGTTATATTAGAGATACTAGAAGAATAATGTATTCCATAGGACATTGTTAATGGACTCAATCGAAGTATATGCAATGCTTGTAATACACTATTTACATGATTTATGGCCAGAATGGCAAGATCCAGTATTTTCACAAACATCTCAAAAGAAAATCCTATTGTGAAAGAAAATATTCTGCAGATTTTAAAAGATAAAGCAAAATAAATGGATACTTTTTTTCTAAGACATCTTTCTGACATAAATTTTTCAAAAGAAAACAATGCTCATATTTGAAAGTCTAGGAATGGATAAATGATGCCATTTTCATAAACCAAGAATTATCACGAAACTGTAACTATTATAAAATTAAACTACCATTTCAAAACATAGCTGACTATGCACTACAGAGGGAATTATACTAACATGATACAAGTGCTTTAAAATACAATGTATGAATGTAACGGAACTCCATTAGCACCACTTAAGAACTAGCATCTGGCTTGTTAACCATATTAGCCAAAACCATTTAAAATACTTTAAGGTTTACTCTACTTTTTGATATTACCTGTTGACTCAATTTTTTGAGGTATGAAATGACACTGTAACTAAGTCCGTATTCCATACTGTCTGCTATCAGGTTCGGTGCTCCCATCATTCTAACAGCCTTCTTCAAGGGCTACAGGAAAAAAGGAAACATCACTCAGTATTAGGCTTTAAAATTTATGACTGTTTGTATAGTAAGTTTTAAAAGTTTGTGAAAAAAAATCTCCCCTTCTTTTCCTCAATCAGGAAGGGAGTAATGTAATCATATTTGTACTGCAACAAAATGTTGTCAATGGTAATAAAAGTAAATTTGAAATTACGTTAAAAAAATTACAGACTATAATAATACCAAGAGCAAAAATTGGTGAAGGTCTGGATTCCATAGGATCTCTGTAGATACTAAGTTTGAAAGAAATGGACAGAAGTCACTGTACAGGCAGATTTCTTAAAACTTGCAAAGAAGAGGAAAAGGAATCAAGGAAAATCTAAGAATTCTACCTTGGGAAATTAAGTGGGTTGTCACTCCAAAATTCAGGTTATATAACCTATCTGTTTCTCTTCTGTGTAGTTGGGATAATTACAGTATTTACCTACAATGGTTAATGCTATGTGTCAACAGGCTAGATGCTCATACAACTTTCCTCTAGGCCATGATTCCCAATATTGTGCGCTTGTCCTCCATTTCTGTGATCTGATTTATTCTCCATTTTGTGATATTACATTATCACCCTCCATTTGGTGTGCTGTAACTCCTAACCTCTATATCAGTGTCAGGAATAGCTTAAGTCACAGACTTACTCTGACGCAGGAGGAGGTTGCCTGGGGGTGTGACCTACATTACGTGTGTGTGACAGACATGTATGTATCTACATACATACATTTATACCTACACACAAATGTATACATATACATATCTATATATGTGTATATATTTATATAAGCATACATGTGTATGTATACAAACATCTGTATATTTACATACACACACGTATACATATATATTTTTTTAAAAACCCACTGCCATCAAGTCAGGTCCAACTCATAGTGACCCTATAGACAGAACTGCCCCATAGAGCTTCTAATGAGCACCTGGCAGATTTGAACTGCTGACCTTTTGGTTAGCAGATGCAGCACTTAACCTAATATACCACCAGGGTTTCCACACACATATACATATATATGTACCTGCCTCTCTCTCTCTCCCCACTCCTCCACCCCAGCAAGATTCTCTCTGGCTCTGGATCCTGCATGTAGCTCACCATCATTTGACCTTCAGTTCTTGGGACCTGAGCCTTTATTTAATCTGACTAACTGATTCTATGATTTGCAAGTTTAGGAAGCCCTGCAAGCCAGCTGTCTGCCATCTGGCCTGTCAATTTTTGGATTCACCAGCTTCTGCAACCGTGTGAGCCAGTACCTACCATATAACCTGCCAACTGTGGCTTCATCATCCCCTGCAATCATGAGAGTCAGGAGAAGCCTGATGGCACTTAACAGCCTCTACAACTGCATGAACATTTCCTTGAAATAAACCTATATATGTATGTATGTATATGTATATGTACATATACACATACTCCACTGGTTTTGCTCCTCTAGAGAACCCAGCCTCAGACACTACCTCACTCATGGAGTTATCATGGGCTAAAATGAGTTAATACATGTAAAGGACTTGTAAAAGTATCTTGCTCATGGTAAGCATTCATCACATGTTAACCATTAGTATTATTATAATTAGCTAAGGTTAAATGATAAAAACAAAAACCACACAAACAAGAGCTGACAGAAAACTAAGGAGAAGAAAAAAGTCTAGTATTTACTACAAATGTTGTATAGTAAAATAATTTTCAACTGTAAGGGAATGCAAATTGAGACTCTCTTTTGTGATGAAAAACACCACTAACATGAGTGTCCAAAACATGTTAATGGAACACAAATTCAGTAAAAGATGATAATAATTGATATATTAGAAAAATAAATATTGGAATCAAATCCAAGCTGATATTTAATATGCATGTAACTCCTCAGGTTTGCTATGAAACATAAATAAGTTAACATACATGAGTTCCATATTCTTTTTCGTCTTTGTACATGGTAGGTTCTACATGCTGGATGCTCATACAACTTTTCTCTTACAATTCTAAGATGTTATGATTTTCAAAGCTCAAGAAATATTTGGAAAGATTAGTTACAGCCAAATGCTATAATCTTCTTGGATCAAAAGCAGACGTGTTTAAAAGTGTTTTTGATGTAGGTCTTTTGGTTAAGAAGTTACTTTTCCTAAATTAATGCATATAAGTAATTGTTTGGTGTTATCTACCAAGATACAGTAACTTTTAAGTAATCAATTTTTCTAAAAATATACGGTTCTATGAAAATATATACTTATCTACTTAAAAATACATTTCAAGAAGATGCAGAAATACTGCAACAAAAACTACTTTGTACCTTTTAAAGAGAAACAATTATAAAAACGCAATTTTACAAAGCAGTATAAAAAAAAAAACTAAATTCTAAAGCCAGAATGGACTGCATCGGGCTGAATTTCAGCCTCCTATCCCTACATAAGAGGTCTCATAAATCTGCGAACTTAACGGTTCCTAAGTGCTACATACTTCATTGCTGAATATCCCTGATGCCACCTTCAAAAGTACTCCCTTTGGGAAGCTATGCACTGACGCCAGCACCTAGTCCACCCTTTAAAGCAATTTAGGAACTCTTTCTAGAATGGTCATTGATCACAATGGCATAGTGGTAAGTTCACAAATGTAACCATATAGTTGTCTATGAGCAAGTTTTTAGTGAGTAAACAAATAACTATACTTGGAACACCCTCCATATTCAACCTGATCTGGCCCCCAGTGACTTTTTTTCTTTACCCAAAGATAAAGGAAATATTGAAAGGAAGACATTTTGATGACACTCAGGACATCAAGGGTAATATGAAGACAGCTGTGATGGCCATTCCAGAAAAAGAGTTCCAAAATCGCTTTGAAGAGTGGACTAGGCACTGGCACTGGTACAAACTTTCCAAAGGAAGTACTTTGAAGGTGACCATAGTGATATTTAGGAACAGAATATGCAGCACTTTTTCTAGGGTGAGTTCATAAACTTAACTGGCAGTCCTCATATATTAACTATGTAGCTTGGGACAAATTTCTTAAACTTTTGGTGTCTTAAGTTTCCTTATTGATAAAATAGGGATTGTAATTTCTACTTTACAGGCTTATTACATGAATTAAATGATGTTACATCTGAAGTGCTTCAGACAGTCCCTGGCCCATGTCAAGCATCATGTAAATATTTATTATTAGCACCACCACCACCACCGCATCACTGCCACTCTATCAGTCATTAAAACACAGCTTCATTATTACCTCTCTATTGATAGACAGAATAATCATTTTTATACAAAATTTTCATGACATTTAATCTTTAACAGCAATAAATATAGGTTTATAATAACACCTAGAGTAAACTGTAAGCATAATACAAAATTCTGTATGACAGATCTATTTTTAACAATAATAATATTCTTACCCCAAGATAGTAGGGAGGCATTGTCTTCAAATAACTTTCAAAGGACTGTCTCCATTTCAATGTTGGTTTTGCTTTATGTACTTTAAACAAGTCATCTAAAACGTATATTATGAACAAAGCAGCATCACTCAATGTTTTCATACATAAAAACCAAGTCAAATAAGCTTCATTTTTAAAGTCTGTGCTTTGTTATTTCTAAGAGAGAGTAGCAACAGATTTAAGTTTTTAACAAAACTCAAAGAAGGAAAATTTTGAGTCCTGTGGTTTTCTCTTAATAATACCACTTAAAAATGAAAAGCTGCCAATTATGGTCTACGTTGTATGTAACAATAAAGGTACGATCAGAAAATACATGAGAAAAAAAATCCATGTGTTGCCTAGACAAAACAGATTAGGGAACAATATGGACAATATTTTCTATAAAAAATATCTACTTTCACCTAAAGCACAGCTGTATACATATATGCACATATACACACATATTTAAGCACACTGATTTTTTTTTATGTTTTTTATTGATTGAGTGAAAGCGTGCAATCCAATATAAATTTGCATGCGTCCTATGTGCAGCTCCCACTGCTCTCCCTGCCCAGTGACAGCACACTCCTCCTATCCATTCTATACATGTCATATCCTAATAATCTCCTTCTCTTTACCTTCTCACCCTCCTCCAGTAAGACACTAGGAGGACGACATTCTACAGATGTATAGAACCAAAAAGTGCACACATCATATGGTCACTCCGCGTCGGCGAGTCCAATCCATTACTGTCCGAAGAGCTGACCTCAGTAATGATTTATGGACAGGGGCAGAATCAAGACTAGGAGTCATGCTCCTAGAGGAACCTCGAGGTCCCTGGACTGTAGTCTTTTAGGGGAATTCTCAGGGTTTACATGTTTTTATTCTACTGCTGCCAATGAGACTCGACTCTGAGAGCTCCATCACAGCTACCACTGGTGGTGGCCAGGCACCATCTAGCTCCTCTGGTTACAGGTCAATGCAGTCACCCACTCACCTGGGACTCTCTGTCTTCTGGACTGCTTTCCCCCAAGTCATTTTGCTTTTGGTGATTGTCAGTTCCGGCTGAGTTGGGACCATTTGGTGTGCTTCAGATGGCAGCTTGCTGGCTTTTAAGACCCCAGACACCACTTATCAATATGGGGTGCAGAAGACTCTCTTAGCAATATGCTAATTATGCCAGTGGGTCTCAATGTCCCCTGAGAGCATGGTTCCTGGATCCCCATACCTGCTACTCTGTCCTAGCAATACTGGGTTAAGACTGGAGGAGTAATCACGTTAGGTTCAAGTCCAGTTAAACTGATATACTTTCTAATGTGTGCTGTCACAGATTTTACCCAACCAAATTTCTATCAACTATCTAATCTATAAACAACTCTCTCCCTCCCTCCCCACCTCTGCAGCCATCAAAGAGTCTTTTCTGCTGCACATGAGTCTGTTTTTAAGTCCTTATAATAGGGGTCTCATACAATATTTGTCTTTTTGCCGCTGACTACTTTCACTCAACATAATGTCTTCCAGTTGAAACTAGCTTATCACACGCTTCCTAAACTCATCATTGTTCTTCATCATTGCAGTGTTCCACTGAGTATATATACCATAATTTATTTATTCATTCATCTGTTGTTCAGCATCTGGGTTGATTCCAACTTTTTGCTGCAAGAAACATTCGTGTGCATGTATCTGTTGGTGTGAATGCCCTTGATTCTGTAGTGATATATTCCAAGGAGTGGAATTACCCAGTCCAATCATATATGTATTTCCATCTTTTTAAGGCACCAGATTGCTTTCCAAAGAGGTTGTACCATTTTGCAATCCCACCAGCGGTGTAGGAGAGTTCTGATTTCTCCACAGCCTCTCCAGCATTTGTTGTTTTGTGGTTTTTGCATCATGGCCAACCTTGGTAGGGTGAGATGGTATCTCACCGTAGTTTTGAATTGAATTTCTTTAATAGCTAATGATCATGAGCATTTCTGCATATGTCTTTTGGCCACCTACATATCCTGTTTAGAAAAGTGTCTGTCAATCTCCTTCCCGCATAGTTTAATTGGATTATTTACCTTTTACCTATAGGTATTTTGTAATACCTTATAGATTATGGAGATCAGACATCAGTCTGACATATAGTTGCCAAATATGTTTTCCCATTTTGTAAGTGGTCTTTTAATTCTTTTGATAAAGTCTTTGGACGAGCAAAAGTGTTTGATTCTTAGTAGTTCCCATTTATCTATTTTCTCTTCTGTTGACCGTGCTTTGTTTGACAGATTTGGAAGTCTCTCTACGTTGCGTGTTAAAACTTCTGTCGTTGATCCTATTTTTTCTTGGATGAGCTTTATCATTTTAGTTTTGATACTTAGCTCTTTTATTCAGTTTGAGTTGGTTTTTGTGTAAAGTGTGAGATATGGGTCTTGTTTCAATTTATTGCAGACGGATATCCAATTTTGCCAGCATCATTTGTTAAAGAGATTGCTTTTATCCCAGTTTAAAGTCTCAGGGCCGCTGTAAAATATCAACTGTTCATAGGAGGATGGTGTCATCTCTGGGGTCTCAACTCTGTTCCATTGATTTATCTGTCTCTTTTTGTACCAGTACCAGGCAGTTTTGACAACTGTGGCAGGTTAGTAAGTTCTAAAGTCGGGTAGTGAGAGGTCTCCCAGTGTGTTTTCTCTTCAGCAGTGCTTTAGTTATCTGGGATTTCTTCCCTTTCTTAGCAAAGTTGGTGATTTGTTTCTCCAAATCATTAAAAAATGATACTGGAATTTGTCTTGGGATTGCATTATGTAAGTAGATTCCTTTGGGTAAAACAGACATTTTCACAATGTTAGGTCTTCCTATCCATCAGCAGGGTAGGTTTCTTCATTTATGTAATTCTTAGTTTCTTGTAGTAAGGTGTTGTAGTTTTCTTTGTAAAGGTCTCATTTCTCCACTTAGATTTATGCCTAGGTATTTTATTTTCTTGGGGGCCTATAGTAAATGGTATTGATTTAGTGATTTCTTCTTTAAAAATCTCATTGTTCGTATGAAGGAATCCTACTGCTTTACTTATATTTACCTTGTATCCCCATACTTTGCTGAATTCTTCTCTCAGTTTGAGTATACTTATATCAGTTTGAGTATACTTATGGATTCTTTAGGAGTCTCTGCGTATACAATATTATCTGCAAATAAGGAGATTTTCATTGCCTCTTTGCTGATTCAGATGCCCTTTATTTCTTGGTCTTGTCTAACTGCTCTGGCTAGAACTCCTATTCAACACAGGAGAGGTGAGAGTCGGCATCCTTGTCTAGTTCCCCTTCTCAAGAGGAATTCTTTCAGTCTCTCTCCACTCAGGATGTAGGCAGTTAGCTTTGTATAAATGGCCCTTATTGCACTGAGGAATTTGCCGTCTATTCCTATTTTGCTGAGAGTTTCTATCATGAATGGGTGTTGGACTTTATCAAACGCCTTTTCTGCATCAACAGACAAAATCAGGTGATACTTGTTCCTTGTGTTACTTATATCACATTGTTTTCCTGATGTTGAACCAGTCTTGCATCCCTGGTATGAATTGAACTTGGTCATGATGAATTATTTTTTGATATGCTGTTGAATTCCACTGGCTAGTATTTTGTTGATTTTTGCATCTAGGTTCATCACTGATATTGGTCCGTAGTTCTCCTTTTTTTGTTGGGTCTTTCCCCGGCTCTGGTACCAGGGTTATGCTGGCTCCATAGAACGAATCTGGGAGAATTCCATCCCTTTCTGTGCTATGAAACAGTCTCCGTAGTACTGGAGTTAACTCTACTCTAAAAGCTTGGTAGAATTCTTAGGTGAAGACATCTAGGCCAGGGCCTTTTTTGATTAGTAGTTTTGGAATGATTTTTTCAATCTCTTCCTTTGTGATGGGTTTATTAAGTTGTTTTGCTTCACCTTGTGATAATTTTGGTAGGTGATATGAATCTAGGAATTTGTCCATTTCCCCTAGGTTTTCAAATCTGTTAGAGTACATTCTTCCATAGTATTCTGTTATGATATTTTTTATTCCTGTTGGAGCTGTTGTGACATCTCCCATCTTGTTTCTTACTTGGGTTGTTTCTGCTCTTGTTTCTCATTAGTAAGTTTAACCAACGGTTTGTCAATTTTGATGATCTTTTCAAAAAACCAGCTTTTAGTCTTTTCAATGTTTTCAATGGTTCTTCTATTCTCTAATTCATTTAGTTCTGCTCTAATCTTTTTGATATGTTTTCTTCTGGTGACTGAGGGATTCCTCTGTTGCTCTCTTTCTACTTGTTCATGCTGCATGCTGTACGGTTAGTTCTTTGGTTTAGGTTCTTTCTTCCTTCCGGATGTGTGCATTTATGGAGATAAACTGACCCCTGAGCACTGCTTTGGTTATATCCCATAGGTTCTGATAGGAAGTGTTTTCATTCGCATTGGAATCCATAGATTTATTTCATCCTTGATTTCTTCTATAACCCATGGCTTTTAGAGCACGATGTTGTTTCGTTTCCATGAGTTCCAATTTCTATTTACATTTTTCTGCTATTGATTTCAACTTTTGTGGCTTTATGGTCTGAGAAGATGCTTCGCAATAATTCAATGCTATAGGTTTTGTTGAGATTTGCTTTATGTCTTAACACATGGTCTAGTCTAGAAAATGTTCCACCTGAGAAAAAGGTATAGTTATCTGCCAATGGACAGAAAGTTCTGTTAATGTCGACGAGGTCTAATTAATTGTGACAATAAGATCTTCTGTGTCTTTACTGAGCTTTTTTTCTAGAAAATCTGCCCGATACTGACAGTGGAGTGTTGAAGTCTCCCACTACTGTTGTGATGTATATCTAGTTTTGAATGTAGTCATTGTTTCTTCGATGCATTTAGATGCTCTAGTATTGGGTGCATAAATATTTAATATTATTAAATCTTGCTTGTGTATTTAACCTTTCAGCAACTTTGTCCATCCTTGTCCATGATGGTGGAATTTACATTAAAATCTATTATATCTGAGATTGGTATTGCCACACCTGATCTTCCTTGTATATTATTAGCTTGGTGTATATTCTTCCATCCTTTCATTTTCAGTTTGCTCATATCTTCTAAGTCTAAGGTGAGTTTCTTGTAAGCAACATATATGTCGTTTGATCCAAGATGTCACTCATCATCTCTTTACTGGAGTATTGAGAACATTTACATTCAATGGAATTAGCGATCGGTATGTGTTTGGTGCTGTCATTGTGATGTGTTTATTTTTGTGTTGATGCTTTCTCTGTTGCTCTTAGTATTCTGTTCTGGGACGTTCTTCTTTATGGGTTGATTTTTCACCCTTTCAGTGTTGGTTTTGTGTTTGTTGAGACTCCTGTATTATGTTTCTTGATTTAATATATTGCATCTTTATTGTGCTTTGTGGTTACCCCTGGGATCCCCCTTAATAATCTATGTCTAAACCAAATCTTATTAACTTCCTCTCCAACTGGAAGGACTATAACTACTGTAGTACATCCTTCTTTGTAATATGATGATATCATACTTTTCATTATATGATCACTGGATCGCTTCTTTTAATATTCCAGCTTTGACTGAGTTTTTGCCTTCCTTATCTGAGTAGGTTTCTGGATGGTGTGTCCTGTACTGCCTCCTAAAATACAGAGTTAATGGTTTTGTTCTTCTAAGCCAAGAGCTTCTTTTAGTATTTCTTGTAGCTTTGGTTTGGTTTTTACAAAGCCTCTGAGTTTCTGTTTATCTGCGAATGTCTTGATTTCATTTTCATATTTGAGAGATAATGTTTGCAGGATATATAATTCCCGTTTGGAAGTTCTTCCCCTTCAAGGCTTTGAATGTGTCATCCTCTGTGCCAGCATTGTTTCTGCTGAGAAGTCAAATGAAAGCCTACAAGGTTTCCCTCTGAATGTTAGCTTTGCTTTCAGTCTTGCTGTCTTTAAGAGCTCCTGCTTTTGCTTCATTTCGTGAAGCTTGATTATAACAAGCCTTGGAGTCTTACTTTTGGGATCTATATTGAGTGGTGTTCGACATGCCTCTTGGATGTCCGTATTCTCTTCTTTCATAATTTCAGGGAAGTTCTCTGTCAGCAGCTCAGCCACAATACTCTCTGTGTCTTCAGGTGTCCCACCCTGTTCAGGAACTCCAATTAATTGTAGATTGTTCCTCTTAATAGAGTCCCACATGCTTCTTAATGCTTCTTCATTTTTCTTATTTCTTTTCTCTGATTTCTCCTCATAAATGCTGGAGTCAATAGCTCTGTCTTCCAAGTCAGAAAGACTATTTTCCATTTGTTCACTTTTGTTTTCTTGGATTGAACTGAATTTTCTACTTCTTTGATTTTGTTATTGATCTGTTAGATTTCAGAATATTGGTGTTCCATCAGTTTGAACAACTTGGTTAATTTTTCATTTTGCTCTGCTACGTTTCATATAATGTCTAGGAGGGCTCGCTATATAATCCTTTCGTACTCAACCTCTAGTAGTTTCAGACAGGCTTCTTCATCTGGGAAGTTCTTTAGTTCTTTCTTTTGGGGACCTTCTGGAGCCATAGGTGAATTTTTCTTTAAGTTTCTCTCCAAAGTTTGTTGCTTTTTAGGCATCTCAAGGTTCTTTAGTTTTCCCAGTGTTACTGTAATGGGATCTTCCGTCCACAAGAGCCGGTATTCAAACAGATGTATTTTCCCATTCGGTGGCACGCAGTCCAAATTAACAGCCCTATGCCGTGTCCTAGAGCTCACTGGGTGTCCAGAAGCCTCCACTTAATTATCTATTCAGGCTTTAGTTTTCACAGGAAGTTAATGAGACGTGTGTCTACTCCACCATCTTGACTCCGCCTCCTTTACAACTTACCAATGTGAGGAGATTTCATGGAGGGGAAAACAGTATTCTCCAACCACAGTCCTAAAAAATTATAGCCAGTGATACTTAGAAACTAGGCTTTTACCATGTTATTTTGAGATAGCTTCCTTTATTTAAAAAAGTTTTTTCCAAACAAAAATTAAAGTATACATTCTTCGAAAAAAGAAACAACAGATCTTGTGAATGTATAATGCTTCAATGAAATATGTCTTCTTTAAAACAAAAGAAACTGAACTATCAATTCTACTTAACAAAGAAAAAATACTTAATGTAAAATTTTAAGAATATAATACCTTCATTAGTTTGTAGAATAAAGGTGTTTTGACACCAACTTTCAATTTGTTACAAACATAAACAGGGTCTTATAAAAAATTTCTTTAGACAGGCTAAACGTTTTCAAATATTAAACATGTTTTATTAGTTTCCAGAAAAGAAGAAAAATTACAAATAGAGGGAGATGTTCCCAAAGTTCCTTATAGAAATCTTTTCCTGTGTTGAGCCACAGAAAATGTTACAGTATTACTTACCTAAAAGGGGAAGGAGGACTGGATAATTGTAAGGCATCACAAATAAGTTGACACAGTTCAGTGCTGTACTGGCTTTCAAGTAACCAAAAGGATGACCAAGTTCGCTATATTTTGCACTATTGCTCACATATACCTGTTTAAAAGGAGTTGTTAAAACTGCGTATTTAATAACCTTTAAAGAATGCTAATACAAACTACCAATTTAAGTTTTTAATAAACATCTAACTTTATATTTTTAAATCACTACAGTTGTTCAACTTACCTGCCAACATGTTTGAGGAGATTTCCTTTCCAGGATAAACTGAGTCAGTGGTGAAGGTTCCAACTCATATTTGTCAAAAGGCAGTTTGTCAATAACCATTGGTTCACAGTCTGTACAGGAAAACTTCACTACAGGATGAGATGTACGAGGTGGCTGAAGAGAAAGTCTTATTATTACTATCTACACAAAACACTAGGACAAACTCGTTGTAAGCACTTCTCACTATTAAAATATACTCAGTTCTTCAGTCTTGCTAGGGAGAGTTTGGTTTTTACTATTGAAAGAACCATCAGATAAAACACTTTAAAATGTAGTAAAGCCTACTACCAAACCCACTGCCACTGAATCAATTCTGACTCACAGCCGCCCTTATAGGTCAAAACAGAACTGCACCACAGAGTTTCCAAGGAGCGTCTGATGGATATGAACTGCCGCTGACCTTTTGGTTAGCAGATGCAGCACTTAACCACTGTGTCATTAGGGTTTCTTACAATGTAAAACATAAATTAATATTAACAAGAAAAAGAAACATTTTAAAACCTATACAAAATGAAAATTTTAGAGCTTAAAATTTATCAAGTTAAACAGAAAATTTTACAATTAAGCAAGTACTGTTTAATGTTTACACCCAAAGAATAATGTACAAAAACCTTCCTAAATCCTCAACTGAAGCAATTACTTGCATACATTAGCAGCTTCCAAACTGATTCTACACTTTGATCAGTAAAGATATTTAACATACAATCAAGACATACATACATTTAAAAATTATTGATGTACTGCATGCATAATAAAATATATACAGAATAGTATTAAAATAGGAGACAAAAATAAGTGTAAGTAGAAGTCCTAATGTTTTCTTCCCTACTTCAACGGACTGTTTTGGTTAACGTCCGTGGTGTGCACACCCAAAATTACAGACCCCCATTCTATCGCTGTTGCCATTAATTATTCTCCTGTTGTATCTTTTTCTTGGTTTCCTTCCTAAAAATTCTCACCAATTATGAAGAAAATATGAGTTATGGGGAAATAATTTAAAATTTTACATCTGTAAATGATGCTACTGGACTCAATTTACTATCTATAAAGTAATGGCTCCCAAACCTGTGCTGGTATCATATCTCTTGTTTCTCTAATGTATCCAATTGCCTACTAGACATAATCTGAATCTTCTAGAGGACCCTTAAATACATTATATTCAATTCATTATTTTTTCTCCAAACAACAAAATCTATTCTAAAAACCTAGATGCTACCTTGGTATCTAAAATGACACCACAAATTCTAAGGCACCTAGTACAATACATAAAATGTAAGAGACGGTCTGTATTTGTTGCCTTCTTTGTCAATAATAAATTCTCACCTTTGTAGAAATTTATCTTCTATTTCTTATCACTTTAATTCAAGCTTTCATCATTTCTTATCAGATTAAACTAAAAAAATCACTCTTTAATTAGTCTTCCTAATGGTCCTCTCCCAGAATAAACCATGGTAAAATCAACCCCATATTATTTTTATTAAATATAAACATGATCATGTAATTTATCATTTGGTATGCACACCCAAACTTATAGACCCCCATTCTACTGTTGTTGCTGTTAATTAAAAAGTATTATTCTAAAAATTAACTAAAAATTCTCACCAATTTTGAAGAGAATATGAGTTATGAGGAAATAATTGAAAAATTATCCAGTAACAGTAGCTTCCAATCACTTAAAAACAAAGTGTAGACTCTTTTAATATGACATGCAAATATCTTTGATGATCTGTTGCCTATATGCCTTTCAGTCACCACACCACACAGACCCTGTGCTCCAGCCTTGCATACTTGCAGTTACTCAAATATGGCATCATCTTTTGTGGCCCTGTGTTTCATATGTTAGTCCTGTTTTATTATTCTTCTTTCTTACACATTTTGAAAACGAAGGGGGAGCTGGCAAGCACCAATCTCTTAAGAGACTGCTTCCCTAACAGGCTTTTCCACCTTGTACCTCTGACACATACCACGCAATTAGGCATCTACGCCCTTGAGGCTCTACTACACCCCTCTATTACAGTTAGCATACTATGCTGGAATATGTTTACATGTCTGACCAGCCCATAAAATGGTGAACTTCAAAAGGGTCAGCATTATGTTGTATTCATCTGTGTTCCTTTACCTGCCTCAATGGCACTTGGCTTGGCTGGCTCCTTTAACAGCATACATCTGACACATAGCGTATTGAATGAAACGTATTTATTTTTTGGATGAAAACACTGAAATCCAAAGGGAAATGTGAGGTAAAATGCTCTAGAACTTGCCTAATTTTAAACTGAGCAAAAAATACTTCTTTTCTTCATCTCATCAGTGCAACAATCTTATCTGTTTTAAACAATTCTATCTATTTAACAAATTTTAGGAAACTGAGGTTTAGAGAAGATAATTAACTAAAGTCACAAAACTAATAACCAATAGAACCATGATTTAAACTAGGAATCAGTCTCTAAAATTTAATTTATGTATCATTTCAGTATCAATACTTCTTGTTTGAAATGTATATCCAAATACTGAAATTACAGTTCAGGCAAGAGACAGAAACAATTTGAAGTAAGGTGATGAAAGACAGAATCCCAAGAAAGCAGTAATATGAAAAACAACTGCAAAAATTAAGCAACTGAAGGATTTTAGGGATAATTCACCATGACCATTCAACAGATCTCATTCTTCTGAAAAATAATTCATGTACACAAAACCAGAAAAATCTTTTCTAGCTTAAGCCTCCAGAATGAAACACTGAATAAAACTGAAAGCAAGTAGGTCAACATGAATCTCTAAGACTAAAAGAGACTGCAGGCAAATTATAAGAATTATTTTCGAACCTTCCTTTACATTCTAAATTGTGCCCCAGACACAAATCTCTACGTCATATTATGTTACGAGATCAAAGAGAAAATCTTGCTGTATATGTGATTCTGTACTCAGGTGCCACTAATGAAAATGTAAGAATGAAATTACATTCTAATGTAAACAAATGCCTCTTTTTTATTACTTCATAAGCAAGTAATAGTTCATCACAGCACTTGGACTATCTTTCTGCCCTATCCCCTAAATGAGCCACACCTTTAACTGACAACAGTACTCAAAACTAATATACAAAGCAACTAAATGGTTACTAGTACAGTCATAGTCTCTCTGGTACTTACTAGTGTTGGAGAATTCTGATCTGGCCAGAAAGATTCTGGAACAGGCCAATGACCTATAGGAACCCCAGTTTTAGGATTTGGTCTGACATATATGAGCTTGTGACAACTATGCCAAGGCTGAGATCCAAAAGGCCTTGATACATCTGGCTGCCCATCTACAGCAAAGAAATTAAAACAAAGCAAAAAGCACTTACCATCAGGGAGGAAAAAGGTTTAATTATACCATTATTATCCAACTTCATAAATGTCCTAACTTGTTCATTTCTGGATTTTATTACTTTCATAAACAGTAAAATACTATGCATTATCGCTTATCATTTGGATTAGATTAAAAGTCACTAGACAATAAAGTTTGCTAATTCCAGTATCAGTTGACCAGCTGAAAAGACCTCCCTAAAAGCAGAACTACTTGCCCAATCAAAACATGTAAAACATTTTCTACGGAAACTACGTAATGAATGATAAGGGAAAACATCCAATGTACCTTTTTCTGTATCGTATCGCCAGCACCAAAAATTGTGCCAGATATACAGTAAGTGTTCTGTAAGTTTTGCTACGTATTTCTTAACAAAATTTTTAACTACAGCCTAATAACTCCTAAAAAAGAAAAAGCCAATGTAGATTCAAAGCACCTACCTTAATCTAAAACAATTATAGCAAAATAGCAATTATCTCCTATAATTCCATTAACAGTGCTTAACTGTAAGTCAAGCACTAAAATAAATCTATACATTCCATGTCTAACAAATTTGTTTTTAAAACCAAATGCAATACTGCAATTTACATAGGCTTACCTTCTCCTGCTCCTTGTGTATTTCAGTCTAAAAGTCCCTCCCCTCAGTCATACACTCTTAGTGGCTTACCTCTCAGGTAATGCTCACTGCAGAAAGTCACAGCTGTAAACAGTTTACTGGTTCTGCCTGACCTCCTCATGTGGTTGTTGTCTGTTGCCATCAATTCATTTCTGACTCACGGCAACTCTAAGCAGAGGCCTACCTATGAAAAACGGCACTCCTCCAAAGATATGCAAACACCCACAAGCAATCTCTAAATTACACTCAGTTTCAAGACGAAAAGATGTTTATAGCAGAAACACTTCTCCTCCACTTGTCTGCCTTTGCACTTTTTGTCTGGCTGCCTACGTCAGGCACCTTTCATATTTGTAGCATCCGGGAATGTCATTTTTCACCTCGTTGGCACCCACTTGGACTTGTGCCCTGGAGCAAGCGCCTCTCTCTGGTGCACTACTCATTGTGCCTCTGTGCCCCCTGTCTAAACACCTGAAACTCGTGTTTCTTTTCTTTTTTAATTCTAACAATATATTTTGTTTAATCCAATATATTTTTTTTATTGTCACTGGTGCAAGTGTTGAAACTTAATTTCTGATAACCTTATCATAGCATCTGCTGAAAAATGCAAGCCAAGCCCACTAATCTTTGAATTAACATATGGTACTATATGAAGATTACAACTGCATTTTCTTTGCTTTCAGTGACAACAGGTCTATAGCATGCTCGAAGTCATTTTTTCCAGTTTCTTCTGTCTGTACATTCAGCAGACCAAGATTACACAGCCTTCCTTGATGCATGGAGGCTCTCAAGTACAAAAGTACTACTTTTAACTTGCTGAATGACCTCTCACAGCTGGCACTGGAAACTGGGAAGGTCAGGAGAAACAGTTCAAGGACCCCCTACTTCAATTAGCACCTAGGGTATGCGCCTGCCATACCTTAGTTATGCCTCTGACAGATATGCATGGTAGGACAGCAATATAGGGTCTTTAAGGCTGTGACCTTTCAGATGCAGATCACCAGGTCCATCTCCCTAAGTACTTCTGGGTGGGTTCAAACTGCCAAACTTTCTGGCTGGTAGTCAAAGTGTTTAATCATTTGGGACACCCAGGGACTCCTTTAACTCCTTACACTCTCTGGCTAATATCAATAGTTCATGATCAAAGAAGTCGAGAATAAAGTCAGGCAGTGATTAGCAAATGTTGAGTTAAACCTAATGGCAAAGGCTAATTCTTAGTTGTGGGATCCACAAGAAACATTTCGTTCTGTTCAGTTTGATCAAAGGAACAATTTAGCCAAGGAATAAACATCAAGGATTAAACACTCTGTGCATTAAGGGACATGAGAGAAGCCTATATATTGGAGAGAGGATGCTTATCTGTAAAATAGGTTTCAGGCTCTTTTTGTATTTTATTACTATTATTACACAAAACTGTAGGTTATGATCATTAATATAAAAAGATGACACTGATGAACCACTATCAGTTGACCTTGATCTTCCCACATTATGAGTTTTGTCATCTTATTCTAAAGGCCAAACTGTAACAATCAGTGCTACTTAAAACAATGGATAAAGCCAAGTCTATAAATGCAATAATACCTTCTACCGGAGAAGGGTCTGGTCCTGCTTTTTCAAAGTTTATTACCACACCACTTTGTACCTTTTGCACCAAGGATTCCAGACACTGATTAAGCATTCTTGGAGAACATACAGAATATGAACGGCCTACAATAAGAATAAAAGTGGTTAGTTCCAGAAATTCTTACTGTTAGCAAGAAAGAACCATGGTGAAGTTACATTATTAACAAGATTTTTAATGGTAAATGTTAACTTATTTCACTATCCTATGGAAAAATAAACAAAAAGTTATTTCTAATCCAACAAGCAATAATTGCATTTTACTAGAGCATGTAATGTTAAAATTCTTGGTCTGTACAATGTACAAACCACAAGGAAAAAACGCATTATACATACATAAAATTTCCAAATGTTACTAATATAATTTATCTTTAATATAAATATAAACATTTATCAAGTAACTATTCCCCCAAACTCTTAACTCCTACTTACCAGAAGTATTATTAAGATTAAAGCCGAACACATAGGAGATAGTCATTATCTTAAGTCATCTGGTGCTACTATAACAAACAGAAATACCAAAAGTGGATGGCTTTAAAGAGAGACACTTTTACTCTGTCATAGCCCAGTAGGCTACAAGCCCAAACTCAGGGCACCAGCTCCAAGGGAAATCTTTCACTGCTGGCTCTGGGGAAAGGTCTTTGTTGTCAATCTTTCCCTGTACTGGGAGCTCCTGAGGTGCAGGGAGCCCAGCTCCAAATAATCACACTCTGCTTGGGCACTGTTTCTTTCCTGATGGTATAAGGTCCCCAGCTCTCTCTGCTGAATTCCCTTTCCTTTATATCCCAAGAGATTGCCTCAAGGCACAGTACAGTGTCATAGAGTAAGTCCTGCTTCACTAACACAACCATCACCTATCCTTCCTCATTACCACCGAGGCAGGATTTACAACTTACAGAACTATCAAGCAATACCACGAAATCATGGCCTTGCCAAACTGCTACACACATTTACTAGGGGACACAGCTCAATCCATGACAGTCAATAACAATTTAATTGGTCTCTGGCAGTTACTACAGATTTTAAATATTTGCAGAAAAGATAGTATCCTGCTTTCCAGACTTTCCGTTGGCTTGAGAATTTCCTATTTTAAATGAATACTCCTTTTAAATGTCCTAACCTACAGTATTTTCAGTTCAAAAAACCTTAAAAATCTACTGATTGAAAAAAAAAGATACATAGATTTTCAACAACAATATCTGGACCTGTGCTGTCCAACATTATAGTCCCTAGCTACATATGGCTATTGAGAACCTCAAATGTATCTAGCTCCAATGAGATACACAGCAGATTTCAAACACTTAGGATTTTAAAAAACATAAAATGTCTCAATGATTTTAAAATATCAATTCCATGTCAAAATATTTTGGGTATAACGATTTAAATAAATTATTAAAATTAATTTCATATTTTATTTTTTACATTGCTACTAGAAAATTTTTAATTGTAAATCTAGCATGCATTACATTTTTATTATACAGAGCTGATCTATATCAAAGCAGAAAATCTAGTTAACAACTAAAATTCAATTATAATAAAATATTTTGCAGTCTTATTTTTAATAAGTTCAACATGATAAAAGTTACCCTTTTACAGACTCAACCAATTATTTCAGAACACAGAACACATCACTACATTTGACATAACAAATTACTCATATCAATTCATGTTCAATGTATAATCTGCTAAAGGATACTCAAACAAGATAACATTAGGCAGTAATGAATGATTCAAGTATTCAAAAGTCACCTTTACAAGCATCACACAACTTACCTGTATAAAGATGTTCATAATTATAAAGAATTACCAATTCCTGAGTGTCTATTATGTGCCACATACTGTTCTAATCACGTCATCATATTAATTTATTTAATCTTAAGAACAACTGTATGAGTTATTTTCCCCATTTTACAAAGGAGAAAAAAAGGTACAAAGCAGTTAACTAACTTATCCAACTTAGTACAGTGGTGCAGCCAAGATTCAAAGCCTAAAGGGCATCAGAAACTATTCCAGGTATATGCTTTTCCCCTGGAAATCATGGTGTTGATTTGAAATCAGCATTGAAACAGAGTGTCTATAAAAAGCCAAGCTTATTTGGAAGAACTAGTAAATTAAAAAAAAATTAAAATCAATTTAAACACATACATAAAAAAGCAGACCACCATAACACACAAGTATTTACAAGAGTGTAAAGGGTATCTATTTCATGAAATTTAAGTATCTTCCTAAGATATCTTTAAAAGAAAAAAAAACTGTGAGTATATAATAATTATAGTAATTCTCTCTACTACTCTAAGCTCTATCATTAACTAAATGATGAGGAAACTATAAGCAAATCAGTTATTATCTTAGTATGAAATAAAATTAAAGAGATGCTTTATAAAAATGAGGAAAAACTGAATAAACAAGTCATTTGGAGAATAAAAAAATCCCTTCTTTTGAGTTAGAAATCAGCAACTTCTGCCATCTTTATAAAGTGAGCCTATATTCCATGTAATGTTTCTCTTATGCTTACTTAATCTCTATATCAAAACTCACACAGAAGATGTGATGAAATCTTCCATTGAAAATATAATACTTTATACCAAAGCATAAGGTTTCTAAGATCTGTGATCACATCCGCAAGAGAAGTGTATGAACACATACCCTTCAAGTCTAGAAGCTGGCTCCTTTTTTGTTAAGTACAGCTCACAGGAGTCTACTTCTACATTAGCATTTTAGTAAAAAGAAAGAGACAAAAAGGACATTTCCAAAGCTGGGCAAGATTCCTTAAAAATGCTAAGAAAATTATATTTATTTAATCTAGAAGTCTTGAAATAATTCTTATAAAACAATTTTATCCTCAGTACTTCCACCAAAATGTCACTAGGCACTTTCAATTTACCACTAACCTTGCACCTCCCCCAAACCTGCTTTATGGCACAACCATTCATCTCCAGCTGTACAGGCTAATGGAAGCATCTAGGAATCATTCTTGACTCCTTCCCTCACTCCCCGCATTCCTGGTTCTCCTTTGAAATATATCTAGAATCTGACTTCTGGAATCTATCACTCTAGACCAAATTACTATTATCTTTTATTAGTCTCTTCATACTATTTTCCTATCCAGCAACCAAAGTCATCTCTCAGAAATAGAAATCAGATGTCACCCCTACTGAAAGCCCACCAATTACTTCTCAATCACATTTCTTGATGTTGTGTGCTGTTGAGTCGATTTCTGACTAATAGCGACCCTACAGGACAGAGCAGAACTGCCACAAAAGGTTTCCAAGAAGGGGCTTTGTAGATTTGAACTGCTCAGCTTTTGGTTAGCAGCTTGAGTTCTTAACTATCTCAGTATCAGAGCTCACCATCACTCTTAGAAAACAAAAAAATATTATGGTCTAAATGAATATTCAATAACTGGCCCTACCCCTACCTCTTCTTTCTACTTCAAACTATGTAAACTACGGTTAAATCAACTTTCATGTTCCTCCCAAATATAAAACTTGTTCCAGGATGGAACAAGTTCCTTTCTACCCCTGTGTCCTTTTTTTTTTCTTTTTTTATTGTGCTTTAAGTGAAAGTTTACAGTCCAAATGAAACTGTCATATAAAATCCTATACTCCCACTACTATGCAACATTAACTGATCCCATCCCCTCCCATGAGAGCACACTCTTCCTTTCCACCTTGTATTTACCACCCCATTTAACAAACTCTGACCCTCTCTACCCTCTCATCTCACCTCTGGACAGGGGCTACTCAGATAGCCTAATGGATATACAAGAAGCTCATTCCTTGCCAGTGTAACTCTACGCCTTATAGTCTAGCCCAATCTTTGAAGAGTAGACATCATTACTGGTTTCAGCTCTAGGCCAAATGAGTCTGGAGACCACATCCTCAGGGGACCCTCCACTGTGCCAGACCATTAAGTGTGGTCTTCTAATAGAGTGCTAGTTCTGCAACCATTTTTCTCCTGCTACATCAGGGACTTAACGTAGTGTTTCCTGTCAGGGCTATCACTGGTTGCAGCCAGGTACCATCTAGTTCTTCCAGATTATATGGCACCTTACATCTGCTGCACTACTATTTTCCTTATGTCTTGGATGTCCTTCATTCTCATTTGCTCCAGGTGAACTGGGACCAAATGATGTTACCTAGATGGTAACTTGCTAGCTCTTAAGACCCAGGCGCCACTAATCAAAGTGGGATGCAGAACATTTTCCTTAAAAAAAGTTATGCCAATTAGCCTAGATATCCCATGAAACCATGGTTCCCCGAACCCTGTCCCTGACATTCTGTCCTTCAAAATGTTGGGTTGTCGACACCTGATTTCCACAATCCATAAGACACTACAAAATATCAAGAAGAAGAAGATAAACCATCTAATTAAGCGATGGGCAAAGGAGATGGGCAGACACTTCACTAAAGAGGAGATCCAGGCAGCCAAAAAACACATGCGGATATGTTCACGATCTTTAGTTATTAAAGAAATTCAAATCAAGACAACAATGAGATACCATCTCACCCCAACAAGACTGGCCATGATCCAGAAAACACAAAACAACAAATGCTGGAGAGGCTGTGGAGAAAGTGGAACCCTCCTACACTGTTGGTGGGGTTGCAAAATGGTCCAGCCTCTTTGAAAGGCAATCTGGCGCTTCCTTAAAAAAATGGATATTGATATACCATTTGACCCAGTAATTCCACTACTTGGAATATATCCTACAGAATCAAGGCCTTTCACACCAACGGACACATGCACCAGAATGTTTATCGCAGCACAATCCACGATAGCAAAACGATGGAATCAACCCAGATGCCCAACAAGAGAAGAATGGATAGGTAAACTGTGGTACATATACTCAATGGAGCACTACGCAATGATAAAGAATAACGATGATTCCAGGAAACATCTACTAACCTGGTTTCAACTGGAAGACATTATGTTGAGTGAAAGTAGTCAGCGACAACAGGACAAATACTGTATGAGACCTCTACAATAAGATCTCAAAAACAGACTTGTGTATAGAAGAAAAGACTCTTTGACAGCTGCAAGGGAGGGGAGGGAGGGAGGGCGAGGTGGGGAGGGTTTAGTTTAGATAGTTACTAGAAATCTAGTTGGGAGAAAGCGGTGACAGCACACATTAGGAACAAGAATAACATTAAGTGGACTTCAGCATAACTTGAGTGCCCCTTCCATCTTAACTCAATACTGCAAGGATAGAGTAGCTGGGGCGGGGGGCGGGGGACCATGCTCTTAGGCGAATTCCAGGCCAACTGGCACAACTAGCGTTTTGCTAAGAGAGCTCTCTGCACCCCACATTGGTGAGTGGCGTCTGGGGTCTTAAAAGCTGCCAAGCTGCCATCCGAGGACACAGCAAATGGTCCCAACTCAGCAGGAACGGATGCTCACCGAGGGCCAAAATAACATGCAGTAAAGACAACCAAGAAGACAGAGAGACCCACAAGAGTGGGTGCCTACATCGACCTGGGACCGGAAGAACCGGATGGTGCCCGGCCACCACCAGTGATAGCCATGATGGAGCTCACAGAGAGGAGCCTCACTGGCAACACAAGAATAAAAAGAGGTGCATCATGAGATCTCCACTAAAAGACCTCAATTGATGGTCCAGCGGTTTTGTGGTTCCTCTGAGAGCATGGCCCCCAGCCCTGATGCTGCCCTTTCCCATAAATTATAACAAAGGTCCACTCTTTGGACAGGAATGGATTGGACTTGGCAATGCAGAGTAACCATATATTGGAAGCACTTTATGGTTCTATACAGCTATAGGATATCACCTTGCTGACCTACGGCTGGAGGAAGGGGAGTGGACGGAGAGGAGGGGAAAGGAGGCTGTTGGGAGGATGAGACATGTATGGAGCAGAGAGGAATAGTGTGCAGTCACCGGACAGGGAGAGCAGTGGAAGCTGCATATAGGTGGGCATGTAAATTTATATGTGAATGTACATTTTCACTCAGTTATGTTAAATAAAAATAAAAATTAAAAAAAAATGTTGGGTTGTATGTAGAAAACATTTCAGCTTTTGGTATACAGTCCAATTATGCTAACCTTAACCCAATTCCTATCTGCTATCTATGGAAATCCTGGAGGTGTAGTGGTTAAGTGCTATGGTTGCTAACCAGACGGTTGGCATTTCAAATCCACCCCGTGCTCCTTGGCAACTCTATGGAGCAGTTCTACTATGTATATAGGGTCAATAACACTTGGAATTGACTCAAAAGCAGTGGGTTTAGTTTTGTTTATCTAATCTGTGAATATGTCTCTCCTTCCCTCCCCCCTCTTGTAACCCTCAAAGAATTATCTTTTTCTGGGCTCAAACCTTTTCTTGAGTCCTTAAAATACTGGTCTCATAAAATATTTGTCCTTTTGCAACTGGCCAATTTCATTCTGCATAATGTCTGTGAGATAATTCCATGTTTCCTAAAATCATCGTTGTTCTTTATCATTGCATCGTCTTCCACTGTGTGAATACAAGGACGGCCAATTAAGTTCACAAATTCACCCTAGAAAAACAGCTATCCACTGTACTGCTGAATATCACTATGGTCACCTTCAAAGTACTCCTCCTGGGGAGCCATGCACTGATGTCAGCGCCTAGTACACCTGTCAAAGCCAATTTTGGAACTCTTTCGCTGGAATGCCCATCAGAGCTATCTTCCTATTATCCCTGATGTCCTGAATGTCATCAAAATGTCTTCCTTTCAATTTTCTTTCTCTTCAGGTAAAGAAAAATGTCATTGGGGGCTAGCTAGATCAGGTGAATAGGTAGGGTGGTCCAATATAGTTATCTGTTTACTGGCTAAAAACTACCTCACAAACTACACAATTAAGTTTGTGAACTTGCCACAGTGCCACCATGCATAGTGGCCACTCCAGAAAGAGTCCCAAAATTGCTGTGAAGGGTGGACCAGGCGCTGGCATCTGCCAAGGGAGTACTTTGAAGGTGACAGCAGGGATATTTAGCATGGAGGTATGTAGCACTTTAAAAACAATTAAGTTTGCAGGACTTAACTGCTGAACTTCATATACCATAGTTTGTTTATCCATTCATCTGTTGATAGGCACCTAAGGTAATTCTGTCCTTTTGCCATTATGGACAGTGCTGCAACAAACACTGGTGTGCATTTATCTATTTCTGTGACAGCCCATATTCCTCTGAGTATACTGCTGGTTGACAGTGGTATTTTGATCTTCCTTGTCTTTACTGGGTAGGTATCGTCCCTCAGAGTGGTGTGTTGAAGTCTGCTATTATTATTGTTGAACTGTCTATTTGTTTTCAATGCAGTTAGTGTTTGTCTTATGTACTTTGGAGCGCTGTCACTGGGTGTACACATATTTAATACAGTTCAATTCTCCTGGATTACTGATCCTTTAATTATACAATACCCTTCCTTACCCAATGTGGCAGATTTCACTTTAAAGTCTATAAAGTCGCTCCTGCTCTTATCTGAATGTTGTTATCTTGATGCATTTTTTCCCATCCTTTGAGTTTGTTCGTGTCTTATGAATCTAAAGTGTGTTTCCTGTAGGCAGCATATAGATGGATCGAGTTTTTTAAATCCAATCTGCCAATTCTGTCTCTTTATTGGCTCAATGAATCCATTTACATTCAGTGCAACTATTGACAGGTATGAGCTTACTGCTGTCATTTTGAGATTTTTTTTGTGTGTAATGTAGACAATTATTTTGTTCCATTTGATTTTCTGTGCTGAATATTTTTATGCATTTTCATCTTTTTCAGTGCCAGTGGTTTTGCATTGGCTGTGACTTTACGAAAGACCTATGGACTATATTTTCTTTTGGGTCCCTATTCTTTGTTATAATGTTTACATAATATCTGTTTCTTTATTTTCAATGTTTTGCACTTATGATTTATTTTTGTGATTCCCCTATTTGGGTTGATAATCAATTGCTCAGTTCTGTGTTCTGATCTTGGGTTGTTACCTGGTGTTACTGATTTTCTAACTAAAGAACTCCCTTTAGTTTTGATTTGTTTTTTGCAAATTCCCTGTATTAATCTTTATCTAGCAATGTCCTAATTTCACCCTTATATTTGAGAGACAATTTTGCTAGATATATAATTCCTGGCTTGCAAGTATTTTCCTTCAAGGGTTTGTGTATGTCAAGGTTTCCAGTGTACAGTCCAAGCTTAATCTTACTGCTTATCCTTTGTAGGCTACTTTTTCTTTTATTCCTGGCTACTTCTAAAAGAATCTCCTTATGCTTAGTTATGGTAAATTTTATTATAATATACCTTGGTGTCTCTTTTGTCTGGAATTTGATGAGCATCTTGGACAGGTATCCTCTCATCTTTCATGGTATCACAGAAGTTTCTGTCAGCAAATCTTCAACAACTGTCTCTATCTTCTGTTATCCCCCATGTTATGGTACTCCAATCACTCACAGATTATTCCCACTGATTCTTAGTTTTTCTTGATTTTCTCAAATTCTTTTATCTGATTTTTCCTCAAATGTTGATGTCATGTGCTTTATCTTCAATCTCAGTAATTTTCCCTTTCATTGCCTCAATTCTTCTCCTTTGACTTTCTGCTAAATTGTCTAATTCTGTAAACTGTATTATTCCTTACTGAATTTGTAATTCTTGCTGCTCAATGTTTCTTGCAGTTTGTTCACTCTGTCATTGCGCTTTGCAATATTTTGCCTCATTTCCTTCCTCATCTCTTAAAAAAGCCCACCCTATTGTGGTTGAGTTGGGTCTGACTCATAGTGATCCCAGAGGTCAGAGTATTAATCTTTTGCAGTCTACCTCTGATAATTCCAGGAAGTTCTCTTTCTCTGGAAAATCTGACTGTTTGGGGAGTTTTCCAAAGAGATCATGGTCTGTCCCTTTAAATGCTCTCATATGGCCTGCTGTTTCCATGACATCAGAAAATTTTATTTCTTTTATGTTTGCCTACTGTGTTCTGTCTTCTTCTTAGGAAATGTGCAGTTTTCTTTAATGCATTCAGCTCTGTTGTCCAGGTAATCAGTTACCAAGAGTGTAGTGCAGGCTCTCTCCTACTGTCCTAGATGGGCAGGAGTGATTGGTATAGGTACAAGTATCTGGGTGTAGCAGCAGACAAAGGCAGTATGCTAACAGCTGTCCCTGAGTGTCTGTGAGGACAATGTATCTTCTTACGCTTAAATACAGGGGAAAAACAGTTTCTGCCCTGATTTTCCAGCTTAAGAGTCAGCAAATTTTTCTTTTTCCCTCCTTCCCCAAATTTCTTAAATTGCTGTCCCTGGCTCAGGGCAGGCTTAAGAAGTTCTACTTCCAGCTCAGTTAATGGAGTCACACTCCTGAACCAGGTGCAGTGCAGTGAAAGGAAGGGGAAAACGGCCAGGGTGGACTTCAGGAGTCTAACCTCCGGCTCATTTAACGGTGTCCGACTCTAGCACCAGGCACAGCGTAGAGGGGACAGGCAGCAACGCCAGGAGATGGAAACGGATCCATTTAATAGAATAGATTCAGATTTGTGTGTGCAGCCAGTTACATGCCAAGATTTGGGTTTCAATAATCTTATGCTGTCTCTTACGGGTCTCAGCAGTGCAGCGGACTCTCCAGACAATGACTCCTGCTGAGGAGGATGCCTGGCTCACTATGTAGCAGCTGTGGTCATTCTCGACAGGTCAGGTCTTTGCAATCCTATGTAATTCTAGCTCAACTCTCCCTTCCCCATTGCTCAGTCCAATTTTTCAACTTTCCCTTTGATGCTCCTAGGATTTCATATGTACTGATTTAATTTGTTCTTCTGAGTCCTTGTTATTAGTGGGGTCATGGAAATATCCATCTACTCTGCCATCTTGGCTCTACCCACCTCCTTCCCTCCACTTTCCCTCACCAGATCTTCACATGGTTAACTTCATCATTCAAGCTCCTGGCCACCCTCCTCAAATGACTTCCATGAAACACTCATTCTCTTCAAGTAAACCTATACACTACCCTAATAAATTTCTTTCATAATAGTTAAAAAACAAGAAAACCTGCTTTCTAGTTGATTCCAGTTCACAGTGACTCCTATTTGACAGTGTGTAATTGCCCTACAGGGTTTCCAAGGAGTAGCTGGTGCATGCAAACTGCTGAGATTTTGTTACAGCCATAGTTCTTAACTACTGCTATTAGGGTCATCTAAATAGTATTTCTTCATTTTACAGATTATCTGTCACCCTGTCTAAAAATCTAAGCTCTGTCTACTGTACACTGTGACATCATTTGGAATAGAGTGACATTTGTTAATTACGTTAATAATTAATAATCGCTAATAACTGTAGCCTATTCAAATGAAAATCACAGACTTACAACAATAAATTGAATTTACTGTTAATGAGTATTAACTTACGGCATTAAACCCATAAACTAATATTTGCTAAAGAAAACTGCTTATAATGACAATTCATGCATTTTTAAAAAAATATACATATTAAATACAAGAAGCATTGACTGATTTGGCAATTATAGTTGAAATACAGGTGAACATCTTTCCAATATTTCTTAGCATGAATTATTTTATTACAGGAAAAATTACGGTACACATACACACACACACACAGAGGAAATTTTATCCATGATTATATATTTGGATACTGAAGTAACAACTGATATGGCTTTGTCTTCTTTCTATTTTCCTGGCATTTCATCCCTAAAACTTTCTTTCATGAACATTCTTTTAAAATAAAAAAGAAAATACATTACTCAAACATACGAAAAGGTAAGTGGTATCTGAGCAACTTCACATTACCGCTAGCAACACCATGAAAAAGGGATTCAGGATGTACACTTTCAGGACATTTCCTATTTCCTGACTAAGAGTTTTGGGGTCATCAAAAGATATTATCCAGGGCGACTTTAAAGTCTTCTCCTCTGGAGATGTTCCTTTCAAAGAATAAACACAACAACTATAGGATATCACTAACCAAAGGCAAGGATATTAACTGTCACATGATGTCTCAGGCTTCTTTTCAGACCTTCTTTGATTACACCACTCATTTCATTTCACTCTCTGAATATATCTGATCCTAGAAGACAAATGTTACAGTACATACAGCTCCACATCTTTATCTTAATTTTAAATTCAAACTAAGTAATTCATGGTAAAGAATTTCCAATGCAAGAATATTTCAAGTATAACCTAAAGGCCCTTGACAATCTCTTAGATGAAGCCCCTAGATTTAAATAAATAAAAAAAAAAAACCAAGACTTTTAATAAGTTGGTGAATTCAAAGAAAATTCAAATTTCTGGAACACAAATGTACATCCACTCACAGCGATAATTAGGACTGCCACTGGAAAACATCCATGCACTGAGAATTTACTGGCAATGAATTCTGGATGACAGAGAAGTTGTCACTCAAAAATTACACATAAACTTTTTTTGGTAAATTAAATTGTGAAGACACTACAGAAATTCACAACACCACCGCTATAAGTTGAGAAGACTTAATAATATGAATAAATTTCCTAACTTACTTACTTTATATACCTGTGTAAAGTTAATTTCCCATTTTATTTGATGTTGCAGGTTTTTAACACTCCTAGAATTTTAGAAGAGAACTTAAAATATTAACTAGTCAGTCACTGGTAACTCTTGGCAACCTCATGTATCACAGTAGGACTATTCACAGAGTTTTCAATGGTTGACTTTTCCAAAATAGATCACTAGGCCTTTCTTCTAAAGTGACTGGCTGGACTCAAACCATCAACCTTTCAGATAGCAGCTGGCACATTAATGGTATGCACTACCTATTTTCCCTTAAATGATGTAAGTGGCTATGATGGCATCTCAATACAGCACTAACTTTATCTAGGGACTACATCATAAGTCCTTATAACAGGTAAACCAGTACAGTACTGAACTTGGACACTTTAACATCAAATTCCTTAGATGAAAAATAAAACGATCCACGAAAGCAAGAACACTATGTCTTATTTACTACCGAAGTCCAAACGCATCGAACAGTGTTTGGTATACAGAGTTCAAATCCACAAGGCACTCCTTGGAAACTCTATGGGGCAGTTCTACTCTGTCCTCCAGAGTCGCTATGAGTTGGAACTGACTCAACAACAACGAGTTTTTTTAATTTGGTTTATAAGCACAATCTGGTTTAAGATCTCATTACCTGCTTCCTCAAACTTGTTTGCCTCTGGAAAAACTGCACTTAAATCCAGGCATACACCATCAAATTGATAATGAGATGACTTTCAAAACATTTCTCACAGAAAATAATTCTACACCATTTCTAAATCAGTAGCAATCTTTGTAGATAAGAAAATTATTTTAACAACTTCAAATGCCAGCATTTTCTATTTAAGCAGAAAAAACTATCATTCCTTAACAGATCTCATATTAGCCATTCTATCCAAATCAAGATCACATATCTTCATCACTAACTGAAATTTTAAAACCATTTATCTATTACTTCCTAGTATCTGGAAACTCTGGTGTCATAGTGGTTGAGTCCTATGTCTGTTAACCAAAAGATGAGCGGTTCCGATTTGCCAGGCGCTCCTTGGAAATTCCATGGAGCAGTTCTACTCTGACCTACAGGGCGGCTATGAGTCAGAATCGACCTGATAGCAGTGGGTTGGGTTTGTTTTCCTAGGATCTACTTGTTAAACAAAAACAAGTATAGAATTTTTGAAATGTTCATTTAAAAAGCATTCAGATAAATTCTGCTTCAAGTCACTTACCTCCTGTTACCTCACACATTGGTGTGATTGCAGAATCATCTAAGGGTACACCTGTCAACTGTTCTGATTCTACTGACATCGTGCCAGGCAACCGCAACACCAATGCAAACAGTCTCTGATCCCAACGAAAAGGTTCCTTGGTCAACTCACTTCCAGGCAAAGGAGAATTGAGAGGTAAATGGAGCTAGAAGGAGAAAAAAAAAAAAGATTTCCAAAACTTTTTTTCCCAAAAGGCCATTTTAATTCCACTTACATTAAAACTGAATTATTTTCGATCTCTCAAAAAACAAGCTCAAAAATAAGACTGTATACAAATACAGCTAAAAGAGCATATGAAATATTGTTATCTTAATTTTCTCAAGATTTACTCTGAAGATATTGATTAGAAAAAATCTACATTACTGTAATGCTTTTGAGATTTAGATTCAATGTTATAACCACCAAGTTTTGTAATGCTTCCAAAATAAATCATTTAATAGCTCAAACCTGGCAATAGCTCTCTTATTCCTATTTTCTGTATTTTTAAAAAATGGATCTTGAGATGGAATGATGCGGTCTCTGGGATTCATGTCATTGTTTTTTCTATTGCACCACAACTGCCTGAAAAATCTTCTCCATTCTTAATAACTTTAAATATTAAATATATTAAGACACAAATTCCTAAAGCAGTACATAAAAGTTTTATCAATGTCATTACATATTAAAGGTATTGAGATAGTGATTCTCACCACAACTAAGGTGTGTGTGTGTGTTTGTTTATTATGTCTATAAAGGGTCTTCCAATACGAATGTCAAATTTTTTGACAGCTCTCAGCAGCCATATTTGTGAAGCTATAGCAGCTATATTTAGCATTTTTTTATTAGTCTTGACAAGTAGCCACAGTTACATGATGCCACAAATGCGTAGAAATTATTAAAGTTTATTATCAAAATGGGTGTTTCATTAGCCAAACATTCCACGCATATGTGAAATATATGACATGCACAATTATCACACCAAGAGAACAACTGGACATTTAATAAAAAACTGGAGACAATCAGGTCTCTGTTGACAATCACACAATGCCTGCACATCAATAAACCGCATATTCCAATGAAAACATCAGCACCATTTGTCAGTGTACACAAGAATTTATCCCAATTAATTTCTTACCAAGCACAAGAACTGGACTTTTGTCGACCACAATTTGGCAGACCTTGCTTCTAGACTTGAAGTTTTACCCTTACAAAATTGTTTTAACTCAAGAACTGAAGTCTAATGACCACAGACTGCACTGTACATTCGCTGACTGGGCTCTGGAGCAACTCAAAGCTGACTCCACTGTTGCCCGAAAAATCATCTTTAGCTATGAGGCCCAGTTTGGGATGAACAGTTTTGTTAACAAACAAAACTCTTGCATTTGGAGTGGTGAGAACCCACTAGAGACTCAAGACTGTCCACTTTATCCTCAAAAAGTTACAATTTGGTGTGGATTTTGGTCCAACACAATTACTGGCCCTTATATTACTGAACAAGGAACAGCTGTGACTATGAATGGTGAAACGTGCTGGGCTATGATAAACCGCCTGTCTCAGGCCACCTTTGGAAGGTTTCGCGGTGGCCATTTACCCGATGTCCTCCTCTACACATAACGGCTTCAAACGTACTTCAAAATAAGGAAACTATATCATTTACACAATTTGTTTTATTCAAGTTAAAGGACAGGACACCCTTACTGGATGACCCTTTATGTTTTAACAGATCCCTTTCCTTATCAACGGCACTTGGCTTGGCTCCTTATCCTCATCAAACCTGCTAAGCCAGAGTCTTCTAAGATTAGGAATTTCAAGAAGTTCTAAAGTGATTCAAACAGGCATCTAGTTAAAAATCAGTGTACAAACAGAATACATACATCAATCTTAACATCCTTAAATGTGGGACAACTGGTACGTATTATGATGCAATGCAACAATAAGTTCATTATCATCTACTTCTATATTCTGAGGAGAGGAGGAAGGCAGGAAGGAACAAAGGAAAGAATAAAAGGAGGGAGAGAAGAAATAGGGAAAAGGAAACCAGAATCTAATTAAGCCTTTATTTATCATGACTGGTGATACAGGATCAAGTTAAACATCACAAGGGAGGGAGCAACCAATAAAATAAAAAATACAGAACACTGTCAAGGACAAATGATCCAGAATCTCTAAAAAAATCAACAGCCTGAAAAAGTGAAGTGGGGAGGGGGACAGAACTGATAAAACTATTATAACAAAAGAGACAAAACAACCGAAAACAGAGATTTCTGAGACCATCAAGAAAATCTGGAATATAGATCATTTACTGGAATTATTAATAATAAAACTGCAAGTATGATAATGGTATGATGCTTAGGGGATAAAAACCCTTATCAACATACTCAAAGAACTTATTAATACAAATATTGCAATCTATGTTTTTGTTTTTTAATATGTAACACACTTTAAAATTCACTTCCAAATTAATTTCCCAATTTTATGGTCATTCATAAAGCAAAATATAAATGTACTGCCTATAGCTTTCTATTTTTCACTGATAACTGAACTTAATAAATTAGGAATTAGAGACATTCAACACTGATTTACAAGACTCAGGTTTCTTCACTGACGCCCCTCAAACCAGGATAAAAAAATTCAACTATATTCTAAAGAGGCTTTGCAGAGAAGCTTGGCTACACTGGTATCTCTCTAAAGAAGATTCCTGGCAAGAGAATACACTTGCAAGATTCCGTTATCAAGGTTAGCCAAAATTTTGTGACTGCAGACTGAAGTTATGAGCTCTTCCTACTCAGAGCAGAAGTCAGAAGCAATAACAAAGCTAATGAAATCTAAGCCAGGATGTTCTTTGATACAGCATCTGCAACCTCAAAATTCCGACACTTACAAGAAACAGCCCTTGCTGCAGTTCACTTCCTACCATTAGATAACTGAAAAAGTACTGCTTATGTCACCCTTCACCCCAGAATCAAACACCTTAACTGCTTGCAACAAAGAACTACCAAGTGCTTGGTCAGTTTCTAACATCACACAAATTTTAAAGTACCAGTGGCACCAGTTTAACAGTTGTTCTCGGGAAAAGGAGATGGAAAATCATCTTGAGAATCCAGTGGATAACAAGCATTGTCAGTTTTTAACATGGAGATGAACAGTGACAGACCCCTATGCACATACACATATATACACACATACATCCACAACTAACGTGTGCATCTATCAGATTAGCCAAAATTTTTAAATTTGACAACATCAAGTTTTAAGACAAGAAATCTACAGCAAACGGGAACTCTCCATCACTTCTGATAGGCCTGTGAGCTGGTAAAATCACTTAGGCAAACAATCTGATATCTGATAAAGCTTAAAAATGAGCATACCCCAAGGACTCAGAATGACACCTCAAGGCTGACACCATACGGAGGTGCTCATATAGTTTCACAAGAAATCATATGCAAGGAAATTCATTACAGCACTGTCAGAGAGGAAAACCCAGAGGTCCACCACCAAAAATAATTAATACCATAGTTAAAATTGAATAAATGAATAAAAAATGCTGTTGAAGTCTTCTGCTCATTCTTTCATGGGTTGTCCGTATTTTGTCATCTATTTTGAGGACTGGTAATATATTCCATTTATGAGTCCCTTGTCTGATATAAGCACTGCAAATATCTTGGACTACTGTATGACTGTTTTTCATTATTTAGTGGCATTTCTGACTTACAAAAAAGATGTTTATCACAAAACCATTCTATATTTTAGCGCTTTTTGTGTCCTCAAAGATCATGAAGATGTTATCCTATGTTTTCTTCAAAAGGATTTATTACTTTAGTATTTACATATAAATATAAAATACACTGGGAACTGATTTTGGTGTCAGACGTGAAGATGAATTTTTTGCAAGTGGCATCTAACTGACCCAGCACCATTTACTGAAAAAGACTATCTTTTCTACATGCCCTGGAATGCCACCTGCACATGTATGAGTCTATTTCTGTATTTCAAAACAGGCAAAATGAAAAATAAACATACAGAATACCATTTACACGCAACAATATTTAGAACGGCTCAAATTCATGACAACGGTTGCTTCTGGGATGGAGAAGGAGAGAAGTGACACTGTGAAAGAACACATTGTAACAATAATGTATTATTTCATTTATTAGTATTTTTCAAAATCTGAATAAAAAACTGCAAATATGACACAACATTTCAATCTAGAATACTAGAGTGTATTAATATGGAAATAACTATCAAAATCAGTAAATTATTCTACAATACATAATAAAGTTTAAAACATCTAAGGAAGTCTGCAAATTTTAAAAATTGAATACATCATGTGTGATTCAGTGATAATATTTTCATAAGCATGTTATTACTGACTTTTATTAAGCTCTTCAGAAGACTGTACTTGCCAGACTTTGGCAAGTTTTTTTATTTTATTTGAATAGAGCAGAGGCTTTCTATAGTGCTATTAACCCGTTGGAAACCCTAGTGGCATAGGGATTAAGTGCTGTGGCTGCTAACCAAAAGGTCAGCAGTTCGCATCCACCAGGTGCAAAAACTCTATGGCAGTTCTAGTCTGTGCCATACAGTTCCTATAGCATCACTACACTGTCACTAGAAGTTGGAACTGACTTGACAGCAGTGGGTTTGGTTTTGAGTCTGGTTTATTAACCAGACAGCTTATACAATTACAGTAGTAGCCAATGGATAGAAAAACTGCTCTATTTTTCTTTCTTTCCTGGAGATCTCACTGCCCTTGCACCATTGGGTCCTTCAGACTTCTTATTTTTCAAAAAAAAAAAAGAGAAGAATAAAATTAATTCCTCCATAGGTCTAAAAGAAAGGTCAGATTTGGTAGATAACAGTTTTTCTATATTAGGTATGACCAAACTTTATGTACTTATAAAAGTACAATTTCTCTTTTTTTTTTGACTGTCTTTGATTATGGTTGAGATCCTAATCATTTACAAATTTAAGATTGAAGTTGTCAATTTATATTTGTAAATTATTTAGTCATTCAATGGGCACAATTTCAGGATTTAATAAGGACATATCAAGCCAAAAAAACACAATCTGAGACCACATTGCAGCTAGCTTACTTTAATAGAAGCTACTCTATAACTTCAGGTAACCATAATTCTCATACATCGTTACTTATTATTTGAACTTACAGAATGTTAAAAAAATAAAAAGCCAGCAAAAGGTAAATGACAAAATAAATTTGCTTGTAAACTATCATTAATTCAGAAATCCAAATAGATGTTTCCTAACATACAACCTAACTGGCTCCTGGATGATGATCAATCACAGCCAGAACTACTCACCATCAGTCAGGTCCAATCTGTACTAAAACTTAAAAGTTTTCTCTTGAACTTCAATACTGTACCAATTTTCTATTACTAAAGAAATTCAAATTATGTGTCTGTTAATCACAGCACTTTCCACTTTACGTTTAATGGATTATTTACTTGACTGCCTATCCAAACAGCTTAGAAAAGAGCCAGGACATGGATCTGATTCTCTTCAATGTCCCTCCCCCCCCACTCCATAGTATTTATCAAACCAAGGAATAAATCACGTACTACTACTACAGTCTAAGGAAGGTAGGAGACGGGCAGATTAAGTGTTGCTGTCATAGAGTACAAGTAACCTTCAGTGCCCTGTTAACAAGAATCAGGCTCCCCTATATGTGGATACAACACAGTTTCCATGGTAACACATATGCAATGGGTTACAGAACTGTGTGGTCCTATCTCTTAAGAGCTTGGGAGAATCATACTCTTCCCGTATGTGTAACTACCTTGTATGGTGCCCATGAATACAGGAAACCACCATTCCCATGCTGGTATGAGAGCAACTACTCCATCTACCTCAGTATACAATACTCATAATGAGAATTTACAGAGACGACCACATGACTATAATGTCACAAATTCTTGGTTTATCTGAGATACAAAGAATCTGATCATATAATATTTGTTACAAACTTTCTGTTTCACAGACATTAAGCCCTCACTTTTTCATATACTTTACTGAACTAGCCTGCACATGTCAATGAATTTGGTTTAGTATTAGAAGTAGTTACATTATAAGCACGCAAAATTTAATCATTATCACGTGAGACCTTCAAAAAAAAAAAAAGTCAGCAGGGTCAAGATGGTAGACTAAACACCCATCTCTCTTAATCGGTCTGGAAACCAAGGCCTGAACTGATAATTAAACGGAGCCTTCTGGACCCCTAGTGAGCCCTAGGACATGGCACAGAGCTGTCTATTTGGTCTACATACCAGTGAGTGGGAAACTTCTCTTTTGCCGACCCTCACCATTGATGAGTGTCAGCTCTCCTGGATTGACGGTAAATCGTCATTTTAAATTTCCCTGTCTTAGCTGGTGAGCGGGGCTGAAGAACTGAGTAGCAGCAAGGCTTAGACACACCACTGATGAGATCGGCAGGCTGAACTGGCACATTTTGATAGTCTGGCCTCGGAATCGTTGCAAATCTTTGCAAGTCGACTCCAGTCTCTGGAGTACACAGAGGTGCCTGGTGATCAACTTCCTTTTCAGACTGAGCTTTAGATCCGTTAAGGTAACACCAGAGAAACAAAACAACCTCCAGATGCCCAAAAAGCAACAAACTTTGGACCAGAATATTAAGAAGAATTTATCAGTGGTTTCAGAAGGCCCCCAAAAGAAAGATCCAAAGAACATCCCAGACAAAGAAGCCTTTCTGAAACTATCGGAGGGTGAGTACAAAAGGATTCAACATAGAGCCCTCCTAGACCTTATACAAAGTGTGGCAGAGCAAAATGAAAAATTAAGCAAGTTGTTTGATTTGAAGGAACAATAGTACTCTGAAATCCAACAGATCAGTAACAAAATCAAGGAGATAGAAAATTCAGTTCAAAGCCAAGAAAACAGAATGAAACAAAGTGGAAAACAGCTTTCTGATTTGGAAGACAGAGCTACTAACTCTGGCATCTATAAGGAGAAATCAGAAAAAAGAAACAAGAAAAATGAAGATGCACTAAGAAGCATTTGGGACTCTGTTAATAAAGAGGAACAGTCTACAATTAATTAGAGCTCCTGAAAAAGGTGGGACTCTGTCAGAGATTATGTTAACTCTCTTGACATAACCGCAGCCATCTTGGCTGCTGTACTGTTACTTCAACTCTGTATAACCTCTTGTACTGTAATCAATCACTTTGACTCTACTTTGTGTAGAGTAACCTACAGGCAATCTGGGGACCCTTCCAAGTCCTTGGCCCGAACATGTAGAACAATGGACGACCAAAACTGTAAACAACTGACTTAGTTATTGAATGTTTCAGTTCCTTGTTTTCTAAGATCCCAAAAAGGTATAAATACTTAAATAAAACCTTGTTCTGGGCTCTCGGCTGGGGAAGGCCGTTAGCCCCCGATCCTAAACTGTCTTCTTTTTCTTCCATCATCAGCGTTGCTTCTCCTCCAACCCGTGTTCATCAGAGAACTCTCAGATCTCCGACAGGACTCCTTAGAACACAGAGAGTATTGTGGCTGAGCTGCTGATAGGAAACTTGCCAGAAATTATGAAAGAAAAGAATACAGGTATCCAAGATGCATATCAAACACCACTCAATATAGATCTCAAAAGAAAGACTCCAAGACATTGTTATAATCAAGCTTCACAAACTGAAAGCAAAGCAGAAACTTTTAAAGGCAGTAAGACTCAAAGCAAAGATAATGTTCAGAGGGAAACTCTGTAGGCTTTCATCGGATTTCTGAGCAGAAACGATGCCAGCACAGAGACAATCGGATGACACCTTCAAAGCCTGGAAGGAGAAGAACTTCCAAACAGGAATTATATATCCTGCAAAGCTATCTTTCAAATATGAAAATGAAATCAAGACATTTGCAGATAAACAGAAACTCAGAGACTTTCTAAAAACCAAACCAAAGCTACAAGAAATACTGAAAGAAGCTCTTGGCTTAGAAGAACAAAACCATTAATTTTATATTTTAGGAAGAAATACAGGATGCATCATCCAGAAACTTACTCAGTTAGGGAAGGCTCCAAACTCAATCAAAGCTGTAATATTAAAAGAAGTAATCCAGTGATCATATCACGAAAACTATGATGTCATCATATTAAAAAGAGGGATGTACTACAGTCATTATAGTCCTTCCAGATAGAGAGGAAGCTAATAAGACTTGCAATAGTTAAAAGCAGGTTAAAAAATAGACTATTAAGGGGAACATAGGGACAGCCATAACACACAATAAAGATGGAACATATCAAATCAAGAAACATAATACAGTGTCTCAACAACCACAAAAACCAATACTGAAAAAGGTGAAAAATCAAATAAGAAGAATGCCCAGAACAGAATAACACAAGAGAAGACATCAACAGAAAAATAAAATTATCACAATGACAGCACTAAACACGTACCTCTCAACAATTATACTGAATGTGAATGGACTGAATACTCCAGTACAGAGACATCAAGTGGCATCTTAGATCAAAAGACATGACCCATCCATATGCTGCTTATGAGAAACTCACCCTAGACTTAAAGATATGAACAAACTAAAAATTAAAGGATGGAAGAATGTATATCAAGCTAACAACATACAAAAAAGACCAGGTGTAGCAATACGAATCTCAGTAAAATACATTTTAACATAAAATCCACCATCATGGACAAGGATGGACACTATTTATTGCTGAAAGGTTCAATACACAAACAGGACCTAATAATATTATATATTTATGCATTCAATATTAGAGCATCTAAATACATCGAACACTGACTACATTCATAAACAAAATAGATCACTCTACAATAATAGTGGGAGACTTCAACACTCCACTCTCAATATTGGACAGACTGTTTAGAAAAAAGCTCAGTAAAGACATGGAAGATCTATTGCCACAATTAACCAACCAGACTTCACTAACATATACAGAACTTTCTATCTCAGCAGACAGCTACACCTTCTTCTCCAGTGCACATGGAACATTCTCCAGAACAGACCATGTGTTAGGACATAAAGCAAATCTGAACAAAATCTATACCACTGAATTACTGCAAAGTATCTTCTCAGACCACAAAGCCATTAAAGTCAAAATCAACAGCAGAATAGACATAGATAGAAAGTGGAACACACGGAAACAGAACATCTTGCTCAAAAAGTCATGGGTTACACAAGACATCAAGGATAAAATACAGAAATTTATGGATTCTAATGAGAATGAGAACAGTTCTTACCAGAACCTATGGGATATGGCCAAAGCAGTGCTCAGAAAGGTCAGTTTATCTCTATAAATGTGCACACCCGGAAGCTAAAAGAACCCAAACCAAAGAGCTAACCTTACAGCTTGAACAAGTAGAGAGAGAACAAAGGAACCCCTCAGGCACCAGAAGAAAACACATCATAAAGATCAGAGCAGAAGTAAATGAACTAGAGAATAAAAGAACAATTGAAAACACAGAAAAGACCAAAAGCTGTTTTTTAAAAAGATCAACAAAACTGATAAACCAGTGGTTAACTTACTAAAGAAAAACAGGAAAGGAAACAAATAACCCAAATAAGAAATGAGAAGGGAGTTGTCACAACAGATTCATCAAAAATATCCTAACAGAATACTACAAAATTCTGTAACAAATTTGAAAACCTAGAAGAAACAAACTCTTAGATTCATACCACCTACCAAAATTATCACAAGAGGATTCCTTTATACCAACAATGATATTATTAAAGAAGAAATCACCAAATCAACACCATTTACTATAGCCCCCAAGAAGATAAAATACCTAGGAATACATCTAACCAGAGAAATAACAGACCTTTACAAAAAGAAGTACAAGATCTTACTACAAGAAAGTGGAGACACCTACCCTGCTCATGGATAGGAAGACTTAACATTGTGAAAATGTCTATTTCACCCAAAGCAATTTACTTATATAATGCAATCCCAACATAAATTTCTGGGACTTTTTTTAATGAGATGAAGAAACAAATCACCAACTTTGCTTGGAAAGGGAAGAAGCCCTGGATAAGCAAAGCACTACTGAAGAAGAATACACTGGGAGGCCTTTCACTATCTAAATTTAGAACCTATTACACTGCCATAGTTGTCAAAATAGCCTGGTACTGGTACAAAGAGAGACAGATAGATCAATGGAACAGAACTGAGACCCCAGAGATGACACCATCCTCCTATGAACAGTTAATATTCCACAAAAGACCAAAGACATTAAACTTGGGTAAAAACAACCTCTTCAACAAATGGTGCTGACAAAATTGGATACCCATCTGCAATAAACTGAAACAAGACCCATATCACACACCTTATACAAAACCAACTGAAACTGGGTAAAAGACCTAAATATCAAATCTAAATGAGTCAGATCCGACTCGAAGGCACTTGGCTTGGCTTGGCTTGGCTTGGCAAAATGATAAAGCTCATCCAAGAAAAAATAGGATCAACAATGGAAGTTTTAATACCCAACTTAGACAGACTTCAAAATCTGATAAACCAACCACAATCAACAAGAGAGAAAATAGATAAATGGGAACTACCAAGAATTGAACACTTTTGCTCATCCAAGGACTTTATCAATAGAATTAAAAGACCACCTACAGCATGGGAAAAAAATATTTGGCAACTATATGACAGACCAACATCTGATCTCCATAATCTATAAGGGACTACAAAATATCAATAAGAAAAAGATAAATCATCCAATTAAGCAATGGGCAAAGGAGATGGACAGGCACTTCTCTAAAGAGGATATCCAGGCTGCCAAAAATCACACACAGACATGCTCACAATCATCAGCTATTGAACAAATTCAAAACAAAATTATAGTGAGACACCATCTCGCCCCAACAAGGCTGGCCATGGTCCAAAAAACACAAAACAACAAATGCTGGAGAGGCTGTGGACAAACTTGAACTCTCTTACACACTGTTGGTGGGATTGCAAATGGTGCGACATCTATGGAAAGTAATCTGGTGCTTCCTTAAAAAGCTGGAAATAGATATACCATTTGATCCAGTAATTCCACTGCTTGGAATATATCCTACAGAATCAAGGCCATTCACATCAACTGATACATGAACAAGAATGTTTATTGCAGCACAGTCCACAATAGCAAAAAGATGGAATCAACCCAGATGCCCAGCAACACAGGAATGGATAGGTAAACTAGGGTACATATACTCAATGGAACACTATGCAATGATAAAGAACAATGATGATTTTAGGAAGTATCTCATAACCTGGTTTCAACTGGAGGACATTATGTTGAATGAAAGTAGTCAGAGGCAAAAGGACAAATATTGTGAGACCCCTACTATAAGAACTTAAAAACAGACTCATGCATAGAAGAAAAGACTCTTTGATGGCTGCAAGGGTGGGGAGGGAGGGAGGGAAAGGGTGAGGTACAGATTAGATTGTTGATAGAAAGTTGGTTGGGTGAAATCTGTCACAGCACACATTAGAAAGACAATCAATTTTAACTAGACTTCAACATAACATGATAATTCCTCCCATCTTAATACAGTATTGCAAAGACGGAGTAGCTGGGGTGGGGGTCTGCAGACCATGCTCTCAGGGGACATCGAGACCAACTGGCTTAACTAGCATTTGCTAAGGGAGTCTTCTGCATCCCAACTGCCGAGTGGCGCTGGGGTATTAACAGCTGCCAAGCTGCCATCTGAGGTACACCAAATGGTCCCAACTCAGCAGCAAAAGATGATCTCCAAGGACCAAAACAACATGGGGCAAAGATAACCCAGAAGACAGAGAGACCCATTTAAGAGAATGACTACACTGACACACGACTGGATGATGGGGTGGTACCCAGACAACACCAGTGACAGCCATGACGGGGCTCACAAAGTCGAGTCTCACTGGCAACACGAAAATAAAAAGGGGTGCACCCTGAGATGTCCACTAAAAGACCACAACTGATGGTCCATGGGCATCAGGGTTCCCCTGGGAACATAGCCCTTGGCCCTGATGCTGCCTTTGTCCATAATTCAGAATAGAGGTCAACTCTTCAGACAGAAATGGATTGGAGTTGGTGACAGAGTGATCATATCATGTGTGCACTTTATGGTTCTGTGCATCTATAGGATGTCATCCAGCTGACCTCATACTGGACACAGGCAAGAGGGTGGAGAAGAGGGGATAGGAGACTGTTAGGAGGATATCACAGGTACAGAACAGAGAGGAGGAGGGTGCTGTCACCCGGCATTAGTGGGAGCTGCCCACTGGTGGGTATGCAAATGTATATGGGATTGTATATTTTTACTCAACCATAATACAAAAAAAAAGATGATCAAAAGAGCAGGAATTCCAAATCAAGCTATAAATCATGAGTTATTTAATGAAAGACAATGTATTAGACACCGACGTGTACAAATACAAGAAAATATAATTATTACCTTCAAGAACACAAATGATTTTATAGAGAAAGAGTAATGGCTATTAAGAGAGAGACAAGAAAATGAACTTCCAAAGATGCTAGAAACACTAATACTTGAGGGGGCACTTTGGGATGCTTATAAATACTTAATTCGGGAGACAGCACAGCTCTGTTGTTTCTTTCAACAGAAGCACACAGATTGCTAGTGGAAGATCTTCTTAAATAGTGACAAGGCTAACAAGAACAGTTTTCCAGATAAAACAAGACAACTAGCAGTCATATTACCACAGATCCTGGGAGCCAAAGAAACCTATGCTGAGATACACTACATCTGCTCCCACTACGTGTGTGGTTACCTTGCTTTCTTAATAGGTATCCTCGACTGATTAAGCCAGAGAAACAACCTAATCTTGAAACAGATGTTTGAGTGCAGACTCTTGTCAATCAATGCCTACCTATGATTACAAGTAGTGACAGAAGTGGAATCTGAAATACTTGAAAATGCTTTCTTAAGTTCTAAGTTTTGTGGAAAAAGAAAAAAAAGAAATTCCAGCTGGATCACTGAACACAGACCACATGAACTGAATCAGAAAACATTTCATGGAAGCAACAGCACTTCAGACAAGTGTTCAACACATAGTTATAAAGTAAATTATAAAATAAGTAAGAATAGTAGTAAAAATAGTCACAGCAGTTGCTTGTCACTATTATTAGCTTTTTTGTGCCCAGTGCTATTATACATCATCCAATTTAATCCTTAACAACAATCCAATGAGGTGGGTGCTATACCCATTTAAAAACTGAGAAAACTAAAACTTAGAGAGGTTAAGTACTTTATCTGAGGGTACACAGCTGTTAAGACGAATAAAATATTCAAAACAAGGTCAACATCCAAAGCCTATTTCTTAACCTCCATGCTAATACTTTCTAAACTAATTTAGCTATAAAGTTCATTGTTTAAGTCATGTCTACAAAAAAAAAAAAAAAGAGAGACAAACACTAGACTTCTTATTGGACGGTTCCTCTCAAATGACTCAAACTCAACACGTTCAAAACTGAACTCAAGATTTTTAACCTGCTATATCTCCAAACCCAGTGTGTCAGTGCAAATTTCAATGATTTAACCTTCTAAATATCTCTCAAAACTGTTGTTTCTTTCCCTTCCACTATTTACCAACCTCCTTGTTGGAAATGCCGGTAGCAAACTGGTTAAGTGCTATAGCTGCTAAGTCTAACCAAAAGGTCAACAGTTCGAATCCACCAAGGAGCTCCCTGGGAACTCTATAGAACCAAACCAAACCCACTGCCATTGAGTCAAGTCTGACTCATAGCAACCTTAGAGGCCAGAGTAAAACTGCCCCACAGAGTTTCCAAGTAGCACCTGGAGGATTTGAACTGCCAACCTTTTGGTTAGCAGATGTAGCACTTAACCCACCATGCCACCAGGGTTTCTAGTAACTCTATGGAATAGCTCTATTCTGTCCCATAACAGCTGCTATGAGTCAAAATTGACTCAAAGGCAGTGAGTTTTTGTCCAAGGTACTCTCAGGACTAATCCCACAGTGCCTAACCGCTCTACCAACACTCACTCTGGTCTCCTTCTCTTGCAGCCCCTGCTTCCAACTACCTCCAAACAAAACCTTTAGAAGGCTTGTTACCACTTTTATATTAATAACAACATTACCATGCATGTCCTCCAATTTCTGGGTGGTCAAGCCCTAACTTTCTTTCCAGTCTCTTATACTGCGATTACTTCTCTTTTACACTTCAAGTCACATTAACGTTCTTTTAGCACTACACCTCTCTTCTGCAAAATAGCCTTTGTACATGCCAGTCTCCTACCTAGTATGATCTTCCTTCCCACTTTCTGTGTAGTAAATCCTACTCATCTTTTCAGACCTTAGCCTTTCATGACCTCCTTGATTAGATCTAACGCCTTCACTGTACATATTCTTACCTTTTTTGCAGGGTATTTCATCATCTTTATGCGTTGTTTTTAATAACATCTGCCTTCCCAACCAGACACGGGGATAGAGCCCCTGTTTGTCTTCTCTTCATTTTATTCTGACAGCCTAGTACAGTACCTGGCTCCTAAAGGAAACTCAGAAGTAATGGCTAAATGAATAAATGAAATGGATGGATACACAAGAAGTGGCTAGGTTGTGGAGAGCACTGAGAAATCCAACTGGCAGGGGAAAGCAACAAAACACTGCTGAACAGTAGAATAATAAGTCAAATACTAGACTGGTAGAATAATAAATTGCCATGCCTACAATGAATTGAACGAAGCCAAGACAAGCTAGAGAGCTAATTTAATAGTTTAATAAATATACTAGAGTGACTGGTGGCAAAAGGAATAACAGCAGAAGGAAAACACAGAGTAATGAAAGCAAAAAAGCAAAAGACTGCAATCAAAGACAATTAAAGAGGAAAAATATAAAACATGGCATATTCTAAGGCTCCGATGCCTTCTCTACCTCTACTATTACAGTGGTAATGTAACATTATATAACAATGTTGTAATTACAATGATGTTATAATAACAAGGTAACAGAATAAAGCGTGGATTAAAAAAGAAACTACACAACTTAGTTTCAAAAGGACTTGCATACACACAGCATAGGCACCAGACAAGAATGTGTTTCTTAAAGATGCACTATAAGAGATAAAACAATGGTTACAAAATTCCAATCCACCCAAACAATCTTGTTAACTGAGGCATTACTGCTTACTGAGCACTTAACATTTGAGCAATAGCAACAATAATGGCAAGCTATGCTTAACTTATTTACCCAAGTCCACCCTGACAGTATCCTGCTTTTAAAAATACTCTTTACTGACCAGAAGAATCAGATGGTGCCTGGCCACCAACAATGACAGCCGTGACAGGGTATACAATGTCAAGTCCCAGTGGCAACACGAGAAAAAGAGGAGTGCATCTCAAGAACTCCACTAAAAGACTGCAACTGGTGGTCCAAAGGCCTAGGAGTTTCCCTGGAAGCAAGGCCCCTAGACATGCTGCTGCCCCTGATCATAAATCACTACTGAGGTCAACTCTTCGGACAGGAATGGACTGGACTCGGGGACACAAAGTGACCATTATGGTACATATACTTTATGATTCTATGCATCTATAGGATGCCATCTTACTGACCTCTTACTAAAAGGCAGAGCAGAGAGTGAAGAAGAGGGGACAGGAGACTTGTTAAGAGGATATGTATAGAACGGAAAGGAGCGTGCTGTCATCACGCAAGGAGAGCAGAAGGAGCTGCAGTTGTGCGGGGATGCAAATTTAACTTGGATTGTATTACTTTCACTCAATCACAATTAAAAAAAATGGACCAGGGAGGCAAAAATAAATACTCTTATCATTAATTCACATAACATATATTCTCCGAAATATTATAAGAAAATGTATCAAATTCAGAATTTCTCTATCCATCCCCTATTTATGTGAATTAGTAAGGTTTCAGCACAACATATACACACTTCTTTTAATATCATCAACTCTAAAGTGCAACTTCCTATCATCTAACCATTGTGTCTAAAGTTATTCAGGTCTAGCGTAAAATGTCTAGACTGGTATAAAGTATTAAATTGTAAGATTAATTTACAGTACATTCGTAGAAAAACTTTAAAAATATAGTAAAAGCTATACAAATCATTTCGAAGAGTCATTTTCTAGATATGGAAGAACATGTAAAAATTCATGCTTCAATAATAAAATTTATTTAAATCAATCCAGAAAAAGTTCAGTAACTTTCTAAAATACATACCTCTATTTTCTGAAAACAGATTATACCTACAAAACATGACAGTAATAATCTCTTCTTGATAATTCTAAGTTTATGGAGAGAAAATATTCCTAAAGATTTCCTGTCTGACTCATAGCAACCCTACAGGGCAAAGCAAAACTGTCCCACAGGGTTTTCAAGGAGTAGTGAATGGATCTGAACTGCTGACCCCTTTAGTTAGCAGCCAGCCTTTTAACCACTACATCAACAGAGCTCTGTCCGTAACAATACTGCCTAAAATCACACAGTAAGTAAAGAGAACTGACAAATCATCATTAGTTAATATGCCAAGACTTCAATTAGGTGCCCTGCTTAAATCACTTCATTTATTTCTACAACAAGCCTATTACATATATCTTAGATTCTAAGGTAAACATTAATTTGTTTCCCTACAGTTAAGCATTAAATGTACATTAAATTTTCTCCCATAATAGCATGTAATTATCCATACAGATGCATATCTCTTTCTTCTTCCATATCCTAAGAACTTGAGTATTGGAGTTTCAGTCTAAGCCTTCTCTACAGAGTCTAGAGGTTCTTCTGAATGTTTTTGTCATTCAAGCTTACAAAGAGCACAAGTCATATTTTACAACGATCTTGGCCCAATCTAATGCTTTTAGTACAAATAGTAAACTTTCAAGGCATATTAAAGACTACTAGTATTCAATCATTTTTCTTATTTAATTAATCTTAGAGTAGCTTGGCAATTCCACAATAACCCTACTTCAATTGTAAATTACTGGAAGATTTAAGGATCAATTAGAACTCCACAGTTATGTTAAATTTCTACCAAGAGATTTCTGGTTAGGCTAACACATACCAGTTTATTTCCTTTCTCTATACTAAAGAATTAACATACAACCCTACAACAATAAAGAAAAAAGGAAGGGGGAGGAGTCAAGTTGGGTTCATAAATAGTTTATTAAGGGGGTTCATAGGGGCAACAAAGATGTATCATACCATTTCAAGAAAGCTAACACACGAGTCTCAACAACTATAAAACCAGCTCTGAAAAAGGCGAAAAATCAACTTACAAAAAAGAGTGTCCCAGAACAGACTAATAAGAACAACAGAGAAAACATCAACATAAAAATAAACATATCACAACAGCAGCAGTGAACACATACCTATCAATAATTACATTGAATGTGAATGGACTGAATGCTCCAGTAAAGAGACACTGTGTGTCATCTTGGATCAAAAGACATGACCCATCCATATGTTGTCTACAAGAAACTCACTTGAGACCTAATGATAGGAATAAACTGAAACTTAAAGGATGGAAGAATATATACTAAGCTAACAATGAATAAAGAAGAGCAGGGGTGGCAATTCTAATCTCAGACAAAATCAATTTTAATGTCAAATCCACCATCGTGGACAAAGACAGACACTATTTATTGCTGAAAGGTTCAGTACACAAGCAAGACTTAACTATATTAAATATTTATGCACCTAATATCAGAGCACCTAAACAAGTCGAAGAAACACTGACTACGCTCAAAAGAGAGTTAGATGACTCCACCATAATAGTGGGAGACTTTAACACTCCACTCTCATCACTAGACAGATCATCTAGAAAAAAGCTCAGTAAAGATACAGACAACCTCATTGACACAATTAACCAACTAAACCTCATTGATATATATAGAACTTTCCACCCATCAGCCGACAACTACACCTTCTTCTCCAGTGCACATGAAACATTCTCCAGAATTGACCATGTGATAGGCCATAATGCAATGCTCAACAAAATCCATACCATTGAATTACTGCAAAGCATCTTCTCAGATCATAAAGCCATCAAAGTTGAAATCAATAGAAGAAAAAACATAGATAGAAAGTGGAACTCTTGGAAACTGAAAAACATCTTGCTTAAAAAAACATGGGTTATAGAGGAAATAAAGGATGAATTAAAGAAATTCACAGATTCGAATGAGAACAAAAACACTTCCTACCAGAACCTATAGGATACAGCCAAAGCAGTGCTCAGAGGTCTGTTTATCTCCATAAATGCACACATCTGGAAGGAAGAAAGAAACCAAGTCAAGGAAATAACTCTACAGCTTGAACAAGTAGAAAGAGAACAACAGAGGAACCCCTCGGGCACCAGAAGAAAGGAGATCATAAAGATTAGAGCAGAGCTAAATGAATTAGAGAATAGAAAACCAATTGAAAAAATTGAAAAGACCAAAAGCTGGTTTTTTGAAAAGATCAACAAAACTGATAAACCACTGGCTAAACTTACTAAAGAAATGCAGGAAAGGAAAGAAATAACCCAAATTAGAAATGAGAGGGCAGTTGTCACCACAGATGCAACAGAAATCAAAAATATCATAACAGAATACTATGAAAGACTGTACTCTAACAAATTTGAAAACCTAGGGGGAATGGACAAATTCCTTGACTCATACCACCTACCCAAATTATCACAATTAAATTAAAGGATGGAAGAATATATATCAAGCTAACAAGGAACAAAGAAGAGCAGGGGTGGCAATTCTAATCTCAGACAAAATCAATTTTAATGTCAAATCCACCATCGTGGACAAAGATGGACACTATTTATTGCTGAAAGGTTCAGTGACGCAGAACAACTTAATAAACCCATCACAGAGACAGAGATTGAAAAGGTCATCAAAACACTGCCAACCAAAAAAGTCCGAGCCCAGATGGCTTCACGGCAGAATTCTACCAAGCATTTAGAGAAGAGTTATCCCCAATACTACTGAGACTATTTCACACTATAGAAAGGGATGGAATACTCCCAAACTCATTCTATGAAGCCAGCATAACCCTGATATTTAAGCCAGGGAAAGATCCAACAAAGACAGAGAACTACAGACCAATATCACTCATGAACCTAGATGCAAAAATCTTCAACAAAATTCTTGTCAATGCCACAGTGGTCAAAACAGCCTGGTACTGGTACAAGAACAGACAGATCGATCAATGGAACACAACTGAGACCCCAGAGATGACACCATCTGCCTATGAACAGTTGATATTCAACAAAGGCCCTAAGACATTAAACTGGGGTAAAAACAGTATCTTCAACAAATGGTGCTGGCAAAATTGGTTATCCATCTGCAAGAAACTGAATCAAGATCCATATCTTAACACCTTATACAAAAACCAACTCCAACTGGATAAAAGACCTAAATATCAAACCGAAAACGATAAAGCTCATCCAAGGAAAGGTAGGAACAACAATGGAAGTTTTAATACACAATGAGGACAGACTCCAAAATCTGTCAAAGAAACCTCCATCAACAGAAGAGAAAAGAATCAAACACTTTTGCTCATCCAAAGACTTTATTAATAGAATTAATAGAACACCCACAGAATGAGAAAAAATATTTGGCAACTCTATGTCAGACTGACACCTGATCTCTACAATCTATAAGATACTACAAAATATCAATAAGAAGAAGATAAACCACCCAATTAAGCGATGGGCAAAGGAGATGGACAGACACTTCACTAAAGAGGAGATCCAGGCAGCCAAAAAACACATGCGGACATGTTCACGATCTTTAGTTACTAAAGAAATTCAAATCAAGACAACAATGAGATACCATCTCACCCCAACAAGATCGGCCATGATCTAGAAAACACAAAACAACAAATGCTGGAGAGGCTGTGGAGAAAGTGGAACCCTCCTACACTGTTGGTGGGGTTGCAAAATGGTCCAGCCTCTTTGGAAAGCAATCTGGCGCTTCCTTAAAAAAATGGATATCGATATACTATTTCACCCAGTAATTCCACTACTTGGAATATATCCTACAGAATCAAGGGCTTTCACACCAACGGACACATGCACCAGAATGTTTATCTCAGCACAGTCCACAATAGCAAAAAGATGGAATCAACCCAGATGCCCAACAATAGAAGAATGGATAGGTAAACTATGGTATATATACTCAATGGAGCACTATGCAATGATAAACAATAACAATGATTCCAGGAAACATCTCATGACCTGGTTTCAACTGGAAGACATTATGTTGAGTGAAAGTAGTCAGCGACAAAAGGACAAATACTGTATGAGACCTCTACGATAAGATCTCAAAAACAGACTTGTGTATAGAAGAAAAGACTCTTTGACAGCTGCACGGGAGGGGAGGGAGGGAGGGGAGGGAGGGAAGATTGGGGGGAGGGCTTAGTTTAGTTAGTTACTAGAAATCTAGTTGGGAGAAAGCAGTGATAGCACACATTAGAAACAAGAACAACATTAAGTGGACTTCAGCATAACTTGAGTACTCCTTCCATCTTAACTCAATACTGCAAGGATAGAGTACCTGGGGCATGGGCAGGGGACCATGCTCTTAGGCGAATTTCAGGCCAACTGGCACAACTAGCGTTTTGCTAAGAGAGCTCTCTGCACCCCACATTGGTGAGTGGCATCTGGGGTCTTAAAAGCTGCCAAGCTGCCATCCGAGGACACAGCTAATGGTCCCAACTCAGCAGGAATGGATGCTCACCGAGGACCAAAATGACATGCGGTGAAGACAACTGAGAAGACAGAGAGACCCACAAGAGTGGGTGCCTACATCGACTTGGGACCGGAAGAACTGGATGGTGCCCGGCCACCACCAGTGATAGCCACGCTGGAGCTCAAAGAGAGGAGTCTCACTGGCAACACAAGAATAAAAAGAGGTGCATCCTGAGATCTCCACTAAAAGACCTCAACTGATGGTCCAGCCGTTTTGGGGTTCCTCTGAGAGCATGGCCCCCGGCCTTGATGCTGCCCTTTCCCATAAATTATAACAAAGGTCCACTCTTTGGACAGGAATGGATTGGACTTGGCAATGCAGAGTCACCATATATTGGAAGCACTTTATGGTTCTATACATCTATAGGATATCATCTTGCTGACCTCTGGCTGGAGGAAGGGGAGTGGACGGAGAGGAGGGGAAAGGAGGCTGTTGGGAGGATGAGACATGTATGGAGCAGAGAGGAATAGTGTGCAGTCACCGGACAGGGAGAGCAGTGGAAGCTGCATACAGGTGGGCATGTAAATTTATATGTGAATGTACATTTTCACTCAGTCATGTCAAATAAAAATTAAAAAAGAAAAAAGGAAGACATTAGAGAAAAAAAAGGGACCAAAGATGTTGAAGTTGAGCAAAACTACAACCTAGAATTTATAAGGAGAGGGGTCAACAAGTCCAACAGAACAGAGGAGATACATGACACTGGATAAATGAAGGGTACAGATCTGAAGTGGAACAGAAAACTCAGCAATCTACTCACAATTTGTACATAGAACCACTGATGTTCCCCATCTCTACCCTTAGCATTTATCCTTAAGCAAAAGAGAGAGAGAGGATAGAAGGATCCAATCAACATTCCAGATATACAGCTGAACAAGAAATACAGACAACAGAAGACCAAGTTAAGCAACAGCAATAATGAGGCAATTCACACAAATCCAAATGGGTGACGTTCCACAGGATAAATTAGTAGCTTCTTCAAAAAATACATGACATGGGGGAAAAATGGGCAAGTAGTAGAAAAGTAGTGCTACAGATTTTAGAAGGTTAAAAACACATAACAATCAAATGCAATGTATGAATCATGTTTGGATTCTCAGTCAAACAAACCATTTGTAGACATTTGTCACATACAGGAAAACCTAGCTACAGACTGGAATTTAGATTATATTATTTATTGAACTCCTTAAAACTTTTAGTACGATGGAAAGCTGTACACATTCGGAGATGACATGATCAATCTATGTAAAAAATCCAAAAAAGTCTAGAAAAAGGCTACTAGATAATAAACAAATTCAAGACTGTGACAGGATGCAAGTTCAATATAAAAAAAGTTATTCCTATGCTTGGCATGCATTAACAATCAGAAAATAAAAGTGAAAACCTAAATAATTTACAACATATGTGCAAAACTTATACAATCAAACTGCAAAACATTGCTAAGACATATTAAACACCTTAAAAGAGAGACAGAGCAAGAGATATACCATGTTCATGGAATAATCAATAATCTAAAACATCGCTTCTCCTCTAAATCACAGATTCAACATCATGCCAGTCAAAACTGCAGTTGTTACATGCCTTTGAGTCAGTTCCAATTCACAGTGACCCTATGAACAACAGAACAAAACAATGCCCAGTCTTGTGCATGTCCACAACTGTTTCTATGCTTAAGCCCATTGTTGTGGCCACTGTGTTAATCCATCTCATTGAAGGTCTTCCTCTTTTTCACCGACCCTCCAGTCTACTAAGCATGATGGGCTTCTCCAGGAACTGACCTTTCCTGACAACATGTCTCAAGTATGTTAAAGATACAGTCTTGCCATCTTTGCTTTTAAGGAGCACTCTGCTTGGACTTCTTTTAGAACAGATCTGTTTGTTATTGTGGTGGCCCATGGTACATTCAACATTCTTCTCCAACACCACAATTCAAAGGCATCAGTTTTTCTTCTGTCTTCTTTGTTCACCGTCCAGGTTTCACACACATATGATACAACTGAAAATATCATGGCTTGGGTCAGGTGCACTTTAGTCTTCAAGGTGACGTCTCTACTTTTGAATACTTTAAAGATGTCTGTTCCAGCAGATTTTCCCAATACAATACATCTTTTGATTTCCTGACTTCTGCTTCCATGAGCATTGACTGGGCACCCAAGTAAAATGAAATCCTTGACACCTCCAATCTTTTCTCCATTTATGACAATGTTGCTTACTAGTTCACCTGTGAGGATTTCTGTTTTCGTGATGTTGAAGTGCAAGTCATCCTGAAGGCTGTGGTCCTTGATCTTCACTAGGAAGTGTGTCAAATTTTCTTCATTTCCAGCAAGTAAGGTAGTGTCATGTGCGTAACACAGTTTGTTAATGAGTTGTCCTCCAATCCTGATGCCTTGCGTTTCTTCTTATAATCTATCTTCTCAGACTATGTGCTTGGCATATAGATTTAAAAAATGTAGTAAGATTTAAAAGTATACATATTTTCTTGTGTTTCAGGTGAAAGTTTATGAGCACTAAGTTTACACTTAAAAATTTCTGTACAACTTATTTTGTGATGTTAGTTACAATTATTTAGTTTGTCAGCATTCTCATTATCTCAATTTTGTTTGATCTGTTTACATTCATCTAGTTTCCCTGCCCTTTCTTGCCTCTCATAATTGCTTTTATGTAAATCTTGACCACTGGTGTCTTACATAGGTAGCTCCAACTTACAACACAGTTCTGTTCCAAGAACTCCATCATAAGTTGGTCCTGACCTAAGGTGAACAGCACATTTTTTTCAGTTTTATTATTGCCTTTTATTATCAGAATTTTTAGAAATCCAATCTTTGTCTTTGTAGGGGAGGAAGGTGACACGAAAATAACATCAGCAAACTGTATGTCGTACACACCACTAACGAAAAGAGGTACAAAAAAAAAAAAACCAAGATAGGTATAAGTGCAGTTCATCATAACTCTAACATATAGTAAATCAGGGACAACCTGTATTTGAATGTTTAAGAGAGCATATGCTTCACAGAGACATTATAAGTCAAGCCATTATTTGGATGAAAGGAGACTTCTGGGACTGGCTGCAATTACTAGTTAAAAGGATATCTTAGGGCAATAGTCTCAAAGATTTCCTGTGGTCTCTATAAGTCATGTTTGGTCCTTCTGAGGAGTAAGTTTCATTCTACATTTTTCTACTATTCTATCCAGAACGTTCTATCATGTTCCTGTTACGAACTATTAGTAGTAGTAGTAGTTGGGCATCATATAGTTCTCCTGGTCTCAGGCTAAAAAGGCTATGGTTCATGTGGACTATTAGTTATGTGGACTAGTTTCTTCTTAGAGTCTTCAGTTTCCTTCATTCTCTTTTGCTCCAAATGGGAAGAGGCCAATAGGTGCATCTTAGATGTTTGTTCATAACCTTTTAAGACCTCAGGTACTGTTCATCAAATTAGGATGTAGAACATTATCTATATGAAATATGTTACGCCAACTGACTCAGTTGTCCCAGAAGACTATGGTCCCATGTGCTTCAATGCAGCATACCAATTCCACAAGATATTTGGACATGTCTAGGAGGTTGCCATAACAATGTTCTGGATGTGTTTTATTATATACATTCAGTATATATCTAGCATTCCCAAACATGTATATGCACGGCAGGCTTTTATTTATAAAGCTTAATAATAATAAGCTAACCTAAATTTACATGGAAACTAAAAAGACTGTAACAGATAAAACCATTCTAAAAAAGAAAAACAAACTTAGAGATTTGAATTGACTGATTCCAAGACACTAAAAAGTGTTTGTCACTGATACAATGTTTGTAGTTTTATTCACATAAAGACAGATCAGCAAAACAATAAAATTACACAGACCCACAAATGTGTGATCAACTGGCTTTTGACAAAAATGCCAAGGCAATTCAACAGAAGAAAGGATAATCTTTTCAACAAAAAATACAATATACTTAAGTTAGCCACATGTCAAAAATACAAGTTCAACATTTTCCTATCATACATAAAAATTCCAAATCAACCATGGCCATAGAAGTGAGAGTTCTTGAACAGCTTGAACAAAATATAGGGGAAAAACCTTAGTATCTGTGGGTTAGACAAATATTTCTTAAGTAGAACACGAAAAGCACAAACTACAAAAGAAAAAAGGAAAATATTTGAAATATTTACTGTTCAAAGGACACTTAAAAGACAAAAAGGCAAACCATAAACTTGAAGGAAATATTTGAAAAACATATATATAATAAAACATATGTATCCAGAATATATAAAATATTCTTACAACTCAATGATAAAAACAAGTCAATAAAAAATGGGCAATGAGGGGGCAGGGCCAAGATGGCAGACAAGACACATGTCTCTTCATTTCCCTCTCAGAATTAATGTCTAGACTGATAATTGAACAGAGCAGCACGGACATCTGGGGAGCCCTAGGATCTGGTACAGGGTCATCAGATTGGACTGCACACCAGCATACGGGAAACTACCTCCCTCTAACGTGAGACACTGAATCCTGTTTTCGCTAACTCACCACTTGGAAGGACTGCAGGCACTGACATTTTCTTTGTTAGTCTCTGGAGGCAGAGACTGGGCGTGAGTCTCTAATCTCTAGGAGGGCTCTACATAGAATTCTTCTGTATGTGATCCTCAATAGTGTCAGAAAGGCTGCTTCTTCCGGGAAGTTTGTTGACTCTTTATTTGGGGAGTTTATGAAGATGAAATTAAGACATCTGCAGATAAACAGAAGCTTAGAAACTTTGTAAAAAACAAACCAATACTACAAGACATACTGAAAGGAGCTCTTTGCTTAGAAACAGGAAACCATCAGTGTATACCTAAGGAGGCAATGCAGGACACAGCATGTGAGTACACCATGACTCCAGAAAACTCCCAAAATAAAGAATCAACAAACTTTCCAGAAGAAGCAGCCTTTCTGACACTATTGGAGGTCAAGTACAAGACAATTCTATATAGAGCACTTCCAGAGATTAAACAAAATGCAGCAGGACAAAATGAAAAATTAAGTAAGCTACATGAACTGACAAAACATTAATGATCACAAATCTAGAAGCTCAATTAAAAAATTATAGAATTAAGACCATTCAATCCAAAGCCAAAAGAGCAGAACTCAGAAGATGGAAGCCAGAGTTAGTGAGCTTGAGTACAGAGCAGGTGACACCACCATTTATGAGGAGAAATCAGAGAAAAGAAATAAGACAAATGAAGATGCATGAAGAAACATGTGAGACTCTATTAAGAGGAATAATCAGTGAACAATTGGAGTTCCTTAGCAGGGAGGGATAGGTGAGAATACAGAGAGTACTGTTGTAGAGTTGCTGACACAAATTATGAAAGAGTACATGGACTTTATGAAAGAGGAGAACACAGATTTTATGAAAGAGCAGAACACAGATTTCCAAGATGTATATTGAACACTACAAAAAGTAGACCCCCCAAAAGACACCAAGATATATTATAATCAAGCTTAATGAAATGAAACATAAACAGATTTTCTTAAAGGCACTGAGGCTCAAAGCAAACCTAACATACAGAGGGAAACCCTATAGACTTTTGTCTGATTTCTTGGCAGAAATGATGTTGGCCAGGAAGCAGTGGGATGACATATTCAAAGTCTTGAAGGAGAAAAACTTCCAAGCCAGAATTATATATCCTGTAAAATTATGAAGATGAAATTAAGACATTTGTAGATAAACAGAAGCTTAGAAACTTTGTAAAAAACAAACCAATACTACAAGAAATACTGAAAGAAGCTCTTTGCTTAGAAAAACAAAACCATTAGTGTAACTTAGGGAGGCAATGCAAGAAACAATACCCAGAACCCTACTCAATTAGAGAAATCACAAAGTTCCAAGCTACAACATTAAAACAAAGGAAGCAGTGATCACAAAAAAAATATGACATCATCATAGTAAAAAGAGGAACATATTACGGTACTTACAACCCTTTCAGTCAGAGAGGAATTTAAAAAGATACGCAGAAGTTAAAGTTTGGTTTAAATTTAAAATACTAAGGGGGATGATACCAGTAGACACAAAGTAAAACAGCAATGCAACTTATCAAAATAAGAAATTAATACAGAAGTCTCAATAAACATAAAGCCAACACAGAAAAAGATGAAAAGTCAACCCATAAAGAAGACTGACCGAGAACAGAATATTAAAACATCAACAACACAAAAATAAATGCATCAAAATGACAGCACTAAACACATACCTATCAATAATTATACTGAATGCAAATGAACTGAATGCTCCAGTAAAGAGAGAGGAAGTGACATCTTGGATCAAAAGATATGACCAGTATCACTCATGAACCTAGATGCAAAAATTTTCAACAAAATTTCTGCCAATAGAATTGAACAACATATCAAAAAAAAAAATTCATCATGACCTAGTTGATGTCATACCAGGGATGCAAGGCTGGTTTAACATCAGAAAAACAATTAATGTGATCAAACATAATGGTTAAGAATCAACTGATTTTTGTCAATTGATGCAAAAAAGGCATTTGACAAAGTCCAACAGCCATTCATGCTCAAAACTCTCAGCAAGATGGGAACAGAGAGGAAATTCCTCAACGTGATGAGGGGTATCTACACAAAGCCAACTGCCTACATCTTCCTGAATGGAGAGAGACTGACACAATTCCCCTTGACAATGGGAACTAGACAAGGATGTCCACTCTTTCCACTTCTACTCAACATTGTACTAGAGGTTCTAGCCAGAGCAACTATACACGATAAAGAAATAAAGGGCATCAGCATCGGCAAAGAAACAGTAAACATCGCCCTATTTGCAGAAGATATGACTGTATATCCCAAGAACCCTAAAGAATCCGTAAGTAAACTACTGGAACTAACAGAAGAATTCATCAAAGTATCAGGATGTAACATAAACATAAGTAAATCAGTAGGATTCCTTTATACCAACAAAGAGACTATCAAAGAAGAAATCACCAAACCAATACACTTTACTATAGCCCCTAAGAAGATAACATACTGAAGAATAAATCTAACTAGAAAAATAAGAGACCTATACAGAGAGAACTACAGACCGTATTTCAAGGGACCAAATGAGACTACAGAAATGGAGAAACCCACCATGCTCATGGATAGGAAGATTTCACATTGTAAACATGTCTATTTTACACAAAGTCATCTACATATACAATGCAATCCCTATACAAATTCCAGTGACATTTTTTAATGAGACAGGCAAACATAACCACCAACTTTGTTTGGAAAGAGAAGAAACCCCAGAAAAGCAAAGCACCATCGAAGAAGAGGAACACAGTGTGAGGCCTCACACTACTCAACCTTGTAAGCTATTACACTGCCACATTAGTCAAAACAGCCTGACACTGGTAAAAAAGAGACATACAGACCAATGGAATGGAGTTGAGACCCCAAAGATGCCACCATCCTCTTATGAACAGTTGATATTTGTCAAAGGCCCTAAGATTGTAAACTGGGATAAAAATAGTCTCTTTAACAAACGGTGTTGGTAAAACTGGATATTCATCTGCAAAACACTGAAACAAGAATCATATCTCACACCTCACACAAAAAATAACACAACCTGGAACAAAGACCTAGATATCAAACCTAAAACAATAATGATCATGCAACAAGAAAATATGGTCAAGAGTGGAAGTTCTAATGCACAGGTCAGACAGACTTCAAAATCTCATAAACAGCACTGTCAACAGAAAATAGATAAATGAGAATTACTAAGACTCAAACACTTTCATTCATCCAAGGACTTTACCAAAAGAATTAAAAGACCACCTACAGAATGGGAAAAAATATGTGGCAGACCAACATTTGATCTCTGTAATCTACAGGGTACTGCAAAATACCAACAAGAAAAAGGTAAATAACCCAATTAAACAAAGGATAAAGGAGACAGACAGACACTTCACCACAGAGGACATCCACGCAGCCAAAACACGCAGAAGAACATGTTTACAATCATTAGCTATCACAGAAACCCAAATCAAAACTACAGTGAGATACCATCTCACTCCAGCAAGGTTGGCCACAATCCAAAAAACACAAAATAACAAACGATGGAGAAGCTGTGGAGAGATGGGAACTCTTCCACACTGCTGGTGCGATTACAAAATACTACAACCTCTTTGGAAAGCAATGTACCACTTCCTTAAAAACCTAGAAATACGGTGGAGTCAAGATGGCAGACTAAGCACACGTCTCTTTATATCCCTCTGGAAACGAAGACCTGAACTGATAATCAAACAGAGCCTTCTGATCACCGAATCAGCCTCAGACATGGCACAGGGCTGTAATTGGGACTGCATACCACTGAGTGAAAAACTTCCTCTACTTCGCTGACTCCCACTCCTGCCTAGCCCTGGCTCTCACAGACTGAAGGTAACCGCACCAGTTTGACTTTTTTGTCTCTGTCGTGGCTGGCGGGCGGAGTTGGGTCTTGCCTAGCGGCTAGACTCAGACACGCTGCTGGTGGGATATGCAGGTGAAATTCCCATATTTTGAGAGTGAGGCTTAGGACTCTATTATTCTAGCCACTTTGAGCCTGTTGTTTTATATCTGCCTCAGCAGGGTTTGTACGGAATTTGGCAGTCAGTGTGCGGGATGCCATGTTGGTACCAAGATTTTAGCGGGACCTAATTCTCAGCCTGGGAGCCAGCTCCTGCAAACAGGACAGCACTTCTCCGACAAAAAAGCAGTAATTTACCAAAGGCCACCTACGTTGGGGGCCCTGCAACAGAAGCAGAGGAATCACTGCCTCTGGGCACCGTTAGCCCCTCTATCTGCTGCCCGTGTGGAGGACGCCATCTTGGATACGGTGGGTACAGCTGGAACTAATTATTAGCCTGGGAGCCAGAACCTGCCGACAAGAGAGTGCTTTTTTATCATAAAAGCAGTACTCAACGCACTGTCGCCTAAGGCAAGGCCCTGTCAGCAGAGGCCAACAGGGCAGCAGAATTACTGTATTCTGAACTAGTCTGTTATCATCTGGGGTTGCATATAGCAGAATTGACTTTGTCAGTTGAGAAGAGAGACCTCTACCCCTGAAAACCTAACTGACTTGTAAAGTGGTCAGATACCTTTTGCTTTACATTTTAAGACAGCCTAGAGAAACACTGGCAATCCATTCTCACAGTAACTCTTTCAGCCTCTACATACTCACATGGGACCCAAAAAGCAACAGACACTTGAGGCATAAAAGAAATCAGGCATGGCTTCAGAAGGCTCCCAAACAAAGGAACCGAGGAGTTTTCCAGATGAAGAAACTTTTATGAAAGCATCAGGAAGTGAATACAAATTGATTACACACAGAGCCCTTCTACACCTTATACAAAATACATCAGAACGAAATGAAAAATTAAGCAAGCTCTTTGATCTGATGGAACACCAGTACTCTGAAATCCAACAGATCAAGAACAAAATCAAAGACATAGAAACTTCAATGCAAAGCCAAGAAAACAGAATGGAACAAATAGAAAAAAGAATTTCTGACTTGGAGGACAGAGCTACTGATGCCAGCGTCTATCAGCAGAAATCAGAAAAAAGAAACAAGAAAAATGAAGAAACATTAAGAAGCATATGGGACTCTATTAAGAGGAAAAACCTTTGATTAAATTGGAGTCCCTGAACAGGGTGAGACATCTGAGAACACAGAGAATATCGCTGCTGAGATGCTGACAGAAAACTTCCTAGAAATCATGAAGGAAGAGAATACAGACATCTCAGATGTGTATCACATGCCATCCAATATAGATCTCAAAAGAAAGACTCCAAGACATATTATAATCAAGCTTAACAAAATGAAACATAGGCAGAAACTCTTAAAGGCAGCAAGACTCAAAGCAAAGCTAACATTCAGAGGGAAACCCTGTAGGCTCTCGTCAGATTTCTCAGCACAAACTATGCTGGCACGGAGACAGCGGCATGACACATTCAAAACCTTGAAGGAGAAGAACTTCCAACCAAGAATTATATATCTTGCAAAACTATCTTTGAAATAGGAAAATGAAATTAAGACATTCCCAGAGAAAGAGAAACTCAGAGACTTTGTAAAAACCAAACCCAAACTACAAGAAATACTGAAAGAAGTTCTTGGCTCTGGCTTAGAAGAACGAAACCACTAACTTTATATTTTAGAACGACACACTACTCAATACTCTACTCATTTAGGGAAGGCTCCAAAGTAAATCACAGCTTTGATATGGAAAGAAGCAATCCAGTGATCATCATGAAAACTATAGTGTCATCATAATAAAAAGAGGGATGTACTACAGTCGTTATAGTCCTTCCAGATGGAGAGGAAGACGACAAGACTGGTAGTAGTTAAAATTGGGTTTATATATAGTGTATTAAGGGGGATCACAGGGGCAGCCGTAAAACACAACAAAGATGTATCAGACCATTTCAAGAAATGTAACACAGGAGTCTCAACAACTATAAAACCAGCTCTGAAAAAGGTGAAAAATCAACTCACAAAAAAGAATGTCCCAGAACAGACTAATAAAAACAACAGAGAAAACATCAACATAAAAATAAACATATCACAATGGCAGCAATGAACACATACTTATCAATAATTACATTGAATGTGAATGGACTGAATGCTCCAATAAAGAGACACGAGTGTCATCTTGGATCAAAAGACATGACCCGTCTATATGCTGTCTACAAGAAACTCATGTGAGATCTAAAGACAGGAACAAACTGAAAATTAAAGGATGGAAGAATATATATCAAGCTAACAATGAACAAAGAAGAGCAGGGGTGGCAATTCTAATCTCAGACAAAATCAATTTTAATGTCAAATCCACCATCGTGGACAAAGATGGACACTATTTATTGCTGAAAGGTTCAGTACACAAGCAAGACTTAACTATATCAAACATTTATGCACCTAAATACTTTGAAGAAACATTGACTACACTAGTTAGATGACTCCACAATAATACTGAGGGACTTTAACACTCCACTCTCATCACTAGACAGATCATCTAGAAAAAAGCTGAATAAAGGTACAGAAGACCTCAATGACACAATTAACCAACTAAACCTCATTGATATATACAGAACTTTCCAACCATCAGCAGACAACTACACCTTCTTCTCCAGTGCACATGGAACATTCACCAGAATTTACCACATGATAGGCCACAATGCAATGCTCAACAAAATCCATACCGTTGAATTCCTGCAAAGCATCTTCTCAGATCATAAAGCCATAGAAGTTGAAATCAATAGCAGAAAAAACACAGATAGAAAGCAGAACTTGTGGAAACTGAACAACATCTTGCTCAAAAAAACATGAGTTATAGAGGAAGTCAAGGATGAAATTAAGAAATTCACGGATTCCAGTGAGAACGAAAACACTTCCTACCAGAACCTATGGGATACAGCGAAAGCAGTGCTCAGAGGTCTGTTTATCTCCATAAATGCACACATCTGGAAGGAAGAAAGAAACCAAATCAAGGAACTAACTCTACAGCTTGAACAAGTAGAAAGAGAAAAACAGAGGAACCCCTCGGGCACCAGAAGAAACGAGATCATAAAGATTAGAGCAGAGCTAAATGAATTAGAGAATAGAAAAACAACTGAAAAAATTGAAAAGACCAAAAGCTGGTTTTTTGAAAAGATCAACAAAATTGACAAACCACTGGATAAACTTACTAAAGAAAAGTAGGAAAGGAAACAAATAAGCCACATTAGAAATGAGAGGGGAGTGGTCACCACAGATGCAACAGAAATCAAAAATATCATAACAATACAATGAAACACTGTACTCCAACAAATTTGAAAACCTAGGGGAAATGGACAAATTCCTTGACTCATACCACCTACCCAAATTATCACAACATGAAGCAGATGAAGCAGAACAACTTCACAAAGGAAGAGATTGCAAATGTCATCAAAACACTGCCAACAAAAAAAAGTTCAGGCCTAGATGACTTCACTGCAGAATTCCACCAAGCATTTAGAGAAGAGTTATCTTCAGTACTACTGAGACTATTTTACAGTATAGAAAGGGATGGAGTACTCCCAAACTTATTCTATGAAGCCAGCATAACCCTGATACCTAAGCCAGGGAAAGACCCAACAAAGACAGAGAATTACAGACTGATATCACTCATGAATCTAGATGCAAAAATCTTCAACAAAATTCTTGCCAACAGAATACAACAACATATCAAGAAAATAATCCATCATGACCAAGTGGGATTCATACCAGGGATGCAAGGCTGGTTCAACATCAGGAAAACAATCAGTGTGATTAACCACATAAAGAACACAAAAGACAAGGATCACCTGATTTTGTCCATTGATGCAGAAAAGGCATTTGATAAAGTCCAACACCCATTCATGCTAAAAACTCTTAGCAAAATGGGCATAGACGACAAATTCCTCAACACAATAAGGGCTATTTATAGAAAGCCAATTACCCACCATCACCCTGAACGGAGAGAGACTAAATGACTTTCCCTTGAGATCAGGAAGTAGACAAGGATGCCCACTGTCACCTCTCCTATTCAACATTGTGCTAGAAGATCTAGACAGAGCAATTAGACAAGACCAAGAAATAAAGGGCATCTGCATCAGCAAAGAGGAAGTTAAAATCTCCCTGTTTGCAAATGATATGATTGTATATGCAGAGAACCCCAAAGAATCTATAAGTAAACTACTCAAACTGATAGAAGAGTTCAGCAAACTCTAAGGGTACAAGATAAACATAAGTAAATCAGTAACATTCCTTTATACTAACAATGAGACTGTCAAGGAAAAAATTATTAAATCAATACCATTTATGATAGCCCCTAAGAAGATAAAGTACCTAGGAATTAATCTAACCAGAGAAATAACAGACCTTTACAAAGAGAACTACAAGCCCTTACTACAAGAAACTAAGAGAGACTTAGATAAATGGAAAAACCTACCCTGCTCATGGATAGGAAAACTTAATACTGTGAAAATAATCTATTTTACCCAAAGCAATTATTTGTATAATGCAATCCCAATACAAGTTGCAGCGCCATTTTATACTGAGATGGAGAAACAAATCACCAATTTTGTTTGGAAAGGGAAGATGCCCCAGATAGGTAAGGTACTACTAAAGTAGAAGAACCCACTGGGAAGCCTCTGATTACCCGACCTTAGAACATACTAACAGTGGTGAAAACAGCCTGGTACTGGTACAAGAACAGACAGATCGATCAATGGAACAGAACTGAGAACCCAGAGATGACACTATCTGCCTATGAACAGTTGATATTCAACAAAGGACCTAAGACATTCAACTGGGGTAAAGAAAGTATCTTCAACAAATGGTGCTGGCAAAATTGGTTATCCATCTGCAAGAAACTGAATCAAGATCCATATCTTACACCTTATACAAAAACCAACTCCAACTGGATAAAAGACCTAAATATCAAACCGAAAACAATAAAGCTCATCCAAGAAAAGGTAGGAACAACAATGGAAGTTTTAATACACAATGAGGAGAGACTCCAAAATCTGTCAAAGAAACCTCCATCAACAGAAGAGAAAAGAATCAAACACTTTTGCTCATCCAAAGACTTTATTAATCGAATTAATAGAACACCCACAGAATGGGAAAAAATATTTGGCAACTCTGTGTCAGACTGACACCTGATCTCTACAATCTATAAGATACTACAAAATATCAATAAGAAGAAGATAAACCACCCAATTAAGCGATGGGCAAAGGAGATGGACAGACACTTCACTAAAGAGGAGATCCAGGCAGCCAAAAAACACATGTGGACAATGTTCACGATCTTTAGTTATTAAAGAAATTCGAATCAAGACGACAATGAGATACCATCTCACCCCAACAAGATTGGCCATGATCCAGAAAACACAAAACAACAAATGCTGGAGAGGCTGTGGAGAAAGTGGAACCCTCCTACACTGTTGGTGGGGTTGCAAAATGGTCCAGCCTCTTTGGAAAGCAATCTGGTGCTCCCTTAAAAAAACGGGTATCAATATACCATTTGACCCAGTAATTCCACTACTTGGAATATATCCTACAGAATCAAGCGCTTTCACACCAACGGACACATGCACCAGAATGTTTATTGCAGCACAGTCCATGATAGCAAAAAGATGAAATCAACCCAGATTCCCAACAACAGAAGAATGGATAGGTAAACTATGGTACATATACTCAATGGAGCACTATGCAATGATAAAGAATAACGATTCCAGGAAACACCTCCTAATCTGGTTTCAACTGGAAGACATTATGTTGAGTGAAAGTAGTCAGCGACAAAATGACAAATACTGTATGAGACCTCTACAGTAAGATCTCAAAAACAGACTTGTGTATAGAAGAAAAGACTCTTTGACAGCTGCAAGGGAGGGGAGAGAGGGTGGGTGAGGGGGGGAGGGCTTAGTTTAGACAGTTGCTAGAAATCCGGTTGAGAGAAAGCAGTGATAGCACACATTAGAAACAAGAACAACATTAAGTGGACTTCAGCATAACTTGAGTACTCCTTCCATCTTAACCCAATACCGCAAGGATAGAGTAGCTGGGGCGGGCGGTAGGGGACCATGCTCTTAGGTGAAATCAAGGCCAACTGGCACAACTAGCATTTTGCTAACAGAGCTCTCTGCACTCCACATCCGTGAGTGGCGTCTAGGGTCTTAAAAGCTGCCAAGCTGACATCCGAGGACACAGGAAATGGTCCCAACTCAGCAGGAATGGATGCTCACCGAGGACCAAAATGACATGCGGTAAAGATAACCTAGAAGACAGAGAGACCCATAAGAGTGGGTGCCTACATCAACTTCAGACCGGAAGAACCGGAAGGTGCCCGGCCAGCACCAGTGATAGCCACCATGGAGCTCACAGAGAGAAATCTCACTGGCAACACAAGAATCAAAAGGGCTGCATCCAGGGATCTCCACTAAAAGACCTCAATTGATGGTGCAGCGGTTTCAGGGTTTCCCTGAGAGCATGGCGCCTTGCCCTGATGATGCCCTTACCTATAAATTATGACGAAGGTCCACTCTTTGGACAGGAATGGACTGGACTTGGCAATGCAGAGTGACCATATACTGGATGCACTTTATGGTCCTATACATCTATAAGATATCATCCTGCTGACCTCTGGCTGGAGGAAGGGGAGTGGACGGAGAGGAAGGGAAAGGAGGCTGTTGGGAGGATGAGACATGTATGGAGCAGACAGGAATAGTGTGCTGTCACTGGACAGGGAGAGCAGTAGAAGCTGCATATAGGTGGGCATGTAAATTTATATGGGAATGTACATTTTCACTCAGTCATGTTAAATAAAAAGGAAAAAAAAAGATAGAAATAGATACACCATTTGACCCAGTAATCCCACTGCTCAGAACATACCCTACAGGAATAAAGGCTGTTACACAGCTACATGCACACAAATGATTATTGCAGCACAATCCACAACAGCAGAAAGATAGAACCAATCCATATACCCATAAGCAGATGAAGGGATAAACAAACTTGTGGTACATATACTCAATGGAACACTATGCAGTGATAAAGAACAATGATTTTAAGAAGCTTCTCATGACCTCGTTTCAACTGGAAGACACTATGTTAAGCGAAATCAGTCAGCGGCAGAAGGACAAATATTGAATGAGACCCCTACTGTAAGGACTTAAAAACAGACTTATGTACAGAAGAAAAGATTCTTTGACGGTTACAAGGGAGGAGAGGGAAAGAGAGGGTTGGTCATTGATTAGATAGTTGATAGGAAATTGGTTAGGCGGAAGCACGGAAAGCACACAGTAGAATGCAGATCAACACAACTGGACTACACCATGAACTCAAAACGTTTTCTAACTCAGCCCAATTATTTCAAAGGATAGAGTAGTAGGGACGGGGGTTTGGGGACCATGTTTTCAGAGGACATCGAGGCAAACTTGCATAACTAGTGTTTTGTTAAGAGAGTCTTCTGCATCCCATATTGGTGACTGGCATCTGGGGTCCTAAAAGCTAGCAAGTTGCCATCTGAGGTACAACAACTGGTCCCAACTCAGCTGGAACAGATGATCACCAAGAACAACAAAGATATGAGGCAAAGAGCCCAGGAGAAGGACCCATATGAATGGGAAACTGTATCAGCATGTGACCAGATGGGGTCCAGGCATCACCAAAGACAACCATGATGGGGCACAGAGTGTTGCATCCCCATGGCAACACAAGCAAAAGAGCAGTGCAGATCAAGAACACCACCAAAAAACCACAACTGAGGCCTGGGGCATCCCCTGAGAGCATAGCCCCTAGATCTGCTGCTGATCCTGCCTAGAAAACACTAAAGAGATCAGATAAAAGATAAGAATCACCAGACATTATTAAGTTGATGTAGAAAAGGCACTTAACAAAGTCCAACAACCATTCATGTTCAAAACTCTCAGCAAAATAGGAGAGAAGAGAAATTCCCCACATAGTAAAGGTTATCTATGCAAAGTCAACAGCTAACATCATCTTGAATAGAAAGAGTCTGAAACTATTCCCCTTGAGAACAGGAACCAGATAAAGAGGCCCACTGCCACCACTTTTATACAACACTGTGCTGGAGGTTCTAGACAGAGCAATCAGGAAACATAAGTAAGTAAAGGGCATCCAAACGGGTAAGGAAGAAGGACAAGCATGTCTACTTGCAGATGATATTATCGTATAAACCAAAAACCCTAAAGAATTCACCAAAAAACTACTGGAACTAAACTGACAAAAGAGTTCAGCAAAGTATCAGGATATTATATAACCACACATGAATCAGGTGGATTCCTTTATACCAAAAGAGACCATAAAAAGGAAATTACCAATCAGTACCATTTATAATAAACCCCCAGAAGATAAATTCCTTAGGAATAAATCTAACCAGAGATATAAAAGACCCACACAAAGAAAATTACAAGAGTCTACAGCAAGAAACCAAAACAGACCTACATTAAGTGGAGCAACCACCTTGCTCATGAAGATAGCAACACTTAACATCATGAAAATGTCTATTCCACCCAAAGTAATCTATACATCCAATGCAGATTCCAAGGTATTTTTTAATGAGATCAAAAAACAAATTATTAACTTCACAGAGAAAGGGAAGAAGTCCCAGATAAGTAAAGACAAACTGGGAGGCTTCATATTACCTGACTTTAGAACCTGTTACACTGCCACGGCAGACAAAACAGCCTGATGATGATACTAAAACAAACAAATACACAGACCAACAGAACAACGAGCAGACATCAGAAGGAAAATCAGGTAAGCGGGGACTCCCAAAAATCAAATACTTAGGCTCATCTAAAGACTTCACCAAAAGAATAAAAATACTACCTCCAAAACCTGGGGAAAAATTGGCAACTGCAAATCTGATTAGCATCTAATCTCCATAATCTATAATGTACTGCAAAGTCTCAGTAAGAAAAACACAAATAACTCATTTAAAAAATGGGTAAAGCACCTGAGCAGGCACTTCAGTGAAGACATCCAGGCAGAAAACAAACAGATATATGAGGAAATGATCCTTAGCCATTACAGAAATTCAAATCAAAACTACAATGAGATACCATCTCACCCCAATAAGGCTGGCATTAATCTAAAAACCACAAAATAATAAATGTTAGATTGTGAAGAGATTGAACTCTTCTATACAGCTAGTGGGAATGTAAAATGGTACAACCACGTGGAAATTGATTTGGCAGTTTCTTAAAAAGCTAGAAATACCCTAAGATCCAGCAATCTCATTCCTCAGAATACATCCTAGAGAAATAAGGGTTGTCACACGAATAGATACACGCACACCAATGTTTGCTGTAGCACTGTCCACAAGAGCAAAAAGATTAAATCAACCTAGGTGCCCAACAACAGATGAAAAGATAAAATAACTACAATATATTCACACAATGGAATACTAGGCAACGACAACGATGATCTTGGGAAACATCTGATAACACAGAATCATCTGGAAGATGATAGTGCTGAGGGAAATTAGCCAATTTTAAAAGGATTAACATTGTATGAGACCACTACTACAAGGATTCAAGAAAAAGTTTACACACAGAATAAAACAATTCTTGATGATTACAAGTGAGGGGAGGGAGAGAGAGGGCTATTCATAGATTAGAAAGTAGACAGGAATTAGGTTTGCTGAAAGTAGTGATAGTTTGCAACAGATGGGAGATTAACACTGCTGGACTATACTAAAAGCTAAGAGGTATCCTAAATACATTCCAACATTCTGAAGGACTGAGTAGCAAGGGCTGGGATCTGGGGACCAACCACGGTTTCAGGGGATATCCAGCATAATGAAGTTTTTTGTTTTTATAGGAAAATGTTCTGCATCCCACTTTGGGGAGTTGCATCTAGGACCTTAAAAGCTTTCAAGCTTCCATCTAAGTAGCACCTATTTGTCCTACCGTACCAGGAGCAGAGGAGAATGGAGAACATCAAAAACATGAGGAAAATATAAGCCCAGGAGACAGAAGGTCTCCCTGCTAGCCCAGAGGTGAAACCAGTACCAAAGCCAACTCTCCAACTACTGGGCTGGACTATAAAACACACTGATGCTGGTAAAATGTGTGTTTCTTGTCTTAAACATACACATGAGACTGCTAGAACAGCTCTTATTCAGAGGTGAGCTGGGAGAGCGGAGAGGAAAAGATAGAAATTGGCTGAATGAATATGGGAAGTATAGAGTGCAAAGAAAGAGTGTGCTGTTACAGGCTGGGGAGAGCAGCTAGAGCTGCACAGAGGTGTGTGTGCAAGGTTTTATATGGCAAATTGACTTGGATTGTAAACTTGCATTTAAAGCACAATAAAATACCAAATAAACAAATAATGGGCAAGAGATGAGATACTCAACTTACCAAAGACAGCTATCAAATGTTCAGATTTAAAGATGCTCAATGTCATTAAACATTAGCAAAATGGAAACTAAAGCCCAAATGAGATGCTAAATCACACCTGGTAGACTGCCCAAAGTTAAGACTTAAAAAAAAAAAAAAAAAAAAAATCAAGTTCTGGTGAGGATGCAAAAGTAGAACTCTTATTCATCACCAGTGGAAGTGAAAAATGAGGCCAGTAGTTTGAAGCATCTTACAAAGTTAGATACATACTCAATATATGACCCACTAACTGTACTCTGAGATTCAGACTCAGAGAATTAAAAACACACCTCCAGAAGATCTTATATCAATGTTCATAATGACCTTATTCATAATGTTCAGAAAGGAAATAATACAAATGCACTACACAGTGGACAAATAAATCACAGTACAGCTATACAATGGAACACTAAGCAATAAAAAGGAACAAACTGACACATGCAGCAATGCAGGTGTGTCTCAAAAGCATTATGTTGAACGAAAGAAGCTAGATGTAAAGACTACTTACTATATGATCCTATTTATATAAAATTCTAGATTTTTCTCTTTTCTCAAGACTAAAACAGAATCCTATGCTCCATACTTGACCAGTTCAGATCATACTACCCGGCACATCTCTTGTCCTGATATTTCTTCTAAGTAAACCTTTGCACCACAGTTAAGATCCAATCCTTCCTGACATCACAAATGTAACCCTCCATAGGCAAGTCTTCTCTGACACCTTACAAGAACAATCAGTAGTCTGCCTTTTTTGTACTGTAATAGAGAGTAATAAAAACAGTAAACTTTCTTGAGCATATTACCTCATTTAATCATCACAGCAACCATAAAGTGTAGTAAGGATTACCCTCATTTTAAAGATGAGGAAAATGAAGTTTAGAACAAGAGGGAATAAGACTATGCCTCTGATTAGTACAGAACTAAGTCTCTACAGTATAAGCACATTTTAAATACCTCCCTTAAACTTGAATTGGAAATATTAGCGTGAACTCATGGCACATTTTCTCTTCCAAAAAAATAATCGTGTGTGTGTGTGTATGTGTGTACGGAGGTCCAGTGGCACAGTGGTTAAGCACTCGGCTCAGTGTGAACCCATCAGCCACCCATGCTCTTTATCCCTTTCCACAGCCTGAAATTCACTTGTAGCACTGATCTGTGATGTGCTGTAACACCAGCATTGTCATCAGATGAAAATTAAGACAGAACAACAAAATAGCAGAAAACACAGACAGGACCCTTAACAACAGCTTGTAGCAGAACCATCCGCCCCTCCAAACACCAGCACTGTCTTGAGTGCTAAAGGAAAAGACAGAGCTTTCTATCTCTTTAAGCTACTATTATTTTTGTCTGAATTAGAGCCAAAGCAATTTCCTTAACAAAATATACCCTTCTAAAAGTTTATCAGAATCCTTGAAGGTTCAACTAGATGCTTATCAATCTGCTTTGCTTTTCTGCAGAAAATACACATCAAAGAGGCATTGTGCTTTACAGGCAGGAAAGCACACATTCTACTCAAACAACGCTAACGGTCTTTGTGACTTAATAAATAGGTAACAACACCAAGTACGACTTCTGTTCGAATTACTCTGAACTGACTGAATGATACACGTGAGGACGAAAAGCTTCATACGAAATCTTAACATTTTTGGTGAAGCTGAGTGGCTATTACCTAAATCCTCTTCCCCATACGTAATACAGCCTTAGTGGCTACTCATCAGCAAAAACAAATGCATAGTATCAAGCCCTTGGAGATTCATTTCAGTTTCCTCCTTCCCAACAGGATTTACATTTCTTCAACTCCCTTTCTTTTCCTAAGGTTTTTATCGATCATAATTCCTAATTCCTAGTTGTTCTTCTATTTTCAAGAATGACTGAAAATTGAAAGGTATCATTGACGGGCTTACTGAGTGTCATCTGTTTGTAGCTGATGCTGCTTTTTTTCAGTTTCTTTAGTGCCCCCCCCACCACCCCCTCGCTTCTCTTGAATACCTGTCTCTATGTACCACCTTGCTACTTCCTGGAAGTGCGACTCAACCGGGGAACTACTTACCCACCCTGGGACGCCACACTGGAGGGATCTGAGGGTCGTCTTCATTTTTTTACTGTTTGTCTGCTGTCTTTTCACTTCTTCAGAGAGCCCCTCCTAACCGCAATGTACCGCACAGCATAGGATACACTTCCACAGCCTGTGCAAACACACGGGTGGAATCTCTGGGAGCATTTCTTTTTATTCTTTTTTGCTATCTTCATTTCTCAATTTTCATTTCCCTACACTTAACTTATTTTCCTGTCTCTTGAACATAGGGCACTGTGTGACATCTTAAGACTCTTCTAGCCAGGCTATACAATATGAAAACATAAAAAACAGGACAGGATGGTTCCAAGTAGGCATCCAAAATAAAACACCAGATGACTTTTCAGCAGAAGAAAAGGCACTAGAACTATCTGACACGGAATTCAAATCTCTGCTATTCAGAGCTATCCAAGAGTTGAAGCAAAAAGTAGACAGAACTGAGGAAAAAATACACAAATTTATGGAAAGTACAGACCAAAAAATAGAAGAATCCAGGAAAATAATACTGAAACAAAGAAAATAAATTCACAACTAGAAATGATACAAAAATAACTATCAGAAATCCAAAAGGTAAATAACAAGATTCTAGAAATGGACAGTGTCACAGAAGGAAGAAAGAGCAGGTCTGAAATAATGGAAGACGAGATCAGCAAAATTGAAGCCAAACACTTGGATGCAACTCTGTTTAAGAAAAAATCAGAAAACAGAGTGAAGAAAAAATGAAGAAATCCTGATAATTACAAGGGCACAATTAAAAGCAAAACTCTGTGACTGATCAGAGTTCCAGATCAGGGGGAGAAAATGGAAAACACAAAAGATGATCAGTTAAAGGAATTGCTGACTGAAAACTACCCTGGTATCATGAATGATGAAAAGATGACTATTTAAAAAGTTCTACAAACTCCATATAGGATAGATTCCAAAAGAAAATGATCAATACGTATCATAATTATACTTAGCAAAACCAAAGACAATGAAAAGTTCTGGTAACAGCTCAAGAAAAACAAAAAGTAAATATATACAGAGGAGAAACAAGAAGACTAAGTCCTGGTTTCTCAGCAGAAGCTATGCAGGCAAGAAGGCAATGTGATGAGATAGACAAAACCTTAAAAGAAAAAACACTGCCAACCAAGAAATAATATATCCTGCAAAACTCTTGTTGAAATAAGATGGCAAAATTAAGACATTTCCAGGTAAACAGAAATTATGGAACTATGTAAAAACCAAACCAAATTTACAAGAAGTATTGACGGTAGTCCTTCAATCTGAGAACAACATGAGATCACAGCCAAAGCCTAGGACTCAAGATTCCATCAGCCAGATTACAGCCTAGAACATGAACTCTCAAGGACTATGCAAAACCAGAAGAACTACAACAGTGAACCAGAGAGATTACTCTGTAAATGACAACAACATCAGAACAATAAAAGAAAGAGTAAATGGTTTAGGTATACGGCTTTCTAGTGGAGAGGAAGACAAGGTAATACCAAGTAATAAAAGACTGGTTCAGTCCTAGGATAAATCCTAGGGTAAATTTCAAGGTAATCACAAAAAAGTTAACGAACCTACTCATCAAAATAAAGAGAAAACAAACTCTTAATAACAAAACCTGGAAAAATGAAAGAAATTCACAAACAGAAGATATCTGGCACAAGAGAGTAAAAGTGAAAAGACAGCAAACAGACAAACAATAAAAAAAAGAAGACAACCCAAGGAACCCACCAGTATGGCATTCCAGGGTAGGTTAAGTAGTTCCCCAGTTCAGTGGCACTTTCAAGAAGTAGCAAGGTGGTACATGGAGACAGGTGCTCAAGAGAAGAGAGGGGGAGGTGGTGGGAGGCACAAAAGAAACTGAAAAAAGCAACATCAACTACCAAAAAAAAAGCACTACAAAATGATAGCAATAAATTTCCAATTACACTGAATGTAAATGGCCTAAATGCACCCATAAAGAGATAGAAAGTGATAGAACAGATTAAAAACACAAGAGTGACACTTTGGCAACAAAGATGTAAACTTATTAAAAATTAAGGATGGAAAAAATACATTAGTTACCAAAAAAGAGCAAGAGTAAAACACACCACAAAAGACAAAGAAGGACAGTATATAATGATTAAAGGGGATAATCCATCATGAAGACTTAATCATTATAAGCATCTATGTACCCAATGACCGGGCTCCACAATATAAACTTTTAAGACAAACTCTAAAACCACTGAAAACAGAAACTGACAGTTTAAAATCTTCCACACACCACTCTCTAAAGAATAAATCAACAAAATTACAGATTAGCTAAAGAGTACCATCAACCAACTGGACCTCATAGACATATACAGAACTCATGACCCAACAGCTGAAAAGTACACAGTCTTTTCGAAAATTCAAGGATATCCAAATTGAAATTATCTGGTTAAGAGAAGGTGTATATAATGAATACTATATTCTAGAATTTGCTGCTTGGGAAACCCACAATTAAAGAGCCATTACACACCAATGGCACCTTCACACTCTTCCTGTATAAGTTTTATTACAAAGAACAGGAAAGGAAGAGCCATAATAAATAGCACCAAGTAGACCCTGAAAAAACGAGAGAATCCCCAATTTCTAGAAATACTAAAAAAAACAGACCAACTGGACTGGATCAGACTGCAGGACATTCCAAGATGGTTGCCCTCATATGCTTGTCAAACCCTTCATCAAAACTAACCCCTAATGTCACCCTGTAGCTAAATAACATATTGGCTCAAAGAATAATGTGTATCACCCATAAGCATACTATGCTCCTTTAAAAAAGTCAAAATTACTTTCAAACAAAGACAAGAATAAAAGAGGACACAGTAACTAGATTAACGGAAACAAAACAACCAGAATGGAAATAATGAGAATGTTAACACTAATTTCACTAAGCAACTTGCAAAGAAACTGTTGAATGGGAACCTAAACTGCTACATTAACCTTCACTGAAAACACAATAAAATATCTTTTATAAAAAAGCAAAAAGAATCAATTTTTATTAAGCACAAGTTTTAGCAAAAGCCAAGCACTATTTTAAGCCCTTTATCAACCCAGTGAATCATTACTGTAATTCTGTGATGTACACATTATCCCCAGTTTAAGCATGAGGAAAGGAAGCTTCGAATAGTTAAAAAAAAAATGTACACATTACAGAATGAGGCTAAGTATAGATTCGTAACACGTTTAATAAGGAGTTGAAGGACTTATAGAGTCACATGAAAATTTGTTTTTCAAAAATAACAACAATGGTTAGAAATGGAAAATAACTAAAAACATAGAATAGCATCAAGACAGAGGTTATTATTCTACCCAAGCAAGAGATGAGAGTTTACTCTGTATATAACAGTAACATCAGAACAATAAAAGAGAATAAGTGGTTTGGCTACAGACCTTTCTAATGTGGGGAAGACAAGGCCATATCAAGTAACAAAAGACTGGTTCAATCCTAAGACAATAGGAGGAAATTTCAAGGTAAGCACCAAAAAAATTAACGAGCCTACTCATCAAAATAAAGAAAAAACAAAGTCTCAATAAAAACAAAATCTGGAAAAATCTGGTTGTCCTTTTTATATTATATCCAAGAAAATGCTGCTTAATTCTAGGTCATCAAAATTTGTATCTATATTTTCTTCTAAGAGTTTTATTGTTTTTAGCTCTTAGAATTATGTCTTTGTTCCATTTTGAGTTAATTTTCATACACAGTATTACATAAGGGCCCAGCTTCGTTTTCTTGCTTGTGGATACCCATTTGTCCCAAACCATTTGTTGAAAACACTCATTGTTCCCCCATTGAACTGTCTTGGCCCCTCTTGCTGAAAATCAACTTCTGGACTCTCAATTCTATTACACAGATCACATCTATCTTTCTTTAGTGCAGCTACTAGTGTTTAAAAATTCCACAACAGATTCAAAAAGCAATAGATTTGGGGGAAGGAGGGGCCAAGTCCTAGCTCTGCCATTTAAACTCATTTTCCTCACTGTCAAAAAATTGTTGAGACTTGAACAATATGTGAAATTACCATAAACACAATAGAAGATTATAAAATTTTTATACACATCTACATACATGTTACTGCTGTTGTTACACACTGTCCAGTCGGCTCAAACTCATGGCAACCTTACCGGACAGAGCAGAACTAATCCACAGGGTTCATAACAAATAGCTTGTGAATTCTAACTGCCAATCTTTTGGTTAGAAGCCAAATGCTTAACCATTGTACCACCAGGGCCACACAGAAACACACACAACACAAACATATACACACACACACAAAATGATGACATTTGACCTTATAAATTGTTTTGGCACACAGGAATAAAAGAAAATAACACTGAGAAGCCTTCACAATCTTTTCAAGAAACAGTGTTAATATATAGTAGGCTCCAATGGCAACAGGTTTGATTTTTGGTTTTCAGTATTTATTGATTGAAATGAACCATTAACTGTTTCATTATTTTTTTATTTTCTATGACTTAAAATTATAATTTGTAAATTTAAAAATATACTTCAGTTTCTTTCTTTAGCAATTATTTCCTTGAAAGACGGTGAAGTAAATTTCCCTTAGGCTATGTATAGACTGGAGACGCCAGTGGCACAGTGGCTTACATGCTACAACTGCTAACCCAAAAGTTAGCAGTTTCAATCTGCCAGGCACTCCTTGAAAACTCTGTGGTGCAATTCTACTGTGCCCTACAGGGTTGCTACGAGTCTGAACTGACTTGACTGCAGTGGGTTTGGTTTTTTTGGTTTACATCTAGTTTCGCAATAGTACTATGTAACATAAGCTATTAACAAGGTTCCTTCCAAACCACTTCTGTTTAGGAAAAAAAAGAAATCATTCAAGTCAAAGTCAATTCTATAAAGCATACAAACAACCTGGTTTGTTTAGTTGGTAGTTTCTACAGCTACACTTGATAATTTGTTTCTCTGAGGTAAAAAAAAAAACAGAAACCACAAACATACTTTCAAGATCATTCATTATTTGTTCAGAAGAAAAAGGAATCACTTTACAACCAGCAATATAAAAATTATTTAACAGAGTTTACTCCAGCAAATTTCAATGGTCAAGTTTTTCTATTTTTTTAACAGCTCTATTAAAGTATAATTACCATAAAATTTCAGGGCCAGGGGGGAAAGGAGGGGAAAGGAGACTGTTGGGAGGATGAGACATGTATGGAGCAGAGAGGAATAGTGTGCTGTCACCGGGCAGGGAGAGCAGTGGAAGCTGCATATAGGTGGGCATGTAAATTTATACAGGAATGTACATTTTCACTCAGTCATAAATAAAAAATACAAAAAAAAAAAAAGAATTGTGCTACCATCACCACCATTCAATTTTAAAATGTTGTCATCACCCTAAAAACATCCCTGGTACTCATTTACAGTAAATCCCCACCCCACTTCCTAGCCACTGATCTATTTTCTGGACATTTTATATAAATGGAATCATACAATATGCAGCCTTTTATATCTGGCTTCCTTGACTCAGCATAATTTTTCTGAGGTTCATGTTGTACCATGTCAGTAGTCTGCTCTTTTTTATTGATAAACAGTGTTCCAATTTAGTTTTTTTATTTGTTTGTTTAAGCATGGTATAAAATGACCCACAAACAATTGCATCCTCTTTCACAGTAAAGTAAAAAATAGACAAGATGTCAAAAAATATACTTTCTATAGTCCACACTACTGTCACTATCTTTCTAAAATGCAAAAGTGATTGCTTTCTTCTCTACTAAAAGCTCTTCAGTGGCTTCCATCGTCACCTTGTAAGTAAAGTTCCTTGGCAGAGCACACAAGGTGGGCCATGTCTACTGTTTAGTCTCACTTCCTGCTCATTTTTTTCTTAAACACTTTAGCAATCACCCCCATGCTCTCTATGCACTTTACACCTTTGTACCCAACCACTTAGGAAATCTTAATTAATCTTTCAAAGACCAAATCAAGACATAATTTCCCAACACCAGCTCCAGCCTCACTTTCTCAGTACCACCTCAGTTAACTTAAACTTTTATCATTTTATTTCTCAAACCATACCATAACCATTACCCATCTCTCTTTCCAAACTCATGATCCTAGCATCTAGTTTCTGAACATCCCTGGTGTTCTTCTGCTCACTTCGTGAAGCATCAACTATATGGCTAAAGTCCACCCTAAAAAGGACGGTGAAGACGACTTAAAAGTAGTAGTACAAGACAACTCAAAGGTCTAGGGCAGTGGTCTAAAAAATAAAGAGCATATATAGCGGGTCAGCAAACTGCAGCCCACCAGTGAAATCCACTGCACTGCTTGTTTTTGTAAATCAAACACAGCCACACTCATTCACTCATATATTATCTATAGCTGCTTTCACCTTTTACTGGCAGTGTTAAGTACTTGCAACAAGAGACCATATGAGCTGAAAAGCTCAAACCATTTACAGTACGATCCTTTAAAGAAAAAGTCTGCCAAGCCCAGTATACATTATGACCCAGGGTGCACGGGAAAAAAATTCTGAAGTTACTTAAGATTTTTTCATCACATCCATTTAAATTTCTATCTCTGTAAGTTGTACAATACAGTAACATATCAGCAGTGAATACATATAATTTCCAAATTAAAAAAAATACAGATACAATAAAGAGTATATATGATCTAGCAAACCTTAAAACAACTTTTAGAGCATACTTGAAAATTTCACAATAAAAGTATTACAGAAACAACTGGGTTCCATAAGTGTTTCAAATCACAGAGAAAGAGACCTAGAAGGAAACTTTTTCCAAGCTGAAATGGTCAAAACATCTCTGAAGAATCTTGAGCAATGTTCACATGTGTGTAGTATTAATATTGTTTAAGCTGAATGCAATAAAATAGAAATCCTAGAAATCTACACTGCTTTGAAGATGGCTATGTTTTTTAAAAAAATTAATGACAGACAAATGAAACATGTTCTTCTAATTCATGAAGTTTAATTGCCTGATAAATACTTAGTGTACGATAACATACAACGAGTACCTCACTAGCTATTTCTTTAAAAAACACTATTTGTACTTAACAATCTAATATAATTTTATAACCGAGTGTTCCTTAGTATGATAGTAAGGCTATTTGTATTTATGACAACCGATGCTAATCTAAGGCTCTGAAGAGCCCTTGCCCATTAAATAGATCTTAAACTTATGAAGGTGGTTTCTAATAGCTCAAAAGTTGGGGTCTGATCATTATCATCAACAAATTTATGAACTCAAAGTGAATTTAACAAGCGAACCTGTATTTATCAGGTTAGGGTTATCATTCTATGTTGAATCAGATTCTCCAACAAATAGGCACAGCCCCCAGAGAGAACTACACTCTACTCTGCTCACCTTTAAGGCTTTTTCTGAGGCCCTCCGAGATGACTAGCATCAGACTTTTGAGGAAGGCTAGCCATTAGACAAGGCATTTCCCCACGATCTGACTGCTTGAAGTGACATCCAGGATCAGGTCGATCCTGTATCCAGGAATCATGACCCTCCCTGAGGCACAGTCATCATGAGACAGTCAGTGCACTTTGGCACTTCTTGAAAACCACTGGGCTGCTCCTTTAGCTGAAAGGAAAAAAAACATCAAAACTACAACAAACAAAACAAAGGGGAGAGGGGGAATCAGTAATTCAACCTGAAAAGACAGAACGTGGGGAAATACATACCAAAATAGCCTTGTCTAGATAAAAATGTAGCTTTGCCTTGATGTAAATACTATAATTTCAACATTGTTCCACTCACTGCATAAATTTATTCCTAATATCCAAATATAAAATATTCAAAATTCACTCCATTAAATCACAAGAGAACAACTGAAAGTGGAAGTTAAATAAGGTATTTATGGGAACGCAGCTAATTCAGTATAATCAGGTATTCATAAAAGATTAGCACCCTTTGGCTTATGTGGGTGTGTTCAATCAGATACCCTAACACTCAACATCTGCATCCTCTCAAATTGTAATCTGACTTAAAGAGCCATGAAATACATTTAACACGCTAATACAAAACTACCAGTGTCACTGTTGAAGTCTGATAACTAATCTACTCCTATTCTTAAATAAGATCATACGAACAAAAGGAAAGAAATTATCCTTACACCCAGTTTAAATTACCTGACACCAGCACAAAACGTACCAGACATACACAACGCCCTTAACCTAGCATACTCATGAATTTCAACATTAAAGCTTACCTGAAATAAGCAATTTTAAATGACCATATCATTATGTCCATAAATAAAAAACTTAAAAAGCTGATAAGTAAATAATAGGGTAATTCAAGGCTTATTTATTTTCTCTGCTTCAAAATAAAAATCTCACATACAGGAAACAGATAAAATTCTCCTCATTTCTCTTGTTTTCAAATATAAAATATCTTTACTCCTAAGGCACGCACAATGTTTAAAGGTAAGAAGTAGTCTTTGAGGTTACCATTTTAAGAGCTGGCTCACAGCTTCTTTAAAATAGTCTTACCCTAATCATAATGAATACTTTGTCTATCACACAATTACTTTACACTGCTTTCTCTTATCGTATATTCCCAACTTAGTTAACAATACCAACATCCATAAAGAAAACCAAGTCTGAATCCTGTAAGTAACACTATTACAGTGTCTTTAAAATTTGTTCGAGAGTATGACTAAGACCACAGAACTCTCTCTCCCTAGAAAAAATGCGCATGTGTACATACAAACAATAAATGGATATGATTCCAGATAATTCAACAACAGAGACCTACTCACACTTCCCTGGATTATGACATATACCTTGCTATTTCTTCCGATTTTACCACCCCTCAATCTATCCTCCTTTACTTTATGAAATGCATTTACTAAAATGACTATGTGATCAGGTCACTTACCTGATTAAAATCAAATCATCAATACCTCCCCCACAAATATTAACAGAAATCAAGCCATTTCCCTAGTATGGTATCATCTGATTACACCTACACTTCAAGCAGCTATTCCTCCCACTCTGTACACTCCAGTCTTATAATTTCTAATCTCCTAGTAACACTGCCTTTCTTGCCCTCATACTTTTGTATATACTGTTCCCTCTTCCTAAGATGTCATGTTCCATTCCCTACTCATCCTTTAAAACACAGCTCCTTACTTTATGTTCTTTCACAACTGTTCTGTTCACTTCTGCCATATTTATGTCAATATATTACAACTGCGTATTTACTTGCCTGTGTTAGAATTGTCGACATTTTGGTTAGCAGTCTAGCATTTAAACACTGCACTCACTATTCAGGGTTCTCTCTAGGGACAGTTAAAACAAACAAACAAAAAAAACCTATTGCCATTGGATCTATTCTGACCTACAGTGACCCTATAGGATGGAGTCAGGAACCAATAGTACTGAAGGAAGAAATCAAAGGTACACTGAAGGCACTGGCAAAAAACAAGGCTCCAGGAATTGATGAAATATCAATTGAGATATTTCACCAAACAGATGCAGTGCTGGAAGTGCTCACTCATCTATGCCAAGAAATTTGAAGGATAGCTATCAGGACTTCTAACTGGAAGAGATCCATATTTATGCCTTTTCCCAAGAAAGGTGACTCAATCGAATGTGGAATTTACTCAAGAAGTATCATTAATATGAACAGACAAGTAAAATTTTGCCAAAGATCATTCAAAAGTGACTGCAACAATACACTGACAGGGAACTGCTAGAAATTCAAGCTGGATTCAGAAGAGGATATGAAACCACAGGTATCACTGCTGATGTCAGATGGAGTTTGGCTGAAAGCAGAGAATACCAGAAAGAAGTTTACCTGTGTTTCACTGATTCTGCAAAGGCATTCAGCTGGATTATAACAAATTATGGCTAACAAAGTGGATAATGGGAATTTCAGAACACTTAATTGTGCTCTTACAGAAACTGTACACGGATCAAGAGGCAGTCATGCATACAGAACAAGGGAATCACAAAACAAGTGGAAACTGCATGGTTTAAAGTCAGGAAAGGTGTATGTCAGGTTGTATCCTTTCACTATACCTTTGCAATCCGTACGCTCAGAGTATGACAGAAGGATTGGAGGAAGACTCATTAACAACCTGCATTATGCATAAGACACAATCTGACTTGCTGGAAGTGAAGAGGATTTGAAATGCTTACTGAAAAAGATCCAAGACCACAGCCTTCAGTACGAACTGTACTTCAACATCAGGAAGACAAAAGTCCTCACAACTAGACCAGTAAGCAACATTATGATAAACTGAGAAAGGACTGAGGTTGTGAGGATTTCACTTTACTTGGTTTCACAATCAGCTCCCATGGAAGCCACAGTCAAGAAATCAAAAAACACACCACATTGGGAAAATTTGCTCAAATGACCTCTTTATATTATTGAAGACTAAGATGCACCTGACCCAAGCCATGGTATTTTCAATCACATCATGTGCATCCATAAGTTGAACAATGAATAAGGAAGACAAAAGAAGAATTGATGCCATTCTGGAAAAAGGACAACCAAAGTGTTCCTTGGAAGCAAAAGTCGCAAGACTGCATCTTACATACTTTGAACATGTTGTCAGGAGGGATCAGTCCCCGGAGAAGGACATCACGCTTGGTGTAGTGGAGGGTCAGTGAAAAACAGGAAGACCCTCAACCAGATGGACTGACACAGTGGCCACAACAATGGGCTTAAGCATAAAAACAATTCTGGACGTGGTGCAAGACAGGAAGTACTTTGTTCTTGTCATGGATTGAATTGTGTCCCCCGGAAACAAATGTAGCCATGTGGTTGGGCCATGATTTCCAAAATTTTATGACTATCTTCTATTTTGTGATTTCCCTGTGCTGTATGTTAAAGGATTAGGGTGGGGCTATAAATCCCTTTAGATCACCTCCCTGTTCCACTGCAAAGGCAGCTTCCCTGGAGTATGGGTTGCACCACCCTTAATCTTTTCATCTTACAAGAGATAAAAGGCAAGGGAAGCAAAAAGAGAATCAAAAACTTGACACCATCAAGAAAGCAGCACCAGGTGAAGAGCGCATCCTTCAGACCTGAGGTTCCTGCGTGTGCCAAGATGCTCCCTCGACACAGACTGATCCAAGATCAGACTTTCCTGCAGAGCTGACATCAGGGTAAGCCTTTCCCCCGGAGTGGACATCCTGAATTTGGACTTGTCGCCTACTAGACTGTGTAAGAATCAACTTGCCTTTGTTAAAGCCATCCATTCTGTGGTATGTCTGTCAGAGCAGCACTAGCTGACTAAAAACACTTCTGTTGCACATTAGCATTGCTATGAGTCAGAACCAACTTGGGGGCACCTAACAACATAGGACAGAGGAGAACTGCCCCCTCCCAGTTTCCAAGGAGTAGGTGAGAGATTCAAACTGCTGACCTTTTAATTAGCAGCCAAGCTCTTACCCGCTGTGCCACCAGTGCTCCCTGGGGGGCAATAAAAAAGAAGGAAAAAACCCACTGCCAATGAGTAGGGTCTGAGTCATAGCGACCCTAGAGGTCAGAGTAGAACTGCCCCATAGAATTTCCAAGGAGTACTTGGCGGATATGAACTGCTGACCTTCTGGTTAGCAGACGTAGGATATAAGCCACTACGCCACTAGGATTTCCCTTAGGAGAAATGCCAGCATCACCCGCTACCATCAAGTCAATTCCAACTCACAGCGAGGTCAGAGCAGAACTGCCCCATAGAGTTTCCAAGGAGTGCCTGGCAGATTTAAACTGCTGACCTTTTGGTTAGCTGATGTAACAATTAACCCACTACACCACAGGGGCAATAGCCTTGTTTAATCCCATCAGTTTCCCTAGTTCCTAGAACATAATACAGTAAGACCTGCAAAAGCTAGAGCCTATGTAAGACACAAACCTGCCAGAGACGGAAAACTCAAGTGTTTCCCTCTAAAATGAGCAACAGAAAAGTGGTAAACTGCACTCTGTCAAAGGCAAAAAACTTGCTAGATCCATAAAAATGAGGCAATCCTGCTAAGTGCCACCTCTCACAAGTTTCACTGTAGTACTAAATGTAAATGTATGGTGCTGCTACTATTCTGGTAGACAAACAAAGTAACCATGCATCACAAACTATCATAAGAAGAATTGTTGCTGAAGTCATCTAAAATACACTTACATGATTCAAAATCTGAAAATTCTTCTGGAAGAGTATTTGGCACCAAATCTCTAGGAAAGCAAAAATTGAGTTTAACTATCACCATTTATTTACAAATTGCTTTCATATGGATCAAGTATGTACTTTTAAAAATAAAGGTAGTTGCAAGGACATTCAAACAAGAAATAACAGCTGAGTATACTAGAATATTATGCAGTCCTTTGGATTAAAAACTCCTAAAGCACAGATAGCAAACACATGACCATACAGTGTCCACACTGTGTACAACGTACAGAGAACTGCATTTCATAAATTTTCAAGACTGTAACCTTTTATAAGCAGATCACCAGGCCTTTCTTCTGAGGTACTTGTGGGTGGGTTCAAATATCCAGCCTGTCAGTTAGCAGTCAAGCATTTAACCATTAGCACCACCCAGGGACTCCTTAAGTAGATGGCCGAAAACCACAACCACTGAGTCAATTCTGACTCACAGTGAACCTAAAGGACAGAGTAGGACTGCCCCACAGAATCTAAGGAGTGCCTGATGGGTTAGAATTGCCAACCTTTTGGTTAGCAGCCATAGCGCTTAACCACTATGTCACCAAGGTTTCCAAGAAATGGGTAAGTACCCATGTTAATTACTTGTCTCTTCTTGCTCCTCTCCTCTACCTGCAACTCAGAGTCTAACAAGAACCCACTACACTACTTGGTGCCCATATGCTGATATTTAGATGGCATGGAAGCTAAAATTTCACGGCTGCCCATCCCTGGCAGCATAGTTGTTAAGTGCTATAGCTGCTAACCAAAAAGGTCAGCAGTTCAAATCCGCCAGATGCTCCTTGGAAACTCCATGAAGTACCTCTACTCTGTCTACTGGGTCACTACGAGTCAGAACTGACTCGATGGCAGTGGGTTTGGTTTTCTTGTTTATAATCTATTCTAAGTCATATCCTCATAACTAGAAATCATCCTATTAACAATATTCCAATAGTGAGTACGAACAGATGAGGAATTACATATATATTACTTATATCTTAAAATACTTTTGATGACCCTGTAAGACAAAAATACTTCTACCTATTTTGTTACAATTGTTTATTTTCATATACTTTTTATGCAGGCTTTTTTTGGTTTGTTTTTTTAATACTAGCAGTTACTCTGTGTACTAAAACTATACCTTCCAAATCTGACTGTGCATCCTAATCAACTGGGGCAGTTTTAAAAATATACAGATTCCAAGGCCTCCCTTATCAACTGGCCCAAAATTTCCAGAATTCAAGTTGAAGCATATGTGTATTTCAGAAAGCACTCTCTGCACCCATTTGAAAGCCAATGTTCTAAATGTCACAGTAATTTAAATATGGAGGAGCTAGAATCAGAGAGCACTGGAAACATTTCTAAATAACATCTTCCTTACATGAGTAGTCTCTTAATGCTTACTGATTCAGACAGGCTAATAAATGCAAAGTTGCTTCACCCACTGAATAAAAAATATTTTGATACATCCTTCCACAGAATTATAGATTACCCATTTTATTTAGTTTATGTTGCCATACAGCTTCATTAAAGAGTAGTATACACTACTGTCGTGTATGTCTGGAAACATTCCCTAAGAATTCTTCTTATCATATAACCTGGAGGGAAAGTATATTCAATACGAAGACTGTAAATGTCAGTTGCTAACAAGTCACTATACATAGCAGATTAAAATACTTTAGTTTAATTAAGCATTTTAATAATTACATATATCCAATATATTAAGATTGGCAGCTGTATTTATTTTTACAGCATACCAGAAGTAGTAATTCAGAAGCTGGTACAAGAGGGCCAAAATTATGGATAGCAAAAGAAAATGCAAATTATCTGCTTTCAACAAATTCTTATTAAGTGTTCTGAGAAAGTGCAATTGATAGAAACTAAATACAGTAATGTTGTACATATATCTAGAACATATGAATCACAAATTAGTAAAACACAAGGCTATCTTGAGATTGCTACTAAGCCCTTATCAGTATCAGTAAGAACAGGATTACTAAGGGATAAACATTTAGACATAGTCCTGTCTATACATTTCACCATACTACAACAGTATCCCTCAAGATTCCTTAGAACCATTTTTTAAAAAGAACAAAGTAAAAAAATTCCAAGTGTCCTGGGAACAAGTAACTATTTTAAATACATGTTTAAAAGTCTTTATAAAGACAATCAAAACAGATTTTTGGCAGCTTCTAATACAGATTTTTAGTAAAATAAAAATTTTGTTTTAATGGAAAAGGAGATTTGGTTATGACTTCTGAATCATTTCATGTATTAGAAACAAATTTTAAAAAATTCTGGACTGTCTTAAAATCAGTACGAGTCACTAAGAGTTACATGTGAATTATAATCACAAATCCTTACCAGTTACGATAAAAACCATTTGTATCACCCACAACGCCAAAATAAATAAATAAAACTACTGTGAATCCCACTTCAGACCTCAAAGACTGATGAGTTTCTGCACCAACTTTTCACAACTGACAAACTGAGAGATAAGACCCCAATCTACAGCCATTTTCATTCATAGCTGAAACTGCTCAGACATTCTCTTTCTATATGCCAATGCCTTTACTGAACTAGCCCCAAAAGTTATAAAACTAGACAGAGTTAATGTCCCTCTTGTTCTTTACCTGGGAAAGCAAACAGAAAAGCAAAACTTCTAATGTCAAAATTCGATGGCTTTTGTTTTGCTTTTTTTCGTGTATCTTCCCTAAAATATTAGCCTTCAAAGCAATCATAACACTGATGAAAAGATCCGAGAGGGTTCTTCAGCATATAGAAGTCTAAGTTAGTGACAGATAATACTACCATTAGCACTTTCAAGGAAGTGACAAATAAATGCACTACTATCCTGGAATGTCATTCACTGTGAAGATGGTAGTGGTAGGATTCCTCCTGGGTCGCTTTATAACGTAGTTAGCCATGTGTTCTTGGAGTTACAGTACACAACTATTTCCCAACGCTAGCAGTACTAGAGAAGATCTCTGCAGGGAAGAAAAACTGGAAATAAACATCTTCTCTAATAGTTAACCGTTAATTCTGCCAAAGCAGCTGATACATCAGTTAGTTCAAGTGCTGAAGAGCACTGTTCTATTTGGCCCCAGGCTCTATCTATCAACATCAAAGATTGTTACCATGGGGGTAAAGCAGTCTAAGTTGCTTACGATCCAAATTCTAAGTTCCATCTAATTCATTCCTCCTAAATGAAAATACTGCAATCAATCTGTTTTATCAAATAGCTCCATTAAAATATAAAAGGCAAAAAATACACACATATACTTCCAATCCAAGCAGTAATCAAAAGCCCTAGACATAGTCATTCAAAAATACTATACTAGAAATCCATTCATATACTAGAAACTTCAAGTAATGGCCTGAACTTTATCAACGAGACCAAAGATAGTCATGAATTAATGTAAAATGAATGTTCTATTCAAGATATTCTTCTATGAAACAAAGCTGTTACTCTTCTCTCTTAACTCATGATACATTACTAAGTGACTAGGTGTCACAGAAGACATGATATTCCTACATTCTTGAGACAAATAAGTTACAAAAATCAGGTTACCCTGGCCTGTACATCTTAGCCAAATCAAGACACAATATAGCCCAATTTTTTTCATTTACTATTTTCTAGGCTCAAAACAACTTTACTGTGGGCTTTGTCCCTAAGATTCATAGATGTAAACTGTGAGCCAGACCTACACCCAAACCACCCACGAGATCCCTAGCTCTTGTCAGTCAGGACTGAAATCTTAGATGTAAACATTCACATTACACAGATTTCAACATATGCACGACACAGATGAGAGTAATCCTCCCACTTGAAAGATTAGTTTGTATCTGTACTTTATCATTTCTGAAAGCTAATCTCCCCCATAATACTGTGAACTTAAAAATCAGAAATCCATCCTATTCATCTTTGTTATCCTCGTTGCCCAGAAATGACTGATCACAACAGTCATTTATGGAGCACTGCGTAACTAAGAACACAGTTACCTGCTCCACTGCTGTATAAAAAGCTGAAGCACTAACACAGCCAACAAATCAGGACACACAAAAACACAACATTATAAGATGCAGTGGTAGATCAAGAAAAAACACTAGTCTACAGTGGCTGGAATAGCTTTGAAATTTAGATAAATTCCTATTAGATTCTGGTAGTAAGAAACGTTGCTTGAGCAAGTCACTTTTGCCTTTCTGGATTTCAATACCCTCATTTCTAAAATAAAAAGGTAAGACTGAGTGAACTCTTTCAATTTCCTCAAATGCTATGAGGATAACTTTAAAACAGGAATACTTGTATCTGGAATTGAACTGTGTCCCTCAAAAAATATGTGTATACATGTGGCTGGGCCACGATTCCCAGTATTTTGTGATTGTCCTCCATTTTGTGATTTTTCTATGCTGTATGTTAAGGGATTAGGGTGGGACTGTAAATCCCTTTAGAAGATCACCTCCCTGCTCCACTGTAAACGGAGTTTCCCTGGAGTATGGCTTGCACCACCCTTAATCCTTTCATCCTACAAAAGATAAAAGTAAAGGGAAGCAGAGAATAGGGAACCTCATACCATCCAGAAACCAGAACCAGGAGAAGAGCACGTCCTTCAGATCTGAGGTTCCTATGCCTAGAGGCTCCCTGGACAAAGACTGATGCAGTACCAGACTTGCCTCCAGAGCCCACAAGGGGGAAAGCCTTCCCCTGGAATGGACACCCTGAAGTGGGACTTGTAGTCTAGCAGGCTGTAAGAATAAACTTTCCTTGTTAAAGCCATCCACTCTGGTATTTCTGTTAGAGCAGCATTAGCTGACTAAAACAACCTGTTTCTTAAAAAACAGCATCAGAACAGATAAAACTAATACACTACGTTAGATGATATGACTCTTGCACACAGGCAAAGCACGCAACTTCATAAATAGTAACAGATCACATAAACAACAGCCACAGCCAACCAAGAATTATACACACACACCCCTAACATAGAAATCATTGAGACATTCATTTCATAAACCCAAGAGTCAAGTTTTTCCAAAGGCATAAGAGAGATTTTTTTAAAAAGGGATATAAAGATAAAATTAGGTTTGTTATCTCCTAGTAGAAATTAAAACACATCACATTTTAGCATGTATGAGTATACACATGTGCATGCGCGCACACACACACACAAAAAGCAAATCAAAAGGCATCTTTATGCTTTTCTATATACTGAAAAACTCCTTAAAATAAATCATATTTAATTACTCAGGCTAGACAATACCAGTCTTTTATAATATTTTAGCAGAAATTAAGTTTCAATGATATACACACATCTGTATTATATTCTCTGCCCCAAGATGAGCCTTGCTGGGATATCAAACTGCAGCCATGCGAAGGATCAAAGCCATTCCTAAATTCGTGTTACTAACATCATAACCAAAATAAACCTTTTCCTTAAAACTAGTGAACCTTCCACTTCACATAAGAAGTAAGAGTAGTAATCAATTTTGAGCTCAGGAACTATCAGACTTAATACAATAATATCTACAGTCAATAGTTTTTCAAATATAATCTGTACAAGATACTAACAGCAATGAAAGGTAAGACCCTTAGCCACATGGAAATCTTCCCAACCTAACTCTAAGGTAATTTTTGGTTATACACAGTCAACATTTCTCAAATATCCGTTCCAAAGAAGGACCTAGAAGCAAAAGTGCAGTTGCAATACCCATGTATATGTCCACGATATAAAAGGCAGAGGTCCCACAAAACAAATTATTGGAAACAATACATATTCACACATAAAGGAAGAAAATACACTGCACCCCAAAGGTTATTTCTACAATGGCCATAAGGAAGACCACCTTGAATGAATTATCTCAACATAAAGGAACAAAGCCTAAGACAGCCTAAAATGTGTTAACTGCTATGGAACATTCCAAGGCTACTAATTACATAAAGAATATAAATAATTATGGATCATAATCTAACTAAATTTTTCAGCTTTCTCTCTAAGAATTATATCCTAAATTCCCTTGGACATCAACTATTCAGATAAAACAATTATAGCCCTCTTACCCTAAAATCAAGATCAGATACCCACAGATTTTTACTATGTTCTTATGGCCTACTGAGCACTCCGACATGTATTTCCTTTCAGACTTTTAACAACTCTCCAAGGTAAGGCAAGAATTAGCAATTTTATTGCACATATAAGTATAATGAGTCAGGAAAGTTAGATGACTAATACAAAGTTAACAGCTAGAAAGAAATTAAGCCAAGACTAGAACCTAGATGTCTGGACTCATGTACCACTGACATTCCACAATGTCACACAAATGAAAAGACTGCTAAAAATCACTAAACATAAAAACTATACTTCTCCTGTTTAACCAATCTCTTTGCAAATATAACATAAATTAAAACTAAGATCCTAAAGCAATTTCTCTAACACTTCTGAAAAATAAGATGTTCAAGAGCGATTCAACTACATTAAAAACATCTTCTAATCAAAAAAAATCTACTGCATTCACCCTATCCCACTATGCAAAGTCAACTCCCCATAATGCATGCTAACAGAATAAACGAGGTTACCTACAAAGCAGTTAAAACTAAACTGATTACATTTTTCCTAGCCTTAAGATCCTCTTAACTGTGCTATTCTCTTGTCAGAGAGTCTCCACAGTGAAGAGCACATAACACTCCACTCAAATATGGGAAGAATGTATTAGGATATTGTTCCTATTTTTTTTCCAACCTGAAAATGAGAAATTTATTTTACCAATATTTACTGTATGAACTGACATTTTCACCTTCACATCAATGCATGTTTCACATAAGGAGAATCCTCATGCAAGATTCCCATGCAAGAAAATTTACAGACCACTACTACATACAAAAAAGAAGGCAGATGGGCCCCAGAAGACAGAAGAATCTAGACTGCATCAGTAATCAAGAGAACTTATTTAAGGTGTTCAATATCCTACAGTGCATATACAAATAAAGAATTCATGTGTGTTTGTATAATCAATGATGTTTATATACACAAAACTTACCTCATCCTGGACTCCACTGGTAGTAGTCAACTTGCTCCCATCAGTAATTGTAATAATTATTGCCGGCTCCAAGAAAAAAGGGTTTCTTCCCTAAAGTTAAAAAATATATTTGATTACATTAAGGTTTAGATCTTGCCTTAGAATCTTCTCGAATAAAAAGCCAACTCTCAGAACACAGCATACAGAATCCCTCCACAGAGAAACCCTCCTGTTTTGTTAATAAAATGTATACATGGTATATACCCGTATGAATGTTTTAAGTTTTTAAGGACACACAAACTAAAATACTGATTCACACTGAAAGAGTGGGATAAGATACAGAAAAAGGTTAATTTCTTTACTTCTTTATACATGTGCTGTTTTAATTTTACAATGAACATACTTATAGAACAATAATCCAGTATACATTAAAAGACCCCTAGGGATGATGATGTCCACCCAAAATTTAATGTAATTGTTAAGAACTGTAATGTCAAAAATCAAGTCAAAATATACTAAAACTTACCAAAAATGTCTTTTGAGTTATTAAATTTAAGAAAGCTAAATTCAATCACTAAAATCAAATTACTTTTTCATATATGACAAAAGAAAGCTTTATTTGAAACACCAGCACTACTACTCACTGCCTTATCACACATGTAACATTCTCCTCCAGAGACTATGCCTGAAATTACCGTAACAATCAGGCCCTTGATAATAACAATGAAGCATGTATACAATCATATTTGACCCTAAAAACTTGGTAAGGTAAAATGTTTAACAAGATTTAAAAACATAACCCATGGTAACCACCTGGTAAAAGGCAAAGCCAGAAACTTAAGAAAACTTTCCAAATCTAAACCACAGTCTTTCTGCACCATCTGGAGCTTCTTTCCAAATCAACTAAATTCTCTTAAGAAAACTTTCTAAATCAACCTGGACTGTGCCATATTCAGTCAACAATGAACGGTGTTATAATCAGGTATTTTTTCATTTTTTAATATACTCTATCTGTAATGAAACGACAACCCTAGTAAAATAGTGGTTAAAAAACGCCAGCAGTTCAGATCTACCAGCTGCTCCTTAGAAACTCCATGGGTAATTCTACTCTGCCCTACACAGTCACTGTGAGTCAGAATTGACTCAACAGCAAAGAGTTTGGGGTAATAAAATTTACTGTCACAGTACCATTCCTTTACTTGCACTCCTGTTACTCTGACTTCTTACCTACTAATTTTTCTATATATAAATATGCTTTCCCTAACAGGAAGTGAATATACAACATATTAACAATGCTCACTTTTGGAAAAAAATATGTAACTTCAACCTAGTTATTTAATGGCTTTAAATTTTGGGAAACTCAGATAAAAAGGCAGAAAAAAGTAAAGAAAAATATTGCCATTCTTATTATATTCATTCAATCATATTTTACCATACCTGAGAATCCCTTTTTATATGAAAGAGTTTAGCCAAGGAAAAAAAAAAAAAAAACCTCACACTAAGGAAACCAGTATTAGATACTTTAAAAGGCAGAAAAATAATAATGTAATACATACACAAATGAATGTCTTATTTCTTAAGAAAAACTTCCCCTGCCTCTGTAAACACATGTACAAATTTACATAAAACATCTCAAATTAACAAAAATATTTAAACACAAATTTATAAATCACAGTATAAAGATCTAAATGGCCAGAATTTGTCACTTCAAGAAAGGTTTTTCATATACACTTTTGCTGCTCTGCTCCTTCCATCTTGTATGGTACAGTTACTGTTGGTGGGAGCACAGTAAAAAACTGGCATGTTTTGTCAGAAGTCTTTTATACAGAAAAAAAGTTTTGTGTTGCTGCCAGTATAGTTACTACTTTTTATTTTCACAGAAAATAATTTCACTCAAAAACCTAAACTACTTCTGATTTGATCACTGTAATACAATGTCATTAACTGGAAAATTTCATGGTATCTGGTGTTGAGCCTCTGCATCTCGATTACTTTGAAATCCTCATATTTAAGAGCAAATATTTGGCTGGCTTGGCATCTCATATTTTCACTTTTAATAAGTAAGTTTATGAAATTAACCAACTGGAAAGCAGTATGTATTAGTGAACTTTCCCTTAAAACTCACCTTGGGTCATAAAGCAATCAACAGTCTAAAAAAAAAGCCCTGCAACGACAGAGGCAGCCAGCAGAGGGACTAGAGGTTAACTGCTGTTGGTAACAAAATACTCAGGTTTTACTCAGAGAAACAGTTCCTGACTTAAAGAAACTGATACATCACCATAAACAATTACGCACTTCAAGAGCTAAAATTTATCACTTCCTATTGACTAATGGCAATCTGTCACTTAAAAATTCTGATTTTAATACTGCTCATAAGAATCAAATACGGAGCTCTGTCATGAGCTAAGCAGTATAAAGTTTCCGTTTCACTTAAGGTTTCTCAATAACTTAGTATCATCATGTTGTTAAAAATTAAGACATAAAATTTCAACAATAAAAAAACAACAATTATACCCACTGGAAATCATTCCTTTAAAAACAATGTTTTGAAAAATAAGTTATTTTGCAAAGAAGAGTTTTGAAAATGCATAATTAAGGTAATTTCTCCTCTATGTAAACTAATGTGGTTCTCACTATAAGAATTCCTTCAGTTTTCCTTAAGAAATTTAAACTGTGATGGGACAGAAGGTAGGAATTTTAATGTACCCTTAAACAGGTGGGGAAAATTATCTACTGAAGCAAAAGGAAGGTAGCTATCCCTGAGTAGCAAAACTCTTTGTAGTTATGTCTACTGTAGGACCAAAGGGCTTCAGTTTCCTAGCAGTGTCACCATGCTTCAACATGTGGACCGATTCTTTGAACAAATATGAAGATAGCCATGTGGCTCTCTACCCAACGTTTTTCTCATGGTTTAAGGTTTCCACTGAAGGTGAGAATGTATACCAATGGTTAAGCTCTCCAGCTCACTTGTAACGGAATCTTCGGGTAACCCACACCATTTGCTGTGGGTTCATAACCGCAAAGAGAAAAATCAGTTAAACTCCAGCTCACAGAGACTCCATGTGTTTCATAATAAAACTGTACTTTCATCATGACTTCACTGAGTTTTCAACGCTTAAATTTTCTGAAAGGAAACTCCCAGGCCTTTTCTCCAAGACACCTCTAGGCACACTTAAACCTCAGAACCTTTGGTTAGCAGCCAAGCACATACAGCATTTGCACCACAGGGACTAGGAAGACTTATATTCAAGACTATGACCAATGTAAATGAACAAACGAAATGTTAAGATGGGTAACCCTAAGTCACAGCATTATCACCAAGTAAAAAAAATAATTTTTACTTTCTTCAGTCTAATACTGCAAGTAGATAATAGCATCAACAAGCAAAAACAGTAAAAGATGGAAAGAAATGCCCTACAAGTATTAAATCGCTAAAGATTTTCACGTACATACTGAACATATACTTTGAAAATTTATTGTTAATTCTGTAATGCTTCAGTTGCCAAACTAGTAATCCTTAGATTTAATTTTTGTAAGATTTATACAGCAGAAATACGAAAGGAATGACATCTGTATGATTTACCTTACTATTTTTTTTTCTATTATCATTGATAATAAAGAGGTGACAATGTAAGAGGACTTACAAGTTCATGAACTCATCCTAGAAAAAAAGAGCTACATACCTCACTGCTGAATATCAGTACGATTACCTTCTAAGTACGGCCCTTTGAGAAGCCACACACGGACGCCACTACCTAGTCCACTCTTTAAAGCAATTTGAGAACTCCTTCTGGAATGGGCATCAGAGACATCATCCTATTACCCTTGATGTCCTGAATGTCATCAAAGTATCTTCCCTTCAGTATTTCGTTTATCTTCAGGTAAAGAAAAAAAGTCACTGGAGACCAGATCAGGTTGAGAAGGGGGGGTGTTCCAATACAGTCATTTCTTTACTGGCTGAAAACTTCCACACAGACAACTACACAATTAGGTTCACAAACTTGCCACCATGCCACCATGCACAATGGCCATTCCAGAAAGAGTTCCAAAATTGCTCTGAAGGGTGGACTAGGCACTGGCATCATTGCACAGCTTCCCAAGAGAAGTACTTCAAAGACGACCGCAGTGATATTCAGCAATGAGTTATGTACCACTTACAACAATTAAGTTTGTGAACTTAATTGTCAGACCTCATATGTGGCTGTAAATTATGAGAACTCATCTGATATTCAACTAAAAACTTTTTCTGACACTTGGCTACATAATTTGTGAAAATTGAGATTCTATACAGCAAATATTTACTGAAATACTAATGTAAAGTGTGATAGTATTCTTCTATTTCAAGCTTACTTTTTAAAAAAAAATCATTTTAGGATGCAATTCACATCCAAAGACTTATTAGACATAATAAACAGTTACTTTTATACAGAACTGAGGAAAGAAGTTTATTTTAATACTTCATGCACTTTCTAAAGCAAGTCAACTAGAAAAAAACCAGCATTCTTTACATTAAGCATTGGTTGAAACTCAGCCATTTACCTACCACAACCACAATTTTTGCCAAGACTGTTTAGCACGTGCACAGATTTTTATATATTCAATTTTTCCTTTTTGTTTTAGCCTCAACCTAGATCAGTAAAATCTACAAAATGACTTTTGATGTGTTAATTGTATTTGTCTGGCCAACAATTTATTGTCATCATTACTATGTAACTATTTTGTAAAAAATACGGACTCTGTTGAATACACAACTAGTTAATGACACATGCCAAACAAAACATAATTATTTGTTGATACAGGCCTAACAGGCTTACATTTCAATCAACATTCCTTTGCCAGAATTATAAGTTTTGCTTTATAATAAGAAAGATAATAACTTTTATTCTTAAGATCGCAAGTGGTATGACATGAGTCTTTTGATATGAAACTCAAAAATGTTCACCTTAAGAAGATATGTATTTACAAACAGTATCTCTGTCTATACACAAAAGATCTCTGAAGGTATATTAGAAACAGATTAACCATGGTTGCCTCTGAAGAAAGGAAGTGAGCAACTGTATAACTTTCTGTAACACTTGAATTTTTCAACCAGCTTTATTACCTATTCAGTGCAAATGCTCTTTAAATTAAAATGTTCTCAGTATTCTAAAATAAGGCACTTTTAAAATCCTGACAGTGTATAAAAATTTAGTGTCTTAGGATATAATCATGACTTTAACTACAGAAGAACATGTTGAAACTCCACTTTAAAGGAAATATATTTTTAATTTTAAATAATTCTATTTATTACACAATTATAGACTGTTTCCTTTATTGAACCATACAATTCTTTGTATAAAATATAATAGAATTAAAATCACCAAATCAATACCATTTACTATAACCTCCAAGAAGATAAAATACCTAGGAACAAATCTAACCAGAGAAGAAACCTATACAGAGAAAATTACACGACCATACTGCAAAAAACCAAGAGACACATGAGTAGAGAAACCTACCTTACTCACAGACAGAAAGGGTTAACACTGTGAAAGTATCTACTTTATCCAAAGCAACCTACATATACAATGCAATCCCAATACAAATTCCAGCACCATTTTTTAATGAGATGGACTAACAAATCACCAAGCTTGTTTGCAAAAGAAGAAACCCCAGGTAAGTAAAGCACTACTGAAGAAAAGAAACACAGTGGGGGGGCCTCAAGATACCCAACCTCAGAACCTATCTCACTGCCACGGTAGTTGACACATCCTGGTACTGGTATAAAAACAGACATATAGACCAATGGAACAGACTGTAGAACTCAGAAATATTACTATCCTCCTATTAACATTTGATACTCGACAAACGTCCAAAGGTTGTAAACTGGGGTAAAAAAAGGCTTACAAAATGATGCTGGCAAAATTGGATATCCATCTGCAAAACGCTGAAAGAAGACCCGTATCTCACACCTTAACAAAAACTAACTCAAAATGGGTCAAAGATCTCAATATCAAAACTAAAATGATAAACATCACGCAAGAAAAGTAGGGACAACAATGGAATGTCTAATGCATGGCTTCTTAGACTGCAAAATCTGACCATCAATGCAAACAGAAGAGAAAGTAGATAAACGGGAACTACTAAGAATCACACACCTTTGCTCATCCAGAAGACTATAAAGTGAGTTAACAAAATTATCTACAGAATGGGGAAAAAATATTTGGCAACTATGTATCAGATCAGCATCTGAGTTCCATAATCTGCAAGGTATTGCCAAATATCAACAGCAAAAAGAGAAATAACCCGACTGAAAAATGGGCAAAGGAGATGAACAGATACTTTGTCAAAGAAAACATCCAAACAGCCAAAAGACACAAGGAAATGCTCACAATCATTAGCTATTAGAGAAATCCAAATTCAAAATACAATGAGGTATCGTTTCACCCCAACGAGGTTGGCAATAATCCAAAAAACACAAAACAACAAATGCCGGAGAGGTTGTGGAGACTAGAACTCTCCTACACGGCTGGTGTGAATGCAAAATGATACAACCTCTTCAGAAAGCAATATGGCACTTTCTTAAAAAGCTAGAAATAGAAATATTGTATGATCCAACAATCCCACTGCTTGGAATATATCCCACAGAAATTAAAGCAGTCAGACGAACAGACATATGCACACAAATGTTTATTGCAGCACTGTCTACAACAGCAAAAAGATGGAAACCAACCTAGATGAATGGATAGACAAGCTACGGTCACATCTTCAATGAACACTATCCAATGATAAAGAACAATAATGATTTTAGGAAGCATCTCATAACCTGGTTTCAATTAGAAGACATTATGGTGAGTGAAATCAGTCAGCAGCAATAGGGCAAACTTTCTGTAAGACCTCTGCCATAAGGACTTAAAAATGGACTTGTGTGTAGAAGAAAATACTCTTTGATAGCTACAAAGGTGGGAAAGGAGAGAGGGATATTCATAGATTAGTCAATAGGAATTTGGTTAGGTGAAGCGAGTGACAGTACACAGTAGAGAGCCCATCAGCAAAACTGGGCTGCACCACAAAGTGAACCATTTTCCAAACTCAACCCAGTATTTCAAAGGACAGAATAACAGGGATGGGAGCCTGGGGACCATGTTCTCAGGAGACATCGAGGCCAATTGGCATAACTAGTCTGTTGCTGAGACAGTCTTCTGCACCCCATGTTGGTGAGTGGCGTCTGGGGTCCTAAAAGCTAGCAAGCTTCCATCTGAGGTATATCAAAATGGTCCTAACCTGTCTGGAACAGAACACGACCAAGAACATCAAAACACGAGGAAAAATGAGCCCAGGAAACAGAAGGACCCATAGGAATGAGAGACTACATCAGCATGAGACCAGAAGAGCCAGATAGTGCCCGGCCACCACCAGAGGCAGCCATGATGGGAGACACAATTTAAGAGTCCCTAATGTAACAAAAGACATGTGCAGTTCAAGAATTCTACCAAAAAAAAACAGAATTGATGGTCCAACAGACTGGAGGGTCCCCTGGGAACACAGCCTCTAGACTTTTGCTGGCCTAGACCTGGAACCATCACTGAGGTCAACTCTTCAGATAAGAATGGACTCGACTCAGGGACACAGTGTGAGCACGTGGTGTGTGCACTTTATGGTTTTATACACTTGTAAGAGGCTGTCCCACTGGTTTCTTTCGAGATGGGACAGGAGAAAGTGGAGAGGAGCAGAGAGCACAAGAGTGAAAAGGACAAGTGCTGTCACAGGGTGAGGAGAGCAGATAGTTGCAGATATGCGGGCATGCAAACCTGATTTGGACTGTACACTTTCACTTACTTATAATAAAAAATGTAGAGAGACAGAGAGAATTTAAAATGTAATTTAATTGGAAAAGACATAATGCCAGATTAATTTTAAAGAGCTGTGATTTAAATTAAAAAATGAGAGTTTTGGTTTTCTAGGAAAGAACTACTGGTAATTCAATTTCGGTAAGGTTTTTTTTTTAGGACTAAACACTTAAATTTCTGCAGACCCATAACAAACGTATATGTACTTGCGTAAATTTCTGGAAATTCATACTCGCGAGACTATGATTCAAGTATTGTTTGATGCTTGTGCTAAACAACTTACTAAGTACTTGTAGATTTAAGTTTTTCAAAATACAGGACAAATAAAAAAAATAAGCATTATAAATTTTATAAATTGGAGCTTATCCTTCAAAAAAATGTTATGAGCTTTCCTAACTATAACATAAATCCACTAATGGCTTTTCTCTAGTAATGTATTTCACCACAAATTAGATGCCATGTACTGTTACACATGACATGTTTTAGAATGCTACTATTAAAATACCAGCTCTGAGAACGTAACCAAATTACACAGTTTTACATAAGGACTTCCAATCATTCTAGTCTTGTTTAGAATTAGATCTCATCATTCTAGATTAGTAATAGAATTTATATACACAGACCTTTTAACAGATTACCTGATTCAAGCCAATCTTTTGGATGTAATCTCTTAGCTTTTCTTTCTAGCTTATCAGTTTGAGAAATGGGATTATGTACCTACATAACTAAAATTCAAAATTTGCATTAGTTATTACCAGTCAAATACATAAAATGATACCCAATCTACCACAATTCAGACATTGCTAGAGGTCACCAAGGCATAGTTTTGCTTATTTCTGATAATCCAAAAGTACTGGGCTTTGTGGCTTTTGGGCTGGACATTGTACTGTACTTTGCCGCCTAACGTCACAGCACACAGGGTAACCAATCTTCTTCACTTGCTGTGATTTCAAATCAATTATTTTTAATCCTTCCAGAATAATTCTGTTGTTTGGATACTTTCAGCATTTAAAAAACACAAATAAACAGAAGACTCTGGTGATGATTCCTAATACTGAAGTTCACCAGCTTTAAGGAAAATTTTAAGATTGACAGCATCAATTCAATCATTTATTAGCTACAAACTACATCACCTAATAGTTATTGCTATATTACTTTCTAACCTACACCCTCAGAACATGTCATAATAAACTTTTGTGGGTAAATATAATCTACCCAAGGACCTTCGCCAGGAGTTCTCCAGCTTATATATGCAAAACTAATAAATGGGAAATGTGGGAACATGATACTCTTTAAGGCACAAATTAAAAGTCAAGAGTAGGTATGTAGACACTAAAATAAATTTTGAGGCTAATCACTAGACTGCTAGATAATATTAAATTAAAACTTCCATGTGAAACTTTATCTCTGAAAATACCACCAACTTTGAAATCACACATACTTTAGAAAATAAATATCCTCATGTGGGAATAAAAAAAAAAAAAAAGCCCTCCTTGGCTTATTCCGGAAGATGGAGCAGGAAAAATATGAAGTGCAGAACTCAAAATCTTGTTGAGACCAGACTTCACAGTCTAACAAACTGGAGGGTTCCCTGATTCTCTCTTAGCCTAGAACTAAAAGCATTTCAGAAGTCGACTCCTCAGACAAAGACTGAATAGATACGTAAGACATAAAATGGTACCAGCAAAAAATGTTACATACTTCTTGACTGGGGTAGCCAACAGGGCAGCTCCTGTCTGGAGCTGAGACGAGAAGACAGAGGCGAACAGAAGCTGCGTGAATGGACATGAGACATACGGGGTGGAGGAGAGGAGGGTGCTGTCACAAGTGTGGGGGCAGCAGCTAGGGTCACTTGCAAAGTGTAAGTTTTTGTAGGAGAAATTGTCAATTTTTACTTAAAAAAAATAAAAAGTACAGTCAGAACGCTCCGTCGAAGCAAGGACAGCAAAATTACATCTCACATACTTTGGACGTGTTATCAGGAGTTTAGTCCCTGGAGACGCAGACGGACACCATGTTTGGCAAAGTAGAATGTTAGCAAAAAAAGAAGACCCTTAACAAGATGGACTGACACAGTGGCTGTTACAATGAGCTCAAGTACCGCAAACACTTTAGGGGTGGCCCAGGACCAGGGTGTGCTTTGTTCTGTTGTAAATAGGGGCACTAAGACTCAGAACTAACTCAACAGTACCTAATTACCACATTACTGTCAAACTGTTTTTGTAAAAGGAATTGACATTTGGGGGGGGGAAGCTGTAGGATCACCATGGTGGAAGTATTTTCAAACCCCTCTATAGAGTTGCAACTCAAAATCAGAAACAATTATGTTCTCTACGTAAAGAAATGCTTCATAATTAGAGATCAGTGAAAAAGAAGAACCTCAACAAGATGGATTGGCAGTGGCTGCTACAACGGTCTTCGAGACATAAATGATTGTGAGAATGGCACACCACCGCACAGCACTTCATTCTGCTTTAAATAGGGTCACTATGAGCCAAAATTGACTTACGGGCACCTAGTAACAACACTGAGTAGCCCATTATAATTTCTGATGGATGGACATTGGGTTATATAACAATCGGCATCCTGTTTCTGTAAAAGGTTTCAGATTACAACAATCTGAAGACAATCACTACCAACACATACAGAAATTTGCTAGGTGATTAACAAACATTAGTAACAAATATCGAATTCTTACAAAAAATTTCAAGATTGGCACTGTCACCACTTTGTGGACAAGAAATCCAAAACTCAGAAGCTTGTCAACACAACACAGCCTGTTCTAACAACGCAGTTCTTTCCGTATCACCACATTACTTACTCTGAAAAGGGATTAAAAAAAAACTATATCCCATTTTTCATAATTCAGATAAAAGATATAGAAAAGAAGAATACTGATTTGTTACAATAATAAATTGTGCTGCCACTTGATCTTCACAATCCTGTAAAGTAGGTCTTTTTCCCCCATTTTTCTGACAGGGAAACTGAGGCTGAAAGGTTACATGACTTGCCAGGAATTCATTGGGTGGGAAGGGAATTCAAAAATCAAGTCAGGTTTTTCTGAATCTTAGACATGATACTTAGTTCTTTTCAAAAGTCCCTTAAATCAAAGGAAAAACAATAGCTAACTAATATTTAAAAAAAAAAAAAAAAACACAAAAGCTGTAACTACGCTGTATAGGCAAAGTCAACTTGCCATTCAGTCAATTCCAACTTATGGTATCCCATGTGCTACAGAGCAGAATTGCTCCACAAGGTTAACAGCTCTGTAACAATTAACATCAGAAATTGAATAAACACAAACGCAAAGCACTTCATGAAACATATATATAAGAGAATCTACACAGGCCTTTAAATAACAGTATCAAGACATGTCAACTATCCTCTCCCGCCACATCCTTATTTTTTCTAAATAAAAGATGAGGAAAACTCATCTTCAGATTAATACATGTTACAATAAAGACACTGCCAACATCAAATGTCTGGTTTTCACTGAAAATTGAAGAACCCATACTACATTAGAAAGTACTGAGCTCTACTTGCTCTATCAGTAAATAAAACGTGTTTTTAAATAATGTATCAAGTTTTCAACTGTATAATTATTCTATAACCAATTAAAATCTTTTTAAATTTCATCCAGTGAAGAAATTAAGCAAGCAGTTTAACCTTTCTGGGCCTTCCTCTCTTCACCTATACAGTGAGGAAATGCCTCATTTTCATTCTGAAGCCCTATAAAATATCACAATAAGACACACACAGACAATTCAAGGAACATGTCACTAGATACAAAAGTTCAATATTTTTCAAGAATGTATAAAATTCACTGAATTCTAGACTTAAGATTTTTTGCGTCTTTAAAATAAAACACAATAAAAAGTGGGACAGAGGAGATGGGTCAGAGAATAAAGACAAACTAAAATGAAACCCAAACACCTTTAATATTTTGCTTATAAGGATGGCATTCATACTCAAAACAGACAAATAAGTTTAAACTAAAATTTATAATGAAAAGCACTTTTAAAAAATGGGGGAAGACAGCTGAAATGTGAGCATTTATCAACCACTGTCTATCAAGACAATTTTAATGGTACCTCATAAGTATCAAGGATTATGATGACTGAAAATAAGTTTAAATATTTTATTTCAAATTATAAAACACTGTATCATTTTGGTGAAGTCCATGGCACAAACATGACTAAAACAGTATCTTCTTAGCTAATTCTAACCATTAATGACCTTAAATCAATTGAATATACTTGAATAAGTGAGTAAAACTGTTTTATTTAAATACTTTGTTCTTGGGCTTTTCATTTTCAATCTTAAGTAGGTCAATATACAATTATTCAAATACTTTTACTTGAATTGAAAATTAAATTGTCTTTAAAAGCTAAGAACCTATTATTTTTGCCTTTTATACCAAAGGCTTCTTTTCAGTATTTTTTCATAGAGAATGAAAGACCTCCTTAGGATGTTTCTCTTATTTGAAGGATCATGACAGGACAATTTTTGTTTCTTTAGAAAACAGAGATGTGTGAAATTAAGAAGAAAACTGTAGCAAATGTTTTGAATGAAAATCAAATCTCGAGTCTTGATATAGTTCTTTCCATTGAAAGCACCACCTTTAAAACTAATCCTCAACAGAAAATAAATCACATCTATTTTATGTTACTTTGAGCTCAGTCAAATCTTATTAAAATATTTCTAAATTTATTCAACACATGTGCTCCCGAAAGTTCCCTGGAAAGGAAATCTGTGTAAATCTCATCTTAAATGCACTAGGGGGAGCTCCCTATTTGAAAGACTCCTACAGCACATGCTTCTCAAGCAAGAGTTCCCATTTTAACTTGTAGTCCTGTAAAAGAAAAACTTTAGAATTTAACTATTTATATCCAGGTTTCAATCTAGTTCTTTAAAAGTACTTCCATATTTGATCTTAAACTTATCAACTGCCCTTAAGACAACTCTGGCCAGACTACAATATTTAATTTTCACATCTCCTTCCCCAGAACTGAATACTAAGCCCAACAAAAAATATATACTTAACATTCTATTACAGATTTCTGAGCATGTAATGAGAATCAGCTTTAAATACCACTAGATTTTCACAACCGTAATTTCAAACTTAAAGCTAATCTAGAGGTAAGTAAACTAATCTATAAAGAAAAAAATATGCTGTCTCTCTACTGAGCACTTAATAATGTTTACAATACATTTTAAATGGGCCATTCCATTTAAACCTCTCATCAACTCTAAAGTAATAATGGTACAGTGGCTTTACCATCAATTTAGAATATGAAGAAACAAAGGCAAAGAGAGGTTAGTGACTGTACAATTTAAGGTCAGGGCTGGGATTCCAACTGTCACATTCCCGGTCATTGCCCTTCTTTTACACAAGATAATAAACACAGAGAAAAAAACATTTAAGCAAGTTTGTAGTCTCCTCTTTACCAATAACTACGGGAAACAACTCAAGGAGGCTTAGAAACTCAGGGAAATTTTAAAACTTTATAAAATACTATTCATCAATGTGTTTCCAGTTCATACGAACTATATTAAGTATATTCAAGATGCACAATCTAGTTTCTTTTAAAAAGATGTCTTCTACAACTCAGTAAATACCAAATTAGCAATAATACATCTGTTGATAGCCTACAGGAAATCAAAACTACAAATGGGAATTAAGTTTTCATTACTTCACCTGACAACATTAAGACAGAAGTCTGTTTCTAGTACTTTCTAAGTATTAAACATAACAATTATTTGCTAAATTCAGAAATAAATCTTTATGTTGAAGACGACTGATTAAAATTATTTTCTCTGGATCACTCCATTTAATCTTGTCTGAAAAGCCACCATTATTCAACGAGGAGAACACTCAGCACTGAAAATTCTCAAAAGATTTAAATACACATTTTATCTCCTTCAAGGGCACTGGTCAAGGACTGTCTTCACTGATCATACACGGCAGGCCAGGTGCCATTCTAAATCCTGAACTATCTAATCAGTACTAGCACGTTGTGGGGGTGGGGTGCAGAAATGATTAATTTCAGGCCAGAGTACGTTTAGCTAAACCTAAATGGAGATTTTTTTTTTTTTAAAAGACAATGTTGCAAACAGTAACAAAAACAAGATTTTCAAAAATATAAAACAAACATATTTATATGTATAAACTTATCAGAATCTAAAACTCTGTACTGAAGCTGGTTCAGATTTTCATTGGCTCTTAAAAAGACTGGCATCACTTAAAATTGGCAAAAATGCTTGAAAATAATACACGTATATGTATTTATGTCAGATTTATCTCCAACGCCAAGCCAAGTGCCGTCGAGTCGGATATAAGTAACACTATAATCAAAAAACTGAAAAAGCTATACATCGTTATATGGCTGCAGAAATATCAATGACTGCTACGGATTATTAAAATTAAATAATCTATAGACTTTTATGCACATGGACTCTTGGTAGGTTATCCAAAGTGCTTGAGGAAAACTTTCGCCAAGAATTGTTCATTGCTTATTCTAGGTATTATATCTAAATTAACTACAAATTCATAAATCCAATATAAACAGATACTAAAAATATTCCCACAATCAGTTATGTAAAATTGGGCATGTGGAGATGGCAATTATTGTATATACGGATATACATATACACATGAATCTAAATTTAGATATTTAAAAATAATTCAGAAACTTACTGTGTTTTAGATATTCTATGAAACAGGTATGCTTTGGTTTCCATCTACTATTTCTCTGATATTACATATAAGTATTTAGAACAGCAGGACTCCAAAAATTCTTGTATAGACATTTACATAAAAACAGATTACAGAATAAAAGCACTCCATGGAGAACTAGCACATAAAAGTATCTTTACAAATGAAAAAATATTTTTTGTTCTTTGTAAAACTACAAAGAGTGTTCAATATAAAAGCGTGTTTAAAAAGCGGCCCTGGTGGCGCAGTGGTTAAGGGCTCAGCTGCTAACCAAAAGGCTGGCACTTCAAATCCACTCAGAAACCCTATGGGGCTGTTCTACCGTGTCCTACAGGTTCACTGTAAGTCAGAACGGACTTGACAGCAATGAGTTGGTTTTCTGTTATGGTGTATAATATTAAATACTTTGGTCATCTAAAATTCCTGACAAGTTATCTTTTTTTATTAATACAAAACTGGCAATATTTAAATCACAAATATGTATGCTTTCTTCAAATTGAACACTTTCTCAAATTATAGTTTTCATTTGGAAACTGAGGTTTTCTACATTATTTTAATGCTAGTGTCATTTTTATGTGCTGATCCAGGACATGAGCATTAATATTAATCCTTGAATCCTTGCTTATTCCTCAAAATAATTGTGAAGCATTATTCCTCCCTCTTGCAGAACTGATAAATCCTAATGTAGGGTCACTATGAGTTGGAACCCACTTAATGGCAGCAGTTTTTTTGTGTTGTTTGTTTTTGAACACAGAAAAAAATCCCAATCTCCAGGCCCTTGTCATAAAAATAGAAACAGTACCAGCAGGACCACTTTCAATCTCAAGTTTTTTACAGCGCAACTTGTCAAAGTCTAAACCGTCTTTCTCTAGGTCGTGCAAGTTTTCCACCTTGGACAAGGTGCGGTCTTACCACTTCTCTATCACCCTCTATTAGTGGAAACTATTTTTTCTTCTCCCAACAGGATTCTGAAACATGCATGAAAATAATACATGTCCTGCAAAGAGTCCAGCTTTTGCAGAAGATGGCAACTGGGGAAAGGAAAACCCAAGTTCAACATAAAAATGTTCTCATCTGCCCCATGACAATCAGTTTTCCTGAGGAAGTATCCTAAAAACTATTTTTAATAGGTAACAGGGGTTGACGGTGTCTAAATCCCTTTCCTATTTACAAAATGGGATGCAAAAAAAGAACAACAGCTGGACAATACACTGCTATTATGTGCCATGAAGTCAACATTCGACTCACAACAACCCCACGTGACAGAACTGAACTGCCCTATAGTTTTCTAGGCTGTAATCTTTAAATGAGTGCAGATCAACGGGTTAGTTTGAACCACTATCTTTTGGTTTCTAGCCAAGAGATTAACGGTTATACCACCAGTGGTCCTTCTGTACTATCCACTGACAACCTGACAAATAACTAAGCAAAGGCAAGCTCTGAATTTTTCTTTGAATTCAAAGAAGACTGGCTAACAACCTCAAGCATTAAGACTGTGTATCACTACACATATCAAAAGAATATGAAAAACAAAGAAATCCTTGTTTACAGAAACAAACTGAAGAGTTCATGGCAAATCTACCTAAATGACTGAAAGCTGGAAAATAAAGCTGTAGGCTAGCTTCTGGGACAGTTATTATAGCATAGAGAGGGCTAAGGGTGTAATACAATACACATTTACCTATTTAAATAGTGGACACGCATGACAATTGTGGCTCTGGAACTGGGTAAATGTACATCTATCACCGTGATTCATTCAGAACCTCATTGGGTTTAATACCCCTCTGCTATGTGTAACATTACACATTTTTCAATACCTTTTATTTTCCAGGCCAGAGATCTTATTAAAAAGTTATAATGGACCACCTTGTCTCAACCTTAAAACAGTCAAGCTGCAGGTGCAATATATGGTTTTAAGAGGTTTCCAGACAATCTCTTTTCCAAGCATTTGGAAGTGTAAAAAAAAAAAATTCCTCCTTCAATAGTTGCTAATTGAGTATGCTTGAAAAAATGAGAAATCCTAATGTACTCAACCAAGTATTCTATTTCAATGAAAAATCTTACCCTTCAGAATAGTTAAGCAATAAGGTTAAATTGTACCCTGATGAAACAGAAAACAATTTCCTAATGTTTTTACTAATATAAGAAGGGAGACCACTGATCAACTAATGTCCATTCCAATAGCTGCACATGTGCCTATGGTACAGTACCAGAGCTACTAAGTAGGATGAAGCAGGATGTTTCCCCTTTAACATATCAAATGAATTTCAATAAGTTAAAATCAAATCCACGACAACTTAATTTACAGCAAAGGATTCTGATTCTAATTCCGAATGCAACTGCATTTTAAGAAAAAACACGAGGAATATAAAACTATATAGAGTACGGTGAGGGCTTGATATTTGTGTTACATGCTTTTTTTTCATCTGAAATGTGTCATGCTTCTATTTCATTTAGTTTGGGGGCTGGAATGTGTTTTTCCACAAACAAAAAAATCAACTATTTTTCCACCTTAATATTCAACCTACCTGCCCATAGTTGTCTATGCCAGTTACTAATCTATTTAAATTTAATAAATCAAAAGCTGTCCTTAGGGATTGGCCAAGAGTCGTAAGTCCTTCAGCTTGAAGGTTTTTCAATTCATTCATAAACGTTGCATGGTTTTCTTTCCATCCAGCCTGAAAAGAAAAATGTAAGAATTTTTTTTCATCTTTCAAAGCCATGTACACATACATGGGCAGCCGTTATGAGGTTGATCAAATAGCTGCTTCACTTTGCAGTATAGCACGGTTAACTTGTTTGTTCTGTGTCATTGTTGAGGAAATTCTCCTCCAAAGGTGGCCCAAATAAACTTCCTTGCCTCTATAGCTTCTGGTAGCTAACCGTATTCATACTTTACAACTTCACTGAGGAACGTACTCTCTAACATCCAATATTTCAGGACATGAAGGCAGCAGCGGAGAGCAGAGACAACGAGACTTGTGAAAGTACACCTACCGCTGTCCCAGCAGCCCGCGGCCCCTCAGGAGCCACCCGAGGCCCGGCCCCACGGACCCCAGCTCCCTCAGCCCCGGGCCGCGCCCCCTCTCCTGCCCACCGGGGCTCCCCGGCCGCCGGCTGTCACGCCAGCTCCCTTGAATAAATATCCCCCACAGTTCATTGCTGCCGCTCACGCCGCGGAGGGGAAATGTCGGCCATGTTGGTCGCCCAGCCGCCGCCGCCGCCGAAGCCGCGGCCCGGGCCGGGAACGGGACGGTGGCGGCTCGCGCCGCCCTGGGACGATCCAGAGCGGGGGAGGGGGCGGGAACCCAAAGGAGAAGCGCCCCGATGCCAGGGGCACACCGGGTGGGGGAGGGGAGCAGAATGAAGGGTGAATGGGGGGCGGGGAGGGCGAGCCAGGAAGGAACACGGAATGGGAGGAAGGGGGAGGGCGAGGGCTGTTACCTTGATAGCATAGGGCGGCTCTTCGAAAGTGACCAGCATATACCTGTCTCCTCTGCTGGCAGGATCCCGGGCACGGAGCTGCGGAGAACAGGAGGGGAACGGGAAGAGGAATAGGGTGGGCGAAAGAGAAGCACAGAGGCGAGGTTACAGAAGGGGCGCCGAGTGGCCCCGCTGTCCTCCCTCTGCCCCCCCCAACCCTACAGTACCACACACGCAGCGGCCACTTTTCCACGCCGCCCCCTCCCAACACAAATGGTCCCAACACACTGCCGGGAGCCGCAGCCGGTCCCAGGCCGAGCCCGGCTTGCAGCGCCTGCCCGCCTGCCGCCCGCCCGCGCGGTGGGGGAGGGGGTCCCCGAGCCTGGCGGCTCCTGCAGTCAGGTCCCCGACACCTCCGGCTCGCTGCCCCCAACCACCCTCCCCCATCCCTGTTGCCTGCGGGCCACCGAGCCGGAGTCGCGGCCCATGCTCGGTCACTCGGTACCTTCATGAAGGTCTCTACCGCGCCTTTGGCCGTGTCCAGGTAGGTGGTGCCCAGATGGCTGCGCTGGTTCATAGAGGCAGACGTGTCTATCAGGAACAGTAAGATGGGCATAGTGGTGGCCAGGGACACCGGGGCCCGAGGTGGTAGAGAAAGAGATGGTAGGTGTCGGCGCCGGTGGCGGCGACCGCCGCTACGCGGGCGGGGGAGCGCGGCCCCCGGGAGGAAAACACCGTCTGGGTCTTTCCTTCAGCTGTGGGGAGTTTCTCCCCCGATAGTTCAGCGGAAACTCTCCAGTCCCAGTCCTCCCAGTCGTACCCCCGCCTCCGTCTCCTGCCTGCCTGCCCCGCCGTCTGTCTGTCGGTCCGTCCCCCCTGCCTCAGAGGTCCCGTCCCCACTCCCAGCCCCTGTGTGTGTCCCAGCGGGAGACGGGCCTGGCTCCCCGCCCCACCCCCGGTGCAGGGAGTGGGGACCAGGGAGCTGGCGAAGGGGGGAGTGGGCTGAGGGGAGATTGGCCCTGGGGCTGTTGGGAGAAGTTTCAGGGACTCCCTCTACACCCCGGCGGTGTCACCACTTTCTCGGCCCCTCTCGCTACTGAGACGCTTTTCTCTCTCACACTCCGGTTTTAACTCGGGTAGGGGCAGCAGAAGCTCCACCCCCCTGACACGTCCCTGAGCCACGTGATGCACCGCCTCGGCATTTTATTGGTTAGCCTCTAGCCTCTTATTAGCATATTCAAACAGCTCAGGGCGGGGGGAAGCTTGCAGGCCGGCTCCCGGGACAGTTACGGAGCACGCGCGGAGGCGGGGCATCGGGCACGCCAGCGCGAGAGGAGAGCGAGCGGGTGCGCCTACGTGGAGGCGGGCTCCGGGAAGGGGTGGGACAGACCGCGGAAGCGCCGCCAGGGGGGCAGGAAGCGCGGTCCTGCGCGTCACGGTGCGGGCCTGTTCTGGGCCGTTGGAGGTGATAGGGGTCGGAAAGGGGAAAAGCAGACTGGCTTCGGCGGTCCTCCGAGATCAGTGTTGTGAACCCCTTCTCCGGTTGGCTTGTGAGAAGGGGATAAACAAAGTAACCAAAGCCGGTATTTAAGGTCGGCCCGCGGTTGCCGGAGGAGGTTCCTTCCTCCTGCGTGGCCGGCCCCAGCGCGGGCGGGTCCGGGGCGGGGGAGGGGAAGTGTAAGGTTGTTTATGACCGGGGACCGATCTTCGGAAATCACACAGCTTCCGTCTGGGGAGGGGGGACGAGGGTCCAGCCTCACCTAGAGCAAAACCTCACCTAAGCAGAGCTTGGCTGGGCCTCGAAGGCCGAGGACGGGACCTAAGGCCGGCCGGGCAACCCCTCGTTGAGGACTCCTAAAAGAGAACAAACCCTGTCTTCATCGAAGGAACCTACAAGTTAACGCTAGCAGTATACAGTAGTTGCCTTTTTTACTCTGGAAAAGAAGAATATTAGTTTCCCAAGGCATGTTTACATAGATTATCAGCATAGCAAGGTCTGAGAATCAGAACTGAAGAGGAACTTAGCAACCATAATTCGTTTCCCACATTACACAACTGAAAGAATTGACTTGCAGGTTTTCCAGCTAACACATAATCCCACTAGTTCTCTTTCAACATGTTGGCCTCTCACACTTGTCCCAAATACTGTAGAAAGAAATTGTCTGTTAAGAGTTTGGCTTAGTCAAGTGAATGGCTTAAACAAAGAAATTTGTTTTTTACTAGTCCAGTAGCTACAAGTTCCAATTCAGAATACTGGCACCAGAGGAAGGCTCTCTCTCTTGTCTCTGGAGGAAGGACTAAGACAGTAGCCAAACTTTTAACCACTACATCACCAAAACTCCCATTCAGAGGCAAGAGGAGACATGAGAGGGTATAGGAGCTGGTTAAAAGAATATGGAAAATACAGGCTGGAGGGAAAGAGTGTGCTATCACAGTTTAGAGAGAGTATCTAGGGTCACATGGCAAAGCGTAAGTTTTTGTATGAGAAACTGTAATTGTAAACTTCCACTTAAAACAATGAAGAGAAATGATTTATAATTTTTTTTAAAAGCCCTAGTAGTACAATAGGTAAAGCATTCAAGTGCTAATAAAGGGGTGAGGTGTCAGAACTGACCAGCTGCATAGTCGGAGATAAGACCTGGCAATCTGTACCTGTAAAGATTTCAACCTTGGTGTGATTGCAAAATGGTACAACCTCTTTGGAAAGCAATTTGGCACTTTCTTAAAAAGCCAGAAATAGAAATACCATTTGATCCAGTAATCCCACTGCTCAGAATAAATCCTGTGGAAATAAAGGTGGTCACATGAATAGAGACAGGCACACGAATGTTTATTGCAGCACTGTCAACACCAGCAAAAAGATGGAATCAACCTAGGTGCCCATCAATGGATGAATGGATAAACAAGGGATGGTACATATACTCAGTGGAACACTATGCAATGATAAAGAACAATGATGACTTGGTTTCAGCTGGAAGACATTATGCTGAGTGAAATCAGTCAGCAGCAAAAGGACAAGTACTGTGTGAGACCCCTGCTATAAGTACTTAAAAAGATAGACTTATTCACAGAAGAAAAGAAGGCTTTGAGGACTAAAAGGGTGGGGGGGAGGGACAGGGTAGGAATTTGGTAGTTGGTAGGAATTTGGTTAGGTAAAAGCAGTGACAGCGTACAGTAGAGAGTAGATCAAATTAACCAGACTTCACAATAAGCTGAAAGGTTTTCTAAACTCGGCCCAATATTTCAAAGGATAGGATAGTAGGGGCGGGGGCCTGGGGACCATGGATTCAGGGGACATCAAGGCCAATTGACATAGCTACTCTATTGCAGTCCTTATTGGTGAGTGGTGTCTGAGTCTTAAAAGCTAGCAAGCTACCGTGTGAGGTACACCAAATGGTCCCAATTAATCTGGAACAGATGATGACCAAGAACAACCAACCAAGATATGAGGAAAAAAGAGCACAGGAGACAGAAGGACCTATATGAATGGGAGACTATATCAACAGGAGACTAGAAGAAGTAGATGGTGCCTGGCCACCGCTAAAGACAGCGGTGATGGGGGGGCAACGTGAGAAAAAGAGGGGTACAGCCGAAGAACCCTACTAAAAGATCTGAAGTGATGGTCTAACAGCTTGGCGGATCCTCTGGGATCATGGCCCCTATACCTGCTACTGGCCCTGACTGGAAACCAGTAATGAGGTCAACCCTTCAGACAAGAATGGACTGGACTGGGGGACACAGTGTAACCATGTGGTGTGCGTACTTTATGGTTCTATGCATTCATAGGAGGCTGTCACATTGGTCTCTTTCCAGATGGGAGAGAAGAAGGTGAGGGGGGACAGATGCTTGTTAAGAGAATACTAGATACATAGAGTGAAAAGGAGGAGTCTGTTGTCACCAAGTGGGGAGAGCAGAAGGAGCTGGAAACAGGAGGGCATGCAAAACCAGTTTGGATTGTATACTTTCACTTAATGACAAAAATAAATTTTAAAAAGCTATGAGGTGATGGTACCCGGCCACCACCAGTGATAGCCATGATGGAGCTCACAGAGAGGAGTCTCACTGGCAACACAAGAATAAAAAGGGGTGCATCATGAGATCTGCACTAAAAGACCTCAATTGATGGTCCAGCGGTTTTGGGGTTCCTCTGAGAGCATGGCCCCTGGACCTGATGCTGCCCTTTCCCGTAAATTATAACAAAGATCCACTCTTTGGACAGGAATGGATTGGACTTGGCAATGCAGAGTGACCATATATTGGAAGCACTTTATGGTTCTATACATCTATAGGATATCATCTTGCTGACCTCTGGCCGGAGGAAGGGGAGTGGACGGAGAGGAGGGGAAAGGAGGCTGTTGGGAGGATGAGACATGTATGGAGCAGAGAGGAATAGTGTGCAGTCACCGGACAGGGAGAGCAGTGGAAGCTGTATATAGGTGGGCATGTAAATTTATACGTGAATGTACATTTTCACTCAGTCATGTTAAATAGAAATTAAAAATTAAAAAAAAAAGTTGTGAGGTAAATAAATAGATAACAAAAATTTTTAAAAATCAACAGGATTTCTGATACATGGGTAAAGGAAGTGGAAGATGTTGGTGAAAAAAAGCCTTTTAGTGAAAATGCAGGGAAGGAAGGAGGGCAGGGTAGCATTGGTGATGTCTATGGGGACAGTGATGTTCAGCCAGGTTGAGCACCAGACGTGGAAAATAGCACAAGATTCAGAAATGGTAGTCAGCATATTTTCTGGACATTTAATGGTTCTATGCATCTATAGAATACCATCCTGCTGACCTCTTACTGGAGGAAAGGAAGTGGGTGGAGGGGATAGGAGACTATTGGGAGGATAGGACATGTATGGAGCAGAGAGGAAGAGTGTGCTGTCACCAGGCAGAGAGAACAGTGGAAGCTACATATGGGTGAGCATGCAAATTTATATGACAATGTACATTTTCATTCAATCATAATTTAAAAAAAGTTAATTAGCAAATAATCCATTAAAACAAACAAGAAAAAGAAATGGTGGTCAGGACTAGACAGTTCCCACTGTCATCAAGTTGATTCTGACTCACAGTGGCTCTGTAGGACAGACTAGAACTATCCCAGGGAGCACATGGCGGATTTAAACTACCAGCATTTTTTTGGTTAGTAGCCGTAACACCCACTAAACTACCACAAGAACAAAGTTTTGCTTGTTTGTTTTTCCTGTAAATAAGAATTTTTAATTGTAGTGCAAAGTACAAAGCAGTGCTTGAAAGAAACCTAACTTTTTAGCTGCCCCAGAGTTAGCTCCCAACTCATGACAACCTCATGTGTTAGGAGTAGAATGGCTTCATAAGGTGTTCTTGTTTGTAACACCTAATACCAACAGCAATCTTTGCAGCAGATCACCAGGTCTTTTCTTACGCAAAGCTGCTGGGTGGACAGAAACTGCCAACTTTTAAGTTAGCAGAGATGTCAAACCACTTATGTGATGCTAGCTCCTTTTGAAATACATTAGCACATGTAACTAACTCTTACATAGTTGTTTGAAATTATTTTCCAACTGAACCATCATGGCTTTTTTTTTCCCTGACTCTATCAGATTGCCTCATTATCGTACTGGGGACATAAGTGGAGGTATGAGTCAGGATTAGATAGAGAGATCAGGGAGCCAAGGCCAGGGAGCCCAACATGTAGTATATAACCTAAAACTATCTTATGATGGAGCCTGAAATCAAAGGTAGATTTCCGGTCAGAAGCTCAGAAGAAGTGATGGAAAGCCCAGAACAGAAATCAGGGCAAACATAAGAAGCAAGTTAAGGGGCAATCAGAAACAAGGAAGCACTGACAGCCTCTCTAGACAAAGTTGTGAAATAAGCCAAGTTTATTCATAGTAATGCACTAGTTGACAGACTACTGTTGATAATGTTGGAAAGTAGTAGGGTTTTTGTTTTACTTTTTGGTTACAAAATGCACATGTTATCACCCAAAATATAAATGTGCCAGGTTCCCATTCTTGAGAAAAGTAATCCAGTAGAACTTGGGTGGCTCTGGTCATCCTTCTTTTGAATGCTCTTGAGGTCAGTCTGATGAAGAATACTGACTGAGACCTACATGTTTAAAATACAAGAATAATAATGTGCCCAGCCACTATTGGGTACTCAATAAATATCTGGAAAACCCACACATCCATAGTTTTGTTGCATTTTATAAAAAACCAAAAACCCTGGTTTTGTATTGTGATTCTAAAAAGATAAAAGGCAGGCTTTTTTTTTTTTTTTTAATGTGACTACTAGGTGCAAGTCAGCTGTTTCATCTGAGACTAAAAATTCCAACTGCTAGAAGAAAGACTAGTTGATACTGTAAGTGTGCCAAGCTCAGTGCTTTTGCAAATCTAGGGAATTAGGGAAGATTTTCCTAGAAAGTCATTCCTCTGAAGAGGTATACAGAAGAAAATCTGCTCTTTGTTATGTTTATTTAAAGAAGTGTTTCCCAAATTCTCAGACTGCAATTTAAAAGGTAATAAATAAATTATATGGAAAAATGACAGAATAGTGACTGGCGTATACAGTAGCCTAAATAGTTGAAATGGGACATTTTAAACAGAATTAACAACCAATAACTTAGGAGCCAACCAGAATATTGTTAAATTATTTTAAACCAGTTAAGCAGGTAAACTGTTTAGAAACAATTATATACCAGTGACTTAGCTTATGATATTTGTATGTGCCATGTAAACAAAATAATCAGATGAACTTACTGTTCCTCATTTATAACCTAACAGTTTCTTTTGGCTACACTTACCATTTTACCAACTCTGCTTTACTACTCTGAACTGATATCAGTGGATGATGTTAAGTGATTAAAATACCAAACATGTGGAAATTCTAACATTAAAAAATCAGATACAAAACTACATATATAAAAAACCAAAACTTGGTGCCATCATGTCAATTCTGACTCATAGTGACCCTATAGGACAGAGTAGCACTGCTCCACAGGGTTCCAAGGAGTTTTCAGGTGTCTGGTGGATTTGAACTTCCGACCTTCTGGTTAGCAGACGTAGCACTTAACCACCACACCAAGAAGTTTTCCCAATATGTATATGAGGAAATTTCATTTTAGCCATCCAAATATAATATCAGAAACCCCAATGCTACAGCTGCTAACCAAAAGGTCTGCAGTTCCAATCCACCAGACACTTCTTGGAAACTGTATGGGAAAGTTTTGCTGTGCTCTATAAGGTTGCTATGAATTGGAATTGACTCAGTGGCAATGGGTTTGTTGGAAACCCTGGTGGCACAGTGGTTAAGCACTGTGGCTACTAAGCAAGAAAGCTCAGCAGTTTAAATCTACCAGTCATTCCTTGGAAACTCTATGAGGCAGTTCTACTCTGTTCCTGTAGGGTAACTGTGTGTTGGAATTGACTGAATAGCCATGATTTTTGTTGTTGTTATTTCATTTTGTTGTGGTAATGTAATATCCATCCTCATAAAATGTTACTGCCAACTCATGCTACTAGGACCTACTATTAAAAAGAAATTAGTTCAACAACAACAAAAATAAAACAATTATTTTAAAAAGAGTAAAAAACACCATGATTGCTGACATGAATTCATAGGCAAATCAATAATGGATTTTATTAGAGGATACAGTCATGGCAATTGAACATAAGCAAATGAATTTAGAAATGTATTTCACCCTTAAAAAAGATAACAGCTGTTTCCAAGAATACTGTTTCATGATAATACTTGAAGTATCTGACAATTCAAAATCAACTCTACAGACATATCCAGACTCAGAATCCAGAGAACAGTCTCAATAGCTAACGAATGTGAATATCTCAGCTATGCTTTCAAATAATGTTAATTATACGCATAATATATGAAAGGCATTATGTTAGGCCCTTAGGGAGTATATAATCTAATGGGAAAGACAGAAGACAGTTAAACAGGTAATGAAAATACAATAATCATATCAGCTGACCCAAGCATGTAAGACCTTCCATGCAAGGTTGTTTTGAAAATTCTAGGTTATATATTCCATCAATTCTGAGACAACATAGGTTGTAAGAAGCACCGTAATTCTTGTATCAGTGAAAGAAAAAAAATGCTACTAATTAAGCAATGACATAATGCTTTCTCATTATTTAGAATTTCTCCACATAATATTGAACTATCTTGGTAACAGGAACAAAAGTGATGCAACTTTTTTTTTTTTAAAGAATTCTCCACTATTGTGTCTTGATATTTTCCTCCAAATTATTGACATCCATTATGTAATTATTAATACTGATCTCTTCTGATCTAACTAGAAGATGTTAATGGAAAGTTTTCAATCCACAACCATGACTTACACAGTTTCTTTAAATGTTTGTTTGGCTGAAATACAAACAGTTTCCAATTGTTTAGTTGTGCCACCAGAAATAACCACAAAGTTTGCATGATCAAACTGACTATCTGTGGAAAGAGATGAGAGAAAAATTCAATATCATCAATCAGGCTCTGCCAATTACCTTACAATAACATGCTGGGTGACAGCATTGTAAGCCTGGATTGTAAATCATATTCTTATTTTAGAGATGTTAAAATGTAAAGAAAGATACATCTTGGAATGAGTGAAATACTGCTCAGTACTGATAACTATTAAAATAAGTATTGTGGATTGAACCGTGTTTGTCAAAAATGTGTGTGGTGTTTGGCTGGGCCATGACTCCTGGTATTATGTGATTTTCCTCCATGTTGTACACCCTGCCTCTATGAAGTTAATGAGTCTGAATGAGCAACAGTTTTGCTGGTGGGGTGGGACTCAATGTCTAAGATTGTTTTGTGCCTTGAGGCTGTCTCCTGTCTTAAGATATAAAGGAAAAAAGCTAGCAGAGAGATTTGGGGACCTCATACCATTAAGAAAGAAAGCAGTGCCAGAAGCTGAGTACGTACTCAGAAGCTCCCAGTCCAGGAGAAGATTGATGATAAGAACCTTTTGTCAGAGCCAGCAGAGAAAGCCCACCCCAGATGCTGACACCCTGAATTTGAACTTTAGCTTAGTGGACTGTGACAAAATAAAATTTCTCTTTTTGAAGCCATCTACTGGTGGTATTTCTGTTAAAGCAGCACTAGATGACTCAAACAAGTATTATTAGAAGTATATCTACCGCACATCTGTCAGTTTGCTGTACTGTAGTGGCTTGTGTGTTGCTGGGATGCTGAAAGCTGTGCCACATGTATTCAAATATCAGCAGGGGCACTAATGTTGGACAAGTTTCAGCTGATCTTCCTGACCAAGTAGGATCTGACAGTCAACTTCTGAAAAAATTAGCCAGTGAAAACCTTGTGAATAGTAGTAGAACAATTTCTGATAATAGTACCGCAAGATGAGCCCCTCGGATTGGCACTCAGAAGATGAACAGGAAAGAGCTCTCTCAAACTCTCCACCTTAATGAGGTGGACAGAGTCAAGCTCTTGAGACCTTCATTTGCTGATGGGGCATGACTTAAAATGAGAAGAGCTGAAAACATCCATTAATAATTTGAAAAAAGAATGTATGAAGTATAAATCTAGGAAGTAGTCAAAAATGAAATGGAATGCATGTAGATGGAAAGTCTAAGCTGAAATGATCTTGTATTGGCCAGTTTGAATTGGACAAACATATATTCTACTACATGAGGAATTACAAACTGAAAAGGAGCAGCATTACATTCATCATCAAAAAGAATATTTCAAGAACTATCCTAACGTTGAACACTGTCAGTGATAGCATAAGACCCATACACCTACAAGGACGACCAATTAATGAAACTGTTATACAAATTTACACACCAACCACTAAGGCCAAAGATGGAGAAACTGAATATTTTCACAAGTTCTGTAGACTTAAATTGATTGAACTTGCAATGAAGATGCACTGATAATTACTGGTGATTATAATGTTAAAATTGGAAACAGAAGAATCTGTAGTTGGAAAATACAGTCTTTAATGATAGAACTTGTATTGCAAGATGGAATTTTGTATGACTCATGACTTATTCATTGCAAATATCTTTTTACAGCAACATAAACAATAACTGTACACTTGGACCTCACCAAATGGAAATGCAGGAATCAAATTGACTCTATATGTATATGAAAAGAGACAATGGAAAAGCTGAATATCAGTCAGAACAAGGCCAGGGGCTAAGTGCAGAATAGACCATCAATTGCTCGTATGCAAGTTGAAATGAAAGCTGAACAAAATTAAAACAAGTCCACAAGAACTAAAATACGGCCTTCAGTATATTCTACCAGAATTTGGAGATTATCTCAAGAATAGTTTTGGCACATTAAACACTAAAGACCAAAGACCAATGAGTTGGCAGATGACAACTCATACAACATCATACAAGAAGAAAGCAAAAGGTCATTAAAAAGGCAGGAAGGAAAGAAAAGACCAAACTGAATGTCAGACTCTGAAACTTGCTCTTGAACACAGAGCAGCTAACACAGATGGGAGAAATGACAAAGTGGAATATCTGAACAGAAGACTTCAAAGGGTATCTCAAGAAGACACAGTAAAGTATTATAATCTCCTGAGATCTGGAGTTAGAAAACTGAAAGGGAAGAACACACTCGTCATTTCTCAGGTTGAAATAACTAAAGAAAACATTCAAGCTTTAAGTTACAAATTTAAAGGATTCTGCAGACAAAATATTGAATGACACAGGAAACATTAAAGAAAATGGAAAGAATATGCAGAATGACTGTACCAAAAAGAATTGCTTGGGGGAGCAGACTTAAGATGACCAACTAGACACACGTCTCCTTAATTCCCTCTGAAAACTATGGCCTGGGTTGATAATTGAATGGAGCTTTCTGGACACCCAGTGAGCCCTAGGACATGGCATAGGGCTATCAATTTGGATTACATGCCACTAAACAGGAAACTTCCTCTCCCTTCACTAAACCCCACTCTTGCTGAATGGTCAGTTTGTGTGGGCTGAAGATAGTGGCACTTTTAACTTTTTTTCTTTTTGTTGGCTGGTAGGAAAGGGTTGGGCATGAGCCATCACCTACACTGAGCCACAGTGCTGAAGTGAACAGGATGTGCTGGAGCAGAGAGACAGTGTGTGGAACAGCCATGTTTTGAGAGCCTGGTGGTGGACTGAGGGCACCACAGCCCCTCCAACCTCACTTTTTGGAGCTTCACCATAGAGTCAGCTGTTTCGCTGCAAGAGGGGTGGCTCAACAGGGATGCCATCTTAGTAGGCTAGGAGGTAGAGTTAACCGACCAAAAGCTTCAGCAAAGGCTAATTCCCAGGCAAAGAGGCAGTGCCAGTCCAGGGAGCACTTTTCGAGCAGAAAAGCTGTGTTTTGCATAGTGTCGCCTTACGGGATGCACCCAGCAAGTGATGGCAGCAGCTCAGTAGCCTCTACCCACTATGAACTACACGATAGCATCTGGAGACAGATGAAGAGGTGCCTCTGTTGTCAGCCAGAAGGAGGAGCCTGCCACACCTGATGGCCTGGCTGATTCTGGAAGCTGTCAGATAGCTTATAGCTTTTTAAAATAAGACTGCTTGAAGAAATAACTGCTGTGCATCCCAGTGGCATCTCTTCCAGCCTTTACTGATCCACATCAGAGGATCTGATAATAGTCCCCAGTGACTCCATCAGTAGGACAGTGTCTTTGCCACCTAGGAGGTGAAGCCTACCACCCCAGAGAGTCCACTGGGGCTAGTGTACAGAGTACACAGAGGTGGCTGGTGACAACTCCCCCCTCACAAGTAAACTTCAGCTCCTGTTGAGGCAACACCAGAGAAGCTAAACACCCTCCAGATGTCCAAAAAGCAATAAACCATTGCCAAGAATTTAAAGAAAAAATCAAGCATGGCTCCACAAAACTTCCAAAATAAAGAATCAAAAAACTTCACAGATAAAAAAGGCTTTCCCAAACTATTGTAAGTTAAAGTGCAAAAGAATTATATAGACAACCCTCCTATAGATTAAACACAATACAGTAGACGATTTTGAAAAATTAAGCAAGCCATTCAAATTGATGGAACATGAACATTCTGAAATATGACAGATCAATAACAAACTTACATAATTAGACAATTAAGTTCAAAGCAAAAAGAGCAGAATTGACGAATTAGAAATCACACTTGGTGACCTTGAAGGTACACCTACTGACACCAGTATTTATAAGAAAAAATCAGAGAAAAGATATAAGAAAAATGAAGAAGCATTAAGAAACGTGTGGGACTCTATAAAGGAGAATAATCTATGATTAATTGGAGTTCCTGAACAGAAAGGGATACCCGAAAACACAAAGTATTGTTGTTGGGTTGCTAACAGAAAAATTCACTGAAATTATTAAAGAAGAGAACTTAGACATCGAAGATGTGTGTCAAATGCCACAAAACATAGCCCCCAAAAGAAAGACACCAAGACATATTATAATCAACCTTAATAAAATGAAACATAAGCAAAAGCCTTTAAAGGCAGAGAGTCTCAAACCAAAGCTAACATTCAGAGGGGAAGCCTTGTAGGCTTTCATCTGATTTCTTGGCAGAAACGATGTTGTCACGGAGGAAGTGGGATGACACATTCAAAGCCTTGAAGGAGAAAAATGTCCAGCTAAGAATTTTATATGCTTCAAAGCTGTCTCTCAAATATGAAGATGAAATTAAGATATTTGCAGATAAACAGAAGCTTGCAGGCTTTGTAAAAACCAAACTAAAACTACAAGAAATTCTGAAAGAAGCACTTTGCTTAGAAAAACAAAACCATTAAGTATATATTTAAGGAGGCAATGCAGGATGCAGCATCTGGAAACCTACTTAGTCAGGGACATCACACAACTCAGTCAAAGCTACAACATTAAAAGAAGAGAACTAGTGACCATATCACAAAAACTATGACACCATCACACTAAAAAAAGGGATATACTACAGTAGTTACAATCCTTTCAGATAGAGAGGAAGTTGAAAAAATACACAGAAGTTAAAATCGGGATTAAAATTAGAATACTAAGGGGGAACAGAGGGGTAACCACAAAGCACATGTTATATGCAACATATCAAAACAAGAAATATAATACAGGAGTCTCAACAAACATAAAAGCAACACCAAAAAAGATGAAAAGTCAACCCATAAAGAAAAATGACCCAAAACAGAATGTTAAGAGCAACATAGAAAACACCAACACAAAAATAAATGCATCAAAATGACAACACTAAACACATACATATCAATAATTACACTGAATGTAAACAGACTGAACACTCCAGTAAAGAGACGAGTAACATCTTGATCAAAAGACATGACCCATCTGTATGTTGCTTACAAGAAACTCACCTTAGACTTAAAGGTATGAACAAATTGAAAATTAAGGGATAGAATAATATATATCAAGCTAACAATATACAAAGAAGAACAACAGTGGTGATACTAATCTCAGATAAAACAGATTTTAATGTAAAATCCACCATCATGGACAAGGACAGTCACCGTTTGTTACTGAAAAGTTCAATACACAAGCAGGACTTAACAAATTAAATATTTATGCACCCGATACTAGAGCATCTAAATACATTGAACAAACACTGACTACATTGAAAAATGAGATCTATCACTCCATAATAATAGTTGGAGATTCCAACATTCCACTTTAAGTAATGGACAGATCTTCTACAGAAAAGCTCAGTAAACACACACAGAACACCTTCTGTGACAATTAGCCAATTAGACCTCATTGATATATACAGAACTCTTTGTCCATCAACAGGTAAGTACTTCTTTTCTAATGCACATTAAACATTTTCCAGAACACACCATGTGTTAGAACGTAACGCAAATCTCAACAAAATCAAAACCACCGAATTATTGTGACCCGTCTTCTCAGATCATAAAACCATAAAAGTCAAAGTCAACAACAGAAAAAAACATTAATAGAAATTGTAACTCATGGAAACTGAACAACACCTTGCTCAAAAAGCCATGGGTTATAGAAGAAATCAAGGATGAAATAGAGAAATTTATAGAATCAAATAAGAATGAAAACACATCTTACCAGAACCTATGGGATACAGCAAAAAGCAGTTCTCTTAGGTCAGGTTTTCTGTATAATTGCACACATCCAGAAGGAAGAAAGGACTCAAACCAAAGAATTAACCCTACATCTGGAACAAGTAGAAAGACAGCAACAGAGGAATCCCTCAGGCACCAGAAGAAAACAGATCAAAAAGATTAGGGCAGAACTAAACAAATAGCAGAACTAGTGAAAAAATTGAAAAGATCAAAAGCTGGTTTTTTGAAAAGATCAACAAAATTGACAAACCATTGGCTAAACTTACTAAAGAAAAACAGGAAAGGAAACAACTAACCCAAATAAGAAATTAAGATGGGAGATGTCACATCAGACCCAACTGAAATTGAAGGTATTATAACAGAATACTACAAAAGATTGTACTGTAACAGATTTGAAAACTTAGAGGAAATGGACAGATTCCTAGATTCACATCACCTACCAAAATTATCACTAGAAGGAGAACAGCTTAATAAACCCAACACAAAGAAAGAGATTGAAACAGTCATCCAAAAACTATCAACCAAGAAAACTCGTGGCCCAGATGGCTTCACCAGAGAGTTCTACTGAGCTTTTAAAGAAGAGTTAAGTACAGTACTATTGAGACTATTTCACAGCATAGAAAGAGATGGAATGCTCTCAAATTCATTCTGTGAAGCCAGCATAACCCTGATACCAAAGCCAAGGAAAGATCCTAACAAAAAGGAATACTAGACACCAATATCACTCATGAACCTGGATACAAAAATCTTCAAAATCCTAGCCAATAGAATTCAACATCATATCAAAACAATAACTCATCACAACCAAGTAAAATTATCCCTATTTGTAGATGATATGGTTGCATATTCAGAGAATCCTAAAGAATCCATAGGTAAGCTACTCATAGAAAAGTTTAGCAGATTGTAAGCGTAAGTACATCAGTAGGATTCCTTTATACCAACAAAGAGATTATTGAAGAAGAAATCACCAAATCAATACCATTTACTATAGCCCCCAAGAAGAAAAAACACCTAAGAATAAATCTAACTAGAGAAATAAGAGACCTATACAAAGAGAACTACAAGACCTTACTGCAAGAAACTAAGGGAGACTTACATAAATGGAGGAAACTACCCTGCTCATGGATAGGAAGACTTAAAATTCTGAAAATGTCTATTTTACCCAGAGCAATCTACATGTACAATACAGTCCCAATACAAATTACGGTAATATTTTTCAATGAGATGGAGAAACAAATCACCAACTTTCTTTGGAAAGGGAAGAAACCTTTGCTAACCAAAACACTACTGAAGAAGAGGAATACACAAGGAGGCCTCACACTACCCGAAATTAGAACCTATTACACTGGCACAGTAGTCAAAACAGCCTGGTAATAGTACAAAAAGAGACCAATAGAATAGAGTTGAAACTTGAGATATTAACAGTTGATATTCAACAAAGGTCCTAAGATTGTAAATTCAGGTAATAACAGACTCTTTAACAAATGGTGCTGGCAAAATTGGGTATCCATTTGCAAAAGAACCGAAACAAGACCCACATCTCACGCCTTACACGAAAGCTAACTCGAATTGGATAAAAGACCTAAACATCAAACCTAAATCAATGAAGATCATGCAAGAAAAAAGGTCAACAATGGAAGTTTTAATACACACTTCAGACAGTCTTCGAAATCTGACAAAGTGTGATCAACAATAGAGAAAATAGATAAATGGGAACTATGAAGAATCGAACACTTTTATCAAAAGAGTTAAAAGACCACCTACAGAATGGGAAAAAATATTTGGCAACTATATGTCAGATTGACATCTGATCTCCATAATCTACGAGGTACTGCAAAATATCAGCAAGGAAAAGGTAATTAACCCAGTTAAGCAATGGACAAAAGAAATGGCCAGACACTTCACTAAAAGGGACATCTAGGCAGCCAAAAAATGAATGAGGAAATGCTCATGATCATTAGCTATTCAAAAAATCCAAATCAAAATGACAGTTAGATACTATCTCACTCCAACAAGGTTGGCCATGATCACCAAAACACAAAACAACCAATGTTGGCAAGATTTTGGAGAGACCAGAACTCTCCTACACTGCTGATGGGATCACAAAATGGTACAACCTCTTTGGAAAGCAATCTGGCACTTCTTTAAAAAGCTAGAAATAGATATACCATTTGACTCAGTAATCTCACTGCTTAGAATGTATACTACAGATTCAAGGGCAGTCATGCAGACAGATACATGCACACAAATGTTTATTGCAGCACAGTCCACAATAGCAAAAAGATGGAATCAACCCAGATGCCCAACAACAGATGAATGACTAAACAAACTATGCTACATGTACTCAGTGGGACACTGTGCAATGATAAAGAACAATGATGATTTTAGGAAGCATCTCATAACCTGGTTTCAGTTGGAAGACATTAGGTTAAGTGAAATTAGTGATCAGCACAAGGACAAATATTGTATGAGACCCCTACTATAAGGATTTAAAAACAGACTCATGTACAGCAGAAAAGACTCTTTGATGGCTGCAAGGGAGGGAATGGTGGGAGAGTGTTGCTCATAGATTAGATAGTTGATAGAAATTTGATTAGGTGAAAGCAGAGGCAGCACACGGTAGAAAGAGGATCAGCTTAACTGGACTCCACAACATAAACTGAAAACTCTTCTAATCTTAACCCAATATTGCAAAGATAGAGTAGCAGGGGCAGGGTTCTGGAGGCCATGCTCTCAAGGAACATCAAGTCCAATTGGCATAACTAGCCTGTTGCTAAGAGAATCTTCTCTACCCCATATTGGTGAGTGATGTCTGGGATCTTAAAAGCTAGTTAGTTGCCATCTGAGGTACACTAAATGCTCCCAACTCAGCCAGAACAGATGATCACCAAGGACAACAAAGATATGAAGGAAAAAGGGCCCAGAAGACGGGAGGTCCCATGTGAATCTGTGACTGTATCAACATGTGACCAGAAGAAGTAGAGGATGTTCAGCCACCACCAAAGACAGTGATGACAGGTCACACAATGTTGAGTCCCAGTAGCAACACTAGAAAAAGGGGAGTGTACCTCAAGAACTCCAATTAAAGACCACAATTTATGGTCTGATGGCCTGCAGGGTCCCCTGGGAGCATGACCCCTGGACCTGCTGCTGTCCCTGACCAGAAAACATTACTGAGGCCAACTCTCTGGATGGGAATGGACTGGACTTGAGGAAACAATGTAACCATAGGGTGTGTTCACTTTATGGTTCTATATGTCTATAAGATGCTGTCCTACTGGCATCATACTAGAAGGGAGAGGAGGGGATGGAGAGGAGTGGATAGGAGATTATTCAGACAATATGACATGTACAAAAAGGAGGATTGTGCTGTCACCAGGCAAGGAGAGCAGAAGAAGCTGCAGATAGGCAGGTGTGCAAATTTAATTTGGATTGTATACTTCCACTCAGTCACAATAAAAAAAAAAGATAAATAAATTTACATAATAAGTAAACACTGACCATCGAGAAGCTCAGTGAGCTTCCTGTAGGATATACGCTGAAATAAAGAATCACCGAGGCATATCACAATCACACTTCCCAAAACTACAGTCAAAGAAAGAATCTTGATAGCAGTTCAACACACTTACAGACATGGTAACCATATGAGGTAGCTGTGAGTTGGAATCTATTCAACAGCAGTAGTTTTTATTTTTTGAGAGCCTTTGTGATTGAGGTAGAGTAAGTAAGCATGAATGAGAGCTATACGAAATGAGGTCCAAGAAGTAGTAGATGAACCAGTTCATGTAGGATCTTCCTGGTCATGAATGATCTGTGGCTTGTAAGATGAGAGAGATGGAAAGCCACTGGGGAGTTTTGAGCAGATGGTTACATGATAGGATAATTTTGTATGTAGGAAAGAATGAAAGGGAGAATAGTCAAGAAGTTATCACAGGAGGTGGGGCCAAGATGGAAGGCTAGGCACATGTCTCCTTGATTACCTATGAGAAAGAAGACCTAGAATGATAATTGAACAGAGTAGTGTGGACATACTGGGAGCCCTGAGATTTGCCCTTGTCAAATTGGAATAAGCATCAGTAAGAGTGAAACTACCTCTGTCAAAGACAAGAGAGCAGCAAACTGAGTCCTGCTTCTGCTGATACATCGTTCAGGAGGACAGCAGGCACTGACACTTTCTTTGTTACGGGGAAGTGGAGTCTGGGCAAGAGTAAACTAATATACTGAACTGCAGTGCTTAAGGAAACAATGTATAATGCAGCAGAGAGACTATGCTTGGGATAGCCACATATTGAGACCCTGGATGCCAGTGGAGGGCACCAGTGCCCCTCCACCCTCTCTTCTCTAGATGTGCCATAGGTTCTGCTGACTTATGGCAAGAAGGCCAGCTTGGGTAGGATGACACCTTAGTCAGCTGAGAGGCTGAGTCAGCCAAACTGAGGCCTCTCATGCAGAGCAGCAGTCCTTGACTGGATAGTGCCTTTCCAGCAGAAAAACTGTATTTAAGATGATCATCCCTTGAGTTACAGGTGGAGCCTGACAGATGCAGATGACAAAGCCCTAATCCCTCTCTTCTTGGAGCCACATGTCATAGCATGTGGGGACAGCCTGTGAGGTGCTTTAGTTGTGAGCCAGAAGGTGGGGCCTGCCACACCTGAGGGCCTGACTAATTTTGGCAGCTGATGGACAGCTCCTCGCTCAGCAGTAAAGCATCTTTTTAAAATAAGACCGGCTGCTGAGTGGGGTGGTAACGTATCTGCCACCTTTCACTGATCTACATCATCACCTTCAGCTGACAGCCCACCACTGACTCCATAAGTAAGGCACCACCATTGCCAGTCAGGAGGTGAGCTTGCCACCCCTGAGGGCCCAGCTGCTTTCAGTGGATGCTGTACAGCACCACTCTCAGCAAAGAAACAATTTTTAAGCTAAACTCATCTAAGAGCGCACAGGTCCTGAGCAGCCAAGTGGGATGGCATCCTTGTTTCTTCCATTCCCTGAGCTACACTGTAGGCTCAACTGGAGTAACAAAAGACAGTTGCCACAAGTAACTGCCACCTTTAGCAGCCAGGAGGTGAGGTCTGCCACCCTAGAGAGTACACCTGGGGCCAGCTGCTAGAGAACACAGAGGCAGCTGGTGACCAAATCTGGTAGTGCCCTTACTCTACTCTTAAAACTATGCCTCAGCTCCTGTTGATGTAACACCAGAGAAACAAAATAGCTTCTTGATGGCTCGAAGATGTCAATAACTATCTAACCATTTAAAGAAACGGTCCACCATGGCTCCGGAAAACTCCTAAAATAAAGAATCAAATGCCTTCCAAGATGAAGAAGGCTTACTGAAATTATCAGAGGTCAAGTACAAAAGAATTATGTATAGAGCCCTCCTAGAGATTAAACAAAATGCATCAGAATAAGAAGAAAAATTAAGTAAGCTATTTGAACTGATGGAACATCAAAGATCTGAAATCCAGCAGGTCAGTAATAAAATTACAGAATTGGACAATTCAATCCAAAGCTAAAAGAGAAGAATTCAGGAGACAGAAACCAGAGTTACTGAGGTTGAGGATAGAGCAACTGACATCAACATTTATGAGGAGAAACCAGAGAAAATAAATAAAAATGAAGACGCATTAAGAAAAATGTGGGACTATATTAGGAGGCATAATCTATGAATAATTGGAGTTCCTGAACAGGAATGGGTAGCTGAAAACACAGAGAGTATTGTTGTAGAGGTGCTGATGGAAATCTTGCCTGAAATTATGAAAGAAGAGAACATAGGTGTCCAAGATGCTTATCCAACACTACAAACACTAGCTCTCAAAACAAAGACACCAAGACATGTTATTATCAAGCTTAATAAAATGAAACATAAACAGAGGTGATTAAAGGGAGAAAGGCTCAAAGCAAAGCTTGAACTAATGGAAGCCCTGTAGGCTTTCATCTTACTTCTCAGCAGAAATGATATTGGCAAGAAGGCAGTGAGATGACATATTCAAAGCCTTGAAGGGGAAAAACCTCCAACTACAAATTATACATCCTGCAAAATTGTCTCTCAAGTATGAAGAAGAAATTAAGACATTTTCAGATAAACAGAAGCTTAGAGACTTTATAAAAAGCAAACCAAAACTACAAGAGATACTGAAAGAAGCTCTTTGTTTAGAAAACCAGAAACATCAATTGTATAGCTAAGGAGGCAATGCAGGATACAGCATCCAGAATCCTACTCAGTTAGGGAAGTCACAAAGCTAAATCAAAGCTAAAATATTAACAGAAGGTAACCAGTGTGTTTAACACAAAAACTATGACACCATCATGCTTAAAAAGGGATATATTATACTAGGTACAATGCTTTCAGATGGAGAGGAAATTAAAAAGATATGCAAAAGTTAAAGTTTGCTTTAAACTTAGATTAGTAAGTGGACCATAGGAGAAGACACAAAACAAAATAACAATGCTACATATCTAAACAAGAAACATAATACAGGACTCTCAATAAACACAAAACCAACACTGAAAAAGATAAAAAGTCAACCTATAAAGAATGATGACCCCAAACAGAATACTAACAGCAACATAGGAAATATCAACAACACAACAATAAATATATCAAAATGATAGCACTAAACACATACCCATCAACAATTACGATAAATGGACTGAATGCTCCAATAAAGAGACAGTGAGTGAGAGCCTGGATCAAACGACATGACCCATCTATACATTGCTTATGAGAAACACACCTTAGACTCAAAGATATGAACAAACTGAAAATTGATGGAAAAATACATACCAAACCAACAACATATAAAGAACAGCAGGAGTGGCAATAGATAAAATAGACTTTAATGTAAAATCCACCGTTGCAGACAAGGATGGTCACTATTTATTGCTGAAAGGTTCAATACATAAGCAGGACATAATAATATTAAAAGTTTATGCATCCAATACCAGAGCATCTAAATACATCGAAAAACACTGATGACACTGAAGTCTGAGATAGATTACTCCACAATAATGGTTGGAGTCTTCAACACTCTACTTTCAACAATGGACAGATCATCCAGAAAAAAATCTCAGTAAAGATACAGAAGATGTTACCGTGACAATTAACCAATGAGACCTCATCGACAAATATAGAACATTTTACCCATCGACAAATAAATACACCTTCTTCTGTAAAGCACATGGAACATTTTACAGAATAAACCATGTGTTGGGACGTAAAGCAAGTCTCAACAAAACACAAAACATTAAATTATTGCAAAACCACTTCTAGGACTATAAAGCCATAAAAGTTGAAACCAATATTGGAAAATAGAAATTTATGGATTCAAATGAGAATGAAAACACACCCTACCAGAACCTATAGGATGCAGCACAAGCAGTGCTCAGAGGTCAGTTTATCTCTATAAATGCACACATCTGAAATGAAGAAAGGACTCAAGCCAAAGGAATAATCCTACAGAAAGAGAGCAACAGAGGAACCCCTTAGACACCAGAGGAAAACAGATAATAAAGATTACAGCAGAACTAAATCAATTAAAGAATAGAAGAACAATTGAAAAAATTAACAAAACCAAAAGCTGGGTCTTTGAAAAGATCAACAAAATTGATAAACCATTGGCTAAACTTCCAAGAGAAAAACAGGAGAGGAAACAAGTAACCCAAATAAGAAATGAGATGGGAGACGTCACAAGGGACCCAACTGAAATCAAAAGTGTCAGAATACTACGAAAAACTGTATTCCAACAGATTTGAACACCTAGAGGAAATAGACAAATTTATAGACTCATATCACCTACCAAACTTATCACGAGGAGAAGGAAACCAACTTAATAAAGTCATCACAAAGAAAGAGATCAAAAAAGTCATCATGAAACTACCAACCAAAACAAGTCCTGCCCAGATGGCTTTGCTAGAAAATTCTGCCAAACTTTTAGAAAAGAGTTAACTCCAGTACTGCTGAGACTATTTCACAGCATAGAATGGGATAGAATACTCCCAAATTCATTCTATGAAGCCAACATAACCCTGATACCAAAGCCAAGGAAAGATCCCACAAAAAAAGAAAGTTACACACAAACATCACTCATGAACCTAGATGCAAAAAGCTTTAACAAAATCCTAGCCAATAGAATTCAACAACATATCAAAAAAATAATTCATCGTGACTAAGTTAGATTCATACCAGGGATGCAAGTCTGGTTCACCATCAAAAAAACAATTAATGTGATCAACCACATAAACAACACAAGGGATAAGAATCACCTGATTTTGTTAATTGATGCAGAAAAGGCATTAGACAAAGTCCAACACCAATTCATGCTAAAAGCTCTCAGCAAAACAGGAATAGAGGGGAAATTCCTGAACACAATGTGGGCATCTATGCAAAGTCAACCATGTACATCATCCTGAATGGAGAGAGGCTGAAAGAATTCTGCTTAAGAACGGGAACTAGACAAGGATGCCCACTCACCACTTCTATTCAACATCATACTGAAAGTTCTAACCAGAGTAATTAGACAAGACAAAGAAATAAAGAACATCTGCAATGGCAAAGAAGAAATAAAAATCTCCCTGTTTGTAGATGATATGATTGTATATTCTGACCTCTAGGACTACCATGAGCCAGATCCAACTCTATGGCAGTGAGTTTTGGGGTTAGGGTCACTGTGAGTCAGACCCGACTCAACGTCAGTGGTTTCTTTTTGGGTTATGACTGTGTATGCAGAAAGTCCTAAAGAATCTGTAATTTAACTACTGGAAGTAATGAAAAATTCAGTGAAGTATCAGGATATAGGAAACACTGATAGTGTAGTGGGTTAAGTGCCACAGCTGCTATCTGAAAGGTGGGCAGTTCAAATCTGCCAGATGCTCCTTGGAAACTCTATGGAGCAGTTCTACACTGATCTCTATGGTCACTGTGAGTTGGACCCAACTTGATGGCAGTGAGTTTGGTTTCTTTTTAATCATGATGTAAGATAAACATAAGTAAATCAGTAGGATTCCTTTATACCAACAAAGAGATCACCAAAGAAAAAATCACCAAATCAGTACCATGTACTATAGCCCTGAAGAAGATAAAACACGTAGGAATAAATCTAATGAGAAAAATAAGAGACCTACACAAAGGTAACTATAAGACCTTACTGTTAGAAGACAAAAGAGACTTACATAAATGGAGAAATATACGCTGTTCAGGGATAGGAGGACTTAACATTGTGAAAACGTCTGTTTTACCCAAAACAATCTAGTTATACAATGCAATCCCAATACAAACTTCAGTGACATTTTTTAATGAGATGGACAAATAAATAACTTTATTTGGAAAGGGAAGAAACCCCAGATAAGGAAAGCACTACTGAAGAACAGGAACACAATGGGAGGCCTCACACTACCTGACTTTAGAACCTATTATACTGACACAGTAGTCAAAATAGCCTGGTACTTGTTCAAAAAGAGGCATATAGACCAATGGAACAAAGTTGAGACCCCAGAAACATCACCATCATCTATGAACAATTGATATTTGACAAAGGCCCTAAGATTGTAAACTGGGGTAAAAATACTCTGTTTAACAAATGGTGTTGGCAAAATTGGATACCCACCTGCAGAAAACTGAAACAAGACCCATATCTCACATATTACACAAAAACTAACTCAAGTTGGATCAAAGACCTAAATATCAAACTTAAAATGATAAAGATCATGCAAGAAAAATTAGGGTCAAAAATGGAAGTCTAATACATGATTTAGACAATACTAGGTACTATAGCCCTCAAGAAGGTAAAATACCTAAGAATAAATCTAACAAGAGAAATAAAAGACTTACACAAAGGGAGATCTTATTGCAAGAAGCCAAAAAACTGACAAAGCATGAACAACAAAAGAGAATATAGATAAATGGGACCTCCTAAGAATCAAATGCCTTTGCTCATCCAAAGATTTTATCAAAAGAGTAAAAGACCACCTACATGTTGGGAAAAAAATTTTGCAACTACATGTGGGACTGATGTCTGATCTCCATGATCTACAAGATGCTGGAAAATAACAAAAAAAGGTAAACAACCCAATTAAATGATGGGCAAAGGAGATGGAGAGACACTTCACCAAAGAGGATGTCCAGGCAGCCAAAAGACACATCAGGAAATGCTCATGATTATTAAGTATCAGAGAAATCCCAATCAAAATTACAGTAAGATACCATCTTACCCCAGCAGGGTTGAACATAATCCCCAAAACACAAAACAACAAATGCTGGAGAGGCTGTGGAGAGATGGGAACTCTCCTACACTGCTGGTGGGATTGCAAAATAGTATAACCTCTTTGAAAGCAATTTGGAGCTCCCTTTAAAAGCTGGAAATAGGTATACCGTTTGATCCAGTAACCCTGCTGCTCAGAATATATCCTACAGAAACAAAAGCTGTCACATGAACAGATACATGCACACGAATGTTTATTGCAGCACGGTCCACAATAATAAAATGATGGAATCATCCTAGGGGTCCATCAACAAATGAATGGATAAAAAAACTACGGTACTTATACTCAATGGAACACTTGCAATGATAAAGAACAAAGATTATTTTAGAAAGCACCTCATAACTTGTTCTCAACTGGAAGACATTATACTGAGTGAAGTAAATCAGTGGCAAAGGGACAAATATTGTATGAGACCCCTAATATAAGCACTAAAAATAGACTTACATACAGAAGAAAAGACTTCGACAGCTGCAAGTGTGGGGAGGAAAGGAGAGAGTTGGTCATAGATTATGTAGTTGATGGAAATTTCATTAGGTAAAAGCAGTGACAGCACACAGTAGAAAGTAAATCAACTTAACTGGACTTCACCATAAACTCAAAACTTTTCTAATCTCACCCCAGTATTGCAAGGACAGAGCAGCAGGGGTAGGGTTTGGGAACCATGCTTTCAGGGGGCATTCAGGCCAGTTGGCATAACTAGCCTGTTGCTAATAGAGTCTTGCCAAGCCAAGCCAAGTGCTGTCGAGTTGGATCCGACTCATGGCAACCCTAGGGCCAGGGAGTCTTATGAACTCCATATTGGTGAGTGGTGTCTGGAGTCTTAAAAGCTAGCAAGCTGCCATCTAAGTTACACCAAATGGTCCCAACTCATCCAGTATAGATGATTATGGAGAGCAACAAAGACATGAGGTAAAAAGAGCCCAGGAGATCGAAGGATTCATATGAATGGGAGACTGTATCAACATGTGACCAGAAGAATCAGACGGTGACCGGCCACCACCGTAGATGGCTGTGATGGGGCACACAAGGTTAAGTCCCTGTGGCAACATGAGAAAAAGAGGGGTGCACCTCAAGAACTCTATTAAAAGGCCACAATTGGTGGTCCAATGTCCTGGGGGATCCCCTGGGACTGTGGCCCCTAGATCTGCTGCTGCCCCTGTCTAGAAAACACTACTGAGGTCAACTCTTCAGACAAAAATAGGCAGGACTCGGAGACACAATGTGACCATATGATGTGTGTACTTTATGGATCTAGGCAGGATGCTATCCTACTGGTCTCTGTGTAGGTGGGAGAAAAGAGTGTAGAGGAGGGGACAGGAGATTCTTAAGAGGCTACGGCAAGCATAGAATGAAAAGGAAGAGTGTGCTGTCACTGGACAAGCAGAGCAGAAGCATCTGCGTATAGGTGGGCATGCAAAATTAAGTTGGATTGTATATTTTCACTTAATTACATTTTTTAAAAAAGGAAAGAAAGAAAAATAAATAAATAATGCCAGAGATCACATGATAGAATTTTGCAAGATTAATGACTTTTTCACTGCAAATGTCTTTTTAAACCAGTACTAATGGTGACTGTGCACATGGACCTCACTTGATGGAATACACAGGAACCAAACTGACTGCATCTGTAGGAAAAGATGATGGAAAAGCTCCATGTCAGCAGTCAGAACAAGACCAAGTGTTGACTGTGGCAGAGATCATAAATTGCTCATATGCAAATGCAAACCGAAATTGAAGAAAATTAGGACAAGTCCACATGAGCCAAAGTATGACCTAGAGTATATCCCTCCTGAGTTTAAAGACCATCTCTAGAACAGATTTGATGTGTTGACCACTAAAGATTTAAGACCAGATGAATTGTGGAATGACATCAAAGATGTCATCCATGAAGAGAGTAAGAGGTCATTAAAACTACAGGAAAGAAAGAAATGACCAAACTGGATGTCAGAAGAGGCTCTGAAACTTGCTCTCGAATGTCAAGCCACTAAAGCAAAAGGAAGCAATGGCAGAGTAAAAGACCGAAACAGAAGATTTCAAAGAGCAGCGTGAGAAGATAAAATAAAGTATTACAATGACATGTGCAAAGAGCTGGATATGGAAAATCAGAAGAGAAGAACACGTCTGCATTTCTCAAGCTGAAACAACTGAAGAAAACATTCAAGCCTCAAGTTGCAGTAGTGAAAGATTCTACAGGAGAAGTGTTACATGACTTAGTGAGCAGCAAAAGAAGATGGAAGGAATACAGAGTCATTATACCAGGAAGAACGAGTCAATATTCTGCCATTTGAAGAAGTACCATATGGTCAGGACCCTATGGTACTGAAGGAAGAAGTTGAAGCTGCACTGAAGGCATTGGCAAAAAACAAAGCTCCAGGAATTGGTGGAATATCAACCGATATGTTTTAACAACAGATGCAGTGCTGGAAGTGCTCACTCATCTATGCTAAGAAATTTGAAGAACAGCTACCTGGACAATCGACTGGAAGAGATCCATATTTATGCCCATTCCAAAGAAGAGTGATCCAACTGGATGCGAAAATTACTGAACAATAACATTAATATCACATGCAAGCAAAATTTTGCTCAAGATCGTTTAAAAGCAACTGCAGCAGTATAATTGGCCACGAATTGCTAGAAATTCAATCTGGATTAAGAAGAGCACGTAGAACTAGAGATATCATTGCTGATATTAAATGAATCTTGGCTGAAAACAGAGAATACCAGAAAGATGTTTAGCTGTGTTTCATTGACTATACAAAGGCATTCAGCTGTTTGGATGGTAATAAATTATGGCTAACGTTGTGGAGAGTGGGAATTCCAGAACATTTAATTGTGCTCCTAAGGAATCTGTATATGGATCTTGAGGCAGTTGTGTGAACAGAATAAGGGGATACCGTAAGGTTTAAAGTCAGGAAAGGTGCGTACCAGTATTTTATCCTTTCACCACACATTATCAGTCTGTATGCTGGTCAAATAATCTGAGAAACTGGGTTATACAAAGAAGAACAAGGCATCAGGATTGGAGGATGACTTGTTAACAACCTGCTTTATGCAGACAACACCACCCTACTTGATGGAAGTGAAGATTTAAAACACTGATGAAGATCAAGGACTAGAGAGTTCAGTATGGATTGCACCTCAGTAGCAAGAAAACAAAAACCCTCAGCTGGACCAGTAAGCAACATTGTGATAAATGGAGAAAGAACTGAGGTTGTCAAGGATTTCATTTTACTTCAACACTCATGGAAGCAGCAGTCAAGAAATCAAAAGACACATTGCATTGGCAAAATCTGCTGCAAAGGATATGTTTAAGGTACTGAGAATAAATATGTCACCCTGAATACTAAAGTGTGCCCAACCCAAGCCATGGTTTTCTCAATTGCATCATATGTGTGCAAAAGCTGGGCTATGAACAAAAAAGACAGAAGAAGAATTGATGCCTTTGAATTGTGGTTTTGAGAAGAATGTTGAAAATGTTCTGAAGAAGTACAACCAGAAATATTCCTTAGAAGCAAAGATGGCAAGATTGCCTCTTACATACTTTGGACATATTGTCAGGAAGGATCAGTCCCTGGAGAAGGACATCATGCTTCGTAGAGTTGGAGGGTCAACAAAAAAAGAGGAAGACCCTCAACGAGTTGGGTTGACACAATGGTCACAACAATGGACGTAATCATAAAAATGATATGGACAAGGCACAAGACCAGGCGGTGTTTCCTTCTGTTGTGCATACGGTTGCTATCAGGTGGAACCGACTCAATGGCACCTAACAACAAGTAGGATAAGAAAGCAGATCCTCTTGGCTCTTGATGAGATTGTAGCGGACAGGTGTCCAACCTCTAGGAGCTTCAACAAGCATCCTTGTAATTGTTCAGAGCTTTGGGTCAGGAGCCTGGTGGGAAGCAACACACACAATCAAATGGGATGTGTGAAGAAAATAAACATTTGATGTTCTGGTTGTGCCAAGCACTCTGGTAGGCTTTCCAGGTTCATTTAATCTTCTAACAAGATTACTTTTCCTCCCCACTCTTTTGGAAAAGGACCATGTAATATTAACTAGGTTCTTGGGTGGCATAAATGGTTTTCTCTTGGGTACTAACCTAAAACCAGTTTGAACCCACCTAGCAGGGCTATGGAAGAAAGGCCTGACTATTTGCTTCCATAAAGATTGCAGCCAAGAAAATGCTGTGGAGCAGTTTTATTCTAGAACCCATGGGGTCATCATGAATTGGAACCAACTCACTGTCAGATGGTGAATTAAAGAATCACCGTCTTCTATGGACCTGAATCAATTGAGAGCTCATCCTCTGCCTCTCCCTCCCACCTCTGATAATCATTAATAATCTTTGGTTTCTATGTATATGCTTACTTTGCATGACTGAGATTATATAGTGTTTGTTCTTGTGCAACTGACTTATTTTGGTCAGCATAAATGTTTTCAAGGTTCATGCTGCGGCATGCATCAGACTTTCATTTCTCTTCAAGGCTGCATAATACACTGCTGTGTGCATGTGCTGCATTTTCCTTATGCATTAGTCTGTTGATAGATATGTTAGTTTTTTTTTTTTAACTTTTGGCTGTTGTGAAAAGAGCTTCAATGAACATTGTGTGTGAGTTTTCTGTTCCTATGCCTGCCTCCATTTTTTCTGGGTACATACCTAAGGCTGGGGTTGCTAGGTCATATGGTAGCTCTACGTTCAAATTTTTGAGGAACTGTCAAACAGTGTTCATTCCCACCAGCAACAGATGAGTGTTCCAGTTTCTCCACAAACTCACAAACACTTGTCATTTTCCTTTTTTTGATTGCTGTCATTCTAATAGGGATAAGATGGTATTTCATTATATTTTAATTTATATCTCTCTCATGGCTAATCCGACTCAACGGCACTTGGCTGGCTTGGCAATGGCTAATGGCATTCATCGTCCTTTTATGTGTTTGTTGGCCATTTCGGTATCTTTGGTGAACTGTCCAAGTCCATTGCCCATTTTGTTTGATTAGGGTTTTTGTATTTTTGTTGTATAAGTTTTGTATATATTTTGGAATTATATATATATAGATAGATAGATGGATATAGGAATTAGGCTGTTATCTGATAGACAGGCCCCAGAATTTTTCTCCCAATCTGTAGATCATCTTTTCAACCTTGATTGTTGAAAACAATCATTTCTTTAACCAATTGTCATTTAGGACAATGGTCAATAGTTTATGAAGGAGTCCTGTTTCAAAAATTTTAAACATAAATTACCTTTTATTTTCCCCTTTATGTTTTCTGACTGGGAAAATATTTGTTATATTTAATTATCATTAAATTATGTAGTTTACCATAACAAACAAAGTATGTTCAAACTGATGACATGTTAAGAAAATACATCTGTTGAATCATTCAAATTTTACCACAAGTACTTATTTATACTATTTATACATTGTGAAGGACATTGACCTTTTTGGGGGATTGTTAGATTTCCGATTTTTCTCTCACAAATTTGTAACTTCCTATAGTCATTTCCCTTGGAATGACAATGCTAAAAATTTTATCTAAGATATTCAATTTTGTGAAGCAGCCATAAGAAACAAATATGATTTTATAAAAAACTAAACTATTTTTCACACACAAAAATACAAAATGTTAGCAGAATTTCATAGATATAAAACCATCTAATGCTAACATTTGACTCATACATGTGATGCACCATATACCGTCAAATCCCGTGATAAAACAGGAAGTTGATATAATCAATATTTTGTTATACTGGACATGTATTGCCCCTAGGGTCGCCATGAGTTGGACTTGACTTAACAGCACTTGGCTGGCTGGCTGGATATGTATTATATAAATTGCTTGAGAATGAGTGGGCAAAAATTTGTTTAAGGCCTCCGTGTACAAATTTTCTTTCAAATGAACTAAATATGAGAGCTGTGTGTATCTAGCAATTTAATAAATCCTTTTATGAAGAAATACTTGCTTGGTGTTTTATAAATACCTCTCACAATATTTATAATACTTCTGAGTGCTTTTGATACCAGTAAGGGGAATCACATGAAATATTGAGAAAGAGAAAGTGTCCCATGCAGGAATTACAGAACCATCATTCAAACCCCATTCTTGCTCTAATGTCTATGCTAATTCTTCATTCCATGTGCTAATAATATAATGGACTCACGATTTAGCTTTTTTAGTTTTTCATGTAGCAATTTTGTGACCTTTATGTCAATAAATGTATTATGGTTTTTATTTTCAGTTTTGTGAAGTGTAATTTTTTATTCAGGTTTTTCAAAATAGATTCAGGGCAATACAAGCAATGTGATATGAAGACATGAGTGATAAGGTGATGAAGTGAATCAGTTGATAAAGTTCAAACTCAAACTTTTTCCCTTGATTGTAGGATTTGTCTTTTTTCCTTTCTTCTAAATTACTAAAACACTTGACTCAGTTATCAAATGAATTTTGTATATATATAATTTCAAATTGCGGTTTTTATCTACCTTAGTTCCACCAGGAGGCTTGTGCATGTTTTTTTCTTTCCAAATTTTCCGTATTTTTTTCTTTGCTTAGATTTATCCGATCATTTATATTTAAGTTTGTGTCTTTCTTTAAATTACTTCCGTTAACCTAATTCCACCTTTTCCAGCTCTACTGCCACCCAACCCTGATTTAGCCTCTATCCTGCTCTTACCTATAGTGATTGTGTCAATATTGTGATTTCATTGACAGCATCCTCATTGCTGGAAGTCAGGTTTGGTTGTAAAGGAGAATTTCTTCATGGTGACTATCTTTACAAGTAACTATAATCAGACACACGTTTAATTCTTTCAGCTGTTTTTACAAACTTCTTAGCCGTTCAGACACTACCTTTTTAACTTTTGTCTTTACTCCTTGTTTATTTTTCCTCTCTTTCTAGTTTTTCTCCATTTCCATTCCAGAATCTTTTTAATACCCTATTGGTTTCATTTATTCAATTTCTGCATTAACAGAATGTCTGCTCTTTTCAGTAAACTTAAATTTGTTTCTCAGGGCTACTGTGTGTCTTTCATGGTTTTGCTGGTATAGTTCTTCCTCTATTTCTGTATCACCTTCACTCCCAGTGCCATCTTCTGCACCTTTGTTCCCCAGCCAAACTCACGCTCGCTATTCCAGACCCATTTTAAAACCTGCTCCCACCCTCCAGCAGAAAGGTGTTTCTCTCTCAGGCCCTGACAGCACTCCTCAGACCGAGTGCCTAGCAGAGCCTGGGACTGGGACGTACTCACCACACCGCAGGGTCAAATGTTTATTAAATGTTAGTCAAATGCCTTATTCCAAACTCCCAGTCCAACTTACCTTAACTTTTTGAGTAAAACTATTGTCTTACAGTAATACAATTTTTTTTTTCCTGACCATTTTATTTTTTGTTGTTGCTCACTCTAATTTCAGCCTGTTGCCTCTTTGGCAAATATAAAAATTTTTATAGTGAAGGTGCCCATTATTTTTCTCACTAAGGTATTTGACAAGGTCTTTTTGATACTCTAGAAAGTATTGTTTTCTGTTTCATTGAGAACTCTGACACCTGTTAGCTGCTGAAATCTGGTAGTTTGCTGCTTTCCACAAGTCAGGCTAAGTAAACTCTCCTAGCAGTCAGTGACCAGAAATCCCAGTTGCAGGGTAATGTTGTATGCCTTCTCAGTGATCTCACTTACGTGGAGTAAGGATATGTAGAAACCAACGCCACTTTTGGGTTACTAGAGGTGAAAGGGAAGGGAAAAAGGGGAGCTTATGAGTTTGTGAGGAGCAGTTTGGAAAAGGATAGCATGAATGATTGCAAAACTTGAAGAACATAATCAGTGTTAGTGAACTGTGTGTGTAGAAGTTGTTGAGATAGTAGATGTTTTATGTACATTTTTACCACAATAAAAATTTTTTAAGTCATTTTTGAAAGTGCCTGGAAAGTGCTAGCTATGCTGCAGGTTAGGAAAATGCTCTGCTTCCCTAATCATCTCAGTTTACTAGCCTTACTCAAACAAAGGCCAAGTGAAATGTTCAGCATAGTAGATTTAAACATGAAATAATAAAGTATACTTTCATTATGAATACACTACTTTTTAAAGCTTTTTCTGCTCTAACTTCTCAGGTGTAAAAATATTCCAAGGCAATTTCTATAAATCATATGTCAAGAAAGTACTAAAGCACTTTCTTTTGAGCCGCTTCACTTTTATCGGAATTGCCGTGCTATGTCAGCACCTCCGGAGCGCAGGGCGGTGTGCAGTGCTATGTCAGCACCTCTGTAACCTGCGGCGGTGTGCAGTCCGTTTGTCAGCACCTCCCTAGCCTGCTGCAGTGTGCAGTGCTTTGTCAGTACATCCTGAGCACATGATGGTCAAGGAGAGCAGAGGTAGCTGCAGGTAGGTGGACATGCAAATTTAAATTGGACTGTACGATTTCACTCAATCACAATAAAAAAAGAAAGAAAAAACATATATACACTATTATCTCATTGATGATACCTAAGACACAGCATAATATTGCACAGTGAAAACTGTGAGAGCTGGAAATCAATAGAACTGTCTTGTTTTTCCCAGTTTTACAAGTTTTCTGTCTTTAAACAGTACAGTTTTACCACTTTTCTGTGACTTTCTGTTAATGGAAAATATTTGAATTTTTTCTCTCTGACAGGTTTCTACTGTACACCGGATCTGGCTTTCACAGGTTTACTGTAAAATATTTTGTTTAGGACTAGTAGGTTGTTTTAATAAAGGAGACCTAGTGGTACAATGGAGCCCTTGGCACAGTGGCTAAGAGCTTGGCCGGTAACCAAAAAGTCAGGAGTTCAAACCTACTGGCTAGACATGCAAACCCTATGGGGTAATTCTACTCCACCCCATAGGGTCACTATGAGTTGGAATCCACATGACAGCAGCAAATTAGTGGTACGATGGTTAAACCCTCAACTGCTAACTGAAAGGTATGTAGTGGTTGGTAACCATCAGCTGTTCTGCAGGAGAAAATTTCTGGTGATTTGCTCCCTTAAAGATTACAGCTTAGTGTCTGGCATCTTAAAAGCCAGCAAGCTGCCATATGAGGAATATCAAATGGTCCCAACCCACCTGGAACAGATAACAACTGAGAACATCAAAGACATGAGGAAAAATGAGCCCAGGAGACAAAAGGACCCTTATAATTGGAAGACTACATCAGCATCGGCCCAGAAGAACCAGATGGTGCCTGGCCACCACCAAAGACAGCCCTGACAGGGAACACAATGTAGAATCCCTGATACAGCACAAGAAAAAGAGGTGTGCGGATCAAGAACTCCATTAAAAGACGAGAACTGATGGTCTGACAGCCTGGACGGTCCCCTGAGAACATTGCCCCTATACTAGCTGCCAGCCCAGACCTGAAGCCAGAACTGAAGCAACACTTCTGACAGAGAATGAACAGGACCTGGGAACACAGAGTGATGCATGTGGTGTGTGTACTTTATGGTTTTATATATATAAATCAAGTGTTAGTTGATTGGATATTGGAAGTAAAGAGTGAAAAAGAAGAGTGTGCTGTCACAGGGTGAGGAGAGTAGATAGAGTTGCACAGAGGCAGGTATACAAAATTGGCTTGGATTATAAACTTTTACTTAATCACAATAAAAAGAATTAAAATACATATAGACTAGAAAACTCTGTAGGACAGTTCTACTCTGTCATTTAGGGCTGCTGTAACTTGGAATTGACTCAACAGCACACAACAAGAAAGATTTTTAATTAAAAAAATATTGCTGTGGAGTCGATTCCAACTCAGTGACCCTATAGGATAAAGTAGAATGGCCGCATAGAGTTTCCAAGGAATGGCTGGTGGATTCAAACTGTTGACCTGATCTTTTGGTTAGTAATTAAACTCTTAACCACTGTACCACCAAGTGAACAAAATAAAAACTTTAACTTCTAGGTATATCTAGTTCAAGATACATCTGATAATCAATCATATTTTCTCCTCAAGAAGTTATTTCTCCCAGTATATAGCTCAGTGCATTGTTTTAAGAGTTATTTTTTAAAATGGAGTTAAGAAAGATGCACATTTCATTCTTAAAAGCTGGTTTACAAAAAACTGAAAACCAAACCCGCTGCTGTAAAGTTGATTCTGACTCATAGCAACACTATAGGACAGAGTACAAGTGCCTCATAGTTTCCATGGAGTGCCTGGTGTGTTCAAACAAGCAGCCATAGCATTTAACCACTATACTACTAGGATTTCCATAAACTAGTTTAGTTGTGTAATAATCTTGGATATTTAGGTCTAGTTTTGCAAAGTATAGTAAAGTGAGCTTAGCATACTTAGGAGAAAATACAAGACTCCCAAATTTATATTTTAATTGATTTAATATTTTTAATTTTTATGATTTCCTTGAGTAAGGATTGGCACAGTAAACATACATTTGTCTAATCATCTGAAGTGTGACAGCCAAAAATAAATATAGGAAAAAAATTATAGCTTTCAGATGCCTCTGGTTTGAGATACAATATAGGCTGAAGTCAAATTTAGCTTGATACTATCGGAAGTTAAAAAAAGGTGGTATAAATAGTAATTTATCTAACTCTAGAATGAAAGTGAGTCTAGCTGATCTTTTAGCCTCAAAGCTGTTAATTCACAAATAATAAAAAGAAAGCATTACAAAAACAATCACCTCATTTGGATAGTCCGATCTTTTCTGTTATCTATCAGTGTATTGTGTTTTTAAAGTTATGAAAGTTGTGCAAGTTATAAATTTATAAAAACCTTTGAAACTTTTAGAAAAGTTATGTATGTGTATAACGTATACATGTGCAATTTGTATAATTTATTTATACAAATATACAAACGGAAGTACGACTGTCTTTCATTGGATTTCTCTTTACATGTTCAAAGGACACTATATTATAGTTAAAAATGATTTTTTAACTATAAGGCCCTCTTGTGCAAAACAACAAATCAAAGATTTAGCTGCAGAGTGAAAAGTCTCTTCTTTTACAGAAAAAAATACTTAACTGTTCAGAATGTTCCTTGTCTGCAATGATAGGCTCAAGACCACTGAGGCTGACTTTGCCTCAGTGCTTCTGAACTGGAGATATTTGGAGGAGGAGGTGTATGAAGGCATTTTTAGTTTCTCAGTGAAGGAGAAGGGGTGAGGCAGAGCTACTAGCTTGCAGTGCCAGGAGACAGAGATAGCAAACATCTTACAGAGTGCAGGACTGTCCTGCATGATCATGAATTATCCCACCCAAAATGCCAATAATACTGTCACCCCTGCGAAATATATGATGCCTAGCTATTACAAATAAATGTTCATTGTGAAAAATTATAAAAGCAGAGGAATGTGGGAGTACAATGTGTGTCTGGAGCCAGACAGTCTGAGTTCAAATAAAATTTCTGGCTATATGACCTTAGACATGTTCATTAAGTTACCTAAGACTTCAGTTGCCCATATAAATGAGCATAATAGTAGTACCTCCCTCATAAAATTCTTATGTATGTAAAGTTCTCAGCATATAGTAATATCTCAATAAATGTTGGCTATTGCCATTACAAGTTCACTCTATCCCTTCATTTTGCATTATTTAGAATTGCTAAATGTGTAAATACATTTTGGAAACCTGAAACTTCTAAATTAAAAGAAATTTCAGGTTAGCAACTGTTGAGTGTTAGAAGACATTGCCTGCTAATGAAATGTCATAATGTAAGTCTGTGCTCGGTTATAAATGTGTTCAGACAAAGAAGTAAAACCAAAAAAACCAAACTCGCAGCTTTCAAGTCAATGCCGACTCATAGTGACCCTGTAGGACAGAAGATAACCGCTCCTTGGAGTTTCCACAGAGCCTCTGGCAGATTTGAACTGCTGGTCTTTTGGTTAGCAGTTGTAGCCCTTAACCACTATGCCACCAGGGTTTCCAACAGAAGAGAGTTAACAGATGAGGAGGGTGGGGCCTTCGCATCTCAAGGGAAGTTTGTGTGCTCTGTAGCAAAGGAGGAAGCCCTGGTGGCGTAATGGTGAAGTGCCACAGCTGTTACCCAAAGGGTCAGCAGTTCATATTGGCCAGGCGCTCCTTGGAAACTCTATGGAGCAGTTCCACTCTGTCCTATAGGATTGCTATGGGTTGGAATCAACTTGACAGTAGTCGGTTTGGTCTTGTGTGTGTGTATGTGTGTGTGTGTTTTAAAATAGAAAAGGGAAGGCATAAGAGGGACAGTTTATAGGGTACAGAAACGCAGAAGAGGTCCAAACAAATTATAACCACAAATTTGCACAGTGGTGATCATAGCTGATGAGATGCAGCCAAGAGATTATTGTTGACCTGGTACTTTAAGCAGAAAGCAAATCTAGATTACAACCAAGTTGGAGGACTTACGTAGAATACTCTGCAATCACATGGGGTCTTGAGCCTACCATTGCAGATAAGGAATGTTGTGAATAGTTAAGTATTTTTTTTCTGTAAAAGGAGAGACTTTTCACTCTGCAGCTAAATCTTGGATTTGTTGTTTTGCACAAGAGGGCTTATAATTAAAAACTCATTTTTAACTATAATATAGTGTCCTTTGAACAGGTAAAGAAAAATCCAATGAAAGACAGTTTTACTTCTATTAAGGATTTATAAACCCAGAAGTAAACAGTGACTTTATCCTGGAGTTTTATACTTTTTTAAAAAGGAAAAACAAACCCTAAATCCAAACAAGAATGAGGTTAGTGTCCATGGGAAGAATAGAATAGCTTATTACAGGTGAACATAGCACATTTTTTAGAAGTACAAATTAGACAACCAGAAACAAAACGAACTAAAAAAGTAAATTAACACCAATTGTTCTTTTAATTTTTCAAATCAAAGTTCCTTCAGATGTCAGATATGTTATGTAATGACTCAGACAATCAAATGCTTTAATCACAAAAAAGATCAAGTAACATCACCATTAGCAGGATACTTCCAAAATTAGCACCAGTAGTACCATGTTGATTCATTTTCATTCAAAAACTGAGTCACTAAGTACAAAATCTAGCAAAATGGAATTAATGACAGCAATTCTCTTGTTTGCCTATTTCTCCTGCTTTGTCTTCTTCCTACTAAACCTTCACTTCTCCAAAGGTTTTCTAGTCTTTGTTCTGCTCTCCAGCTACATGCTTGCACTAGGTACACACCTTCTTTCCTTCTCTGTAGTGGCCTTTCAGGATACTGTTTAAATAGATACTCTCACTGTACCATTGTCCTCTCTCTTGCACTTTAGTCTTAGTGTCCTTGACATCTATTAGATACTGCCACTTAAATACAAATGTTTTGCTCTAAATTTCACATATTTCCCCTTACAACTCACATCTAAACAATCAACAAACCTGTCAGCTATTTTTAGATTATATGCACACTCTGACCCTTCTCCTTGCCTCCGTCCTAGTCTAGGCCACATTGCCCTACTTCACTGTCTGCTAAAAGATAGCAGCCAGAGTATTTCTCTTAAAATGTGAATGACATCATAACACAACTTTGCCCCAAACCCTCCAATGTCTTTCTGTTTCACTCAGAATGAAAGCCAGATTTCTTCATGACCTTTAAGGTCTAGCAGAACATGCCTCTGATCTCTCACTCTCTGTCCACCTGTTCACTCTTCCCCTTGTTGTTTCCTCTTCTGGAATGCTTTCCTTCCAGGCACCTACAGGATTTGCTCCCTTGCCTTTTTAAGGACTTCATTTGAATGATTTCTCAGTGAGAGCTTCCCTTACCACCCTGTTTAAAAAGGCCACCCTCTCGCCCTGACCCCGGGTGCTCCTTACTCTCTTTTCTCACTTGAATTTTCTCTACAATCCTTATCACTAAAGTAATATGCAACTTATTTTTGTTTGTTTCTTTCTTTTTTTCTCTAGAGTGACTGCAAGGATTTTAGCCTGTTTTGTTCACTGATGTATCCCCAGTGCCTAGAACAACGCCTGGCATACAACCATCATTAAACAAATGATTCTTGAATGAATAAAAAAAAAAAAATGTAGCTCTTTAATTCTTCTGAAACCAGCTTCTAATATGTACTATTTCATTTTTTTAAGTCTACAATTTCCTCCTGCTAAAATTCCATTGCTGATATCTTTGTCTCTGTCTATGACCAGCACATCAGATAAGTTACAAATTCTTTCAATTTGACATTATTTCTGGAATCCTTCTCCTTCCATCTTATTTCTGTTGCAACCTATGTGTTTGTGACAGTATGAATTGAAGTAAGACAGAGTTGGATTTGAATTCCACATCCACCATTAGCTAGTTAGAAGATCTTCCAGAAGTTGGTTTGGAGGAAGAGGTCTCTTTTCATTGGTCAGGTGGTAACTACTTTACAGTGTAGTTATGAATATTAAACAAGGTAATGCATCTAAAGCATGTAATTGCACTTGATACATAGTAATTTATCTGTCTGTTCTCTCATGTCTGTTACATGGCAATAGATTCTAACTGATATTCTTTCTCCTTGTCTGTTTAATACAGAATATCACTACTACTAAAAACTCTTCTCTAATAATTGTTTTGATCATCCTATTTGGTTTACTCAACACTTTCCAAAATCTTTCTATGGATAAAGGGAGCTGTAATTTGGGTGCCCACTATGCCCCAGGTGCTATATGCATATTGTACAGCTTAATAAAGCGAAATCATTCACCTATAGCATTCAAAGTCCACCTAAGTCTGCCTCTCTTCTTCCTAGCCATGTCAAACCCTATCACATCCTTACCTGTCCTTCATGGGCCTTTTCCTTCCTAATCTGTGACCATTCCCACCAGAAGTCATTTGCTTTTTTATCCTGGCTCTTTGAACTCTTCAACTGCCCTTATTTACATTGCAGTGATTTGTATTTGTAATAACTTTATTCGACTCGACATCACTTGGCTGGCTGGCTCCTTGATGATAACATCACTTCTGCAACTGAGCCGAACATCTCTGAGTCTCCGCCACCTCATGGTAAAATGAGGACAATAACTGTCTCATTGAATTGATATAGAGGGAATAAAAATGCTCATAGTATTGTGAAATATAACAATGTGAAAATTGTACTTAATGCCGCTTATCTCCAGGGGACTAGGATGGCAAGGACATGAGCCATACTGTGTCCTGTCAGATTCAGGAATGAAGATGGATCTGCAGGGTTAGATGGCAGGTGAGAATTGGAGAGCAGTGCCAATCTGTGATTCTAAGAATGAGCACATGAGGATGGAAATAAATAAGGCAGATCTGAAACCAGTACTCAGTACTCAAGATCCAGGGCCTCCACCCATTTGGGGAGCACGCAAGATCCAACTCGACGGCACCTGGCTGGCTAAGCAATCCCCAAGACTTCAGATGAGTGGAATGTTGAGGTCAGTAAGAATCCAGAATCTAGAAGTGAAAAAGTACAAGACATGTCTCTAACCCTGGAGACTGAGTTTCCAACCTTAGTACATGACAGTGTAACAGTGACTCAGTGCAAAATCAATGAATAACATGTCCACCTGCCTAGGGCCAGAAATGGTTTCAGAAACAATGTCAAGACAGATTACAGGTGGTAGTTAGATAGCTTCAACTGATTGAATTAAACCATGCAGGCACGGAGAGTCTAAAGGACTCCTACAGTAGTATCTTAAGAGGCTCCAGACTCTCCCTTTTGGACAGCACACAATGGAGGACAAATCAGCACAACTGGGCTAACCCCAAAGCTAAGCAGCTTCCTAAATACAACCAAACACTTCAAAGGAACAGCAGCAGGATCTGTTGATCATGGTTTGAGGGGAAATCTAGGTTAACTGGCGTAACAAAATTTGTTGCTTTTGTGATTGAGTGTACAATCCAGTCTACATTTGCATGCCCGCCTATGTGTAGTTGCTATTGCTCTCCTTGCTAGTGACAGCACACTCCTGCTTTCCATTCCATACATGTCATATCCTCTTAACAATCTCCTGTCCCCTCTTCTCCACCCTCTCCACTCCCCTCTAGTAAGAGGCCAGTAAGACAATATCCTAGGTCACCGAGTCCAATCTTTTGCTGTCCAAGGAGTTGACCTCAGTAATGATTTATGGACAAGGGGCATGATCAAGACTAGGGACTATGTTCCCAGGGGAACCCCGAGGCCTTCAGACCATCAGTTGTGGTCTTTTAGTGGAGTTCTCAGAATGCACCACTTTTTATTCTCCTTCCAATGAGACTCAACTTTGTGAGCCCATCACGGCTGTCACTGGTGGTGGCTAGGCACAATCTGGTTCTTCTGGTAACATGTTGATATAGTTCCCATTCATGTGAGTCTTTCTGTCTTCTGGGTTCTCTTTCCTCCATGTCATTTTGGTCCTTAGTGATTGTCTGTTCCTGCTGAGTTGGGACGATTTGGTGTACCGTAGGCGGCAGCTTGCTAGCTTTTAAGACCCCCGACACTACTCACCAGTGTAGGGTGCAGAAGACTCTCTTAGCAATATGCTAGCTATGCCAATTGGCCTCGATGTCCCCTGAAAGCATGGTCACCAGAACCCCTGCCCCTGTGACTCTGTCCTTGCACTATTGGGCTAAGATTGGAAGGCTATTCATGTTATGTTGAAGTCCAGTTAAATTGATCTTCTTTCTAATGTGTGCTGTCACTGATTGCACCCAGCCAAATTTCTATCAACTATATAATCTATAACCAGCCCTCTTCCTCTCTCCCTCCCCTCCCTTGAGTCTTTTCTTCTGTACATGAGTCTGATTCTAAGTCCTTATAGTAGGGGTCTCATACAACATTTGTCCTTGTGTCAATGACTACTTTGACTCAACATAATGTCTTCCAATTGAAACCAAGTTATGAGATGCTTCCTAAAATCATCATTGTTCTTTAGCATTGCATAATGTTCCACTGAGTAGTAGTTTATCCACTCATCTGTTGTTGGGCATCTAGGTTCATTCCATCTTTTTGCTGTTGCAGACTGTGCTGCAATAAACATTTGTGTGCATGTATCTGTTAGTGTGACTGCCCTTGCTTCTGTAGGATATATTCCAAGCAGTGGGATTACTGGGTAAAATGGTATATTATTTCCAGCTTTTTAAGGAAGCTCCAGGCTGCTTTCCAAAGAGGTTGTACCATTTTGCGATCCTACCAGCAGTGTAGGAGAGTTCCAGTTTCTCCACAGCCTCTCCAGCATTTGTTGTTTTGTGTTTTTTGGATCATGGCCAACCTTGTTGGAGTGAGATGATATCTCATGGTAGTTTTGATTTGAATTTCTTTAACAGCCAATGATCGTGAGCAATCCCACATGAGTCTTGGCTGCCTAGATCTCCTCTTTAGAGAAGTATCTGTCCATCTCCTTCATCCATTGAATAATTGGATTATTTATCCTTTTCTTGTTGATATTTTGCAGTACCTTATAGAATTATGCAGATCAAATGTCGGTCTGACATAGGGTTGCAAAATATTTTTTCCCACTCTGTAGGTGGTCTTTTAATTCTTTTGATAAAGTCTTTGGATGAGCAAAAGTGTTTGATTGTTAGTACTTCCCATTTATCTGTTTTGTCTTCTGTTGATCATGCTTTGTCAGATTTTGAAGTCTGTCTACATTGTGTATTAAAACTTCCATTGTTGATCCTATTTTTTTCTTGGATTACCTTTATTGTTTTAGATTTCATATTTAGGTCATTTACTGTTTTAGTCAGGTAGGGCTGCTCTAACAGAAATACCACAGAGTGGATGGCTTTAACAAAGAAAGATTTATTCTTACACAGTCTGGTAGGTTGCAAGTCCATATTCAGGGTGTCCGCTCCAGAGAAAGACTTTCCCCTTGTCGGCTCTGGAGGAAAAGTCCAGTATTGCATCAGTCTTTGTCCAGGGAGTGTCCTGACGCAAGAACCTCTGGTCTGAAGGACGTGCTCTGCTCCCGGTGCTGCTTGCTTGATAGTAGCAAGGTTCTCAAATTGTCCTTTGTTTCTTTTTCCTTTTATTCCTTGCAAGCTAAAAGCATTAAGGGTGGGGCAAGCCATACTCCAGGGAAACTCCCCCTACAGCAGGAATTTACAGCCCCACCCTAATCCTTTAACATACAGGTCAGCAAAACCACACAATGGAGGACAGTCCCAAGATACTGGGAACCATATCCCAGCCACGTGGCTGCAAACATTTTTGGGGGGACACAATTCCAACCATGACATCCCAATTTATACACAAATTGTTCCATGACATTGGGTGCAATCCGCGTCTGGTCTGAAGGATGCGCTCTGCTCCCGGTGCTGCTTGCTTGATGGTAGCGAGGTTCTTGCCTCAGGACGCTCCCTGGACAAAGACTGATGCAATACCGGACTTTTCCTCCAGAGCCGACAAGGGGAAAGCCTTCCCCGGGAGTGGACGCCCTGAATATGGACTTGCAGCCTACCGGACTGTGTAAGAATAAATCTTTCTTTGTTAAAGCCATCCACTCTGTGGTATTTCTGTTAGAGCAGCCCTAGCTGACTAAAACATTTACCCAATGTGAGTTGATTTTGTATAAGGTGTGAGACATGGATCTTATTTCAGTTTTTGGCAAATGGGTATCTAATTTTGCTAACACCATTTGTTAAAGAGGCTGTTTTTATTCCAGTTTAAAGTCTTTAGACCTTTGTCAACTGTCAGCTGTTTTTAGGAGGATGGTGGCATCTGTGGGGTCTCAGCTTTGTTCCATTGGTCTACATGTCTCCTTTTGCACCACTAACAGGCTGTTTTGACAACTGAGGCGGTATAATAGGTTCTAAAGTCAGGTAGTGAGAGGACTCCCACAGTGGTCTTCTTCTTCAGTAGTGCTTTACTTATCTGGGGTTTATTTGCTTTCCAAACAAAGTTGGTGATTAGTTTCTCCATCTCATTTAAAAATGTCACTGGAATTTGTATTAGGATTGCACTATATAAGTCAAATAGACATTTTCACAATCTTAGGTCTTTATGTCTGTGAGCAGGGTAGGTTTCTCCATTTATCTAAGTCTCTCTTAGTTTCTTGTAGTAAGGACTTGTAGTTCTCTTTGTAAAGGTCTGTTACTTCTCCAGTTAAATTTATTCCTAGGTACTTTATCTTCTTAGGGGCTACAGTAAAGGGTATTGATTTGGTGATTTCTTCTTTAATCATCTCTTTGTTCATATAAAGGAATCCTACTGATTTACTTAGGTTTATCTTGTATCCTGAGACTTTGCTGAACTCTTCTATCACTATGAGTAGTTCACGTACAGATTCTTTAGGATTCTCTGCATATACTATCATATCATATAGGGAGATCTTTACTTCTTCTTTGCCAATGCAGATGCCCTTTCTTTCTTGGTCTTGTCTAATTGCTCTGGCTAGAGCTTCTAGTACAATGTTGAATAGGAGAGGTGAGAGTGGGCATCCTTCACTAGTTCCTATTCTCAAGGGAAACTGTTTCAGTTGCTCTCCATTCAGGATGACGTAGGCAGTTGCCTTTGTATAAATGGCCCTTACTGCATTGACGAATTTGCCGTCTATTCCTATTTTGCTGAGAGTTTTTAGCAGGAATGAGTGTTGGACTTTATCCAATGCCTTTTCTGCATCCATAGACAAAATCAGGTGATTCCTGTCTTTTGTGGTATTTGTGTGGTTGATCGCATTAATTGTTTTTCTGATGTTGAACCAGCCTTGCATCCCTGGTATGAATCCAACTTGGTCATGATGGATTATTTTTTTGATATGTTGCTGTATTCTATTGGCAAGAATTTTGTTGAAGATTTCTGCACCTAGATTCATGAGTGGTATCAGGTTGTAGTTCTCCTTTTTGGTTGGTTCTATTCTGGTTTTGGTACCAGAGTTATGCTGGCTTCATACAATGTGTTTGGGCATATTCCATCCCTTTCTATACTGTGAAATAGTCTCAGTAGTATTGGAGATAACTCTTCTCTAAAAGCTTGGTAGAATTCTGCAGGGAAGCCATCAGGGCGTGGACTTTTTTACGTTGATGTTTTTTTGGTGACTTTTTCAATCTCTTCCTTTGTGATGGGTTTATTAAGTTGTTCTCCTTAACTTTGTGATAATTTGGGTGGGTGGTATGAATCTGGAATTTGTCCATTTCCTCTAGGTTTTCAAATCTGTTAGAGTACAGTCTTTCGTAGTATTCTGTGGTGATACTTTTGATATGTTGGTTCTGTTCTGACATCTCTGATTTCATTTCTTGTTCGGGTTTTTTGTTTCCCTTCCTGTTTTTCTTTAGTAAGTTTAGCCAATGGTTTGTCACTTTTGTTGATCTTTTCAAAAAACCAGCTTTTGGTCTTATCAATTTTTTCATTTGTTCTTCTGTTCTCTAATTTTTTTAGTTCTGCTCTAATCTTTGTAATCTGTTTTCTTCTGGTGCCTGAGGGATTCCTCTGTTACTCTTTTTCTACTTGTTCAAGATGTATGGTTAGTTCTTTGGTTTGGGTCCTTTCTTCCTTCCAGATGTGTGCATTTATAGAGATAAACTGACCCCTGAGCGCTGCTTTGGCTATATCCCATAGGTTCTGGTAGGAAGTGTTTTCATTCTCTTTGGAATCCATAAATTTCTTTATTTCATCCTTGATTTCTTCTATAACCTATAGCTTTTTGAGCAAGGTGTTGTTCCCTTTCCATTTTCTCTCTCTGTTTTTTCTGCTGTTGATTTTGGCTTTTATGGCTTTACTGTCTGAGAAGATACTTTGCAATAATTCAGTGGTATGGATTTTGTTGAGATTTGCTTTATGTCCTAACACATAGTCTGTTCTGGAAAATGTTCCACGTGCCCTGGAGAAGGAGGAGTAGTTATCTGCTGATGGATAGAAAATTCGGTATATGTTGATGAGGTCTAGTTGGTTAATTGTTGCCATAAGATCTTCTGTATCTTTATTGAGCTTTTTTCTAGAGGATCTGTCCAGTACTGAAAGTGGAGAGTTGACATCTCCCACTATTATTGTGGAGTGATGTATCTCATTTTTGAATGTAGTCAGTGTTTCTTCTATGTACTTAGATGCTCTATTATTGAGTGCATAAATATTTAATATTGTTAAGTCCTGCTTGTGTATTGAAACTTTCAGCAATAGAGTCCATCCTTGTCCATGATGGTGGATTTTACATTAAAATCTATTTTATCTGAGATTAATAGTGCCTCACCTGCTCTTTGTATATTGTTATCTTGGTATATATTATTCCATCTTTTAATTTTCAGTTTGTTCATATCTTTAAGTCTAAAGTGAGTTTCTTGTAAGCAACATATAGATGGGTCGTGTCTTTTGATCCAAGATGTCCCTCATTGTCTCTTGACTGGAGTGTTCAGTCTATTCACATTCAACATAATTATTGATAGGTATGTGATTAGTGCTGTTATTGTGATGTGTTTATTTTTATGTTGATGTTTTCTCTGTTGCTCTTAATATTCTGTTCTGGGACATTCTTCCTTATGGGTTGATTTTTGACCCTTTTCAGTGTTGGTTTTGTGTTTGTTGAGACTCCTGTGTTACATTTCTTGATTTGATATGTTGCATCTTTATTGTGTTTTGTGACTACTCCATGACCTGCCTTAATAATCTATGTTTAAACTCAGTTTTAACTTCTACGTATCTTATTTACTTCTTCTCCATCTGGAAGGACTGTAACTACTGTAGTACATCCCTCTGTTTAATATGACGATACCATAGTTTTCATGCTATGATTATTGGATCACTTCTTTTAATATTATAGTTTTGATTGAGTTTTGTGCCTTCCGTAACTGAGTAGGTTTCTGGATGATCTGTCCTGTATTGCCTCCTAAAATATAGAGTTAATGGTTTTGTTCTTCTAAGGCAAGAGCTTCTTTGAGTATTTTTTGTAGCTTGGTTTTTACAAAGTCTTTGAGTTTCTGTTTATCTGTAAATGTCTTAATTTCATCTCCCCATTTGTAGATGGTTTTGGAGGGTATGTAGTTCTTGGTTAGAAGTTTTTCTCCTTCAAGGCTTTGAATGTGTCAGCGCGCTGCTTCTGTGCCAGTATTGTTTATGCTCAGAAATCAGATGAAAGCCTTCAGGGTTTCCCTCTGCATGTTAGCTTTGCTTTGTGTCTCGCTGCCTTTAAGAGTTTCTGCTTATGTTTCATTTTGTTAAGCTTGATTTTAATATGTCTTGGAGTCTTCTTTTGGGGTCTGTATTGTGTGGATTCGATACAACTTCTTGGATGTCTATATTCTCTTCTTTTGTAATTTCAGGGAAGTTTTCTGTCAGCAGCTCAGCAGCAATACTCTCAGTGTTCTCGGATGTCCTGCCATGTTCAGGAACTCCACTTAATTGTAGATTGTTCCTCTTAGAGTCCCATGTGTTTCTTAATGCTTCTTAATTTTTCTTGTTTCTTTCTTCTGATTTCTCCTCATAGATGCTGAAGTCAGTAGCTCTGTCTTCCAAGTCAGAAAGTCTATTTTCCAATTGTTCAATTGTGTTTTCTTGGCTTTGAATTGAGTTTTCTGTTTCTTTGATTTTGTTATTGATTTGTTGGATTTCAGACAGCTTGCTTAATTTTTCATTTTGCTCTGCTGCATTTTGTATAATGTCTAGGAGGGCTTTCTATATACTCCTTTTGAACTTGACCTCTGATAGTTTCAGTAAGCCTTCTTCATCTGGGAAGTTCTTTTGTTCTTTTTGGGGGGAACTTTCTGGAGCCATGAGTGGATTTTTCTTTAAGTTTCTGGCCAAAGTGTTTTGTTTTTTGGGCATCTAGAGCTTCTTTACTTTCTCTGGTCTTACCTTAACAGGACCTGAAGTGCAGTCTGAGAAGGAAGGTGATCCCCAGTCACCTCTATGTACTGCAGTGGAGTACATAGAGGGCCCAGTGGAATTTCTGGGGTAGCAGGCTCCACCTCCTATTTGGCAAGGACATGGGCCTACTTATGGAATCACTGGGGAGCTGTCAGATGACCATATGATGTGAATCAGTAAAGGCTGGAAGAGATGCGGTCAGGATGCACCACAGTTATTTCTCTAGGTAGTCTTATTTTGAAAGGTAAAAGCTATCTGACAGCTTCTGGAATCAGTCAGAGTGTCAGCTGTGCAAGCCCCATTTTCCAGTCTGCAATGGAGTCACCTCTATATCCAACCCCAGATGCTGTAATCTAGTTCAAAGTATGAACAGGCTACTGCCCTGCTTTCATCCACTGCTGGGCCCCACCCATAAAGCTACACAGTGCTGAACACAGCTTTTCTTCTGGGAGAGCACTCCCCAGGCTGGCACTGCCTCCCATACTGGGAATTAGCTCCTGCTGAAGCCTCTGTTTGGGTAACTCCACTTCCTAGTTGAACAAGATGGAGTCCTGCCCAAGCTCTCCCATCTGCTGCAAAACAGTTGAATCAATGGCAGAGGTTCAGAAAGAGAGGGTGGAGTGGCGAAGGTGCTCAGAGTCCAGAGCCGGGCTCTTCAAAATGTGGCTATTCCACCTGCTGATCACACCAGCAGTGTGGCTGAGCTTTGCTGCCAGTTAAGTCCAAGCCCTGCCTGCTGGCTAAGACAAAGAAGAAAAAGTTAAAAATGCCAGTTACCTTCAGTCTGCAAGAGCTGGCTGTTTTAGTCAGCTAGGGCTGCTCTAACAGAAATACCACAGAGTGGATGGCTTTAACAAAGAAAGATTTATTCTTACACAGTCCGGTAGGTTGCAAGTCCATATTTAGGGTGTCCGCTCCAGGGAAAGGCTTTCCCCTTGACGGCTCTGGAGGAAAGTCCGGTATGGCATCAGTCATTGTCCAGGGAGTGTCCTAACGCAAGAACCTCTGGTCTGAATGACGCGCTCTGCTCCCAGTGCTGCTTGCTTGATGGTAGCGAGGTTCTCAAATTGTCCTTGGTTCTTTTTCCTTTTATTCCTTGCAAGCTAAAAGCATTAAGGGTGGGGCAAGCCATACTCCAGGGAAACTTCCCCCATAGCAGGAATTCACAGCCCCACCCTAATCCTTTAACATACAGGTTAGCAAAACCACACAATGGAGGACATTTCCAAGATACTGGGAACCATATCCCAGCCACATGGCTGCACACATTTTTGGGGGGACACAATTCAAACCATGACACTGGCCATTCAGCAAAGGTGGGGGTCAGCAAAAGATAAGAAGTTTCCCACTCAGTGGCATGTAGTCCAAATTGACAGCCCTATGCCATGTCCTAGGGCTCACAGGGTTTCTAGAAGCCTCCTTTTAATTATCAGTCCAGGCCTTGGTTTTCAGAGGGAATTAAGGAGACATGTGTGTAGCCATCTTGACTCAGCCACAAAGTTTTTTAGGAAAGTGTTTGGCTTCCAACCTTGATGAGTGGCATCTGGAGTCTTTAAAAGCTGACAAGTGGCCATCTAAGTAGCATCAATGGTCCCAACCCACCTGGAGCAGAGGAGAAAGAAAGACATCAAAGAAAAATGAGAGTCTAGGAGACAGAGGGGCCACATAATCCAGAGACTGCATTAGCATGGGACCAGAATAACTAGAGGTTCCTGGACATCACCAGTGACTGCCTTAACAAAGAATAGCAGAGTCCCTGATGTAGTGACAGAAAAATGGGGTATAGAATTTGAACTCCATTAAAAAGACCAGGCTTTGTGGTCAGACAGACTGGAAGATCCCTGGCAGACATGGCCCCAAGACTCTTTGCTAGCCCAGAACTGAAACTATTCCTGAAGCCAACTCTCTGGATAAAGGTTGGACTGGACTGTAAGACATAAAATGATACTTGTAAAGAGTATACTTCTTGACTTATGTAGATACATGAGGCTAACTTGGCATCCCCTTTTCAGTGTCAAGATGATAGGGCAGAGGGTGACAGGAGCTAGCTGAATGGACATGGGAAATACAGGGTGGAAAGGAAGAGTGTGCTACAGGTTGGGGAGAACAGAGTTTCATAGCAGTGTATGTGTAAGATTTTCTATTACAAATTGACTTGAATTGTTAACTTTCACTTAAAGCACAATTTTTTTTGGCCTCTCTTTTCTCTGAGGGTGTGCTCACTTTCTCCACACACAGATCAGCATCTTTGTCAAAGAGTAGGGGATTGGTTGTAGGCCTTGATGTCACTTAATTCAGTTACCAAAGGTCCTTCTTATTTGATTACTTGGCAAAACCTGGGTAGGTAGAATTATGATCAAAATTAAAATTACATATTGATTCCAATAAATAAACGGAGCTATTGATTAGAAATAGGACAAACTCAGTGTTCCCAGTCATACTCTTTGACAATGATAACTGTTCATGTTAGGGTTTTCAAATTGTTGTGAGATATATTAATCAGGATCCCAACAGAAAACAAATAGAACACTCAAATTGGGAAAACTTAAGAGAGTTTATAAGGAACTAGTTACAAAAGTGTGATTGTAAGAGTAGGGTAACAAAAAGAGGTAGGAAAGAAATTCAGATATATAGGCAGCAGAGCTATTATCACTTCTGGTTCCAAAAGGACAAAGGAAAGGGAAAGTTGTAGAGACTGTAAGGAGAATGATGCATAGCAGATACCTTGAGAGGACAAGAGACGCAGCCTCTCAAGACAATCTCTCAGAGGGGGAGGTAAGTTATGTGTCTTGATCTTGCTCTCCACCATCTTTTGAATCTTTTTCTAGACTCTCTTTTGACTAAACCCATTCTAAAGCCAGGGGGTGTGGAACCATACAAGTCAGCCTCTAGGACAGACAGCAAAGTGAAAAGGGTAGACAGTAGACCTGGAAAAGCAAATATAAATGATCAGGTACCCAAGCATAATTGGATCTAGTTCTCATTACTGCCTGTCTTGGTTATCTACTGCTGCTATAACAGAAATACCACCAGTGAATGGCTTTAACATAGAAATTTATTTCCTCATGTTAAAGCAGGCTACAAGTCCTAATTCAGGGTATTGGCTCCAAAGTAAGCCTCTCTCCTTGTGTCAGCTCTGAAGGAAGGTCTTTCTCATCAACCTTCCCCCTGTTGTGGAGCTTCTCAGGTGCAGGAACCCTGGATCCAAAGAATGCATTCTGCCCCCTGGTGCTTCTTTCCTGGTGGTGTGAGGTCCCCCTATCTTTCTGCTCCTCTATGTCATTTGTATCTTAAGAGATTGCCTCAAGACACCATCCAAACTTGTAGATTGAGTCTTGCCTCACTAACGTAACTGCCTCCTATCCTTCCTCATTAACATCATAGAGGCAAGATTTACAACATACAAGAAAATCATGCAATACCTAGTATCATGTGTCATGGCCCAGCCAGATTGATACATACTTGGGGGGGGGTGCATAATTCAATCTATGACACCTCCCTAATTAGTTTAGCCTTGTCCCTTCTTCCCTGTGACATCTCCCATGGCTTCATCTTCAAAGAGCTCTTTCAGAGCTCCTGCTCCCATTCTTCCCTTACCTATGGATTTAACTGTCACCAACACTGTGATTCCTAGGAACGTAGCCTGAGCTCTAACCAATTCCAACTGTTTGCAGATGACTTGGACCTGGTGTCCATTAAATAAACAAAAGATCCCAGCTCCTGATCCCATTCTTCTCTTACCCTATGGATTTAACTATCACCAACACTGTGATATCTAGGAACATAGCCTGAGCTCTAACCAATTCCAACTGTTTGCTGGATGACTTGGACCAGGTGTCCATTAAATAAACAAAAAATCCCACTGCTGTGGAGTCAGTTGTGACTCATAGTAACCCTATAGGACAGAATAGAACTGTTCCATAGAGTTTTCAAGGAGCACTTGACAGATTTCAACTGCCAACCTTTTGGCAGTTAACCACTATGCCACCAGGATTTTTAGGTGGCCTTAGTTTCAAGAAATCAACAAATCCCACACCAAATCCATGGAATCCTGCTAAGTCAGTTCCAATCTGACTTGTACTGCTGCTGTGAACAGCACGATTGTTCTCCTAATTGTTCAGTATTGCAAACTTAGTCATCTCCATTTGTGCCTTCCTTTATTTGCCCTCTGTTGACTACATCCTGGAACTTTTCCTTCCAGCATGCTTTTGTAGTCAGTGTTCATCTAATGCCATGACTGATCCAGTTTCGAGCTGAAACTGTTGTAACAGGTTTCTAAATAAATCTATTGTATACCCAACTCATACCCAACTCCACTGCACAGTCTTTAAGTTTGTTACATCAAGGTGCCTCATTGGTATAGTAATAATCTTTACCTCTGTCCTCCTTGAAATGGGATATTTGAGGAGATGGAACAATCTATAAGCCTTTCTGGAACAATGCTTTAATCATTTAAACATGGAACCTTGAAAGTGTACATAGGTATAGAGAGCATGTAACACACTCCTTAATTTTGCACATGAGGACCTAAGGCCCAGAGAAATTGTTCATATAACCTACCTCCCAAAACCACTTCTTAGAAAAATACTTTGATGACTCTCCTGTACTTTTCTAGTTATCAGAAGCTAAGCTCTGCAGCTTGCCATTCTAGGTTGGTCCCACAATGTGTTCCCAGCCAAAAGCCAAGTGCCGTCAAGTCAGATCCGACTTGTGGCGACTTATCTTACTACTGTGCCATTATAGCCTGTTATCTACCTAAACTCAACATTTTGAAATACAACTTGTGATTTTCCCCATTTGTGTCTGCATGTACTTTCCTCCTCTTTGCTTGAACTAACTTCTCTCCATCAGTTCCCCCAGGTTCTGCCTGTGAAATTCTATCCACTCTTCAAAACATGCCATAGCCTTCTTACATTAAGCCATCTTTTACAAAGTCCATTACAAAGACTCTTTTATTTTTCCCATTAAATTTTGTTTTTCCCTCCTTGGAATCCCTAAAAAAAAATTCAGTATCTCTTTTTTACCCTGGCCTATAAGCATTTGTGTTACCCAGCTTATGGTTGTTTTTAATAAGGTCCGACAATTAAGTCCATGAACTTCATTGTTTTAAGTGCTACATACCTCATTGCTGAATATCGCTAGTCACCTTCAAAGTACTCCCCTTGAGAAGCTATGCACTGATGCCAGGGCCTAGTCCACCCTTCAAAGCGATTTTGGAACTTTCTGGAATGGCCCTTGTGCAATGATAGCAAAGTAGCAAGTTCACGAACTTAATTGTATAGTTGTCTGTGAGGGAATTTTTAGCTAGTAAATGAATAACTGTACTGGAACACCCTCCCTACTCACCTGATCTAGCCCCCAATGATTTTTTCCCTACCTGAAGATAAAAGAAATATTGAAAGGAAGACATCTTGATGACATCCAGGATATGAAGGGTAATAGGACAGTAGCTCTGATGGCCATACCAGAAAAAGAGTTCTGAAAGTTCTTTGAAGAGTGGACTAGGTGCTGTCTTTGGTGCATAGCTTCCAAAGGGGAGTACTTCAAAGGTGACCATAGTGATATTCAGCAGTGAGGTGTGTAGCACTATTTCTAGGATGAGTTTGCAAACTTAATTGTCAATGTTGTATATTTGTCTTAGCTCTTTACTATATTATAAGCTTCTGAGAAGCATGGCCTATGCCTTCTTTCACTTTCTATTTCCTATAGTATTAGTGCAATGTATTTTATGGAAGTATTTTAAATTCCATAAGTATTTTAAAATTTTTGCTTACAGTACTCTATTCTTTAGAAAGAATTGACTATTACACATATTTGTCCAATAGAACAATGTCTCCTGTGTAATCTTTCCGCAGAAAGGAGTAAGGTTTTGCTGTTATTGTTGGCCTCTTGTTTACAGAGATGGTGGTATTTACCAAAGCGTGTCTCATTCCTGTGCTTCCTTACCTCCTACCTTGTCAAATTGGTAGGAGATAAAGCCAGCAAGTCTAGTCTGTACTGTAAGTGAAGCCTCCATTACAGTTAAATGTCACATGCAGCATATGTTGATGCTAGGAAAGAATGTCATCGTGCATATTATAAGTCACACTAGGCATACTTTCTCTTTCGTTGGATCCGTTTTGTTCTGCCCTTACCTCTGCTTTGAGCTCTGATCTTGGAAGAGTCACTTAATCATCCTAAGTCTTATATAATATGGATAGGTCCATGTTTTCAAACTTGTTTTTTAAGGTGAGGAATTCTTTTATCAAACAGAATCTTATATGGATGTGTACTATGCAAAACAGATGAAGTCAGAGACAGGGGTAGTTTGATTGACACTTGGGGAAGGAGGTGTGACAACCAGTAGGCAAGGTGACTTCTAAAGTCCATTCCAGGTCTAAATCCTCTGTTAACTACTTTGAAAGAAGCAAGGCAGAAGGGTTAAGTGAGTACTGATGGGTAGGAGTTTCTAGAATGCTAATTGCTTGAGAGTATTCAAACAACAGGCAAGAATATATTATATTTATCACTATGGAAATGATTGCAGCATGGAGAATTCCTATATAGTACACATGGCAACTGGAATAAGTTTTAAGCTATGTAAATGACAAAGGTGCTCTCCATTTGAGTACAGGGAGTTTCGTAAATGCTGATCTTATCAAAAGGCTGTATTCACTAACTGTCTCTAAAGTCTGGCCACCAGTTCTTATTATCCATCAGAAGCCAGGAGAGAATCTCAGGAATAAGTCTAGGGACAATGACCATAGGCCACCACACAATCCAACTTCCCTAGGAAAAGCTCTAGAAGTCCAGAGTTGGCTCTGATAGTCCCATGTCAAACCATGGAAGAGAATTCAGTCAGGAGAGTTCTTACTGAGGCAATGTTCAACAATTAGCTGTAAAATTCAGATATCTAAATCTAAATTTAAATCTGAATCTAAATCTAAATCCATCAATCATATAAACCCTAGTGGTGCGTGCAGTGGTTAAGAGGTATGACTGCTAACCAACAGGCTGGCAGTACCCTGGTAGTGTAGTGAGTTAAGTACTATATCTGTTAACCAAAAGGTTGGCAGTTCAAATCTACCAGGTGCTCCTTGGAAACTCTATTGGGCAGTTCTACTCTGACCTCTAGTCACTATAAGTGAGACCCCACTCAGCGGCAGTGAGTAGTGGTGTGGTTAGGTGCTCCTTGGAAACCCTATGGTGTAATTGTACTGTGTTCTATCTGTAGTGTTGCTATGAGTCAGAATCAATTCCAGGGCAGTGTTTTGATTTATATATATATATATAAAACTCAAAATATAATAATATGTATTTAAAGAATATTTTTTTGTATTTTCATTGAATCTTATACACAGTTTAGGTTCCCATTCAACATTTTTTACACAAGTTTTTCATTGATATTATTACGTTCTTCACAATGTGTAAACGTTTTCATTGTTTCTGTTCTGGTTGTTGTATTTCCATTAGTCTAACGTCCTTGCTCCTCTACATTCTTACCTTTATTTTAAAGTAGTTGTTGACTGTTAGGTTTCATATAGGTGATTTTTTTAAGGAAGCACAGTACTTATAAGTGAGGCTCATTATTTTTGAAGACAATTTGTTATTTAGCTACAAGGTGACCTTGGGGGTTAGTTTTCACTCAAGGACTGAAGGGTACCTCATAGCAATAGTCTAGGGGAGTCCTCCATCTCAATGAGTCCTGTAGGTCTGCTTTTGTTTATTTGTGTGTGTGTGCATGTGTGTTTTGTTTGTTTGTTTTCATTATTTGAGGTTCTGGTGAACAATTTTCTCCCATTCTATCTAAGGGTCCATCTATTGTGGCCATGATTAGGACAGTTGGTAGTGGCAGCCAGGCATCATGTAAATTTAGTTCTTCTTGTCTCAAGATGGATGAAACATGTATGAAATGTGTGATTATTAATGTCACAATGTGGAGCCAAGACTGGCACATCTCAGAAAAAGTGTAGCTGGGTCTATAATTTTAGCCTGGCCTTTGTTCCAAGGTTATTTCTGAAAAATATTTGCCATTAGACAATTAAGATACTTTTCTACCATTTGTTCTATATTAGTTTGACTGTCTTAACACAAAATAACATTGAAGTATATGTCTAAGTAATTCACAATTGTTACAGATTGAATTCTGCCCTGCTCCCAAAATATGTATTGAAATCCTAAGTTCAGTACCTATAAACATGACCCTATTTGGGGATAAGGGGTTTTCTTTGTTATGTTAATGAAATACTACCAGCACTTCAGAGATACAAAAAGAGCAGAATAGTCATGGAAACACATAAGGGAAGAGAAAGTCATCTGCAATCCCAGGAACTCGAAGAATTGCTGGCAGCTACTATAAGGTAAAACAGACAAGGAGGGATTCTTCCCCACCCCCCACCATGCCCTGAATTCAGACGTCTAACCACCTGAACTGTGAGAAAGTAAATTCCTGTTCTTAAAAATCCATCTGTTTGTGATTTTTCTGTTATGGTAAAGGTAAACATAGGAATTTCACAATGGCTAGGACACAGGCTGCTGCTATCTTATTGTTCTGCTGTATTAGGGTCTGGTCTTTGTCATCATGGCCCATTATGTGTTATCATATTCAGTGGCAAGATTTGGAAAAAGGAATTGGAAGGCATGCTCTTTTCCTTTACAGCTACAACTTTGAAGGGGCAATCTCATTGCTATGCTCCTATCCCAAGGCTGTAACCCAACACCACAGACACTGTCAGATGGACGGGAAGCTGGGTGATTTCTATTCTGGATGTATATACACCCAGCTAAATTTTAGGTGTCCTTATACTGAAAAAAAGAAGTGTAGAACATATATGAGGACTGCCAGTTAAGTTCACAACCTTACCCTAGAAAAAGTGTGACATACCTCATTGCTGAATATCACCACAGTCACCTTTAAAGTACTCCTTTGGGGAAGCTATACACCAATGCCAGCATCTAGTCCACTCTTCAAAGCAATTTTGGAACTCTTTTCCTCTGTAATGGGCATCAGAGCTATCATCTTATTGCCCTTGATGTCCTAAATGTCATCAAAATGTCTTCCTTTCAGTATTTCCTTAATCTTCAGGTAAAAAAAGGTCAATGGGGGCCAGATCAGGTGAGCATGGAGGGTGTTCCAATATAGTTATTTGCTTACTGGCTAAAAACTTCCTCACAGACAGGTATACAATAAAGTTTGTATACTTGCCACTTAGCCCAATGGGTATTCCAGTAAGAACTCCAAAATTGCTTTGATGGGTAGACTAGGCACTGGAATGAGTTCATAGCTTCCCAATAAGGGTACTTCGAAGGTGACTGTGGTGATAGTAAACAGTGAGGTATTATCACTTTGAACAATTAAATACTTGTATTTAATTGTGAGATCTTGTGTTGGAGGAAAGCTGGTAGTCTTGGCCAAATATTCTAAAGAACAAAAGAATCATTGCTTCTTGACCAGACTGAACTCTTCACGCTACATGGGAGATCAGTGGCAGTCAACTGTTGACAGTCTAGCATCTCAGGGCTAGCTTCTTGGTTTTCAGAGCTATAGCTCAGATTATTTCTTTCCGACTCGACGGCACTTGGCTTTTTGGCTTTTTAAAGACTTATAGGGTCAATGTCTCCAGGACCAGGTGTCATGAGTTGAATTGTGTCCCAACACTATGCATTAAAGTCATAACCCTGTATCTGTGAATGTGACCTTATTTGGAAATAGGGTCTCTGTCTTAGGCTGGGTTTTCTAGGGAAGCAAAACCAGTAACACGTGTAGGTACAAGGAAAGATTTATAATATATAGATAGATAGATACAGATATAGGAAACAGCTCACGTAATCACAGAAGCTGAATGTCCCAAGTTCTGGCAGAAGCCTCACATGGCCATGGAAGCTGAGGAACCCAAAGTCAGTAGGTCAGAGACCAGAGTTCTAGATCACTGGTTGTGTAGGTCAGTGGATCCCAAGCTGGTGGCAAGATGAAGTGACAGAGGCTGGCAAGCCCAGGATCGGCAGGTCAGGGAGCAGAACTCTCAAGTGCCAACTGTAAGGACTGATGAATCCAACAGCTGCTAGTTCAAGTCCCAGAACCAGACACCGGAAGAAGAGAGCAGGAGCTCCTGGCTACCTGAGCAGACCAGTAGTAGTAGTGAAAGGTCAGGAGATGAAAGCCGAGGGGCAGGGAGCCACCACAAACCCCGCCCTGCCACTTAATACAGCAGCCAAATATGGAGTAGCCAACTTGACATAATCCTGAGCACCACAGTCCACCCCTTGTCAACTTGGCATCTGCGCACATCTCACCTTACCATCCACAGTCTCTGAAGGAGTATAGTTACAAAGTCATACTTATGTCTAATGTGATATAACTAACACATGTACAACTGAAAATGCATTAGCCCATTTACATCTTATGTTTCATAAGTAAACAAAATATCCAGTACACGCGTACAAAGCAGGAATACTCATAACAATTACAGTCCTCGTTTCTACAACTGGTCGCGTGGCCGTAACTGATATTTAGAACTACCTTCTTCTACAACCCATTCTGTATTCCCTTTGCCCTCAGTAAGCACCTCAGCTGGTCATGGTTCCCTGCCTGGTGAGGTGACCCAAACCTTCATTCCTGAAGGGTCTGGGCTATTATCACTCATTTTGGAGTTGGGTTGCTGTAGTTTTCCATTGACCTTAGTCACAGGACATGGTAGTACTAGGAGGCATCGTAAGGGATCTCCTGCATTCCAAACATACTCTTCTTTACTTCCATTGTGTAGTGTCAATCCAGTTTCATCTTCATAGTCAGGATCAATCACACCAGCCAGTATTGTAACTCCCTTCTTTGTCTGTTGATCCAGAGGTACAAGGAGCCCAAAATGGCCTGGTGGCAATTTTAGCTTCCAGTTCAGTGGAATCGTTGATGTGTCTCCAGGTGGCAGCATTCCTCCCTTCGGAACTAAGACATTTAACCCTGCAGAGCATAAGGTCATGGGGACAGGAAGCAAAAATCTTGCAACTGGGTCACTAGGGGTAACAGTGAGTAGTCCCACTCTCATTTCCACCCCTTGATTCCTGGACCCATGAATCCTGGTGATAGGAGAAACAGCACCATATATTGGACGCTGGTTTAGAGACTACACAGCCTCCTGGAGAACACTTCCCCAACCCTGCAAGGTAGTGCCACCTAACTGGCAGCGTAATTGTGTCTTCAGGAGACCATTCCATCGTTCTATCAAGCCAGCTGCTTCAGGATGATGGGGAACATGGTAAGACCAGTGGATTCCATGAGCATAGGCCCACTGCCGCACTTCATTTGCTGTGAAGTGAGTCCCTTGATCAGAGGCAATGCTGTGTGGGATTCCATGATGGTGGATGAGGCATTCTGTAAGTCCACGGACGGTAGTTTTGGCAGAAGCATGTCGTGCCAGATAGGCAAATTGATATCTGGAGTAAGTATCTGTCCCAGTAAGGACAGTACGCTTTCCTTTCCATGATGGAAGCGGTCCAATGTAGTCAACTTGCCACCAGGTTCCGGCTGATCACCTCGAGGAACAGTGCCATATTGAGGACTCAGTGTTGGTCTTTGCTGCTAGCAAATTGGGCACTCAGCCATGGCTGTAGCCAAGTCAGCCTTGGTGAGCAGGAGTCCATGTTGCTGGGCCCATGCATAACCACTGTCCCTGCCTCCATGACCACTTTGTTCGTGGGCCCACTGAGCAATGACAGGGAGCTGGAGAAAAAGGATGATTGGTTCCCACAGAACAGGTCATCCTATCAATTGTTAAACTCATCCTCTGCTGAGGTCACTCTGATGAGCATTCACATGAGACACAAATATTTTCACTTCTTTGGCCCATTCAGAGAGGTCTATCCACATACCTCTCCCCCATAAATCCTTGTCTCCAATCTTCCAGTCACGTTCCTTCCAAGTCCCTGACCACAAGCCATTGGCCACAGCCCATGAATCAGTATACAGCCTGTTTTCGTCAGCTAGGGCTGCTCTAACAGAAATACCACAGAGTGGATGGCTTTAACAAAGAAAGATTTATTCTTACACAGTCCGGTAGGTTGCGAGTCCATATTCAGGGTGTCCGCTCCAGGGAAAGACTTTCCCCTTAACGGCTCTGGAGGAAAGTCCAGTATTGCATCAGTCATTGTCCAGGGAGCGTCCTAACGCAAGAACCTCTGGTCTGAACGACGCGTTCTGCTCCCGGTGCTGCTTGCTTGATGGTAGCGAGGTTCTCAAATTGTCCTTGGTTCTTTTTCCTTTTATTCCTTGCAAGCTAAAAGCATTAAGGGTGGGGCAAGCCATACTCCAGGGAAACTTCCCCCATAGCAGGAATTCACAGCCCCACCCTAATCCTTTAACATACAGGTTAGCAAAACCACACAATGGAGGACAGTCCCAAGATACTGGGAACCATATCCAAGCCACGTGGCTGCACACATTTTTGGGGGGGACACAATTCAAACCATGACACAGCCGCATATCTGGCCACCTCTTCTTCCAAGCAAAGGGAACAACCATATGCATTGCTCGAAGTTCTGCCCACTGGGAGGATTTCCTTTCACCACTGTCCTTGAGGGAGGTCCCAGAAAGGGGCTGTAGTGCTGCTGCTGTCCACTTTAGAGTGGTGCCAGCATATCACGCAGGACCATCTGTAAACCAAGCACGAGTTTTCTCTGCTGGTCATAAGGAATTCCCCATGAGGCCATAGGTGCAAACTGGGAGATGAGAGGTAATGTTACAGGAGTGGAGACCATGAGCATTTGGGCCACTTCCTCATGCAATTTACTTGTGCCTTCAGGTCCTGCACGGGCCTGATCTCATATATATCACTTCCATTTAATGATGGAGTGCTGCTGTGCTCGTCCAACTTTATGACTCTGTGGGTCAGACAATACCCAGTTCATGATAGGCAGCTCAGGACACATGGTGACTTCGTGTCCCATGGTTAAGTGTTCAGTCTTTACTAACGCCCAGTAACAAGCCAAAAGTTGTTTTCAAAAGGAGAGTAGTTATCTGCAGAGGATGGCAGAGCTTTGCTTCAAAATTCTAAAGGTGTGCACTGTGATTCACCAATAGGGGCCTGCCAAAGACTCCAAACAGCATCTCTATCTGCCACTCATACCTCAAGCACCATTGGATCAGCTGGATCATATGGCCCAAGTGGCAGAGCAGCCTGCACAGCAGCCTGAACCTGTTGCAGAGCCTTCTCCTGTTCTGGGCCCTACTCAAAAGTAGCAGCCTTTCGAGTCACATGATAAATAGGCCGAAGTAGCACACCCAAATGAGGAATATGTTGCCTCCCAAATCCAAAGAGACCCACTAGGTGCTGTGCCTCTTTTTTAGTTGTTGGATCAGCCAGGTGCAATAATTTATCCTTCACTTTAGAAGGGATATTGCAACATGCCCCAAACCACTGGACCCCTAGGAATTTCACTGAGTTGGAAGGTGCCTGAATTTTTGTGGGATTAATTTCACACCCTCTAGCACACAAATGTTTAACTAATAAGTCCAGACTTGCTGATATTTCTTCCTTACTAGGTCCACTCAGCATAATGTCATCCATATAATGGACCAGTGTCACATCTTAGGGAAGAGAGAAGCAATCAAGCTCCCTGCGGACTAAATTATGACATAAGGCTGGAGAGTTAATGTAGCCCTGAAGCAGGCAAGTGAAAGTGTATTGTTGGCCTTGCCAGGTGAATGCAAACTGCTTCTGGTGGTCCTTGGAAACAGGTATGGAGAAGAAGGCATTAGCCAGATCAATAGCTGCGTATCAAGCACCAGGAGATGTATTAATTTGCTCAAGCAATGAAACTACACCTGGAACAGCAGCTGCAATCGGGTTTCCCACCTCTTTAAGTTTGAAATAATCTACTGTCATTCTCCAAGATCCATCTGTTTTTTGCACAGGCCAAATAAGCAAGTTGAATGGGGATGTGGTGGGAATCACCACCCCTGTGTCCTTCAAGTCCTTAATGGTGGCAGTAATTTCAGTGATCCCTCCAGGAATGAGGTATTGCTTTTGGTTCACTATTTGCCTAGGCAGTAGTAGTTCTCGCAGCTTCCATTTGGCTCTTCCCACCATAATAGCCCTCACTCCACTTGTCAGGGATCCAGTGTAAGAGTTCTGCCAATTGCTGAGTATATCTATTCCAATTATGCATTCTGGAATTGGGGAAATCACCACAGGATGGGTTCGGGGACCCACTGGACCCACTGTGAGATGAACATGAGCCAAGACTCCATCAATAACCTGACCTCCATATGCTCCCACTCTGACTGGTGGGCCACAGTGACATTTTGGGTCTCCTGGAATTAGTGTCAGTTCAGAGCCAGTATCCAGTAGTCCCCAAAAAGTCTGATTATTTCCTTTGCCCCAGTGAACAGTCACTCTCGTAAAAGGCTGTAGATCCCTTTGGGGAAGTGCAGGAGAAAGATTAACAGTATAAATTTTTGGCAGGGTATCAGAATCCTTCTTCAAAGGGACCTGGCCTCCCCTTCATTCAAGGGGTTGTGAGTCCTTAAACTCGCTCAAGTCTGGGAATTGATTGAGGGACTGCGACTTTCTCTTCTGATGATTTGAGTTAGACTGCTCTTCACCTGACCTAGAATTCATCCTTTCATACATATCAAGTAAATGCTTAGTAGGCTGATCATCTATTGCACTGCTAGGGACACCATGACTAAGTAGTCAGTTCCACATGTCCGTACGAGTCAGATTATCATGATTACTATTTTTTGCCTCCGCTGTCCATTACTCGACGGCACTTGGCGTGGGTCCATTACTGTAAGCATACCCACCTTGTCATTGTCAACTGAGTGCAGCCACTTGACCCCTACCACCACGGGATCCAGTTAGCCCCATTGTAGTTAAGTGTCTTGATTCAGCTAGGGCAGCTCCCACTGTCATATCTGATTTACATAAAATGGCAATCACAGCAGTCTTCAAGGATCCTGGAGCTCCCTTCACAAATTTGTTTCTCACAGTTGTGGTAAAAGTTGTGTCTTCTGGACATTCTATGTGTGGATTTGAAGATCTAACTGAATAAATCCACTCTAGCATGCCAATTTCCCTAAGCCTTTGGATAACCTCTTCTACAGTACCCCAAGACAAGTCTGGCAATTCAACTTGATTTAGTGTAGGCCACTGCATCAGCCACGCTTCAGCAATCCAGTCAAACAAACTATTAGGTCCATTCCTAACTTCTCGAGCTGAAACATTGAAAGAAGAGTCTGTGCTCAGTGGACCCAGGTCAAGAAATTCAGACTGATCCAGCTTTATGTTCCTTGCACCATTATCCCACACCCTTAACAGCCATTGCCAAGCATATTCCCCAGGTTTCTGTTTGTATGTGTTAGAAAAGTCAAGTAGTTCCTTTGGAGTATAGCATATCTCCTCCTGGGTCACACTTTGTACCTTACCTTTTGGGGCTTGCTTGGACTTAAGTCTAGTTACAGGTTTAGAAGCCAAAATTGGCAGTGCCAAAGTGTTTTTAGAACCTTCAGCATGTTCTGGTAAAGCATCTGCCTTAGGCCATGCCCCAGGCAATGACTCTGACAGGTGCTCTTCAGATGCAGGGGGGCTGCGGCTAATCTCATTAGATTGGAATGGAGGGGATAATGGCTTTATTTGGCGGGGTGGTTTAGCAGACAAACAGGAAGTAATCCCTTCACATGGGTGTGGTTCAGCTGGCAGGAGTGATTTACTGGAAGTGAGGGGCTCAGCATCCCCAGCTTCCATATCGTCCTCCCATGTGTCTCCATTCCAAGTTTCAGGGTCCCATTTTTTTCCCAATCAATGCCCTCACTTTAATTTCAGATACTTCTCGAGATTGGCAATTGAGCTGGCACTGCAATTCCATCACTCTAATGATAAGCATCTGGGTTTGGCTTTCAGCAGTATCAACTCTGCTATTACAGATAATGAGGTTTTCATTTAAAGCACAACTAGAAACTTGGAGGTCTCTTACACGGCATGAGAGCTTTGATTCCAAGGCCCTGAGCTCATCTTTTTCCTTCACCAGCTTATCTAATGCAAGTAGGACCAGCCAACCAACTTCCTTATACTTCTCATCCGCACATAATTTCAAAAAGTTATCACACATGTTTTCACCCTGAGCATTACCTTTCACCAATATCTAATCTATTGGCGGGGCTATTTTGCGGATGTGTACTGCCTTCTCACCCCATGGACTAGCAGGGCACTTTTTACTGGTAGGAGCAGAGTTAGCAACAGTGTTACTATTAGCCAGACTCAAGAGCCACTTGAAAGGATTCATTTTTACAATTTTGTTTCCCTAGAACCACTCCCGGTACCAAATTATCTTCAGGTGGGTTTTCTAGGGAAGCAAAACCAGTAACAGGTGTAGGTACAAGGAAAGATTTATAATATATAGATAGATAGATACAGATATAGGAAACAGCTCACATAATCACAGAAGCTGAATGTCCCAAGTTCTGACACAAGCCTCACGTGGCCACGGATGCTGAGGAACCCAATGTCAGCAGGTCAGAGACCAGAGTTCTAGATTGTGCATAATGTCTGGAATCTTAAGAGTTTGTGAAAAGCTATCTAAGATGCAACCATTGGTTTCTAGTCATCAAGAATAAAAGAGAGTAAAGGAAACAAAGGACTCAGAGAAAAAACTAGTCCACAGGACAAACAGCCCATATGAAACACAGCCTCATTTACCTTGAGACCAGAAGAACTAAATGGTGCCTAGCTACACCTGCTGACCATTCAGACCAGGAAACAATAAAAGGCACCAGATAGAATGTGAGAAAAATTTAGAACAAAATTCAAATTCCTAAAAAATGGCAGACTTGTTGAACCAATAAAGATTAGAGGAACCTTTAAGACTATCACCCTAAGGTACCCTCTGAACTTGGAAATGAAGCTACTCCTGGAAGTGACCTTTCAGCCAAATGATGAACTGACTTAGAAAACAAATATCACCTGTAAATAACATCCTCCCTTGAACAACCATCTGTATGAGATCAAATAATCAACATTTACCCAAAAGCAAAGATGAAAAAGGAGGGGAAGGGAAACTAGATCAGTGGAAACAGAACAAACAGAATAGAAATAATGAGAATGTTGATACACTGTGAAAATTGTAAACAATATCAGAACAATTTGTGTAAAATTGTTGAATGGGATCCCAATTTTCTGTGTAAACTTTCCCTTGAAACACAACAACAAAAATAATTTTTTTAAAGTCCTTGTGCTGGCAGACGTTGCTGTAGGAACAAACTCCTTCCAGACAAGAATATGCTTCTAAGAGAAATAGATAAGCCAGCCAAGTGCCATCGAGTCAGATCCGAATACCACATTAATAGTTGGACACTTCAATACATTTCTTTAATATTGGACAGAACATCTAGAAAGAAGATCAACAAGGAAACAGAGGACTTCAATGTCACTATAAACCAACTATGCTTAACAGAATGTTGCTCTGGTGCTTGAAGCTGTGCCACTGTATTCAGATACCAGCAGGGTCATCCTCCATGGTGGACATGTTTCAGCTCAGCTACACTAAGACAGACTAGGAAGAAGGAACCGGCAGTCTACTTCTCAGAAACATTAGTCCATGAAAATCTTAAGACCTTATAAATAGCATTGTCTGATACAGTGCCAAAAGATGAGCCCCTCTGGTTGGAAGGCACTTAGAAGACAACAGCAGAAGAATTGTACCCTCAAAATAGAGTCAACCTTAATGAAGTGGATGGTGTCAAGCTTTCACGGTCTTCATTTGCTAATGTGGCACAACTCAAAATGAGAAGAAACAGCTACAAACATCAATTAATAATCAGATGTGCAATGTGTGAAATATTGTAAATCATCACAAATGAACTGGAATGCATAAATAGCAACATCCTAAGCATGAAGGAATTGAAATGGACTGGTATTGGCCGTTTTATATTAGAAAATCATATGGTCTACTGTACTAGGAATGACGACTTGAAAAAGAATGCTATTGCATTCATCGTCAAAAGAACATTTCAGGATCTATTCTGAAGGACAATGCTGTTAGTGATGGGAAAATATCCATATACCTACAAGGAAGGCCAGTTAATATGATTGTTATTCAGATTTACACACCAACTACTAATGCTAAAGATGAAGAAATTGAAGATTTTTATCAGCTTCTGCAGTCCAAAATTGATCGAACATGCAACCAGAATGCAGTGACAATTACTGGTGACTAGAATGCAAAAGTTGGAAACAAAGAAGGATCGCCAGTTGGAAACTATGACATTTGTGATAAAAAACAATGCCAGAGATCACATGACAGAGTTTTGCAATTTTTCATCGCAAATATACCTCATCAGATGAAATATACTGCAATCAAATAGAATACATCTGTGTAAAGAGACAAGGAAAAGCTCAGTATCATCAGTCAGAACAAGGGCAGCTGCTGATTGCAGCACAGAACATCAGGTGTTTATGTGTAAGTAAAAATTGAAACTGAAGAAAATTAGAACAAGCCCATGAGAGCCAAAGTGCAACCTTGAGTATACTCACCTGAGTTTAGAGAACATCCTAAAAATAGATTTGATGCACTGAACACTACTAATTGAAGATCAGACAAATTGTGGAATGACATCAAAGACATCATATGTGAAGAAAGCAAAAGGTCATTCAAAAGACAGGAAAGAAAGAGAAAAACCAAAATGGACATCAGAATAGACTCTGAAATTTATTCCTGAAAGTTGAGTAGCTAAAGCAAAAGGAAGAAACAATGAAGTAAAAAGGTTGAACAGAAGCTTTCAAAGAGCTGCTTGAAAGACAAAGTATTATAATGATACATGCAAAGAGCTGGAGATAGAAAACCAAAAGGGAAGAACACACTCTGCATGTTCCAAGGTGAAAGAACTGAAGAAAAAATTCAAGCATTGAGTTGCAATAGTGAAGGATTCTACAAGGAAAATATTAAGTGATGAAGGAAGTATCAAAAGAAGAAGGAAAGAGTACACCAAGTCATCATACCAAAATTAATTGTTCGATGTACATCCAGTTTAAGAAGTAACATATGATTAAGAAACAATGGTATCGAAGGAAGAAATCAAAGTTGCACTGGAGGCATTGGTGAAAAACAAGGCTCCGGGAATTCATTGAATATCAATTGAGATGTTTCAACAAATAGATGTAATTCTGGAATTACTCACTTGTCTATGCTAAGAAATTTGTAGAACTGCTACTTGGCAACCAACTGAAAGAGAGCCATATTTATGCCTATTCCCAACAAAGGTGAGCCAGCTGAATGTGGAAATTATCCAACTATACCATTAATGTCATGTGCAAGTAACATTTTGCTAAGATCATTCAAAAGAGACTATAGCAGTATATTAAAATGGAATTGCCAGGAATTCAAGCCAGATTCAGAAGTGGACATAGAACCAGGGATATCATTGCTGATGTCAGGTGGATATTGGCTGAAAGCAGAGAATACCAGAAAGATGTTTACCTATGTTTTGTTGACTATGTAATAGCATTTGACTATGTGGATCATAGCAAATTTTGAATAACACTGTGGAGAATGGGGATTCCAGAACACAACTCTGCTCATGATGAATCTGTACACATATTAAGAGGCAGTCATGCAAACAGAACAAGGGGACACTGCACGATTTGAAGTCAAGAATGGTGTGTGTCAAGGTTGTATCTTTTCTGCGTACTATTCAGTCTGCATGCTGGTAGATAATCCAAGAAACTGCACTATATGAAAAAGAATGGGGTATCAGGATTGGATGAAGATTCATGAACAACCTGTATTATATAGATGACACAACTTTGCTTGATGAAAGCAAGGAGGATTTAAAACACTTACTGATGAAGATCAAAGACCACAACCTGCAATATGGATTGCATTTCAATGTCAAGAAAACAAAAATCCTCACAACTGGACCAGTAAGCAACATCATGATAAGTGGAGAAAAGATTGAGATTGTCAAGGATTTCACTTTACTTGGATCCACAATCAACACTCACAGAAGCAGCAGTCAAGAAATCAAAAGACGGATTGCACTGGGAAAATCTGGTGCTGCAGCAAAAAAAAAATCTCTTTATAGTGTTGAAAAGATGTCACCTTGAAGACTAAGCCATGATAGTTTCAATCATATCATATGTAGTGATATGATATGCAGTGAATAAGGAGGACAGAAGCAGAATTGATACCTTTGAATTGTGATCTTGGAGGAGAATATTGAATGCTATGACAACAAACGGCTCTATCCTGAAACAATTACAACCAGAGTGATTCTAAAAGTAAGGATGGAGAAACTACATCTTATATACTTTGGAAATGTTGTCGGGAGGGTTAATCACCAGAGAAAGACATCATGCTTGATAAAGTAGAGTGTAAGCAAAAAAGAGAAGACTCTTAACAAAATGGACTGACACAGCAGCTACAACAATGCATTAGCATAACAATGAATGTGGTGATGGTGCAGGATCAGATGGTGTTTTATTCTGTTATACATGCGGTTGCTATGAATTGGAACCAAGTTGTTTTCACCTAAAAACAACATAAAAAATAAAATACTTAACAGAAATACAGAGAATGCTCCACCACGAAACAGCATAATCTACTCTGTCCTACAGTATACATGTATCACTGTCCAGGAAAGAAAACATGTTAGGTCACAAAGCAAGTCTTGATAAATTTAAAAAGTTTGAAATCACACAATGTATTTTCTCTGACCACAGTGGAGTGAAGCTAGAAATCAATAATGGAAAATACACGAACATATAGAAATTAAACAACACAATGTTAAAACACCAGTGGGTCAAGGATGAAATCAAAAGAAAAATCACAAATTTTCTACAGACAAACGAAAATGAAACTGCAAAATACCACAACTTGTGGGATCCATCAAAGGCAGTACTCAGAGGGGAACTGTCATGGATTGAATTGTTTCCCCCCACAAAATATGTGTAGCCATGTGGCTGGACCATGATTCCCAATGTTCTATGTTTGCCCTCCATTTTGTGATTTTCCTATGCTGCATGTTAAAGGATTAGGGTGGAACTGTAAATCCCTTTATAAGATTGCCTCCATGTTCCACTGTAAAGAAAGTTTCCCTGGAGTACGGCTTGTACCATCCTTTATCCTTTCATCCTACAGGAGATAAATGGAAAAGGAAGCAAGCATAGAGTTGAGAATTCACACTATCAAGAAAACAACACCGGAAGAAAAGTGTGTCTTACAGACCTGAGGTTCCTTCACCAAGATGTTCCCTGAACAAAGACTGATGCAACACAAGGACTTTCCTCCAGAGCCATTAAGGGGAAATGCCTTCCCCTAGAGTGTACATCCTGACTTGTAGCCTACTGGACTGTGTAAGAATAAACTTTCCTTTGTTAAAGCCACCTACTCATGGTATTTGTGTTAGAGCAGCACTAGCTGACTAAAATGGGAACCTACAGGAATAAATGCCTACATGAAGAAAGAAGTAAAAGCTCAAGTCAATAGCTTAGTCTGACCACTCCAGGAACAAGAAAGAGAAGTACAAACTAAGCATATACTTACCAGAAAAAAGTGAGAAAATAAATAAAATTGAAAACAAAACAGTAAAGAAAGTGAGTAAAACTTAATTTGTTCTTTGAAATGATCAGTAAAATTTAAAAACCTTTAACTATTCAACAAATGGTGTTGGCAAAATTGGATATCCATCTGCAAGAAACTGAAACAAAATCCATATCTTACACCTTATACTCCAGCTGGATAAATGACCTAAATATCAAACCTACAACAATAAAGCTCATCCAAGAAAAGGTAGGAACAACAATGGAAGTCTTAATACAAAATGTGGACAGACTCCAAAATCTGTCAAACAAACTACAATCATCAGAAGAGAAAATAGATAAATGGGAACTATTAAGAATCAAACACTTTTGCTTATCTGAAGACTTTATTAGTAGAATTAAAAGAGCACCTGCAGAATGGGCAAAAATATTTGGCAACTCTATGTCAGACCAACGCCTGATCTCCATAATCTATAAGATACTACAAAATATCAATAAGAAGAAGATAAATCATCCAGTTAAGCGATGGGCAAAGGAGATAGACAGACACTTCTCTAAAGAGGAGATCCAGGCAGCCAAAAAACACATGCGGACATGTTCACGATCTTTAGTTAATAAAGAAATTCAAATCAAGATGACAGTGAGATACCATCTCACCCCAACAAGGTTGGCCATGATCCAAAAAACACAACACAACACAACAAATGTTGGAGAGGCTGTGGAGAAAGTGGAACCCTCTTACACTGTTGGTGGGGTTGCAAAATGGTCCAGCCCCTTTGGAAAGCTATCTGGCGTGAGGGGGGAGGGTTTAGATTAGATAGTTGCTAGAAATCTGGTTGGGTGAAATCTATGATAGCACACATCAGAAACAATAACAGTTATTAAAGAAATTCAAATCAAGACTACAATGAGATACCATCTCACCCCAACAAGTTGGCCATGATCCAAAAAACACAAAACAACAAATGCTAGAGAGGCTGTGGAGAAAGTGGAACCCTTCTACACTGTTGGTGGAGTTGCAAAATGGTCCAGCCTCTTTGGAAGGCAATCTGGCGCTTCTTTAAAAAAATGGATATTGATATACCATTTCACCCAGTAATTCCACTACTTGGAATATATCCTACAGATTCAAGGCTTTTCACACCAAGGGACACATGCACCAGAATGTTTATCGCAGCACAGTCCATGATAGCAAAAAGATGGAATCAACCCAGATGCCCAACAATAGAAGAATGGATAGGTAAACTATGGTACATATACTCAACGGAGCACTACGCAATGATAAAGAATAACGATGATTCCAGGAAACATCTAACCTGGTTTCAACTGGAAGACATTATGTTCAGTGAAAGTGGTCAGCGACAAAAGGACAAATACTGCATGAGACCTCTACGATAAGATCTCAAAAACAAACTTGTGTATAGAAGACTCTTTGACAGCTGCAAGGGAGGGGAGGGAAGGAGGGTGAGGGGGGAGGGTTTAGTTTAGATAGTTACTAGAAAACTAGTTTGGAGAAAGCGGTGATAGCACACATTAGAAACAAGAACAACATTAAGTGGACTTCAGCATAACCTGAGTACTCCTTCCATCTTAACTCAATACTGCAAGGATAGAGTAGCTGGGGCGGGGGGCGGGGGACCATGCTCTTAGGTGAATTCCAGGCCAATTGGCACAACTAGCATTTTGCTAAGAGAGCTCTCTGCACCCGACATTGGTGAGTGGCATCTGGGGTCTTAAAAGCTGCCAAGCTGCCATCCGAGGACACAGCTAATGGTCCCAACTCAGCAGGAACAGATGCTCACCGAGGACCAAAATGACATGCGGTAAAGACAACCTAGAAGACAGAGAGACCCACAAGAGTGGGTGCCTATATCGACTTGGGACCAGAAGAACTGGATGTTGCCCGGCCACCACCACCGATAGCCACGATGGAGCTCACAGAGAGGAGTCTCACTGGCAACACAAGAATAAAAAGGGGTGCATCCTGAGATCTCCACTAAAAGACCTCAGTTGATGGTTCAGTGGTTTTGGGGTTCCTCTGAGAGCATGGCCCCCAGCCCCGATGCTGCCCTTTCCCATAAATTATAACAAAGGTCCACTCTTTGGACAGGAATGGATTGGACTTGGTAATGCAGAGTGACCATATATTGGAAGCACTTTATGGTTCTATACATCTATAGGATGTCATCCTGCTGACCTCTGGCTGGAGGAAGGAGAGTGGGTGGAGAGGAGGGGAAAGGAGACTGTTGGGAGGATGAGACATGTATGGAGCAGAGAGGAATAATGTGCTGTCACCAGACAGGGAGAGCAGTGGAAGCTTCATTTTGTCATGTAAATTTATATGGGAGTTTACGTTTTCATTCAGTCATATTAAATAAATTAAAAAAAAAAAAAACCTTTAAGCTAAAAAGAAAAGATGCATATGAGAATGAATGAATAAATAGAAGGGCAACATAAAATGAGAATGAATCAATAAATAGGACAAAAATAAAAAGAAACATGATGAATTACTATGAACTTGTACAGCAATAAGCTCAATGAAATGAACAAATTCTTAGAAAGTGTAATTGTCCACGGATGGGTACATAGTTCTGTATATGTCGATGAGGTTTAATTGGTTAATTGTGGCAATAAGGTCTTCTTTATCTTTACTGAGCTTTTTTCTAGATGATCTGTCCAGTATTGAGAGTGGAGTGTTGAAGTCTCCCATTATTATTGTGGAGTAATCTAACTCTTTTTTTGAGTGTAGTCAGTGTTTCTTCAGTGTATTTAGGTGCTCTGATATTAGGTACATAAATATTTAATATAGTTGTCTTGCTTGTGTACTGAACCTTTCAGCAATAAATAGTGTCCATCTTTGTCCATGATGGTGGATTTGACATTAAAATTGATTTTGTCTGAGATTAGAATTGCCACACCTGCTCTTCTTTGTTCATTGTTAGCTTGAAACATATTCTTCCACTCTTTAATTTTCAGTTTGTTCCTATCTTTAGGTCTTAAGTGAGTTTCTTGTAGACAACATATGGATAGGTCATGTCTTTTGATCCAAGATGTCACTCAATGTCTCTTTACTGGAGCATTCAGTCCATTCACATTTAATGTAATTATTGATAGGTATGTGTTGCCATTGTGATATGTTTATTTTTGTGTTGATGTTTTCTCGTTCTTATTAGTCTGTTCTCAGACATTCTTTTTTGTGAGTTGATTTTTCACCTTTTTCAGAGTTGTTTTTGTAGTTATTGACACTTCTGTGTTCTATTTCTTCAAATGGTATGTTACATCTTTGTTGTGCTTTACAGCTGCCCTTATGATCCCCCTTAATAAACTATAAACCCAGTTTTACTTACTACCAGTCTTGTCATCTTCCTCTCCATCTGCAAGGACTATAACCGCTGTAGTACATCCCTCTTTTTAATATCATGGCACCATAGTTTTCATGATAATCGCTGGATTGCTTCTTTCAGTATTAAAGCTGTGATTGACTTTGGAGCCTTCCCTAACTGAGCAGAGTTTTGAATAATGGGTCGTCCTAAAGTGTAAAGTTAGTGGTTTTGTTTTTCTAAGCCAAAGCCAAGACCTTCTTTCAGTATTTCTTGTAGTTTGGGTTTGGTTTTTACAAAGTCTCTGAGTTTCTGTTTATCTGTGAATGTCTTAATTTCATTTTCCTATTTCAAAGATAGTTTGGCAGGTTATATAATTCTTAGTTGGAAGTTCTTCTCTTTCAAGGCTTTGAATGTGTCATGCCACTGTCTCTGTGCCAGCATGGTTTCTGCTGAGAAACCTGATGAAAGCCTACAGGGTTTCCCTCTAAACATTAGCTTTGCTTTGAGTCTTGCTGCATTTTAAGAGTTTCTACTTATGTTTCATTTTGTTAAGCTTGATTATAATATGTCTTGGAGTCTTTCTTTTGAGATCTATATTGGGTGGTGTACAATATGCATCTGAGATGTCTATATTCTCTTCCTTCATGATTTCTGGGAAGTTTTCTGTCAGAAGCTCAGCAATAATACTTTCTGTGTTCTCAGGTGTCTCATCTTGTTCAGGGACTCTGATTAATTGAAGGTTGTTCCTCTTAATAGAGTCCCACATGCTTCTTAATGCTTCTTCATTTTTCTTGTTTCTTTTTTCTGATTTCTGCTCATAGACTCTGGCATCAGTAGCTCTGTCTTCCAAGTCAGAAATTCTTTTTTCCATTTGTTCCATTCTGTTTTCTTGTCTTTGAATGGAAGTTTCTATATCTTTGATTTTGTTCTTGATCTGTTGGATTTTAGAGTACTGGTGTTCCATCAGATCAAATAGCTTGCTTAATTTTTCCTTTTCTTCTGCTGCATTTTGTATAATGTGTAGAAGGGCTCTGTATATAATCATTTTGTATTCACCTTCTGATGCTTTTCAGAAAAGTTTCTTCATCTGGAAAACTCCTTGGTTGTTTTGTTTGGGAGCCTTCTGAAACCATGGGTGATTTCTTTTATGCCACAAGTGTCTGTTGCTTTTTGGGTCCCATGTGAATAAGATGAGGCCGGGAGAGATACTGTGAGGATGTACTGCAGTTGTTTCTCTAGGCTGTCTTAAAATGCAAAACAAAAGGTATCTGACCACTTCCTAAGTCAGTCAGGTTTTCAGGTGTAGAGGTCCCTCTTCTCAACTGGCAAAGCAAGCACCTCTATATCCAACCCCAGATGATACATACTATTTCAAAATACAGTGGTGCTACTGCCCTGTTGGCCTCTGCTGACAGGGCCCAGCCTTAGGTGACACTGTGTAAACTACTGCTTTTCTGGTAGAAAAATGTTCTCCTGTGGGCAGGCTCTGGCTCCCAAGCTAAGAAATGGGTCCATCTTCAGCCACCATATCTAAGATTGCGCCATCTACACGGTTAGCAGATAGAGGGGTTAAAGGTCGCAAGAGGTAGTGATTCCTCCACCTCTATTGGCAGGCCCCCACTATAGGTGATGCTGTATAAACTACTGCTTTTCTGTTGGAGAAGCAGGTCCTGTTTGCAAGCGCTGGCTACCAGGCTAAGAATTAGGTCCCACTAAAGTCTCTGTATCCAACATGGTATCCTGCACACTGGCAGTGTGGTTCTGTACAAACCACGCTGTGGCAGTAACAAAAAGACAGGCCCAAAGTGGCTAGATTAAGAGTCCTAAGCCTGGCTTTCAAAATATGGGAATTTCACCTGCCAATCTCCCCAGCAGTGAGTCTGAGTCTAGCCACTAGGCAAGGCCCAGGTCTGCCCACCAGCCAAGACAGAGAAAAAAAAGCAAAATAGTGTGTTTACCTTCAGTCCGTGAGAGCCAGGGCTAGCCAGGAGCAGGAGTCAGGGAAAGAAAGGAGATTTTTTGTTCAGTGGTATCAAGTCCAAATTAATAGCCCTGTGCCGTGTCCTGGGGGCTCACTAGGTGACCAGAAGGCTCCGTTTGATTATCAATTCAGGTCTTGGTTTCCAGAGGGATATAAAGAGACGTGTGCTTAGTCCACCATCTTGCCTCTGCCCTCCTGGAAAATTCCTAGAAGCACATCACCTACTTAGAGTGACTCAAGAGGAAATAGAGTTTTAAGAAACACATGAAAAGTGAAGAGATAGAATCCTGGACCAGATGATTTTACTAGGGAATTCTACCAACCTTTTAGAGAGGAATTTACACCAATACTTTTAAACTCTTCTAAAAGACAGAGCAGGAATGAATACTCTCTGATTCATTCCATGAAGTAAACATAATTCTGATATGCAAACCAGATGAAGACACTACAAAATAGAAAAGTACAGGCCAATCTCTCTCTCTCAGTTACAGAAGTAAAAATCCTCAACACTATACTATCAAACAGAATCCAGCAGCATATTAAAGGAGTCACACACTACGACCAAGTGGGATTTTTTTTCCAGGAATTAAAGGACAGTTCAACATTAGAAAACAATCAACATAATACACCATATTGACAGAACAACACGGTAATCTCTATGAATGAAAAAAAAAAGACAGAAAGATAAAATCTAGTACTCTTTTTTGATGAAAACCCTACAGAAGATTAGAATGCAAGGGAGATTTCTCTATATGATTCAGGGCATATATGAAAAGCCAACAGCCAATACTACAATTAATTTAGAAAGCTTGAGAGCTTTCCCCTTGAAATCTGGAACCAGAAAAGGATACCAGTTCTTACCAGTTTTATTCACTATTGTATTAGAAGTCCAAGCCAGAGTAATAAGACAAGAAAAAGAAATAGAAGGTATCCAGATTGGAAAAGAAGTAAAATTATCTCTGTTTGCAGAAGGTATGATCCTATATATACAAAATCCCAAAAATCAACAAGAAAACTTGAGAGCTGTCATGGTTTGAATTGTGTCCCCCAAAAAATGTGTGCAGCCACGTGGCTGGGATATGGTTCCCCGTATCTTGGGACTGTCCTCCGTTGTGTGGTTTTGCTAACCTGTATGTTGAAGGATTAGGGTGGGGCTGTAAATTCCTGCTGTAGGGGGAGTTCCCCTGGAGTATGGCTTGCCCCACCCTTAATGCTTTTAGCTTGCAAGGAATAAAAGGAAAAAGAAACAAAGGACAATTTGAGAACCTTGCTACCATCAAGCAAGCAGCACCGGGAGCACAGCGCATCCTTCAGACCAGAGGTTCTTGCGTCAGGATACTCCCTGAACAAAGACTGATGCAATACCGGACTTTTCTCCAGAGCCGACAAGGGGAAAGCCTTCCCCTGGAGCGGACACTCTGAATATGGACTTGCAACCTACCGGACTGTGTAAGAATAAATCTTTCTTTGTTAAAGCCATCCACTCTGTGGTATTTCTGTTAGAGCAGCCGTAGCTGACTAAAACAAGAGCTAATACAGAAATTTAACAAATTGCAGAGCACAAAGTCAACAAAAACATCAGTTGGTTTTCTATACACTAGCAACAAAAATTCTGAAAGGGAAATCAGGGAAACAATTCCACTTACAATAGCATCTAAGAGAATAAAATACCTAGGAATAAATGCAATCAGGGACATGAAGGTCTTTTATAATGAAAACTATAAATCTGTGCTGAAACAGATTAAACAATCCTAACATATTAGAAGAATCTCCCACACTCATGAATTAAAAACTTAATTGAAGTCTAACAGATTTGAAAACCTAGACAAAATGGACAAATTTCTAGATTCATATCACCTAACAAAGTTATCACAAGGAGAAGTAGAACAACTTAAACCTATCACAAAGAACACATTGAAAAAGTAATCAAAAACAGTCCTGGCCCAGATTGTTTCGCTAGAGCATTCTACCAAGCTTTTAGAGTTAATTCCAACACTACTGAAACTATTTCACAGTGTGGAAAAGGATGAAAGACTCTCAAATTCATTCTATGAAGCCAACATAAAAGCCAGGGAAAGATCCCACAAAAAAAGAAAATTACAAACCAATATCACTCACAAACCTCGATGCAAAAATCTTCAACAAAATATTAGCCAGTAGAATTCAACAACATGCCAAAATAATAATAATAATAATTCATCATAACCAAGTTGGATTCATACCAGGGAGAAATAAATCACCAACTTTCGAAAGGGACAAAACTCCAGATAAGTAAAGCACTATTCAAGAAGAGGAACACAGTAGGAGGCTTCATACTACCTGACCCTAGAAACCATTATACTGCCATAGTAATCAAAACAGCCTGATACTTGTACAAAAAGAGACATATAGACCAGCATAACAGAAATGAGACCCCAGAAATACCACTATCCTCTTATGAACAGTTGCTATTTAACAAAGGCCCTAAGACTGTAAACTGGGGTAGAAACAGTCTCTTTAATAAATGATGTTGGCAAAATTGGACATTCATCTGCAAAAAAACTGAAACAGGACCCATATCTTACACCTTATACAAAAACTAACTCAAAATGGATCAAATCTAAAACATAAAGATCATGCAAGAAAAAATAGGATCAACAATGGAAGTTCTAATACATGGCTTCGACAGTCTTCAAAAACTGAAAAACAAAGCACAAACAACAGAAGAGAAAATAGATAAATGAGAACTACTAAGAATCAAACACCTTTGCTCATCCAAAGACTTTATCAAGAGAGTTGAAAGACTACCTACAGATTGAGAAAAAATATTTGGCAACTGTATGTCAGACTGATGTCTGAATTCCATAATCTACAAGGTATCACAAAATATCGACAAGAAAAAGGTTAATTAATCCAATTAAGCAATGGGCAAAGGAAATGTGCACATGCTTCACCAAAGAACACATCCAGGCAGCCAAAAGACACATGAGAAAATGCTTACGATCATTAGCTGTTACAGAAATCCAAATCAAAACTACAATGAGATACCATCTCACCCTAACAAAGTTGGCCATAATCCAAAAAAACAGAAAACAACAAATGCTGGAGAGGCTGCAGAGACTGGAACTCTCCTACACTGCTGGTGGCATTGCAAAATGGTACAACCTATTTGGAAAGCAATTTCATGCTTCCTTAAAAAACTGGAAATAGATATACCATTTGAACAGTAATTCCACTGCTCAGAATATATCCTACAGAAATAAAGTGGTCACATGAACAAATACATGCACACAGATGTTTATTGCAGCACTTTCCACAATACCAAAAGATGGAATAAACCTAAGTGCATATCAAGCAGATGAATGGATAAACTGTGATACATATACTTAATGGAACACTAAGTAATGATAAAGAACAACGATGATTTTAGGAAGCATCTCATAACCTAGTTTTAACTGGAAGACATTATGCTAAGTGAAATCTGTCAGCAGCAAAAGGACAAATATCATATAAGATCCCTGCTATAAGGACTTAAAAATAGACTTATGTACAGAAAAGACTCTGATGGTTACAAGTGCAGGGAGGAAGAGAGAGGCTTGGTCATAGGTTAGATAGTCAATAGAAATTTGGTTAGGTGACAGCACACAATAGAGAGTAGATCAACTTAACTGGACTTCATCATAAACTGAAAGGTTTTCTAAACTCAACCCAATATTTCAAAGGATAGAGTAGCAAAGACAAAGGTCTGGTGACTATGTATTCAGGGGACATAGAGGCCAATTGGCATAACTAGTCTATCACTAAGAGAGTCTTTTGCGTTCATTGTTCTTTATCATTGCATAGTGTTCCATTCAATATATATGCCATAATTTACCTATCCATTTCTCTGTTGGGCATCTGGGTTGATTCCATCTTTTTGGTATTGTGAACTGTGCTGCCACAAATATTCGTGTGAATGTATCAGTTAGTATGAATGGCCTTGATTCTGTAGGATATATTCTGAGCAGTGGAATGACTGGGTCAAATGGTATATCTATATTCAGCTTTTAAAAGAAGTGCCAGATAGCTTTCCAAAGAGGTGGCACCATTTTTCAATCCCACCAACAGTGTTGAAGAGCTCCAATTTCCCCCCAGCCTCTCCAGCGTTTGTTGTTTTGCATTTTTGGGATCATGGCCAACCTTGTTGGGGTGAAATGGTATCTCATTGTAGTTTTGACTTGAATTTCTGGAATAGCTAATGATCGTGAGCATGTCCACATGTGTTTTTTGGCTGCCTGGATCTCCTCTTTAGAGAAGTGCCTGTCCAGCTCCTTTGCCCATCGCTTAATTGGATGATTTATCTTTTTCTTATTGATATTTTGTAGTACCTTATAGATTATGGAGGCCAGGTGTTGGTCTGACCCACAGTTGCCAAATATTTTTTCCCATTCTGTAGGTGGCCTTTTAATTCTATTATTCAAGTCTCTGGATGAGCAAAAGTGTTGGATTTTTAATAGTTTCCATTTATCTATTTTCTCTTATGCTGTTTGTGATTTGTTTGACAGATTTTGAAGCCTGTCTACATTGTGTATTGTTGTTCTGACTTTTTCTTGGGTGAGCTTTATCATTTTAGATTTGATATTTAGGTCTTTTATCCAGTTTGAATTGGTTTTTTATAGGATGTAGGCTATGGGTCTTGTTTCAATTCATTGCAGATGGATATCTAATTTTGCCACCACCATTTGTTGAAGAGATGGTTTTTTCCCCAGTTTAATGTCTTAGGGCCTTTGTCGAATATCAACTGTTCATAAGAAGATGGTGTCATCTCTGAGGTCTAAATTCTGTTCCATTGATCTGTCTGTCTCTTTTTGTACCAGTACCAAGCTGTTTTGACAACTGTGGCAGTGTAATAGGTTCTTGAGTAGTGAGAGGCCTCTCAGTGTGTTCTTCTTCTGTAGTGCTTTACTTATCTGGGGCTTCTTCCCTTTCCAAACAAAGTTGGCAGTTTGTTTCTCCATCTCATTAAAAAATGTCACTGGAATTTGTATTGGGATTGCATTATGTAAGTAGATTGCTTTGGGCAGAATAGACATTTTCACAGTTTTAAGCCTTCCTATCCACGAGCAGGGTAGGTTTCTCCACTTATGTAAGTTTCTCTTAGTTTCTTGTAGTAAGGACTTGTAGTTCTCTTTGTAAAGGTCTTTTATTTCTCCAGTTAGACTTATTCCTAGGTACTTTTATCTTCTTAGGGGCTACAGTAAAGGGTATTGATTTGGTAATTTCTTCTTTGATCATCTCTTTGTTCGTATAAAGGAATCCTACTGATTTACTTAGGTTTATCTTGTATCCTGAGACTTTGCTGAACTCTTCTATCACTACGAGTAGTTCACGAACGGATTCTTTAGGATTCTCTGCATATACTATCACATCATATGCAAATAGGGAGATTTTTACTTCTTCTTTGCCAATGCAGATGCCCTTTATTTCCTGGTCTTGTCTAATTCCTCTGGCTAGAACTTCTAGTACAATGTTAAATAGGAGAGATGAGAGTGGGCATCCTTGTCTAGTTCCTGTTCTCAAGGGAAATTGTTTCAATCACTCTCCATTCAGGATGACATAGGCAGTTAGCTTTGTATAAGTGGCCCTTACTGCATTGACAAATTTGCCATCTATTCCTATTTTGCTGAGAGTTTTTAGCACGAATGTGTTGGACTTTATCCAATGCCTTTTCTGCATCCATAGACAAAATCAGGTGATTTCTTGTCTTTCGTGGTATTTATGTGGTTGATCACATTAATTGTTTTTCTGATGTTGAACCAACCTTGCATCCCTGGTATGAATCCAACTTCATCATGATGGATTATTTTTTGGATATGCTGTTGAAGTCTACTGGCAAGAATTTTGTTGAAGATTTTTGCATCTAGATTCATGAGTGATATCAGCCTGTGGTTGTCCTTTTTGGTTGGGTCTTTCCTGGTTTTGGTACCAGGGTTATGCTGGCTTCATAGAATGAATTTGGGAGTATTCCATCTCTTTCTATAATGGAAATAGTCTCAGTAGTATTGGAGATAACTCTTCTCTAAAAGCTTGGTAGAATTCTGCAGTGAAGCCAGCTGGGCCCGGGCTTTTTTTCGTTGGTAGTTTTTTGGTGACTTTTTCAATCTCTTCCTTTGTGATGGGTTTATTAAGTTATTCTCCTTCACCTTGTGATAATTTGGGTAGGTGATATGAATCTGGAATTTGTCCATTTCCTCTAGGTTTTCAAATTTGTTAGAGTACAGTCTTTCATAGTATCCTGTTATGATATTTTTGATTTCTGTTGGATCTGTGTGACAACTCCCCCCTCATTTCTCATTTGGGTTATTTGTTTCCTTTCCTGTTTTTCTTTAGTAAGTTTAGCCAGTGGTTTGTCACTTTTGTTGATCTTTTCAAAAAACCAGCTTTTGGTCTTTTCAATTTTTTCAATGGTTCTTCTACTTCATTTAGTTCTGCTCTATGATCTGTTTTCTTCTGGTGACTGAGGGGTTCCTCTGTTGTTCTCTCTATGCTTGTTCAAGCTGTAGGGTTAGTTCTTTCATTTGGTTTCCTTCTTCCTTCCAGATGTGTGCATTTATGGAGATAAACTGACGTCTGTGCACTGCTTTGGCTGTATCCCATAGGTGCTGGTAGGAAGTGTTTTCATTCGCATTGGAATCCATGAATTTCTTTGTTTCATCCTTGATTTCTTCTATAACCCATAGGTTTTTGAGCAAGATGTTGTTCAGTTTCCATGAGTTCCACTTTCTATCTGTGTTTTTTCTGCTATTGATTTTGACTTTTGTGGCTTTATAATCTGAAAAGATGCTTTGCATTAATTCAGTGGTATGGATTTTGTTGAGAATCGCTTCATGTCCTAACGCATGGTCTATTATGGAGAATGTTCCATGCGCACTGGAGAAGAAGGTGTAATTGCAGATGGATAGAAAGTTCTGTACATGTCGATGAGGTCTAGTTGGTTAACTGTGGCAACGAGGTCTTCTGTGTCTTGATTGAGCTTTTTCTAGATGATCTGTCCAGTATTGAAAGTGGAGTGTTGAAGTCTCCCACTATTATTTTATAGTGATCTGTGTCATGTTTGAATGTGCTCAATGTTTCTTCGATGTATTTAGGTGCTCTAATATTAGGTGCATCCATATTGAATATTGTTAAGTCCTCCTTGCGTTTTGAACCTTTCAGCAATAAATAGTATCCCTCCTTGTCCACAATGGTGGATTTTACATTAAAGTTGATTTTGTCTGAGATTAGAATTGCCACACCTGCTCTTCTTTGTTCATCATTAGCTTAATGTATATTCTTCCATCCTTTAATTTTCAGTTTGTTCCTATCTTTAAATCTAAGATGAGTTTCTTGTAGGCAACATATAGATGGGTCATGTCTTTTGATCCAAGAAGTCACACGATGTCTGTTTACTGGAGCATTCAGTCCATTCACATTCAGTGTAATTATTGATAGATATGTGTTTGGTGCTGCCATTGCGATATGTTTAATTTTGTGTTGATATTTTCTCTGTTGTTCTTATTAGTCTCTTTTGGGACATTCTTCTTTGTGAGCTGATTTTTCACATTTTTCAGTGTTGGTTTTGTGGCTGTTGAGACTCCTGTAGTATGTTTCTTGATTTGATATGTTGCATCTGTATTGTGCTTTATGGCTGCCCCTGTGATCTGTCTTCATAAACTATGTATAAACCCAATTTTAATTACTAACATTCTTATCAACTTCCTCTCCATCTGGAAGGACTGTAACAACTTGAGTACATGCCTCTTGGATGTCTTGGAGTCTTTGTTTTGAGATCTTTATTGAGTGACATCCGATATGTATCTTGGATGTCTATATTCTTTCATAATTTCTGGGAAATTTTCTGTCAGCAGCTCAGCCACAGTACACTCTGTGTTCTCAGACAGGTGTCTTGCCCTGTTCAAGAACTCTAATTAATCATAGACTGTTCTTCTTAATAGAGTTACATATGCTTCTTAATGCTTCTCCATTTTTCTTGTTTCTTTTTTCTGATTTCTCCTCATAGATGCTGGAGTCACTAGCTCTGTCTTCCAAATTAGAAAGTCTGCTTTCCATTTGTTCCATTCTGTTTTCTTGGCTTTGAATTGAAGTTTCTATGTCTTTGATTTTGTTCTTGATCTGTTGGATTTCAGAGTACTGGTGTTCCATCAGATCAAACAGCTTGCTTAATTTTTCATTTTGCTCTGCTGCATTTTATATAAGGTGTAAGAAGGCTCTATACATAATCATTTGTATTCACTTTCTGATAGTTTCAGAAAGGTTTCTTTGTTTGGAAAGTTTTGTGGCGCTTTCTTTTGGGGGCTTTCTGAAGCCATGGGTGATTTCTTGGTTACGGTTTTCTCCAGAATTTGTTGCTTTTAGGGCACCATGTGAGTCAATAGAGGCTGGGAATAATGCTGTGAGGATGGACCGCAATTGTTTCTCTAGGCCATCTTAGAATGAAAGCTAAAAAGTATCTCACAACTTCTAAAGTCAATCAGGTTTTCAGGTGTATAGGTCCCTCTTCCCAGCTGGCAAAGTAAGCACCTCTGTATCCAACCCCAGATGTTATAAACTAGCTCAAAATACAGAAAGGCTACTGCCCTGCTAGCCTCTGCTCTCAGGCCACAGCTCTAGATGACACTATGTAGAATACTGGTTTTCTGCTGGAAAATTGCTCTGCTCCGGGCAAGGGCTGCCTCCCAGCCCAGGAATTAGGTCCAGGTGAGGCCTCCATATGGGTATAACCACCTCCCAGTGGAACAAGATGGTGTCCTGCACAAGCTTGCTCCCTGGCTGGGTCTAGGCTACTGTATGTTGGAGGCAGAAAGAGAGGCTAAAGGTGCCAAGATGCACAGAGTCCACAGCCTCTGTTGCTGGGCCCCAGTCATAGGTGACATTGTGAAATACTGTCAGAAAAGCACTCTCCTCTGGGCAGGCACTGCCTCCTGGCCCAGGAATTAGGTCTAGCTGGTGCCTCTGTATGGCTGTCTCTGCCTCCCAATGGAACAAGATGGCATCCCGCACAAACTTGGCACCTACCTCCATACAGGCTACGTGGAAAGAGAGGCCAGTGGTGCCAAGATGCACAGAGTACAAAGCCAGGCTCTCAAAATATGGCAATTTTGCCTGCTGATCCCACTAGTAATGTGTCTGAAGTTAGCTGCTAGTCAAGTCCTCGCTCCACCTGCTGGCTAAGACACGGAAAAAAAAGGTTAAAACGGTGAGTTACCTTTGGTCTGTTAAAGCCAGCTCTCATGAAGAGCAGGGTCAGTGAAAGAGAGGAGGTTTCCATTCAGCGGTACAGAGTCCAAATTAATAGCCCTATGCTGTGTCGTATGGCTCACTAGTTGTACAGAAGGTTCCATTTAATTACCAATACAGGTCTTGGTTTCCAGAGGAATTTAGGAAGATGTGTGTTTAGTCCACCATATTGACTCCACTCTCCAGAATGGATTTTCTGAACCACGGGTTCATAGTTGCACAGTGAAGCTTAGGACTCCTGGATGTACAGGTGACAAGCTTAAAGGTACTTAGAGGCCACTCTATGAAGGCTCAAAATAAAGTTAATAAATTCAAAATTTCTAGGGTCTAAGTGGTGTGGGGTATGCTGAGATATCCCTGTTAAGGGGAAGCATAAATTGTTGTGTTTACTCTTTACATAATGAAAAAGAAGCATAATGTCCAGTAGTACTGTTTGGATTTTGGAGGCAACATATTCGTGATTTGGATGTTTTATTTGAGTGTGTTACTCTTGCATGTATACTGAGTTACTCTAAAAGCTACCAGGTTTGAGCTGAGCCCACAATAAGAGAAAGCTCTACAACAGGTCCAGACTGCCATGTAAGTTGCTGTAACACTTGAGCCACATGATTTAGCAGATGATGGTATATAGACTGTCAGAGTTAGACAGAACTCAGATGGAGTCATTGGCAGGCCATACAATTTAATCACAGTGCAGAACCTTAGGGTTTTGGAACAGAGCCATACTATTCCCTGAGGATAACGACTCTCCTTTTGAAAAATAACTCATGGCTTGCTGTTGTGCCTTAGTAGATACTTAATTCTTACCACAATGTTACCATGCAACTTGCACTGCCCTCCATGAACTGAGTGTTGTCTAATTCCCAGGCTATAAAGTTAGAGATGCACAGCAGCACTCCATCAGGAGTTACATGATGGATACAGTCAGTTACATGAGGAAGTGAACCAAAAGCCCATACCCTGAACCCCTACTTCTTTACTGTCACTCCTAGCCTACACTTAGGACCTCATGCAGAGGTTCCTAAGACCAGTTGCCTGAGGAGGAGAAAACTCAGGACTGGTTTACAGAAGGTTGTACACAATATACGGGTACCACTTGAACATGAACAGCTACAGCACTGCTGTCCATTTCCTGAATACTGGTGTTAGTTTGCCAGAGCTGCTATAATGAAACATTACACAGTGGGTGGCTTTAAAGAGCAGAAATTCATTGTGTCACAATTCTGAAGGCAGAAGTCTAACTTTAAGGAATGGGCAGGACCATACCTCTCTGTCCACTCTAGGAGAAGATCCTTCCTTCTCTCCCAGTTTCTGGTAGCACCAGAAGCTTCTTGACTTTTAGATGTGCATGGCGTCTCTTCCTGTGTGACCCTGTTTCTGCATATTGTCTCACTTTTTACAAGATGCCACTCAAAAGAGATTAAGACCTATCTTTCTCTGATATGACCTTTTTAACTGATTATATCTTCAAAGAAAGGCTTAGTGATTCAGCACTTGACTGTTAATCAAACAGGCTGGTGGTTCTAGCCTACTAGCCACTCTCAAGAAAAAGATGTAGCAGTATGCTTCTGTGAAAATTATGGCCTTGGAAGCCCTATGGGGGCAGAATTTACTCAACACATACAACAATATCCAAATAAAGTCATTTCAGTGGTACAAAAGTTGGGACTTCAGCATATCTTTTTGTGGACAAAATTCAATCCATAACAGTGTTGGATTGAACTTCAGTGGACAGAACTTCACGCAGAGTACTTGGTTATTCATTTTGCTTGGAAAGAGAAATAGCCAGATGTATAAGTCTATATCAATTTATGGACTACTGCCAATGGTTTGGCTGAACTGTCAGGAACTTTGGAAGGAACATGATTGGAAAGTGACAAGGAGGCCTGGGGAAAGATGTATGTGAGTAGACCTCTCTGACTGGGTAAATAATGTGAATATATTTTTGTCCTAGGTGAATACTCACCAAAGACCTCAGCAGAGAAAGATTTTAATAATCAAGTTGTTCCTTTTCTTTGGGTGCCAGTTAATCTCTTTCTCCCATTGCCCAATGGGCTCATGAACTAAGTAGCAATAGTGGCAGGGATAGAGGTTATGTACGGGCTTAGCTACATGAGCTTCCACTCACTAAGACCAGCCTGGCTACAGCCATGATCTGCCAGCAGCAGAGAACAACACTGAGTCTTCAATATGACTCTGTTCCCTAGGATCGTCAACCAGCTACCTGGTGGCATATTGATTGCATTAGACTGCTTCAGTCGTGAAAGGAGAAATGCTTTGTTCTTACTGTAGTAAAAACTCGATGCAGATTTGCCTTCATTTCTTGCAGTGTTCCTGCAAAACTACTGTATAGGAACTTACAAAATGCTTTATCTTCCTAGGACTGGCATAACAAAATACAACAAAGTGGATAGCTTAAAGAACAGAAGTTTATTGTCTCACAGCTCCAGAGGCTGAAAGTCTGAATCAGGATATCAACTATATTAATTCATTCTAGGATTCTGAGAGAGGAATTGATCCACACCTCCCTCCTAACTTTCCGCGGCTGCCAGCAATGCTTCGTGTTCATTTGCTGCTTGTATTTGCATCTTCTTTCACTGTCACTTGGAATCTGTCTACTATGTGGGAGTCTTTTCCTGTGCCTATTCTCTCCTTTTATATCATTCCAAAGGGTCTAAGTGTAGCACCCACCACAACCCAGTATGGCTTTACTCATAACATCCTTTTAAAAAAGACCCTAGTTCCCAAGAGAGGTCACATTCACAGGTACAGGAGTTACGTATTCCACATAACTTTGTTGAGAACACAATTCTATCCATACTCTCTACCGTTATGGTATTTCACTCAGCATTGCCTTCAGTCAAGGGACTCACTTAATAGCAAATCAAGTGCAACAATGGGCCCATACTAATGGGATTACCTGGTTTTACCACGTTCTTATTATCCTGAAGCTGCTGGCTTTGTAAAATTGTGGAATGTCATTTTGAAAAATAAATTATGGTGTCAGGTAAGTGGCGATTCCTTGCAGGACTGAAATGATGTGCTCCAGGAGGCTGTATACAAATCAGCATCTAATTTATGGTGCTGTTTTCCCCATGGCCAGGATTCATAGGTCCAGGAGTCAAGGAGTTAACATGGGAGTGACACAGTGCACTATTACCCCTGGTGATCTATTAGCAAAATTTGTCCCTGCAATATTATGTCCTGCTGATCTAAAAGGTCGTAATACCAATGAGAGAAATACTGCCATCAGGAAACAGAATACAGATTTCATTGAACTGGAAGTTAAGGATGCCACCCAGCCAAACTGGGCTTCTCATGCCTCTGAATCACCAGGTGAAGAAAAAATTACCATAATAGCTGGTGTGATTGATTCTGATTACCAAGGAGAAAATTGATTGATATTACATAATGGAAGTGAAGAAGAGTATGTCTGGAATACAGAAGATCCCTTAATGGATCTCTTAGTAATACCATACTCTGTGATTAAAGTCAATGGAAAACTACAGCAATCCAATTCAGATAGGGCTGCTAATGGGCCAGATACTTCACGAATGAAGCTTGAATCATTCCACCAGAGAAAGAACCATGACCAGCTGAAATGCTTGCTGAGGGCAAAAGGAATATGGAACGGGTAGTGAAAGTGAGTAGCTGTAAATACGTGCTGTGGCCAGGTAACCAGTTGCAAAAATGAGGACTGCAATAGTTCTGTTTATTCTTTCTTACAAATATGTTTGTGTATATATAAAGCAAACATTTCTATTTTCTTCCTTTTTATCTTCTTCATATCTATTATGAGATGTACTAGTAATAGTTCATCTTCTACTACAAAACTAAGTTACATGGTATCAAGGAGAAGAGTAAACATCACCCAAATATTTTGCATCCTTTTCTGGGGAAAAGGTTAGCACATTTTCAGTTATATACAGTATAGTTGTATCATACATTATAGTTGTACTATATTAGGCAGACATAGAAGCAGATGAGGTACATTATAAAGGTTAGTCTTATATATCAACTTGGCTAGGCTATAATGCCCAGTAACTCAATCTAGATGTTGCTGTGTTGGTATTTTATAGATGTAATTGACTTTAAGAAGATTATCCTAGACTACCCAAGTGGGCCTGATTCAATCAGCTGAAAGGCCTAAGGAACAAAACCAATGTTTTTCTGAGGAAAAAAGAAATTACACCTGTGAACTATTTATGCGTAAGCATTCCAGCCTGCCCTTTTCAATGGCCTGCACTATGAAGTTGGACTTGCCCAGCCAGCCTCTACTGTTCTATAAGCCAAATCCTTGCAGTATACGCTGTGATGGTTAAGGCTGTGTATCAGCTTAGCTGGGCCGTTATTTGCAATGCTTTGACAGTTACAATGCAGTTCATCAGTTGTATGATAATGTGGTTCCTTTCATGATGAGATTCAATATAATGCAATTACCTCCTTAATGGGATCTACTGTAAGTAAACAATATATTAGAAGGGAGTTTCCTTGGGGAAGTGACCGAGATTGAATATAATTGGCTTTCTGGCAAGTCTAGCAGGCTCTTGCTTGTTCTGGATACTGCAGCTGCCTCCTGTTTGTCTGACTTCTGGTTCTTGGGACTTGAGCTAGCAGCTTACCTGCTGTCTTATCTGCCAGTCTTGGGATTTGACAATTTTCACAGCCTGTGAGCAAGAGTCCTGCTCTCTGGGTTTTGCCAGCCCCTGTAGCTATGTGAATCAGGAGAAGCCTTTATCCTGATTTATGGATTTGCGACATTTCAGCCTCTACAATCATATGAGCCATTTCCTTGATATAAATCTCTCTCTCTCTCTGAATACATACATACATACATATGTACGTGTGTATGTATATATATATATATTCATGCTTTATTGGTTTTGCTTCTCAAGAGAACCCAGCCTAAGACATATGAATGTGTACTCATATCTCCTGCTGGTTCTGTTTCTTCAGTGGAACACTGGCTAATAACAAAAAAAATCTTTTTTTCTCATTCATAAATTTTTAGACAGTTTTGTGACATTTGTTGCAGCCTCCAACAATGTTTCAGCACTTACCCCTTTTCCATCCTAGGGTCCCCGAGTCTATTGGTACAGGTTTTCTGTCTCTTCCTGTTTCCTGTCTTTGCTTTTGGGCAGGTGTTGCCCATTTGGTCTCTTATACTTGATTCAACTAAGAAGCACCTTCCTTCCTCACATATGTTATTGTGTGTTTTATAGCACTGTTTAATCTTTGGCTGAAAAGTGAAACTCAGGAGTGGCTTCAGTTCTGAGTTAGCAGAACTGAAGTCTCGGGTTCCTCCAGTCTGTCAAACCAGTAAGTATGGTCATTTTGTGTGACAAATTTTGTTCCACATTTTTCTCTCACTCTGTCTAGTACTGTCTGTTGTGATGCATATCAAAGTGGCCAGTGGTGGTAGCTGGGCACCATCTAGTTTTCGTGGGATCAAGCTAATAGAGGTTCATGTAATTCAGTAGTCTTCTGGATTAATGTTTTTCTTCTGTTTGGGGGTTTTTCATTCTCCTTTGCTCTGGATGAGATGACAGCGAAAGATGTATCTTACATGGCTGCTTGGAAGTTTTTAAGACTCTAGGTGCTACACCAAAATAGAATGTCTTTATGAACTGTTATGCCAGTTTACCTAAATGTCTCCTGAGATTATAGTATCTAGCTGTTAATCCCAATAACTCTGTCTCTCAAGGTATTTGGATGTGTCTAGGAAGCTTCTGTGATTTTGCCTTGCTAAAGTTGTGCTGACTTCTATACTGTGTGTTGGCCCTCCTTTCACCACGGTTAATGCTTGTTTACTATACGGTTAGTGATTTCTTCTCGCCAACCATCGAAGATTTTTCTTTCTCTGTGTATGAACCTTTTCTTGAGTTTTTATAATAGTGGTATCATATGAGGTTTATGATTTTGTGATTGACTTATTTTACTCAGCATAATGACTTCCAGATTCATCTATGTGGTGAACTGTTTTGTGGATTCATCACTGTTCTTTATCATTGTGTAGTATTCCATTGTGTGTATGTACCATAGTTTGTTTACCCATTCATCTGTTAATGAGCCCTTCTGTTGTTTTCATCTTTTTGCTGATGTGAATAGTGCTGCAATGCACACAAGTGTACATGTATCTATTTGTGTGACAGCTATTATTTCTGTCACATGTATTCCTGGGAATGGGATTGCTGGATCATGTGGTATGTTTGTTTTTAACTTTTTAAGGAAATGCTGTATTATTTTCCATAGTGATTATACCATTTTACATTCCCACCAGCAACACAGAAGAGTCCTAATCTCCCCACAACTTCACTGACATTTGTTTTTTTGATCCATGCCAGTAGTATCAGGGTGTGATACTGTCTCACTGTGGTTTTGATTTGCATTTCTCTGATGGCTAACGATTGCATGAATTCCCTCAGGTGTCTCTTAGCCACCTGTATGTCTTCTTTGGTGAAGTGTCTGTTCGTATCCTTTCTCAATTTTTTAGTTGAATTATTTGTCTTTGTGTTGTTGAGATGTTGAAATATTCTACAGATTTAAAGATCAGACCCTTGTTGGACATGTTACAGCCAGTCACGGGGATAATGCAGGGCCAGGGGTCATTTTGTTTTATGGTGCATGGGGTCACCATGAGTCATGGGCTGTCTCCACAGTAGCTAGTAACAGTAATGTGATAGATGTGATTCTCTGTTATCCAAACTTAGAATTAAAAAACAGCGTGAAGTCCAAAATCTTCTAGATATCATTTATATGTGACTTGACTTTTGAGCTCACATTTAGTCACATGTAATTCAGTGAGACAGCAGTGTAAAGGTCCCAGAACAGCACTTGGCATTTTGCAAATCCATAGTTCTCAGCCCTGGCTGTGTAGCAAAATCAACTATGGAAGTCTGAACATACACCCCCGTAAGTTTTTATTCTGTAGGTCTGGAACAAGTACTGGCACATGTTTGTCCAACCAGGGTTGAACACCACTGGAGAAGATGCTTAGCAAACGATAGCTGTTATAGCTTCAACATCATCGTCATCCAGAACATCCTGATCCTCAGCCACTAATCATTTCTCTCCCCATCAGCATGTCCTAACACCAGTACTTGTTTCACCAAAAGTCTTAAACTCTCAATATCCCTTGTCTTTCCAAGCCATGCTGCTACTTCTTGACTCCAGATGAATTTATTCCTCATCCATCTGGTAACTACAGGCTTCTAATTCTTTCCTAGTTGCCAATCTGCTTATAGATTTTCTTGCTGTCTCTTTCCATCTGCTCAACCAATTCATCGATGTTCTTAATGTTGCTTTGGAGTCACAAAATATTAGGGGAGAAGAGGTCTTAAAGATCACCTTGTCTGACACTCACCTAATACTTAAGTCCCCTGAACAACAGCCCTCAGTGGTCATCCAGCCTGTGCTTTAAAACCTCTAACCAAAACCCAGTGCCGTCGAGTAATTGTAACTCATAGCAACCCTGTAGAGCTTCCCAGGCCGAATTTCTGCGGAAGCAGACTGCCACGTCTTTTTCCCCTGGAGCTGGTGTTGTGGTTTATGTTCACAGTCACTTCCTTTAACCGTTGCACTGCCAATGCTTCCAAATAACTTCTTCCTACGACACTTCATTCCATTTCTGGAGAAGGTTGTTAGAAAGATATTTTTTATATTTAGCTAACCCTATGTGTTCAATTTACTCCTAAAGTTTATATTCACACCACCCTTTCCAATCCCCAACTTGGGTACCACTTGCTACTATTCATCACTTACACTCCTTATGTATCAAGTGTTGCTAGAGGAAGTCACCAAAGTATATGAATTGGATCTGTTCTGAATCTGAATTACTCACTGCTGCTTGCCAACCTTTGTATTCTTATTTTTACAACAGCTGATAAAATTCCTCACATAGAGAATGTTGAGAGAATGTTCCAAGAGATGTCTTGAGAGAATGTTGCCTATCTTTCTCCTAGTATGATTTTTCTCAAACCCCATTCCCAAAAGATTACCTCACCTCTCTGTTAATATTACTTTATTTATCACATCAAGACCATTTTTCAGCATCTGTTTTTTCTATCTCAAAATGTCCCTATTTTCACCATTGAAAAGAGATAATTATGATAAGCATCTATAGCTCAAAAGTGTCCCATCTTTTATCTGACTCTTAGCAATTTTACCTTTATTCATCTCAGCCTGTCATGCCTCTTCTGGAACATTTTTCCGTAAATTACCTATTCTTTTTTATATCTTTACATTATCATTGCCTAAAATCATACTTAGGCCTCTTATATTTTTTTTTTTTAAAGGAAAACCAACTTTTTTCCCAACCCTAACAACCACTCGGCCTATTGTTGTTCTCTCATCCCTTTACTTACGTGAGATATTTCTGGAAGAAAAGGATCATGAATCAATGTTAGCTTCCTTGAATTCCTCTGTTCTTCATTTTATACTGTCTGACCCTCACCTCTACCATTTTATTAACTTCTTACTCTAATACAGTAGAATTTTCTCAGTCTCACCTGAGACCTCTTGAAAAAATGTTCCATATCTCTCTCCTAATGTGATTTTTACTGACTTGAGCTTCTATACCCTCTACTGATATTTCTTCACCTTATAGGATGTGACCCTCTCTGACCTGTCTCTTGCTTGTTCACCTGTCCTACTAGACAGAAAGCCAGCTGCTTGAGGGCTCATGTCCCTGATAGTATGCAGTGCAGTAAGTTACACAAAGAAAGTAAGAAGTAAATATTTGATTAATAATTTTTAACATCTTAGAAATTTATAGTATTTTAAGTAATAATGAAGCCACATAGCGAAGATCTCTCTGAATAGCCAGGTTCCCTTTCTCTAATTTTCCCTTTCCATTCCTCTCTTTGCATTCTCCTTCATGTTAACATAGTTTTTATAGCTGATAAAACTTGTGTATAAAAACAGCCTGAAGCCCAAATGGACTCTGTCAACTTATTCTTTTATTTTCTGAGGCAGAGTAATTGAAATTCCATTCACTTTTATATAATTCTTCATTATCATTATCAGAGTTGACTCTGATCCATGGTGCTGCATGTATGTCAGAGTAAAGCTGTGCTCCATAAGGTTATCAATGGCTGAGTTTTCAGAAGTAGATTGCCAGACCTTTCTTCTGACTGTCTCTGTTGAAAACCAGTGAAGAAAGTACTCATTTAAAAGGAAAAAACCCACTGCTGTCTAGTTGATTCCAACTCATAGTGATCATACAGGACAGAGTAGAACTGCTCCATAGTTTCCAAGGAGTGCCTGGTGGATTCAAATTGGTGATCTTTAGACTAACAGCCATAGAACTTACCCATTACTCATCAAATCATGACAATTAGGGAACTTCTTCAGCATGATAAAGGTCATTTATGAAAACCCTACAGCGAACAACATACTTAATGGTAAAAGACTAAAAGCTTTCTCCTTAAGGACACAATAAAGATAAAGATGCTTGTTTCTACAATTTCTTTTCAACGTTTTGTTGGAACATCTAGCCATAGCAATTGGGCATTGAAAAGAAAAAAAAAAATGCATTCATGTTAGAAAGGAAGAAGTAACTATCTCTATTTGCAAATTACATGATCAGCCGTATAGGAAATCCTGAAGAATTCCCTAAAAAACTACTAAAGCTAATAAATTAATTCAGTAAAGCTGAGGGGGAACAAAACCAACATAAATGTCATAATAATTGTGTCTATATGTAAATATATGCATAAATATATAAACCAAAAACCAAACCCTTTGCCATTGAATCAATTCCAACTCATAATGAGCCTTTTTTCCAAACATAAAATTAAAACATAAAAGCCCTTTTCCATACCTCTTTCTTTCCCAGAGTTTACTGCCATTGACAGTTTCATGTGTGTGTTTTAGGTTATTTCTATACATTTAGTACCTTCAAACCACAGTTTGCTGTAAATAATCCAGATCAGGGTAATCAAAAGCTGTAGTAGTAATGTGACTTCCTATTTTCCCTTCACTTTGATTTACATCTACTATGTTTCTGGAAACTCTGGTGACATAATGGTAAAGTACTACAGCTGAGAAGGTTGGCAATTCAAATCCACCACGTGCTCCTTAGAAACTCTATGGGGCAGTTCTACTCTGTCTACAGGGTTGCCGTGAGTCAGAATCAACTTGACAGCAGTGGGTTTCGGTCTTTATGTTTCTTTGGTAAACCCTGGTGGTGTAGTGATTAAGTGTTGCGGTTGCTAACCAAAAGGTCAGCAGCTCACATCCTCCAGGCTTTTCTTAAACTCTGTGGGGCAGTTCTACTCTGACATATAGGGTTGATATGATTCAAAATCGACTTGATGGCAGCAGCTTTCTTTTTTGGCATGTTTCTGTTATTGCTGCTAATTCTTTGACACACAAATCTCCTGCAGGGTATGTAACATTTTCCTTTCTTCCTTTAATACATTTTCATATTAGAAATCTTGCTTTTAAGTGGATAAATTTATAGCAGACAAAAAAACAAATACTGCACCACTTCAGTTTTTCAGAGAAATCCTGATAGAATCTAAGTGAGCTTGGGGCATGAGTGACTTCCTGAGTGAAATGTAAAATTTATTTTTAATAATAAAAATTATATATTAACAAATAAAAATATTTAATAATATACATTATTAGCCTATGTGGTTCATGTAATAGGTGCTGTTCTAAGCACATTTTATGCTTCATCTGATTTCATCCTCACTTCAGTGCTATGAGGTAGGCATTGTTATGGTTCATATCTCACAGATGGTGAAACTATACCCAAGTCTTACAATTTTAGGCCTGTCAGACTCCAAAGCTCATTTAGTCATTTCTTTAACACATATTAATTGATCATCTTTCCACAGGGAATACCTTGAAAACTCTATGGGGCAGTTCTACTCTGTCCTATAGGGACACTGTGAGTCAGAATTGATTCAGTGGCAACTTTTTCAGGGTATAGATCTGAGCCAGGTGCTGACAAACATAGTAAGTGGTGATCTCTGTCTTCATGAAGTTTACAATTAGCAAGGTAGATGGATGTTAATCATATAACCCGTTGCTGTCGAATAGAACTGTCCAGTAGGCTTTTGAAAAAGTACCTGGTAGATTCAAATGCCAACCTCCTGGTTAGCAGTCTGAGCTTTTAACCACTGTGCCACCAGGGCTCCTTCATGCCACCAAGGTTCTGTTAATCAAATGATTAGAGAAATAATTATTTGAATTAAAATCATGATACACACCATGAACAAAATGTAGAGGATATTCTCTGCTATATTCCAAGCTCTTAGATTGTGTCTTCCTTGTTGTTAGCTGCTGTTCAGTCAGCTGCCTGACTAACGGTGACCCCAAGTGCAACAGAACACTGCATCTCGCTCTCACACCATTTCACATGGTATCAGTTGACAATTTTTTTATTAAATCTACACTGTTTTTATTGTTTCGTTTTCTCTGCTGCCCATTATCAGACCTTCATTAAATCTCAACACAAGAGTATCCTAACTAGTTCCTCCATCTCTGCCCTCCATCTCAGCACATCCTTCACTCCATTGCCAGAGTTTTTTGCCTAATATATACCAAGATTTTGTCAAACCCGAGCACCCTCCTCCCGGTCTAAGCTTTTGGTCCCTCTGCTGTTTGTTGTAAACAATTCAAAATCTCCACAATTTGTAGACTCAACCCAACCTTTCTGCCTTCTTTCTTTCTCTCCCTCTTTCTTTTTTAATATTTTGTTTTAAGTGACAGTTTATAATCCAAGTCAATTTACCATATAAAGTCATGCACCCACACCACTGTGCAACTCTAGCTGCTATCTCTGCCTGTACCACACTCCCGCTTTCCACCTGTACTTCCCGTAACCATTCAGCCAACTGCAGTTTGCCATGACCTTCTCCTGTAGCCTCTTGATAAGAGCCATTCAGACAGCTTCATGTATATATTTAAGTCAAGAAGGATAGTCTTTGCAAACATCACTCTACATCTTATAGCTCATTCCAATCTTTGGAAACTTGGCTTTGGTACTGTTTTAAGCTCTGGGCTGAGAGTCTGGGGTCCATGTCCTCAGGGGACCCTCCAGTCTCCCAGACCATCAAGTGTGGTCTTTTAATAGAGTTCTACTTCTGCATACCCATTTTTCTCCTGCTACATCAGGGACTCTACATTGTGTTGTCTGTCAGGGTAGTCAATGGTGGTGGATGAGCGCCATCTAGTTCTTCAGGTCCCATACTGATGTAGTCTCAAATCATATGGTACCTTCTGTCTGGTAGGCTCATGTTTTCCTCATGTCCTTGATGTCCTTTATTCTCCTCTGCTCCAGGTGGATTGGAAGCAATTGGTGCTACTCATATGGCCGCTTGGAAGCTTTTAAGATCCCAGACACCACAACAGCAAAGTGGGATGCAGAACATGTTCTTTAAAAAAAAAAAAAAAGCTGGGTCAGAGTCAAGATGGCAGACTAAACACACATCTCCCTAATTCCCTCTGAAAAATAAGGCCTGAATTGACAATTAAACGGAGTCTTCTGGACACCTAGTGAGCACTAGGACACGGCATAGGGCTGTGTATTTGGCCTACAGACAACTGAGCAGGAAACTTCTTCTCTTTCACCAACCTCCACCCTTGATGAGTGTTGGCTCTCGTGGACTGAAAGTAAATTACCATTTGAACTTTCTTTTCCCTCTGTCTTAGCTGGTGGGAGGGGCTGAACTTTGACTGGTAGCAAGCCTCAGATGCACTGCTGATGAGATCGGCTAGCAGAGTCATCACATTTTAAGAGCCTGGCCTTGGATTCTGTGCATCTTGGCACCTCTGACCCCTCTCTCTTGGAAGCTCCGAATCTCCGCCATTGAATAACCTTTTCCAAGATGGTCAGGGGAGCTTCTGTGGGACGCCATCTTGATTCACTGGGAGGTGGAGTTTCCTGTACAGAGGTCTTATGCTGGGAGGCAGTGCCTGCCCAGAGAGCACTTTTCCAGCAGTAAAGCAGTCTTTGACATAGAGGTGCTTACTTTGCCAGTTGAGAAGAGAGACTTGCACACCTGAAAGCCTGACTAATTTTGGAAGCTGTCAGATATCTTTTACCTTTAAATAGTGAGATAACTGTGGTGCATCTGGATGGTATCTCTTCCAGCCTTTACTGTCTCACATTAGAGGGTCAGCTGACAACTCCCCAGTGACTGTATAAGTGGGGCTGTGTCTTTGCCATTCAGAAGGTAGAGCCTGGTAACTAGCATACATAGAGGTGCCTGGTGATCAACTTCCTTTTGAGACTGAGCTTTAGATCCTGTTAAGGTAACACCAGAGAAAAAAAACAACCTCCAGATGCCCCAAAACCAACAAACTTTAAACCAGAATGTTAGGAAGAATTTACCTATGGCTTCAGAAGGCCCACAGAAGAAAGATCCAAAGAAATTCCCAGATGAAGAAGCCTTTCTGAAACAATCAGAGAGTGAGTACAAAAGGACTATATGTATAGCCCTCCTAGACCTTATACAAAATGCAGCAGAGCAAAATGAAAAATTAAGCAAGCTGTTCGATCTGACGCAACACCAGTACTCTGAAATCCAACAGATCAAGAACAAAATCAAAGACAGAGAAACCTCAATTCAAAGCAAAGAAAAGAGAATGGAACAAATGGAAAACAGACTTTCTAATTTGGAAGACAGAGCTAGTGACTCCAGCATCTATGAGGAGAAATCAGAAAAAAGAAACCAGAAAAATGAAAACTCATTAAGAAGCACGTGGGACTCCATTAAGAGGAACAATCTATGATTAATTGGAGTTCCTGAACAAGGTGGGACACCTGAGAACACAGAGAGTATTGTGGTTGAGCTGCTGACAGAAAACTTCCCAGAAATTATGAAAAAAGAGAATATAGATATCCAAGATGCATATTGAATGTCACTCAATGTAGATCCCAAAAGAAAGACTCCAAGGCATATTATAATCAAGCTTCACAAAATGAAACCAAAGCAGAAACTCTTAAAGGCAGCGAGACTCAAAGCAAAGCTAACATTCGAAGGGAAACCTGGTAGGCTTTCATCGGATTTCTCAGCAGAAACGATGCTGGTAAGGAGACAATGGGATGCCACATTCAAAGCCTTGAAGGAGAAGAACTTCCAACCAAGAATTATACATCCTGCAAAACTATCTTTCAAACATGAAAATGAAATCAAGACATTTGCAGATAAACAGAAACTCAGAGACTTTGCAAAAACCAAACCAAAGCTACAAGAAATACTGAAAGAAGCTCTTGGCTTAGAAGAACAAAACCATTAATATTATATTTTAGGAGGAAATACAGGACACGTCATCCAGAAACCTACTTAGTTAGGGAAGGCTCCAAACTCAATCAAAGCTGTAGTATTAAAAGAAGTGATCCAGTGATCATATAATGAAAACTATGATGTCATCATATTAAAAAGAGGGATCTACTACAGTCGTTACAGTCCTTCGAGATGGAGAGGAGGCTAATAAAACTTGTAGTTACAATTGGGTTTAAACATAGACTATTAAGGGGGATCAAAGGGACAGCCACAAAGCACAATAAAGATGGAACATATCAAGTTAAGAAACGTAATACAGGAATCTCAACAAACACAAAACCAACCCTGAAAAAGGTGAAAAATCAAATAATAAAGAAGAATGTCCCAGAACAGAATAACAAGAACAACAGAGAAAACATCAACACAAAAGTAAACATATCACAATGACAGCACTAAACATATACTTATCATTAACTACATTGAATGTGAATGGGTTTAACGCTCCAGTAAAGAGACATCGAGTGGCATCTTGGATCAAAGGCACAACCTGCCCTTATGTTGCTTACAAGAAACTCGCCTTAGACTTAAAGATGTAAACAAACTGAAAATTAAAGGATAGAAGAATATATATCAAGCTAACAATATACAAAGAAGAGCAGATGTGGCAATACTAATCTCAGATAAAATACATTTTAATATAAAATCCACCATCGTGGACAAGAATGTACACTATTGTTGAAAGATTCAATTACACAAGCAGGATGTAACAATATTAAATATTTATGCACCCAACACTAAAGCATCTCAATACTTCGAAGAAACACTGACTACACTCAAAAACGAGACAGATCACTCCATAATAATGGCGGGATACTTCAACACTCCACTCTCAGTACTGGACAGATCGTCTAGAAAAGAGCTCAGTAAAGACACAGAAGATCTTATTGCCACAGTTAACCAGCTAGACCTCACTGACTTATACAGAACTTTCTCTCCATCAGCAGATAACTACACCTTCTTCTCCAGTGCACATGGAACACTTTCCAGAATAGACCATGCGTTAGGACATAAAACAAATCACAACAAAGTGCATACCATTGAATTATTGCAAAGCATCTTCTCAGATCACCTGGCCATTAAAGTCAAAATCAATAGCAGATAAAAAATAGATAAAAAATGGAACACATGGAAACTGAACAACATCTTGCTCAAAAACCCATGGGTTATAGAAGAAATCAAGGATAAAATAAAGAAATTTGTGGATTCCAACAAGAATGAAAACACTTCTTACCAGAACATATGGGATACAGCCAAAGCAGTGTGCAGAGGTGAGGTAAATGCACAGATCCGAAAGCAAGAAAGAACCCAAACCAAATATCTAACGCTATAGCTTGAACAAGTAGAGAGAGACCAACAGAGGAACCCCTGAGGCACCAGAAGAAAACACATCATAGATCAGAGCAGAACTAAACGATTTAGAGAACAGACGAACCATTGAAAAAATTGAAAAGACCAAAAGCTGTTTTTTTGAAAAGATCAACAAAATTGACAAACCACTGGCTAAACTTACTAAAGAAACAAATGGAAAGGAAACAAATAAACCAAATGAGAATTGAGAGGGTAGTTGTCACAACAGATCCAATAGAAATCCAAAATATCATAACAGGATACTATGAAAGTCTACACTCTAACAAATTCAAAACCCTATAGGAAATGGACAAATTCCTTGATTCATATCACCTATCAAAATTATCACAAAGTGAAGCAGGACAACTTAATAAACTCATCACAAAGGAAGAGACTGGAAAAGTCATCCAAAAACTACCAACCAAAAAAAGCCCTGGCCCAGATGGCTTCACCCCAGAATTCTACCAAGCTTTCAGAGAAGAGTTACCTCCAACACTACTGAGACTATTTTACAGTATAGAAAGTGATGGAATACTGCCAAATTCATTCTATAAAGCCAGCATAACCCTGATACCAAAGCCAGGGAAAGACTGAACAAAAAAGGAGAACCACAGACCAATATCAATCATGAATCTAGATGCAAGAATCTTCAACAAAATTCTTGCCAATAGAATACAATATATCAGAATAATAATTCATCCCAACCAAGTTCGATTCATACCAGGGATGCAAGGCTAGTTCAACATCAGAAAAACAGTTAATGTGTTCAACCACGCAAAAGACAAGAATCACCTGATTTTGTCTATTGATGCAGAAAAGGCCTGTGACAAAGTGCAACACCCATTCATGCTAAAAACTCTCAGCAAAATAGGAATAGATGGAAAATTCTTCAATGCGATAAGGGCCATTTATACAAAGCCAATTGCCTACATCCTCCTGAATAGAGAGAGACTGAAAAACTTCCCCTTGAGAACAGGAACTAAATAAGGATGCCCACTCTCACCTCTCCTATTCAACATTGTATCAGAAGTTCTAGCCAGAGCAATTAGACAAGACCAAGAAATAAAGGGCATCTGCATCAGCAGAGGCAGTAAAAATCTCCCTATTTGCATATGATATGATTATACATGCAGAGGATCCTCAAGAATCCATAAGTAAGCTACTCAAATTGATAGAAGAGTTCAGCAAAGTGTTGGGATACAAGATAAACCTAAGTAAATCAGTAGGATTCCTTTATACCAACAATGATATTATTTAAGAAGAAATCCCCAAATCAATACCATTTACTATAAGCCCCCAAGAAGATAAAATACCTAGGAATAAATCTAACCAGAGAAATAGCATACTTTTACAAAGAGATAAGACCTTACTACAAGAAACCAAGAGAGACTTACACAAATGGAGAAACCTATCCTGCCTATTGATAGGAAGACTTAACATTGTGAAAATGTATATTTTACCCAAAGTAGTTTACTTATGTAGTCCAATCCCAACACAAATTCCCATGACATTTTTTAATGAGATGGAGAAACAAATCACCGACTTTGTTTGGAAAGGAAAGAAACCCTGGATTAGCAAAGCATTACTGAAGAAGAACACACTGGGAGGCCTTTCACTACCTGACTATAGAACCTATTACACTGCCACAGTAGTCAAAACAGCCTGGTACTGGTACAAAAAGAGACAGATAGATTAATGGAACAGAAGTGAGATCCCAGAGATGACACCATCCTCCTATGAACAGCTGATATTCTACAAAGGCCCTAAGACATTAAACTTGGGTAAAAACAATCTCTTCAACAAATGGTGCTGGCAAAATTGGATATCCAACTGCAATAAATTGAAACAAGACCCATATCTCACACCTTATACAAAAACCAACTGGAACTGGATAAAAGACCTAAATATCATCTCTAAAATGATGAAAGCTCATCCAAGCAAAATTAGGATCAAGAATGGAAGTTTTAATACACAACACAGACAGACTTCAAAATCTGACAAACAAACCACAATCAACAAAAGAGAAAATAGATAAATAGGAACTACTAAGAATCGAACACTTCTGCTCATCCAAAGACTTTATCAATAGAATTAAAAGACCACCTACAGAGCCGGAAAAAACATTTGGCAACTATATGTCAGACTGATGTCTGATCTCCATAATCTATAAGGTACTATAAAATATCAATAAGAAAAAGATAAATTATCCAGTTAAGTGATGGGCAGAGGAAACAGACAGACACTTCTCTAAACAGGAGATTCAGGCAGCCACGTGCATACATGCTAATGACCATTAGCTATTAAAGAATTCAAATCCAAACTGCAGTGAGATACCATCACAACCCAATAAGGTTGGCCATGATCCAAAAAACTCAAAACAACAAATGCTGGAGAGCCTGTGGAGAAATTGGAACGCTCCTTCACTGTTGGTGGGATTGCAAAGCAGTGCAACCTCTTTGGAAAGCAATCTGGCGCTTCCTTAAAAAACTGGAAATAGATATACCATTTCACCCAGTAATTCCACTGCTCAGAATATATCCTCTAGAATCAAGGCCATTCACATGAACTGATACATGCACATGAATGTTTGTTGCAGTGCAGTCCACAGTAGCAAAAAGGTAGAATCAACCCAAATGCCAAACAACAGAGGAATGGATAAGTCAACTATGGTACATATAATGGAACACTGTGCAATGATAAAGAGCAATGATGATTTTAGGAAGCATCTCATAACCTGGTTTCAACTGGAAGACATTATGTTGAGTGAAAGTAGTCAGTGACAAAAGGACAAATATTGTATGAGACTGCTATGATAAGAACTTAAAAACAGACTGATGCATAGAAAGAAAGACTCTTGATGGCTGCAAAGGTGGGGAGGGAAGAAGGAAGAGGGTGGACTATGGATTAGATAGTTGATAGAAATTTGGTTGGGTGAAATCTGTGACATCACACATTAGAAAGAAGATCAATTTTAACTGGACTTCAAAGTAACATGACTACTCCTCCCATCTTAACCCAATGTTGCAAAGACAGAGTAGCTGGGGTGGAGGTCTGGGGACAATGCTCTCAGAGGGCATCGAGGCCAATTGGCATAACTAGTATTTTGCTACAAGAGTCTTCAGCACCCCACATTGGTGAGTGGCATCTGGGGTCTTAAAAGCTTCCAAACTGCCATCTGAGGTACACCAAATGGTCCCAACTTAGCAGGAATGGATGGTCTCCATGGACCAAAATGACATTGGACAAATGCAGAAGACAGAGAGACCCTCATGAGCAGGTAACTACATCAACATGTGGCCAGAAGAACCAGATGGTGCCCAGCTACCACCAGTGATAGCAGTGATGGGGCCCACACAGTTGAGTCTTACTGGCAACTTGAAAATAATAAGGGATACACCCTGAGATCTCCACTAAAAGACCTCAATTGATGGTCCAGAGGCCTCAGGGTTCCCTTGGGAGCATGGGCCCCTGGTCCTGATGCTGCTCCTGTCCATAAATCATAAAGGAGGTCAACTCTTTGGACAGAAATGGATTGGACTTGGTGACACAGAGTGACCATATCGTGTGTACACTTTATGGTTCTGTGCATCTATAGGATGTCATCCAGCTGAACTCTTACTGGACGCCCGGGAGAGGGTGGAGAGGAGGGGATAGGAGATTGTTAGGAGACTATGACAGGTACAGTACTGAGAGGAGGAGTGTGCTGTCACTGGGCAGGGAGAGCAGTGAGAGCTGCTCTTTGGCGGGCTTGCAAATTTATATGGGATTGTGTATTTTCGATCATAATTTTAAAAAAAGCCAAAACAGACTCACGTACAGAAGAAAACACTCTTTGGCAGCAGCAAGGGAGGGGAAGGAGGGGTGGAGAGCATTGATCATAGATTAGATAGTTGACAGAAATTTGGTTGTGTGCAACCAGTGACAGCACACATTAGAAGGAAGATCGATTTAACTGGACTTCAACGTAACCTGAAAACTCTTCCGATCTTAACCCCATATTGCAAGGACAGAGTAACCAGTGTGGGGGGTCTGGGGACCATGCTCTCAGGGGACATCGAGGCCAACTGGCATAATTAACATATTGCTAAGAGAGTCTTCTGCACCCCATATTGCTGAGTGGCATCTGGGGGTCTTAAAAGCTAGCAAACTGCCGTCTGAGGTACACCGCATAGTCCCAAATCAGCTGGAACAGATGATGACCAAGGACAACAATGACATCAGGCAAAAAGGGCCCAGAATACACAAAGACCCACGTGAATGGGTGACTATATCAACCTGTGACCAGAAGAACCAGATGGTGCCTGGCCACCACTAATGACAGCTGTGATGAGACTCACAGTGTTGAGTCCCAGTGGCAACAAGAGATAGAAAGGGGTGCACCCTAAGAACCCCACTAAAAGACTACAAGTGATGGTCTGAAAGCCTCAGAGTTCCCTGGGGAGCATGGCCCCTAGACCTGATATTGCCCCTAATAATAGATCATTACTGAGGTCAACTCTTCGGATAGGAATGGATTGGACTCAGGGACACAGAGTATCCATATCATGAGTACACTTTATGGTTCTTTGCATCTGTAGGATGTCATCCTACTGGCCTGTTACTTGAGGGGAGTGGAGAGAGTGGAGAGGAGGGGACAGGAGATTATTAAGGGGATATGACATGTATGGAATGGAAAGAAGGAGTGTATTGTCACCAGGCACGGAGAGCAGAGGGAGCTGCAGATAGGTAGGCATGCAAATTTAAATTCTGTTGTAAACTTTCACTGAATCACAATTTAAAAAAATAGCCAGTTAGCCTAGATGTCCCATGAAACTGTGGTTCCCAGATCCCTGTTCCTGCTACTCTGTCCTTCAAAATGTTGGGTTGCATTTAAGAAACCCTTTTAGCTTTTTCTGTAGTACCACTGTGCTGACTTCCTTTCTACTGCATGCTATCGCTCCCTTCAACTAACCCAATTCCTATCTACTATCTGATCTATGAATATCCCTCTCCCTGCTTCCGCACCCTTGCAGCCATCAAAGACTACTTTCTTCTGTGCTTAAACCTTTTCTTGAATCCTTGTAATAGTGATCTCATACAGTATTTGCCCTTTGGAACTGACTAATTTTACTCAGCATAATATCTTCCAGATGACTCCATGGTATGCGATGTTTCCTAATATCATTATTTTTTATCACTGTGTAGTATTCCATTGTGTTAATAGATCAGTTCGTCTGTTGATGGGTACCTAGGTTGAGTCCATCTTTTTACTGTTGTCGAAAGTTCTGTAATATTGGTGTACATGTATCTGTTTATGTTGCAGCCACTATTTCTCTAGGATATACTCCAGGAAATGGGAATGTGGGATCTTACGGTATTTCTATTTATAGCTTTTTAAGATAGTACCAAATTGATTTTCAAAGTGGTCATACCATTTTACATTCCAAACAACAATGTAGAAGGGTCCCATTCTCTCCACAACATCTCTAACATTTGTCACTTTGTGTTTTTTTTTTTTTGTTGTTGTTGTTGTTTGATGAATGCCAGCCTTGTTGGGGTGAAATGATATCTCACTGTAGTTTTGGTTTGGGTTTCTCTAATGGCTAATGATTATGAGAATTTCTTCATGTATCTGTTAGCCTTCTGGATGTCTTCTTTGACGAAGTGCCTGTTCATAATCTTTGTCCATTGTTTAATAGGGTTATTTGTCTTTTTTTTTTGCTGAGGTTTTGCAGTACCTTGTAGATTATGGAGATTAGACGCTAATCAGATTTGTAGCAACCAAAACTTCATTCTTTGTCTGTAGGTTGTCTTTTTATTCTTTTGATGAAGTCTTTGGATGAACATAAATGTTTGCTTTTTAGGAGTTCCCAGGTACCTATTTTCTCTTCTGGTGTTTATGCATTATTAGTAATATTGTGTAGTCTGTTTATGCCGTGTATTAGGACTCCCAGCATTGTCTCTATATTTTCTTCCATGATGTTTATCATTTTAGATTTTATTTAGGTCTTTGATTTATTTTGAGTTAGTTTTTATATGTGGTGGGAGATATGTCTTTTGTTTCATTTTTTTTGCATATGGTTATCCAGTTTTGCCAACACTATTTGTTAAAGAGACTGTCCTTTCCCCATTTAAAGACTTTGGACCTTGGTGAAATAGCTGGTCATAGGTCAATGATATACAAGCTGATTCTTGGTTCTGTTTCATTGATCTATGTATCTATTTGTGTACCAGTACCAAGATGTTTTGACTACCAGAGCAGCGTAATGGGTTCTAAATTCAGGTAATACAAGACTTCCTACTTTGTTCTTCTTCGGTAACACTTTACTTACCTGAGGTTTCTTCCCTTTCCATATGAAGTTGGTGATTTGTTTATCCATCTCATAAAAAAATGCCATTGGCGTTTGTATTGGGCTTGCATTGTAACTATAGATCAGTTTGGGTAGAATAGACCTTTTCACAGTGTTAAGTCTTCTTACCCATGAGCAGGGTAGGTTTCTCCACTTATGTAAATCTCTTGATTTCTTGCACTAGAGTCTTGTAATTTCCTTTGTGTAGGGTTTTTACACCTCTGGTTAGATTTATTCCTAGGTATTCTATCTTCTTGGGGCCTATTGTTAAGTGCTATTGACTTGGCAGTTTCCTCTTTGATGGTTTCTTTATTGTTGTAAAGGAAACCAACTGATTTATGTATGTTTATTTTATATCCCGATACTTTGTGAAACTCTTCTATTGGTTTCAGTAGTTGTTTTGTGGATTGTTTAGGGTTTTCCGTGTACAAGATCGTATCATCTGCAAACAGAGATACTTTCACTTCTTACTTACCAATTTGGATTCACTTCATTTCTTTATCTTGCCTGATTGCTCTGGCTAGAACTTCCAGGACAATGTTGAATAAAGGTGGTGACAACAGGTATCCTTGTCTGGCTCTTGTTCTCAAAGGGAATGCTTTCAGACTCGCTCTATTTAGGATGCTGTTGGCTGTTGGCTGTGCATAGATGCCCCTTATTATGTTGAGAAATTTCCCTCCTGTTCCTATTTTGCTAAGAGTTTTTAACATTAATCAGTGTTGGACTTTGTCAAATGCCTTTTCTGTATCAATTGATAAAACCAAGTGGTTCTTGTCCTTTGTTTTACTTATGTGGTTAATTACATTTTTTTTTAAATGTTGGACCATCCCTGCATCCCTGGTATGAATCCCACTTGGTCATGGTGAGTGATTTTTTTGATGTGTTGTTGAGTTCTATTGGCTAGAATTTTACTGAAGAGTTTTGCATCTAAGTTCATGAGAGATGTTGATCTGTAATTTTCCTTATCTGTGCCGTCTTTACCTGGTTTGGTAACAGGATTATGCTAGCTTTCTGGAATGAGTTTGGGAGTATTCCATTCTTTTCTATGCTCCGAATCACCTTTAGAAATAGTGTTAACTCAACCACCCTTTCTAATCTCATCTCCTACAATCTCTGTCTTAGTTCCCTAGGGTTACCAAAGCAAAAGGTATTACAAGTGGTTGGCTTTAAAACAGACAGTACTGGGTCACAGGTTTAGAGGTTAAAAGTCTAAATCAGAGTATCGGCTCTGGGGGAGGGCCTTTCCTGCCAGTAGTTCTAGGTGTTTCTTGGCTTGCAGACAGTTGTTCACATGTTCTCTTCTCCTTGCATGTTGCCTCAGAAGGGATTAGGTTTAGGACCTAGCCTATTCTAGCATGACTTCATTAACATAACATGAGAAAACTCTATTTCCAAACAGTGTCAGGGCTTAGGACTTCAACATAACTTTTTGTGGAACACATTTCAATCCATAGCAATGCCAACCAAACCCAATGTCTTGTTGCCACAAGACCCAAGCTCTGACCATCCACCTGCTTTAGTTCACATTATATGCCTCTGCTACCCCACAATTATCTGTGCTGAAATAGTTTCCTTCACCTGGTCTTGGCACCCACGGTCTTTCTAATCTTATCTCTTCCATGTACTTTACTGAGTTATACTAGTTAAAATTTGTTGCTGATCCTAGTAGTAACTACTGCTCATAGAGAAATGCACATGTGCTGGGGGCTTTACCTACATTATCACATTTAATTCTCACAGTAACCAAGGAAGATAGGTAATACAGGTCCATAATCCCTCACCCAACTCCCTGAGGGCAGCTGTGCTTCCAAATTCAAAATATCTTGCTTAGAAAGTTGGTACAATGATATGTGTCTCAGTTTCCCCATCTGTGAAGTGAAGAGAATAAATAGCTCAGTATGTCCTCTGGGATTGCTGTAACATAGACAATAGATCCCTTCAGGACACAGGTTCATGAAATGCCATTATGAAAAGCATCCTTTTTTTGTCCTATTTTCTTGACTGTTACAAGTAATACTGGCTTAAGAGCAATTTGTTGTTGTTGTTAGCTACCCTCAAGTCAACCAAGCCAGAACTGTGCAGTCACTTCTGACTCATGGCAATCCCATGTGTTTGCAGGTTAGAAGGGACCCATAGAGTTTTCAAGACTGCAACTTTCTGGAAGTAGATCATTAGGACTTTCCACTGAGGCACTTCTGGGTGGGCCTAAACTGTTATATCCACAGGGACTTCTATGGTAGAATTTTTACCAAAGCTGGAGAAAACTTACGCCCACTGAGTCGATTCCAATTCAGAGGACAGAGCAGAATTTCCACATATGGTTTCCAAAGAGTGGGTGGTAAATTCAAACTGCTGATGTTTTGGTTAGCAGCCAACCTAATATGTCCAAGAAAATAATTTGGGTGGTGACTGGAGCTCTCATTTTCTTGGAAGTTGTGCTTATTTCTCTTTCTTTGTTTCTACTTCCTCCTGCCACTTACCACACTCTTATTCAGCATTTCCATCAAAAGCACAGGCCTACTGCTACTGCGGTGAAGATGTTTGCTTCTGTTTCCTGTCTTATTTTACTATCAAATTATCATTTGCTCTGGCAAAAAAATTATGCTAGACAATTGCTCTCTTGTCTGATAAAAACACTTCATGACAATAATGATAGTTTTTACAAATTCACTGTAAACGCCAGTAACAAATTTATTTTTTAAATTCTTCCATGAGCCTAGACACAGAAGACCAAGAATGCAGTGTTGAAACAGACTTGGAAGACTAACTGGTACATTTGACCTGAGGTTACTTAAGTAATTATCTATTGCATTTGGAAGCACCAAGGAGTTGAAAGAGTAGAGTGACCTGCTCAGCTCACGGAGCTAGTTAGTGACACAGCACTGTCTAGACCCAGTTTCCCTCTTGCCCAGGTAGCCACTGGCTTTTCTGTCACTGTAGATTGTTTTCGCCTTCCCCAGAACATTGTATCAGTAGAGTCATACAGTACGCATTTTTTGTGCCTGGTGACTTTCACTCAGCAAAATACTTCTGTGATTCATCTGTATTACGACCTGTATTGAAAGAATGTTACTTTTATTGCTGAGTAGTGTTTTATTGTAAAGATGTAGTACAATTTATTGTCTGTTCTATTGATGAGCGTTGGGCTATTTACAGGTTTTGACTAGTCTCAGTAAAGCTTCTATGAACATTCTTCTATATGGCTTTTTGTGAACACAGGTTTTTATATTCCCATGGGTAAATACAAGTGAGTAAGTATGATGGGTCACAGATGTTTATTACAGTTTGTAAGAAATTGCTATACCTTTTTCAGAATTGGTTGTATCATTTGAATTCTCACCAATATTGTATGAGAGTTAGTTTCTTTTTGGTCTTTCTAGTAGGTGTAGTTATATCTTACTGGGGTTTTAATTTGTGTTTCCTGATGACTTTTCATGTACTTATCAGCTATTGTCTATCCCTTCTTTATGTAAAGTATCTGTTTCAAGTCTTTGGATCATTCTTTGAGTTACATTCAGCCTTCTTAATATCAAGTTATAAAGTTTCTTATATATTCTGAATACAAGCCTTTGTCATAGATACATGTTATGAGTATATTTTACTAGTCTGTGGCTTGCATTTTCACTTTTTAAAATGTTTTTCAAAGAGCTGATTAAGTTTATTTTAACAAACTATAATTTATCATTTTTTCTTTTATAGATATGTTTTTGGTATGCTCTCGAAAAAAACCTTCTTTTACCTACCTTATCACATCAATTTTCACTTGTTTTTTTCTCCCAGAAATTTTCTAGCTTTAGCTTTTATATTTAAATGTATAATCCATTCTGAGTTGATTTTTGTGTATGGTATGAGATAAGAGTTAAGGTTCGCTTTTTCCACGTAGATGTCTAAATGTTCCAGCACCATTTGTTAAAATGACCATATTTTCTAGTTGAATTGCCTCTGCACCTTTCTTTATAATCAATTGAATGTAGATGTGTGTGCATTTGTGGGCTGTAGTATGTGATGCTGATCTGTTTGCTGTTATGATGAACCACACTGTCTTCATTATTTTGCTTTACAGTAAGTTGTGAAATCAGACTAATTTCTCCAACTCTTTCTTTTCCAAAATTATTTTGGCTATTCTAGGTTATTTTAGAATCAACTCATCAGTTTTCACCACAAAAACAAACAAAAACCTGTTGAACTATTGATTGGAATCATATTGAAGCTATAGATCAATTTGGGGAGAACTGACAACAATACGAAGTCTTCTAACCTATGAACATGGATGTATCTTGCTGTTTGTTTAAGCTCTTTAATTTCTCTTGGAAGAATTTTTTTTCTCAATATACAGGTCTCTCATAGATTTGATTTTCCATACTCACTTTATGTTTTTGAAGCTATTTGTCATGGATTGAATTGTGTTTCCCAAAAGTGTAGAAATTTGGTTGGGCTATGATTCCCATTATTGTGTATACTGTAAACCCCACCTCTGTGATGTTAATGAGGGAGGATGTTAATGAGTTGGATTGGCAGGACTTAATGTGTGGGATTGTATTGTATCTTGGAGGAGCCTCTTGGTATATAAAAGAAAGGCAGATAAGCAGAGATTTGGAGCCCTCATAGCATCAAGAAAGAAAGCAGTAACAGGAGCTGAGTGTGTCCTACGGAAGGGAAAGGACCAGGGTCCCTGTGCCTCAGAAACTTCCAGTCCAGGGGAAAACTGACAACAAGGACCCTCTTCCAAAGCCAGCAGAGAAAGCCTTCCCTTGGAGCTGATACCCTGAATTTGGACTTTTAGCACGCTGGACTGGACAAATAAAATCCATCCACTTGTGGTACTTCTGGTAAAGCAGTACTAGTTGACTAAGACACTATTATAAACAGAATTTTTTATTTTATTTTTCAACTGATTGCTCACTGCATTGTATATACAGTTGACTTTTTAATGTTAACCTTGTGTCTTGAGAGCTTATGAGTTCTTATATCTTTTATTTATTTTTTAGAATTTTCTATAAATATGGTGATTTCATCTATGAATAAATCAAGTTTTACTTTTTCATTTCTAGTCTTTATTTCTTCTGTTTTGTCTTTCCTACTTATTTGCCTTTTTTCTTCTTTCCATTCTTTTCCTTATTGCCCTGCTGGGATCTCTAGCACAATGCTGAATATAAATGGTGACAGTGGACAAGCTTGATGTCAAGCTTTTAGGAGGAAAACATTGTCTTTCAATGTTAAGGTTAATTTTAATCTAAAATTGTTTGTTTTGTAGGTGCCTTTTATTATGTTGAAGAAGTTACCTTCTATTCCAAGAGAGATTTTTGTCATGATAAAATCTACTATTAACAGAGTGAATTACATTGATAGTTGTTCAAATGTTAAATCAAACTTGCTTTCCTGGGATAAACTCCTAGTTGGTCACAATGTGTTATTCTTTTTATATTTTGCTGAATGTGATTTGCTAAAATTTTGTTTACAATGTTTGCATATTGTAACATCTATGCCTTCTTTTGGTGTCAGAATAGTAACAATAATTATCCTGAATTTGAGAGTTTTTGCTGTTACTTCTTCCTTAAATGTCAGATAGAATTCACCAGTGAAGCCATGTAGGCCTGGAATTTTCTTTGTGGGCAGGTTTTTAATTAGTAACCCAATTTCTTTAGCAGTTAGAACATTATTTGTTTTTTCTATTTCTGATGTCAGTTTTGGTCTATTATATCTTTCAAGTTGTCTATTTTATCTAAATTGTCCAATTTGTTGGCATACAGTTCTTTCTAATAACTCCTTACTATCCTTTAGTGTCTATAGGATCTATAGTGGTGTCTTCTCATTCATGATATACCATAATTAATTTGTGCCTTCTCTCTTTTTTCTTTGATTTTCTTTTTATTATGATTGAATGAAAATGTACATTCTCATATAAATTTGCGTGCCCACTGATATGCTGCTTCCACTGCTCTGCCTGCCTGGTGACAGCACACTCTTCCTCTCCACTCCATACATGTCTTATCCTCCAAACAATCTCCTATCCCCTCCTCTCCACCCACTCCTCCACCTCCAATAAGAGGCCAGCAGGACAACATCCTATGGATGCATATAACCATAAAGTGCACACATGATGTGGTCACTCTCTGTCACCAAGTCCAATCCATTCCTCTCCGAAGACTTGACCTCTGTTATAATTTATGGACAGGGGCAGCATCAGGCCAGGAGCCATGCTCCTAGGAGAAATCTGAGGCCTCTGGACAATCAACTGTGGTCTTTTAGTGGAGATCTCAGGGTGCACCTCTTTTTATTCTTGTGTTGCCAGTGAGACTCAACTTTGTGAGCTCCATCACAGCTATCACTGGTGGTGGCTGGGCACCATCTGGTTCTTCCAGTTACAAGTCAATGTAGTCACCCACTTACATGGGTCTCTCTGTCTTCTGGATTTTCTTTCCCCCATGTCATTTTGGTCCTTGGTCATCACCCATTCCTGCTGAGTTGGGACCATTTGCTGTACCCTCAGGTGGCAGCTTGGCAGCTTTTAAGATCCCAGATGCCACTCACCAATGTGGGGTGCAGAGAGCTCTCTTAGCAAAACACTAGTTGTGCCAATTGACCTTGATTTCCCCTGAGAGCATGGTCCCTGGCCCCCGCCCCAGCTACTCTGTCCTTGCAATATTGGGTTAAGATGGGAGGAGTACCCATGTTATGTTGAACTCTAGTTAATATTGATTTTCATTCTAATGTGTGCTGTCAGATTTCACCCAACCAACTTTCTGTCAACTATCTAATCTAAACTGTCTCCCCCCGCTTCCTTGCCCACCCTTGCAGCCATAAGAATGCATGAGTCTGTTTTTAAGTTCTTATCATAGCAATCTCATACAATATTTGTGCTTTTGTCACTGGCTACTTTTATCCATCATAATGTCCTCCAGTTGAAACCAGGTTATGAGATATTTCCTAAAATCATCATTGTTCTTTATCTTTGCATAGTGTTCCATTGAGTATATATATCATAGTTGACCTATCCATTCCTCTGTTGTTGGGCATCTGGGTTGACCCCATCTTTTTGCTATTGTGGACTGTGCTGCAACAAACATTTGTGTGCATATATCAGTTTGGGTGAATGGCCTTGATTCTGTAGGATGTATTCCAAGCAATGGAATTACTGGGTCAAATGGTATATCTATTTCCAGCTTTTTAAGGAAGTGCCACATTGCTTTCCAAAGAGGTTGCACCATTTTGCAATCCTGCTAGCAGTGTAGGAGAGTTCCAATTTCTCCACAGGCTCTCCAGCATTTGTTGTTTTGTGTTTTTAGGATCATGACCAACCTTGTTAGGGTGAGATCGTATCTCATTGTAGTTTTGATTTGAATTGGTTTAATAGCTAATGCTCATGAGCATGTCCACTTGTATTTTTTGGCTGCCTGGATCTCCTGATTAGAGAAGTGTCTGTCTGTCTCCTTTGCCCATTGCTTAATTGGATGATTTATCTTTTTCTTATTGATATTTTGTAGTACCATATAGATTATGGAGATCAGACATCAGTCTGACATAGTTGCCAAATATTTTTTCCCATTCTGTAGGTGGTCTTTTTTGATTTCTTTGAAGAACTAACTTTTGGTTTCATTAATATTCCCACTGTATGTCTGTTTTCTGTTTTATTAATTTCTACTCTTATCTTTCCTTTTTTCTTCTGACTGCTTACTTTGAGATTGATTAACCTCACTTCTTCTAGTTTCTTAAGACCTAAGTTTCTGATCGTCGTGTTTAGACTTTTTTCTTTTCTAATATAAATATTTAAAGCTATGAATTTCATTCCAAGCACTGCTTCAGCAAAACAAATTTTGATATTTTATTATTATTCTGTTTAAACCTTTAAGTTTCCCTTTTGTTTCTTCTTATACTCCTGTATTATTTAGTATGTGTTGCTTAATTTGGAAACTCTGGTTAAGTGCTATAGCTGCTAACCCAGAGGTTGTTAACTCATATCTGCCAGGCACTCCTTGGAAACTATATAGGGCAGTTGTACTCTGTCCCATAGGGTCACAATGAGTCAAAATTGATTTGATGGCAATGTATGAGTTGCTTAATTTCAAAACATTTTGTGCTTTTCTATTTATCTTATTGATTTCTAATTCTACTCTGGTCAGAGAGGCACCGCTGCATGGTGTAAATGGTTAAGCACTCAGCTGCTAACTAAGAGAGTCATGGTTTAAGGCCACCTACAGTCATCTAGGAAAAATGGCTTGGTGATCTTCTTTCAAAAAAGAATCCTTTGGAGCACTACTGTGCAACACAGAGGGTCACCACAATCAGAATTGACTCAAATGGCAATTGGTGGTTTTAGTGGCAACAAAGAACATACTTGGTAAGATTTCAGTCTTTTGATACATATTGAAACTTATTTTGCAACCCAGGATATAGTTTGTCTTGGTAAATATCCTGAGTATACCTGAAAAAAAATGTGTAATCTGAAGTTGTTATCTGTACGATTGTTCTATAAAAGAGAACTAGGTCCTAGTGCTTGATAGTGTTACTCATGCCTTCAGTAATTTTGTTTGTTTCATTAATTATTGAAAGAAACATGTTAAAATCTCCAACTATGACTGTGTAGTTGTATATTTTTTCAGTTGTGTCAGTTTTTAGTTCATGTATTTGGAAGCTCTACATCTGTTATGTGTCATAATACAAACAGTACACAATGTATCTTGTGAAATGTCTCTTTGACTCTTATAAAGCTCTTTTACTTGAATTATATTTTATCATTATGAGTGTCGTCACTCTACCTTTTTTATGCTTACTGTTTGCCCAGATATCCTTTTTTTATACTATTACCCATTTGTGTGTCTGCATTTAAATGTGCCTCTAGTAGATCATAAAGAGTTGGGTCTTGTAGTTTTGTCCATTCTTACAATTTCTGCTTTCCAAACATTCTAATTGAAATGTTTAGTCTGTTTAATTATTCATATGATTGATTTTTGCTATTTACTTCCCATTTGCCTTATTTAGCCTTGTTCTTCTAGTCTTTCTTTCCTACTGTCTTTTGTGGTAATTATTTGTAGTATTCCAGTTTAATTCTTGTGCTGACTTTTTCACTCTATCTTTTGACATTTTCTTTTTAGGGATTACTTTAGGGTTTATAATATACATCTTTAACTTACTACAGTCTATTGAGAGTTGATGTTGAATTGTTTCAGGTAAAATACAGAAACACTGTTACAATATAGTTCCATTTAACATCTCATCATAAATTGTACCTGGTTCTTGGGTAGATATTATAACCTGACACAACAAGTTCAGGATGTGTTTCTCACTGGGCTGAAAATGTCCTGAAACATTTGTATTTATGCCAGTATAAAAGCCAGAGATGAAGAAACTGAACAGTTCACTGAGATTTTATTTCTTGCCTTTGAAGCAAACATTTGGGACCTTTAAATTTCAAAGCTGAAAGAGAACTAGAAAGTCCTATAGTAAACACTCTCACTTTGTATAAGAAGTGATATCCAGAGATATAAACGACTGATCTAAGAGGGTATTCATTCATTTCCTTTAAAAGTCAACATTCATTCTAAAAATATTCGCTAAGTAATTACCCGCCGCTAAAGCTACAAAAATGAGTATGATCTAAAAATCATTCAATCATATACTCAAAATGGTTGCATGTTATGGTATGTAAATTATACCTTTACTAAAGCACTTAAAGCAATGAATAAGATTCAGTCCTTTCTATCTAGAAGATCACAATTTAATGGAAGTACAAAATAAGCATAAGTAATTACAATAAAATGAGAAATATACTGTAGCAGACCTATAGCTTAACCATATAACATTGAAGTATTGTGAGGTTCAGACCTGGGACCCCTTGCTTTTTGTTTCTACAAACACTTCCTTCATGATCTCATTCAGTGTCATGGCTTTAATAGTCCATTATATGTTGATGACTCCAAAATTTTTATCTTCAGCTATGTCTCTCCCAAAGTCAACTCATTTATCCAGCTGATAACCTGACATCTCTTTTTTAAAGGCTAATAAGCATCTTAAATTCAATGTGTATAAAACCAAATTCCTAGTCTTCTCTTCCAAATCTGCTGCTTCCATGATCTTCACCATCTTAATTAATAGCCCTATCTTTCCAGTTGCTCAGGCCAAAAACTTTGCATACATTTTTGACTAATATTTAGTCCATCAGGAAGTCCTCCAGGCTCTACCCTTGAAATAGATCTAGAAGCTGATACCTTCTTAACCACCTTCTCATTCTGGTCCAAGCCATAGACATCTCTTATCTAGATTATTGCCTTGTCCTCCAACAGTACAAATTCTACAACGACATGACGGAACCTTTAAAAATGTAACTCAGATTAAGTCAGTTCTCTGATCAAATCCTCCAGTAGCTTCCCATCTCACTTCTGCTAAAAGCCAAAGTCTTCAAAATGGCCTCGAAGACCATATAAGATCTAAGCCCCTGGCCTCTACCTGTTACGTGATTTAGTCTCTGCTACTTTTTTGCTCATCATGCCCTATCCACATGGGTCCCTTGCTGTTCTTCAGATTTATAGTTTGGCTTTTACATCAGGGCCTTTCCATTTGCTGTTCTCTCCTCTTCAAACTCTCAGTCTGATATCCGTGTTGCCTACTCTCTTACCTCTTTTAAGTCTGTGCTTTCACCAAGGTTTTCTCTATTCTATTTCAACTTGTAATCATGCCTGTACCACACACATACATGCACCCTGCCCTGGAACTTCCTGTTCTCCTTCCCTGCTGTCTCTTCTCTGTAAGTATGCATTACCTTTTACTAGACTGTATTAGTAATCTACTTATTCTGTTCATTGTCTGTCCCTACCAGGCTAGAAGTCCTGAGGGCTTGTCTGACTTGTTCACCATTGATTTCTCAATATCTAGAACAATCATTGTTGTTGTTAGGTGCTATTGAGTGGCATCACAGTGACCCTACTTACCACAGAATGAAAACTGCCCAGTCCTGCACAATCTTCCATCTTTGTTATATTTGCGCCCATGGTAGCAGCCACTGTGTCAATCCATCTCATTGAGAGTCTTCCTCTTTTTTCACTGACCTTATGCTTTACCGAGAATAATGTCCTTCTCTAGAGACTGTTCCCTCCTGATAACAGGTCCAGAGGGTATGAGACCAAGTTTCACCATCCTTGGAAACCTTGGTGGCATAGTGGTTAAGAGCCACATTTACTAACCAAAAAGGTGGCAGTTTGAATCCACCTGGCATTCCTTGGAAACTGTACAGGGCAGTTCTACTCTGTTCTACAAGATCGCTATAGGTTGGCAGTGGGTTTGGTTTAGTTTTGGTTTTGGTTTTTTGCTTCTAAAGAGCACTCTGACTGTATTTCATCCAAGGTAGATTTGTTCATTCTTTCTGTAGTCTGTAGCATAGTCAATATTTTTCAACAATACCGTAATTCGAAGGCATCATTCTTCTTCAGTCTTCCTTACTCACTGCCCAACTTTCACAAGCATTTGGGGTGGCTGAAAACTCCAAGGCTTTGGTCAGATGCACCTTAGTCTTTAAAGTGACATTTTTGCTTTTTAGACACCTTAAATAGGTCTTTTGCAGCATATCTGCCAGTGGAATACATCATTTGACTTCTTGATTGCTGCTTCCATGGACCTTGATTTGTGGATCCAAGTAAAGTGAAATCTTTGACAACTTCGATCTTTTCCCTGTTTATCATGCTGTTTCTTACTGGTCCAGTTGTAAGGATTCTTTCTTTATGCTGCAGTGTAATCCATTCTGAAGGCTCTGGTCTTTGATCTTCATCAGTAAATACTTCAAGTCCATTCAACTTCCAGCAAGCAAGGTATATTATCTGTATACTGCAGGTTGTTAAAGAGTCCTCCCTAATCCTGATGCCATGTTCTTCTTAATGTACTCCAACTTCTCAGATTATTTGCTCAACATATATATTACATTAGATATAGCAAAAGGATACAACACTGACTTTTCCTGACTTTAAAGCATGCAATGTTCCCTTGTTGGCTGAACAACTGCCTCTTTATCTGTGTAGAGGTTACTAATGAGCACAGTTGTTGTGGAATTCCCATTCTTTGCAATGTTATTCATAATTTGTTATCATCCACACAGCTGACTATCTTTGTGTAGTCAATAAAATACAGGAAAACATCTTCCTGGCATTGTCATGTTTCAGCCAGTATCCGTCTGATGTGAGCAATGATATGTTCTTCTTCCTCTTCTAAACCTGGCTTGAATTTCTTACATTAATGATATTGTTCGATAACTTTCTCATTTTGTTGATCAGCTTTCCTTGGAACAGGCATAAATATGGATTCCCTTCCAGTCATTTGGCCAAGCAGTAGTCTTCCAGGTTTCTTGGCACAAATGAGAGAGCACATCCAGCATTGCATCTGTTTGTTGAAACATCTCACTTGGTATTCTGTCAGTTCCTGGAGCTTTGTTTTTCACCAGTGTCTTCAGTGCAGCTTGAACTTCTTCCTTTGGTACCATTGGTTCTTGATCAAATGCTACTTCTGTAATCACAGTAGTACTCTGCATCTTGGCTGAACCAACCACTAGAACAGTAGGAATTCAATAAAACTTTTGTGAAATGAGTGACTAAATATGCCTAGAATTCTCAGAGAAGGACATGGGTGAGCTTTCTCCTATGGTTAAGGCATTTGTTTGTTTGTTTAGTTTTGTTTGTTGTTTTAGGGGGAGAACTTGGGCTCCAGGGAAAAGCTGCTGGTTGTTAGGGAAGAGTTAACTGTGGAAGTGACAGTTAAACTTAGTTGTGAAGGGTGATCAGGAACTTTACAGAAGAGAAGGTGGTAAAGGACATATCAAGTAGACAAAAACAGTATGTGTAAGGACAGAATATTTTGCAAAAGCATGGCATAGTCAGTGTTATGATTAAATTGTGTCCCCCAATATATGTGTTGAAATCCTGGTCCTGGTACCTGTGAATGTGATCCTGTCTGAAAACAGGATTTCCTGTTTTTCCTAATGCATCCATACCAGTTTTCATGGGCTGAACTGTGTCTCCCAAAAATATATGTATCAATTTGGCTAGGCCATGATACACAGTATTGTGTTATTGTCTGCCATTTTGTCATCTGATGTGATTTTCCTATGTGTTGTAAATCCTGTCCATGTGATGTTAATGAGAGAGGATAGTTGACAGTTGTGTTAGTGAGACAGGACTCAAATCTACCAGGCTAGATTCTGTATTGAGGAAATTTCTTTTCAGATGTAAAAGAAAAAAGGGCACAGAGAAATGAAGAACCTCAAAACACCAAGAATGCAGTACCAGGAGCACAGTGCTTCCTTTGGACCCATGGTTCCTGTGTGGAGAAGCTCTTACTTCAGGGAAAAATTGATGAGAAGCTCCTTTCCCCAGTACGACAGAGAAAAAAAAAAACATGCTGGAGCCGATGCCCTGAATTTGGACTTTTAACCTGCTTTACTGTGAGGATCTAGTAGAGAAGCAGTTAAGTGCTACGTCTGCTAACCAAAAGGTGAACAATCCAAATCTTGGAAACTCTATGGAGCAGTTCTACTCTGTCCTATAGGATTTCTGTGAGTCAGAATCAACTTGACAGCAGTGACTTAGACTTTTTTGACTTACTGTGAAGAAATAAATTTATCTTTGTTACAGCCATCCACTTGTGGTATTTCTATTCTGGCAGCACTACATATCCAAGACACTAGCATAGGTAGATCCTAAATCTAACAACTTCTGAGTTGTTAAAAGACCATTATAGACCTTGAGACACACACCTGAGGGAAGAAATGTATCAGTGAGAATCATGCAAGCAGAGGAACACCAGGGAAACAAAGAATGGCTAAGACTACCAACAAAGAAGGAATTTGACAAGCTTCAGACTCCGATTTGGACTTCTAGACCTCAGAACTATCAGGAAATAAACATCTGTCCTTTAAAGTATTCCACTTGTGATATTTGTGTTACAGTAGCACTAGTTAAGTAAGTCTGAAAAAGCCAAAGAGTTCATATTGCTTTGGGGAAATATGGGGCAGGGGCAAAAGGAGGTCAAGAAGACCTCAAAGACGCCGGTCTCCCAGCTCCTAACTGTGCCTGTTTGCTCCTTCACATAGTTTTCCTTGTGAGCTAACAGTTATTTTTCTTTTATATATTATAGGTTGAAACCTTTACCACCTACATTATCCTTTATAAAGAAAACCACATCCATGATACCAGAATGTGAGATCTAAGACAGGTAATTATAAAAATATACACGTTTAAAAGTAAAATGCTAAAAAGATTTATACTTTGAAATAGATGATGACTTTTTGATTAGTCACATCCCAAAGACTGAAATAAATGAGTGAAGAATTATTTCGTCAAATAACAGTGTAGCTCCTGGTGCTAACTTGTTTTCATCACCAGTTTAGGGCTCCAATTCTGTAGAAATAAATGTCAGTGGGATGCCACACAGAGGGCTGTGGAAACTGATGGCAGTTTTAGGGCACTGAAAAATGCCTCTACATTTATTAAACTAACCTTAATATTAATTAATCACCATACATTTAAATTGTTACTAGCCAAGAGTAGGAGATTGTATATGGTAATATGATCATGGACTATATTATTTTTTGATCCTCAAAGTGATATTTCTTTAACTTTGGTTCTCCTTGATTTGTGCAGCCAAAGTTTTGTACCTTTTTTATTAACTTTGTCAAAGAACTAGGCATTCAGTATCAAAAATAAGCAATGAGCACAACAGTTGGTCTCTAGTTGTCTGGAGCAACAGATGAAAAAGTGAGACAGGAATAGAAGAAAGATATGGAATGTGTGGCTAACTGTTTACACGAACAACTCCTCTTTGCCATGAGACTAAAACTGGATGGTGCCCAACTACCATTCCTGAACATTCTAATCAAAGATTCTACAGAAGAATCCAGATCAAAAGGGTGAAAATGTAGAACAGTATTTTACATTCTTGTAGTCTCTGGACTTTGAGGAGCCATGGAGGCTAGATGAACCCCTGAAACTGTTGCTCTGAAAAAATCCTTAAGCTTTAAACCAAAAACCACCTCCTAAAGTCTTCTTGTAATCAAATGAGAGTTTAGCTTGAATACTAAAAAACATTTGCCTTGAGCATTGTGCTCTTTTAAGAACTATCTATATAGGATCAAATTCATAACAGTTAACTCGAAAGATTAAATTGAAACCTTAGAGACAGTGAATTTATGTTAAGCAGATAAGGATAGCTGGAAAAGGAGGTCAAGAATGATTGCACAACTCAAAGAATGTAATCAGTGTCATTGGATTGTACATGTAGAAGCGGTGGAATTAGAGTCTGTTGTGTTACATATATTTTCAACAAAATACATAAAGTTTTTAAAAATAGGCAATGAACTGAAATATTTACATTCAGTCATGCAACAAACATTTTGAAAGCAACTGTGAACAAGGAGATATAATTTAGGCACGGAAGTTATTTCTGCTTTCTTGGAATTCCTCTGAGGAATACATTGGGCTTTGTATGGAGAATAACCTTTTAGCAGACTTGCAGGTTGCTGTGCAGGCAGTGCTACTGTGGAGTAAATGTTGCTTTGGAATACATTCCTATCATGAAAATACTGAAGTTAAGTTTATTATTTGAAAAGAGAAAAAGAAACAAGCTTTTTTTTTTTTTTTTTAATTAATACTAAATTTGAGTCTGTTCCTGAAGTTATAGGAAAGAAAATATCTTGTAAAACCAGGGTTGGCCCTAAGACATTAAACTGGGGTAAAAACAGTATCTTCAACAAATGGTGCTGGCAAAATTGGTTATCCATCTGCAATAAACTGAATCAAGATCCATATCTTACACCTTATACAAAAACCAACTCCAACTGGATAAAAGACCTAAATATCAAACCTAAAACGATAAAGCTCCTCCAAGAAAAGGTAGGAACAACAATGGAAGTTTTAATACACAATGAGGACAGACTCGAAAATCTGTCAGAGAAGCCTCAATCAACACAAGAGAAAATAGATAAATGGGAACTATTAAGAATCAAACACTTTTGCTCATCCAAAGACTTTATTAATAGAATTAAAAGAACACCCACACAATGGGAAAAAATATTGGCAACTCTATGTCAGGCCGATGCCTGATCTCCATAATCTATAAGATACTACAAAATATCAAGAAGAAGAAGATAAATCATCCAATTAAGCGATGGGCAAAGGAGATGGACAGACACTTCACTAAAGAGGAGATCCAGGCAGCCAAAAAACACATGTGGACATGTTCACAATCTTTAGTTATTAAAGAAATTCAAATCAAGACGACAATGAGATACCATCTCACCCCAACAAGATTGGCCATGATCCAGAAAACACAAAACAACAAATGCTGGAGAGGCTGTGGTGAAAGTGGAACCCTCCTACACTGTTGGTGGGGTTGCAAAATGGTCCAGCCTCTTTGCAAGGCAATCTGGCGCTTCCTTAAAAAAATGGATATTGATATACCATTTGACCCAGTAATTCCACTACTTGGAATATATCCTACAGAATCAAGGCCTTTCACACCAATGGACACATGCACCAGAATGTTTATCACAGCACAGTCCACAATAGCAAAAAGATGGAATCAACCCAGATGCCCAACAATAGAAGAATGGATAGGTAAACTGTGGTACATATACTCAGTGGAGCACTACACAATGATAAAGAATAATGATGATTCCAGGAAACATCTCCTAACCTGGTTTCAACTGGAAGACATTATGTTGAGTGAAAGTAGTCAGGGACAAAAGGACAAATACTGTATGAGACCTCTACGATAAGATCTCAAAAACAGACTTGTGTATAGAAGAAAAGACTCTTTGACAGCTGCAAGGGAGGGGAGGGAGGGAGGGTGGGGGGGGGAGGGTTTAGTTTAGGTAGTTACTAGAAATCTAGTTGGGAGAAAGCGGTGACAGCACACATTAGGAACAAGAACAACATTAAGTGGACTTTAGCATAACTTGAGTACTCCTTCCATCTTAACTCAATACTGCAAGGATAGAGTAGCTGGGGCGGGAGGCGGGGGACCATGCTCTTAGGTGAATTCCAGGCCAATTGGCACAACTAGCGTTTTGCTAAGAGAGCTCTCTGCACCCCACATTGGTGAGTGGCGTCTGGGGTCTTAAAAGCTGCCAAGCTGCCATCCGAGGACACAGCAAATGGTCCCAACTCAGCAGGAACGGATGCTTACCAAGGGCCAAAATGGCATGCGGTAAAGACAACCGAGAAGACAGAGAGACCCACAAGAGTGGGTGCCTACATCGACTTGGGACCGGAAGAACTGGATGGTGCCCGGCCACCACCAGTGATAGCCACGACGGGGCTCACAGAGAGGACCCTCACTGGCAACACAAGAATAAAAAGAGGTGCATCATGAGATCTCCACTAAAAGACCTCAATTGATGGTCCAGCGGTTTTGGGGTTCCTCTGAGAGCATGGCCCCCGGCCCTGATGCTGCCCTTTCCCATAAATTATAACAAAGGTCCACTCTTTGGACAGGAATGGATTGGACTTGGCAATGCAGAGTAACCATATATTGGAGACACTTTATGGTTCAATACGTCTATAGGATATCATGTTGCTGACCTCTGGCTGGAGGAAGGGGAATGGACGGAGAGGAGGGGAAAGGAGGCTGTTGGGAGGATGAGACATGTATGGAGCAGAGAGGAATAGGGTGCAGTCACCGGACAGGGAGAGCAGTGGAAGCTACATATAGGGGGGCATGTAAATTTGTATGTGAATGTACATTTTCACTCAGTTATGTTAAATAAAAATAAAAATAAAAAAAAATGCAGGGTTGGTCCCTCATCAGGATAGCATGGGCTGAAAACAAAGTATATTCTTGAAGGAGAAATTCCAGTTCTGGGGGACTAAGCAGTATTGAGTTTGGTTACTAGCCTCAAGACTGCCAGTTTGAGTTGGCCCTGCAGCACCGTGAAAGAAAGGCCTGGCAAATCTACTTCCCTAAAAATTATAGCCACCAAAATCCTTTGGAGCAGTTCTGCTCTGTAACATATAAAGTTGTCATGCATCAGAAAATGTTTGGGTTTTTGTTTCATGACTTTATATCAGAAAGTGCATTTAAAAATAAAACAAACAAACCCAAAACTTTTCCACAAATTTAATTTAAGTAATAATGTTTTAGCCCTGGCTTGAAGAGGAAATTGCTGACAGACTGTGTTCAGGTCTCTGGGAAGAATTTGGGGTGATCCTCGACACTCCCTTACTGGTGGGCTATATTACTTTTGTGTGTATGTCATTGTTATGTACTGTCAAGTTGATTCCAACTCAACTCATACTGATCCTATAGGACATAACAAAACTGCCCCATCAGGTTTCCAAGACTTTAATATTTATGAGGATCCCTGGTTGCACAGTGGTTAGAGTGTTTGATTGCTAACTAGAAGGTGGATGGTTTGAATCCACCAGCTGCTCCTTGGAAACCCAATAAGTAGTTCTACAGTTCTGCTCTGTCCAATATGAGTCCTACTCAACAGCAAAGGTTTTTTCCTTTTAAATGTTTATGGAAGCAGATTGCCACATCTTACTCCTGAAGAGTGGCTGGTAGATTCCAACAGCTGATCTTTCAGTTAGTAGTCAAGCTCTTAATGACGGCACCAACAGTGCTCCTTGTATGCATATAGTAAATGTATGTGTTTTTGTGTTACAAGCTGCCATGAAGCTGACTCCAATTCATGGCAACTCTGTATACAACAGAAAGAAATACCAACTGATCCTGAGTCATCCTCACAGCGGCTGGTGTGTTTGAGTCCATCTTTGTTGCTGTTGTGCCAGTCCGTCTCACTGAAGGTCTCCTTCTCAACACTGACCCTCCACATCACCAAATATGGTGTCCTTTTCTAGCAGCTGACCCTTTCTGATGATGTGTCCAAAACAAGTGAGACAGACACTGCTTTTTTTGTGATCTGTAAGGTTTTGCTTTGGCAAGGTTTTTATTGGCTAGTTTTTGGAAATAGATCACGAGTGATTTCTTCCTAGTCTGCCAGCCTGGAACCTCTGGTGAAACCTTTCTACCATGAATCACTGCTAGCATTTGAAATACTACTGAAATACCGCATCATAATAATGTAAAGCTACCGTGGTATGACACAGTGACAAATGACCAATGGGTACAACACACACACACATATGTATACATACATGTATGTGTGTGGATGTGGATGTGTATATATGTATACATATGCATAAAAAGCCCTGATGGTAGAGTGGTTAAATACCTCACTGCTAACTAAATTCAGTGGTTTGAATCTACCATCCACCCTACACGAGAAAAACCTGATGATCTGCTCCTATAAAGATTACAGCCTAGGAAACTCTGTGGCAATTTTACTCTGTCATAGAGGGGTGCTATGAATTGGAATTGACACAACAGCATATAATAAAATATACACATACACTTTTCTTTCATCTTTGGAATGAGACCAGGTAGTGATTGTGACACACGTCAATTGCTGATATGCAAATTAAAATTGAAACTGAAGACAAAAGTCAGTGAGATCCAAAGTATGACCTTCAGCATATCCCACATGAATTTAGAGACCATCTCAAGAACAGATTTGATGTGCTGAACACTAATGACCAAAGGCCAGATGAATTATGGAATGACATCAAAGACATCATCTATGAAGAGAGCAAGAGGTCATTTAAAAGACAGGAAATAAAGAAAAGACCAAACTGGATGTCGGAAGAGAATCTGAAACTTGCTTTCAAATGTCGAGCAGCTAAAGCTTTTAAAAGGAAAGAATGATGAAATAAAGAATTGAACAGATTTCAAAGGGCAGCTTGAGAAGAGAAAGCATTATAATGACATGTGTAAAGAGTTGGAAATAGAAAACAAAAAGGGACGAACATGTTCTGCATTTCTCAAGCTGAAAGAACTGAGAAAAAATTCAAGCCTTGAGTTGCAGTAGTGAAGCATTCTACAGGAGAAATATTAAACGACTCAGGAACATCAAAAGAAGACAGAAGGAATACATAGAGTCATTATGCCAGAAAGAACTGGTTGATGTTCAGCCATTTGAAGAAGTACATATGATCAGAACTGATGGTACTGACGGAAGAAATAAAAGCTGCATTGAAGACATAGCCAAAAACAAGTCTCCAGGAATTGATGGAATATCAATTGAGATATTTCAACAAACAGAAGCAGGACTGGAAGTTCTCATTCCTCTGTGCCAAGAAATTTGGAGGACAGCAACCTGGCCAACTGACTGGAAGAGACTCATATTTATGTCCACTCCAAAGAAAGGTGATCCATCCAAATGTGCAAATTGCTGAATATCAAATCACATGGAAGCAAAACTTTGCTTGAGATCATTCAAAAGTGATTGCAACAGTATATTGACAAGAAACTGCCAGAAATTCAAGCTGGATTCTGAAGACAACATGGAATGAGGGATATCATTGCTGATATGTGATGGATCTTGGCTGGTAACTGAATATCAGAAAGATGTTTACCTGTGTTTCATTGTCTATCAAAAGGCATTTGACTGTGTGGATCTTAACAAATTGTGGCTAACAGTGCAGACAACGGGAATTCCAGGACACTTAATTGTGCTCTTAAGGAATCTGTGTGTGAATTAAGAGGCAGTCATGCAAACAGAACAAGAGGACACTGCAGGTTTTAAAGTCAAGTTGCATCCTTTCTCCATACCTTTTCAATCTGTGTGCCAAGTAAATAATCCCAGAAGCTGAATTATATGAACAAGAATGAGGTACCAGGATTGGAGGAAGATTCGTTGACAACCTGCGTTATACAGATGACACCACCTTACTTGCTGGAAGTGAAGAAGATTTGAAACACTTGCTGATGAAGATCGAAGACCACGGCCTTCAGTTTAGATTGCACCTCAATGTCAAGAAAACAAAAAATCCTCATAACCAGACCAATAAGCAACATCATCATAAATGGAAAAAGGATTGAGGTTGTCATGGATTTCATTTTACTTGAGTCCACAATCAATGTCCAAAGTGAAAGGAAATCTTTGAAGGAAGACATTTTGATGACATTCAGGACATCAAGGATAATACAATGTCAGCTCTGAAGGCCATTGCCGAGTTCCCAAATTTCTCTGAAGGGTGAACTAGGCACTGGTGTCAATGCCTAGTTTCTCAAGGCGAGTACTTTGAAGGTGACCATAGTGATATTCAGCACTGAAATATGTAGTACTTTTTCTAGGATGACTTTGCAAACTTAATTGGCACTCCTCATGCAAAGTCAACGCTATTAAATGAGAATTAGATATCCTCCAAAGTTGTCTCTCAAATACATTAGTGAAATTAGAACGTTTCGAGATAAACAGACATTTAGAAAATTTGTAAAAATCAGTTCAAAATTACAAGAAACACTAAAGGAAATTCTTCAGTTGGGAAATCAATAACATCAAATGCTCAAGGATGGAATGCAGGGCATAACATACAGATATCAACATGGATAGGGAAACCACAAAAATAAATCAAAGGTAAAACACTAAAAAAGGGAAACAGAGATCTTACTATGTAAACAATGATGACATTATACCAAAAAGAGGGAAAAATTAATGTATTCACAGATCTTTCACATGGAGAAGAAGTCAATGTGATAAAAAGAAGTTAAAGGTTTATACTTAGTACCTAACAATCCTACACATCAAAATCAAGAAGTCTCAGCAGATATAAAACCAACAATGAAAAGAATGCAAATAAAACCCATAAAGTAAAATGGCTCAGCACAGAAAATTACATCGAACAAAGAAACTGCCAACAACACACCAAAAAAAGACACAAAAATGACAACACTAAATTCATACCTATCAATAATTATATCAAATGTAAATGGATTAAATGCACTAAGAAAAGACAAAGAGTAGCAGAAGGGATAAAAAAATAAAGGGATCCGTCTGTATGCTGCTTACAAGAGACACACCATAGACTTAAACATAAAAACAAACTGAAATTCATAGGATAGAAAAACATACACCAAACAAAAACCCTGGTAGCATAGTGGGTTAAGTGCTACATCTGCTAACCAAAAGGTCGACATTTCAAATCTGCCAGGCAGTCCGTGGAAACTTTATGGGGCAGTTCTACTCTGACCTGTAGGGTCGCTATGAGTCAGAACCGACTCCAAGGCCATGATTTTAACAACATTCAAAAAGGAGCAAGAGTGGCAATATTGATCTCAAGTAAAATAAACTTTAAAGTCAAATCTGCCACAGTGGACAAGAAAGGTCACTATATATTGCTTAATGGGTCAGTACATCAGAAGAATACAATCATACTAAATATTTACCCAATGACAGAATTTCTAAATACGTCAAATGAACTCTAATAGCGTTAAAAAATGAGATAGACAGCTCCACAGTAATAGACTTCAACACACCACTTTTGGTGATGGATGGAACATCCAGAAGGAAGCTCAATAAAGCCACAATTAACCAATTCAACATCATAGATGTATATACACACTCCGTTGGATCCAACTCGACGGCACTTGGCCTGGCTGGCTCCCGATAACTGATAAGTATAGCTTCTTTGTCAGTGAACATGGAGCGTTCTCCAGAATTGACCACATATTAGGACATAAAGAAAGTCTTAACAAAATCCAAAGCATTTAAACATTTCAAAGTATCTTTTCAGATAAAAAATCTTAAGAGTCAAAATCCATAGTAGAAAAAGCAAGGCTTGGAAACTGAACAGCTTGCTCAAAAACTTCTGCATTAGACCAGAAGAACTAGATGGTGCCCAGCCACCACCAAAGAATGCCCTGACAGAGAATATGATGTAGAATCCCTTAGAAAGCTGAGAAAAATAGAAGTATAGATCTAGAACCCTATTAAAAGACCAGACTTGATAGTCCAACATCCTGGAGGGTCTCCTGAGAACAAGGCTCCTGGACTTCCTGATAGCCCACAGCTGAAAACAACACTGAAGCCAACTCTTCAGACAAAGATTGGACTGAGCTATGGGACATAGAGTGACAGAGGTGGTGTGTATACTTCTTGGCTTTATACACACACACACAGTTTGCCAGTTAAGTTTGCAAACTCATCCTAGAAAAATAGCTACATTTCTTATTGCTAAATATTACTATGATCACCCTTGAAGTACTCCCCTTAGGAAGCTATACCCTGGCACCCAGCACCTAGTCCACCCTCTGAAGCAACTTGGGAACTCTTTTTCTGGAATGGCCATTAGAGCTGTCATTGTATTACACTTAACATCCTGAATGTCATAAAAATTCCTTTCAATATTTCATTTATGTTTGCATAAAGAAAAATGTAATGGGAGGGGAAGGGTCAGATTAGATGAGTATAACTCAATACAGGTGAGTATAACTCCATTACAGGTATTTGTTTACTGACTAAAAACTCCCTCACAGACAACTATACAGTTAAGTTCGTGAATTTGCCCCACCATGCACAATGGCCATTCCAGAAAGCGTTCCAAAATTGCTTTAGAGTGTGGACTAGGTGCTGGCATCAGTGAATAGCTTCCCAAGGGGAGTACTTCAAAGGTGACTGTAGTGATATTCAGCAGTGAAGTATGTAGTACTCAGAATAAATAAGTTTATGGACATAATTGTCAGACCTCGTATGAGCTGATCTAACTATTTCCTCTCTAGAGGGGAGAGGGAAGGGTGAAGAGGAGGGAACAAATGCTAACTGAATAGATGCTGGAAGTACAGGGTGGAAAGGATGAGTGTGCTGTCACAAGGTGAAGAGAGCCGATAGAGTTGCATAGAAGCCTGTGTTCAGTGTTTTATATGGTATCTTAGTTACCTGTTACTACTCTAACAGAAATACCATGAACGAATGGATTTAATGAAGGAAAATTTATTCTTACACACTCCAGTAGGCTACAAGTCCGAATTCAGGGTGTCCACTCCAGGGGAAGGCTTTCCCTCTGTCATCACTAGAGGAAAGTCCTTGTGTTGTATCAGACTTTGGTAAGGGAGCATCTTGGTGCAGGATCTTCAGGCCTGATTTCTTGACAATTGAGGTTCCTAACTTACTCTGCTTACCTCTGTCCCTTATATCCCACAGCTGAAAACTTGAGTCCCCTCTCTTCAACACAACTGCTGTCCTTTTTCCCTCACCAACATCACAGAGGCAGGATTCACAACATATGGGAGGAATTGTACCATACTGGGACCCATAGCCAAGTCAAATCAATACATACATACATTTTGGGGGGGGGGACAAAATGCAATCCATGACACTCCACTCTTTGGACCCCCCCATATCATATCATTAAAACATGTAAAATATATTGATTTTTGCCATACAAAAGGTCTGAAGTCCAGGTCCCAAATCTATAAATTTCTTTTCAGCTATGAAATCCAGAACACATGTTATCTTCCCAAAATGGTAGAAAAGGCAGGCACAAATTACGCATTTTCATTAAAAATGGATAAACTGCAGGGAAAGAAGATATTAACAGGCAACAAACAAATACGCACAACATATTACATGAGCCCTCAAAGCTTTGAAAATTATCTTCAGTTCTCTGAAAAATTTTACACAGTAGCTTTGCCCTCCAGACTCTAGGTATTGTCCACACTCTCTGGATTCTGAGTGGAGATCTCTGGTCCTGTGCTACAACATTCCTTTCTAGGCCCACTTGGACAGCAACTCTGTCCCATGGCTTTAGGTGCACCCTAAAGTGGCAATTTCACCATTACAAACACAGAAAGCCCTGACTCCACCCTTTCAGATCCCCAAAATTATGGCCATACCTTTTGGGATCAAGGCAGCTCAGCTTCTCACACTCTTGGTCTCTTCAGCTTCTGCTTCTATGGCCTCATGGCCTGGGCCTCAGACCCACATTTTCCCTGCTGGGGCAAGTGTTCCAAAGCTCTGTAGCTGTACCAATTCAAGTACCCAAAGGCACCCCACTCTGCCAGGAAACTTCTGCACATAGGTACTCCTCTCTCTTGCTCTATGGGTTGGCTCTAGTGCTGACCTGCACTGCTTTGGTTCTGCTGCTTCCCATCTACTGCTGCTGGTCCTCTGCTGTTTCTCATCATCTGTTCCTTCACTGGTGTTAACAGTTCTCCTCTGTTCCTTCTGAGTCTTGTATCCATTCACAATTTTAAACCCACTTCCACATTTTAGGTATTTGTCAGAGCAGCTCCGCACTCTCTCAGTATCAATTCTATTTTAGTTACCTGGTACTGCTCTAACAGAAATACCATGAATGAATGGATTTAATGAAGGAAAATTTATTCTTACATGCTCCAGTAGACTACAAGTCTGAATTCAGGGTGTCCACTCCAGAGGAAGGCTTTCCCTCTGTCATCACTAGAGGAAAGTTGTTGTGTTGCATCAGTCTTTCATGAGGGAGCATCTTGGTGCAGGAACCTCATGCCTGAAGGATGCACTCTTCTCCCGGTGCTGCTTTCTTGATGATGTGAGGTTCCCAACTTACTCTGCTCACTTCTCTCTCTTATATCCCACAGCTGGAAACTTGAATCCCATCTCTCCAACACAACTGCTGTCCATTGTCCCTCATCAACATCACCGAGGCAGGATTCACAACACATGGGAGGAATTGCACCACACTGGGTCTCATAGACAAGTCAAATCAATACATACATTTTTCGGAGGACAGAATGCAATCCATGACATACAGCAAATGGATTTAAATTGTGAATATTCAGTTAATCATGATAAAAAATAAAATAAAGTAGCTTCTGGTTAAGAAAAGAAATCAAAGATGGAATAAATAAATTCATAGAGTCAAATAAGAACAAAAACACATTCTAACAGAATCTATGAGACACAGCTAAAGAAATGCTCAGAGGTCAGTTTATCTTAATAAATGCTAGTATACAAAAAAAAGAAAAGGGCCAAATCAAATAATTAATCATACAACTCAAACGAGTAGAAAAAGATCAATAAAAGAAGCCCTAAAACACCAGAAGAAAACAGATAATAAAAATAAGAGCAGAACTAAATGAATAAGAGAAGATAAAAATAACTGAGAATTCACAAGACCAAAAGTGTTGTTGTTTTTTTTTATTATCAACAAAATAGATAAACCACATCTAAATGACAAAATAAAAATAGGAGAGGATGGAAATAACTCAAATATGAAATGAGATGGGCAGTATCACAACAGACCCAGCTGAAATTAAAAGGATATGTGAAAAAATGTACTCAAATTTATTAATTTGAAAACCTAGAGGCAATGGACAAATTTGAAGAAACATACTACCTACCAAAACTAAGCCAAACAGAACAGCTCAATAAACCCATCACAAAAGAAGAGATTGAAAAAGTAATTTAAAAATTCCCAACAAAAAATGTTCTAGCCTTGGCCAGAGCAATTAGACAAGACAAAGAAATAAACGGCATCTGCATCAGCAAAGAATAAGTAAAAATCTCCATATTTCCAGATGATTGTATATGCAAAGAATCCATAAGTAAACTACTCAAACTGATAGAAGAGTTCGGCAAAGTATCAAGATACAAGATAAACTTAAGTAACTCCGTAGGATTTCTTTATACCAACAAGATCATTAAAGAAGAAATCACCAAATCAATACCATATACTATAGCCCCCAAGAAGATAAAATACCTAGGAATAAATCTAACTCGAAAAATAACAGAACTTTAAAAAGAGAACTACAAACCCTTACTACAAGAAACTAAAAGAGACTTACATAAATGGAGAAAAGTACCCTGCTCATGGATAGGAAGATTTAACATTGTGAAAATGTCTATTTTACCCTAAACAATCTGCATATACAATGCAATCCCAATACAAATTCCAGTGACATTCTTTAATGAGATGGAGAAAAAACTCACCAACTTTGTTTGGAAAGGGAAAAAGCCTTGGATGAGTAAAGCACTACTGAAGAACACATGTGGAGGCGTCTCACTACCTGACTTTAGAACCTATTACACTGCCACAGTTGTCAAAACAACCTTGTACTGGTACAAAAAGAGACATATAGATCAATGAAACAGAGTTGAGACCCAAGTGATGCCACCATCCTCCTATAAACAGTTGATATTCGACAAAGGCCCTAAAACTTTAAACTGGGGTGAAAGCAATCTCTTCAACAAATGGTGCTGGCAAAATTGGATATCCATCTGCAAAAAAATTGAAACAAGACCCATATGTCACATCTTATACAAAACCCAGCTCAAACTGGATAAAAGACCTAAATATCAAATCTAAAATGATAAAGCTCATCCAATAAAAATAGGATCAACAATGGAAGTTTTAATACACAATGTAGACAGACTTCAAAATCAGATAAAGCATGATCAACAGAAAATAGGTAAGTGGGAACTACTAACAATCAAACACTTTTGCTCATCCAAAGACTTCATCAAAAGAATTAAAAGACCACCTACAGAATGGGAAAAAGTGTTTGGCAACTCTGTGTCAGACCGAAGTCTGATCTCCATAATTTGTACGGTACTACAAAATATCAATAAGGATAAATAATCCAATTAAAAAATGGGCGAAGGAGATGGACAGACACTTCTGTAAAGAGGAGACCAGGCAGCCAAAACACACATGCAGAAATGCTCATGGTCATTAACTATTAAAGAAATTTAATTCAAAACTATGATGAGATATCATCTCATCCCAAAATGTTGGCCATGATCCCAAAACCACAAAACAACAAATGTTGGAGAGGCTGTGGAGAAACTGGAACTTTCCTACACTGCTGGTGGGATTGCAAAATGGTACAACCTCTTGGAAAGCAATCTGGCACTTCCTTAAAAAGTTGGAAACAATATACCTTTTGACCCAGTAACCCCACTGCTTGGAATATGTCTTACAGATGCAAGAGCAGTCACGCGAAAAGATACATGCACACGAATGTCTATTGCAGCACAGTCCACAGTAGCAAAAAGGTAGAATCTGCCCAGATGCCCAACAATAGATTAATGGATAAACTATGATATATATACTCAATGGAACACTACGCAATGATATTGGTAAGCATCTCTTAACTCGCTTTTAATTGGAAGACATTACATTAAGTGAAATCAGTATGAGACCCGTACTATAAGGACTTAGACTCATGTACAGAAGAAAAAACTCTTTGACAGCTGTAAGGGAGGGCAAAGAAAGAGGGAGAGGGCTGGTTATAGATTAGATAGTTGATAGAAATTTGGTTGGGTGAAATCAGTGACAGCACACATTAGAAAGAAAATCGATTTAACTGGACTTCAACATAACCTGGAAACTCTTCCAGTCTTAACCCAGTATTGCAAGGACAGAGTAGCAGGGGTGGAGGTCCGGGGACCATGCTCTCAGGGGACATCGAGGCCGCTTTGTATAACTAGCCTATTGCTAAGAGAGTTCTCCACCCCATACTGGTGAGTGGCATCTGGGGTCTTAAAAGCTAGCAAGTTGCCATCTGTAGTACACCAAATGGTCCCAACTCAGCAGGAAGAGATGATCACCAAGGACAAAAACAACATGGCAGAAAGAGAACCCAGAAGACAGAAAGACCCACATGAATGGGTGACTATATCAACATGTGACCTGAAGAACCAGATGGTGCCCAGCCACCACCAGTGACAGCCATGATAGGGCTCACAAAGTTGAGTCCAAGTGGCAGTATGAGAATAAAAAGGTATGCACCCTGAGAACTCCACTGAAAGACCACAACTGATGGTCCGAAGGCCTCAGGTTTCCCCTGGAAGCATGGCCCCTAGACCTGATGCTGCCCCTCTTCATAAATCGTTATTGAGGTCAACTCTCCAGACAGGAATGGATTGGACTTGGCAACACAGAGTAACCATATCACGTGTGCACTTTAGGGTTCTATGCATCTATAGGATGTCGTCCTACTGGCCTCTTGCTAGAGGGGAGTGGAGAGGGTGGAAAAGAGAGGACAGGAGATTGTTAAGAGGATATGACATATATAGAACAGATAGAGAAGTGTGCTGTCACCGGGCAAGGAGACCAGTAGGAGCTGCACTTAGGCAGGCATGTGGCAGATAAACAAATCACCAACTTCATATGTAAAGGGAAGAAGCCCCAAATAAGTATAGCATTACTAAAGAAAAAAAAGGGAGAGGTCTCACATTGCCAGACTTAAGAATCTATTACATGGCCACAGTAGTCAAGATTGTAAACTTTCACTCAAGCACAATAAATAAATACAATTAAAAAAAAAAAAGTTCTGGCCTTGATGGCTTCACTGTAGAATTCTACCATAATTAACACCACTATTGCTGAAAGTCTTTCACAGAAATGGATGGAATATTCCCAAATTCATTCTATAAAGCCAGCATAACACTGATACCAAAACAGAATAGATAGCACACAAAAAAGAAAAGCATAGACCAATATCTCTCATGAATTTAGATGTAAAATTCCTCAAGAAAATTCTAGCCAATAGAATTCAACAATATCAAAAAAAAAAAAAAAATTCACCATGACCAGCTGAAATTCATACCAAGAATGCAGGGATGATTTAACATTAGAAAAACAATTAATGTAATATATTACATAAAAAAAGAATCACTTGATATTATCAGTCGATGCAGAAAAGGCATTTTACAAAGTCCAACATCCATTCATGTTTAAAACTCTCAGCAGAATAGGAATGAAGGGAAATTTCTCAATGTAATAAGGGCCATTTGTGCAAAGCAAACAGCCAATAGCATTCTAAATGGAGAAAGTCTGAAAGCACTCCCACTGACAAGGGAAACCAGACAAGGGATGCCCATTATCACCACTTTTATTGAACATTGCACTAGAAGATCTAGCCAGAGCAATCAAACAAGATAGAAAAATAAAGGGTATCCAAATTGGTAATAAATAAGTAAATGTATCTCTACTTGTAGATGACATGATCTCATACACACACACAAAAAAAAAAAAACCCTAAAGAATACACAAAAAACTGTTGGAACTAAAAGACAGGTTCAGCAAACTATCAAGATACAAGATAAGTATAACTCAATCACTGGGATTCCTTTACACCAACAAAGAGACCATCAAAGAAGAAATCACCAAATCTATACCATTTACAGTAGCCCTCAAGAAGATGAAATATCTAACCAGAGATGTAAAAGCAAATTACACATTTGTATTACAAGAAACCAAAAGAGACCTCCGCAAGTAGAGAAACCTACCCAGCTTGTGAATAGGAAGATTTAACATAGTGAAAATTCCTATTCTTCCCAATGCAATCGCAGTACAAATTCTAATGTCATTTTTAATGTGACAGAGAAACAAATCACCAGCTTCATATGTAAAGGGAAGAAGCCCCAAATAAATATAGCATTACTAAAGAAAAAAAAAGGGAGAGGCCTCCCACTGCCAGACTTAAGAACCTATTACACGGCCACAGTAGTCAAAATGGCCTTGTACTAGTGCAAAACCAAATACAAAGACAAATGGAACAAAATAGAGAATCCAGATATAATATCATCTACCTGTGAGCAGCCATGAAACTGGGAGAGTCTCTTCAACCAATGGTGTTGGCAAAACTGAATACACATCTGTAGGAAAAAAAAGAGAGAAGAAGCAAGACCCATATGCCACACTGTGCACAAAACTAACTCAAGATGGATCAAAAACATACATATAAAATGTAAAATGATAAACATCATGGAAGAAAAAACAGATTCAACACTGGGAGCCCTAACACATGGCATAAACAGATTACAAAATATTACTAACAGTGTACAAACACCAGAAGAGAAAATAGATAAGTGGGAACTCCTAAAGATCAGACACTTACATGCTCATACAAAGACATCACCAAAAAAAATAAAAAGACTACCTACAGCTGGGGAAAAAAATTGGCAACCATGAATCTGATCAGTGCATCTGTAATGGATTGAATTGTGTCCCCCCAAAAATACGTGTAGCCATGTGGCTGGACCATGATTCCCTGTATTCTATGACTGTCCTCCATTTTGTAATTTTCCTGTGTTGTATGTTAAAGGATTAGAGTGAGACTGTAAATCCTTTCATAGGATTACCTCCCTGCTCCACTGTAAAGGGTGTTTCCCAGGAGTATGGCTTGTCCCACCCTTAATCCTTTTGTCCTGCAAGAAATAAAACAACAATAATTGGGAAACATCTGATCACATGGAGTCATCTGGAAGACATTATGCTGAGTGTCGTTAGTCAGCCCCAAAAGGCAAATATTGTATGAGACCACTATTACAAGAACTCAAGCAAAGGGTTAAACACTGAAGAAAATAATCTTTGGTAGTTACAAAGGAGAGGTGAGAGGGATAGGGGTATTCACAGATGAGATACTAGATGGGAGTCAGTTTCAGTGAAGGAAGTGACAGCACACATCAGTAGGAGGGAAGTCAGCACAGCTGGACTACACCAAAAGCTAAGAGGCTTCTTAAATAAAACCCAATGTTTTGAAGATCAGAGTAGCAGGGACAGGGGGCTGGGTCCATGGTTTCAAAGGAAATCTAGGCCAATTGGCATAGGTAAGGTTTTTTTTTATATATATATATATGTTTTATTGTTCTTCAAGTAAAAGTTTACAATCCAAATCAATCTGTGATGTAGAACCCATAGCACATGTCACTATATAACTCTTTAACTGCTCTCCCTTCTCACCACCACTCCTTAACATCTCACTTCTCCTTTCTACCCTTTACTTCCCTTATCCATTCATCCAATTCCTGTCTTCTTCTACCTCTCATCTTGCCTCTAGGGAGGAGCTTCTCAGGCAACATAATGTACATATTTAGTCTAGAAGCATATTCTTCACCAGCATTACTCTATGTCCTCTACTCCAGTTCAGTCTTTTGTCTATTGAGTTGGCTTTGGTACTGGTTTCAGCTCTGTGCTAGCACAGAATCCAGGGGCCATGTCCCCAGGGAATACTCCAGTCTCGCAGACCATCAAATGGAGTCTTTTAATAAAGTTTTAGTTCTGTACACCCATCATTTCCCTCCTACATTGGAGAATTTACATTGTGTTGCCTGTCAAGACAGTCATTGGTGGTAGCAGGGCATCATCTAGTTCTTCTGGTCTCATGCTGATGTAGTCTGCTGGGCTGACTACATCATGTGGCACCTTCTGTCTGCTGAGCTCTTATTTTCCTCATGTCTTTGATGTCCTTCTTTCTCTTATTCTCCAGATACATAGGGATCATTTGATGCTACTTAGATGGCAGCTTGCTATATTTTAACACCGGGACACCACTCACCAAAGTGGTATGGAGAATATATTCTTTAAAAAAAAAAAAAAAACTTACTTATGCCAGTTAGTCCAGATGTCCTCTGAAACCTTGGTCCCAGACCCTTGTCCCTGCTACTCTATCCTTTAAAATGTTGGGATGTATTTAGGAAACCTTTTAGCTTTCAGTATGGAAACTCTAGTGGCGTAGTGGGTTAGATGCTATGTCTGCTAACCAAAAAATTGGCAGTTCAAATCTGCTAGACACTCCTTGGAAACTCTATTGGTCAGTTCTACTCTGATCTCTAGGGTCACTGTGATTCAGAGCCAACTTGATGGCAGTGAGTTTTAGCTTTCCGTATAGTCTGGCTGTGCTAACCTCCCTTTTACAGCATGCTGTCTCACCATTCACCTAACTAAATTCTATCTACTATCTATGACTACCCCTCTGCCTCCCTCCCATCCTCAAAGATTATTTTTTAATGTATGAATACCCCTCTCCTTCCCTCCCACCGTCAAAGATTGTCTTCTTCTGTGCCTAAGCCTTTTATTAAATCCTTATGTTAATAGTCTTATACAATATTTGTCCTTTTGCATCTGACTAATAATTCACTGAGTCTTCAGACGATTCCATGTTATGAGATAGTTCCTAAAATCATTGTTGTTCTTCATATTGCTTAGTATTCCATCATGTAAATATACCAGTTTGTCCATTCTTCTGTTGATGGGCACCTAGGTTGATTCCATCTTTTTGCTATTATTTGCAATAAACATTTGTATGCATGTATCTGTTCTTGAGATAGCCCTTATTTCTCTAAGATATATTCCTAGAAGTGAGATTGGCAAATCATACAATATCTCTATTTCTAGCTTTTTAAGAATGCACCAAATCAATTTCCAAAGTGGTTGTACCATTTTACTTTCCCACAAGCACTGTAGAAGAGTTCCAGTATCTCCACAACCTTTCCAACATTTATTATTTTGTGTTTTTAGGATTAATGCCAGCTTTGCTGGGATAAGATGGTATCTCATAGTTTTAATTTGAATGTCTCTAATGGCTAAAGATCTTGAGCATTTCCTCATGTATCTGTTACCCTTCTGGATGTATTCTTTGGTGAAGTGCCTGTTCATATCCTCTGCACATTGTTCAGTGTGGTTATTTGCCTTTTTCTTGTTGAGGTTTTGCAGTACCTTGTAGATTATGGAGAGAGGTGCACTGATCAGATTTGTGGTTGCCAAAAATTCTTTCTCAGTCTATAAGTAGTCTTTTTACTCTTTTGGTGATGCCTTATGTTGAGCATAAGTGTTTGATTTTTAGGAGTTCCCATTTGTTTATTTCTTTCTTCTGGCATTTCTGCATTGTTAGTAATATTTTGTAGTCTATTTATGCCATATATTAAGGCTTCCAGTATTGTCCCTGTTTTTTCTTTGGTGATTTTCATTGGTTTTTATTTTATATTTAAGTGTTTGATCCATTTTGAGTTCATTTTTGGTGTGGTGTGAGATATTAGTCTTGCTTCATTTTTTTGCAGAAGGATATCCAGTTATGCCAATACCATTTGTGAAAGAGAATGTCTTTTCCCCAGTTCATGGACTGTAGACATTTGTCAAATACAAGCTGCTCCTAAGTGGATGATGTTAAATCTTTTTTGTGATGTTAAATCTGGATTCTCAAATGTGTTCCATTGATCCATGTATCTGTTTTTGTAGCAGTATTAGGCTGTTTTGACAACCATGGCAGTGTATTAGGTTCTGAGGTCAGATACAGTGAGGCCTCCCACTTTGTTCTTGTTCTTCGTAATGCACTCATTATCCTAGGCTTCTTCCATTTTCATAAGAAGCTGATAATTTGTTTCTACATCTCATTAAAAAAATGCCTTTGGAATTTGTATTGGTATTGCATTGTATCTATAGAGTGCTTTGAGGAGGCTAGACATTTTCACAGTGTTAAATCTTCCCATCTATGAGCAAGGTAGGTTTCTCCATTTTTATAGGTCTCTTGATTTCTTGCTATTCTCCTAACAAAAAGGTCAGTAGTTCAAATCCACCAGGCACTCCTTGGAAACTCTATGGGGTCAGTTCTACTCTGACTTATAAGGTCACTATCAGTTGGAATCAACTCAGTGGTGGTGGGTTTGGTTTTTGGTTTGGGTTTCATGAGGAAGAATCTTGTAATTTTCTTTGCATGGATCTTTTACATCTCTGGTGAGATTTATTATTAGGTATTTTATCTTTCTGATGGTGTTTTAGTCAGCTAGTGCTGCTCTAACAGAAATACCACAAAATGAATGACTTTAATAAAGAAAGATTTATTCTTACATAATCCATTAGGCTATAAGTCCAAATTCAGGATGTCCACTCCGGGAGAAGGTGTTCCCTATGCGTCTGCTCTGAAGGAAAGTCCTTGTATTGCATCAGACAGTATGTTGGTGCAGGAACCTCAGGTGTGAAGGATACACTGTACTCTCACTGCTGCTTTCTTGATGGTATGAGATTCCCAATTCTCTGCTTGCTTACCTCTCTTTTTGTCTCCCATAGGATGAAAGGTAGTGACAGCCACACTCCAGGGAAACTCCCTTAGCAAGGGTGTTGCAGTCCCACCCAATCCTCTTTTAACATAATCATCCTATGTATTAGCCACAGGCAGAGATTAGAATTTATAGCATAGGAAAATAACAAAATATTGGGAATGATGTTCCAGTCAAATGGCTACACTCATTTTGAGGGGGACACAGTTCAATCCGTAATAGGTGGCTATAGTACATGGATGATAATGATTTGCTGATTTCCTCTTTGATGGTTTCTTTATTGGTGTTAAGGAAGCCAACTTAATTTATGTATGTTTATCTTCTATCCTGATACTTGTGCTGAACTAATTGTTCTATTAGTTCCAGTTATTTTCTCGTGTATTCTCCCAGGTTTTGGTGTGTAAGATTGTATCATCTATAAATGTACTTCTAATTTTTCCTTAGCAATTTGGATACGCTTTATTTCTTTTTCTTACTGGATTGCTCTGATTAGAACCTCCAGAACAGTGCTGAATAAGAGTGGTGACAATTGGCATTCTTGTCTGATTGCTGTTCTCAAGGGAAATGCTTTCAGACTATCTCCATTTAGGATGATGTTGAATGTTGGCTTTCCTTGATGGCTCTTATTATGTTGAGGAATTTACCTTCTATTCCTGTGTTGCTGAGAGTTTTTAACATGAGTGGGTATTGGACATTGTCAAATGCCTTTTCTGCATCAATTAACAAAATCAAGTGGCTCTTGTCTTTTGTTTTATTTATGTTGTTGATTATATCAATTGTTTTTCTAAGGTTGAACCATCCCTGCATCTCTAGTATGAATCTCACTTGGTCATGGTAAATGATTTTTTTGATATGTTGTTGAATTCTGTTGACATGTTGTTCAGTTCTAGAAATTTGCTGAAGAGTTTTGCATCTAAGTTCATGAGAGACATTGATCTGTAATTTTCTATTTTTGTGATGTTTTTACCTGGTTTCGGTATCAAGTGATACTTAATTCAAAGAATGAATTTGGAAGTATTCCATCCTTCTCTATGTTCAGGAGTATCTTTGGTAATTATGGTGTTAACTCTTCCTTAAACATTTGGTAGAATTCTCTAGTGAAACCCTCCCAGCCAGGACTTTTTCTAATAGTGAGTTTTTTAATTATCTTTTCAATATCTTCCTTCACGATGGGTTTATTTAGTTGTTCTACTTCTGTTTGTGCTAGTTTCGGTAGGTGCTGTGTTTCTAGAAATTTGTCCATTTCCTCTAGGTTTTCAAACTTAGTAGAGTACAATTTTTCACAATATTCTTTTCTGATTTTTTTTTATTTCAGTTGAGTCTGTTGTATATACCCCAGCTCATTTCTTATTTGCTTCCTCTCCTGTTATTCTTTAGTCAGTTTGATCAATGGTTTATCTATTTTGTTGATCTTTAATAAAACAATTCTTGGACTTGTTATCTCCTTCCATCATTTTTCTATTCTCTGTTTCATTTAGTTCTGCTTTAACTTTTATTATTTGCTTTCTTCTGCTGCCCAAGAGGTTCTTTTGATGCTCTCTTTTCATTTGTTTGAATTGTAGAGATAATTCTTTGAGGTGGGTCCTCTCTTCTTTTTATAACTGATGCATTTTTATTGAGATAAGTTGACCTCTGAGCACTGTTTATTGTGTGTCTCATAGGTTCTGGTAGTATGTTTTCATTCTCATTTGATTTTGTGAATTTCTCTATTTCATCCTTGATTTACTCTATAACTCAGTCATTTTTGAAGAAATTGTTGTTCAGTTTCCATGAGTTCGATTTTTTTCCTTCTTTTTTCAGTTATTGATTTCTACTTTTATGGCTTTGTGGTCTGAAAAGATGCTTTGTAATATTTATTTACTTTGAATTTTGTTAAAGGATTGCTTTGTGGCCTAATATGCAAGCAATTCTGGAGAATGATCCATGTATCCTGGAAAAGAAAGTATACTTTTCTGCTGTTGAGTGAAGTGTTCTGTATTTGTCTATGAGGTCAAATTGATTTTGGCATTTAGATCTTCTGTGTCTTATTCAGCTTTTTTCTAGATGTGCTGTCTTTCTCTGAAAGTGTGTGTTGAAGCTGTTTTTTGTTTTGTTTTGTTTTTCAATGCAGATTTTCTTTGCTTTATGTATTTTGAAGCCATATCATTGGGTGCATAGATATTTAATACAGTTATGTCCGCCTGGAGTACTGAGCCTTTAACCATTATATAATGCCTTTCCTCATCCAATGTGTTGGATTTTACTTAAAATCTGTCTTATCAGAAATGAATATTGTCAGTCCTGCTCTTGTTTGAATGCTGTTAGGCTAATTTTCTTTTCCCCCATTCTTTGAGTCGTAGTTTGTGTTTTTGAGTCAAAGGTGTGTCTCCTGTAGGCAGAATACAGACAGGTTGTTTTCTTATCCAATCTGTCACTCCCTGTCCCTTTATTGATGCATTTAATTCGTTTACATTCACTGTAATTACTGACAAGTATGAGTTCAGTATTGTCATATGGATGTGTTTTATGTGTGTGTTGTAGACAATTCCTTTGTTCCATTTAATTTTCTGTGCTGAGTCTTTTTTTTCTCTTTGTGTTTTCTTTTAGTCTTTTCCAATGTTTGTGGTTTTGTATTTGCTAAGACTTCATGTTTGTATTGTTTTTTTATTTTGATGCATAAAGTTGATAGTTTCCTTTGTGGTTACCTTAATATTTACCCTTATTTTTCAAAATTTCAACCAGTCTTTAATTGTATTATATTACCTTGACTTCTCCATATGCAAGATTTATGAGTATGTATTTTTTATTATTATAAAGCTTAAGTAATGACAATTTTTTTTCCCTATTTTCAGCGTTTTACCTATGATTTATTTTTATGATTCTTCTGCTTGGGTTGATAACCAGTTGCTCTGTTCTGTGTTCTAGTCTTAGCATATTACCAAGTATTACTGATTTTCTATCCAAAGATGCCTTTTAGCATTTCTTGTAGTTTTGGTTTGGTTTTTGTAAATACCCTAAATTTCTGTTTATCTGGAAAAGTCCTAATTTGACTATCATGTTTGCAAAACACTTTTGGGAGATCTGTAATTCTTGGCTGACAATTATTTTCCTTCAAGGCTTTGTATGTGTCATCCTATTGCCTTCTTCCCTGCGTGGTTTCTGCTGTAGTCTGAGCTTAGTCTTATAGATTTTCCTTTATAGATTATTTTTCACATATCCTAGCCACTTTTAAAAGTCTCTCCTGATCTTTAGTTTTGGCAAGTTTGATTATACTATGCCTTGGTGTCTTTCTTTTGGGATCTACCCAGTGTGGATTTTGATGAACATCTTGGAAAGATATCTTTTTATCCTTGATATCAGGGAAATTTTCTGCAAGCAAATCTTTGACAATTTTCTCTATATTCTGTTATCCTCACTGTCTGGTACTGCAATCACTCATAGATTATTGTCATTCATAGAATCTCACATGATTCTTACTGTTTCTTGATTTTTTATTTTTCTGATTTTTCCTCAAATATGTTGATGTCATGTGTTTTGTCCACAATGTCACTAATTCTGGCCTCTGTTGCCTCAGTTCTGGACTTTAACTTTCTCTTGTCTTGCCTAATTCTGTTACCTTATTATTAATTTTCTGAATTTCTAATTCTTGCAGCTAAATGCTTTCCTGAAGCTGGTTCAAATTCTCATTATGCTCTGTTGCATTTCACCTCATGCTCTTCCTCATCTCTTCAAGAGTTCTAAATACTAATCTTTTGTATTATCCTTCTGATAATTCCAGTAATTTCTCTTCCTCTTAGAAATTTGATTCTTATGGGGGCAGAGTCAAGGTGGTGGACCAGACACACATCTCCTTAATTCCTTCTGAAAACTAAGGTGTGGGTTGATAATTAAACAGATCTTTCTGGACACCCAATGAGCCCTAGGATACTCCATAGAGCTGTCAGTTTGGACTACATGCCACTGGAAAGGAAACTTCTCTTTTGTTGAATGGCTATCTCCTGTGGACTGAAGGTAACTGGCATTTTTAACCTTTTTTCTTTTTTGGCTGGCAGGTGGAGGATGGGCTTAATTGGCAGCAAAGCTGAATCACAATGCTGAACTGATCATCAAGTGGAATAGCCACATTTTGAGAGCCTGACTCCAGAGTTAGAGCACCATAGCCCCTCCACCCTCTCTTTTTGGACTTCTGTCACAGATACAGCTATTTTGCTGCTGGCAGAACAGCTTGTCTGGGACTGCCTCTTCTGTGTTTGGGAGGTGGATTTACCCAAAGAGAAGCCTCTGCAGGGACTAATTGCCAGGCTGGGAGGCAGTGCAGGCCCAGGGAATGCTTTTCCAGCAGAAAAGCTGTTTAGCACAGTATAGCCTTATAAGTGGGGCCTGGCAGGGGATGACAGCAGGGGAGCAGCCTGTCTATCCTTTGATCTACATCACAGCATTTGGGGATGGCTGAAGAGGTGCCTCCATTCTCAGCTGGAAAGAGGGACTTTCATACCTGGCAGCCTGACAGACTGGAAATGGTCAGATAGCTTTTACCTTTCAAAATAAGGCCACCTAGAGCAGCCTGATGGCATCTCTTCCTGCCTTTACTGACCCACATCAGAGGGTCAGCTGATGGCCCCACAGTGACTCCATAAATAAGATGATGGCTTTGCTAGTCAAAGGCAGAGCCTGCTACCCCAGAGATTCCAGTGGGTCCCAACAAAGAGTACTCAGAGGTAGCTGGTGATCAACTTTCTTCTCAGAACTGCACCTCAGCTCCAGTTAAGGGAACACCAGAGAAACTAAACAGCCTCTAGATGCCTAGAAAGCAACAAACCCTGGCCAGACATTGAAAGAAAACTCCACCCATGGCTCCAGAAAACTCCCAAAAGGACCAAAGAACTTCCCAGATGAAGTAGTCTTTCTGAAACTATCAGAGGTAGAGAACAAAAGAATTACATATAGAGCCATCCTAGACATTATACAAAATGCTGCAGAGCAAAATGAAAAAATTAAGCAAGCTGTTTGAACTGATGGAACATCAGCGTTGTGAAATCCAACACATCAATTAAAAATTACAGAATTAGATAATTGAACTCAAAGCCAAAAGAGGAGAATTGATGAATTGAAAGTCAGACTTAGTGACCTTGAAGATAGAGCTACTGACACCAGCATTTATGAGGAGAAATCAGAGAAAAGAAACGAAAAATGAAGAAGCATTAAGAAACATGTGAGACTCTAACAAGAGGAATAACCTATGATTAATTGGAGTTCCTAAACAGGAAGGGATACCTGAAAACACAAGAGAGTATTGTTGTTGAGTTGCTGACAGCAAACTTCCATGAAATGATGAAGAAGAGAATACAGATATCCAAGACGCTTATTGAACATCACAAAAAGTAGACCCCAAAAGAAAGACACCAAGACATAGTATAATCAAGCTTAACAAAATGAAACATAAGCAGAAACTCTTAAAAGCAGCAAGACTCAAAGCAAAGCTAACATTCAGAAGGAAGCCCTGTAGGCTTTCATCTGACTTCTCAGCAGAAATGTCATTGGCATGGAGGCAGCGGGATGAAACATTAAAAGCCTTGAAGAAGCAAAACTTCCAACCAAGAATTATATATCCTGCAAAACTGTCTGTCAAATATGAAGATGAATTTAAGACATTTGCAGATAAACACAGGTTTAGAGACTTTGTAAAAATCAAACTCAAACTACAAGAATACTGAAAACAAAAGCTCTTGGCTTAGAAAAACAAAATCATTAAGTGTGTTTTAAGGAGGCAATGCAGGACACAACATCTAGAAATCTACTCAGTTAGTCAAGGCACAAAACTCAAGCAAAGCTGTAATACCAAAAGAAGGGAACCAGTGAGCATATCATGAAAACTAAGATACCACTCACATTAAAAACAGGGATATATTAGAATAGTTACAGTCCTTTCAGATGGAGAGAGTTAATAAGATACATAGAAGTTAAAATTGAGCTTAAGCTTAGAATATTAAGGGGGATCATAGGTGTAGCCAAAAGGACAGTAACAATGCAACACATCAAAACAGGAAACAAATACAGGAGTCTTAAACACAAAGCCAACACTGAAAAAGATGAAAAATCAACCCATAAAGAAGAATAACACAGAATGGAATATTAAGAGCAACAGAGAAAACAGCAAACACAAAAATAAACATATCACAATGGTAGCACTAAACACATATCCATCAATAATTGCACTGAATGTAAACAGACTGCACATTGCAATGAAGATGAGTGACATCTTGAATCAAAAGACACGACCCATCTATAGATGTTGCTTACAAGAAACACACCTTAAACTTACAGATACGAACAAACTGAACACTGAAGGATGGAAGAATATATACCAAGCTAACAATATACGAAGAAGAGCAGGTATGGCAATACTAACTTCAGATCAAACATATTTTAATGTAAAATGCACCATCATGGACAAAGACGGTCACTACATATTGCAGAAAGACTCAACACACAAGCAGGACTTAACAATATTAAATATTTATGCACCACAATACTAGAGCATCTAAATACATCAAACACTGACTACATTGAAAAATGAGATGGATCACTCTACAATAATAGTGGGAGACTTCAACATTTTACTTTCAGTAATGGACAAATCATCTAGAAAATAACTCAATAAAAGGCACGGAAGATCTTTTGTCACAATCAACTAGACCTCATGGACATATACAAAACTTTTTATGCAACAACAGAGAAGTACACCTTCTTCTCCAATGCACATGGAACTTTCCCCAGAATAGACCATGTGTTAGGACATAAAGAAAATCTCAACAAAATCAAATGACTGAATTGTTGCAAAGCATCTTCTCAGACAATAAAGCCATAAAAGCCAAAATCAACAGCAGAAAAAACATAGAGAGAAATTGGAATCTATGGAAAGTGAACAACACCTTGCTCAAAAAGCCATAGGTTACAGAAAAAATCAAGGAAAAAATAGAGAAATTTATGGATTCAAATGAAAATGAAAACACATCCTACCAGAATTTATGGGATACAGCCAAAGCAGTGCTCAGAGGTCAGTTTATCTCTATAAAAGCACACATCAGGAAGGAAGAAAGGACTCAAACCAAAGAATTAATGCTACAGCTTGAACAAGTACAAAGAGAGCAATAGGGGAACCCCTCAGACACCAGAAGAAAACAGATCATAACGAGTAGAGCATGAATTAGAGAATAGAAAAACCATTGAAACAATTGAAAAGACCAAAAGCTGGTTTTTTGAAAAGATTAACCAAACTGACAAACCATTGGCTAAACTTCCTAAAGAAAAGCAGGAAAGGAAACAAATAACCCCAATAAGAAATGAGATGGGAGATGTCAGAGCAGATCCAACAGAAATCAAAAGTATCATAACAGAATACTACAAAAGACTGTACTGTAACAAATCTGAAAACCTAGAGGAAATGGACAAATTCCTAGATTAATATCACCCAGCAAAATTATCACAAGGAGAAGCAGAACAATTTAATAAATCCATCACAAAGGAAGAGACTGAAAGCATCACCCAAAAACTACCAACTATAAAAAACTCTCGTCCAGATTGCTTTACTGCACAATTCTGCCAAGCTTTGAGATAAGAGCTAATGCCAATACTACTGAGACTATTTCACAGCATAGAAAGGGATGCAGTACTCCCAGTTTCATTCTATGAAGCCAGCATAACCCTGATACCAAAGCCAGTAAAAGATCCCACAAAGTTACAGACCAATATCGCTCATGAACCTAGATACAAAAATCTTCAAGAAAATCTTTACCAGTAGAATTGAACAACGTATCAAAATTTTTTTTTTTTAATTCTTCATGACCAAGTTGAGATACGTGGGATGTAAGGCCAGTTCAACATCAGAAAAATAATTAATGTCATCAACCACATAAATAACACAAAAGATAAGAATCATCTTTTTTCAATTGATGCAGAAAAAATGTTTAACAAAGTCCAACACACCCATTCATGTTAAAAACACTCAGCAAAATAGGGATAGAAGGCAATTTCCTCAATGCAATGAGGGGCATCTATAGAAAGCCAACCACCTACATCTTCCTGAATGGAGAAATACCGAATGAATTCCCCTTGAGATTGGGAACTAGACAAGGATGCCCACTCTCACTTCTCCTATTCAACATTGTACTAGAAGTTCTAGCCAGAGCCATTAGACAAGACCAAGAAATAAAGGGCATATGCATCAGCAACGAAGAAATAAAAATCTTCCTATTTGCAGGTGATATGATTGTATATGCAGAGAATACTAAAGAGTCCATAAATAAACTACTCAAACTAACAGAAGAGTTCAGCAAAGTATCAGAATACAAGATAAAGATAAGTAAATCACTAGGATTCCTTCATACCAACAAAGACATCACTAAACAAGAAAACACCAAATCAATATCGTTTACTATAACCCCCAGGAAGATATAATACCTAGAAATAAACCTGAGAATAAGAGACCTATACAAAGAGAACTACAACACCTTACTGCTAGAAACAAAAAGAGATTTACATAAGTGGAGAAACCTACCCTGCTCATGGATAGGAATTAACATTATGAAAATGTCTATTTTACTCAAAGCAATCTACATATACAACACAATTCCAATACAAATTCCAGTGACATGTTTTAATGAGATGGAGAAACAAATAACCAACTTTGTTTGGAAAGAGAAGAAACTACGGGTAAGCAAAGCACTACTGAAGAAGAACACACCAGGAGCCCTCTCTCTACCCGAGTTTAGAATCTATTACACTGCCACGGTAGTCAAAACCACCTGGTACAGGTACAAAAAGAGACATATAGACCAATGGAACAGAGTTGAAATCACTGAGATGCCACCATCCACCTATGAGCAGTTGATATTCAACAAAATTCTCTTTAACAAATGGTGCTAGCAAAACTGGATATCCATCTGCAAAAAACTGAAACAAGACCCATATCTCATACCTTAAACAAAAACCAACTGTAACCGGATAAAAGACCTAAATGTCAAACCTAAAACATTAAAGATCATGGAAGAAAACATCGGCTCAACGATGGAAGTGGTTTTTTTTTAATATGTATTTGAATTTTTGTATCCTTTAGTGTCTTTTCATTCTTTTTTTAAAAAAAATAATGTTTTATTTATTTACTGTGATTGAGTGCAAGTGTTCAACCCAGTTTGCCCAATTAAGCACTGGGCAAAGGAGATGGACAGGTGTTTCTCTAAAGAGGATACCCACCCAGGCAGCTAAAAGACAAATGAGGAAATGCTCATTATCATTAGCTATTAAAGAAATCCTAATCAAAACTGAGATGAGATACCATCTCACCCCAACAAGGTTGGCCATGATCTAAAAAAAAAAAACAAATGCTGGAAAGCCTGTGGAGAAATTGGAAATCTCCTACACAGCTGGTGGGACTGCAAAATGGAAAGCAGCCTAGCACGTCCTTAAAAAGCTGACAATAGATATACCATTTGACCCAATAATCCTACTGCTTGGAATATATCGTACAAAAGCAAGGGTAGTCACACAAACAGATACATGCACAAAAATGTTTATTGCAGCACAGTCTACACTAGAAAAAAGATAGAATCAACCCAGATGTCCAACGACAGAGGAATGGATATAATAAATATGGTATATATACTCAGTGGAACACTATGCAGTGATAAAACCAATGATGATTTTAGAAAGCATCTCATAACATGGTTTCAACTGGAAGACATGTTGAGAGAAATTAGTCAGCGACAGAAGGACAAATATTGTATGAGAGCCCTACTTTAAGGACATAAAAACAGACTCACGTAAACAAGAAAAGGCTCTTTGACAGCTGCAAGGAAGGGGATGGAGGGAGAGGGTTGGTTATAAATTAGACAGTTGACAGAAATTTGTTTGAGTGAAATCAGCACACATTAAAAAGAAGATCAATTTAACTGGACTTCAACATAATCTGACAACTCTTCCAATCTTAACCCAATATTGCAAGGACAGAGCAGCAGGGGCAGGGGCCAGGGACCATGCTCTCAGGGGATAGAGGACAATTGGCATAACCAGCCTATTGCTAATATTAGTGAGAGGGGTCTGGAACCTTAAAAGCTAGCAAGCTGCCATCTGAAATATACCAAATGGTCACAGCTTAGCTGGAACAGTTGATCACCAAGGACAACAGTGACATGAAGGAAAAAGAGGATACATGAATGGGTGACTACATCAACATGTGACCAGAAGAACCAGATGGTGTCCAGCCGCCACCAATGACAGCCGTGATGGGTCTCACATTGTTGAGCCCCAGTGGCAACACAAGAGAAAGAGGAGTGCACCCTGAGAACTCCACTAAAAGACCACAGTTGATGGTCCAGGGGCCTCAGGGTTCCCGTGGGAGAAAGGGCCCTAGACCTGCTGCTGCCACTGATCATAAATCTTTACTGAGGTCAGCTCTTCAGACAGGAATGGATTGGACTCAGGGACACAGATTGACCATATCATGTGTGTACTTTATGGTTTTATGCATTTATAGGATATCATCCTACTGTCCTTACTGGAGGGGTGTAGAGAAGGTAGAGAGGAGGGGACAAGAGATTGTTAAGTGGATATGACATATATGGACTGGAAAGGAGGAGTGTGCTGTCACCAGGTAAGGGGAGAAGAAGGAGCTGCAGGTAGGCGGGCATGCAAATTTGAATAGTATTGTAAACTTTCACTCAATCACACACAAAAAATAGAAATAAAAAAATTTTTTTTAGATTGTTTGGGAAGCTTTTTGAAGAAATCATGGTCTAGCACTTTAAGTGCTTTGATATGGACTGCTGTTTCCAAGCCATCAGTAAATTGTAGTTATTTATGTTTACCTATTGTGTTCTAGCTTCTTGTTATGAAATGTACAGTTTACTTTTCTTACATAGATTCAGCTCAGGTGCCCAGAAGGTCAGTCACCAAGTGTGGATGCAGACCTTCACTTACTGTCCTAGATAGGCAGGGCGCAGGTGTCTGGCTGCACTTGCAGAAAATGGCAGGGGGTTAACAGCCTTTGCTAAGTGTCTGTGAGTTTGGCATGTTGCCTTATGACTGAAACTAGGTGAAGGAACAATCTCTGCCCTGATTTTCTGGCTTAGGGGGAGTAGGCTGAAATTTTTTTTCTTTCTTTTTCACACCTTCCCTGAGTTTGGTAAACTGTTGCCCTCTTGGAGTCTCAGATACTCTTTCAGCGCAGAGTTAAGGAGTCCTACTTCTTGTCCAGTTAATGGCATCCGACTCCTAGCGAAGCGCAGTGCAGAGGAGGGCGGGGGAGAATGGCTGGGGTCAGGGAGGGGCTTGAAGAACCCTACTTCTGGTTCACTTAATGACATCGGATTGTAGCACCAGGGGCAGTTCAGAGAAGAGAGGAGGGAGTGCTGGGAGAAGGGTAGCAGGCCCACGTGGAGGGATGCATTAGGTTATACACAACAACTTAGCTTTCTGCGATCTGGTGCTGTCCGTCAGTGGCTCCAGAGGCAGGAGTGGACTCTCCAATGACTTCCACAAGGGAAACGCCCACCAGTCTCTATGCTGGCCCACCACGTAGTGTGTGTACTTCTCAGCAGGTCAGGTCTGTGGAATCCTGTGTCACTCTGGCACTAATCTCCCTTCCTCTTTGCTCAGTCCAGTTTTTCAGCCTCCTCTTTGATGTTCAGAGCTCCTAGGATGTCATGTCTATGGGATTCATTTGTTCTTTTGGGTCTTTGTTGTTAGAATGCCCTCCTCTCCACCCTCTCCCCCGCCTCCACTAAGAGGTCAGCAGGATGACATCCATAAAATGCACACATGATATGGTCACTCTGTGTCACCAAGTCCATTCCGTTCCTGTCTGAAGAGCTGACCTCCATTATGCTTTATGGACAGGGGGAACATCAGGGCCAGGGGTTGTGCTCCCTAGGGAACCCTGAAGTCCCTGGGCCATCAGTTGCAGTTTTTTAGTGGAAATCTCAAGGTGCACCCCTTTTTATTTTTGTGTTGCCAGTGAGACTCAACTTTGTGAGCCCCATCATGGCTATCACTGGCAGTGGCCGGGCACCGTCTAATTCTTCTGGTAACATGTTGATGTAGTTACCCACTTACATGCGTCTCTCTGTCTTCTGGGTTCTCTTTCCCCCATGTCATTTTGATCCTTGGAGATCATCCATTCCTGCTGAGTTGGGACCATTTGGTGTACCTCAGATGACAGCTTGGAAGCTTTTAAGACCCCAGATGCCACTCATCAATTTGGGGTGTGGAAGACTCTCTTAGCAAAATGTTAGTTGTGCCAATTGGCCTCAACGTCTCCTGAGAGCATGGTCCCCAGACCACCACCCCAGCTATTCTGTCCTTGCAATATTTGGTTACAATGGGAGTACTCATGTTACATTGAAGTCCAGATAAAATTGATCTTTCTAATGTGTGCTGTCACAGATTTCACCAACCAACTTTCCATCACCTATCTAATCTAGACACCATCTTCTCCCTCCCCATCCTTGCAGCGGTCAAAGAGTCTTTCCTTCTATGCATGAGTCTGTTTTTAAGTCCTTATAGTAGGGGTCTCATACAATTTCACTCAACATAATGTCCTCCAATTGAAACCTGGTTATGAGATGCTTCCTGAAATGAACATTGTTCTTTATCATTGCATAGTGTTACATTGAGTATATATACCATAGTTTACCTATCCCTTTCTGTGTCATTGGACATCTGGGTTGATTCCATCTTTCTGCTGTTGTGGACTGTGCTGCAATAAACATTCATGTGCATGTATCAGTTGGTGTGAATGGCCTTGATTCTGTAGGGTGTATTCCAAGCAATGGAATTACTGGGTCAAATGGTATATCTATTTTTAAGGAAGCACCAGATTGCTTTCCAAAGAGGTTGCACCATTTTACAATCCCACCAATAGTGTAGAAGAGTTCCAGTTTCTCCACAGGCTCTCCAGCATTTGTTGTTTTGCATTTTTTGGATCATGGCCAAACTTGTTGTGGTGAAATAGTATCTCATTGTAGTTTTGATTTGAATTTCTTTAATAGCTAATGATAGTAAGCATGTCCACATGTGTTTTTTAGCTGTGTGAATATCCTCTTTAGAGAAATGTCTGTCCATCTCCTTTGCCTGTTGCTTAGTTGGATTATTTATCTTTTTCTTATTGATACTTTGAATTACTTTATAGATTATGGAGATCAGACATCATTCTGACATATAACTGCCAAATATTTTTCACTATTCTGTAGGTGGTCTTTTAACTCTAATGATAAAGTCTTTGGATGAACAAAAGTATTTGATTCTTAATAGTTCCCATTTATCTATTTTCTCTTCTGTTGATTGTGGTTTGTCAGATTTTGAAGTCTGTCTAAGTTGTGTATTGAAACTTCCATTGTTTATCTTAATTTTTCTTGGATGAGCTTTATTGTTTTAGATTTGATATTTAGGTCTTTTATGCAGTTTGAGTTGTTTTTTGTACAAAGTGTGAGATATGGGTCTTGTTTCAGTTTTTTGCAGGTGGATATCCAATTTTGTCAGCACCATTTATTGAAGTGATTGTTTTTATCCCAGTTTAATGTTTTCGGTCCTTTGTCGAATATCAACTGTTCACGGGAGGATGGTGGCATCTCTAGGGTCAACTCTGTTCCACTGATCTATCTGTCTCTTTTTGTACCATACCAGGCTGTTTTGACAACTGTGGCAGTGTAATAGGTTCTATAGTCAGGTAGTGAAAGGCCTCCCAGTGTGTTCTTCTTCTTCTGTAGTGCTTTACTAATCCGAGGTTTCTTCTGTTTCCAAACAAAGTTGGTTATTTGTTTCTCCATCTCACTAAAACATGTCACTGGAATTTGTATTGGAATTGCGTTTTATGTGTAGACTGCTATGAGTAAAATAGACATTTTCATAATGTTAATTCCTATCCATGAGCAGGGTAGGTTTCTCCACTTATGTAAATCTCTTTTTGTTTCTAGCAGTAAGGTATTGTAGTTCTCTTTGTATAGGTCTCTTATTCTATACCTAGATTTATTTCTAGGTATTATATCTTCCTGGGGGCTATAGTAAACAATATTGATTTGGTATTTTCTTGCTTAGTGATGTCTTTGTTGGTATGAAGGAATCCTAGTGATTTACTTATCTTTATCTTGTATTCTGATACTTTGCTGAACTCTTCTGTTAGTTTGAGTAGTTTATTTATGGACTCTTTAGTATTCTCTGCATATACAATCATATCACCTGCAAATAGGAAGATTTTTATTTCTTCATTGCTGATGCATATGCCCTTTATTTCTTGGTCTTATCTAATGGCTCTGGCTAGAACTTCTAGTACAATGTTGAATAGGAGAAGTGAGAGTGGGCATCCTTGTCTAGTTCCCATTCTCAAGGGGAATTCTTTCAGTCTCTCTCCATTCAGGATGATGTAGGCAATTGGCTTTGTATAAATGGCCCTTGTCGCACTGAGAAATTTGCCATCAGTTCCTATTTTGCTGGAAGTTTTTAGAGTGAATTCATGTTGCCAGCCAAGTGCCATTGAGTCGGATCCGACTCATGGGTTGGATGTTATCAAATGCCTTTTCTGCATCAATAGACAAAATCAGGTGATTCTTGTCTTTTGCATTATTTATGTGGTTGAACACATTAATTGTTTTTCTTATGTTGAACCAGCCTTGCATCACTGGTATGAATGCAACTTGGTCGTGATGAAGTATTTTTTTGATATGTTGTTGTATTCTGTTCACAAGAATTTTGTTGAAGATTTTTGCATCTAGATTCATGAGTGACATTGGTCTGTAGTTCTCCTTTTTTGTTGCTTCTCTTCCTGGCTTTGGTATCAGGGTTATGCTGGCTTCATAGAATGAATTTGGGAGTATTCCATCCCTTTCTATGCTGTGAAATAGTCTCAGTAGTGTTGGAGGTAACTCTTCTCTTAAAGCTTGGAAGAATTCTGCAGTGAAGCTATTGGGGCCAGGGCTTTTTTTGGTCAGTAGTTTTTGGACGACTTTTTCAATCCCTTCATTTGTGATGGGTCTATTAGGTTGTTCTGCTTCACCTTGTGATAATTTGGCTAGGTGTTATGAATCAAGGAATCTGTCCGATCCTCTAGGTTTTCAAATTTGTTGGAACACAGTCTTCCATTGTTTTCTGTTATGATATTTTTCATTTCTGATGGATCTTTTGTGACAACTCCCCTCTCATTTCTTATTTGGGTTATTTGTTTCCTTTCATGTTTTTCTTTAGTAAATTTAGCCAGTGATTTGTCAATTTTGTTGAGCTTTTCAAAAACCCAGCTTTTGGTCTTTTCAATTTTTTCGATTGTTCTTCTATTCTCTAATTTCTTTAGCTCTGCTCTTATTTTCTGTTTTCTGCTCTGTTTTCTTCTGGTGCTTGAGGGATTCCTCTATTCCTCTCTCTCTGCCTGTTCAAGCTTTAGGGTTAGATATTTGGTTTGGGTTCTTTCTTGCTTCCAGATGTGTGCATTATAGAGATAAACTGACCTCTGACCACTGCTTTGGCCATATCCCAGGGGTTCTTGTAAGAAGTGTTTTCATTCTCATTGGAATCCATAAATTTCTTTATTTCATCCTTGGTTTCTTCTATAACCCATGGCTTTTTGAGCAAGATGTTGTTCAGTTTCCATGTGTTCCACTTTCTATCTATGTTTTTTTCTATTATTGATGTCAACTTTAGTGGCTTTGTGATCTGAAAAGATGCTTTGCAATACTTCAGTGGTATGGATTTTGGGGAGATTTGCTTTATGTCCTAACACAAAGTCTATTCCAGAGTATGTTCTTTGTGCACTGGAAAAGAAGGTGTAGTTGTCTGCTTATGGTAGAAAGTTCTGTACATGTCAATGAGGTCCAGTTGGTTAATTGTGGCAGTAAGTTCTTCTGTTTTTATTGAGCTATTTTCTAGATGATCTGTCCAATATTAAGAGTGGAGTGTTGAAGTCTACCACTATTATTATGGAGTGATCTGTCTCATTTTTGAGTGTAATAAGTGCTTATTTGATGTTTTGAGATGCTTTAGTATTGGGTGCATAAACATTTATTATTGTTAAATCCTGCTTGTGTATTGAAACTTTCAGCCATAAATAGTGTTCATCCTTGTCCATGATGGTGGATTTTATATTAAAATCTATTTTATCTGAGATTAGTATTGGCACACCTGCTCTTCTTTGTATATTGTTAGCTTGACATAGATTCTTCCATCCTTTATTTTTCAGTTTGTTCATATCTTTAAGTCTAAGGTGAGTTTTTTTGTAAGCTACATATGGACAGATTGTGCCTTTTGATCCAAGAGGCCACTTGATGTCTCTTTACTGGAGTGTTCAGTCCATTCACATTCAGTATAATTATTGATAGGTATGTGTTTAGTACTGTCATTGTGATATGTTTATTTTTGCATTGATGTTTCCTCTGTTCTTAGTAATCTGTTCTGGGACAGTCTTCTTTGTGAGTTGATTTTTCACCCTTTTCAGAGTTGGTTTTGTGGTTGTTGAGTCTCTTGTATTAAGTTTCTTGATTTGATGTGTTGCATCTTTATTGTGCTTTGCGGCTGCCACTGTGATCCCCTTAATAGTCTATGTTTAAACCCAATTTTAACTACTACAAGTCTCATTAACTTCCTCTCCATCTGGAAGGGCTATAACGACTGTAGTACATCCTGTCTTTTAATATGATGACATCATAGTTTTCATGATATGATCACTGGATCATTTCTTTCATTATTATAGCTTTGATTGAGTTTGGAGACTTCCCTAACTGAGTAGGTTTCTGAGTGATGTGTCCTGTATTTGCTTCCAAAATGTAAAGTTAGTGGTTTTGTTCTTCTAAACCAAGAGCTTCTTTCAGTATTTCTTGTAGCTTTGGTTTGGTTTTTACAAAGTCTCTGAGTTTCTGTTTATCTGCAAATGTCTTGATTTCATTTTCATATTTGAAAGATAGTTTTGCAGGATACATAATTGTTGGTTCGAAGATCTTCTCCTTGAAGGCTTTGAATGTGTCAGGCCACTGTCTCCTTGCCAGCATTGTTTCTGCTGAGCAGTCTGACGAAAGCCTACAGGGTTTCCCTCTGAATGTTAGCTTTGCTTTGGGTCTTGCTGCCTTTAAGAGTTTCTGCTTGGGTTTCATTTTGTTAAGCTTGATTATAATATGTCTCGGAGTCTTTCTATTGAGATCTATATTGAATGGTGCTCAATATGTATCTTGGATATCTATATTCTCTTCTTTCATAATTTCTGGCAAGTTTTCTGTCGGCAGCTCAACCACAATACTCTCTGTGTTCTCAGGTGTCTCACCCTGTACAGGAACTCCAATTAATTGTAGATTGTTCCTCTTAAATAGAGTCCCACATGCTTCTTAATGCTTCTTCATTTTTCTTGTTTCTTTTTTCTGATTTCTCCTCATGGATGCTGGAGTCAGTAGCTCTGTCTCCCAGTTCATTCAGAAATTCTATTTTCCATTTGTTCTGTTCTGTTTTCTTGGCTTTGAAGTTTCTATGTCTTTGATTTTGTTCTTGATCTGTTGGATTTCAGAGTACTGGTGTTCCATCAGATCATACAGCTTGCTTAATTTTTCATTTTGCTGTGCTGCATTTTGTATAAGGTCTAAGAGGGATCTCTATATAATCTGTTTGTATTCACCTTCTGATAATTTCAGAAAAGCTTCTTTGTCTGGCAAGTTCTGAAGTAGTTTCTTTTGGGATCCCTTTGATGCCATGGGTGACTTCCAGGTTACTGTCTTCTCCAGCGTTTGTTGCTTTTGGGGCTTCATGTGGGTCAATAGAGGCTAAGAGAGATGCTGTAAAGATGGACCACAGTTGTTTCTCTAGGCCGTCTTTGGTCTGTGCAAGCCTGTGCTCGCCGACAGTGGGGTCAGTGAAAAAGAGGAGGTTTTGTGTTCAGTGGCCTGAAGTCCAAATTAATAGCCATATGCTGCATCCCAGGGCTCACTAGGTGTCCAGAAGGTTCTGTTTAATTATCATTTCAGGTCTTGGTTTCCAGAGGGATTTAGGGAGACATGTGTTTAGTCCTCCATCTTGGCTCCGACTATTTGGGAGGTTTCAAAATCATGTCTAAGGGTTTGAGAATTAATGCTAAAACTAGAAAAAACTAATTTAAAGTTGTATGAGAATTCATAATGTACTTTATTTCAGAAGTGATATGTGCCATATTAAGCAAAAAGTTAAAAACAATTTCTTTTTGATTCAGTCTTATGTAAGATACCTTAAAGCACATCCACACATTAAAAGAGTTTGTCAGATTCCAGCTTCAAGAGAATAAATATGCTTTCAGTCCATTTTTAACTTCACAGAGTAACAAAAAGTTGAATATGAAAATACATAATTACAATAATGGCTACCATTTAGTGACATATTATTATGGAAAACAGACTTTTATCAGAAGACGTAAATGAGATAACCTATGAGAAAGCACTTAACGTTGTTGGTGAATTCATTCATTGAGAGAGTATTTATGTGCTATCCACATTCTTGGAGCTAGGGGTACAGCAGTGAACAAAACAGGCAAGACCCTTTTCTTGTGGAGCTTATATTGCAAGGAGAGTGGGGTGAGACAGATAGCAAACAAAATAAATACACAGCAAATTAGATGGTGAAATGTTATCAAAGAAATATTGTGGAGAAGAGGCTAGGGAGTATGTGAAGGTAGGGAGGATGTTACAATTTTAAGTTGGAGTTGGGAAAGTCTTCACAGGAAGGTGGCATTTGAGCAGCGATATAAAGGAGATTTTTATGGCTATGAAGATAAAGAGCACCTGGGCAGAGGACATTGCAAGTGCAAAGGCCCAGAAGCAGAAGAACATGACTCAGTGAAGGGCCAGCAAAGAGGTCAGTGTGGCCAGTACAGGTAAGGTCTTGTAGACCATTGTGAAGGCTTTGGCTTTTACCTTGAGTGAGGTGGAGAAACACTGGAAGGTTCCAGTGTTTTAAGTTTTAAAAGATTATTTTTAAAAAATTTAAAAATTTAAAAATTATTTTTTAAAAGATTATTATTTTTAAAAGATTATTTTAGCCATTGTTTTTCAGATAGATTTAGAAAAACAAGAATTTAAAGAAAAAGCAAGAAAAAAAGACAAAGATGGGAGCAGGAAGACTAGGTAGGCACATAGGCATTCCATAAACAGTTGTTTATTACAGTCCATTTTTATTTTAAATTCACTCTTTTCTAATGTATTCTGCCTTTTGGAAACCCTGGTGGTGTAGTGGCTAAGTGCTACAGCTGTTAAACCAAAGGCTGGCAGTTCAGTTGCTCCAGGTGCTCTTTGCAAAGTCTATGCGGCAGTTCTGCTCTGTCCTATAGAGTCACTGAGAGTCAGCACCAACTCAACTGCACTGGGCTTATTTGTTTGTTTTTTGTATTCTGCCTTTTAAATTGTTATTCAGTTTGCTTATTCTTCACATCTCGAGGTCGTAATGTATTCAAATTTAAAAGTAATGTAGCTACATTTCTTTAAAATGTTGAACATATTTCAAACTTTTTACTACTGAGTCCAAATGGTCTCTCATTTGATTTTTCTTTTTCTTTAATTTGGTCAAAGTATTAAGAAAAAATTCTTTTCTATGAGTAGAAACATACAAATCAACAAAAGTAGATGACAGTAGACATAATACTACTAGCTAATATTCCTTTAGTATTCTACATGTTCAACATAAATCATTTCATTTAGTCTTCTTGATGACTTTCTGAGGTTGCTACTATTATCTTGCCAGTATTACAAATGAGGGAGAAAGAAGTTAACTTATGGGCCTGGCTAGCAATAACCAGGCCCAGATTGGAACAAAGGCCATGAAACTAAGAATCTGTGAAAGTGGCTGCCACATTGTGCTATTATTATTGCCCAGTCATCTTAAGCAATGCCCACCCTAGGACACTGAGGAGAAAGGGAAGCCCTAGAAAAACTCTGGCTGGACAGTAATGCTGTAAAGCAACTATGATCTTTTTCATTCACTATGATCTACTTGAAGGAATGATGTTAACAAAAGGGTCAGAAATTTAAAAAAAAAATGTAGACACCAAAGGATAAGACATATATTGATGTTTACCCAATACTGTCCAGGGGCAGAGAATCAGATTTGTTGGCTGCAAGTACCCTGCTTGCCAGCATTGTACTCTGTTGTAGAATAGGATAGCACCTTGGGTTTTTCTGTATATTTATTAGAAAGCAAACAACAACAGTAAAAATTCCAAACCAGTCACTGTGCAGATAGCTTTGACCCATGGCAACCCCATGTGTTTCAGAATAGACCTGTGCTCCATGGGATTTTCAGTGGCTGATTTCCATAAACAGATTTCCACACCTTCCTTCTGAGGTGCTTCTGGGTGAACTTGAATCATCAACATTTCTGTCAGCAGCTGAGCTTGTTAAGCATTAGCACCACTCCAGATTCAACAAAAGCCCTCTCTAGTTCCCTTGTACTAGCTAATGAAGAAACTGAAATTTCTGTTTATAAGTTAACCTTTTGTGAGTTTGGCTTGCTTGAATTGGTATGCTTACTCTCAAACACAGAGACACAAATACACAAACACGTGCCTCCTACTCCCTTGTAGAGCTTTATCATCCTGGGTTCAATAGAGCCAGGGTAACAGAGACTCTATGAGCTGGCCTCTGGCAACAAACAGCCAGCTCCACCTCTTTACCTGCCACAGTTCGCATGAACTCTTCTGAGTTGTTTACAGTGTAACACACATTTATTTGTGGAAGACGCTTTTAAATTATTTTTGTGCTGTGACTTGGAGTTATTTAGGTTTCTCCCATCTAACTGAAAAAGCTTAGTACAGTTTGAAACACAAATCTGATTTGTCATTTTGCATTCCTGATCTGTTGCATCTCAGAAAATGTGTAGTTCCTGTCTCATCTTCCATATAACATGGAGAAAGCTAAGGTGGTGGACATTTATATTTTCTTCAGATAATGTAGCATGGATTCCAGATTTGTCTTTTTTTGTAACTTGGTTAGGAACTACACTTGGAATTTAAATAAACTGGCAACTGGCAAAACTGGAAAATGTCAAGCAATTCTTTCAGCTGCTCCTCTCTTTTGATGAACAGATTGCTAATCAGATCTTTACTTCCATTTGACTCCTTAGAACTACTTAGTACATTTTTTTTCCTCACATAAACATTTGCTATAATTTTGTTTGGTGTGTGTATTTCTTTCAACAAAAAAGGAGAAAAATCCTGCTGTCTAATAGTAATTGCTTCTGTGGAGAAAAACTTAAACTTTGTGGCTAAGGAACAGGGATAAAAGGAGATTTTATTTCCACTGTACACAACATTGTACCTTTGGGGACTTTTACAGTATTTATGAATTGTATTTTCAAGTTCATCAACTGACTTATTTGTAAAATAAAACTATTCCAAATTTTAAGAAATTCATTCTCGCCTTACTCAGGGTAAAAAGCACCAGATAGTTTATGAGTAGTTGTGTTTTTCTTTATTTTTAAATCTAGAATAGGAGAGTTTCAGCCAACACAGAGCCATAGACAGAGGCAACATGCCATTTTTCCACAGCAAAGACTCACAAAACTAAAACAGAGACCAAATGTCAATCCTGGAACCTATAGTGTCAAATACAGAGATAAAGATCTCAGTCAAACACTGAATGGAATGAAGGTAAAGATTAGTCTAAAGGACTAATCGACCATATCTACAACAGCTCCACTAGACTGAATCCAGTAAAACTAGGGGGTTCTCAGCTACCATCACTGATTGCTCTGACAGGGATCCTGTCAGAGATTCCTGGACTAGGTTGGAAAAAAGTCAAACAAAATTGTAACTCAAAAGGAAAGAACAGACTTTCTGACCTGACAGAGACTGGAGAAACACTGAGAGTATGGTCCCTGGATATACTTTCAGCTTAGTAATCAAGTTACTTGTGAGGTCCACCTTTCAGCCAAGTATTAGATAGGTCCATAAAACAAAATAGGACTAAAGGAACACATTAGCCCAGGGTCAAGCACTAGACGGCAGGAAGGAACAAGAAAGCTAGTAACAGGGAACCAAGATTGAGAAGGGAGAGTGTTGGCCTGTTGTGGGGCTAGTAAACAATGTGATAAAACAATATGTATACCAACCACCTAGTTTGTTCTGTAAACCTTCATTGAAAGTACAATTATATACACACACACACATATTATACATATTTGCATGTGTGTGTGTATAGAATGAAAATATTGTTTTAGGAAAATATCACTCAAAAATTATTATGAAAGCCAAGATGTCAGAGTAGTCACATAATTCCAGTGGTTCCTCTTACAATAGAAAAGAAGAACAAGAAAAAGTGAATCAATTATACACGACAGTCTAGGAGCACTGAAAATCACAGGCAAAGTTGAAGTATCAGACTGAGTGCCAAGTGGGGTGAGAGTGGTTCAGAAGTATCAAGGAGTTGCCATACCTGCTCTGACAGGAATAGGAACTCTGCAGGCTGAATCAGATGGCATGCACAGCAAAGCAAGCAGCAGAACACAGGACATGTTTTCCATGTTGGAAGTGACCAAATGACATAGAGTTGGGCTATTGAAGCATCCAGAACCAGTGAAAAGCACCATTCAATTGGAAAAAATAAGTACATGTGTTTAACCTGCTGCATGGATCAAAAAAACACCCACTTTGTTAAGAATGTCTCTCCCATTTATCTCTACCCACTCTACACCAGGTCCCAGGCCAGCTTCAGAGGATGTTGCATCCCATATGCCAGAATTAGGACCCATCACACACTCTGAGCCATTCCCCTGACTTTACAGAAGGAACAAATTCACAAGTAGGAAAACATAATCTGCTGTCTCCCCTAAGCCTGGGTACTCAGAGCTGGCACAGCTCCTATGCTTAGGCTCAGGCATAAGGGGTCCACAGACTATGAATGTCTTTCAACACTGTGTGGGCCCATTTCAATCGTGCAGGCCCTCATTAGCATACTACAACAGGGTTTATACCTGAAGCCTAGCACCAACTGTATCAGCTGTAAGGTGGAACAATAGGTCATGACATTTAACACTGCTCTGCCCTTAATTCAGCAAGGTCCTCACCTACCCATATCAGGGGTCTGGGGACTGGTGCCTCCACCCACACCACATGGCCACCCACAACAGGGGTCGAAGAATAAGTGGTACCTTCCAGTCTTTATAGCCCAATACCACTGGATGTTCATAGACTGGCTATAAAGCTCATGCATCTATACCTTCTAACGAACAGGGACATGCTTTCCTCCCAGACATTCAGGGGCAGCTATCAGCCCCACCTTACTTCAGCTCATGACCCCTACTGCAACCAGATACCATTGCCTACTTCAATCACCCCTGCCCATCTAAGACTATAGGTGAAAGCCTGCAGTACACACTTGGTGACCAACTACCTGGACACCTGAATTGAATTCATACAAGAAACATAAACAAACTCCCAAGCTCCCATACTTAGCAATGCATCTAACTACCTTTTGACAGAACATTACAGAATCCAAGACACCAATAATCAAACTAGCTCACACAAACAGCCTATTTGAGCGTATCAAAACAAAATAAAACAAGAGGCTAGGACACAGTAAGGAAACATAAAATAAATACAATAACTCATTATGACTCAGAGACAACAGTAAATATCAAACCGCATAACGAGGCAGACCATGATGGCTTGAGAAAGCTTCCAAGACAAAGAATGAAGAAATCTTTCAAAGTAAGAGAACTTGTTGGAATTACCAGAGGTAGAATACAAAAGTTTAATAAAAAAAACTCTTAAAGAGATCAAGAAAAAGATCAGACAAAAAGCAGAACAAGCCAAGGAACACACAGATGAAGCAAGAGAGGAACTTAAAGTTATAGAGGACCATAATGACAAATTTAATAGGCAGCAAGAATCCACAGAGAGAATACAAAAGCAATCCAAAAGATTAACAATAAAATTTCAAAATCAGACAATTCAGTAGAAAGCCACAGGAGCAGAACTGAGACAATGAAAATCAGAATTAATGAGACTGAAAATAAAGCACTTAACACTAATGTATTTAAGGGGAAAAAAGCAGATAAAATAATTTTTTAAATGAAGAAAACATAAGAATTACATGGAACTCTATCAAGATAAATAACTTATGAGTGTTTGGAGTAGCAGAGAAGGGGGAATAACAGAAAATACAGAGAGAAATATTGAAGATTTGTTGGCAGAATCCTTTCTTGGTACCATGAAAGATGAGAAGATATCAGAGATGCTCACTGAATCCCACAGAAGGTAGATCCCAAAAGAAAATCCCCAAGACATATTACAGTCACGCTTGTCAGAACCAAAGGCCAGGAGAATTCTAAGAGTGGCTAATGATAAAAGTCATCTGCAAAGGAAAGTCAATAAGAATAAGTTTGGACTACTCCACAGAAACCACATAAGCAAAAAGGCAGTGGAATGACACATATAACGCCTTGAAGGAAGAAAACTGCCAGCCCAAAATTAAATATCCAGCAAAACTATTCCTCAAATATGATGGAGAAATTAGTGCATTTCCAGATAAACAGAAGTTTAGGGAATTTGTAAAAACCAAACCAAAATTTAAAAAAAAAATACTAAAGGGAGTCTTCTGGTTAGAAAATCAATATCAGATAACAACCAAAGACTAGAACACAGGACAGAACAGCAAGATAACAACCCAGACAGGAAAGTCATAAAAATAAATCAAAGCTAAAACATGGAAAATAGGGAAACAAAAACTCACTGCTGTCAAGCTGCATTCAACTCATAGAGACCTTAGAGGACAGAGTAGAACTTTCCCATGCAGTTTCCAAGGAGTACCTGGTGGATTTGAACTGCCAACCTTTTGGTTATCAGATGTAACACTTCACCCACTATTCTACCAGGGTTTCCTAGGGAAACAAAGACATCAATATATAAAAGATGACAACATTAAAACAAAGCAAGGGGACTTAAAACTGTAATGAAAGATCTTTCATATGGAGAAATCAAAGCAATATAAAGAAATGAAAGAGTGGTTTAAACTTAGAAAAATACAGGTAAATATTAAAGTAACTACAAATGAAACTAATAATCCTACACATCAAAATAAAAGATAAGAAAAATATAAAGACTCAAATACAAATGAACAACAATGAAAGAGATGAAAAGAAAATATATAAAGAAAAGTGACTCAACCCAGAAAATTAAGTGGAACAAAGACTCTGTCAATAACACACACAAAAAGATCAAAATGACAGAACCAAATTCATACCCATCAATAATTGAGCTGAATGTAAATGGACTAAATGTACAAACGGAGAGTGGCAGAATGGATTTGAAAAACACGATCTGTCTATATGCTGCCTATAAGAGAGACACCTTAGACATAAAGACACAAACTAAAACTCAGAGGATGGAAAAATATATGTCAAGGAAACAATAATCAAAAAAAAAAGCAGTGGCAACACTAATCTCTGAGAAAAGAGACTTTAAAGTTAAATACAACGATGATTAAATAGTCAATAAACCAAGGGAATGTAACCATAATATATATTTATGCATCCAACAATAGGGCTTCAAAATACATAAAACAAGTTCTAATAGCATTGAAAACAGAGATAGACAGCTGCATAATAGTAGGAGACTTTGACAGACTGCTTTTGGTGGAGGACAGATTTTCCAGAAAGAAGCTCAGTAAAGACATGGAAGATGTAAATGCCACATTCAACAACTTGACCTTATACACAGAACACTCCACTCAACAGCAGCCGAGTATACTTTCTTTTCCAATGGACATGGAACACTCTCTAGAATAGATCACGTATTAGGTCATAAAGCAAGCCTTAACAGAATCCAAAGCACTGAAATACTACAAAGCATCTTTTTCACACCATAAAACCATAAAAGGAGAAACTAACAGCAAGTTGTTACTGTAGGGGGACAGAGGCAAGATGGAGGAGTAACAACACATTCCTGCTAAACCCTTGAACAACTGGGAACTTCAAAATTAATGAAATCCACCAAATACAGCAATCTAGAAGGACTAAGCTGTGCTTAGAGAACGCTAAGTACAAAGGGAGCAATAGCAAGATCTTAGGAGCCCTGAACCACCTCAGATAAAACAATGTGGCCTGGGCAGAGATTTTCCAAGAACTGAAGACAACCCAGCCCAGGAGAAAACCTGCCTCCAACGAATCTTAGCAACCAAGTGGAGCTGAGAAACAAGAGCTGGAGCAACCTGGAGTTTGACTAAAGAGACCTTCCTCAGCCTAAGCATCTCAGCCACAGCCCGCAGCACAGACCTGAAGACCCACACACAGGTTAGAATTCTGGGACAAGGCCAGCCATTGGTCAGTGTCCCACCAGATCCACTGGCCCAGGGAGCCAGGCACTGACTCAGAGTGGCAAAGGGCTGGGAGGCCTAGGCTAGAGGAGCAGGGAAATGGGGTAGGAGGCATAGGGACAGGAGGCCAGGGCTTCCAGCATTCCAGGGTGACGGTGCAGGAGAGTACAGAGCTGGGCGGAGCATACAAGTGCACTCCACACAATGAGGCCTTATTCCTGCATGGGACTGGGAAGCCCCGGTCCAGGAGCCCCAAATATATGGAGCAGGAGATTACAGGATCTGGGGTGGTGGTGAATGGCCCTGTTGCTGGCAGACCTGGGACTGGCATTAGAGCCAGTGGGCCAGGAAGCTCTAGGCTCCTGTGGCCTGGGGATGGGGGCTGAGAGAACGCACCCACAGCTGCGAGAGGTTTGGAGCATTGTGGGACAGTGAGGCTGGAGTTCAAGCAACCAGGGAGGACTGGAGTGAATGCCCAGCAGCTGGGCAGCCACTGGAGCCACATATGCCAGAGAGATCTGAGCTTAGGCTACCATGGAGGAAGGTCAGTGAGCGGCGGTGTCGAGGCAGCCATTAGTGCTGCATGCACTAGAAAGGCTTGTGCTCAGGTTAACCAGGAGGCGGGGAGAGATTACCCTAGCACCTAGACAGCCACTGGAGCCAAGCATGCCAGGGAAAACAGGGCTCAGGAGACCCAGGAGGAGTGGGCTTAGGCGACCCCAGTGGCTAGGCAGCCATTAGTGCTATATACCTGGGCTCAGGTGAACCATGAGGATGGGAGAGATAACCCCAGTGGCTAGGCAACCATTGGTGCCATGGGTGCCAGGGAGGACTGGACTCAGGTGACCTGTGGGAGAGGGAGTTATTGTCCCTGCAGGTAGGCAGCCATTGGAACTCACCAGGCCTGAGTTCAGGTGACCCTGGAGGAGTCCAGCAATCACCCCAGTGACTGGGCAGCCACTAGAGCCAAATATGCCTGGGAGGCATGGGCTTAGGTGACCCTGGGGGAGGGAAGTGATCACCTCAGTGGCTAGGTAGCCATTGGAGTCAAGTGTACCAGGGAAGTCTGTGCTCAAGTGACCCTGGAGGAATGAAGTGATCACCCCAGTGGGTAGGCAGCCATTGGTGCCACATGCGCCAGGGGTGGATAGGCTCAGGCGACCTGGGGGAAAGGAGGTGACTGCCTCAGCAGCTAGGTAGCCACAGGACCCAGTTGTGCAGGAGATGCCTGAGTTCAGCTGACTCTAGAGGAGTTAGGTGATCACCCCAATGGCTAAGCAGACACTGGAACCAAGTGCACCTGGGAGGCTTGGTTCTGGGGACCCAGGGCAAGAGGAGTGATTGCCCCAGTAGCTAGGTAGCCATTGGGTGAAGCTCCTGGAAATCCATGCCAAACCCAGAGACAATAGAAATAGTGGCAGCAGTTGCTGCTGTGACTTGGGGAAGAAGTCAGGAGTGAGCAACCACTCCCTCTACCTACATCAGAGTCTGAGTCTCAGGCCCTTGAAGGGAATCTGCTCAAACCAGAGGCAGCTGCAGCAGTAGCAACTGAGTCCTGCCTGCCTGGGAGTGCTTGTTCAAGTGACACCACCCCGCTAGCCCAGAGGCAGAAGTGGTGGTGCTGCTGCTGAAAGCAAGGGCCACTCCCCTACCTGAGAGCCAACATCAGGAGCAGTAGAGCAGTGAATGACAGTAAGATCAAGCAACAGAAAATAATCAGACAGCACAGAGAATCTACAGGCCAACCCCAACAGAGATGCCAGTCAGGCCAACAGAAGTATTAAGTCTCTTTCACTGCAACAACTTCCAGATGGCTTGGAGACAACAATCAATCTCTAAGCACCACAAGAAGCAGACTACTGTGACTTCTGAAAATTCCCAAAATAAAGCATCAATGGATTTCCCAGATGAAGAGGAGTTCCTACAAGTATTAGAGACAGTATACAAAAGACTGATGTACAGAGCTGTGCAGTATATCAGGAGAGAGATCAGGCAAAATGAAGCAGAGCACAATGAAAAATTTAAAAAGCTCCAAGAAATGCTTGAGCAGCAACGATCTGAAATTTGACAGATTAACGATAAAGTCTCCGAGCTTGATAACTTAATAGAATGTCAAAAGAGCAGGATTGAGGAAATGGAAGGCATAATTACTGAGACTGAAAACAAAGTAAATGACACCAGCATACACGAAGAAAAATCAGATAAAAGACTCAGTAAGAGTGAAGAATCCCTAAGGGTGGTGTGGGATTCTATTAAGAGAAATAATATTTGAATGATTGGAATACCAGAACAAAGTGATATAGCTGAAAATAGAGAGTGAATGGTTGAAGACCTGCTAACAGAAAACTTTCCTAATATCATGCAAGATGAGATCTCCATTCAGGATGCTCATCAAGCCCTACTCAAGATAGATCTGAAAAGAAACACACCAAGGCATATCATAATCAAGCTCAATAAAACTGGAGACAAGGAGAAATAAGCAAAAACAACCTACAAAGGAAAATTATTAAGATTAAACTCAGGGGGCAGAGTCAATATGACAGACTAAACACACATCTCCCTAAATCACTCTAGAAACCAAGATCTAAACTGATAATTAAATGGAGCCTTCTGGACACATAGTGAGCCCTAGGACACAGCATAGGGCTGTTAATCTGGACTTCATACAAACTTCCTCTCTTTTAGTGACCCCTGCTGTTGGTGTGTGCTGGCTTTCATGGACAGAAGGTAAATCGTCATTTTAACTTTTTTCTCCTCTGTCTTAGCTGGTGGGTGGAGCTTGGACTTGACTAGTAGCTAATTTCAGATGCACTGCTGGTGGGATTGGCAGACAAAATTGCCCTATTTGGAGAGCCCAGCTTTGGATTCTGTTCATCTCGGCACCTTTGGCCTCTTTTCCAACTCTGCCGTTGACTAGCCAGTACTGAGGTAGGCAGGGAGCTTGTGCAGAATGCCATCTTATTCCCCTGGGAGGCAGGTATACCCATACAGAGGCCTCAACAGGGCCTAATTCCTAGGCTGGGAGGTAGAGCCTACCTGGAGGAGACTGCCTTTCAGGCAGTAAAGCAGTATTCTACACAGTGTCACCTGCAGCTCTGGCCTGACAGCAGAGGCCAGTAGGGCAGTAGCTTTTCTGTATTTTGAACTAGTTTATAACATCTGGGGTTGAATATAGAGGTGCTTACTTTGCCAGTGGGAAGTGGGACCTGTACAACTGAAAACCTGACTGACTTTGGAAGTTGTCAGATACCTTTTACTTTTCATTTTAAGATGGCTTGGAGAAACAACTGTGGTCCATCCTCACAGCATCTCTCCCAGCCACAAATGACTCACATGATGACCAAAAAACAACAAACTATGGAGAAAAGCATAACCAAGAAATTACCCGTGGCTTCAGAAGGCCCCCAAAAGAAAGATCTAATGAACTTGCCAGAAGAAGGAACCTTTCTGAAACTATCAGAAGGTGAATACAAAAGGATTAAATATAGAGCCCTCCTAGACCTTATACAAAATGCAGCAGAGCAAAATGAAAAATTAAGCAAGCTGTTCAGTCTAATGGAGCACCAGTGCTCTGAAATCCAACAGATCAAGAACAAAATCAAAGACATAGAAACTTCAAAGCCAAGAAAACAGAACAGAACAAATGGAAAATAGAATTTCTGAATGAATTGGGAGACAGAGCTACTGACTCCAGCATCCATGAGGAGAAATCAGAAAAAAGAAACAAGAAAAATGAAGAAGCATTAAGAAGCATGTGGGACTCTATTTAAGAGGAACAATCTACAATTAATTGGAGTTCCTGTACAGGGTGAGACACCTGAGAACACAGAGAGTATTGTGGTTGAGCTGCCGACAGAAAACTTGCCAGAAATTATGAAAGAAGAGAATATAGATATCCAAGATACATATTGAGCACCATTCAATATAGATCTCAATAGAAAGACTCCGAGACATATTATAATCAAGCTTAACAAAATGAAACCCAAGCAGAAACTCTTAAAGGCAGCAAGACCCAAAGCAAAGCTAACATTCAGAGGGAAACCCTGTAGGCTTTCGTCAGATTGCTCAGCAGAAACAATGCTGGCAAGGAGACAGTGGCCTGACACATTCAAAGCCTTCAAGGAGAAGATCTTCGAACCAACAATTATGTATCCTGCAAAACTATCTTTCAAATATGAAAATGAAATCAAGACATTTGCAGATAAACAGAAACTCAGAGACTTTGTAAAAACCAAACCAAAGCTACAAGAAATACTGAAAGAAGCTCTTGGCTTAGAAGAACAAAACCACTAACTTTACATTTTGGAAGCAAATACAGGACACATCACTCAGAAACCTACTCAGTTAGGGAAGTCTCCAAACTCAATCAAAGCTATAATAATGAAAGAAATGATCCAGTGATCATATCATGAAAACTATGATGTCATAATATTAAAAGGCAGTATGTACTACAGTTGCTATAGTCCTTCCAGATGGAGAGAAAGTTATTAAGACTGGTAGTAATTAAAATCGGGTTTATTCATAGTTTATTAAGGGGGATCATACGGGTAGCCATAAAGCACAATAAAGACGCAACATATCAAATCAAGAAACGTAATACAGGAGTCTCAACAAATACAAAAACCAACTCTGAAAAGGGTGAAAAATCAACTCACAAAGAAGAATGTCCCAGAACAGATTAGTAAGAACAACAGAGAAAACATCAACACAAAAATAAACTTATCACAATGACAGCACTAAACACATACCTATCAATAATTACATTGAATGTGAATGGACAGAATGCTTCACTGAAGATAAAATAGATAAATGGGAACTACTAAGAATCAAATGCTTGCTCATCCAAAGACTTTATTAATATAATTAAAAGGCCACCTACAGAAAGGGAAAAAATATTTGGTAACTATATGTCAGATCGACACCTGATCTCCATAATCTATAAAGTACTACAAAATATCAATAAGGAAAAGATAAATAATCCAATTGAGCATGGGCAAAGGAGATGGACAGACACTTCTCTAAAGAGGAGATCTAGGGAGCCAGGAAACACATGCAGACATGCTCAGGATAATTAGCTATTCAAGAAATTCAAATGAAAACTGCAATGAGATTCCATCTCACCCCAACAAGGTTGGCCATGATCCAAAAAATGCAAAACAACAAATGCTGGAGAGGCTGTGGAGAAATTGGAACTCTGCTACACTGTTCATGGGATTGCAAAATGGTGCAACCTCTTTGGAAAGCAATTTGGTGCTCCCTTAGAAAAATGGGTACAGATATACCATTTGACCCAGTAATTCCACTGCTCAGAACATATCTTACAGAATCAAGGCCATTCACAGCAGCTGATATGTGCACATGAATGTTTGTTGCAGCACAGTCCACAATAGCAAAAAGATGGAATCAGCCCAGATGCTCAACAGCGGAGGAATGGATAGATAAACTACGGTATATATACTCAGTGGAACACTATGCAATAATAAAAAACAATGATGATTTTAGGAAATATCTCATAACCTGGTTTCAATTGGAGGACATTATGCTGAATGAAAATAGTCAGTGGCAAAAGGACAAATATTGTATGAGACCCCTAATATAAGAACTTAACAAAGACTCATGCATAGAAGAAAAGACTCTTTGACAGCAGCATGGGTGGGCAGGGAAGGAAGGAGATGGTAAGGGTTTAGATTAGATAGTTGATAGAAATTTAGTTGGGTGAAATCTGTAACAGCACATATTAAAAAGAAGATCAATATTAACTGGTCTACATCATAACATGATTACTCCTCCGATCTTAACCCAATGTTGCAAGGACAGAGTAGCTGGGGCAGGGGGCCGGAGACCGTGCTCTCAGGGGAATCGAGGCCTAGTGTCACAACTAGCATTTTGCTAAGAGACCCTTCTGCACCCCACATTGGTGAGTGGCATCTTGGGTGTTAAAAGCTGCCAAGCTGCCATCTGATGGTACAGCAAATGGTCCCAGCCCAGCAGGAATGGATGATCACCAATGACCAGAACAACATGAGCAGAAGAGAACCCAGAAGACAGAGAGACCCATGTAAGTGGGTTACTACATTGACTTGTGACCAGAAGGACTGAATGGTGCCCAGCCACCACCAGTGATAGCCATGAGGGGCTCACAAAGTTGAGTCTCACTGACAACACAAGAATAAAAAGGGGTACACCCTGAGATCTCTACTAAAAGACCACAACTGATAGTCCAGGGGCCTTGAAGTTCCCCTGGGAGCATGCTGCCCCTGTCCATAAATCTTGATGGAGGTCAACTTTTCAGACAGGAATGGATTGGATTTGGTGACACAGAGTGACCGTATCATGTGTACACTTTATGGTTCTATGCATCTATAGAATGTGGCCCTGCTCACCTGTTACTGGAGGCGGGGGAGTGGGTGGAGAGGAGAGGATAGGAGGTTTTTGGAGGATAAGATATGTATGGAACAGAGAGGAGGAGTGTGCTGTCACTGGACAGGGCGAGCAGTGGGAGCTGCATATAGGTGGGCATGTAAATTTATATGGGAATGTACATTTTCATTCAATCATAATTTTTAAAAACTGTGGTAAGAAGAAAAAATATTAAGTGAAAAAACAAAGATTAAATTCAGACTACTCGGCTGATATTATGCTGGCTAAAAAACAGTGTGACGATATATACAAAGCCCTGAAAGAAAAAACTGTCAACCAAGAATAATATATCCTGCAAAATTGTCCCTCAGATATGAAGGTGAAATTAAGACTTTCACAGAGAAACAGAAATTTATAGAATTTGTAAGAACTAAACCAAAATTACTAGAAATATTAATGGAAGTTCTTACATTAGAAAATCAATAGCATTAGATATATACTTAAACATCCAGCACTTGACAGAGCATCTAGATAACATCAGGAAAGGAAACCCAAAAACAAATAACCAAAACCAAATCACGAAAAATGGAAACTCAGAGATCTCAGGATATGATCAACAACTATATGATATGAAAAAGAGAGTCAAAAAAGGTACGCATAGATCTTGCAGACATGGAGTAAGACAGGAGATACACAGACACTGCAGTTTGTACTACTTTTAGATTAAAGAAGGGACTAAGGAAGACAAAAGAAACCTGTAATTCTACACATCAAAAAGCAACATACAAAATCACAATTTCAAGAAAACAAACACTGAAAGCCATGAAAAAAAGATACATGAAGAAAACAGACTCAAAACAAAAATGGAATGCAACAGAGGAACTGTCCACAACCCCCCCAAGGCATTAAAATGACAATCCTAACATCGTATTTATCAATAATCACATTGAATGTAAATGGACTAAATGCACCAATTAAGAGAAGGAGAGTAGCAGACTGGATAAAAAAAGATGACCCATCTATCTGCTGCTTATAGGAAACACATTTTAGACTCAGTGAAACCAACAAACTACAACTTAAAGGTGGGAAAAAATATATCAGGTTAACATTCTAAAAAGAGCAGGAGTGGCAATACTAATCTCTGACAAAATAGACTTTAAAGTTAAATCCACCATAAGAGATAAAGATGGTCACTGTATAATGGTGAAAGGCTCAATTCAACAGGAGGACATACCCATACTAAATAGCTATGTACCCTATGACAAGACTGCAAAAATCATAAAACAAAAACTATTTGCACTGAAAACAGAAATAGAAAGCTCTACAATAATAGTAGACTTCAACACACCACTCTCAGTAAAGGACAGTGCATCCTCAAAAAAGCTTAGTGAACACACAGAGGAGCTTAATGTCACAATCAACCAACTTGACCTTACAAACATTTTCAGAACACTTCATCCAACTGAAGCCAAACATACTTTCTTTTCCAATACTCATGGAACATTCTCCAGAATTGACCACATAGTAGGCCACAGAGCAGTACTCAACAAAATTCAAAATACTGAAATAATACAAAGCTTCCTCTCAGATCACAAAGCCATAAAACCAGAAATCAACAACAGAAAAAAGATGTATATTAAATTAAAAAAACATGGAGACTGAATAACATTTTGCTCAAGAACTACTGGGTACCAGAAGAAATCAAATAAAATTAAATGAGAATGAAGACACATTCTGCCAAAAATCTATGGGACACAGCAAAAGCAATGCTCAGAGGTCAGTTCACCTGAATAAATACAAACATCCAAAAAGAAGGGCACAAATCAAAGAACTAACTCATCAACTTGAACAACTAGAAACATCTCAGCTGAAGAACCCATCAAGCTACAGAAGGAAACCAATTACTAAAATTAGAGCAGAAATAAATGAAATAGAAAATAGAAAAATGATTCAAAGAGTACGAAGGGATGGAATAATATACACCAAGCTAACAGCATACAAATAAGAGGCATAGTGGCAATACTAATCTCAGATAAAATAGACTTCAATGTAAAATCCACCACTGTAGGTGAGGATGGTCACTACCTGAGGTTGAAAGTTTCAGTGCATAACATGAACAGGGCATAACAATATTAAATATTTATGCACTCACTACCAGAACATCTAAATACTTCGAACAAACACGGACAACACTGAAAAATTAGGTATATCACTCTACAATAACAGTAGGAGACTTCACCACTCCACTTTGAGTACTGGACAGATCATCCAGAAAAGAGCTGAGTAAAGATACAGAAAATCTTATTGCAACAATTAACCAACTAGACCTCTTCAACATATATAGAACTTTTTACCCATCAACATCTTCTTTTCCAATGCACGTGGAACATTTCCAAAATAGACCATGTATTAGGACATAGAGGAAGTCTCAAAAAATCCAAAACATTGAATTATTGCAAAGCATCATCTTGGACCAAAACACTGAAGTTGATAGCAGAAGAAACATAGGTAGAAATTAGAACTCATGGAGAACACCTTGCTCAAAAATCCATAGGTTATAAAGAAATCAAGTATGCAATAAAGAAATTTATGGAATCAAATGAGAATGAAAATACATGCTACCATAACCCATGGGATACAGCCAAAGCAGTGCTCAGAGATCAATTTGTCATGATAAATGTACACATCCAGAAGGACGACAGGACCCAAACCAAAGAATTAACCCTACAGCTTGAACAAATAGAAAGAGAGCAACAGAGGAACCCCTGAGATACCAGAAGAAAACAGATAATAAAGATTAGAGCAGAACTAAATGAATTGGAGAACAGGAGAACAATTGAAAACATTAACAAAACCAAAAGCTTGTTCTTTGAAAAGATCAACAAAATTGATAAACCACTGGCTAAACTTAGAGAAACAGGAGATGAAACAAATAACATGACTAAGAAATGAGATGAGAGATGTCACAACAGATCCAACTGAAATCAAAAGTATCATAACAGGATACTATGAAAAACTGTATTCCAACAGATTTGAAAACCTAGAGGAAACATACAAATTTCTAGAACAACTTAATAAAGTTATCACAAAGGAAGAGATTGAAAAGGTCATCAAAAAAACTACCAACCGAATGTTTATTGCACAGTCCACGATAGCAAAAAGATGGAATCAACCCAGATGTCCAACAACAGAAGAATGGATAGGTAAACTATGGTATATATACTCAATGGAGCACTATGCAATGATAAAGAACAACGTTGACTTCAGGAAACATCTCATGACCTGGTTTCAACTGGAAGACATTGTGCTGAGTGAAAGTAGTCAGCAACAAAAGGACAAATATTGTATGTATGAGACCTCTAAGATAAGGTCTCAAAAACAAACTTGTATATAGAAGAAAAGACTCTTTGACAGCTGCAAGGGAGTGGAGGGAGGGAAGGAGGGGGAAGGGTTTAGATTAGATAGTTGCTAGGTATCTGGTTGGGTGAAATCGGTGATAGCACACATTAGAAACAAGAACAATATTAAGTGGACTTAAACATAACATGAGTACTCCTTTCATCTTAACCCAATATTGCAAGGATAGAGTAGCTGGGGCGGGGGGTGGGGGACCACGCTCTTAGGCGAAAGCGAGGCCAATTGGCACAACTAGCATTTTGCTAAGAGGTCTCTCTGCACCCCACGCTGATGAGTGGTGTCTGGGGTCTTAAAAGCTGCCAAGCTGCCATCCGAGGGCACAGCAAATGGTCCCAACTCAGCAGGAATGGATGCTCACCGAGGACCAAAATGACATGGGGGAAAGACAACCCAGAAGACAAAGAGACCCACATCAGTGGGTGCCTACATAGACTTGGGACCGGAAGAACTGGATGGTGCCCAGCCACCACCAGTGATAGCCGCGATGGAGCTCACTAAGTTGAGTCTCACTGGCAACACAAGAATAAAAAAGGGTGCACCCTGAGATCCCCACTAAAAGACGTCAGTTGATGGTCCAGTGGTTTCGGGGTTCCCCTGGGAGCATGGCCCCTCACCCTGATGCTGCCCTTGACCATAAATCATAACGAAGGTCCACGCTTCCGACAGGAATGGATTGGACTTGGTGATGCAGTGACCATATGTTGGATGCACTTTATGGTTCTATACATTTATGGGATGTCATCCTGCTGATCTCTGGCTGGAGGAAGGAGAGTGGGTGGAGAGGAGGGAAAAAAGAGACTGTTGGGAGAACAAGACATGTGTGGAGCAGGGAGGAACAGTGTGCTGTCACCGGGCAGGGAGAGCAGTGGAAGCTGCATATAAGTGGGTACGTAAATTTATACGGGAATGTACATTTTCATTCAGTTATATTAAATAAAAATTTTTTTAAAAAAATAAGGATTTTCATAGCAAAATAACCCCTAACTTAAAAAAAAAAAAAAACTACCAACCAAAAAAAGTCCTGGCCCCAATGGCTTCACCAGAAAATTCTACCAAACTTTTATAGAAGTGTTAATTACAATAATACTGAGGCTATTTCATAGCATAGAAATCGATGGAATACTCCCAGATTCATTCTATGAAGCCAGCATAACCCTGATACCAAAGCCAGGGATAGATCCCACAAAAAAAAAGAAAGTTACAGACCAATATCACTCATGAACCTAGATGCAAAAATCTTCAACAAAATCCTTGCCAATAGAATTCAGCAGTATATCCAAAAAATAATTCATCATGACCAAGTTGGATTCATAGCAAGGATGTAAGTCTGGTTTAATGTCAGGAAAACAATTAATGTGATCAACCACATAAATAAAACAAAGAATAAGAATTACCTGATTTTGTCAATTAATACAGAAAGGCATTTGACAAAGTCCAACACTCATTCATGCTAAAAGCTCTCAACAAAATAGGAATAGAGAGGAAATTCCTCAATGCAGAAAGGGGCATTTATGCAAAGCCAACTGCCTGAGTCATCCTGAACAGAGAGAGACTGAAAGAATTCCCTTGAGAATGGGAATTAGAGAAGGATGCCCACTCTTACCACTTCTATTCAGCATTGTACTAGAGGTTCTAGCCAGATCAATTAGAAAAGACAAAGAAGTAAAGCTATCCCTCACTAAGACAGTGAAATAAAAGGCATCCACATGAGCAAAGAAGAAGTAAAAATCTCCCTATTTGCAGATGATATGATTCTTATGCAGAGAATCCTAAAGAATGCATAAGTAAACTGTTGGCACTAACTAAAGAATTCAACAAAGTATCAGGATATAAGATAAACATAAGTAAATCAGCAGGATTCCTTTAAACCAATAAAGAGATCATAAAAGAAGAAATCACCAAAGCAACACTATTTAGGATAGCTCCCAAAAGATGAAATACCTAGGAATAAATCTAACTGGAGAATTAAGAGACCTAAAGAAAGACAACCACAAGACTTTACTGTAAGACACCCAAAGGGATTATGTAAATGGAGAAACTCACCCTGCTCATGGATAGGAATATGTAACATTGTGAAATTGTCTGTTTTATTCAAAATGATCTATAGATACAATGTAATCCCAATACAAATTCAAGTGTCTTTTCCTAATGAGATGGAGAAACAAATCAGAAACTCTGTTTGGAAAGGGAAGAAACTCCAGATAAGTAAAGCACTACTGAAAAAGGAACACAGTGGCAGGTCTCACACTAGGAGACCTTCAAACCTGTTACACTGCTGCAGTAGTCAAAACAGCCTGAAAGTGACACAAAAGAAACATATAGACCAATGGAACAGAGTTGAGACCCCAGAGATGCCCAATTGATATTCGACAAAGGCCCTAAGATTATAAACCGGTGTGAAAACAATCTCTTTAACAAATGGTGTTGGCAAAATTGGATATCCATCTGCAAATAAACTGAAACAAGACCCATATCTCACACCTTACACAAAAAAACTAACTCAAAATGGATAAAAGACCTAAAATGATAAACATCATGTAAAAAGAAATAGGGTCAACAATGGAAGTTGCAACACACAGCTTAGACAGATTTCAAAAAGTGATAAAGCATGATCAACAGAAGAGAAAATACATGAGTGGAAACTGCTAAGAATGAAGCACTTTTGCTCATACAAAGACTTTATCAAAAATATTAAATGAACACTTACAGAATGGGGAAAAATATGAGGCAGCTACATGTTGGACTGATGTCTGATCTCCATAATCTACAAGGTACTGCAAAATATCAACAAGAAAAAGGTAGATAACCCAATTAAGTGATAGGCAAAGGAGATGGACAGACACTTCACCAAAGAGGACATCCAGGCAGCCAAGAGACATATGAAGAAATGCTCATGACCATTAGCTATCAGAGAAATCCGAATCAAAACTACAATGAGATATCATCTCACCCCAACAAGCTTGGCCATAATCCAAAAAACACAAAACAACAAATTTTGAAGAGGCAGTGGAGAGACTGAACTTCTACACTGCTGGTGGGATTGCAAAATGTCCAACCTCTTTGGAAAGCAATCGACACTTCCTTAAGAAGCTGGAAATAGACATATCATTTGATTCAGTAATCCCACTACTCAGAACATATCCTACAGAAACAAGGCTGTCACACAACCAGATACAGGCACACACATGTTCATTGCAGTGTGCTTCACAATAGCAAAAAAGATGGAGTCAACCTAGATGCCCATCAACAGAGGAATGGAGAAAAAAACCATGGTATGTATACTCAATGGAACACTATTCAATGATAAAGAACAATGATTTTAGGAAGCATCTGATAACCTGGTTTCAATTGGAAGACTTTATGCTGAGTGAAATCAGTCAGCAGCAAAAAGACAAATATTGTGTGAGGCCTCTGCTACAAGGACTTAAAAATAGACTTATGTACAGAAAAAAAAAAGACTTTTTGACAGCTGCAAGGGAAGGGAAAGAAGGAGAGAGAGAGCTTGTCATAGATTAGATAGGTGATAGAAATTTAGTTAGGTGAAAGCAGTGACAGCACAGAGTAGAAAGATCAACTTCACTAGGAAATCCCTTCTAATTTCAACACCATATTGCAAGGATAGAGTAGCAGGGGAGAGGTCTGGGGACCATGTTTTCAGGGGACATTGAGGCCAGTTAGCATAACTAGCCCATTGCGAAGAGAGTCTTCTGCACCCTGTATTGGTGAGTGGCATCTGGCGTCTTAAAAGCTAGCAAGCTGTCATTTGAGGTACACCAAATGGTCCCAACTCATTTGGAATAGATGATGACCAAGAACAACAAAAACATGAGGAAAAAATTGCTCAGGAGACAGAAGGACCTGTGTGAATGGGAGACGGTATCAACACGTGACCACCGCAAACCACAACCAAGAGGGAGCACACAATGTTGAGTCCCTGTGACAACATGAAAAAAAGAGGGGTGCAGCTCAAGAACCCAACTAAAAGACCACAGTTGATGGTCCGATGGCCAGGAGGATCCCCTTGGATCATGGCCTCTACAATTCCTGCTGTCCCGACCAGAAAACACTGCTGCGTCAACTCTTCAGAAAAAGGACTGGATTTTGGGACACAGTGTGACCGTGTGGTGTGTGTACTTTCTGGCGCTATGCATTTATAGGATGCTTCCCTACTGGTCTCTTTCTAGAAAGGAAAGGAGAGGGTGGGGAGGAGGGGACAGGAGCCTGTTAAGAGGATACAGCAAGTATAGAATGAAAAACAGGAGTATGCTTTCACTGAGCCAGGAGAGCAGAGGAGTTGCAGATAGGGGCATGCAAAGTTGATTTGGATTCTATACTTTCATTTAATTACAATAAAAAACTAAAAAAAGAGACCAGACTTACTGCCTAACAGAGACTGAAGAAACTTCAAGGGTGTGGCCCCTGGACACCTGTCTACCTCAGTAATGAAGTCACTCCTGAGGGTCACCCTTCAGCTAAAGATTAGGCAGGCCCATAAAACAAAGCAAGACTAAAGGGTCACAGCAGCCTAGGGCAAGGAATAAAAGATAGGAAGGGGCAGGAAAGCTGGTAATACAGAACCCAAAATTAGGAAGAGAGAGTGTTGATGTGTGGGATTGTTAACCAGTGCCACAAAACATTTTGTATACTAATTGTTTAATGAGAAGGTAGTTTGTTCTGTAAACCTTCATCTGAAGTACAATTAAAAAATATATGTGAATGAAATTAGTTGTAAAAAACTAAAAAAGGTAGTAATTGGCCAGTGAAAACCTTGTGAATTGTTAGGACCTATACTTAGACCGAGATGCAGTTGTTCAAACTGAACAAGGGAATACCACATGTTTTAAAATCAGGAAACATGTGCATTAGTGTTGTGTCTTTTTGCCTTTTACCAATATGTATGTAGAACAAATAATTAGAAAAGCTGTATTATGTGAAGAAGAATATGGCATTAGGATTGGAGGAAAACTCATTCAAACCTTAGATACACAGATGATACAACCTTCTTTTGCTGAAAAGAAAGACAGCTTTTAACACTCTATTGTCAAAGATGAGATTACAGTCCTCAGTGTGGATTATACCTCAACAAAAAGAGAACAAAAATCCTGACAACTGAAGCAATAACCAACATTATGGTAAGCAGAGAAAACATTGAAATGATCAAGTATTTTGTTTTACTTGGACCCACAATCAATGGCCATGGAAGCAGAAGTCAGAAAATCAAGTGACATATTGCATTGGGAAAATCTGCTGCAAGAAACCTCTTTAAAGTGTTCAGAATCAAAGATGTCTCTTTGAGGACTACAGTGCAGCAAGCTGTGATATTGTCAGTCACCTCATATGCATAAGAAAGTGAGATAATGAATAACAAAGACTAACGAAGAACTGATACCTTTGAATTATGGTATTGGTAATGCCAGAGGAATGAATAAATACATCTTGGAAAAAGTACAGGCAGAATGCTCCTTAGAGTGAGAAAGATAATACTTTGTCTTTGGACATTTTATTAGGAGGGACTAGTTCCTGGAGAAAGACATCTTGCTTGGTAAAGTAGAATGTCAGGAAAAAAGAGGAAGACCCTCTATGAGATAGACTGAAATAATAGCTATAGCAATGGACTCATGCATAGCAATGATTGTGAGGAAGGCACTGGACCATGCAGTCTTTCATTCTGTTATACACAGAGTTGCTATGAATTGGAAACAGCTCAATGGCATCTAGCAACAACAATATGTAATTTTAAGGTTTTTATGGCAATAGTGTATTTCCTCAGCTTATATTAGCAGAAGCCAAATACAGAGACATAAACAGATACTCAATGTCAGTTAGTATTAAGTAAGTACAAATTACCATATTGAGTTGCAAAATTCTAGAAACACTCTCATTAAAGTGAAGAAAAATCCCCAAACTTAGCAAACACTACTTTTAAAAATTGGGGAAGACAAAATAATAAGTACAGTTGTTGTAAAGGAGGAGGCAAAATTATTATTTGTAGATGACATCTACTTTAAAAAAATGAACTATTAGAACTAATACTAGGTAGGTGGTTACTAAAACATTTAAGTGGAAAGTTAGGTGCCAGGACAACTGAGTGCTCACGTTCAAAGCAATAAAGTTGGACCCATATCTCACATCATACATAAAAATTAACTCAAATGGATTACAGACCTAACTGTAAGTTAAAATTACAAACCTCTTTGAAGAAATTAAGAGTAAATCTTTATGACTTTGAAGTAGTAAGTGGTTCCTTAGATACGGTACCAAAAGCAGAAATAATGAAAGAAAAAATAGATAGATTAATCTTCATTAAAATTTAAACTTTCTTCTTTCAAAGAAAAGCATCAAGAAAGTGAAAACATGATTCATGTTATGGGAGAAAATATTTGCAAATCAAATATTTAACATCACTAAATAATATGCACAGAATCTGAACAGCTATTTCTTGAAAGAAACTATTGAGTGGCCAATAAGCATGTGAAAAGATTTTCAACATCATTAGCTATACAGAAAGTGTTAATCAAAACCTCGATGAGATACTTCCCACTCCCTAGGATGACTCTTAGTTATCTAGCACTGCTATAACAGAAATATGACAAATGGATGGCTTTCAAAAAAGAAGTTTAGTTTTGCACAGAGAAATAGGAGGCAGTCCTAATTTAGGGCATCAGCTTCAAGGGAAAGGTTTTTCTGATGGCTCTGGAGGAAGGTCCTTGTCATCAGTCTTCCCCAGGACTGGGAGCTTCTGAGGCACAGGGACTCTAGGTCCAAAGGGCACACTCTGCTCCCAGTACTCCTTCTTTCCTAATAGTATTAGATCCCTAACTCTCTGTTAGCTTCCCTTTCCTTCATATCCCAAGAGATTGCTTCAAGGCACAATACAATCTTATAGATGAGTTCTGCCTCATTAACACAACTGCTGCCCATCCTCCCTCATTAACATACTACAGGCAGGATTTACAAAATTTAGGAGCATCATACTATCAAGAATCATGGCCTAGACAAATTGGTAAACACACTTTTGGGGAGTACACAATTCAATCCATAATGATGACTAAACTAAAAAAGATAACACAAGTGTTGGCATGAATATGGAGCACTTGGAACCTTCACACATTGCAGCTGATATTGCAAAACAATTCAGCAACTCTGGAAAAAGTTTGGCAGTTCCTCAAAAAATAAACAGTTACCATATGACCTATTGGTTTCACAGAGTATTGAAAACATATACCCACAAAAAAGCAGTGCATGAATAACAAAAAACTGAAAATAATTCAAATATCCATCAACTAATAGATATACAAAAATATGGTACATACGTACAACAGAATATTATTAACCAATAATTTTTTTTCCTAAAGGAGGAGACCTCTGTATAAATTAGTACAAAAATACATGAAAGAATGAACATGTAAAAACAACAAACATTTTTGGAAGAGTAGGGATAAAAATTAAAGACAATATGGTCTTTAAAAAAGTAAAGAAGATAAAATGATCATGCCAAGCCACATACCAGATACCAAAATACATTATAAAACTATATTGATGAGTAGTGTAGGGACAGGAGTCATTGATCAAAATAAGGAGTCCAGAAGCAGATTTATGTGCACTTAAGAATTTAATATAAAGACATCATTTTAATTGAAGAGGGAACAGATGAATCATTTAATAAATAATGTTGGAGTAATTGTTTAAAAAATGGAAAAAATAAATTTAGATTCCTACCTTACAGCTATAATCAAATGCCTGGCAGGTTAAAGATTTAAATGTAAGTTTTAAAAAATCTAAATTAGTGATGGAAAATATAGTTTTTCTCAGATTATTTATATAATCTTTTATTTTTAGAATGGCAACATAGGTGGATTTATTTTTTAAAAACTGACACATTTGGCTGATCTTAAGAAAGGGGGATCAGAGTCAAAACGATGGATTAGACACACTTCTCCTTAATTCCCTCTGAAAACTAAGGTCTGGATTGACAACTGAATGAAGCTTTCTGGACATTCAGTGCACCCTAGAACACAGCATAGGGCTGTCAGTTTCAGCTACTTGCCACTAAAAGGGGCACTACCTCTCTCTTCCTGAGCCTCGCTCTTGTTGAATGGCTGGCTCACATGAACTGAAGGTGCTGGCATTTTTAACTTCTTTTGTCTTTTTGTTGGCCAGTAGGCAGGGCTGGGCATGAGCCGGCAGCTATGCTAAGCCACAGTGCTGAAGTGAACAGCATGCACTGCAAAGGAAAGACATAGTGTCGGATAGCAGTGTTCTGAGAGCCCAGCAGTGGATTGAGGGAATGAGAGCCCCTTCACCCTGTCTTTTCAGAGCTCTGCCATAGATTCAGCTAATTTCACGGCAGGAGTAGTAGCTTGACTGGGACACCATCTTATTCTGCAGGGAGGTGGACTTAGCCAACTGGAGGCTAATATCCAGGCTGGAAGGCAGTGCCAGTCTAGGGAGCACCTATCCAGCAGAAAGCTGTGTTTAGTACAGTGTTGCCTTGCAGAAAATGCCCACTGGGCAATGGCAGTGGGGCTATTTTGAACTACATCCTCGTGTCTGGGAACAGCCAAAGAAGTGCCTCCGTTGTCAGCCAGAAGGAGGGGCCTGCCACAACTAATAGCCTGACTGATTTTCGAAACTGTCAAGTAGCTTTTAGCTTTTTTAAATAAGACTGCCTGGAGAAATAACTGCTCTGCAGCCTGACAGCATCTCTCCCAGCCTTTACAGACCCAAATCAGCTGGTGGCCATCAGCTGATGGCCCCCCAGTGATTCCATAACTAAGATCATGTCTTTGCCAGCCAAAGGCAGAGCCTGCTACCCCAGGGATTCCACTGGGCCCAGACACAGGAATACACAGAGATGGCTGGTGATCAACTTGCTTCTCAGAACTGCACCTCAGCTCCAGTTAAAGGAATGCCAGGGAAACTAAACAGCCTCCAGATGCCCAGAAAGCGACAAACCCTGGCCACGCATTGAAAGAAAAATCCACCCACGGCTCCAGAAAACTCCCAAAAGAATGGACCAAAGAACTTCCCAGATGAAGAAGTCTTTCTGAAACTATCAGAGGTCAAATACAAAAGAATTACATATAGAGCCATCCTAGACATTATACAAAATGCAGCAGAACAAAATGAAAAATTAAGCAAGCTGTTTGAACTGATGGAACATCAGCATTGTGAAATCCAACATATCAATTAAAAATTACAGAATTAGATGACTGAACACAAAGCCCAAAGAGCAGAATTGATGAACTGGAAGTCAGACTTAGTTACCTTGAAGATAGAGCTACTGGCACCAGCATTTATGAGGAGATATCAGAGAAAAGAAACAAGAAAAATGAAGAAGGATTAAGAAGCTTGTGAGACTCTATAAAGAGGAATAATCTATGATTAACTGGAGTTTCTGAACAGGAAGGGATACCTGAAAACACAGAGTATAGTTGTTGAGTTGCTGACAGAAAACTTCTGTGAAATTATGAAAGAAGAGAGCATAGATATCCAAGATGCTTATTGAACATCACAAAAAATAGACCCACCCCCAAAGACACCAAAACATATTATAATCAAGCTTAACAAGATGAAACATAAGCAGAAACTCTTACAGGCAGCAAGACTCAAAGCAAAACTAACATTCAGAGGGAAGCTCTGTAGGATTTCATCTGACTTCTCAGCAGAAACGATCTTGGCATGAAGGTAGTAGGAAGACACATTCAAAGCCTTGAAGGAGAAAAATTTTCAACCAAGAATTACATAACCTACAAAACTGTCTTTCAAATATGAAGATGAAATTAAGACATTTGCAGATAAACAGAAGCTTAGCAACTTTGTAAAAAACAAACCCAAACTAAAAGAAAAAAGCTTTTTGCTTAGAAAAACAATAACATTAAGTGTATACATAAAGAGGCAATGCAGGACACAACATCCAGAAACCTGCTCAGTTAGGGAAGGCACAAAACTCAATCAAAGCTATAATACCAAAAGAAGGGAACCAGTATTCATATCATGAAAACTATGATACTGTCACATTAAAAAGAGGGATATACAACAGTAGTTATAGTCCTTTCAGATGGAGAGGAAATTAATAAGATATGTAGAAGTTAAAATTAAGTTTAAACTTAGAATATTAAGGGAGATCATAGGTGTAGCCACAAAGCACAATAACAATGCAACACATCAAAACAGGAAACAAATACAGGAGTCTCAACAAATGCAAAACTAACACTGAAAAAGATGAAAAACCAACCTATAAAGAAGAATAACCCAGAACAGAATATTAAGAGCAACAGAAGTGTTTTAGTCAGCTAGGGCTGCTCTAACAGAAATACCACAGATTGGATGGCCTTAACAAAGGAAGGTTTGTTCTTACACAGTCCGGTAGGTTACAAGTCCATATTCAGGGTGTCCGCTCCAGGAGAAGGCTTTCTCCCTTGTCAGCTCTGGAAGAAAGTCTGGTATTGCATCAATCTTTGTTCAGGGAGCATCTTGGCACAGGAACCTCAGGTCTTAAGGACGCACTCTTCTCCTGGTGCTGCTCGCTTGATGGCATGAGATTCCCAATTCCCTGCCTGCTTCTCTTTCCTTTTATCTCTTGCAGGATGAAAGTATTAAGGGTGGGATAAGCCATACTCTAGGGAAACTCCCGTTACAGTGGAGTATGGAGGTGATCTTCTGAAGGGATTTACAGTCCCACCCTAATCCTTTAACATACAGCATAGGAAAACGACAAAACTGAGGATAGTCACAAGGTACTGGGAATCATGGCCCAGCCATATGGCTACACATATTTTTAGGGGACACAATTCAATCCATGACATCCCACCCTTTGGCACCCCAAAAATCACATTATAGAAACATGTAACACATTCATCCCATATGATAGAAGTTGTAAATCAGTTACAAGTTCAAAATTCAAAAATTCCTTTACATCTATGAAACCTAGAATACAAGCTATCTACTTCCAAAAGTACAAAGGCAGAACAGGAACAAGTTAGACATTCCATTACAAATGGGAGAAATTGTAGGGAAAGAAGGCATTAACAGGCAACAAGTGAGTCAGCAGAACACATTACATTAGCCCTCAAAGCTTTGGAAATACTCTGACATTTTCTGAGACATTCTACACAATGTCCCTGCCCTCCAGACTCTAGGTATTGGCCACACTCTCTGGCTTCTGAGTGGAAACCTCCAGCCCCGTGCTACAACTCTGCCTTCAAGGCCCACCTGGACAGGAACTCTTCCCCAATGGCTTTAGGTGTACCCTAAGCCCAATCGAGTGGCAATTCCACCCTTACAAACACAAGACACGACGGTTCCACCCTTTCAAACCCCTGAGGTCATAGCCACAACTTTTGAGACTGAGACAGCCATGGGATGTCATGGATTGACTTATGTCCCCCCCAAAATATGTGTAGCCATGTGGCTGGGCCATAATCCCTGTATCTTGTGACTGTCCTCCGTTTTCTGGTTTTCCTATGCTGTATGTTAAAGGACTAGGGTGACACTGTAAACCTCTTCATAGGATTACCTCCTTGCTCCACTGTAAAGGGAGTTTCCCTTGAGTATGGCTTGCCTCACCCTTAATCCTTTCATCCACAAGAGATAAAAGGACAGAGAAGCAGACAGAGAATTAGGAATCTCATGCCATCAAGCAAGCAGCACCAGGAGAAGAGCGTGTCCTTCAGAACAGAGGTTCCAGTGCCAAGATGCTCCCTGAAAAAAGATTGATGAAATACCAGACTTTCTTCCAGAGCTGACAAGGGAGAAAGCCTTCCCCTGGAGCGGACACCCTGAATATGGACTTGTAGCCTACCGGACTGTGTAAGAACAAACCTTCCTTTGTTAAGGCCATCCACTCTGTGGTATTTCTATTAGATCAGCCATCGGTGACTAAAACAAGAGGAAACACCAACACAAAAATAAATACATCACAATGGCAGCATTAAACACATACCTATCAATAATTACACTGAATAAACAGACTGAACACTTCAGTTAGACAACACATGACATCTTGGATCAAAAGACATGATTCATCTATATGTTTCTTACAAGAAACACACCTTAGACTTACAGGTATGAACAAACTGAAAATTAAAGGAGGGAAGAATATATACCAAGATATCAATATACAAAGAAGAGCAAGTGTGGCAATGCTAATCTCTGATCAAATGGATTTTCATGTGAAATGCATCATCATGGACAAAGACCATCACTATATATTGCAGAAAGCTTCAATATACAAGCAGGACTCAACAATATTAAATATTTATGCACCCCAATACTACAGCATATAAATACATCAAAAAAACACTGACTACATTGAAAAATGAGATGGATCACTTCACAATAATAGTGGGAGACTTCAACACTCAACTTACAGTAATGGACAAATCATCTCTGTGTCAGTGAAGACACGGAAGATCTTTTGTGGCAATTAACCAACTAGACCTCATGGACATATAGAAAACTTTTTATCCATCAACAGATAAGTACATTTTGTTCTCCAATGCACATGGAACTTTTCCCAGAATAAACCATGTATTATCACATAAAACAAGTCTCAACAAAATCCATACCATTAAATTATTGGAAAGCATCTTCTCAGACCATAAAGCCATAAAAATCAAAACCAACAGCAGAAAAAAATTCAGAGAAATTGGAACCCATAGAAAGTGAACAACACCTTGCTCAAAAAGCCATGGGTTCTAGAAGAAATCAAGAAATAAAGAAATTTATGGATTCAAATGAGAATGAAAACACGTCCTACCAGAACTTACGGGATACAGCCAAAGCAGTGCTCAGAGGTCAGTTTATCTCTATAAATGCACACATCAAGAAGGAAGAAAGGATCCAAACCAAAGAATTAACCCTAGAGCTTGAACAAGTAGAAAGAGAGCAACAGAGGCACCCCTCAGACACCAGAAAATAACAGATCATAAAGATCAGAGCAGAACTAAATGAATTAGAGAATAGGAGAACAATTGAAAAAAAAATGATAAGACTGAAAGCTTATTTTCTGAAAAGATCGACAAAATTGCTAAACCATTGGCTAAACTCACTAAAGAAAAAACAGAAGACAAAGTAACCCCAATAAGAAATGAGATGAGAGATATCACAATAGATCCAACAGAAATCAGAAGTATCATAACAGAGTGCCATGAAAGACTGTACTCTAACAGATTTGAAAACCTAGACGAAATGCACAAATTCCTAGATTCATATCGCCTACCAAAATTATCACAAGGGGAAGCAGGACAACTTAATAAACTCATCACAAAGGAAGAGATAGCAAAAGTCATCAAAAAACTACCAACGAAAAAATTCCCTGGCCCAGATGGTTTCACTGGAGAATTCTACCAATCTTTTAGAGATGAGTTAACTCCAGTATGCTGAGACTATTTCAAAGCATAGAAAGGGACAGAATACTCCTAAATTCATTCTATGAAACGAGCATAACCCTGATACCAAAGCCAGGAAAAGATCCCACAAAAAAGGCAAATTACAGACCAAGATCACTGATGAACCTACATGTAAATATCTTCAACAAAATTCTTGCCAATAGACTACAACAACATATCAAAAAAATAATTCATGTTTATCGCAGCACAGTCCACGATAGCAAAAAGATGGAATCAAACCAGATGCCCAACAAAAGAAGAATGGATAGGTAAACTATGGTATATATACTCAGTGGAGCACTACGCAATGATAAAGAACAATGCTGACTCCAGGAAGCATCTCATGACCTGGTTTCAACTGGAAGACATTATGTTGAGTGAAAGCAGTCAGTGACAAAAGGACAAATATTGTATGAGACCTCTAAGATAAGATCTCAAAAACAGACTTGTGTATAGAAGAAAAGACTCTTTGACAGCTGCAAGGGACGGGAGGGAGGGAGGTAGTGGGGGAGAGTTTAGATTAGATAGTTGTGAGGAATCTGGTTGGGTGAAATCGGTGATAGCACACATTAGAAACAAGAACAATATTAAGTGGACTTAAGCATAACATGAGTACTCCTTCCATCTTAACTCAATATTGCAAGAACAGAGTAGCTGGGGCAGGGGGCGGAGGACCATGCTCTTAGGCGAAAGCGAGGCCAATTGATACAACTAGCGTTTTGCTAAGAGGGCTCTCTGCACCCCTCATTGGTGAGTGGCGTCTGGGGTCTTAAAAGCTGCCAAGCTGCCATCCGAGGGCACAGCAAATGGTCCCAACTCAGCAGGAACGGATGCTCACCGAGGACCAAAATGACATGGGGGAAAGACAACCCAGAAGACAAAGAGACCCACATCAGTGGGTGCCTACATCGACTTGGGACCGGAAGAGCCGGATCGTGCCCGGCCACCACCAGTGATAGCCGCAATGGAGCTCACTAAGTTGAGTCTCACTGGCAACACAAGAATAAAAAGGGGTGCACCCTGAGATCCCCACAAAAAGACCTCAATTGATGGTCCCGTGGTTTCGGGGTTCCCCTGGGAGCATGGCCCCTCACCCTGATGCTGCCCTTGACCATAAATCATAATGAAGTTCCACTCTTCGGACAGGAATGGATTGGACTTGGCGATGCAGTGACCTTATATTGGATGCACTTTATGGTTCTATACATCTATAGGATGTCATCCTGCTGACCTCTGGCTGGGGGAAGGAGAGTGGGTTGAGAGGAGGGGAAAAACAGACTGTTAGGAGAATGAGACATGTATGGAGCAGGGAGGAATAGTGTGCTGTCACCGGGCAGGGAGAGCAGTGGAAGCTGCATATAGATGGGCATGTAAATTTATACGGGAATGTACATTTTCACTCAGTTATATTAAATAAAAAATTAATTTAAAAAAAGAAATAATAATTCATCACAACCAAGTTAGATTCATACCAGGGATACAAGGCTAGTTCAACATCTGAAAAACAATTAATGTGATCAATCACATAAATAATACAAAATATAAGAATCACCTAATTTAGTCAGTTGATACAGAAAAGGCATTTGACAAAGTCCAGCACCCATTCATGCTACTAACTCTCAGCAAAATAGGAATAGAAGACAAATTCCTCAATGCAATAAGGGCCATCTACACAAAGCCAACAGCCTATCATCCTGAATGGAGGTAGACTGAAAGAAGTCCCCTTGAGAGTGGAAACTAGACAAAGATGCCCACACTCACCACTTCTATTCAATGTTGTACTAGAAGTTCTAGCCAGAGCAATTAGACAAGACCAAGAAATAAAGGGCATCTGCATCAGCAAAGAAAAAGTAAAAATCTCCCTATTTGCAGAAGATATGATTGTATATGCAGAGAATCATAATGAATCCATAAGTAAACTACTTGAACTGATGGAAGAGTTCAGCAAGGTATCAGAGTATAAGATAAGCATAGGTAAATCAATAGGATTCCTTTATACTGACAAAGAGTATTAAAGAAGAAATCACCAAATCAATACCATTTACTATAGCCCCCAAGAAGATAAAATACCTAGGAATAAATCTAACTAGAGAAATAAAAGACCTATACAAATAGAACTAGAAGACCTTATGGGAAGAAACTAAGAGAGACTTACATAAATGGAGAAAACTATGCTGCTCATGGATAGGAAGAGTTTACATTGTGAAGATGGCTATTTTACCCAAAGTGATATACATATACAATACAATCCCAATACAAATTCCAGTAACATTTTTTGATGAGATGGAGAAAGAATTGTCAACTTTATTTCTAAAGAAAAGAAACCCTTGATAAGCAAAGCACTACTGAAGAAGAACACTGTGGGAAGGCTCTTGCTTTGTGACTTTAGAACCTATTACACTGCCACAGTAGTCAAACAGCCTCGTATTGATACAAAAAGAGAGACAGACCAATGGAACACAACTGAGACCTCAGAGATGCTACCATTCTCCTGTGAACAGCTGATATTCAACAAAGACCTCAAGATTGTAAACTGGGGTAAAAACAGTCTCTTTAGCACATGGTGCTCGCAAAACTGGATATCCATCCCCATAAAAATTGAAACAAAATCCGTATCTCACACCTTACACGAAAACTAACTCAGACTGGATAAAATACATAAATATCAAACCTAAAATAATAAAGATCATGTGAGAAAAAATAGGATCAACAATGGTAGTTTTAATACACAACTTAACTTAGACTTCAAAATCTGACAAACTAAGCACAATCAATGGAAGAGAAAATAGACAAATGGAAACTACTAAGAATCACTTTTGCTCATCAGAAGACTTTATCAAATGAATTACAAGACCACCTCCAGAGTGGGAAAAAATACTTGGCAACTATATGTCTGACTGACATCTGATCTCCATAATCTACACGGTTATGCAAAATATCAACAAGAGAAGGGTAAATAACCCAATTACCACGGGGCAAAGAAGATGGACAGACACTTCTCTAAAGATGAGATCCAGGCAGCCAAAAAACACATGCGGAAATGCCCATGATCACTAGCTATTACAGAAATTCAGATAAAAACTACAGTGAGATACCATCTCACCCCAACAAGGTTGGCCATGATCCAGAAAACACATAGCAACAAGTGCTGGAGAGGTTGTGGAGAAATTGGAACTCTCCTACACTGCTGGTGGGATTGCAAAATGGTACCACCTCTTTGGAAAGCAATCTGGCACTTCCTTAAAAAGCCGGAAATAGATAGACCATTTGACCCAGTAATCCCACTGCTTGGAATGTATCCTACAGAATCAAGGGCAGTCACAAAAACAGATACATGCACATGAATGTTTATTGCAGCACAGTCCACAATAGCAAAAAGATGGAATCAACCCAGATGCCCAACAACATATGAATGAATAAATGAATGGTGGTATATATATATATATATATATATATATATATGTATGTATATACACACACACATATATATATATATGATATGATGATTTTAAGAAGCATCTCATAACCTGGTTTCAACTGGAAGACATTACGTTGAGTGAAATCAGTCAGTAGTACAAGGACAAATATTGTATGAGACTCCTATTATAAGGACTTAAAAACAGACTCATGCACGGAAAAAAAGACTCTTTGACAGCTGCAAGAGAGGGCAGGGAGGGTGGGAGAGGGCTGATTATAGATTAGATAGTTGATAGAAGTTCGGTTGGGTGAAAGCAGTCACAGCACACATTAGAAAAAAGATCAACTTAACTGGACTTCAGCTTAAACTGAAAACTCTTCTAATCTTAACCCAATATTGCAAGGATAGAATAGCAGGGGTGGTGATCTGGGGACCATGCTCTCAGGAGACATTGAGGCCAATTGGCATAACTAACCTATTGCCAAGAGAGTCTTCTGCAGTCCATATTCATGAGTGGTGTCTGGGGTCCTAAAAGCTAGCAAGCTGCCATCTGAGGCACACCAAATAGTCCCAACTCAGCTGGAACAGATGATTGCTGAGGACAGCAAAGACATGAAGGACAAAGAGCCCAGAAGACAGAAGGACCCATGTGAGTGGGTGACTGTATGAACATGTGACCCGAAGAACCAGATGGTGCCTGGCCACCACCAATGACACCCACGATGGGGCACACAATGTCAAGTCCCAGAGTTAACAGGAGAAAAAGAGGATTGCATCTCAAGAACTCCACTAAAAGACTGCAAATGTTTGTCCAAAGTGCTGGGGGTTCCCCAGGAAGCATGGCCCTAGACCTGCTGATGACCCTAACCAGAAAATATTATTGAGGTCAACTCTTCAGGCAAGAATGGATTGGAGTTGGGGCCACAGATTAACCATATGGTGTGTCCACTTTATGGTCCTATGCATCTATAGGATGCTGTCCTACTGGCCTCTTATAGAAGGGAGAAGAGAGGGTGAAGAGGAGGGGCAGGAGATTGTTAAGAGGATATGACATGTATAGAACAGAAAGGAGGAGTGTGCTGTCACTGGGCAAGGAGCACAGAAAGAGCTGCAGGTAGGTGGGCATGCAAATTTAACACTTGGATTGTATACTTTCACTCAATAACAATAAAATAAACAAATAAATAAAAAGGAGGAAGAACTGCACCTAATAAGGTAACCAAAAGAAGAACTGATGTCTTTGAATTTTGGTATTGGTGAGGCAATTTGAGTATACCACGGACTGCCAAAAGGACAAACAAATCTGTCTTGGAAGAAGTACAACCAGAGTGCTCCTTAGAACCACTGTGTCTCACATCCTTTGGACATGTTGTCAGGAGAAATCAATCACTGGAGAAGACATCATGCTTGGTAGAGTGGAGGGTCAGTGAAAAAGAAGACCCTCAACGAGATGATTGACACAGTGGCTGCAACAATGGGCTCAAGCTTAACAATTGTGAATACTGTGCAGGATCAGGCCGTGTCTTGTACTGCTGTACACAGGGTTGCTATGAGTTAGAACCAACATACCAACATCTAGCCAGCCAAGCCAGCCAAGCGCCGTTAAGTCGGATCCAACTCATGGTGATCCCAGACATCTAGCAATGACAACAAAAACCTTTATGCCCAGAAAAATAAATTTGAAATGGAGACAAATTGGGGGAAAAGCTACTTAGAATATATGGGAAATAATGAGGGCTCTTAAAACAGAAAAGAAATACTAGAACTGAATATTTCATGTTTAGCGGACATGGACAGGCAGTTCATAAAAGGAAAATATACATGGCCACTAACTATTTAAAAAAAAAAAAAAGAGCTTAAATACAAGTTAAAAACAAGATCACATATATATATTTTTTATTAGATTAGCAAAGATGGAAAAGAACAACATACTCAGGATGAAGGCTGTGGGAAAGGACCCTCTCAGACATTGCTGGTGGAAACAAAATAACAATGTGTCTTCAAAATTGCTAAATGTGTTCATACTCTGATTCAGAAATCCCAGTGCTAAGAATTTGTCCTAGGGAAATAAGCAGTTATTTGTACAGATTTATTTACAAGGAAGTCTGCTGAAACATTGCTTATAAAAGTTAAAAAATAAATTAAAAAGAACAATATAAATGTTTAATAGGGTATTGATTAAATAAATTATACTATGTGATACTATAAAATACTATGCGTCTATTAAATAATATTAATAATTTTTAATAGTGTTCTATTGACATGAAAAATATTTATTGAATATTGGTAATTTAAGTTATAAAGAGGAACAAGTATGTTTTGTAAAAATTATTATTAATGCCATACACAGTATTTCAGCGAAAAGGTAGAAGTAATAAACTACTAATAGTATGTGGTGACAGGAATAGGGAATTTTTTTTAATTTATTCCATTTCTACTTTTTACAATTAGGTAATAAGGATTATTTTTTAAACAAACAATGATAAAACTCAAAAGTTGGAAAAGGAATCAATGGAGACATAACTAATAAAAACAAAAGAATTCTAAAAACCGGTATTCCTCATAATGAAATTAAAGTCTGAAGCTAGATAACATTGGTGCTATGAAAAAAATCCTGTGGCCCCTGCCCCATGCTAAACTCCTACTAACCAGGGATGGAGGAGAAAGGGAGCTTGAGCATTCTTTGTGAACTCCTGTCTCCATAGCGCTGTTTGTAAAATCTTGCTGATGGTCATACAGGGTCAAGAAATGTGAAGATGAAATAAGTTACAATGATGGCAATAAATATGCAGAAGGCATCTATGTTCCAGGAGTTGTTATGTGTATGACAAATCCATTCAGCATCAAAGGCCTGATTTTTGGATGCAACACACAGCCTCTCCTGGGGAATTCTTAGGAGTGCCAGGGAACTGGCTCTTTCATTGCACTGTCTACTCTTTGTTTCTCCCGAGAATACTCTGCTTCTCACTGTTATATTTCTTTAACTAACAAGAATCGATTCTAGAATAAATGGATCAAAACTTTGTTCTTTTGTATCATAATACATTCAGAGATCAGTTAGTGTAAGCAAAAAGACTGTTCTGTGTGATCGTCAAAAATGCGTGGTGCTGGAGAGAACTAAGGGAAGCTTCTCTGTTCCCCAGTGTGCAAGCGACATGTATAAAGCACACTCTAAGGCATCGGATAGTGTTTTCTGTACTATGGGCATCATCAATTACGTTTGTCTTTGACACTGTGCCTTAAACACAAAATGTAAACAAATCTGTATGATTTAGTTATTTGTTATTTGAGTATGCTGTTCCTGAGATCTGCTAGTGTCTTAGGAGTAACTGGATGACACTGATGGTTAAGTGCTTGACTACTAACTGAAAAGTTAGCTGTTTGGACTCACCTAGAAGTAGCTCAAAAGAAAGACCTGACAATCTGATTCCAAAAGACCACAGCCCTGAAACCCCTATGGAGGAGCTCTACTCAACACGCATGAAGTTGCCATGACTTGGAGTTGACTAAACAGCAACTAGTTTGGTGTTGTGGCTTTTGTTTGGTTTTGTTTTGTTGTCTTTGTCAGCAGTGTCTTAGATTGGGTTTCCCAGGAAACAAACTCTGACACAGAGATTGGTGTGCAGGCAGCCCTCTTTTGGAGGAACAGTATCTAAAGGGAATGAAGGATGCAGGACACAGGGAGAAGTTTGGTCTCAGCTGATGTAATGGAAAGCTAGGGAGGTGGGATAGGTTATCCAAGTTGTCTCAAGCTGAGGCAAGTGTCTAGGGTTTTGTACCAATCCCACTCCACCTCCTCCATTTACCACCTCCCCCTCTCCCTACCATCAATCTCCCTCACGGAGAGGGAACCTGACATTCATCAGCTCAAGCCAAGTGCCTGACTTTCATCAGCCCAAGCCAAGTGCCAAGGCTGCTTATTTCTTTGGGAGGATTTAGTTGTCAGCAGCCAGCATTCTGGCACATGGGGTTACATGAGCCTCCAGCTTGAGGAAGAATCTGGACTGGGAATGAATCACAGCAAACACTCCAGTAGTAACACCCTGGCTTCTGCTTGCATTATGATGTCTCCAAAGTCTCTCCTGCTCAGAATAAACACACAAGAGACAAATCAGTAGTTGGAGGTAGAACTCTTAAAAAGAGCAGTTTTGCATTTTTACCAACAAATATTTATTTAACTTAGTCACCTGGTACTGCTCTAACAGAAAATGCCACATGTGAAAGGCTTCATGAAAATATATATTTTTTTATTATGACTGAAGGAAAACGTACATTCCCATATAAATTTGCATGCTGACCTACATACAGCTTCTACTGTTCTCCCTGCACGGTGACAGCCCACTCTTCGTCATGAAGAGAAATTTTCATTGTCACAGTCTGGTAAGCCACAAATCTATTCATAAGTTACAAGTCCATTCAGTATCACAAATCATCACAGTCTAGTGAGCCAAGAGTCCAAATTCAAGGAGAGCATCTCAGCACAGGAACCTCAGGTCCAAAGGACATGCTCTGCTCTCGGTCATGCTTTCTTGGTAGCGTGAGGTTCCCAACTTCCTCTGCTCACTTTTCTCCTTATATCCCACAGACTTGTAGCTTGAATCCTGCCTCACTAACACAACTGCAGCCCATTCTCCATCATCAGTATCACAGAGGCAGGATTCACAACACATGGGAGGAATGGCACCATATTGGGACTCCTAGCCACATCAAATCAACACATGCATTTTGGGGTGGGGGACACGATTCCATCCATGACAAGAGGCAAAGTAGAAAAAAATCGTTACTTTCCACTTCTTGGTCCTTACCAATTCAGTATAGAAAGCCATTCTACTAATGGAGATCATGGGGGCACAGTGGTTAAGTGCAATGGCTATTAACCAAAAGGTCAGCAGTTCAAGTCCACCAGGTGCTCCTTGGAAAGATTATGAGGAAGTTCTACCCTGTCCTATAGGGTCGCTATGAGTCAGAATCAACTCAGCATCAATGAGTTTTCACTCTTATTCTGTTAACAAAGATGCAAAGCCTATGTCCAAGAGAAAAATGTTTAAATTATGCCTGTGTCTCTGTGCTTCTGCCACTACAGGTTTCTGTCCTTGTGCACTGTGTTCAGGATACTGAAAAGATCACTTGGAGCCAGCCAACAGTAAAAGGGCTTTGAGTAGAACTTATCCTGAAAATGAAATAAAAATTACGAGAATCTGTTTATTTCACTTTGTATTTAACAAAATGGAGGCTGTAATGATACCTATATGCTTATTCTTAAAAGAGTAAAGCAAGTGATTGACTTGAGTTTTTAGCACAGTTTTTACAACCAAATTTGTAATGGCACAGATGACATTCTTGACTTTACATTTTATTTGTGCAGCATGATGATGAAGACATTTTTACAGAAATGTTTCAGGATTTTATTAACTTTCCAAAAGTCTCTCAGTCCTTTAATCCTTGACTCATTTTCTTTGGACACATTTATTCTGTCATCATTCTTACCGATGGTTCTCTTTAGTGGTGGACATCTCCACTTAGATGTCTAAGGGACTTGTTAGTCTTAACCTGTTCAAAACTGAAACTGTTGATCCCCAACTTTCCCTGTTTGCCCTCTCCACTCTACTTTCTCCCCTTCTCCAGCAGCTCAAGACAAATAGATTGAAATCAGTCTTGATTTTTATTCTCATTAGCTACATCCATCCAATCCATTAGCAAGTCCAATTCTCTCTACCTCTGAAATACATTCCCAAACTGACTGCCTCTCACTACCTCCATTGCTGCCTCCCAGTGTGACTCACCATCATCACTTGGACTGAACTACCGTAGTGGTTCCCCAGATGGTCTTGCAGCCTCTGTCCTGATGCTCTCCCATTCCAGTCTCTCCGTGGCAGCCAGAGGGACTGTGAAATACAAGAGACCTGACAATTAAGTCTGCAAACTTAATTTTTCCAAGTGATTTTTATTGCTGGATATCACTAAGGTCACCTTCAAAGTACTCCCTTGGGGAAGCTATGCACCAACACCAGTGCCTAGTCCACCCTTCAGAGCAATTTTGGAACTCTTTCTCAAATGGCCATTGCATAGCTTGGCACGGTGGCAAGTTTGTGAACTTAATTGTCTAGTTGTCTGTGAGGGAGTTTTTAGCCAGTAAACAAAACTGTATTGGAACACCCTTCCTACTCACTTGATCTGGCCCCTAATGACTATTTTCTTTATCCAAAGTAAAGGAAAAATTGAAAGGAAGATATCTTGATCCCTTTCAGGATATCAAGAGTAATATGATGACAGCTCTGATGACCATTCCAGGAAAAAGAGTTCCAAAATTGCTTTGAACTCACTGGCATCCGTGCATAGCTTCCCAAAGGGAGTACTTCAAAGGTGAGTCTAGTGTTATTCAGCAATGAGGTATCTAGCACTTTTTCTAGGATGAGTTCGAGAAGTTCATCTTTTTACCTTTTATATACACATGTATGTGCAGGACGTCTTGCACTAATCCTTGCATCAAGTGTCTTACTTTGCTAGTGCTGCTGTAACAAATATTACAAGTGAATGACTTTAAAAGAACAGAAATTTATTTTTTTCAGAGTTTAGGCTGAAAAATCTAAATTCAGGACACCAGCTTTAGGAGAAAGTTTTCTCTCTAGCTCTAGGGGAAAATCCATGTCTCAGGTTTTACAAGCCCTCAGAGATCTTCTTGTAGCATCTATTCTTCCCTCTGTTTAGACTGTCTTGTCTCTGTGACTAATATGCTCTTTTTATATTTCAGAAGAAATTAGGTTTGAAACATAGTCTACACTGACAAGACCTCATCAAAGAAACGCTTATTCCAAAATGGGATTACAACCACAGGAATAAAGGTTAGAATTTCAATGCATGTTTTGGGGGTACACAATTCAATCCCTAACACGAACCTTCTTATTCTAACCACTTCATTGATACCTTTTTCTTTCTTATTCTTCTAGAGTTTTTAAGGCTATAGAAGCAAATGCAAATATATTTTCTCCCATCTTATTACACAAAATATATTTTCTCCCATCCTGCGACCATATACACTCTTCTATGTTTTATTCTGTTTTTTCATTTACTGACATATCTTAAAGTTTATTCTACATCCCTACGTAGTGAGGTTTCTGTTTTTTTGGAGAACTGGACAGCATGCCATTATTTATGTAGCCAGACCCCTTTTGCTGGACCTCATGATTTGGGCCAACGTTTTGCTCTTATAAGTAGTGAAACAATGAATAACCTTGTACACATGTCATTTCATACATGTGAGATGTGTCATAAGTTAGAGTCACAGATGTAAGACTGTGAGATGATAGGTTTCAGTGTGTTTGCCAGTTTCAAAATGAAAATTATTCAGATAAATTTGACTGTCATGTCCTCTTCTTAACGTCCTCCACAGACCTGCCATCACAATTAGAATGGAAACCACTAGTGAGAACTGCAAAGCCGTCCCTCCTCTGACCCTTGCCTACCCTCTCAGATATTACCTATATCTTCCCCTCACTCCCACTATAGTTTAATCACACTGGTCTTTCATTAATTCAGTAAAATCTTATACATTTGCAAAGTGTACAATTTCACTTTGAACTGCATTTGTACTTTATCATCATGTACATATAAAATCCAGTAACCAACCAGAGATCTGACAAAGATGTTGATCCTGGAAGGGGGGGAATAGTTGCTAATGTTCAATGCAGATGAGTGTTTGAATGGGTATTAATTTCATAAACAGTCATTTGATAAGCAAGCATTTCTAGGTTATGATGTCTTTTACGCTCCTAAACAACTTCAGTCTTCAGGGACTCAATGAATGCTGAGATAATGAGGATTTTTCATTATGCCATGCCAATGTGACTGTACCACAGACACATAAATGTAAAATTCTAACATTATAGAAATATAACATGGTCAGGAAAAGATCACTGGTTTGGAAATCATGAGTGCTGGGTTCTGCTGCAGACTCTGCTTCTACACTGCGAGGGCTTAATGTAAATTAGTTGTTCCATAGTCAGTGCCAACTCATGGTGACCCCATGTGTGTCAGAGTAGAAGTGTGCTCCATATAGTCCCCAGTGGCTGACTTCTGGAGGTTGATTACCAGGCCTGTCTTCTGAGGTGTCTCTGAGTGGGTTCAAACCACCTATCTTTTATTAAAAGAATATTTTATTGAGTTTTAAGTTAAAGTCTCCGTTTCAAGTCAATTGTCACACAAAACCCCCTCCCACACACAGCTATGCAACTTGAGCTGCTCTCCCTACTTTATGACAGCACCCATGCCTCCTTTCTACCCTGTACTTTCCGTTTTCATTCAACCAACTCCTGTCCCCCCATCTCTACTCTCTCATCTTGGCTCTGGACAGGAGCTGCTCCTACAGCTTCATACATATATTTCAGCCAAGATGCACACTCTTTGCCAGTGTCACTCTGTGTCTCATAGTCCAGTCTGGTCTTTGTCTGGAGAGTTGGCTTCCATACTTGTTTCAGCTCTGGGCTAACAGAGAGTCCAGGGGCCCGTGTCCTCAAGGAACCCTCCAGGATGTCAGACATCAAGTCTGGTCTTTGCAGTTCTAGACTCGCACATCCGTTTTTCTCTCACTGTGTCACGGACTCTATTTTGTGTTCTCTGTCAGAATAGTCATTGATGGTGGCCAGGTACCATCTAGTGCTTCTAGTTTCGTATAAATGTAGTTTCCAAATCATATGGCCCTCTCTGTCTTCTGGGATCACATTTTCCTCATGTCTTTGATGTCCTTGGTTCTCCTCTGCTGCAGGTGGATTGGGACCAATTGGTGCTACTTAGATGGCAGCTTGCTAACTTTTAAAACCCCAGATACCACTCGCAAAGATGGGATACAGAACATTTTCTTAAAAAAAAAATGCAATTACACCAACTGACCTAGATGTCCCCTGAAATCATGGGCCGCAGGCCCCTGCCTATGTTACTCTGTCCTTTGAAATGCTGGACGGTATCTAGGAAACCTCTTAGCTTTCAGTATAGTCCAGCAGTGTTCATCTCCCTCCTACTGCGTGCTGTCACTCCCTTCACCTAACTCAATTCCTGTCTACTATCTAATCTACAAATATTCTTGTCCCTCCTTCTTTTCCCTTGTACCCATCAGAGATTATTTTCTTTTGTGCTTAAACCTTTTCTTGTGTCCTTCTAATAGCTGTTTCATACATACAATATTTGTCCTTTTATGACTGGCTAATTTCACTCAGAATAATGTCTTCCAGATGATTCCATGTTATCAGATGTTTCTCAAGATCACTGTTGTTCTTTATAGCATTCGAGTTTGTGAATATACCATAGCTTATTTTTCCATTCGTCTCTTGATGAGCACCTAGGTTGATTCCATCTTTTACTACTGTGGATGCAATAAACATTGGTGTGCATGTATCTGTTCATGTAACAGTTCTAATTTCTCTAGGATGTATTCCAAAAAGTGGTATTGCTGGATAGAATAGTATTTCTATTTCTAGCTTGTTAAGAAAGTACCAAAATCAATTTCCAAAGTGGTTATACCACTTTACATTCTCACCAGCTATACAAAAGAGTTGCAGTCTCTCCACAACCTTTTCAAGAACTGTTGTTTTGTATTTTTTGGATTAGAGCCAACCTTGTTAGGGTGAAATGGTATCTCACTGTAGTTTTGATTTGGATTTCTCTGATGGCTAATAATCATAAACATTTCCTCATGTGTCTTTCAGCTGCCTGGATGTCTGCTTTGTGAAGTACTTGTGCCTATCCTTTGCCCATTTTTTAACTAGGGTATTTGTCTTTTTCTTGTTGAGGTTTTGCAGTACCTTGTAGATCACAGAGATTAGTTATCGATCAGATTCATGATTCCCACATTTTTCTCCCCAATCTGTAGGTAGTCTTTTTATTCTTTTGGTAAAGTCTTCAGATGACCATAAGTGTTTGATTTTCAGGGTTTCCTATTTATCTATTTCCTCTTCTGTGAACCACCTATCTTTTAACTAGTAGTCGAGGGCTTAACCATTTGTGCCATGCAGCCAGCCATGCAAGGACTCCTATTTTCCTCTGTAAATGGAACAAAATGTGTGCCCATGACATGCCAAATACTAGTTGCTGTCAAGCAGTTCCTACTCATGGAAACTCTGTGTGTGTCAGGATAAAACTGTGCTCCATAGGGTTTTCGATGGCTGATTTGTCAGAAGCAGACCACCAGGCCTTTCTTCCAAGGAAGTTCTGGGTGGACTTGAACCTCAGGTCTTTTAGGTTTAGCATGTTAACCATTTGAACCATGCAAGGAGTCCTGTGAGGGCTTAGGCAAGCCATTAAACCTTTCTCTGCCTCATTTTATTTTACAAAAAAGGAAGAAAGTGGAAGAAATAATGATTCTCAACTGTTCAGTCCTCAGAGATTCCTTTCATTATTCCCACTTTCACTCCCTTTTCAAAATGCTGAGAAATTTGCCTAACCAAAATTCATTAGCAACTTGTTCTGTTGTCATTTTTAATTAATCAAAGACATGTAGTTGCCAATTCTTCTTAGCATTAAATAATCTATTGACATTGGTTGAAGTGATATAATACTATCCCAAGCAGAGAACTTCATATTGAAATTTGCGAGGTCTCTGAGAATAAACACTACCATGGATTGACTTGTGTTCCCTAAAATATCTGTACTAATTTGGCTAGGCCATAATTCCTGGCTTTGTGTTGTGTTCCTCCGTGTTGGAATTCCTGCCTCTTTGATGGTAATAAAGGTAGATGAGTGCTATTGTGTTGGTAGGGTAGGGCTTAATGTGTGGAATTGTGTTGCACCTTCAGGCACTCTTTTGAGATAAAAATAAAAGAAGGCAAACTGAGATTTAGGGGACCTCATACTATCAAGAAAGAAAGAAGTGCCTGGAGCTGAGTGTGTCCTTTGGAGAGGACCAAGTCCCTTGTATCTCAGAAGCTTCCAGTCCAGGGGAAGATTGATGACAAGGACCTTCCTCCAGTGCCAGCAAAGAAAACATTGTCCTGGAGCTGACACCCTGAATTTGGATTTTTAGCTTACTAGATTGTGACAAACAAAATTTCTCCTTTTAAAGCCATCCACTTGTTGTACTTCTGTTAAAGCAGCACTAGGTAACTAAAACAAGGACACTGCAGGTTTGGAATCTCTAGATTACACTGACTATAAGTCATCTTACTCTTCTGGGAGTCTTTAATTTTGTTTTGTTTTTGTAACATATGATTAAGTGAAACTATAAAGTCCAAATCAGTTCCGCATACCTGCCTATCTGCAGTTCAATCTGCTCTTCTTACCCTATGGAAGCACATTCCTCCTTTTCACTCTACCCTTCTAGTATCCTCTTAATGAGCACCTGTCTCTCCCCTCCTCTCCACCCTCTTCTCTCTAATCTAGAAAGAGACCAGCAGGATAGCCTCCTGTAAACGTATAAAGCCATATGGTACACACACCATATGCTCACATTGTGTGCCTGAGTCCACTGCATTCTTTTCTGAAGAGTTAACATGAGTACTGGTTTCAGGTCAGGGCCAGCAGGAAGTCTAGTGGCCCTCCAGGCTATCAGAGCATCACTTCTAGTCTTTTAGAAAAGAGTTCTTGAACTGCACCCCTCTTTTGCTCATATTGCTTCAGGGACTCTACATTGTGTCCCCCATCACAGCTGCCTTTGGTGGTGGCTGCACACCATCTCATTCTTCTGGTCTCCTGCTGGTGCAGTCTCCCATCCACATGGGTCTTTCTGTCTGGGCTTATTTTCCCTTGTGTCTTCAATGTTTTCAATTGCCATCTGTGCCAGATGGGTTGAGACTATTTGCTGTACCTCAGATGGAAGCTTGCTAGCTTTTAAGACCCCAGGCACCACTCACCAACATAGGGTGCAGCTAGTTTTTCTTAGCTAAAGACTAACTATGCCAGTTGACCTCGATGTCCCTTGAAAGCATAGTCACTCCCAGACCTCTATCCCTGCTACTCTATCCTTTGAAATACTGTGTTGAGTTTAGAAAACCTTTCAGTTTATGGTGTAGTCCAGTTGTGCTGATCTGCTCTCTACTGTGTGATATCACTCCCTTCAGCTAACCAAATTATTATTGACTATCTAGTCTATTAACATCCCTCTCGCTCCCTCCCCACCCTTTTAGCCAATGATGAGTCTTCTGTACTTAGGTCCATTTTTAAGTCCTTGTAGCAGAGGTCTCGTACAATACTTGCCCTTTTGCAGCTGACTAATTTCACTCAGCATAATGTCTTCTAGTTGAAACACAGGTTATGAGATGCTTCCTAAAAACACCATTGCATGGTGTTCCACTGTGTATACGTACCATAGTTTGTTTATCTGTTCACCTGTTGATGGGCACCTGAGTTGATTCCAACTTTTTGTGGACAGTGTTGCAATAAACACTCGTGTACATGTGACTGCCTTTATTTCTGTAGAACATATTCCAAGAAGAGGCATTGCTGGATCATATGGTGTTTCTATTTCTAGCTTTTTAAGAAGGCGCCAAATTGCTTTCCAAACAGGTTGTATCATTTTGCATTCTCACCAGCAATGTAGGAGAGTTCCAATCTCTCCACCACCCCTCCAGAATTTGTTGTTTTGTGTTTTTTAGATGAATGCCAGCTTTGTCAGGGTGAAATGGTATCTCGTTGTAGTTTTGATTTGGATTTCTCTGATAGCTAATGATCATAAGCATTTCTTTATGTGTCTTTTGGCTGCCTGGATGTCTTCTTTGGTGAAGTGTTTGTCCATCTCCTTTGCCTATTGCTTAATAGGGCTATTTACCTTTTTCTTGTTGGTATTTCACAGTACATTGTAGATTATGGAAAGCAAACATCTATCCGATATGTAGTTGCCAAATATTTTTTTCCATTCTGTTGCTAGTCTTTAAACTCTCTTGATAAAGTCTTTGGATCAGCATAGGTGTTTGATTTTTAGTAGATCCCATTTATCTGTTTTCTTTTCTGTTGTTTGTGCATTGTTGGTCAGATTTTATAGTCTATCTAAGCCATGTGTTAGAACTTCCATTGAAGTTCATCAATTAGAACTTCCATTGTTATTTTTTCTTGCATGATCTTTATGATTTTAGGTTTGATATTTAGGTCTTTGATACATGTTGAGTTAGTTTTTGTGTAAAGTGTGAGCTGGGCATCTTGTTTCAGTTTTTTGCAGGTGGATGTCCAATTTTGCCAACACCATTGTTAAAGAGACTGTTTTTAGCCCAATTTACCACCTTTGGGCATTTGTTGAATATCAACTGTTCACAAGCAGATGATGTCATGGATTGAATTGTGTCCCCACAAAAATATGTGTAGCCATGTACTTGGGCCATGATTCCCAATATTTTATGATTGTCCTCCATTTTGTGATTTTCCTATGCTATATGTTAAAGGATTAGGGTGGTATTGTAAATCCTTTGTAAGATCACCTCCCTGCTCCACTGTAAAGGGAGTTCCCTGGAACATGCCTGCACCACCCTTAATTCTTTCATCTTACCAGAGATAAACAAAAGAAGAAGCAAGCGGAGAATTGGGAACTGACTCACACGACGAAGCAAGCAGCACCAGGAAAAGAGTGTGTCCTTCGGACCCGAGGTTCCTGCGCCAAGAGGCTCCCTGGACAAAGACTGATGCGATACAGGACTTTCTTCCAGAGCTGACAAAGTGAAAAGCCTTCCAGCGGAGTGGACATCCTGAATTGGGACTTGTAGCCTATTGGACTATGTAAGAATAAACTTTCCTTTGTTAAAGCCATCCACTCTGTGGTATTTCTGTTAGAGTGGCACTAGCTGACCGAAACAATGGTGATATTGCTGGGGTCTCTGTTCTGTTCCACTGGTCTATACATCTTTTTCTGTACCAGTACTAAGCTGTTTTGACTACTGTGACCGTGTAGTACGTTCTAGGGCTGGGTAGGGTGAGTCCTCCCACTGCATTCCTCCTCTTCAGTAGTGCTTATCCCTTTCCAAACAAGGTTGGTAGTTTGTTTCTCCATCTCATTAAAAAATGACACTGGAATTTGTATTGGGATTGCATTGCACATGTAGATTGCTTTGGATAAGATAAACATTTTCACAATGTTAAGTCTTCCTGTCCATGAGCAAGGTAGATTTCTCCACTTACATAAGTCTTTTTTAGTGTCTTGCAGCAGGTTCTTGGAATTTTCTCTGTATAGGTCTCTTACTTCTCTGGTTAGATTCATTCTTAGGTGCTTTATCTTTTGGGGGACTATTGTAAAATCACATTGATTTGGTTATTTTTTCTTTGATGATCTGTTTGTTGGTGTAAAGGAATCCTACTGGTTTACTTACATTTATCTTATATCCTGATACTTTGCTGAACTCCTTGATTAGTTCCAGTAGTTTATTTATGGATTCTTTAGGGTTCTCTGAATATATGATCATTTCATCTGCAAATAGGGAGATTTTTACTTCTTCTTGGCTAATGCAGATGCCTTTTATTTCTTTATCTCATCTGATTGGTCTGGCTAGAATCTCTACTACACTGTTGAATAGAAATGGTGATGGTGGGCATCCTTGTCTAGTTCTCGTTCTGAGGGACAATTATTTCAGTCTCTCTCCACTCAGAATGATGTAGGCGGCCGGCTTCGTGTAGATGCCCTTCACTGCAGTGAGGAATTTGGGAATTTTTGGTCTTTACATGACCATCTAGCTGACTTGACAGTGCTAGGTTTGGGTTTGGCAGTCCATTGGTTTTTCTGATGGTGCCCTAGGCCTCAGCTGAATGTGCAAGGAGGAATGTGCAAGCAAGAGATTGTAAGACCCCAATCCTAATTCACTCAGAGTAGCTCCATTTTATCAGTTCCGTGTATTGGGTTCAGCTTTAGATTTTTTTTTAAAAAAAAGGTTTAATCTATTCAAAAATAATTTGGAAGACATATGACTTGATTAAACTTAATTATATACATGAAGACAAAGAGGTCTAGAAAAGTTATATGAAATCTGCCCACAGCTGCAGAGCTGATGGCAAAATATTCTTTTAGTCAGTCAACAAATATTTACTGACTACTGTGAAAATAAAAATTATAAAAGTAAAACCTTGAGTCCATCTTGGTTTAGAAACAAACTGTAGGTCACCAAGGTATTTGATGAGAAGCATTGGGATGGAAGAATTTTGCTTTCATTAATAGATGGAGAATTGAAATTACTGTGGATGTTATGATTATTTAGCAAGACAAGGAAGAGAGGGCAGGAGAATATTTTCATTCTGGTGCCCACAGTGGAGTGATGAACAAAGGGCCCTGTCAGGAGGCCACAAGGTAGAGTAAAGCTCTTATTTCAGCTTTAATCTATAGAGGCTTGGTCACACTATTGCTCACTTCAGTGTTTATAAAAGAGGGGCCAAGAGACCTCCCACCTCCAAAATTAACTGCAAAGATTTTATTTCATCGCCAAGAATGAGAGGACCACTTAGTTTAGAAAACATGTGGCTATGGGAAACATGTTACTTTAATCTATAATACATTTTCATAAAGCAAGTTGGTTGTATTTGTTCAGCTTATCCTGTTAATAAATTCACCAGCCTTATGGTAACTTCCAGGCTTGGTGGCATAGTGATTAAGAACTCAGATGCTAATGAAAACATTGCTAGTTTGAATCCACCAGCCTCTCCTTGGAAACCCTATGGGCAGCTCTAGTCTGCCCTACAGAGCCACTATGAGTTAGAATTGACTTGACAGCAGCAGATTTATTTGTTGTATGATAACTTACTCATGGCTGTATTAGAAAGCTATATACCATCTGGTTCTGAATTTCTCCTTGCAAAACTATTTGAAATAAAGTGTGTCATTTGCAGGTTTGGGAGTCTCTGTATAGTGCAAAGAGTTAACACACTCAGCTGCTAAGTGAAAGATTCAAAGTTCAAGTTCACGAAGAGACACTTTGAAAGAAAGGCCTAGTGATGTATTTAAAATAATTAACCATCAAAAACATTTCTACCTTGAGTACCTCCCTACCCTGATATACACTGGTTGCCATGAGTTGGAGTTGACTCAATGGCAACTTGTTGGTAAACAGATTCAAATCCAAATATTATAAGAAGCCTCACTCTTCCTCAGCTGCAGTGAAGAGTCAGACCTTCTTAAAGGCATGAATTTGCAACAGTGAACATTTGGAAAATTACCCAGCATCTGTAGACTAAAATCTCATCTCTTGATTTCTGGTCCAACACTGTTTCTATTACATTGTGCTAAGCTGAAGTCCCGGTCTACTCTTTTGAGAATACCTATCATTGCAGCATATTTTTCTATATCTTCCTTATTATTTATTCATTTATTCTACAAATATTTATTGAGTAGCTTCTATTGCCAGATTTTACAATGAGTGCTGGATGTAATGATATGAATTAGCTCTCAAGGCGCTTGCAGACATATAGGGACATAGACTCGCAAACAAATTTCAAACCAGCATAGTAAGTGCAACAAGGAAGAAGAAACTTCTAGAGTAATATCAAAAAGATAACAGAAGTTTCCCAGGAAAACAAGGATGATAGGAGTAGGATCAGAATACAGAAAGGTACAGAAGCAAGAAAGGACATGGTACTTTCTCAGAACCATGAGCTGTTTGGTACTGAAGGAGTATAAAGTACAGGTAGATGGGAGGCAGGAAATTGGTGGAATTTCTATCTAACAGCTTCTGTTTTCACAATAACAGAGACAACATTTGTATTCCTTTTTAAGTTTTTATTTGATGCATAAACACTTTATTAGTAACCAAATAACTATCTTCCAGGGCTCTGAGCACTCCACTAAATTAAGCATTTCTAATTGTCAGCCAAGCCAAGTGCCATCGGTTGCCATGAATTTCTAATTGAGGAATTAGAAATGAATATGGCACAAATGCTGATATTCTCATGGAAGCCTCATTGCATCCTTAGAGGCAGAAGATCCTTTTGCACAACAATTGCAGTACTGGGGACTGGGACTGGAAGAGTGTGAGACCCCCAGGCCCAGGAGGGGTAACAGGAGGGCAACAATTTAGTACAGCGGGGTAGCTTTTCAGGCTCCCAAGGCAGGAAGCAGGAAATGTGAAAGAGGCAAAATCAGTGGCTTGAAGAACTGGTTTCATTGGTTGAAAGAACTGTTCACTGTTGTTGTAAAGTACTGCTAATATAAAACATGCATGTAGTGTGTGTGTGTGTGCGCGCGCGCACACATGTACATGCACGTGCACATATGTAGCTGGCTTTAGGTGCTGTCAAGTTTTTTCTGACTCATAGTGACTACACATGACAAAGTAGAACTGCCTCATAGGTTTTCTAGATTGTAATCTTTATTGGAGTAGATTACCGGTTCTTCCTCTTATTCTTTTGTGGAGCCCCTGGGTGGGTACCAACAAGCGTCCTTTTGGTTAGCAGTAGAACTCTTAACCAATGTGAAACCAGGGCTTCAGAAGTTTAAGCTATGTTATATATGGTTTATGTTATAAAATATAAAAAGCAAAACAGATACAGAGACACACACACACTGGGAAAGGTAGGTATCAATGAATGCTAAGGAACCCTCTGGGCTATCTGTAAGGAAGGAGCCTCCCGTACAGCCAATGTCCTGATTTGGATTTCTAGCCTCAAAAACTACAAGACCCTAAGTCTAGTTCTTTAGAGACACTCATTTATGATATTTGTGCCAAGACAGCAACTGGCTTTTGGCATCTTAGACAGAAATAAGTGCTAAAAAGATAAAGAAAGCAGGGGACAGGAATGAGATTTGGAGGCTGCAATTTTGGCTAGAGGCCAGGTAAGTTCTTACTCATACCTGGTGGAGGAAGATTCCAGACAAGGAAAGGTAAATGCCTAATGTATTTCTGGAATGAGGAGGAGGCCAGTGTAGTCACAGCAGTGTGAATCCCTGGTAGAGCTATGAGGTCAGGAAAGTTGGGTGAGGAGGCCAGATTTAACAAATGAAAATGGAGAAAACTCAGTCAAACCTCAAACCCCAAACAAATGACAGATTTTTTTTTTAATATAAGTATACCCACCCCAAAAAGCCCTGGTGGTACAGTGGTTAAGAGTTTAGCTGCTAACCAAATGTTGATAGTTAGAATCTACCAACTACTCCTTGGAAATACTATGGGTCAGTTCTACTCTCTCCTATAGGGTCACTATGAGTTGGAATCAGCTTGACAGCAATGGGTGTATCCCAACTACTGCATGGATATATTCGTACTAACCAGTTATGTGCTGTTTATTTGAAGTTCAAATCTAACTGGGTGCCCTGCATTTTACCTGGTAGCTCTGAGGAGGGAGAGTTTCACAGCATGGCTTTCTAGGTCAGTGTGAGGCTTTGACTTTCACTCCAGGTCTGATAAAAGTTGTCTTAGCAACCCAGAGCCCCTGTAACCACAAACTGGTTGCCTTCAAAAAGCAGAAACTTACTCTCTCAAAGTTCTGAAAGCCAGCAGTCCAAACTCAGGGTGTTGGCAAGGCCATGCTCTCTCCAAGGCCTCTAGGAAAAGATCCTCTCTTGTTTCTGGTAAACCCAGATGTTTTCTACCTCTGTCTTCACATAACCATTTCGCTCTGAGTCTCTATGTCTCTGTATTTCTTCTAATAAGGACTCAGTCCTGTTGCATTAAGGCCACACTACTCCAGAAATTTTTGCATTTCCTCTAGTTTTTATGATTTGTTGGAGTAGCATGTTTCATGGTAGTCTTTTATGAAATCAAAACAAAACAATGAAGCAGGAAGGAAAAGAAGAACATACAATCAATAAAGAAAGAAAGAAAGAAAATGAAACTTTAATGTCTTGAAGACAGCAGAGAAAATCAAAACATATGGCTCTAGCAAGTTGTCACAATAAAGAATTAGATGACTTTCCAGTAAAAGAAAAAGCAGTGGAACCACCTGATATGGAATTGAAAAGACTAATATTCAGGCTTCTCCAAAGATTAGGAAAGAGATCAGGAAAAACACAAGAAAAAATAGACAAAGTCATGGAAAACATAGACCAAACCAATGAAAATCAAAGAAAAGATTTACTGATAGAAAAATTCCTAACTACCATGAAAGATGAAAAGCTAACCATCCAAAAAGCTCTACAAACTGCATGTAGGATAAAGCTCCCCAAAAAGTCACCAATGTGTATCATAACCGTATTTGCTAAAAACAAAGACAAAGACAGTATCCTAAGAGCAACCTAAGCAACATGAAAAGTCACTTACAAAGGGAAAACAATAAGATTGAGACTCAGTTACATAGCAGAAATGAAGCCTAAAAGAAGGCAATGAGATGACATATATAAAACTTTTTTTAATTGTGATTAAGAGAAAGTATACAATCCACGTTAGTTTTGTATGCCTGCTTGTCTGCAGCTCCCTCTGCTCTCCTTGCCTGGTGACAGCACACTCCTCCTTTTCATTCTATACTGGTAGTATCCTCTCCACAATCTCCTGTACCCTCCTCTCCGCCCTCTTCTCTCTCATCTAGAAAAAGACCAGTAGGACAGCATCTTATAAATGCACAGAACCATAAAGTACACACAGCATATGATCATAATGTGTCCCCAAGTCCAGTCCATTTTTATCTGAAGAGTTGACCTCAGTAGTGTTTTCTGGTCAGGGGCAGAAGCAGGCCTGGGGCCATGCTCCCAGGGGGTGCTCCAGGCCATCAGACAATCAGCTGTGGTCTTTTAGTAGAGTTCTTGAGCTGTGACCCTCTTTTCCTCATGTTTCCACTGGGACTCAACATTGTGAGCTCCATCATGGCTGTCTTTGGTGGTGGCCAGACACCATCTGTTTCTTCTGGTCACATGTTGATGCAGTCTTCCATTCACATGGGCCCTTCTGTCTCCTGAGCTCTTTTTTACTCATGTCTTTGTTGTTATCGACCACTATCTATTCCAAATGAGTTGGAACAGCTTGGTGTACTGCAGATGGCAGCTTGCTAGCTTTTAAGACCCAAAAATCACCAATATAGGGTGCAGAAGATTCTCTTAGCAATATGCTAGTTATGCCAATTGGCCTTGATGTCCCCTGAAAACATGGTCCCCAGACCCTTCTCCTGCTACTCTATCCTTGCAATATTGGGTTGAGATTAGAAGAGCTTTCAGTTTATGGTGAAGTCTAATGAAGTTGATCTATTTTCTACTGTGTGCTGTCACTGCTTTCACCCAATCAAATCTCTACCAACTATCTAATCTATGACCAGCCTTCTCCCTCCCTCCCTATCCAGCCAACCAAAAGTAGTATATCCTGCAAAATATTCTACCAATATGAAGGTGCAATTAGGATATTTCCATATAAACAGAAATTAAAGTAATTCATTAAAAACAAAACAAAATTATAAGAAATGTTAAAGGGAATGATTTAGTTAGAGAAACAACAATGTCAGACAATTCCTGGACTGCAATCCAGGAGAACACCAGCCAAATAATAACCAAGATAAAACTAAATCCCAGTGCCGTCGAGTGATTCCAACTCATAGTGACCCTGTAGGTCAGAGTAGAAATGCCCCATAGAGTTTCCAAAGAGCACTTAGCAGATTAGAACTGCTGACCTTTTGGTGAGCAGACAGCACTTAACTACAACACCACCAATGTTTACACCAAAATAAAGAACTCTTAATAATAAAACAAGGTTAAAAGATTTAAACAAGGACACAGTGGCATCAATCTTTAAATGATGACAAAGTCAGAAGACTTAAAACATAAATGTCAATCTTTAAATGACAATGTCAAAACAGTAGAATGGAGCATAAATGGCATAGACAGGAAACTTTCAAATGGACAGGAAAACAAGTGGTTCAAATTTAGGAAGATAAGAGTAAATTTCAAGGTAACCGCAAAGACAGCTGACAAATCTACTCATCAGAATAGAAAAGAAGAAAAACAAAGTCTCAGTAAACACAAAGTCTACAATAACAGAAGAAAAGAAAAGAACATCCACAAACAAAGGGAAATCACACAGGAAAGTAAGGAACAAAGAAAATGTCAGCACCACATAAAAAAGCACAGTGATATGAAAGTAAAAAACTCACAGCTGTTGATGACCACACTAACTATAAATACCTCAAATGCACTTTTAAAGAGACACAGAGTGCTAGATTGAATGAAAAAAAAAAACAAAAAACCACCTGATCATTAAGTGCACTGTTAACAAGAGGCACACCTTACACACAAAGACATAAATATATTAAAAATTAAATGTTGGAAAAATATACCAAGTAACAGTAACAAAAAGAGAATGGAAATGACAATGCTAACCTCAGATAAAATAGACTTCAAAACAAAATGAACCATGAAGTCAAGGAAGGACATTATATAATGGTTAAAGGGAGAATCCACCGTGAAGACATAACCTTCATAAATATCTATGAATCCAACATCAGGGCTCCAAAATACATTAAAAAAAAAGAATTAAGAAAAACTCTAACAGAACTGAAAGAGAAATAGACAGTTCCATAATAATAGCAGGAGACTTCAATATACAACTCTTGGTAAAGCACAGAACGTCTAGACGGAAACTCAAAAAAGATAGATGTAATCTAAAGGCCCAAATCAACCAATTTGACTTCATAGATATATACACAGAACACCCCACCAACAAAACCCCCAGCAACAAAGTATACATTCTTCTGTAATGCACCTAGAACATTCTCCAAAACAGACAATGTTGAGCACACAAAGCAATCCTCCATAAAATCTGAAACATCAAAATAATACAAAGCATTGTCTCTGATCACAATGTTATAAAAGTAGAAATCAGTAATGGGAACTTCAAGAGAAAAAAATCAAATACAAGGAAACTGCATAACATTGTTTAAAAACAACTGCATGATAGAAGAAATCAGAGGGAATATTTTTTAAAAATTCCTAAAATCAAATAGTAGTGAAAACACTTCATGCCAAAACCTTTGGGAAAAACAAAGGTAGTGCTCAGAGGTCAATTAACAGCAATAAGCATTGTCATGGATTGCATTGTGCCCCCCCCAAATGTACATATTGATTTGACTCAGCTATGAGTCCAGTATGGTACATTTCCTCCTATGTGTTGTCAATCTCTGTGATAAGAGAGAATGGGCAGTAGCTGTGTTGGTAAAGCAGGACTCAAGCTACCAGCTTGTGGGATATAAAGGAGAGAACTGAGCAGGATAAGTTGGAAACTTCACACCATCCAGAAAGCAGCACCAGGAGTAGAGTGCATCCTTCAGACCTGAGGTTTCTGTGCCAAGATGCTCCCTGACCAGAGACTGATGCAACACAAGGACTTTCCTTCAGAGCTGACAGAGGGAAAGCCCTTGCCCTGGAGCAGGCACCCTGATTGTGGACTTGTAACCTACTGGACTGTGTAAGAATAAAGTTATCTTTGCTAAAGCCATCCACTTTGTGATATTTCTGTTAGAGCAGCACTAGATAACTAAGACACACGCATATATCAAAAAAGAAGAACAGGCCAAAATCAAAACATTACCCCCATGACTTGAACAAATAGAACGAAAATGCAAAAGAAGCCCCACAGCCACCAGAAGAAAGGAATAAAGATTAAAGAAGTAGAGAACACAAAAACAACAGAAGGCATCAATAAGATCAAAAGTTGGTTCTTTGAAAAGATCAACAAAATGGCTAAATTGACAAAAGGAAAACAAGAGAGAAAGCAAATATCTCAGATCAAAAATGAGATGGGGCATACTAGTACAGACCCAGCTGAAATAAGCAGGATCGTGGCAAAGTACTATGAAAAATTGTACTCCAACAAATTTGAGACTTAGAGGAAATGGAACCGTTTCTAGAAACACACTACATACCTCAGCTAATGCAAGCTGAGCCTGAAAAATCTAAAAACGAGATAAAAGACTGAAGAGGCGATTTAAAAACAAAACTCCCAATAGAAAAAAGCCCTGGCCTGGATGGCCTCACTGGAGAATTCTACCAAATATTCAGAGAAAAGTTCACACCAGTACTACTCAAATTATATCAGAACACAGAAAAGGAAGTAGTACTCCTAAGTTCATTCTAGAAAGCCAACGTAACTCTGACATGAAAGCCAGGCAAAAACACCACAAAAAAATTACAGACCAATATCTCCCATGAATTTAAATGCAAGAATTCTCAACAAAATTCTAATCAATGGAATTTAACATCATATTAAAAAAAGTAATACACCACAATCAAGTGGGATTCACATGAGGTATGCAAGGATATTTCAATATTAAAAAAAAATCAATCTACCACATAAATAGAACAAAAGAAGCAAATCTCATAATCATCTCAATGGACACAGAGAAGATGTTTAACAAAGTCCAATTTTCATTTTGATAAAAACTGTCAATAAAATAGGAACAGAAGGGAAATTCCTCAACACAAGAAGGTACATCTATATAAAAACAACAGCCAAGGTTATTCACAATGGACAATGAAAGCATTTCCTCCAAGAATCAGGACAAGGATTCCCTTTATCACCACTCCTATTTAATATTGTGTTTGAAGACCTAGCTACAGCAAGAAAGCAAGAAAAGAGGCGGGGAGGCTACCAAATTGGAAACAAAAACGTAAAACTATCCCTTTTCACGGATGATATGATGCCACACATAAAGAACTCCAATGATTCAGCAAGAAAACTGTTGGCACTCATAGAAAGATTCAGCAGAATAGCAGGATACAAGGTCAACATACAAAAAATCAGTTGGATTCCTATATACCAATTAACAGAACTTTGAAAAGAAAATAAGGAAAATGATATCATTTATAATAGTCCCTAAAAAAATAATAAAATAGTTAGACATAAATGTCACTAGGGACATAAAAGACCTATACAGAGGAAGCTATGAAACACTACTGCAAGAAACCAAAAAACCCTAAGTAAGCAGGAAAATATATCATACTCACAGATGGAAGACTTAAGATGGTGGAAATGTCAGTCCTTCCCAAAGCAGTCTACAGGTGTATTGCAATACCAACAGCATTCTTTAACGAGATAAAAAAAAACTAATCACCAGCTTTAGGAAAGGAAAGAATCCATGGAGAAGCAAAGCATTACTGAAGAAAAAGAACAAAGTATGAGGCCTCACACAATATGATTTCATAACCTACTATACAGCCATAGTAGTCAAAACAGTCTGGGATTGGTACAATGTTAGACACATAGACCAATGGAAGTGAATTGAGAACCCAGATGTAAATCCATCCACCTATGGTGTTTTAGTGAGCTAGGGCTGCTCTAACAGAAATACCACAGAGTGAATGGCTTTAACAAAGGAAGGTTTATTCTTACACAGTCGGGTAGGCTGCAAGTCCCCAGGATGTCTGCTCCAGTGGAAGTCTTTCTCCCTTGTTGGCTCTGGAGGAAAGTCCTGTATTGCATCAGTCTTTGTCCAGGGAGCCTCGGCGCAGGAACCTCAGATTTGAAGGACATGCTCTTCTCCTAGTTCTGCTTTCTTGATGGTGTGAGGTTTCCAATTCTCTGCTTGCTTCCCCTTCCTTTTATCTCTTGCAGGATGAAAGGATTAAGAGTGGTACAAGCCATGCTCCAGGGACACTCCATTTACAGTGGAGCAGGGAGGTGATCCTATGAAGGGATTGACAGTCCCACCTTAATCATTTAACATGCAGCATAGGAAAATCACAAAATGGAGGACAACCATAGAATACAGGAAATTACGGCCCAGCCACACAGCTACACGTATTTTGGGAGGGATACAATTCAGTTCACGACATATGGTCAGTGGATCTTTAACAAAGTACCAAAGTTCAATAGATGGGGAAAAGATAGTCTTTTAACAAATGTTACTACAAAATGGAATGGAATCTGTGAAAAATTCAAACAAGATCCATATACCATACACAAAAATTAACTCAAAATGGATCAAAAATCTAAATTAAAAAATCGAATGACAGAGATTATGGAAGAAAAAAATAGGCACAACACTAGTGGCCCTAATACATGGTGTAAATACAATATGAAACATAACCAACCATGCACAAACACCAGGAGATAAACTAGATAGCTGTGAACTCCTAAAGACTGAACACTTAAGCTCACTGAAGGAGAAAAATGAGAACCTACAGACTAGGAAAATTTTAAACTGTGAGACATCTGACCAGGGTATGATCTCTAAAATCTCTAAAAACCAGAAAACAACAAATGTTGGAGAGATTATGGAGAGACTGGAACACTTATGCATTGCTGGCGGGAATGTAAAATGGTACAGCCACTGCCGAAAATGATATGGCGCCTCCTTAAAAAGCTAGAATAGACACACCATGTGATCCAAGCAATCCCACTCCAGGAGCCTGTCCTAGAGAACTAAGAGCCATCACAGGAACAAAGCATTCACAGTAGTGAAAAGATGGAAACAACCTAAATACCCACCAACAGATGACTGGATAAACAAAATATGGCACATACGTACAATGGAACACTACATAATAATAACGAGTCGTGATGAATCTGGGAAACATCTCACAACGTATGGGAACCTGGAGGGCATCATGCTGAGTGAAATAAGTCAGTCACAAAACTACAAATACTGTATGAGACCACTATTATCAAAACCCAAGAAAAGGTTTACACACAGGCAAAAAGGAGCATTATGGAGGGAAAATCACTAACGAGGTAACAGAGAACTGTTAACTTTGGTGGTGGAAAGGACAATATACAATACTGAGGAAGTCACTGCAACTTACACAAGTCAAGTCATAGATGCTTCCTAGACACATCCAGGCACACTGAGGGACCGAGTTAGAGCTGAGGCGTGGGGACAGTGGTCTTAGAGGACAGCTAGGTCACTTGGAATAACATAGTTCACGAGGAAAATGCTCTAGATTCTACTTCAGTGAGTAGCATCTGGGGTTTTAAAAGTGCGTGAGTTGCCACCTAACATACATCTGTTGGTCCTTTCCAGTCCCAACAAAGACACAAAGAAAACAAGTTCAAAGGACTAATGGACCACAGGACACACAACCTTCACCAGCATGAGCCCAGAAGAACTGGGTGGCAACTGGCTACCACCACTGACTGCTCTGACAGCAATCACCATAGAGGGTTCTGGACAGAGCGGGAGAAAAATGTAGAACAAAATTCAAAATCTCAAAAACAAAAAGACCAGACTTACTGATATGACAGAGACTGGAGGAGTCCTCTAGATTGTGACCCTCAGACACCCTATTAGGTCAGAAATAAAGCCATCCAGGAGTTTATGTTTCAGTCAAAGATTAGACAGGTCCATAAAACAAAAAAGAATACACATGAGGGATGTGCATCTTGAGTCTCTCAAGTACATGAGACCTAATAGGTAACGCCTGCCCCAAAGCAAAGATAGGAAAGCAGGAAAGGACAGTAAAACTGGATGAATCAACACTGTGAACCCAGGGTGGCAAAGGAAAAGGGAGAGGGCTGACACATTGCAGGGACTGAACTAGGGTCATAAAAGATTTACATATGATTTTTTTTTTTAATGGAAAACTAATTTGCACCTAAGCTTTCACCTAAAACATAATAAAATTAAAAACAAAAAAAGAAGCAAAAGACAATATTTTTTTTGGAATGAAGAAGCAGAAGCTCGGTAGGAAATTTGAAGGAAGTGTTACGATTGAGAAAAACTTAAAGGTCCATCAGTGGGAATTGGCTTAATGGATTACAGTCCACCATGCAATGGAATATTATTCAGCCAGAAAAAAAGATATATAGTGATAGATATTAATAGGAAAATATCAAAAAGATGCATTGTTTAATGAAAAAAGTAAGATGTAAACTGTGCATACTATGCTATCTTTTATGTAAAAACAGGAGGAAAAATATGTAATTCTTTATATGCAAAAAGTCTCTGGACGAATACACAAGAAAGCAACAGTAATGTACAAATGGCCAACAAGGACATGAAAAGATGCTCAATGTCATTCCTTATCAGGGAAACGTAGACAAAACCACAGTGAAAATCAACTTCTACCATCTTCAGAGATTGCCTTACTCAAGAGAACACTTACTGTTTCTCCTGCATGAGTGTTCAAATCTTTTACATTTACTGGTACCCCACCCCTCCAAAAAGGAGGAATAAAGCGAGTAGTGGGCTCATTTTACTGAGTACTAAGTTGTATTTCATGGGCTCTCCACAATAGCTGAGAATTAACTGTCCTTAGATTTAACACTTGAAAAGTACTTAGGGAAGGGGGAAAGAAGCTGATTTAGCTTTAAAAGACACTTCTGCTGTCTGCTCTAGCATTTCCGGTGAACAGCTCAGGAAATTCATACTTTCAAAAGACTTGAATGTTTAGTAACAGCGAGCGTTAGGCAGAAGATTGTGACCATTTCTGTTTGTTCTGATACAATCTTTCCATGGAATAGAATTATAGATTTAGGAATAAAATATACAGGGAAAATAGCCATACTTTGGATCAAACAGAGAGAGATCAAACAAGCAGAGTCAAATTGCTTTTAAATACGGTGCTGTTAAATAACCAACTTCTTACTAACATCTAGTTGGAAGGTTAATAATTGAAACAAACTAATTTTTCTTTTATATAATTCTGTAATAATTGTATTTAAATAAATACTTATAAATTTTACAAAAAATGCAATGTGATACCACATCATATCCACTAGGATGCCTATTATCAAGAAAAAGAAAATAGCCAGTGTTGGTGAGGATGTGGAGAAGTTGGAACCCTCATGCATTTCTGCTGGGATTGGAAAGTGGTGCACTCACTGTGGAAAACAGTTTGGCAGTTACTAAAAAATTTAAACATAAAAATAACATATGGCCCAGCAATTTCACTCCTAGGAGAACTGAAAGTAGCAAATCATTGCAGCATTATTCACACTAGCCAAAAGTGAAAACCATCCAAGTGAATATCAACAGATGAATGGATAAACAAAATGTAGTGTATACCTGCAATAGAGTATTATTCAGCTATGAAGAGAAATGAAGTTCTGATAAATACGACTGAACCTTGAAAACATTGTGCTGAGTGAAATAAGTCAAATACAAAAGGGCAAATACTATACCACCCCATTTATATGAAATATCTAGACTAGGCAGTCCCATTCAGACAAAAGATTGCGGTTACCAGAAAATTGGGGAAGAGGACGATGGAGAGTAATAAATAAATAAGAAAATTATTTTAAATGTGTCATATTTACATCCAAACCACCCACTAGCAATAGAGAAAGTGGCTTTACTCTTTGGCTAATAAAAAAAGAAAAACAAAGTAACCACTTGGTTGTACCTGGGGGGGAAGCAAAATGGTGCGGATAGAATGAAGGTGGAAGACTCTTCACTACATACTGTGAGTTTTGAGTCACATGAATGTATTATTTATTATGAAATGAACTCAAAATAAAATCTCTAAGACCTTAATAAAATAAAAAGAACACTTTCTGAGGACAATAGGAAGTAAAGCGAAGTGATTTTGGCCTCTGGAGCCTTGTGCTTAAGTTCAATTTGGGGAACTACAAAGGAAGGTATTTCTTCTCATTATTTTGGTTAGTTGCTATTGAGTCAGCTGGGACTCATGGTGACTTTGTGAATACAGCAGGAAACGTGGCCTGGTCCTGAGCCATCCTGATTCTGGGTCTGTCTGAGTCCATTGTTGTGACTGCAGCGTCAATACATTTCATTAAGAATTTTCCTCATTTTTGCTGACCCTCCACTTTGCCAGTCATGATGTCATTTTTCAGTGATTGGTTTTTCCTAAGGACACATCCAAAATAAGCAAACCAGCGTCTCCATTTTTTAGAGGAGCATTCTGGTTCTGTTTCTTCTAACACTGGTTTGTTCATTCTCCTGGCAGTCCACAGCATATTCAATATTTTTTGCCTACACGACATTCCATTAAAACAAAACCAAACCCAGTGTCATCGAGTCAATGCTGATTCATGGAGATCCTCCAGGAATTGATGCCATACCAACTGAGATGTTTCAACAAACTGATACAGTATTGGAAATGCTCATTCATCTGTGCCAAAAAATTTAGAAGACAGCTACTTGCCAGCTGACAGGAACACAGCAATATTTGTACCCATTCCAAAGAAAGGTGATCTATCTGAATGTGGAAATTATAGAGCAGTATCAGTATCACACACAAGTAAATAATCCAGAAGCTAGTCTATATAAAGAGCAACATGCCATTAGGATTGAAGGAAGATTCACTAACAACCTGCAATGTACAGATGACACACTATTGCTTACTTCAAGTGAAAAAGAATTGTAATACCTGTAGACAAAGATCAAAAACCAAAATTCAATCTTAAGGATTATACCTTAAGATCAAGAAAATAAAAATCATTTCCAAGGAAGGCCTGGTGAATATGAACTGCCAACCTTTTGGTTAGCAGCCATAGCACTTAATGACTATATCACCAGAGTTTCCTTGCTTTCCATGAGGAGATCCTATTGGAGAAAGTAGATGAAACAAGCCAATGGAAGCCGGAAAGTCTCCACAGAAATCAAACCAAGCTCCCTGGCTTGGCCTTTTGTAACCAGGGACTCCAACTGTAGCCTCTTCTACATACTAAACATTGCTTTAGTTATATTAACACAACACAGAAGTGTTAAAAGGTTCCCAATTACCTTTCTAGAAAAACTTGTTGGTATAGAGTTGGTAGAAAACCCTATTGGTACAAAGGGAATTACAATAGACCTCTGCCCTCAGAAGCCAGTGAATCAGGATGACACTAATTCTTAATTCCATGTTTGGCATTTCTCAAGCTGAAAGAACTGAAGAAAATAATTGAAGCTTCAAGTTGCAGTACTGAAGGATTCTACAGGAAATAATAAGTGATGTGGGAAGCATCAAAAGCCATAAAAGGGATAATACAGAGTCACTGTACCAAAAAGAACTGGTCAGCATTTAACCACTTAAGGAGGAACCATGGGATCAAGAACCAATGGAACTAAAGGAAGAAGTCTAAACTGCACTGAAAGTATCAGTGGAAAAACAAGGCTCCAGGAATTGATGGAATACCAATTGAAATGTTCCAACAATATTCAGAAGTGCTCATTCATCTATGCCAAGAAATTTGGAAGACAGCTACTTGCCAGCTGACAGTGACAGGAACACAGTAATATTTGTACCCATTCCAAAGAAAGGTGATCTAACTGAATGTAGAAATTATAGAGCAGTATCATTAATATCACACACAAGTAAAATTTTGCTGAAGATAATTCAAAAGCAGGTTGCAGCAGTACATTGACAGGGAGTGGCCAGAAATTTAAGCTGGACTCAAAAGAGAGTGTGGAACAAGGGTTGCCATTGCTGACGTGGGATGGATGTTGGTTGAAAGCAGACAATACCAGAAAGTGTTTACTTGTGTTTTGTCGACTATGCAGGGGCATTCAGCTGTGTAGATCATAACATTATGGATAACACTGTGAAGGATGGAAATTCTAGAACCTTAATTCTGCACTTGAGGAACCTGTACTCAGACCAAGAGGCAGTTGTTTGGACAGAATAAGCGGATAGTGTGTGGTTTTAAGTCAGGAAAGCTGTGAGCCAGGGTTGTATCATTTCAGCATACTTATTCCTTCTGTATACTGAGTGAATAATCCAAAATCTGGGCTATGTAGTGAAGAACATAGCGTTAGGGTTGAAGAAAGACCCATTAACAACCTACAATGCACAGATGACACAACATTGCTTACCAAAAGTGAAAAGAAATCGAAGCACTTACTGACAAAGATTAAAGACCAAAATCCAATCCATATGGATTATACCGCAAGATAAAGAAAGCAAAAATCCTCACCAATGAACCAAGAAACAGCATCATGTTAAACTGAGGAAACACTAAAGTTGTCAGGGATTCCATTCTACTTGGATCTACAGTGAACACCCCTGGAAACAGCAATCAAGAAATCAGGGTATTACGGTGCACAGATCTGCTAAAAAAGACCTTTTTCAAGCATTGAAAACCAAATATGTTGCTTCGAGGACTAAGGTGCACCTGGTCCAAGCCATGATGTTCCAATCACCTCATGTGTGTGAAAGCTGGACAACAGATGAGGAGGCTGAAGAGATGATGCGTCTGCGTCTGGCACCGGTGAGGACTCCCCGAACGAACGAATCCGTCTGGAGGAAGTACAGCCAGAATACTCATTAGAAGGGAGGATGGTGAGACTTCTTCCATACCTCAGACATGTTATCAGGAGGGACCAGTTCCTGGAGGAGGACATCATTTGTGGTCAAGTAGACAGTCAGCGAAAAACAGGAAGATCTTCAATGAGACTAATTGATACAGTGGCTGCAGCAATGGGTTCAAGCATAACAGAGATTGTAAAGATGACGCAGGTCTGGGCAGTGTTTTGCACTGTTGTACATAGGGTTGCTGTGTGTCAGAACTGACTAGATGGCATTGACACGGGTTGAGTTGTGTCCCCCCACCCCAAGTAGGTGTAGCCATGTGGCTGGGCCATGATTCTGAATATTTTATGATTTTCCTCCATTTTGTGACTTTCCTGTGCTGTATGTCAAAGGTTTAGGGTGGGACTGCCAATCTCTTCTTAGGATCACCTCCCTGCTCTGCTGTAAATGGAATTTCTCTAGAGTATAGCTTACACCACCCTTAATCCTTTCAGCCTTCAAGAGATAAAGGGAAAGAGAAGCAAGCAGAGAATTGGGAGCTTGACACCATCAAGAAAGCAGCACAGGGAGAAGAGCGCACCCTTCAGACCTGCGGTTCTTGAGCCAAAATGCACCCTGGACAAAGACTGATGCAATACCAGACTTTCCTCCAGAGCTGACAAGGGGGAAAGCTTTCCCCCGGAGTGGACATCCTGAATTTGGACTTGTAGCCTACTAAACTGTGTAAGAATAAACCTTCCTTTTGTTAAAGCCATCTACTGTGTGGTATTTCTGTCAGAGCAGGATAGCTGACTAAAACAGGCACCTGACAACACCAATTTTTAATTAATTAATATTAACAAATAATTAGGAACCCAATGGTTACATTAGGTCCATTGTCTTATGTCTATTGCTACTGTCCTAGTCAGCTGCTGGCTAGTGGTGACCCCATAGATGATGGAGCAAAACACTGCCTCTTTCTGTACCATCCTCATGATCTGTTAAGGATCAGACCATTGTGATTTTGATTTTTGACAGTAGATCACCAGTCCTTTCTTCCTAGTCTTTCTTAGTCTAGAATCTCTACTGGAACCTGTTTAGCATCCTAGCAACTCGCAAGCCACTGCTGGTAGCAGGGCAGTAACTGCTCACGAAGTGCACTGGCCAAGAATGGAAACTAGGTCTCCACCAAAGAAGGTAAGAATTCTATCACTGAACTACCATACCCTTTATCTCTAAACACACACGTGCACACACACATACACACACACAGACAAACACACATATTTCTGGGTCTTTAACAACCAACGTGTGAAATACTGTCTTTGTGCCAGCTATTAGAACATCTCGATACAAGGATAGTCCCTGATGCCTGGGGTCACAGAGAGTAATAAAGGAGAGAAACATAAAGAGAAAATAGAATACAATGTGACAGATTTTATCAGAGGCATGAATAGAATTCTGTGGGATCCCAGAGAAGAGTTTGAGTAACTCTGCATCGATAAAGCTAGAAAGGGAAACAGTATTTAAGCCAAACCTTAAATGAGGAGTTGAAGTTAAAGCAGGGCAAGAAGAACATTCCATACAAAGAGAATACAGTGTGCAAATCAGTGTGTTTGTGGAACACTAAGCAACTTGATCTGAGTACAGCATCAGGTGTTTTTCAGGGAATGGCAGAATCGGAGCTGGAAAGGCAGGCTGAGACAGGGTTATGAGGTGCCTTGTATGCCACTCTGATGAGTTTAGACTTCCTCATACAAGCAAACGATCATGTTCTCAGCTGGCACAGTTGGGGGCCCGTGCACTTCACATTACTGTCTAGCTCCTTTCAAGCAAGCAATCCTCTCTGCTGTCACACATTTGTTAGGTGCAGGACAGGAATATGGTAGGCACGTTTGCAAACCTGGAGTTACCTCCTCCAGTCTTGCTCTTTCTTCTTCTGTATCTAATCAGTTCCAAAGTCTGTGACTATTGCCTCACCAACCTTTTATTTTTTCTTAAAATCAACCATTTAGTATTTACCTGGGTCAGGTACTAGGATAAGGACTTTATATCTGCTGTCACATTCAACCCCCGAAACGACCTTCTGAAGTAGTGTTCTAGTCAGGGTTCATGGTAGCAAATAACAGTTAATTCAAGCAGGAAAGGGATTTATAGGAAGGGTATCGGGCTACTCTCAGAATCCATAGATGGTTGGGGACTGGACTCAGGTGGGATCCAAGGGAAGAAACAGGGCACAGTTGAGACCCTACCTCAGTAAGTTGCCAGCATGCCTCTAGACTCTCATCCTCACCACGGCGTCCTCAAAGAGTCTCAGACTGACTCCAGCACTTCCGTATCACTATCCCAGGACTCAAAGTACAGAGAGGTGGGAAAGCATCAAGTGGCCCTACCGGGAGCACATGCCCAAAGCCCTAGCTTCCAGAGGCAGAAAGAGGAACAGATTCACTTTTGTAGCTCCCAGCTGCCTTGGGAATCACTTAAACTGGGAAGGATACTCAGGTACTGGACAGCAAAAGTAGCAAACACTCACTAGTCTGTTATCATTTCCTTAATTGTATAGTTGGGAGACTAGACTGAGATCAGGTTGTTTAGTTACTCAAATAACACAGCTCGTCAGTGGTGCCGCCAGGCATGGAGCTTGTCCGTTATCTGAAAAGCCCACATCTTTACCAAGTTGGCTGCACTGCCTTTTCTATGCCGTTCCAGCTATATTTCACAGCCCGCACCCTAGTCCAGGCTCTTGGCACCTCACTTGTGTTACTGCCTCCTACCTGGTCTCCCTGCTTTGTTCTCTCCCCATCTCAGTTCCCTCTCTACACAGTTGCTAAGATAATATTTTTCAAGTGTCATATACATCACATCAGGCTCTCATTCAAAACCCTGTGACTCACTCTTTGACAGCCACCCCTGACTAATTTCTTTCCACTCACTATCTCAGTAATAAGTCAAATAATGCTGGTCTTCTGCTATCAGGGATGTATAATTTATACCATACTCTGCTGTACATGTTAATAGTCTGCAGCTGTTACATTTATGCATGACTTCGCTAAGGTCACGGGACATGTCTTTCAGAGCCTTTGCAACTTGAGTGACAGATATTAACATCTAACATATTACTTGACTTCTCAGCTTTCAATCTCAGGGCCTTCCAAAATATTTACATTACTATCATGAATAGGAAACCCTGGTGGCATAGTAGTTAAGTGCTACATCTGCTAACTGAAAGGTCAGCAGTTCAAATCCGCCAGGCATTCCTTGGAAACTCAATGGGGCAGTTCTACTCTGACCTCTAGGGTCGCTATGAGTTGGACCCTAATCGACAGGAGTGGGTACCATCAGTATGAATTATTTGCAAGGCACTTCTCATTTCCTAATCCATTATTGTTGTTGGGTGCTGGTGAGCTAGTTTTGACTCATAGCAACACTGTAACTTCCCTGAAATTTCTCAGTTGCTTCTATGCCACACACACTGTGCCCAACTAACAGTAAGCATGTTCAAAATTATTTATTGATAATGATAATAATTTTGTTTCATTTTGGGGGAGTGTTTAATTCTTTACTCCAGATTCTGTGAGTTGACAAAAAGTAAAAAGTTGTATTCTTTTCTCACAGTTGCAAGATGAGAGAAAATAGTACTTAGAGCTCCCTTCCCCTTCTCTCCAGGAATACTAAAGATAGCATCAGCATGGAGCATAACATGCAATTAGGTCATCCCGAGGCGAGGTTACAAGTTAGACATTCCTATAGAGGAGCCTCCTTCGCTGGTTCTTGAATTCCTTCACATGGCAGAGAACAGCATTAGCAGCAAATAATGCACTTCAATTTCAAGCACTTGTGTTGGAGTTATTAGCTATAGTTGAGCCACTCCTGACTCATGGCAACTCCATGGATGAAAGAACAAAATGATACCTGGTCCTGCACCATCTCTGTGTTTGTTGTAGATCTGACCATTGTGATCCGTGGGGTTTTCATTGTCTGGTTTTCATAAAGCTAAGGGAATTTCAGAGAAATGGAGCCAGTGATCTGACCAAAATCTCAGCAAAGATTCAGCAATGCTTCATGTCTCTTCATTGCTTAAAAGATCAAGTGGAATATGCTTTTTCCTACACCCTGGCCCCTAGGGTAGCCATGAGTCGGATCCGACTCGAGGGCACTTGGCTTGGCATACACCTAAAATTATTCTACCTGATACAGTATCACTGATCTTAGCTTTAATGGGGTAGAAAATAGAAAGTGAGACTGTAGAGTTAGACAGGGAAAAACATGAAAGAGTTTGAGTTCTATTCCAGAGATTTGGAAAGCTCTCAAATGTTTTAAGCCATGTTAGGGGGTGATATGAGCAGATATGAGTTTTAGGAGGATTTCTATAGCAGCGATGAGACAGGTGGCTTGGAGGGAGTAAATCTAAGAAAACAACATCACATTTCATTTGTACTCAAGGGTGCAGTTTCTACCTTCTTTTTGCACCAATCTTAAAATAGAATAAGCTTTCTAAACACATTTAATCTATAAACATACACTTACAGATTTTCAAATCATTATGAGATATACCTCAGAAGTTTTAAATGCCATTCTTCCAGGACCCCAATGACAAATTAGAATTTTGATCTTAACCACCTACGTGAGACCAAATGGTCACCAGTTACCTTAAAACAAAGATGAGAATGTAAACTAGAAGGTAAACTAGATTAATGGAAGCAAAACAATCAGAATGGAAAAAATGAGAATATTCATGCAATGTAAAGAATATAACCAGTGTCACTGACTAACTTTTGTAGAAATTGTTCAAGGAGAACATAAACTATTGTGTAAACCTTCACCAAAAACACAATAAAGCCAAAATCCAAGTTAAAAATGAAAGAATGTTGATTTTAAGTCACTGTTTCATATCATGTCTGAGCAATATTCACTTTCCTTAAATCCCATTTAATTCCTTTGTGCATGTTATTAAACATTATTCAATGTATAAAATTTATAGCAGAACTGACTACATAATTGTGCAACAGAACCTGACCTTTATTTTTTAAATCCAAAGCTTGTCAGACCAACTTCTCTTCTTTACTTGCATATTGTATCCTGGAGACAATGGCTCTCTAGTGATAAAATCAACATGTAAACTACATCATGCTGTGTTCTCACAACAGCCTGTTTCTGGTGTATCCACCGATGGAGCAGATTTGAGAACTCAGATGTAAATCTATCCACCTACAGTCACCTCATCTTCAACAAAGGCCCTAAGTCCATCAAATGGGGGAAAGACAGCCCTTGTAACAAATGGTGCCGGCAAAACTGGATGTCCATCTGCAAAAAAATACATAAATAAAAAATAAAGCAGGACCGATATCTGACATCATACATAAAAACTAGTTCAAAATAAATCTAAACACAAAACCAAAAACTATAAAGATCATAAAAGAAAAAATAATGCCAACACTAAAAAAGACTTTAAGAAAATAAACTCTTGCTGTGCAGTCAGTTCTGACTTACAGTGATCCTAGATAACAGAGAAGAACTGCCTCCACATGGCTTCCTAGGGTCAGCTGGTAGAACTGAACTGCTAGTCTTCTGGTTAGCAGCTGCACCTCTTAACCACTGCACCATCAGGATTCCAAAGAACACTAGGGCCCTAAGACCTGGTGCCGTCAAGTCAGCTCTCACTCATAGCAACTCTAAAGGATGGAGTGGAACTGCACCAAAGGTTTCAAGGAGCACCTGGTAGATTGGACTGCCAAACTTTTGGTTAACAAACCATAGCTCTTCACCACTATGCCACCAATATTTCTATAAACAGAATACAAACCATAATCATCAACACATAAACACTGGAAGATAAACTAGATTAATGGAATTTTATAAAACTAAGTGGTTATGCTCATCAAAAGACTTCCTCGAGAAAGTAAAAAGGGAACCTACTGAATGAAAAAAAAAAAATGGCTATATCTGGCAAAGATCTAACCTCTAAAATCCATAGGGAAATCCAACACCTCTACAACAAAAAGGCAAATAATCCAATTAAACAATGCTCAAAGGATATGAACAGACCCTTCACCAAAGAAAACATTTAGGTGGCTAACACACACATGAGAAAATGCTTGTGATCACTAGGCATCAGAGAAATTGAAATTAAAACTACAAAGAGATACCATCTCACAGTGACATTACTGGCACAAATCAAGAAAACATAAAATAACAAATACTGGAGAGGTTATGAGGAAATTATAACTCTTATGCATGGATCATGGTACAAATGGTACAACTATTTTGGAAAATGATATGGTGCTTTCTTAAAAAGCTAGAAATAGAAATACAAACAAACAAACTCATTGCCATAGAGGTAATTCCCATTCATAGCAACTGTCCTAGTCATCTAGTACTGCTATAATGGAAATACCACAAGTGGATAGCTTTAACAAGCTGAAGTTTATTTTTTCACAGTTTAGGAGGCTAAATTCAGAGGAGGAGCCTGAATTCAGAGCTACAGCTTGAGGGGAAGGTGTTCTCTCTTGGTCAGTTCTGGAGACAGGTCTTTGTCCTTTCAGCTTGTTCCCTGGTTCCTTGGAGATTACCATGGATCGGCATATCTCTTACCCCATATTATGGGTTGAATTCTGTCCCCCAGAAAATATGTGTTGTAAATCCTAATCTCCATGCCTGCAGTTATAACCCCATTTGGGAATAGGTTGTCTTTGTTCTGTTAATGAGAAGGATTGGTGTAGATTGTATCTGGAGTCATTCTCTTTTGGGATTAAATTATAACAAGAGAGCAGAGAGAGAGATGGGGTTAATGTGGGTGCTGAGACACAAGGAGATATCTGAGGAACTAAGAAGCAGAAACTGAAGAGAGAAGTGTATTTCTCCAGAGTCAATACAGAGAGAAAAACTTTTCCCTCAAGCCAGTGCTCTGAATTCAGACTTGTAGCTTCCAAAATAGTGAAAAAATAAACTTCTGTTTGTTAAAGCCACCCACTGGTGATGTTTCTGTCATCCCAGCATCAGATAACTAAGACAGAATTTGGTATCAGGAGTGAAGCATCACTCTAACAGACACTGAAAATGTGGACAGTTTTGGAACTGGATATTGGGCAGAGGCTGGAAGAGTTTTAAGGTGCCTCATATTAAAAGCCTAGATAGCCTTGAAAAGAGTTGGTAGAATTATAGACATCAAAGGCAATTCTGGTGAGGACTCAGAAGCAAGTGAGAAGAGCGATCGAGAAAGTCTCTACCGTCTTAAGGAACAAACATGGCGCCGACAGCAGAATATTTCTAGAAATGTGGACATAAAATGTGCTTCCTGTGATGCTTTACAAGAAGATGATGACCCTGCGACTGGATGAGGAAGGGCAGTGCTTCTTAACGCAGTGGCAAAGAAATTGCCTCAAGTATAATTGTGCTCATGAGCAATCTGCATATGGATCAAGAGGCAGTCATGCCAATAGAACATAGGAGACACTGCATGGTATAAAGTCAGGAAAGATGTGTGTCAGGGTTGTATTCTTTCACTGTACCTTTTAAGTCTGTATGCTGAGCAAATAATCTGAGAAGCTGAATTATATGAAGAAGAACTAGGCATCAGGACTGGAGGAAGACTTATCAACAATCTGCACTATGCAGATGACACAACCTTGCTTGCTGAAAGTGAAGACGATTTCAAACATTTACTGATGAAGATCAAGAGCAAGATCAACAAAATTTCTATTCTGATCAAGAATCACAATCTTCACTATGGGCTATACTTCAACATCAAGAAAATAAAAGTCCTCACAAATGGACCAGTAAGCAACATCATGATAAATGCAGTAAAGACCGAGATTGTCAAGGATTTCATTTTGCTTGGTTCCACAGTCCACACACATAGAGACGGCAGTCAAAAGATCAGAAGATGCATTGGGAAGATCTGCTGCAAAAGACCTCTTTAAAATGTTGAAAAGTAAAGATGTCTCTGGTCATGGATTGTGTAGTAATTGTGTAGTAATTTGGCTGGGTCAGGATTCTCTGTATTCTGTGATTGTCCTCCATTTTATGATTTTCTTATGTTGTAAATCTTAGTCTCTGCCTGTGATTAGCAGACTGGATTATGTTAGAGCGGATTGTGGTGGGACTGCAGATCCCTTCCTAAGGTCATCTACCTGCTACAATATAAAGTGAGTTTCCCTCGAGTGTGGCTTGCACCACCTTTTATCCTTTTATCCCTTGTAGGATAAAAGGAAAGGGAGACAAACAAGCAGAGAGTTGGGAACCTCACATCATCAAGAAAGCAGCACCAGGGGAAGAGTGAGTCAGTCAGACCTGAGGTTCCTGCACCAAGATGTTCTCTGACCAGAGACTGATACAACACAAGAACTTTCCTCCAGAGATGACAGAGGGAAAGCCCTTCCCCTGGAGTGGACACCCTGAATTCGGACTTGTAGCCTGCCAGGCTGTGTAAGAATAAAACTTTGTTAAATCTATCCGCTTTGTGGTATTTCTGGTAAAGCAGCACTAGCTGACTGAAATAGTAACCATGGTATTTTCAATGGCATCATATGCATGTCAAAACTGGACAACGACTAAGAGAAGAGAGGAGAAGAATCGACACTGTTGAATTGTGATATTTGAGAAGAATACTGAATGTTCCCTGGACTGCCAGAAGAACAAACAGATCTATTCTGCAAGAAGTACAACCAGAGTGCTCCTTGGAAGCAAGGATGGTGAGACTGTGTCTCATGTAGTGTTGTCGGGAGGGTTCAATCCCTGGAGAAGGACATCGTGCTCGATAGAGTGAGGGGTGAGCAAGAAAGAGGAAGACCCTCAACAAGGTGGATTAACACAGTGGCTGCAAAAATGGACTTAAGCATAAAAAACTGTAGGCATGGCGCAAGATCGGGCAGTGTTTCATTCTGTTGCTCATAGAGTGGCTGAGTTGGAACTAACTCTTCGGTAACAACAAGAACAATAATCCTTGAACATGAAACATCTTTCCTTTTATTTAAGTCTCTCATAGGATCCGACTCGACGGCACTTGGCTGGCATGTCTTAAAAAGTGTTACGTAATTTTTATTGTGTCTTTCACATCCTCCATTAGATTTATTCCAAGGTATTTTATTCTCTTAGTGCTGTTGTAAATACACTGTTTTCCTAATTTCACTTTCAGATTCTTCGTTGCTGGTGTATACAAATCCAACTGACATTTGTTCATTGATCTTGTACCTGCAACTTTGCTAATTTCCTCCATTACCTCTAGAAGTTTTCTTGCAGACTTTTTGAAATTTTCTATATATACCATCATGTCATACATGAATAGAAATAACTGTCCTTTTTCAGTCTGCATACCACTTATGTATTTATTTTTTCTTATTTCTCTGGCTAGCACTTGTAATACAATACCGAGTAGAAGCGTTTAGAGTAGGTACCCTTGTCTTGTTCCTAATTTCGTCATGGAGAACGCACTCAGTCTGTCTCTGTTAAGTATACCATTAATTGTGGATTTTCATATATGCCATGAGTCGTACTGAGGAACTTCTCCTTTATTTGAATCTTGTTGAGTGTCTTCATCATTAAAAGACTGTTGGAGTTTATCAAATAATTTTTTATGCTTCTATAGAGATGACCATTCAGTTCTTTTCCTTTGTTCTACTGATGTAGTGTATTATATTCACTGATTTTCTAACATGGAACTATCTTTGCATTCCTGGAATAAATCTCACCTTATCATGGTATATGACTGTTTTAACATGCTGATGGATTCTGTTGGCTAATATTTTGTTGAGAATTTTTGTATATATATCAATAAGAGATATTGGCCTATAGTTTCTTATGATGTCTTTGATTTTACTAACATAGTAATGCTTGCTTAAACAAGGAATTAAGTAGTATTCCTTCTCTAGCTTTTGTAAGAATTCACCGGTTGATGTTGTCAGAACTCACCAGTGAAGCCACTGGATCTCTGACTTATTTTTCTTGTAAGGTTTTTGAACATTTACTTATTCAGTCTCTGCTCTTGCTATGGGTCTGTTGAGTCTTTCTACTTCCTCTTTAGTCAGCTTAGGTATTACTGTGCTTCTAAAAATTTGTTGCTTTAATCCAGGTGATCTTGTTTGTTGCTGTATCATTGTTCATAATATTCTGTCATAATTCTCTTTATTTTTATTGTGTCAGTTGTAATGTCTCTTCTTTCATTTCCTATTTTGGTTATTTGCATCTATTCTTTTTTGTCAGTCTAGCTAAAATTTTGTTCATTTTATTGATCTTTTCAAAAGAACCCACTTGTGGTTTTAATTCTATTGTCTTTCTGCTTTTTAAAATTTCTCTTCTGATCTTTGTTATTCCCTTTTTTATGGTTTATTTAGGCTCACTTTGCCTTTTTCTTTCTGTTTCCTAAAGTTGCACAGTTAGCCTGTGTTTTAGTCAGCTAGGCTGCTCTAACAGAAATACCACAGAGTGGATGGCTTTAACAAAGAAAGATTTATTCTTACACAGTCCGGTAGGTTGCAAGTCCATATTCAGGGTGTCCGCTCCAGGGAAAGACTTTCCCCTTGACGGCTCTGGAGGAAAGTCCGGTATTGCATCAGTCTTTGTCCAGGGAGCATCCTAACGCAAGAACATCTGGTCTGAACGACACGCTCTGCTCCCGGTGCTGCTTGCTTGATGGTAGCGAGGTTCTCCAATTGTCCTTGGTTCTTTTTCCTTTTATTCCTTGCAAGCTAAAAGCATTAAGGGTGGGGCAAGCCATACTCCAGGGAAACTTCCCCCATAGCAGGAATTCACAGCCCCGCCCTAATCCTTTAACATACAGGTTAGCAAAACCACACAATGGAGGACATTTCCAAGATACTGGGAACCATATCCCAGCCACATGGCTGCACACATTTTTGGGGGGACACAATTCAAACCATGACAGCCTGTTTGAGGTCTTTCTTCTGTTTCAGTGTATGCATTTTTGTTATGTTTCTCTGTAAATACTGCCTTTACTGCATCTCGTAAGTTTTGATATATTGTGCTTTCGTTTTCATTTGACTCTAAGAAATTTATGATTTCTTCCTTGATCTGTTGGTAGTTTAGTAGTATAGTGTTTCATTTCCTAATGTTTGTATATTTTTCTGGATTTTTGTTTATTATTGATGTCTAGCTTCACTCTGTTGTAGCCAGAAGAAATACTCTGTATGGTTTCAATCGCTTTGAATTCATCAAGACTTGCTTTCTACTTTAACCTGTGACCTAACATGTGATCTCTCCTGGGTAATGATCCATGTGCTCTGGAGTAGAACGCATATTATACTGTATTGGGTGTGCTTGTAGTGTTCTATATAGATCTATTAGTTCTGGTGGATTTATAATGTTATTTCTGTCCTCTATTTCCTTGTCGAATTTCTAGATGCTTTGACTAGCATTGAAAGTGGCATACTGAAATCCAACTACTATTGTAATGTTATCCATTTTTCCCTTTAATCCTGTCATGTTTATATATTTAGGTGCTCTCATTTTGAGGGCATACATATTTGTGATCGTTGCAAATATATTGTACATATATATTTGTGATTGTTAAATCTTGATGAATTGACCTTTTTGTCACTATGTAATGTCTACCTTCATCATTTCTAACAGATTTTGTCTTAATGTTTATTCTGTCTAATATTAAGATTACCACCCCAGCTCTTGTTTGGTTGTTATTTGCATGAATTATTTTCTTACATCTTTTTACTTTCAACCTATTTGTATCCTTGGATATATGGTGCATCCTTTGTATACAGCATATAGTTGCATTGTGTATTTTTAACCATTCTGCCACTCTCTGCCTTTTGATTCGAACATTTAGTCTCTCTGTATTCACTGTAATTACTGGTGTGTAGTGATTTACTACTGCCATTTTGTTCTTCATGTTTGTGTGTCATAAGTTTTCTTTGTCTTTGTCCTTTATTACTGCTTGCTGTTGTAGACTTTTGTTTGTTTGGATCATTATAACGAGCCATTTGATTGTCTGGTTTTTTCCTTTCTCTTGTGTGTGTGTGTGTTTTAGATATTTTTCTTAGTGGTTACCATGACTATCACATTTAATGGCTGTATTTATAATATGGTAGAGTAAGTTGGTACCAACTTAACTTCAGTTACCAGAAATTGTGTACCTATATCACCCCTCGCTATTTTGTCATTTTTGTTACTAATTACATGATTGTATTTCATGTGCTTCATATTTTTATCCTTGCTTTTAATATACTTAGCTCTCTTTTTTCTTAATGTAGCCATTTACTATTATAAATTTCTCTGTTAGCACTGCTTTCAATGTAACCTATCGATTTTGGTATGTTGTGTTTTCATTCTCATTTGTCTGTAAGCATTTTCTAATTTCCCTTGTGATTACTTCTTTGACCTGTTGGTTATTTAGTAGTGCATTGTTCAAGTTCCCTATTTTTGTCAAATTCCCAGTTTTCTTTGTGTGATTGATTTCTAGTTTCATTCCATTATGGTTGAAAATATACTTTGTGTTATTCCAATCTTTTAAAATTTATTTGTTTTGCAATCCAACATATAGAATGATCCATGTGAACTGGATAAAAACATGTATTTTGCCGTTACTGGGTAGAGTGTACTATCTGGTTCTGTTAGCATTTTGTTAGGCCTAAATAGTTAATAGCTTTTTCAAGCTCTCCATGTCCTTGTTGATCTTCTGTCTAGATGGGCTATGCATTATTAAAAACAGTGGGTGGAAGATAGCTACCTGGCCAACCAACTGGAAGAGATCTGTATTTGTGCCCATGCCAAAGAAAGGTGACCCAACAGAATGTGAGAAATTATTGGAGATCATTAATATCACATGTAAGTGAAATTGTGCTGAAGATAATTGAAAATTGTTGCAGCAGTATATCAACAAGTGACTGCCAGAAATTAAAGTCAGATTTAGAAGAGGATGTAAAACAAGGGATACCATTACTGATATCAAATGAATCTTGGCTGAAAAGTAGAAAATACTAGAGATGTTTACCTGTGTTTTATTGGCTATGCAAATGCATTCAGTTGTGTAGATGATAACAAATTATGAATAACATCATGAAGAATGGGAGTTTGAGAATACTTAATACTTAATAATACTCATACAGTACCTGTACATAGACCAAGAGTCAGTTTTTAGAATAGATCAAGGGGATACTATGTGTTTTAAAATCAGAAAAGGTTGTGTGTCAGGAATGAATCTTTTCATCATACTTATTCAATCTATATGCTGAGCAAATAGTCTGAGAGCCTGGACTATGTGAAGAAGAAAGAGCACGGCATCAGAATCAGGGGAAGACTCTAAAATAATCTATAGTATGCAGATGACACAACCTTGCTTCCTAAAAGTGAAAAGGACTTGATGAAAACCAGAATTTGGTACAGAATACAAAGATCAGAAACTACAGACTTTAGTATGGGTTATACCTCAACATGAAGAAAACAAAAATTCTCACAACTGGACCAATATTCAACATTGTGATAAACAGAGAAAACATTGAATCTGTCAGCTAAGCCACAAGGATTTCATTTTACTTGGATCCACAATTAACACCCATCGAAGCAGCAGTTAAGAAATCAAATAAGGCACTGCACTGGGAAAATTTCCTAAAAAAGCAAAACAAAACTTTAAAATATTAAAAAACAAAAATGTCACTTTGAGGACTAAAGTGTGTGTCTTAGGATAGGTTCTGTAGAGAAGCTAAACCAGTCAAGTGTGTAAATACGCACATAGAGAGATTTACACTGGCTTATGCAGTTGTAGAGGCTGGAACATCCCAAGTCCGTGGGTCAAGATAGAGGTTTATCCTGATTTAAGTAGTCATGGGGCTGACAAATCTCAGACTGGCAGGTAAAGGAGGAGCACTCTTTCTCACGAGCTATGAAGATCGACTACTCCCAGGTTTGGCAGGCAAGACTGCAGGTAAGGGTTAGCTTCAAATCCCAAGAACCACAGGCCAGATGAACAGGAGTCAGCTCTGGGATCCATAGCAAGTAAAAGCCCCAAAGCCTTGCCAGAATGTCCAGCCATATTTGATGTAGGTCACATGCTCAAGGAAACTCCCTTTCAATGGACTGACTACTCACAGCAGATCCCATCATGGAGATGATCATATTATATCAAATATCATCATGGAAGTGGTCACATCATATGATTGCCAAACTATCATATCTTCCAAACCACTGAAAATCACAGATTGTCCAAGTTGACACAGTCTTAGCCATCACAGTGCAAGTGGTCCAAGGCATGGTATTTTCAATTACATCATATGCATGCAAAAGCTGGACAATGAATAAATGAAGAGTGAAGAATTGAAACCTTTCAATTATGGTGTTGTTGGAAAATAGTCACTATAGTATGGATCGCCTAAAGAATGAACAAATCTGTCCTGGAAGAAGGGCAGACAGAATGCTCCTTAGAGACAAAGATGGTAAGAGTTCATTTCACAAACTTGGGACATGTTATCAATAGGGATCAATCCCTGGAGGACGTCATGCTTGGTATATCAGTGAAAAACAGGAAGACCCTCAATGAAATGGATTGACACTATTGCTGCAACAATGTGCTCAAACATACCAACACTTGTAAGAACGGTACAGGGTTGGACAGTGTTTTGTCCTTTGTACATACCGTCATTATGAGTTGGAACTGACAATTAACAAGAACATTGAAGATTGAAGTCTCCAACTAATATTGTAGAACACTTCTTGTAGCTTCATACTTTGCCAAACTCTTCTATTATTTCCAGTACTTTTTTTGTGGATTCTTTGGGGTTTTCTGGATATAAAATCATACTTTTACTTCTTTTTACAAATTTGGATGCCCTATTTCTTTATCTTGCCTGACTGCTCTAGCTAGAACCTCCAGCACCATGTTGAACAGGAATGGTGACAGTGGGCGTTCTTGTCTGATATCTGTTCTCAAGGGAAATGCTTTTAGTCTCTCTCCATTTAGGATGATGTTGACTGTTGGTTTTGCATAGATGCCTCTTATGATGTTGAGGAATTTCCCTTCTATTCCTACTTTGCTGAGAGTTTTTTTAACATGAGTGGGTGTTGAACTTTATCAAATGCCTTTTCTGATTCAACTCATAAAATCAAGTAATTCTTGTTCTTTTTTTTTTTTATGTGGTTGATTACATTACTTGTTTTTCTAATGTTCAACCATCCCTGAATCCCTGGTATGAATCCCACCTGGCTATGGTGAATTATTTCTTTAATAATTTGTTGACTTCTGTTGGCTAGAATTTTGATGAGGATTTTTGCACCTAAATTCATGAGATATATTGGTCTGTAATTTTCATTTTTTGTGCTGTTCTTACCTGGTTTTGTTGTCAGGGTTACACTGGCTTCATAAAATGAATTTGGGGGTATTCTGTCCTTTTCTATGTTCTGAAATACCTTTAGTAATAGTGATGTTAACTCTTCTCCAAATGTTTGGCAGACTTATCCAAGGAAGCCATCAGGGCAATACTGTAGAACTCTATTTCTTCATTGATTTTGTCAATATTTGTTTCAAGTATTTTGGGATGCTGTTGTTAAGCGCATATGTATTTATAATTGTTACATCGTCTTGGTAAGATGACCATTTAATCAGTATGTAATGTCTTCTTTGCCTCTAGTAATTGATTTTGACTTAAAGTCTACTTTGGTATTAAGAAAGTCACTCCTGTTTTCTTGTGACTACTGTTTGCATGCAACGTTTTTTTCCATCTTTTCACCTTCAACATACTACTGCACTTGTTCTCGAGTGAGTGCCTGACAGACAGCATACAGTTGGACCATGTTTTCTCACCTATTCTACAACCTTTGCCTTTTGATTGAAATGTTTAATCTGTTTACATTTAAACTAATTGCTTATAAAGAAGGGCTTACTTATACTATTTTCTATTTGTTTTTTGTGTATCTTGTACCTTTTTGTCTGTTATTTCCTGCTTATCTTCTGTTTACTTGAGTTTTTTGTAGTGAACCATTTTGATTCTCGATTCCTTTTGTGTGTACATTTTTAGATCTTCTCATTGTGGGTTACCATGGGGATTACATTTAACAGCCTGTATTTTCGACGACACTTGGCTATTTATAACAACCTTGTTTAAATATATAACAACTTAACCTTAATAACATGAAAAAATCTCTGTTCCTATGCCGTTCCTCTGACACCATTTATGTTGTCATTATCATAAATTTTATCTTTATACATTGTGTGGCTGATACCATATATTTATAATTTTTATGCATTTGTCTTTTAAATCATGTCAGACATAATGAGAGTGTAACACAAAAATACCATAAAACTGTCCTTTATGCATGAAATTACATTTACTCAAGATCCTTTTTGAATTATTGACTAGTATCCTTACTTTTTAATCTGAAAGACTCTCTTTTAATATTTCTTGTAGGGCAGACTTCATGATAACAAACACCCTCAGCTTTTGTTTATCTGGGAAAAGACAGTTATGCCAGATAACAGAATTCTTAGAGGGCATTTCTTCTCTTTCAGCAAATTAAATGAGTCATTCCATTGCCTCCTTCCCTATGTTTTTGATGAGAAATCAGCACTCATTGTTATTGAGAATCTGTCATATGCAATGACTCACTCTTGTTGCTTTCCAAATTCCTTCAGTATCTCTGGTTTTCAGGAGTTTCATTATAACATGTCTCAGTGTAGCTCTCTTTTGATTTTTCTTATTTGAACTCTGTTACACCTTCTGGATATGTAGATGCATGTCTTTGGTTGAAACAGAAATGTTTGGGTATTTGCCACTACATATTTTTTCTTCCATGTTCTTTCTCTTGTCTCCTTCTGGAACTTTCATAATGTGTATTTTTATTTGCTTAATTGTTAGTGTCTCAGAAGTCTCTTAAGTTGTGTTCACTTTAGTTTTGCTTCTCTGACTCAAGAATCTTAATTGTTCTATCTTCCAGTGTACGGAAGTTAAATATGCTGTTGAGTCCCTCCAGTGGATTTTTTTATTTCTTCTCAGCTCCAGTATTTCTATTCACTTCTTTTGAAAAATTTCTGTCTCCTTAAAGAAATTTTCATTTTGTTCCTATGTTTTTTTTTTCCTGATTTCCTTTAGTTCTTTGTCCATATTTTCCTTTAGCTCTTCAGGAATATTTAATACTTGTGTTTTAAAGATTTTTTTAAATGAATTTTATTGTGGTTTGAATACAACTTTACATTCTATATCAATTTGCCATATAACATCCAGAATTTTCACCACTATTCTACTCTAACTGCTTTCCCCTCCTGCCACCACCTCCTGGGACAGCACACTCCAGCTTCTCATCCAGAACTTCCCGTGTGCATATGAGCAAGATCTGTCCCCTCTCATCCTATCTGCTCACCTCCAGTGATGAACTTCTTGGACAGTCCTGTGTACATATTTGAGTCCAAACGTTTTTCATTGCCATCCTCACTCCATATTCTGTATAGCCCACTTTCAATCTTAGTCTGGAGGTTTGGCTTCAGTGCTGGATGTGGTTTGGGGTTAGACAGTCTGGGGGCCACGCTGTTAGAGGGTCCTCCAAACTCAGGGACCATCAAGTGTGGTCATTTGGTAGAGTTCTAGTTCTGCCCTCTGATTTTTCTCCCCCTATGTCAGGGGCTCCATAGCATGAACCCCATCTGAGCAGTCACTGATGTTGGCCAGGCACCATCTAGTTCTTCAGGTCCTGTGCTGAAGCTGACACTGGCTCACAGGGACTCTTCCATCTGGCGGGCTCATATTTCCCCCCCATTTCTTGATCTCCTCTGTTTACTTCTGGTCTGGATAGATTGGGACCAGTTGTTGCTACTTAGATGGCAGCTTGCTAGCTTTTAAGACCCTAGATGCTACTCATCCAAGTGATTTGCAGAATATTTTCTTTAGAGAAGAAGAAGAAAAAGAAAAAAAAAAAGCTTGGTGTCATGGATTGCATTGTGTAGAAGTTGTTGCATATAGAAATTTGGCTGGATTGTGATTACCAGTGTTGTGTGATTGCCCTCTATTCTGTGATTTTCCTATGCTGCATGCTTAAAAAGGATTAGGGTGGAACTGTAAATCCCTTCCTAAGGTCATCTCCCTGCTCCACTGTAAAGGAAATTTCTCTGGAGAGTGGCTTGCACCACCTTTTATCCTTTTATCCCACAAGAGATAAAAGGAAAAGGAAGCAAGCAGAGCTGGAAACTTCACCATCAAGAAAGCAGTACCTGAGGTTCCTGTGGCAAGATGCTCCCTGAACAAAGACTATTTAACACAAGGTCTTTCCTCCAGAGCTGACATGGAGGGAAAGCTTTCTTCTGGAGAAGACCCACTGAATTCAGACTTGTAACCTACTGGACTGTGTAAGAATAAACTTTTCTTTGCTAAAGCCATCCACCTGTGGTATTTCTGTTAGAGCAGCACTGGCTGACTTAAATACTTGGGTATGCTGATTAGTTTACATGTCCCCTGACAGCTTGATCGCCTGAGCCCCAACACTGTTACTTTGTCCTTCCAAAGAAGTGAGCCATGTTTAGAGAACAGTTTAGTTTTGGTGTGGTACAGTTGTGGGTACCTCTTTTTTAGCATGTGCTGTCATACCCTATACCAAGCCTGAATCCTCACCACTAACTCCCTCCCTCCTTCCCCATCTTTGTAACCATCAAAGATTGATTTCTCTGTGTTTATTTTGTTTCATCCTTATAGTAAGGGTCTCATACAATATTTTACAATCCTGTTACTAATTTCACTCAGCAGTGTCCTCTACGTGGTCCCAATTTAGCAGTTATTATTTCCTTAAACCATTGTTGTTTCTTATCATTGTGTAGTATTCCAGTCGATGAACATATCATAGTTTTTTTAACCATTCATCAGTTGATGTACATCTAGGTTGTTTCCATCTTATTGCTGTTGTGGATATTGTGGAGAGAGCTGCAATAAACTTTGGGTACATGTATCTGTTTTTGTTGTGGCCCCTGTTTCTCTGGGATATAGTCCAAGGAGTGTAACTACTGGATCACATGGTCTAATTTTTAAAGAAAATATCAAATTGATTTCTACAATGGTTATACCATTTTATACTCCCACCAACAGTGTAAAAGAGCTTCAATCTCTCCAGCGTTTATTATTTAGGTTTTTTTTTTTTTTTAATTGCCAGCCTTGTTGGTGTGAGATGGTATCTCACTGTAGTCTGGATTTCTCTGATGGCCAATGATCATAAGCATTTCTTCATGTATTTGTTGGCATCCAGTATATCATCTTTGGTGAAATGCCTGTTCAAGTCCTTTGCCCATATTTTAATAGCGTTGGTTGTCTTTTTCTTGTTGAAATTTTGCAGCATCTTGTAAATTAGGAATATTAGATGTCAATAGAAACACGGTAGCTGAAAGTTCTTTCCCATTCTGTGGATAGTCTTTTTACTCTTTTAATGAAGACTTTGGATGAGCATAAGTGTCTGATTTTTAAGAGTTCCCAACTGTCTATTTTCATTCCTGGTGTTTGAGAGTTATTGGTGATTTTTCTGTAGACTGTTTAAGCAATGGATTAGGGCTTCCTGAGTCATTCCAATTTTGTCTTCCAAGATCTTTATTTCTTTTGCTTTTGTATTTAGATCTTTGATCTATTTTGAGTTAGTTTTTGTGCATGGTATGAGATAAGGGTCTTGTTTCACTTTTTTGCAGATGGATATCCAGTTACACCAACACTATTTGTTGAAAAGACTGTCTTTTCTCAAGTTGACAGCCTTCTGGCCTTTATCAAGTGTGGTGGTCAGGATTATGTCAACTTGGCTACTACCTATTTGGCTGCTGTATTAAGTGGCAGGGCAGTGTTTGTGGTGACTCCCTGCCCCTCGGCTCTCATCTCGTGACACTGGACTACGGCTGCTGATCGCTCACGTGGCCAGGAGCTCCTGCTCTCTGGTTCCAGCATCTGGTTCTGGGACTTGAGCTAGCAGCTGTTGGGCTCATCAGTCTTTACAGTCGGCACGTGAGAGCCCTGCTCCCTGACCTGCCAATCCTGCGCTCGCCAGCCTCTGCCCAGTCCTGCTCCCTGACCTGCCGATCCGGGTTCTCCAGCCTCTATCACTTCGTCTCGCCACCAGCTTGGAATCCACCGACCTCCAGCCTCTGTCACATCGTCTCGCTTGGGATCCACTGACCTACACAACCGGTGATCTGCAACTCTGGTTTCTGACTTGCTGACCTTGGGTTCCTCAGCTTCCGTGGACACGTGAGACTTGTGCCAGAGCTCGGGACATTCAGCTTCTGTGATTACGTGAGCTGTTTCCTATATTTGTATCTATCTGTCTATATATATATATTATAAATCTTTCCTTGTACCTACACGTGTTACTGGTTTTGCTTCCCTAGAAAACCCAGCCTAAGACAATTTGGTACCAGGAGTGGTTCTAGGGAAACAAAATTATAAAAATGAATCCTTTCAAGTGGTTCTTGAGTCTGTCTAGTAGTAACACTGTTGCTAACTCTGCTCTTGTCGGTAAAAATCCGTGGGCTGAGGTGGCGGTACATATCCGCAAAATAGCCCCACCGATAGATCAGATATTGGTGAAAGGTGACCCTCAGGGTGAAAACATGTGTGATGACTTTTCGAAATTATGTGTGGATGAGCAGTACAACGAAGTTGGGTGGCTGGTCCTACTTGCATTAGATAAGCTGGTGAAGGAAAAAGATGAGCTCAGGGCCTTGGAATCAAAGCTCTCGTGTCGTGTAAGAGACCTCAAAGCTGCTGCTTGTGCTTTAAAAGAAAACCTCATTACTTGTAATAGCAGAGCCGAAACTGCTGAAAGCCAAACCCAGATGCTTATCGTTAGAGTGGCAGAATTGCAACACCAGCTCAATTGCCAATCTCAAGAAGTATCTGAAATTAAAGTGAGGGCATTGATTGGGCAGAAATGGGACCCTGCAACTTGGAATGGAGATATATGGGAGGATGATATGGAAGCTGGGGACGCTGAGCCCCTCACTTCCAGTAAAGCTCTCCTGTCAGCTGAACCACACCCATGTGAAGGGATTACTTCGCCTTTGTCTGTGAAACCGCCCCGCCCAGTAAAGCCATTATCCCCTGGGCTCCAACCTAATGAGATTAGCTGTAGCCCCCCTGCCGCTGAAGAGCGCCTGCCAGAGCCATTGCCTGGGGCACGGCCTAAGGCAGAGGTTTTACGAGAGCCTGCTGAAGATTCTGAGAACACTTCGGCAGTGCCGATTTTGGCTTCTAGGCCTGTAACTAGACTTAAATCCAAGCAAGCTCCAAAAGGTGAAGTACAAAGTGTGATCCAGGAGGAGATACGCTATACTCCAAAGGAACTACTTGACTTTTCTAACACATACAAACAGAAACCTGGGGAATATGCTTGGGAATGGCTGTTAAGGGTGTGGGATAATGGTGCAAGGAACATAAAGCTGGATCAGTCTGAATTTCTTGACCTGGGTCCACTGAGCACAGACCCTTCATTCAATGTTTCAGCTCGAGAAGTTAGGAGAGGACCTAACAGTTTGTTTGACTGGATTGCTGAAGCATGGCTGATGCGGTGGCCTACATTAAATCAAGTTGAATTGCCAGACTTGTCTTGGGGTACTGTAGAAGAGGGTATCCAAAGACTTAGGGAAATTGGCATGCTAGAGTGGATTTCAGTTAGGCCTTCAAATCCACACATAGCATGTCCAGAGGACACAACTTTCACCACAACCGTGAGAAACAAATTTGTGAAGGGAGCTCCGGGATCCTTGAAGACTGCTGTGATTGCCATTTTATGTAAATCAGACATGACAGTGGGAGCTGCCCTAGCTGAATTAAGACACCTAACTACAATGGGGCTGACTGGATCCCGTGGCGGTAGGAGTCAAGTGGCTGCACTCAGCCGACAAAGACGAGGTGGGCGTGTTTACAGTAATGGACAGCAGAGGCAAAATAGTAATCGTGATAATCTGACTCGTGCGGACATGTGGAACTGGCTCCTTAGTCATGGTGTCCCTAGCAGTGCAATAGATGATCAGCCTACTAAGTATTTACGTGACATGTGTGAAAGGATGAACTCTAGGTCAGGTGAACAGCAGTCTAACTCAAATCGCCAGAAGAGAGAGTCGCGGTCCCTCAATCAATTCCCAGACTTGAGCGAGTTTAAGGACCCACAGCCCCTTGAATGAAGGGGAGGCCAGGTCCCTTTGAGGAAGAATTCTGATACCCTGCCAAAACTTTACACTGTTAATCTTTCTCCTGCCCTTCCCCAAAGGGATCTACAGCCTTTTACGAGAGTGACTGTTCACTGGGGAAAAGGAAATAATCAGACTTTTCAGGGACTACTGGATACTGGCTCTGAACTGACACTAATTCCAGGAGACCCAAAACGTCACTGTGGCCCACCAGTCAGAGTGGGGGCATATGGAGGTCAGGTTATTGATGGAGTCTTGGCTTATGTTCGTCTCACAGTGGGTCCAGTGGGTCCCTGAACCCATCCTGTAGTAATTTCCCCAGTTCCAGAATGCATAATTGGAATAGATATACTCAGCAATTGGCAGAACTCTCACGTTGGATCCCTGACAAGTGGAGTGAGAGCTATTATGGTGGGAAGAGCCAAATGGAAGCCACTAGAACTGCCACTGCCTAGGAAAATAGTGAACCAAAAGCAATATCGTATTCCTGGAGGAATTGCTGAAATTACTGCCACCATTAAGGACTTGAAGGACGCAGGGGTGGTGATTCCCACCACATACCCATTCAATTCGCCTATTTGGCCTGTGCGAAAAACAGATGGATCTTGGAGAATGACAGTAGATTATCGCAAACTTAACGAGGTGGTAACCCCCATTGCAGCTGCTGTTCCAGATGTAGTTTCACTGCTTGAGCAAATTAATACATCTCCTGGTACTTGGTATGCAGCTATTGATCTGGCTAATGCTTTCTTCTCCATACCTGTTTCCAAGGACCACCAGAAGCAGTTTGCATTCAGCTGGCAAGGCCAACAATACACTTTCACTTGCCTGCCTCAAGGCTACATTAACTCTCCAGCCCTATGTCATAATCTAGTCCGCAGGGACCTTGATTGCTTCTCTCTTCCACAAGATGTGACACTGGTCCATTATATAGATGACATTATGCTGATTGGACCTAGTAAGGAAGAAATATCAGTGACTCTGGACTTACTAGTTCAACATTTGCGTGCTAGAGGGTGGGAAATTAATCCCACAAAAATTCAGGCACCTTCCAACTCAGTGAAATTCCTAGGGGTCCAGTGGTGTGGGGCATGTCGCGATATCCCTTCTAAAGTGAAGGATAAATTATTGCACATGGCTGCTCCGACAACTAAAAAAGAGGCACAGCGCCTAGTGGGTCTCTTTGGATTTTGGAGGCAACGTATTCCTCATTTGGGTGTGCTACTTCGGCCTATTTATCATGTGACTCGAAAGGCTGCTACTTTTGAGTGGGGCCCAGAACAGGAGAAGGCTCTGCAACAGGTTCAGGCTGCTGTGCAGGCTGCCCTGCCACTTGGGCCATACGATCCAGCTGATCCAATGGTGCTCGAGGTGTCAGTGGCACGTAGAGATGCTGTTTGGAGTCTTTGGCAGGCCCCTATTGGCGAATCACAGCGCAGACCTTTAGGATTTTGGAGCAAAGCTCTCCCATCCTCTGCAGATAACTACTCTCCTTTTGAAAAACAACTTTTGGCTTGTTACTGGGCCTTAGTAGAGACTGAGCGCTTAACCATGGGACACCAGGTCACCATGCGTCCTGAGCTGCCTATCATGAACTGGGTATTGTCTGACCCACAGAGTCATAAAGTTGGACGAGCACAGCAGCACTCCATCATTAAATGGAAGTGGTATATACGAGATCGGGCCCGTGCAGGACCTGAAGGCACAAGTAAATTGCATGAGGAAGTGGCCCAAATGCCCATGGTCTCCACTCCTGTAACATTACCTCCTGTCTCCCAGTTTGCACCTGTGGCCTCATGGGGGATTCCTTATGACCAGCTGACCGAGGCAGAGAAAACTCGTGCTTGGTTTACAGATGGTTCTGCGTGATATGCCGGCACCATTCGAAAGTGGACAGCAGCAGCACTACAGCCCCTTTCTGGGACCTCCCTCAAGGACAGTGGTGAAAGCAAATCCTCCCAGTGGGCAGAACTTCGAGCAGTGCATATGGTTGTTCACTTTGCTTGGAAGGAGAGGTGGCCAGATGTGCGGCTGTATACCAATTCATGGGCTGTGGCCAATGGCTTGGCCAGTTGGTCAGGGACTTGGAAGGAACATGACTGGAAGATTGGAGACAAGGATTTATGGGGGAGAGGTATGTGGATAGACCTCTCTGAATGGGCCAAAGAAGTGAAGATATTTGTGTCTCATGTGAATGCTCATCAAAGAGTAACCTCAGCAGAGGATGAGTTTAACAATCAAGTGGATAGGATGACCCGCTCTGTGGGAACCAATCATCCTCTCTCCGGCTACCTCTGTCATTGCTCAGTGGGCCCATGAACAAAGTGGTCATGGTGGCAGGGACAGTGGTTATGCATGGGCCCAGCAACATGGGCTCCCGCTCACCAAGGCTGACGTGGCTACAGCCACTGCTGAGTGCCCAATCAGCCAGCAGCAGAGACCAACACTGAGTCCTCGATATGGCACTGTCCCTCGAGGTGATCAGCCAGCAACCTGGTGCCAAGTTGATTACATTGGACCGCTTCCATCATGGAAAGGAAAGCGTTTTGCCCTTACTGGGATAGATACTTACTCTGGATATGGATTTGCCTACCCGGCACGACATGCTTCTGCCAAAACTACCATCCGTGGACTTACAGAATGCCTCATCCACCATCATGGAATCCCACACAGCATTGCCTCTGATCAAGGGACTCACTTCACAGCAAATGAAGTGCGGCAGTGGGCCCATGCTCACGGAATTCACTGGTCTTACCATGTTCCCCATCATCCTGAAGCAGCTGGCTTGATAGAACGATGGAATGGTCTCCTGAAGACACAATTACGCTGCCAGCTAGGTGGCAGTACCTTGCAGGGTTGGGGAAATGTTCTCCAGGAGGCTGTGTATGCTCTAAACCAGCGTCCAATATACGGTGCTGTTTCTCCTATTGCCAGGATTCATGGGTCCAGGAATCAAGGGGTGGAAACGGGAGTGGCACCACTCACTGTTACCCCTAGTGACCCACTTGCAAGATTTTTGCTTCCTGTCCCCATGACTTTATGTTCTGCAGGACTAAATGTCTTAGTTCCGAAGGGAGGAATGCTGCCGCCTGGAGACACATCAACGATTCCACTGAACTGGAAGCTAAAATTGCCACCAGGCCATTTTGGGCTCCTTGTACCTCTGGATCAACAGACAAAGAAGGGAGTTACAATACTGGCCGGTGTGATTGATCCTGACTATGAAGATGAAATTGGATTGACATTACATAACGGAAGTAAAGAAGAGTATGTTTGGAATGCAGGAGATCCCTTAGGACACCTCCTAGTACTACCATGTCCTGTGATTAAGGTCAATGGAAAACTACAGCAACCCAACTCCAAAATGAGTGATAATAGCCCAGACCCTTCAGGAATGAAGGTTTGGGTCACCTCACCAGGCAAGGAACCACAACCAGCTGAGGTACTTGCTGAGGGTAAAGGGAATACAGAATGGGTTGTAGAAGAAGGTAGTTCTAAATATCAGTTACGGCCACGTGACCAGTTGCAGAAATGAGGACTGTCATTGCTATGAGTATTCCTGCTTTGTATGTGTGTATTCAATATTTTGTTTACTTATGAAACGTAAGATGTAAATGGGTTAATGCATTTTCAGTTGTACATGTGTTAGTTATATCATGTTGACATAAGTATGACTTTGTAACTGTACCCCTTCAGAGACTGTGTATGGTAAGGTGAGATGTGTGCAGATGCCAAGTTGACAAGGGGTGGATTGTGGTGGTCAGGATTATGTCAACTTGGCTACTACCTATTTGGCTGCTGTATTAAGTGGCAGGGCGGGGTTTGTGGTGACTCCCTGCCCCTCGGCTCTCATCTCGTGACACTGGACTACGGCTGCTGATCGCTCACGTGGCCAGGAGCTCCTGCTCTCTGGTTCCAGCATCTGGTTCCGGGACTTGAGCTAGCAGCTGTTGGACTCATCAGTCTTTACAGTCGGCACGTGAGAGCCCTGCTCCCTGACCTGCCAATCCTGCGCTCGCCAGCCTCTGCCCAGTCCTGCTCCCTGATCTGCCGATCCTGGATTCTCCAGCCTCTATCACTTCGTCTCGCCACCAGCTTGGAATCCACCGACCTCCAGCCTCTGTCACATCGTCTCGCCACCAGCTTGGGATCCACTGACCTACACAACCGGTGATCTGCAACTCTGGTTTCTGACTTGCTGACCTTGGGTTCCTCAGCTTCCGTGGACATGTGAGACTTGTGCCAGAGCTCGGGACATTCAGCTTCTGTGATTACATGAGCTGTTTCCTATATTTGTATCTATCTGTCTATATATATATATTATAAATCTTTCCTTGTACCTACACGTGTTACTGGTTTTGCTTCCCTAGAAAACCGAGCCTAAGACATCAAGTATCAGTTGCTCATAGGTGGATGATGTTGTGTTTGGATTCTCAGTTCTTTTCCATTGATCTATGTGTCTGATTTTGTGCCAGTATCAGGCTGTCTTCATTACTGTGGCAGTGTAGCAGGTTTTAAGTTGCAGCTTGAGGCTTCCTTCTTTGTTTTTCTTCTTTAGTAATGTTTTACTTATCCATGGGTTCCTCCTTTTCCATATGAAGTTAATAATTTCTTTTTTCATCTCTTTAAACAATGTCATTGGGATTTGTGTTGGGATTGCACTGTATATGAAGATCACTTTGGGTAGAATTGTTATTTTCATAGTGTTAAGTTTTCCTATCTAAGAGCAAGATAGGTTTCTCCACTTGTAAGTCAGTTTTAGTTTCTCACAGTAAGGTCTTGCAGTTTTCTTTATATAGGTCTTTTAAACCTCTGGTTAGATTTATTCCTAGGTATTTTGTCATCTTGGGGCTATGGTAAATGGTAATGATTTTTTTTTTCAGTTTTTTGTTATTTTTATTTAACATAACTGAGTGAAAATATACATTCACATGTAAATTTACATGCCCCCCTATATGCAGCTTCCGCTGCTCTCCCTGTCCGGTGACTGCACACTATTCCTCTCTGCTCCATACATGTCTCATCCTACCAACAGTCTCCTTTCCCCTCCTCTCCTTCCACTCCCCTTCCTCCAGCCAGAGGTCAGCAAGATGATATCCTATAGATGTATAAAACCATAAAGTGCTTCCAACATATGGTTACTCTGCATTGCCATGTCCATTCCATTCCTGTCCAAAGAGTGGACCTTTGTTATAGTTTATGGGAACGGGCAGCATCAGGGCCGGGGGCCATGCTCTCAGAGGAACCCCGGAACCGCTGGACCATCAATTGAGGTCTTTTAGTGGAGATCTCATGATGCAATTTTTTTTATTCTTGTGTTGCCGGTGAGGCTCCTCTCTGTGAGCTCTGTCATGGCTATCACTGGTCGTGGCCGGGCACCATCCGGTTCTTCCGGTACCAGGTCGATGTAGGTACCCACTCTTGTGCGTCTCTCTGTCTTCTTGGTTGTCTTTACAGAAATGCCATTTTGGCGCTCGGTGAGCATCTGTTCCTGCTGAGTTGGGACCATTTGCTGTCTCCTCGGATGGCAGCTTGGCAGCTTTTAAGACCCCAGACGCCACTCACCAATGTGGGGTGCAGAGAGCTCTCTTCGCAAAACGCTAGTTGTGCCAATTGGCCTGGAATTCGCCTAAGAGCATGGTCCCCCGCCCCCCGCCCCAGCTACTCTATCCTTGCAGTATTGAGTTAAGATGGAAGGAGTACTCAAGTTATGCTGAAGTCCACTTAATGTTGTTCTTGTTCCTAATGTGTGCTGTCACCGCTTTCTCCCAACTAGATTTCTAGTAACTACCTAAACTAAACCCTCCCCCCTGCCCTCCCTCCCTCCCTCCCTCCCCTCCCTTGCAGCTGTCAAAGAGTCTTTTCTTCTATACATGAGTCTGTTTTTGAGATCTTATCGTAGAGGTCTCATACAGTATTTGTCCTTTTGTCTTCAGAACTGGTTTTATAGTTCTTGAGACTCGTGTGTTAGATTTCTTGAAATGGTATGATACATCTTTGTTGTGCTTTACAGCTGCCCCTATGAACCCCCTTAATAAACTATTTTTAAACCCAATTTTAATTACTACCAGTCTGGTCATCTTCCTCTCCATCTGGAAGGACTGTAACGACTGTAGTACATCCCTCTTTTATTATGATGACACCATAGTTTTCATGATGATCACTGGATGGCTTCTTTCCCAATCAAAGCTGTGATTTACTTTGGAGCCTTCCCTAAATGAGTATTGAGTAGTGTGTCGTTCTAAAATATAAAGTTAGTGGTTTCGTTATTCTAAGCCAAAGCCAAGAACTTCTTTCAGTATTTCTTGTAGTTTGGGTTTGGTTTTTACAAAGTCTCTGAGTTTCTGTTTATCTGGGAATGTCTTAATTTCATTTTCGTATTTGAAAGATAGTTTTGCAGGATATATAATTCTTGGTTGGAAGTTCTTCTCCTTCAAGACTTTGAATGTGTCGTGCCACTGTCTCCGTGCCAGCATGGTCTCTGCTGAGAAATCTGACGAGAGCCTACAGGGTTTCCCTCTGAATGTTAGCTTTGCCTTGAGTCTTGCTGCCTTTAAGAGTTGCTGCTTATGTTTCATTTTGTTAAGCTTGATTATAATATGCCTTGGAGTCTTTCTTTTGAGATCGATATTGGGTGGTGTACGATATGCATCTGAGATGTCTATATTCTCTTCCTTCATGATTTCTGGGAAGTTTTCTTTCAGTAGCTCAGCAACAATACTCTCTGTGTTCTCAGATGTCTCACCCTGTTCAGGGCCTCCAATTAATCGAAGGTTGTTCCTCTTAATAGAGTCCCACATGCTTCTTAATGTTTCTTCATTTTTCTTGTTTCTTTTTTCTGATTTCTGCTCATAGACACTGGCATCAGTAGCTCTGTCTTCCAAGTCAGAAATTCTTTTTTCCATTTGTTCCATTCTGTTTTCTTGGCTTTGCATGGAAGTTTCTATGTCTTTGATTTTCTTCTTGATCTGTTGGATTTCAGAGTACTGGTGTTCCATCAGATCGAACAACTTGCTTAATTTTTCATTTTGTTCTGCTGCATTTTGTATAAGGTCTAGAAGGGCTCTGTATATAATCAATTTGTATTCACTTCCTGATGCTTTCATAAAAGTTTCTTCATCTGGAAAACTCCTTGGTTGCTTTGTTTGGGAGCCTTCTGAAGCCATGAGTGATTGCTTGTATGCCACAATTGTCTGTTGCTTTTTGGGTCCCATGTGAGTATATAGAGGCTGGAAGAGGTACTGTGAGGATCGATTGCAAATGTTTCTCTAGGCTGTCTTCAAATTTAAACCAAAAGGTATCTGACCAGTTCACAAGTCAGTTAGGTTTTCAGGTGTAGAGGTCCCTCTTCCCGTCTGACAAAGTAAGCGCCACTGTATCCAACCCCAGATGGTAACAAACTAGTTCAGAATACAGCACTCCCAGTGCCCTGGTGGCCTCTGCTGACAGGGCCTAGCCTTATCCAACACTGCATCGAGTACTGGTTTTGTGATAGAAAAGCGCTCTCCTGTGGGCAGGCTCTGGCTCCGAAGCTAAGAATTAGGTCCAGCTGCGGCCACCGTACCCAAGATGGCGTCCTCCACACAGGCAGCAGACAGGGGGGCTAAAGGTGCCCAGAGGCAGCGATTCCTCTGCTTCTGTTGCAGGGCCCCCAATGTAGGCAGCACTATGCAAAATCACTACTTTTCTGACGGAGAAGCGCTGTCCCGTTTGCAGGCGCTCGCTCCCAGGCTAAGAACGAGGTCCCGCTAAAATCTCAGTACCAACATGGCGTCCCGCACCCTGACCACGGAGCTCTGCACAAACCCCACTGAGGCAGCTACAAAACGAAAGGCTCAAAGTGTCTAGATTAACAGAGTCCCAAGCCTGGCTCTCAGAACATGGGAATTTTGCCTGCCTATCCCCCCAGCAGCTCGTCTGAGTCCAGCCGCCGGGCAGGACCCAGCTCCGCCAGACAGCCGAGACCGAGGAAAAAAAAGTCAAAATGGTGCGTTTACCTTCCGTCCGTGAGAGCCGGGGCTAGCCAGGAGCGGGAGTCAGTGAAAGAGAGGAGATTTTTCGCTGAATGGTATAAAGTCCCAATTAACAGCTCTGTGTCGTGTCCTGAGGCTGATTAGGTGATCGGAAGGCTCTGTTTGATTGTCAATTCAGGTCTTGATTGTCAATTCAGGTCTTGATTTCCAGAGGGATAGAAAGAGATGTGTGCTTAGTCCGCCATCTTGACTCCGCCCCCCAATGGTAATGATTTTGAGATGTCATCTTTGACTGTCTCTGTGTTGGTGTAAAAGAATCCAACTGATTAGTGTATGTTTATCTTGTATCCTGATATTTTGCTGAAGTCTTCTATTAAATCCAGTAGTTTTTTGTGGATTCTTTAGGCTTTTCTGTGTATAGGATCATGTCATCCACAAATAGTGATAATTTAACTTCTTTGACAGTCAGGATGTCCCTCATTTCTGTGGCTAGGACCTTCAGAACAATGTCAAACGACAGTGGTAACAGTGGACATCCTTGTCTGGTACCTATTCTTAAGGGGAAAATGTTCAACTTCTCTCCATTCAGTATGATATTGGCAGTTGATTTTGTGTAGATGTCCTTTATTATGGTGAGGAATTTCCCTTCTATTCCTGTTTTACTGTGAGTTTTTAACATGAGTGGATGTTGGCCTTTATCAAATGCCTTTTCTGCATCGCTTGACAGAATCAAGTGGTTCTTGTCTTTTGTTTTGTATATGTGGTTCATGACATCGTTTTTCTAATATTGAACCATCCCTGCAATCCCTGATATGAATCCTATTTGGTCATGGTGAACTTTTTTTAATGTGTTGTTGAATTGTATTGGCTAGAATTTTGTTAGGTTCGTGAGAGATATTGGTCTGTGATTTTCCTTTTTTGTACTATCTTTACCTGCTTTTGGTATCAGGGTTATGCTAGCTCCATAGAATGAGTTTGGGAGTATTCCATCTTTTTCTATGTTCTGGAATACCTTTAGTGATAGTGGGGTTCATTTTTCTCTGAAAGTTTGGTAGGATTCTCCAGTGAAGTCATTCAGGCCAGGGCTTCTTTATTTGGGAGTTTTAAAATTACCTTTGCAATCTCTTCTCTTGTGATGACTTTATTTAGTTGTTCTATGTCTGTGCTAGTTTTGGAAGGTGGTGTTTTTCTGGAAAATTGTCCATTTCTTCTAGGTTTTCAAATTTATTAGAGTACAGTCTTTGGTAGTATTCTGCTATGATTCTTTTGATTTCAGTTGTGTCTGCTGTGATATCACTCATCTCACTTCTTATTTGTTGCCTCTCCTGTTTTTCTTTGGTAAGTTTGGCCAGTGGCTTATCAATTTGGTTGATCTTTTCAAAAACACAACTTTTGGTCTTGTTGATTCTTTCAGTCATTTTTCTGTTTTCTTTTTCATTTATTTCTGCTTTAATTTTTATTATTTCCTTTCTTTTGGAGCCTGAAGGATTCTTTTGTTGGGTTCTTTCCCGTTGTTCAAGTTGAAGAGTTGATTTGTGCCTTTTCTTCTTTTTGGATGTGTATGTTAATAGAGGTCAGTCGATCTCTGAGAACTGCTTTTGTCGTGTCCTATAGATTTTGATAGGATATGTTTTCATTCTCATTTTATTCTAAGAATTTCTTTACCTCACCTTTAATTTCTTCTACACCTAGTAGTTCTTGAGCAAAATGTTGTTCAGTGTCCATGGTTTTAGTTTTATTTCCATCTTTTTTTCTGCTGTTGATTTCTAGTTTTATGGCTTTATGGTCTGAAATGAAACTTTATATTATTTCAATATTTAGTATTTTATTAAGGATTACTTGTGGCCTAATATGTGGTCAATTCTGGAGAATGTTCCATGTGTACTGGAAAAGAAAATACACGTGGCTGCTGTTGGTTGACATGTTCTGCATATGTCTGTGAAGTCATTTGGTTTATTGTGGCATTTAGATCTTCTGTGTCTTTACTGAGTTTTTTTTTTTTTTTTTTTTTTTTTTTGAGATGTTGTGTCCTTAACAGAGTGGTGTGTTGAAATCTCCTACTACTATTGTGGAGCTATCTATTTCTGCTTTCAGCAAATGTAGTGTTTGTTTTAAGTATTTTTGGAGCTTTGTTGTTGGGTGTATAGATATTCAATATGGTTATGACCTCCTGCTGTATTTCACCCTTAACCAATATATAGGGTATCTCCTTGTCTAGTACAGTGGATTTAACTTGAAGTCTATGTTGTCCAAGACTAGTATTGCCACTTCTGATCTCTTCTGAATATAATTAGCCTGATATATATTTTTCTCATCCTTTGAGTTGTAATTTGTTTGTGTTTTTGAGTTTAAGGTGTGTCTCCTGTACGCAACATATAGGTAGGTCATTTTTTTTTTTTATTCCATCTGCCTCTCTTTATTGGTGCGTTTAGATCATTTACATTCAGTATGATTTTGATAGGTATGAGCTTAGTGCTGTCGTTTGGATGTCTTTTTTGTGTGCTATGGACAATTCCTTTGTTCCATTCCGTTTTCTGTGCTGAGTCTTTCTTCTTTATGAGTTTTCCTTTTGCATTTTTCAGTGTTTGCTTTTTGTAATTGCTGAGACTTTGTGAGTTGCTTGTTTTTTATTTTGTTTGGCATTTTGAAGTGTACCATTGTAGGTTTCTGTTGTGGCTACTTCCTTAGTCCCCTTTATTAATCTAAAAGTAATCTAGTCTATAATGTCTTTGTATCTCTTAGGCTTCCTCCCCATGTGGAAGATATGTGGGTACATTAATTTGTCCCTCGTTTTCATATGATATCGTTGTAAATTGAATTCTGAGATCTCTGAATTTCTGGTTTTTCTGATTTGGCTTTGGATATGTTGTATGTATTTCTTAAGCTGACAGTATCTGGGTCTCTGTTGAGCACTGAATGTTTGAAGTAGGTCTAATGTTATTTATTTTGTAATCTAAGAACATCCTTCAAAGTTTCATGTAATTTTGGTTTAGCTTTTGCAAATAATCTAAACTTCTGTTTATCTATGAAAGTCCTAATTTCACTGTCATTTTTGAGAGACAATGTTGCAGGGCATATAATTCTTGGATGGAAGCTTTTTCCTTCCAGGTTTTGTATATGTCATACCATTTTCTTCTTGCCAGCATGGTTTTAGCTGAGTAATCTGAACTCAATCTTAATGATTTTCCTTTTAGGTTATTTTTTGTTTAAGCCCAGCTGCCTTCAGTAGTATCTCCATATCACTGGTCTTACTTAGTTTGATTATAATACACCTTGGTGTATTTCTTTTGGGATGCATTTTGAGTGAGATTCAATGAGCACGCTGTATGGATGTTGTCTCATCTTTCACAATATCAGGAAAGTTTTCTGCATGCAGGTCCTCAATAATTCTGTTTTCAGTTTTCCCCACTTGTTCTGGTACTCCAGTTGTGCATTACAACTCTTAATGAATCTTCATTTTTATTGATTCTTTTATCTGATTTTTCCTTATGTATGCTGGTGTTGTTTACTTTGTCTTCAGTCTCTTTAATTCTGCATTCCATTTCCTCAATCCTGCCCCTTTGAATTTCTGTTGAGTTGTCAAGCTCAGTAATTTTATTGTTAATCTGTCTAATATCAGACTGTTGCTGTTTAAGCATTTCTTGCAACTTGTTTAATTTTTCAGAGTGCTCTGCTGCACTTTGCCTGACCTCTTTCCTCATCTCTTCGATAGCCCTGTACATCATTCTTTTGTACTCTGTCTCCCATAGTTTCAGAAAACCTTCTTTCTCTGGGAAATCTGTTGACTACTTTGGGAATTTGGGGAAGTCATGGGAGTCTGGAACAGCATCAGTAAAATTCTGCACAAGATCATTCAAAAGTGACTACAACAGTATGTTGACAAGGAACTGCCAGAAATTCAAGCTGGATTCAGAAGAGGATGTGGAACCAGGGGTATCATCACTGATGTCAGATGAATCTTGGCTGAAAGCAAAGAATACCAGCAAGATGTTTGTGTTTCATTGACTATGCAAAAGCATTCAATTGTGTGGCTCATACTAAATTACAGCTAATGTTGTAGAGAATGGCAATTCCAGAACACCTAGTTGTGTGCTTAAGGAATCTGTACATGGATCAAGAGGCAGTCATGTAAACAGAACAAGGGAACACTGCATAGTTTAAAGTCAGAGAAGGCGTGCAGCAGGGTTGTATCCTTTCACCATACCTTTTTAATCCTTATGCCGAGCAAATAATCCAAGAAGCTGGATTATATGAAGAAAGAGTCATCAGGATTGGAGGACAACTCATTAACAACCTGCATTATGCAGACAGCACCACCTTACTTGCTGGAAATTTGAGACATTTACTGATGAAGATCAAGGATCACAGCCTTCAGTATGGACTTCACCTCAACATCAGGAAAATGAAAATCCTCACAACTGGACCAGTAAGCAACATTGGAAGAAATGGAGAAAGGATTGAGGTTGTTACAGATTTGATTTTACTGGAGTCCACAATCAACAACCTTTGAAGCAGCAGTGAAGAAGTCAAAAGACGTGTTTCACTGGGAAAATCTGCTGCAATGGACCTCTTTGAACTATTGAAAAGTAAGGATGTCACCTTGAAGACTAAAATGCGTCTGACCCAAGCCATGGTATTTCCAATTGTGTCATATGTATGTGAAAGCTGGACTATGAACAAAGAAGATAGAAGAAGAATTGATGCCTTTGAATTGCGGTGTTGGAGACAAATGATGCATGTACTAGGGACCACCAAAAGAACCAACAGATCTGTTCTGGAAGAAGTACAAACAGAGTGGTCCTTGGAAACAAAGATGGCAAGACTGTGTCTGACATACTTTGGACATGTTGTTAGCAAAGATCAGTCCCTGGAGAAGGACATCATGCTTGGTAGGGTGGAGGGTCAGCAAAAAAAGAGGAAAATCCTCGACAAGATGGATTGACACAGTGGACACAAAAATGGGCTTAAGCATAAAAACATTTGACTGTGGACATGGTGCCAGACCAGGCAGTGTTTTGTTCTGTTATTCATAGGATCTATGAGTCTGAATCAACTTGATGGCGCCTAACAACAACAAATCATAGTCTGCTTTTTTAGATGTTTAGAAACTGATTATGGTCTCCACATCATCTGAAAGTTGTTGCAATTTACTTGTTTGGTTATAATATTTTACATTGTATCTATAGATATTCGAGTGTTTGAGCTGGTTTGGTTTTTGGAGTCTCAATAAATTGAATGACCTATCCTGCTTGGCTCTTTTGGAGTTGGGCTGGCATTTCTCCTAAAATCCAACAACCTTCTGCCCCTACTGTCTGGTACGGTTCTTTGGCCAGAATGTTTGCCCACCTGGTCCCACATTAGTCCAGCCCACTCATGCCCCACACCTTCTCCCCAGCTGCACTGCCTCACCAGTTCACACTAAATCCCGAGCCTCCTCCCCAATTTGAGTTGTGTGCATTCCCTGCCATGTACTCCCCATACCATGTCCACTCCTTGGCATCACCTCCCTGTGGTGCTTGCTCCCCCATATCACCTACCCAGGCCACGCTAACTCAGCAGTGCATTTCCTAGGGCCACACTCACTCTCCAGACCCTCCTCTCAAGACTGCAACAGCTGCCCAGTGGTGCCTCCCCAGGCCACACTCATTTCACTACAGCAGCTATCTGGAGAGTGTGAGTTCTCTGGTGTGACCTCCCCTGGGTGCACTTGGAGCAGTGAGCTCTCCAGCACTGCCCTCCTGGGCCAAGTTCACACCACGGTGCCAGCGACAGTCAGCTGGAGTGTGTGGGTTCTCTGGTGCTGCCTCTCCAGGACACAGTCATTCCTCCACAGCAGATACATCATGCACTTGGGCTCTCTGGTGCTATCTCCTTGGTTCACTCTCACTCCCCCACAGCAGCTGCCTGGAGCATGTGAGGTCTCCAGTGCCACTTCCCAGGGCTGCACTCACTCCCCTACAGCAGCTACCTGGACCATGTGAGCTCTCTGCCACTGCCACCCTGCTGCATGCTTACTCACCCTCAGCAGCTACCTAAAGTGTGTGGGTACCCCAGCGTTGCCTCTGTGGTCTGTACTCAGTCCCCAACAGCAGCTGTCTGGAGTGCATGGGCTCTCTGATGTCACCTACCCAAGGTGCACTTACTACCCCTAGCAGCTCTAAAGTTTTTGTTTACTAAGTCCATTATCTTTCCTTTGAGCCACCTTTTCTTATGGCTTTGTACGCAATGCACACAAGAGACATTTGACTATTATACTGTGGTAAATCTGGAAATCATTCTTTTCCTTTCCAGATTTTGCTGCTTCTTATTCCTTGTTCTTTTTTAATTTTTGAAGACTGTAGTTTTCCTCTTTAAAGCACGATTCCTTAACAGGAGTGCTGGCTGTCACCATTTTAATATTAGGCTCCTTGTACGGTAGAGCCAGCTATCACCACTTCAACACCAGACCCCTCATCTAGGTGGACTGCCTGTGCCCAGTTCAACACCAGGTACCTGTCTGGGTGCACTAGCACATGACATAGGCATACAAGACACATATAAGACAGAATTTGGTTGGAGGGTATGGGGATGCTTTTCTAACAAATATAGGGTCTGACAGTTAAGTTCGCAAACTTGCCGCCATGCTCTTATGTTGGCAGCATGGTACACAGTAAGGTTTTATAACCTTGGTAAATCAGTGTCTCACAGCTGTGTTCATGTTGACATGTGATGGGGTCTTGCTGAGTGGCATTCATTATTGTTGTTGCATGTTTTTGTGTGCTGTCATGAGAATGTTGGAAATTGAATTAGAACAAAGAACAAACATTAAATTTCTTGTTAAACTTGACAAGAGTGAAAGTGAAATCAGGAACATGTTAGCCCAAGCTTATGAGGATGATACCATGAAGAAAATGGTAGTGTACAAATGGATTAAACATTTTTCAGAGTGGAGAGAAAGTGTCACTGGTGAAGAGAGGTCAGGGAAGGCAGTAAAGAGTAGAACTAAAGAGAACAGCGCAAAAATTTGTTGAAATGTGCATCAAAATTGTCATCTGACTGTGAGAAGCATAGCAGACCAAGTAATCATCAATAGAGAGACAGGAAATCTTAACTAAAAATCATAGCATGAGAAAGTAGTGTGCAAAAACGCTTCTCAAGGGACTTACTGATGAACAAAACCAAAGGAGAGTTGAAGTTTGCCAAGATCTTTAGGAGAAGTAAGACGATGTTTTAGGCCATGTTATCACTGGTGATGAGACATAAGTGTACCAATATGACCCTAACACAAAGCATCAAAGTGCAGTGGAAGTCAGCCAATTCTCCATGACCAAAAAAGTTTCTTCAGTCCAAATCAAGGGTCAAATTGATATTGCTAATCTTTTTTGATATCAGAGGGATTGTTCATTGTGATTTTGTGTCAACTGGACAGTTAACTAAGTTTACTACTTGCAAGTGCTGAAAAGACTGGATTAAAAAGTTGGGCAAAAACAATCTGAACTTTTTGCCAACAACTCACGGCTCTTGCATCACAACAATGCACTAGCTCACATGGCACTGTGTGTGAGGGAGTTTTTAGTCAGTAAACAAATAACTGTATTGAAACACCCACCCTACTCACCTGATTTGCACCCCCATGACTATTTTCTTTATCCAAAGATAAAGGAAATATTGAAAGACATTTTGAAGACATTCAGGACATCAAGGGTAATACATTGACAGCTTTGATGGCCATTCCAGAGAAAGAGTTCCAAAGTTGCTTTGAAAGGTGGACTAGGTGCTGGCATTGGCACATAGCTTCCCAAGGTGAGGACTTTGAAAATGACTGTAATAACATTCAGCAAAGAGGTACATAGCTCTTTTCTTAGGATTAGTTTGCAAACTTAATTGTCAGAACTTCCATCTAAAATATGGAAAGGAATTTGGAATTTAGTAGTGGGTAGTGGCTGGGAAGAATTTTGATGCCTTGAAAGTAAGAAACTTGGCAGCCTTGAAGAGACTGTTGCTAGAATTATGAACATTAAGAGATACTCTAATGAGGGCTTATAGTTGATTGAGAGCTGTAGGGAAGGCTTCTATCATCATGAGCAGAAGGTTGCTGGAAATGTGTAGGTTAAATGTGTTTCTGGTGTAACTTTCAAAGGAAACAATAAACATGTCATTAGATGTTGGTGAAAAGATCCTTGTTATAAAATAGGAAAGAATTTTCTTGTTTGTGTTTGAATGCTTTGTGGAAAATAAGCCTTGGAACTCATGAATCTGAATCCTTGGCTGAGAAGATTTCTAAGTAGTAGCTTAAGGTTGGTGTAATTGTTCCTTGCTGCTTATACTAAAAATGCAGAAGGCAACAGCTTGAGATATGAACTATGATGCCCTCCACCCCCCAAAAAGCCAGAACTTGAAGATTTGGAAAATGCTATTGTAAAGATCAAAATAGTATGTCCTGGTAAGAACATTAAGGGTGTGAGTACATAACACCAGACTCCTTACCTGTAAGTTCCAGCCACTGCAGTTGTTCTGCAGCTGGGGACGGAGTAGGGTGTGGACAGGTGCAGCATCAATGGTTTTCTACCATTCATACGAAACACCCATTTTCTTGATTTAGCATACACTTGATGGTATAAACCTTTAAGTACTTTTCAGAGTTCTAAGACTACTGAAGTCATCAATTTCTTCTTGCTTTTTTATTTTTAGTTTTGGTTTTGTGATTAGATGGAAGCCTGCAGCTGCTTACATCACTATCTTGCTCTGCCTTCCCACTGTGGTTTTGATTTGCATTCCCTTTATTGCTAATGATGTTGAATACCTCATGTGCTTATAAGTCCTTTGCATGCCTTCTTTGGAGAACTGTCATATCCTATGCTCATTTTCAAATTGGATTATTTATATTTTATTGCTGAGTTGAAAAAGTCCTTTATATACTCTAGATACAAGCCTCTCACCAGATTTGTGATTTTTCTTCTCCCAACTATGTGGTTTTTGACATGTAACACAGTTTGAAGAACTGAGTGGCACTGCTATAACAAAACGCATTCCATTCTCATCTATTTACGGATATGAATGAGATTTAAAAATATTTTATACCTGTAAAATGTTATGTGTAATAACACTTAATTTTATGACTACATTGGATATTGAAAAGTGTTATGATGAGTGGACTGGAGGTCTCTATTAGGTCAAAGAATCACTGGGGTGAGAATATTTGAGTAAGTTAATGTGGATATTAGGCAGACGGACATATTTGGGTTGTGTACAGCCTCTGTCACCTGTTATAGCTGTGTAACTCCAGAAATATCACTTTACTTCTTTGACATTCTGTGGTATTAGTAATTTCATTCTTTCAGCCACTTGAGTTTTTGTTAGCTGCAGTAACTAAAAGTTCTGACAAATACAGTTGTAAGGGTAAAGTACTGCAGTAGGTCGAACACAGCAGTTACTCTGTAATTATTAGTTCTCCACTCTTTCACCTTGCAACAATATGACCCTTTCCCATGCCTTGCCCTGCAGAGCTGTAAATGTGTCTTGTACCTTTCTAGCAGCCGGACCTTGTGCTAGGCTCAGGAGAGGCATGTTCTGAGGCTATCACAGCTCACCTTCATGTAAAGGTTAAAACTCCAACTTCCAAACATGAACTCTTCCTTGACATAGTTTTTTCACATATTTTCAACCCAATCTCCCAGCTTTCACTCTGTCATTAAACTATGCCCTCCAGCTATTTGAGGTTCCCAGAAGAAGCCAGACATTCAACTATTTAGCACCTTGCACAAGCTTTTCCCTCTGCCTGGACTTACCACTGCCATGCTCCAGACAATCTCTTCTTGAAACTCTTCTCCAGCTTCCAAGTCAGTCTCAAGTGAGGGTTTCTGGGTCTCACGGTACGTCATAGCATTTCCATTACAGCAGCTGCCACACTGTATTGTAACTGATGGTGTGAGTGCCCATCTCACCTAACGATTTACCGTCAGGTGTCCAGAAGGCACCCCTTTCTAACAAGGACAAAGTACACCAGGCTGTGGCTCCATACCCAGCTCCCATAATGGCTACAGGCTCACCTCCCTGTGCCTCAATAGGCTGCTCCAGCTGTATGAAACTTCTTTCCCTTCCCTAACAAACATGCAGTGCTTGTCTCCAGGCCTTTTACCTACCTCCTTCCCAATACTCTTGAAACCAGTCTAAGTTATAAAAAACAAAAGACAAAACAACGTAACTTGCTTGCTCCTGGTTACACCTTAAATTACACCTTCTCTGGGCAACGTTTCCTGTACAACCTGGCCTCCGTGCCCCCATCCCAGTTTACATTTTGTACTTTTCCTGCATTGCCTTGGTCCGTGTGTTTCCCTGCCTTGCCTCTTAACATCATCATTGCACTCTCCTCTCCTGCTCTCTTGTCTGTCTCTAGTGATGTGAGATCCTTGAGAAAGGAGTGGTCTGGATTGTTCACATCTGTCCCCACTGCCTAGCACTGAGTGGTTACTCACTGTTTTCTGAATGAATGTCGAGATGGAGATTCTGGCTCTGAAGAATTGAGGGCCAGAATCAGGGTTGTCGTGATCCCACCTAAGTTTTAATTCTCACAAGGTCTGGAATAGAGCAGCCATTGCCACTTCCTCCATACCTTTAAAGGGGATGTGATGACGTTCCCCCAGGGAATGTTTGGCTCACAGAACTATCTGTAGGACTTACAGGGATATGAAGGCACTGAAAACATTTGTAAGCATTTGTAAGCATTGTAAGCATTTGTAAGTCATTTGTAAGCAATGCCAGGCACCTAACGTTCACTCAATAGCTTAATCAGAGTAACTTTTCTCTCTGGATCACGGAAACAGGTCAGGACTAGGAGATAGCGACCTGGGTTCAAGTGTAACCACCTGTATGACTTTGGGCTAGTAACTTAGACACCTAAGAAAACAAGGAGTCACACTCTTGATGCTCACTCTCCAGTCAACCGTTAGACAGGTCCATGAAACTAAAGGAAGATAAATGGGCACACCTACTCAGGGTCGTCATGAGTCGGCTCTGACTCGACGGCACTTGGCTTGGCTTGGCACTCAGGGACAAGGACTAGAAGGCAGGAGAGGACAGGAAAGCTGATAATGGGGAACCCAAAGTCAAGAAGAGGATTGACATGCCCTAGGGTTGGCAACCAGTGTCACAAAACGACGTTTATGAATGGTTTAATGTGAAATTAATTTGCTCTGCAAACCTCCATCTAAATTAAAAGAAGCAAAATGAGGAAACTGACACTACAGACGCTAAGATCCCTGTTGGGATGTTCTCTTCTTTCCCAGCCCTAGGTGGCCAGTCTGCTTAGCCGGGGGCTAGGGCAAGCCAGATCCCAATTCGACCAATGGTCCATACGCCACCGAGAGACCCAAGCCAGGAGCACTAGAAAATGACAGGTCAAACCAAGACAAGGGAGAGGAGATTTGGTTACACTACGGCTCCCAGGAGTCCACTGGGTGCCACCCTGCGGCCTGTGCCTGGTGCAGGTTGGGAGCACCGGTTTCCCACCCAACGCTCCCTTTATCAGACCCCAAGGAAAAGTATACAACGCGCATGCCCGGCCACGTCCCAACTGCGTCGGCTCCAGCCCGGCCTGCGTTTTTCGTCTCCTTCCGGCCTGGCAGAGGCACCCCGCCCCACCTCCACCTCCTATTCAGAAAACTTGGGGAAGGAGAGGCCCCTGGCCAGAGCTTTCCCAAGGGGGTGTACACGAGCGTTCACGAGATAACAAAAGAGACGACTGCGCGGAACAGAAGACACCTGCTCCCAAACGACAGTGCCGCAAGGCCTCAGCAGGCGCGGCGGCGGGGAGGGAGCGGGGCGGAAACGGGCTGGCCCGCTAACGGAAGGGCGTCGAGTCGCCAGAACCCCGCCTCCTTCCCGGAAGTGAGCCGCCCTGGCGCCCCCGGCGGCCGCCTCCTGCGGCAGGCCCCGCCCCCAGCCAGCCCCGCCCCCGGCCCTCCACACCTTCACGGCTGGCGGCGGCCTGGTGGTGGCTCTGGCTGTGCCGGTTTCGGTGCCCGAAGCCAGGAGCGCTGAGCGTTCCGAGGAGCGGCGGCTAGCCCATGACCGCCGGTCCCCGGCGTCCCGCTCAGGCCATCCAGAGCCTGTGCTTCTGCCCTAAAGCTCTCTTCAGCTTGGCCCCGCCGCGCCCCTCCTCCGATGGCGGCAGAGATCCAGCCAAAGGCACAGACCCGCAAGCCGATCCTGCTGCAGCGGGTCGAAGGGTCCCAGGAAGTGGTGAATATGGCCGTGATCGTGCCCAAGGAGGAGGGGGTCATCAGCGTCTCGGAGGACAGGTATGGACCGCTGTCCGTCTGCAGCGAGGAGGGGCGGGACGGGCCGCCGGTCCTCGAGCACCGCGCCGAAGGCTTTCCTTCTGCGTCCACGCTAGTGTAGACATAAAAATTGCGTGCAAAGGAGCATCCCAGTGGTGCGGGTGTCGGAATCGCGCCGCTGCATGATTTGGGGTAGCGGAGCTGGGACAGCGGCTTGCACTATGGTTCCGCCCGAAGCCGGGGTGGCTCCTCCCGTGACTGAGTGACCCTTACTTAGGCTAGTGATAGGTCGAACCCCTCACCGTGATCCTGCCCAGAGGAGGCGAAGGGGGGAGAGGGAGGAGGCTCCGGGGCCTGCAGATGTGTGCTTTGCGATGATGCTTCGAGCCATCTCTGCAAGATGGATAACTGGATTTTGGGGTACTCTCAGGTACAGTCGTCCAAACTGAGAAAGCACATGACATTCTCATGGAATCTAGATCTCCTGGACATCCTACTCTGAATGTAGTGAATATCGCAACTTATGCAAAGAGTAACTGGCTTTTTACGTGTTGCTGTCTCTCCTTTCTCTAATTGGTTAGTGTGCAGGGGGAAGCATCTACAACATGCAAGGAACCAGTACTGCAAATAACTCTTAGAGTTCCTTCCTTTCCCTTGCTGGTTTTCTTTTTACTCTGTTTTGCTTAACTTGCAGAAGTGGAGCTAGTTGCTCAGCTTTCAGTATGGTCCCTTGTTCAGACAATAAAATTTTGGAGTCGATTTAATGTCCTTTAATATGCAGAAGTAAGACTGAGGATGCTGATTTCCTGAAATGAGTGCTGCTAGAAACGAAGTGGTTGTGGTAATTTATCTACTAGCCTTCTGAAACTATAACACTAGAAGAACTTGAGTAGGGGCTTTCACCTTAGAATGTAGTTAAAATCAAACCCACTGCTGCTGAGTCGATTCCGACACATAGCGACCCTTATAGTTTTATAAACAAAGTAGAACTGCCTCATAGTTTCCGAAGAGTGCCTGGTGGATTTGAGCTGCCAGCCTTTTGGTTAGCAGCTGTAGCATGTAACCACTATGCCACCAGAGTTACCTAAAATGTAAGTTACGTTTTTGTAATTTAAGTTTGGGTCATGCAAAGGTAGAGATTATTTTTCTGTGGCTGCTAAAATTGCAGAGATAAAGCAACTGTTTGTTGCTGTATAACCATTTCATTGTTTTGCATAGAGTATGGCCTCAGAAAATTTGCTTGTTAAATTTTAGGTTCTTCAGTGTCACTTGAGTGAATATATTAATGACACATTCGTGTCTACATCACACCTCACGCACATGGCCAGATGGCAATCGATTCGCATCCTACACAGATCAGTGGAAAATGTTGTATGCGTATACCGATGCTGTTTGCAATGAACAGATGAAATTCATAGCTGAAACTGAATACATGGATATGGGAACCTTTTGAAATTCACAAAGAAGACTTATGTGAGTTCAGGTTTTTGGTAGAAGCAAAATCCTGTTATAAGGACTACTCACGGACATAGAAGTTCTTTGTTATAAAGTTGTTTTTAAGGTATATGTTGGTATTTCTTTCCCAGTCTGTGACTACTAAGGATGAAACTGCTCGAGCTAACTGCTGTAGGAAGTTCTGAAGTTCATTGACTCAAACTAAGAGGGAGAGAAGAAAGGTAGTTAAACCTAAGCTTCCATTAGTTTTGAATCCTTTTGCTTTAGTTGGTGGTTTGGAAGTAGAGGTAGGTTTTCATAGTTTTTTCTTTGAGTTGAAAGGGAAACTAAAGTAACTTGCTCTAACAGCTTGATTTTTACAGAGAATAAAATTTCAGCCACAGACCTGTTAACTGTCAAAATTCTTGTGGTTGGTAGAGCTAGCCTTAGCTTTTGTATCCTCATTCGTGTTCCAGTGTATTTACCTTGAGGGAAACAGCTTTAGCAGAGTGTATTTCAAAGTATTTGGAGGTGTTAAAGTGGTATATGTGAAAGATCTGAAGGTTAAATTTCATTTGATTATAAAATGAATGCACTGTTTAGCTAGTCTTAGCTTAATTTTCATGTTCCTAGTTAGCAGTATAAAGAATGGAAATCGTTTTATTTTACAGAGTTACTGTTAAATGGAGAGTTACTGTTAAATGGAAGGAGACCTACAGTTAACTCCAAGACTTCTTTATATGGAGTGCCTCGACAACACAGATAATTAAGCACTTGACTGTCTCTAGTGAAAGATTGGGCTCAGGTGACTTCCCAGGTGACTGGGAAGACAGATCCGGCAGTCTCGTTCTAACAGGTCACAGCCTTGAATATCCTGTGGAACAGTTCTCCTCTGCACATGGGATAGCCATGGATTAAGAAATATCATCAACTGTTTTAGTCATCTGGTGCTGCTGTAACAGAAATACCACAACTGGATGGCTTTAACAAAGTGAAGTTTATTCTCTCATAGTCCAGAAGACTGCAAGTTCAAATTCAAGACTTTGGTTCCATGGGAAGGCTTTCTTTCTCTGTCAGCTCTGTAGAAAGGCTCTTATGATGCACCAGTCATTGTTTAGTTTGGAATCATCTCAGCTCAAGAACCTCGGGTCCAAAGGACACACTCTGCTCTTGGCACTGCTTCCTTAGTGGTATGAGATCCCATATCTCTGCTTGCCTCTCTCTCTGAAAAGAGATTGGCTTAAGACACTATCTAATCTTGTGTTGTTGTTGTTAGGTGACATCAAATCAGTTTTGACTCATAGCAATGCTATGAACAACAGAATGAAACACTGGTCCTTTGCCCTGCCTACAGTTGTTTTTTATGCTTAAGCTCAGTTTTGCAACCACTGTGTCAGTCCGTCTCCTTGGGGGTCTTCCTCTTCTTCGCTGACCCTCTGCTTTACCTAGCATGATACCCTTCTACTGGGACCGGTCTCTACTGACAGTATGTCCAAAGTATGGTGCAGTGTCATCATCCTTGCTTCCAGGGAGCACTCTGGCTATACCTCTTGTAGAACAAATCTGTATGTTTTTCTGGCACTCCATTGTATGTTCAGTATTCTCCACTACGTTTCAAAGGCGTCCTTTCTTCTAGCTTCCTTATTTATTATCCAGCTTTTACATGTGTATGATATGATTGCAGATACCATAGTCAGACACAGCTTAGTCTTCAGAGTGACATCTTTACTTTTCAACACTTTAAAAGTCTTTGGCAGCAGATTTTCCCAGTATAATACATCTTTTGATTTCTTGACTGCTGCGTCCATAGGTGTTGGTTGTGGAACCAAGTAAAACGCAATCCTTGACAACCTCAGTCTTTACTCCATGCATCAAGATGTGACTTACTGGTCCAGTTGTGAGGATTTGTGATTTCTTGATGTTGAGGTGCAACCCACGGTGGTCCTCGATTTTCATCAGTAAGTGTTACAAATCCTCTTCACTTTCAACAAGCAAGGTTGTGCCATCTGCATAACACAAGTTGTTAGTGAGTCTTCCTCCAATTCCTGATACCTTGTTCTTCTTCATATAGTCTAGCTTCTCAAATTATTTGCTTGGCGTACAGATTGAAAAGGTATGGTAAAAGGATGCAGCACCCGGACACACGTCTTTCCTAACTTTAAATTATGCAGTGTCCCCTTGTTCTGTTTGCATGACTGCCTCTTGATCCATGTTCAGATTCCTCATGAGTACAGTTAAATATTCTGGAATTCTCAATTCTCCAATGCCATTCTCCATGATTTGTTATGATTCACACAGTTGAAAACCTTTGCATGGTCAATGAAACAGAGGTAAACATCTTTTTGGTGTTCTGAGCTTTCAGCCAAGATTCATCTGACATGAACAGTGATATCCCTGGTTTAATGCCCTCTTCTGAATCCAGCTTGAATTTCTGGCAGTTCCCTGTCAGTGTACTGTTGCAGTTGCTTTTGGATGATCTTTAGCAAAATTTTAACTTGTGTGTGATGTTAATGATACTGCTTAATAATTTTCACATCCAGTGGGGTCACCTTTCTTGGGAATAGGCATAAATATGGATCTCTTCCACTCATTTGACCAAGTAGCTATCCTCCAAATTTATTGGCACAGATGAGTGAGCACTTCCAACTCTGCATCCATTTGTTGAAACATCGCAGTTGATACCCATCAATTCCTGGAGTTTCAGTTTTCGTTAATGCCCTCAGAGCAGCTTCGACTTTTTTCTTCAGTACTGTTGCTCCCTGATCATATGCTACCTCTTGAAATGGTTGAATGTCGACCACTTCTTTCTGGTAAAATGACTGTGTATTCCTTCCATCTTTTGATTCTTCCTGAGTCATTTAATATTTTCTCTGTAGAATCCTTTACTATTGCAGTTTGAAACTTAATTTTTTTTCTCCAGTTCTTTCAGCTTGAGAAATATAGAACGTGTTCTTCCCTTTTAGTTTTCTATCTCCAGCTCTTCGCACATGTTGTTATACTACTTTACTTTTTCTTCTTGAGCTACCCTTTGAATTCTTCTTTTCAGTTCTTTTAGCTTATCATTTTTTCCTTCTGCTTTAGCTCTTTGATGCTCTAGAGCAAGTTTCAGAGTCTCTTCTGACATCCAATTTGACATTTTATTTTTTCTTGTCTTTTTAATGACCTTTTGCTTTTTTAATGGATGATGTCTTTGATGTCATTGGACATCTCCTCTGGTCTTCAGTCATTGGTCTTCTGTGCATCAAATCTGTTTCTGAGATGGTCTCTAAACTCGGGTTGGATATACTCAAGGTCGTACTTTGTCTGTCATGGAATTGTTCTAATTTTCTTCAGTTTCAGTTTGAATGTTCATATGACCAGTTGATGGTCAGTGCTGCAGTCAGCAACTGGTCGTGTTCTCACGGATAATATTGAGGTTTTCCATCATCTCTTTCCACAGATGTAGTCAGTGTGATTCCATCTGGCGAGGTCCATATGTGTAGTTGCCATTTATGTTGGTGAGAAAAAGTATTTGTGTTGAAGAAGTCATTGGTCTTGCATAATTCTATCACTCAATCTCCAGTATCATTTCTATCACTAAGGTGTGTTTTCCAACCACTGATCCTTCTTCTTTTTGAATTTTTGCGTTCCAATCACTAGTAATTATCAATGGGTCCTGACTGTATGTTCAATCGATTTCAGACTGCAGAAGCTCATAAAATTCTTCAATCTCTTTATCTTTGGCCTTAGTGGTTGGTGTATAAATTTGAATAATAGTCATATTAACTGGCCTTCCTTGTAGGCATGTGGATATTATCCTGTCACTGACAGCATTGTACTTTAGGACAAATCTTGAAATGTTCTTTCTGATGATGAGCGCAACACCATTCATCTTTGAGTTTTCATTGCTGGCGTAATAGACCGTATGTTTGTCCAATTCACAGTGGCCATTTCAGCTTACTGATACCTAGGTTATCGACATTTATGTGTTCCATTTCGTTTTTTTCTTATTATGAATGAATGAAAACGCACATTGCCATATAAGTTCCCATGCTCACCTACATGCAGCTCCCACTGCTCTCCCTGCCTGGTGAAAGCACACCCCTCCACTCTCCTCCATGCATGTCCTATCCTCCCAACAGTCTCCTATCCCCTCCTCTCCACCCACTCCCCTTCCTCCAGCAAGAGGTCAGCAGGATGACATCCTATAGATGCGTTGAACCATAAAATTGCCACAAGATACAGTCACTCTCCGTCGTCAAGTCCAATCCATTGCTGTCTGAAAAGTTGACTTTCATTATGATTTATGGACAGGGGCAGCATCAGGGCCAGGAGCCACAATCCCAGGGGAACCCTGAAGCCCCTGGACCATCAGTTGCGGTCTTCTATTGGAGATCTCAGGGTGTACCCCTATTTATTCTCTTGTTGCCAGTGAGACTCAACTTTGTGAGCTCCATTGTGGCTATCACTGGTGGTAGCTGGGCACCATCTGGTTCTTCTACTCACGAGTCGATGTAGAGACCTACTCACATGGGTCTTTCTGTCTTCTGAGTTCTCTTTTCCCCATGTCATTCTTGTCCTTGGTGATCATCCATTCCTGTTGAGTTGGGACAATTTGCTGTACCCTTGGATGGCAGCTTGGCAGCTTTTAAGACTGCAGACGCCACTAACCAATGTGAGGTGCGGAGAGTCCTCATTAGCAAAACGCTAGCTGTGCCATTTGGCCTCGATTTCACCTGAGAGCATGGTCCCCAGCCCCCCGCCCCAGCTACTCTGTCCTTGAAATACTGGGTTAAGGTGAGAGGAATATTTAAATTGTGTTGATTTTCTTTCTAATGTGTGCTGTGACTGATTTTACCTAACCAAATTTCTATTAACTATCTAAACTCTCCCCCCTCCCCTCCTCTCCCTCCCTACCCTTGTAGCTGTCAGAGAGTCTTTTCTTCTGTGCATGTGTCTGTTTTAAAGTTCTTATAGTAGGAGTCTCATACAATATTTGTTCTTTTGTCGTTGACTACTTTCACTCAACATAATGCCCTCCAGTTGAAACCAGGGTCATCATTGTTCTTTATCATTGCATAGTGTTCTTTTGAGTATATATACCGTAGTTTACCTATCCGTTCCTCAGTTGTTGGGTCTCTGGATTGATTCCATCTTTTTGCTATTGTGGACTGTGCTGTGATGAACATTCATGTGCCTGTGACAGTTGGTGTGAATGGCCTTGATTCTGTAGGATATATTCCAAGCAGTGGAATTACTGGTCAAATGGTGTATCTATATCCATTTTTTTAAGGGAGTGCCAGATTGCTTTCCAGAGAGGCTGTACCATTTTGCAGTCCCACCAACAGTATAGGAGAGTTCCAGTCTCCTCACAGCCTCTCCATCATTTGTTCTTTTGCATTTTTTGGATCATGGCCAACCTTGTTGGGGTGAGAATCTCATTGTCATTTTAATTTGAATTTGTTTAATACTTAATGATTGTGAGCATGTTCACTGTGTTTTTTGGCTGCCTGGATCTCTTCTTTAGAAAAGTGTCTGTCCATCTCCTTTCCCCATTGCTTAATTGGATGATTTATCTTTTCCTTATTGATATTTTGTAATGCCTCATAGATTATGGAGATCATGCATCAGTCTTACATATAGTTGGTGAATATTTTTTCCCATTCTGTAGGTGGCCTTTTAATTCTATTAATAAAGTCTTTGGATGAGTAAAAGTGATTGATTCTTAGTAGTTCCCATTTATTTTCTCTTCTTATGATTGTGGTTTGTTTGACAAAGTTTGAAGTCTGTGTGCATTGTGTATTAAGCCTTCCATTGTTGTTCCTACTTACTTTTTCTTGGATGAGCTTTATTGTTTTAGATTTGATATTTAGGTCTTTTATCCAGTTGGAGTTGATTTTTTATAAGGTGTAAGATATGGGTCTTGGTTCAGTTTATTACAGTTGGATATCCAATTTTGCCAGCACCATTTGTTGAAGAGATTGTTTACCCCAGTTTAATGTGTTAGTGCCTTTGTCGAATATCAACTGTTCACAGGCGATGTCATCTCTGGGGTCTCGATTCTGTTCCACTGATGTATCTGTGTTTTTATACTGGTAGCAGGCTGTTTTGACTATTGTGGCATTGTAATAGGTTCTAAGGTCGGGTAATGAGAGGCCTCTGAGTGTGTTCTTCTTCTTTAGTAATGCTTTACTTATCCAGGGCTTCTTCCCTTTCCAGACAAACTTGGTAATTTATTCCTTCAACCCATTAAAAAATGTCTCTGGAATTTGTATTGAGATTGCATTATGTAAGTAGATTGCTTTGGGTAAAATAGATATTTTCACAGTGTTAAGTCTTCCTATCCATGAGCAGGGTAGGTTTCTCCATTTATGTAAGTCTCTCTTAGTTTCTTGTAATAATGACTTTTAGTTCTCTTTGTAAAGATCTGTTATTTCTCTGGTTAAATTTATTCCTAGGTACTTCATCTTCATAGGGGCTATAGTAAATGGTATTAACTTGGTGATTTCTTCCTTAATAATCACGTTGTTGGCATAAAGGAATCCTACTGATTTACTTATGTTTATCTTGTATCCTGAGACTTTGCCAAACTCTTCTATCAGTTTGAGTCAAAGTTTCCTTATGGATTGTTTGGGATTCTCTGCATATACAGTCACATAATCTGCAAATAGGGAGATTTTTAGTTCTTTGCTGATGCAGATGCCCTTCATTCCTTGGTCTTATCTAATTGCTCTGGCTAGAACTTCTAGTACAGTGTTGAATAGGAGAGATGAAAGTGGGCATCCCTGTCTACTTCCTGTTCTCAAGGGAAACTGTTTCAGTCTCCATTTAGGATGACCTAGTCAGTTGGCTTTGTATAAATGGCCCTTATTGTATTGAGGAATTTGCCATCTATTCCTATTTTGCTGAGAGTTTTTTAGCATGAATAGGTGTTGGACTTTATCCAGTGCCTTTTCTGCATCAATAGACAAGATCAGGTTATTCTTGTCTTTTGTGTTATTTATGTGGTTGATCACATTAATTGTTTTTCTGATGTTGAGGCAGTCTTGCATTCCTGGTATGAATCCAACTTGGTCATGATGGGTTTGGTTTTGGATATGTTGTATTCTATTGGCAAGAATTTTGTTGAAGATTTTTGCATCTAGATTCATGAGTGATGTTGGTCTGTAGTTCTCCTTTTTTGTTGGGGTGTTCCCTGGCTTGATATCAGGATTATGCTGGCTTCGTAGAATGAAGTTGGGAGTATTCCATCTGTTCCATTTCATTTGTGACAGTTTCCAATTTTCGTACTATTAATGGATGTTTGCAGTTGTTTCTTCTCATTTTGAGTTGTGCCACATCAGCAAATGAAGGTCCTGAAGACTTTATTGCTTCCATGTCATTAAAGTCCATTCTACTTTGAGGAGGCAGCTTTTCCAACTTTGGGGGCTGATTTTCTGGCACTGTGTCTGACAGTGTTTTGCTGCTGTTTGTAACGTTTTCACTGGCTAATTCTTTTCAGAAGAAGACTGCTGGTGCCAAGTCTTTCTTCTTGCTTGTGTCTTAGTCTGGAAGCTTAGCTGAAACCTGTCCATCATGGGTGACCCTGCTGGTATTTGAATACTGCTCGCATAGCTTCTAGGATCACAGCAATACACAAGCCCCCACAGTAAGACAAAGTGAGAGACATGTTGGGGTCCAATCTAGTAGACCTTAGCAATATGATTACCACTAACCCATCTTATTAAATCAAAGTGATAGAATTTACAACACTTTGGAAAATCCTATAAAAAAAGGTAGACAGATAATACTGAGAATCATGGCCCAGTCGAATTAATGCACACATTTTTTTTAGGGGTCATAATTCAATCTGTGACAGTAACTGACAATGACAGTTCTTTGTGTATATTTTGTGATTATGCAGTCAGCAAGTCTGGATTTTTTTTTGGCCATAGGTGCAAATATGATAATAGCTTTGTGATTTAAAGCTCGTTTCATGTTACGGTTTTCAGTAAAAGAATTGATCGGTATTCTTCCTTTTCAAAATCCATTGTCCATGCAACATTTTTTTACGATTGAGTGAAAATACACATTCCCATATAAATTTGCATGCCCACCTATATGCAGCTCCCTCTGTTCTCCCTGCCTGCTGAGAGCACACTCTTCCTCTCTGCTCCATACGTGTCTTATCCTCCCAGTGATCTCCTGTTCCTTCCTCTTCACCCACTCCCGTGCCTCCAGTAAGAGATCAACAGGATGACCATAAAGTGCACACACACATGGTCACTCTGTGTTGCCGAGACCAATTCATTCCTGTCCGAAGAATTGACCTCCATTATGATTTATGGACAGGGGCAGCATCAGGACCAGGGGCTGTGCTCTCAGGGCAGCTCTGTGGCCCTGGACCATCAATTGTGGTCTTTTCTTGTGTTGCCATTGAGACCCCATCATGACTATCACTGTTGGTGGCTGGGCACGGTTGGAAGTCGATGTAGTCACCCACTCATGTGGGTCTCTCTGTCTTCTGGTTCTCTTTCCCCAGTGTTGTTTTAGTCGTTGGTGATCATCCGTTCCTGCTGAGTTGGGACCATTTGCTGTACCCTCAGATTACGGTTTCGCATTTTAAAACCCCAGATGCCACTCACCAATGTGGGGTGCAGAAGGCTTTGTTAGCAAAATGCTAGTTGTGCTGATTTGGCGTCGATTTCCACAGAGAGCATGGTCCCTGGCCCACTTGGGTTAAGATGAGAGGAGTAATCATGTTATGTTGAAGTCCATTTAATATTGATCTTCTTTCTAATGTGTGCTGTCACGGATTTCACCCAAGCAAGTTTCTGTCAACTATCTAAGCTTTCCTCACCTCGCCCTCCCTCCCTCCCTCCCTCCCTCCCCACCCATCAAAGAGTTCTTTCTTCTATGCATCAGTCTGTTTTTAAGTTCTTACTTTAGGGGTCTTGTACAATATTTGTCCTTTTGTTGCTGACTACTTTCACTCAACATAGTGTCCTCCAGTTGAAACCAGGTTGTAATATGTTTGTTGAATTCATCGTTCTTTATCATTGCATAGTGTTCCATTGAGTGTATATACCATAGTTTACCTATCCCTTCGTCTGTCATTGGGCATCTGGGTTGGTTCCATCTTTCTGCTATTGTGGACAGTGCTGCAATGAATATCCGTGTGCACGTATCAGTTGGTGTGAATGGCCTTGATTCTGCAGGATATGTTTTGAGCAGTGGAATTACTGGGTTGAATGGTTTATCTATTATCCAGATTTTTAAGGAAGTGCCAGATTGCTTTCCAAAGAGGTTGCAGCGTTTTGCAATTCCACCAACAATGTAGGAGAATTCCAGTTTCTCCACAGCCTCTCCAATATTTGTTGTTGTGAATTTTTTGGATCATGGCCAACCTTGTTGGGGTGAGATGGTATCTCATTGTCATTTTGATTTGAATTTCTTTAATAGCTAATGATTGTAAGCGTGTCTGCATGTGTTTTTTGGCTGCCTGGATCTCCTCTTTAGAGAAGTGTCTGTTTATCTCCTTTGCCCATTGCTTAATTGGATGACTTATCTTTTTCTTGTTGATATTTTGTAAGGACGGCACTTGGCTTGGCTTTATAGTGTATGGAGATCAGGCATCAATCAGAATATAGTTGCTGAATATTTTTTCCCATTCTGTACGTGGCCTTTTAATTCTATTAATAAAGTCTTTGGATGAGCAAAAGCATTTGATTCTTAATAGTTCCCACTTATCTATTTTCTCTTCTGTTGTTTGTGGTTTGTTTGAGAGATTCGGAAGTCTGTATATGTTGTGTATTAAAACTTCCATTGTTCCTACTTTTTCTTGGATGAGCGTTTATCATTTTAGATTTGATATTTAGGTCTTTTATCCAGTTTGAGTTGGTTTTTGTATAAGGTGTAAAATATGGGTCTTGTTTCAATTTATTGCAGATAGATATCCAATTTTGCCAGCACCATTTGTTGATGTCTTGGGGTCTTTGTCTAATATCAACTGTTCATAGGCAGATGATGTCATCTCTGGAGTCTCAGTTGTGTTCCATTGATCTGTCTGTTTCTTTTTGTACCAGTAGCAGGCTGTTTTGACTACTTTGGCAGTGTAATAGGTTCTAAAGTTGGGTAGAGAGAGTTCTGTTGGTGTGTTCCTCTTAAGCAGTGCTTTGCTTATCCAGGGCTTCTTCCCTTTGCAAACAAAGGTGTTCTGTTTTGATTTTGGTGATTCGTTAAAAAATGTCACTGGAATTTGCTTTGACATTGCATTACATAGGTAGATTGCTTTGGGTAAAATGGGCATTTTCACAATGTTAGGTCTTCGTATCCATAAGCAAGGTAGGTTTCCCCATTTATGTAAGTCTTAGTTTCTTATAGTAAGGACTTGTAGTTCTCTTTGTAAAGGTCTGTTATTTCTCTGGTTAGATTTATTTCTAGGTACTTTATCTTCTTAGGGGCTATAGGAAATGGCATTGGTTTGGTGATTTCTTCAGTAGGAATCTCATTGCTGATATAAAGGAATCCTACTGATTTACTTATGTTTATCTTGTATCCTGAGACTTTGCCGAACTTTTCTATCAATTTAAGTAGTTCACTTATTGATTCTTTAGGATCCTCTGCTTATACAATCATCTGCAAATAGGGAGATTTTTAGTTCTTTGCTGATGCAGATGTCCTTTATTTCTTGGTCTTGTCTAATCGCTCTGGCAAGAGCTTCTAGTACAATGTTGAATAGTAGAGGTGAGAGTGGGCATCCTTGTCTAGTTGCTGTTCTCAACGGTAATTGCTTCAGTCTCTCTCCATTTAGGATAACCTAGGCAGTTGGCTTTGTATAAATGGCCCTTATTGCATTAAGGAATTTGCCGTCTGTTCCTATTTTACTGAGTTTTTAACGTGAATGGGTGTTGGACTTTGTCACATGCCTTTTCTGCGTCAATAGACAAGATCAGGTGATTCTTTGCCGGGAGCCGGTCCCAACACTTTGTAGGGTCCCACACGGAGGGAGGGAAGCCGTCAGCGGGAAATGAACAAAGGAGACAGGAAAGAATTTTCTGGTTTAAGGCAGTCCGACCCAGAGAGTGAGAGATCTTCTGTGTTTCTGTGTTGAGAGCTGTTGTCTTTATTTTTTATAGGTGAGGTGACGTAGTTGGTCACCCTATTTTCTTTATAATATAAACTATTGGTTAACAAGAAACTGACCCATCATTACTGGCTAACTAAAAAGTGACCCCTCGTGGTCTTCTTCTTCTAATTAATTGCCAAGGCTTTTTGGATAATTGTCTAAGCCAGGTGTTCAGTGGTGATAAATGTCAGGAACACAATTAATGGTTTTATTTGTACCTCAAAGTGGAAGGAGTAAACTTCTCAAGGCCTAACCATTTGGCTGTCTCCATTTGTTTCTCTAAATTCTTATTTATATCTTCCTATACAGATAGTGCCTGCCATTCTCTAATTAAGCCAGCTGCACTAAAAAGATGTTTCTTGAGTGTTATCAGTTTTCCATACCAACTATAAAGAATCTAGAAGTTTATTTATTCTTGTGTAGTTTTAATGGCTATGTGGAGAATTGTCCTTGAGAGCTTTTCAAGGGTTAGCTTGCAAACCTGTGTATGTGAAGAAAAGGGAGGGGGGAATGCAATTAGTGGGAAGCCAGTGAAGCTGGGCAGGCCTCAGTGCTATCAGGCATGCTGCATTGAAATCCATTTCTATGATCTCTATTCCTCAGAAGTTCCTAGTCAGATTGCCCCAATATAGTCTCATAAACCGAAGGGTTGAAGCCCCTGTTAGAAGGCACTTCCTTGATCCTTATGTCGGGAGAGGATATCTTTTTAGGAGAATTTAATTAAGAAGCAAAATATTATCAGGGGTAATAGGCTAAAAAACATATTACAGGTGAGATGCCTCAGCCTGTCACCTACAGAAGCCCGTGTCTTTGTCTACAGTGACTTATGCGGAATGGTGGGCCTCCGCAATTCTTGTCCTTTGTGTTATGTGGTTGATCGCATTAATTGTCTTTCTGATGTTGAAGCAGCCTTGCATTCCTGGTATGAATCCAACTTGGTCATGATGGATTATTTTTTTGATATGTTGTTGTGTTCTATTGGCAAGAATTTTGTTGAAGATTTTCGATTTATGAGTGATATTGGTCTGTAGTTCTCCTTTTTTGTTGGGTCTTTCCATGTCTGTGGTACCAAGGTTATGCTGGCTTTATGGAATGAAGTTGGGAGTATTCCACTGCTTTGTGTACTGTGAAACAGGGTCAGTAGTATTGGAGATAACGCTTTTCTAAAAGCTTGGTAGGAATCTGCAGTGAAGCCATCTGGGCCTGGGGTTTTTTTGTTTGGGAGTTTTTTGATGACTTTTTCAGTCTTCTTTGTGATGCGTTCATTGATTTGTTCTGATTCACCTTGTGATAATTTCAGTAGGTGATATGAATCAAGGAATTTGCATTTCCTCTAGGTTTTCAAATTTGTTAGAATACAGTCTTTCATAGTACTCTGTTATGATATTTTTGATTTCTGTTGTATCTCTTGGGACAACCCCCCCTGTCATTTCTTATTTGGGTTATTTGTTTCTTTTCCTGTTTTTCTTTAGTAAGTTTAGCCAGTGGTTTGTCAATTTTGTTGATCGCTTCAAAAAACCAGCTTTTGGTCTTTTCAGTTTTTTCAGTGGTTCTTCTGTTCTCTAATTCGTTTTCTTTTGCTCTTATCTTTATGATGTGTTTTCTTCTGGTGCTTGAGGGTTTCCTCTGTTGTTCTCTCTGTGTGTTCAAGCTGTAGGGGTAGTTCTTTGTTATGGTTTCTTTCTTCCTTCCAGATGTGTGCATTTAGCGAGATAAACTGACCTCTGAATACTGCTTTGACTGTATCTCATAGGTTCTGGTAGGAACTATTTTCATTCACATCCTTGATTTCTTCTATAACTCATGTTTGTTTTGTGCAAGATGTTGTTCAGTTTCCATGAGTTTCACTTTCTATGTTTTTTTTTTGCTATAGATTTCAACTTTTATGGCTTTATGATCTGAGAAGATGCTTTGCATTAATTCAGTGGTATGGATTTTGTTGAAAATTCCTTTATGTCCTAACACATGGTCTGTTCTGGAGAATGTTCCATGTTCACTGGCGATGGTCGTGTAGTTGTCTGCTGATGGATCAAAAGTTCTATATATGTCGATGAGGTCTAGTTGGTTAATTGTGGCAATAAGTTTTTCTGTGTCTTTATTGAGGTTTTTCTACATTATCTGTCCAGTACTGAGAGTGGAGTGTTGAAGTCTTCCACTATTACAGTGAAGTGATGTATCTCATTTTTAAGTGTAGTCCGTGTTTCTTTGATGTATTTACATGCTCTAATATTAAGTGCTTGGATATTCAATATTGTTAAATCCTGCTTGTGTACTGAACCTTTGAGCAGTAGTGTCCATCCTTGTCATTATGATGGATTTTACATTAAAATCTATTTTATCTGAGGTTAGTATAGACATATCTGCTCTTGGTTGTGTGTTGTTAGCTTGACATATATTCTTCCATCTTTTATTTTTCAGTTTGTTCCTATCTTTAAGTCTAAGGTGAGTTTCTTATAGGCAACATGTGGATGGTTTGTGCCTTTCAACACAAGGTGACACTCGATGTCTGTCTATTGGAGTGTTCAGTTTATTCACACTCAAGGTAATTATTGATAGGGATTTGTTTAGTGCTGTCATTATGATATGTTTATTTTTGTGTTGATGTTTTCTCTGTTCTTATTGATCTGTTCTGGGACTTTCTTCTTTGTGAGTTAATTTTTCAACTTCTTCAGGGTTGGTTTTGTGGTTGTTGAGACTCCTGTATTGCGTTTCTTGATTTGATATGTTGCATCTTTGTTGTGTTTTATGGCTGCCCCTATGAACCCCCTTAATAAACTATGTGTAAACAGAATTTCAGTTACTACCTTTCTTATCAGCTTCCTCTCTATCTGGAAGGACTATAATGACAGTAGCACGTCCGTCTTTTCAATATGATGACATCATAGTTTTCCTGATATGATCAGTGGATCATTTCTTTCACTATTACAGTTCTGATTGAGTTTAGAGCCTTCCCTAACTGAGTAAGTTGCAGGGTGATGTGTCCTGAATTTGCTCCAAAAATACAAAGTTAGTGGTTTTGTTCTTCTAAGCCTAGAGATTGTTTCAGCATTTCTTGAAGCTTTCGTTTGGTTTTTACAGAGTCTTTGAATTTCTGTTTACCTGTAAATGTCTTCATTTCATTTTCATGTTTGAAAGATAGTTTTGCAGGAAATCTAATTCTTGGCTGGAAGTTCTTCTCCTTCAAGACTTTGAATGTGTCATGACACTGTCTCTGTGCCAGCATTGTATCTGCTCAGAAGTCAAACGAAAGCCTACCAGGTTTCCTTCTAAATGTTCACTTTGCTTCGTGTCTCTCTGCCTTTAAGAGTTTCTGCTTATGTTTCATTTTGTTAAGCTTGATTATAGTATGTCTTAGAGTCTTTCTTTTGAGATCTGTATTGAGTGGTGTTTGATATGTATCTTGGATATCTATTCTCTTTCATAATTTTTGCGAAGTTTCTGGTCAGCAGCTCAGCCACAATACTCTATATTCTCAGGTGTCTCACCCTGTTCAGAAACTCCAATTAATCACAGATTGTTCCTCTTAGTAGAGTCCCACATGCTTCTTAATGCTTTTTCATTTTTCTTGTTTATTTTTTCTGATATCTTGTCATAGATGCTGGAGTCAGTAGCTCTGTCTTCCAAGTCAGAAAGTCTATTTTCCATTTGTTCCATTCTGTTTTCTTGGCTTTTAATTGAAGTTTCTATGTCTTTGATTTTGTTGTTGATCTGTTGGGTTTCAGAGTGCTGGTGTTCTGTAAGATTGAACAGCTTGCTTAATTGTTCATTTTGCTCTGTTGCAGTTTGTATAAGGTCTAGGAGGACTCAATATATAATCCTTTTGTATTCACTTTCTGATAGTTTCAGAAAGTTTTCTTCATTGGGGAAGTTCTTTTGTTGTTTCTTTAGGGGACCTTCCGAAGCCGTGGGTGATTTGTTAGTTACAGTTTTATCCAGTTTGGTACCTTTTGGGCATCATGTGAGTGAATAAAGGCTAGGAGAGATGCTGTGAGGATGGACTGCAGTTGTTTGTCTAGGCGGTGTTAAAATGAGGGTAAAAGGTATCTTATAACTTCCAAAGTCAGTCAGATTTTCAGGTGTAGAGCTCCCTTTTGTGAACTGGCAAAGTAAGCACCTCTATATCCAACCCCTGATGGTATCAACTAGTTAAAGATAGAGAAAGGCTACTCCCCTACTAGCTTTTGCTGCCGGGCCCCCGCCGTAGGTGACACTGTGTAAAATACCACTGTTCTACAGGAGAAGCCCTCTCCTCTGGGCAGGCACTGCCTCCCAGCCTAGGAATTCGGTCCAGCTGAGGCCTCTGTATGGGTGTAAGTGCCTCCCGGTAGAACAAGAAGGCGTCCCACACAAGCTCCCTGCCTGCCTTAGTCTGGGCTAGTCAATGGCGGAGGTGGAAAGAGAGGCCACAGGCACCGAGATGCACAGAATCCAGAGCCAGGCTCTCAAAATGTGGCAATTTTGTCTGCTGATCCCACCAGCTGTGTATCTGAGATTCACTGCGAGTCAAGTCCCAGCTCTGCCCGCCTGTGAAGAGAGAGAAAAAAAGTTAAACTGGTGAGTTACCATTGGTCCGTGAAAGCTAGCACTCACCAAGGGCAGGAAACGGCAAAAGAGTGGAGGTTTTCTGTTCAGTGGCATGATGTCGAAATTAACAGCCCTATACTGTGTCCTAGGGCTCACTAGATGTCCAGAAGGCTTCATGTAATTATCAGTTCAGGTCTTGGTTTCCAGAGGGATTTAAGGAGATGTGTGTTTATTCTGCCATCTCGACTCTGCCCTGTTCATGCAACTTGACATGATGCTAGAGTTATAAAGTTAGAATATTGATTTTCAGTAGAACCTGCAAAAAACTATTCCTATTATCTGCTTGTGCTAGCAATTGGTAATCTTGAGTTTTGAACTGCAAGTTTAACTCCCAAAGAATGTCCATTCCTGAACGATAGTGTCTCATAAATCCTTATGAAACTCTGGATTACCTTTTTGACCTCTCACCCCTGTAGCTATTTATCTGTGCTTTTACAAACTGTTAAAATTTTATATTTTAAACAGTATTATGGGTACTTTATGTATGTTCTCCATTAGTTCTATAAGGGTTGATGTCTGTCTCAGCTATTGTAGTATGCTCAAGGTGTAGTACAGTGTTTGGTACATAGCAGAAATTCAGTAGACATATATTGCATCCATGATTCATCTATTCTTTGTTGTGGTTGTGTCTGAAACACAGTATTTTAACAACTGTGGATATTTAGTTGATATTTGTTGAATGAGTTTCATGGGGACCTATGAAAGCTATGTATGGACAGATGTTCACTTGGGGGAAAGTGGTTGGTTAGGGAGCCTTTAAAAGTACCTGAAGCTCTGAAAGCATATGTATTGCTTCAGTTGATCAACAAACATTTGAGTTCTTAGTATTTTCCAGGCACATGTGCATACATTAAAGAGAGTGACAAGTTGTTTGTTCTTAAGAGTCTCACCATTTAGAAAGCCCACCAGACGCACTGCTGTGGATTGATTCTGACTCATAGCGACCCAGAGTAGAACTGCCATATAGAAATTCCAAGGAGTGCTTGGTGGATTTTAACTACCAGCCTTTTGGTTAGCAGCTGTAGCACTTAACCAGTAAGCCAGCAGAGTTCCCCCTCAGAGTTTAGTGGGGGGAAATTTTTGAAGACTAATGAAACAAAATCATAATCTCTTGAGATTCAGTATCATGAAGACAAGTTTCATCTGGGGAACAGTGTATGCATTACACAGTCAGTTAACTGCTGTTGCTTCTGCTTACCAAAAGGTTGGCAGTTCAAATCCACCAGGTCCTCCTTGGAAACTCTATGGGGCAGTTATACTCTGTCTGTAGGGTTGCCATGAATCACCATTAACTTGTTGGCACTGGATTTGGTTACTGCCCTCAGTAGTGAGCTGATAGTACTCTAATTTTCAGGCTCCAAAGTGTCTGAAAACCCTTGCCCTCAGTTTATTGTAGAACAGTTAAGACAGACTAGAATTTTGCCTGATAGCAAGGAAAGACGTATAAGGGACTGTGAGCTGTAAAAGCTATCTGACTTGCCAGTTTTCTGGTGCTTCTGTACTACAGCTTTTTCTTATTATTCATGGGTGTTGTCCTAGTCCATCTTTACTTTGGTTGTAGCTAGGTGCCAGCCCCAAAGGACTTACCTAACTTTTAGTACTTTGGGTTCTTCTTTTCCAGCTTCTTGGCTGTCTTTACTGAGTTGAAGGCATATTTACTCTTCTTTTCTTGACTCTCCCTTTTAGTTAGTTTTGACTCTGTCAAGACTGAAGTCTAATCTGTACCTCACCTGGGGCTCCCTTGTCCAGTGGTAGCCTCTTCTGCAAGTGATTAAGGCCAGGAGGAACCTCTCTCCATAGCCTTGTCCAGACCTTTATTCCTTTAAGCTCTTTTCTGTGTGTATCTCAACAAAAGTCAACAATCTTAGCATTCATACCAAGAATCTTAGAAACGCTAGATAGTTAATGTTTGTCATGGATTGAACTGTGTCTGCCCAGAAATGTATGTAGTCATTTGGCTGGGCCATGACTCACAGTAGTTTATGATTGTCTCCCATTTTGTAATTTTTTTATGCTGTAAAAGAGGATTAGGGTGGGACTGTAAATTCCTTCCTAAAATTATCTACCTACTCTGTGATAAAGGGAGTTTCCCTGGAGTGTGGCTTGCACCACCTTTCATCCTATTATCTTCCAAGAGAGAAAAAGAATGGAAAGCAAGCAGAAAATGGGGAACCTCATACGATCAAGAAAGCTGCGCTGGGAGTAGAGTGTGTCCTTCACACCTGAGGTTCCTGAGCAGAGATGCTCCCTGAACACAGACTGATACATGATATAACGCAAGGACCTTCCTCCAGAGCTGACACAGAAGGAAAGCCTTTCCCTGGATAGGACACCTTGAATTTGGACTTGTAACCTACTAGGCTGTGTAAGAATAAACTTTTCTTTGCCGAAGGCATCCACTTTGTGGTATTTCTGTTAGAACGGTGCTAGCTGACTAAAACACTGTTAGCTACAGGTCACTACACTGCTGAAGACAGGTACAAACAGTGTCATCTGGGGTTGCCGAAAAAGCTTTTCTGCTTGTGGTGGTTAGAGAAGACCAAGGAGTTCTTCTCCAGATTGGTCTTGCAGGATGAACAGGAGTTGATATCAAGAAGCCAGGGAAGACCAAAAGGCCATCTAGATAGAGGAGGAAAGAAAATCTACATTCACTGAGAAGCGCCATAATGGGCTGGTTAAGAGTATGGGTTTTGAAGCCAGTCAACTTGGGTTAAAAAAACTCATCTTTGATACTGTTATGAGTTGAATCGTATCGCCCCAAAATGTATGTAAACTTGGCTAGGCCGTGATACGCATTGTGGTGTGATTGTCCACTATTTTGTCATCTGATATGATTTTCCTATGTGCTGTAAATCTTGCCTGTCATGTTAATGAAGTAGGATTAGAGCTGCTTATGTTAACGAGGCAGGACTCAGTCTGCCGGATTAGGTTGTGTTTTAAGTCAGTCTCTTTTGATATACAAAGACACAAGCAAGCAGAGAGGGACCTCATAATACCAAGATACAAGAGCCTGGAGAAGACTGTCTTTTGAATCTGGTTTCCTGTGCTGAGAACTTCATCAACTGGGGAAGACTGATGACAAGGACCTACTCCCAGAGCTGACAGAGAGAGAAAGCCTCCCCCTGGAGTTGGCACCATGAATTTGGACTTCTTCTCTCCTAGACTGTGAGAGAGGAGATTTCTCTTTATGAAAGCTACGCACTTGTGGTATTTCTCTTATAGCAGCACTAGATAACTAAGATGAAATTTGGTACTAGGAGTGGGTTGCTGCTCTGACACATACCTACAGTGTGGAAATCATTTTGAAGCTGTGAATGGGAAGAGGCTGGAAGAGTTTTAGAGTGCCTAATAGTAAAAACCTAAGTATACTGCTGCCTTGAATAGACTTTGGTGAAATTATGAATGTCATATAATTCTAGTGAAGACTCTGAAGGAAATGAGGTGAATTGTTACACTGGAGATGATGAGAAGCCTCATGAGTGAAAGAGTAGCAGTGGAACCACGAGATCAGTGTAATACAGCACTAGAGTCGACCTGTGGAGCAAAAGAGCTGAATGCTTTTGTGCAGGAGGCATCTGGGCAGAGTCTCGTGCTTCCAGGCACTTATTGGAGGAGCTAGGCTTGCTGACCAATGCAACAAGAGAGATTTGTGCTTTGTGGCTGAGTTTACTGTTGGAGTAGGGTGCCTCTGGCAACTTACTGGTAGAGATAAAGAGTTTTGGAACACTTAATCTAGCAGGGCAGATGTTAGCAGAGAGGCCAAAGTGGCAAGGAGACCAAGGAGCCAAAAAACAGAAGCTGAAGACACCAGGAACCTGGGAAGCAGAGATGTCTCAGTCTCAAAGGGTAGGACCATGACTTCAGGGGTCTCAAAGGGTGGAATCACTTTACCACTCAGGTGAATTAGAAGAATGGGTCACCCAAAGCAAAGAGACCAGAGTTGCTATTCTAGTGGGTGTGGAAGGAGTTGCTGAAGCCCAGGGCCAACGGGCCTCCACTTACAATCTGGAGAGTTTGGCTAATACCTGGAGTCTTCAGGATATGGCATGTGTAAATGACTTCAGAGAACAGAGGATTATTTTTTAGCCTTAAGGGCTATTGTAATATGTTCTACTGACTTACGTGGTGCCTGTTATTCTTGCTTTCCTTCACGTTTCTTGTGTCTGTAATGGAAATACCTGGCTGGTGGTGGTTCCACCATTGTATTGGGGGAAGCAGATAATTTGTATTCTAGCTTTCACAGATGAAGAAGGATTATGTGGAAGATGAGATTTTGGACTTGAAGTTGATCTAAGACTTTGATGTGATGTGGTGAATGTGTTTTACATGTGGCAAAGACATAAACTTTTGGGGGCCAAAGAGTGGAATATTACAGATTGGATAGATTGGATTTCATCCCCTAAAAATGTGTGTGAACTTGGGTAAGCTATGATTCCTAGGATGGTTTGATTGTCCACCATTTTGTCATTTAATGTGATTTTCCTATGTGTTTTAAATCCTACCTCTGTGATGTTAATGAGGAAGGGTTAGAGGCAGTTACGCTGCAGAGACAAGATTCAGTATACAAGATTAGGTTGTGTTTGAAATCAGTCTTTTTTGAGATACAAGAGAGAAGCAGAGAGACAGAGAGACCTCATACAACAAAGAAACAAGAGCTTGACAAATAGCATGTATTTTGGACCCAAGTTTCTTGCTCTGAGAAGATTGTTGACAAGAACCTTCTCCCACACCTGACAAAAGTGAGAAAGCCCTTACTTGAAACCTGAATTCAGACTTCTAGCCTCCTAGAGTGTGAGAGAATGATTTTGTCTTTGTTAAAGCCATCCATTTGTGGTATGTCTGTTACAGCAGCATAGATAACTAAGGTAACAACTTACTAGCAGTGTGCCTTCAGACAGTCTCATCTGTTTGTGCCTTAGCATCCTCGTCTTAAAAATAAGGGTTATGAGTTGTACTTAACCTGAAATTGCTGTTACGAAAATTAGATGAATTAATATTTGTAAAAAGTGAAGTAAAAATCATGAAGTATTGAGTCATGTGCTAGTGTACTTTGTGTACTATAAATCAGTTCTTCAATTACCCTGTAAGACAAGGGGTGGTATTTTTGTTTTATAGGTGAGAGGTGTCTGATGGTCTTAGTAGTTTTATTGAGGTCATATGACTAGTATATGTCAGTGCTGAGAGTGGAACCCAGGTCTCTTTCAGCTTGGAGTAGTGGTGGGATAGCGGTACTAGGAATGAGGTTGGGGAGGTAGGAAGATCTGGATGATGAGGAGCTGGGCATGATGAGGTTCATATTTTCAGTAGAGACTTTTGGTGCGAGTTATAGATTACAGTAAGAAGAGACTGGAGGTGGCAAGAACAGTGAGATACCTACTGTGATAATAGCTCAGACAGGAGATTTCCTTGTGCTGGCTGTACTTCAGCCACACTGGCCTTCTTGTTGAAATACACTGAGCTCATTTTAGCTCCAGAGCCTGTTGCTTGTGCCTTAATGCTCTTCTGTCTTATTGCCATGGCTCATTCCTTCCCACCATTCAGATCTCTGATGGACTGACATCTCCTAAGAGAGATACTAACTCGCTCCTTTTCTCTTACCCTGCTTTATTTTCTTCATAGGATTTGTCATTATCTCAAGAGGTATTTATTTACTTCACTGAATGCCTCTCCGAGACACAAGATGCTTGAACACATGGACTTTGTCTCGTTCATGGTTGTATGCCTAATACCTAAAATTTGCCTGGCATATAGTAGGTAGGTGCACAGAAAATGTTAGTTCCATGAATAAATTGTGTAAATTGAGGAAGTAGTCATGTGAATGGGAAGAGTGAACTCAACTAAATGCAAGCATTTTTTGTGAGCCATCAGTCGAGATGTGCTCATTATTCTGTTGTATTAGTTTCTAGGGACTGCTCGGACAAAATACCACTCACTGAAATGGCTTAAAACCACAAAAAGTGTGTTCTCTCACAGTTCTGGAGAGAAAAGCAAGTCCAGAATCAAGTTGTTTCCTGGGCCATGCTCTCTCTGAAGCCTCTAACAGAAGACCTTTTCTTGCATCTTCCAGCTTCTAGCTGCCCCAAGGGCTGCTTGGCTTGTGGCAACACCATTCCAGTCTTTCCGCTATGTGTCTTTGTGTCTCTTCTCATCTTATAAGGGTAACAGTCATGCTCATTAAAGGCTCCCAGTGCTCTGGTAGGACCTCCGCTTAGCTAATTATATCTGCAGTGGCCCTGTTTCAAAACGGGCTGCATTCTAAATTTCCAGGAAAGACATGATTTTACATCATGATGGTAGTACATCTGTGGTCATGAACATTCCCCAAATTTTGGTGGTTTAATGGAACATAAATTTATTTTATGTTTTTAGTATATCCAACTTCGGTATGAAGGGGAACTTTGCTTATCAGTCACTCTGGGATCTAGGCTGCTGGAAATTCTAAACACATGGCTTCACTGTTGTCTAGACTGGTGCTGCTTAACGCAACTTCATGTGAAGCTGGAAATGTTGTGGATCTATGCTATCCAGCATAGTAGCCCCACCGGCGTATGTGGCAACTAGAGCAGAACCCTGGTGGTGCAAATGGTTAAGCTCTCCGCAGCTAACCAAAAGATTGGTGGTTTCAGCCTACCCATTGTCTCCTCAGGAAAAAGCCCTGGCCGTTTGCTTCTGTGAAGATTACTGCCAAGAAAACCATGTGGCAGTTCTGCTGTGTCACATGAGATCACTGTGAGTTGGAATCAACCTAAAGGCACTTGGCAGCAACCACAGGGTGACCAAAGAACTAAATTTTCAAATTTAATTTTAATTTAAATAGCCACATAGGGCTAGTGACTACCAACAGATAGTGCAGGCAATAAACAAATGACAGGTTGCATACTGGCCCTTACAGGCTTTTACCGAAAGTGACACATGTCACTTTAACTGCCATTTCAATGGCTAGAGCAAATTAAATGGCTGTACCCTGGTGGCATAGTAGTTAAGTGCTGTGTCTGTTGAGCAAAAGGTCAATAATTTGAATCTGCTCGGTGCTTCTTGGGCACTCTGTGGAGCAATTCTTCTCTGTCATTTAGGGTCACTATAAGTAAGAATTAACTTGATAATAGTGGCTATTTAATAGGGAGGGTAAAGTAGAGTGTCATCCTCCAGAGGGAAAATGGGAATATTTGTGAATGACTTCTAATGTCTGCCAAAATTGGGATTATTTAGTATGTACTCTTCCTGAAAAAAAGTTGAATCATTTAAAATTAGCCTGTTTAATTTCTAAACTTGTGATTTCAGCACTCTGAAGCTGCCAGCTCTCTGGATTATAACACAAGGTACTTTTATGACTTGGATGAAAACATTGGTAGTACAAAGCTGTCTGTTTGGTAGAAGTCAGAGTCAGAATCTAAAAAAACTCCAACAGGCTTGTCATGGGTTGAATTGTGTCCCCCCAAAAATATGTGCAGCTGTGTGGCTGGGACATGATGGACTGTCCTCCATTGTGTGGTTTTGCTAAACTGTATATTAAAGGGGCTGTAAATTCCTGCATAGGATTACTTCTTGCTCTGCTGTGGGGGGAGTTTCCCTGGAGTATGGCTTGCCCCACCCTTAAGCTTTTCAGCCTGCAAGAGATAAAAGGAAACAGAAACAGAGAATTGGGAGCTTTGTTACCATCAAGAAAGCAGCACTGGGCGAAGAGCGCGTCCTTGAGACCTGAGGTTCCTGCGCCAAGACGCTCCCTGGACAAAGACTGATGCAATACCAGACTTTCCTCCAGAGCCGACAAAGGGGAAAGCCTTCCCCTGGAGTGGACACCCTGAATATGGACTTGCAACCTACTGGACTGTGTAAGAATAAACCTTCCTTTGTTGAAGCCATCCATTCTGTGGTATTTCTGTTAGAGCGGCACTAGCTGACTAAAACAAGGCTGAAGCCATAAGCTTGATCTAGACAGCATGTGTAAAATTCTGTCTTTAGTCTGAAATCCACCTGTGTAATGTCCAGAATGGAAGAGACAGAGATTTGTAACAGCCTGTAAAAAAGACAAAATTGATTTTTGATACTAACCTGAATATCAGTCAGTACGGTAATGTAGTTGCTCAGAAAAACTGATTCAATTTGAGTGTAGTGCAGAGCAGGGAAGCAGGTAATTCTCCTTTCTGACGTCTGTCTTACTGTGTTCAGCTGTGATTGCCACACCTTGAGGAATCTGGAAGATTAGTGTGGGTGGTATGGTGGTTAATGCTGTGGTTGCTAATCAGAAGGTTAGCAGTTTGAATTCACCAAGTTCTCCTCAGGAACTCTATGGGGCAGTTCTACTTTGTAGGGTTGCTATGAGTTGCAATTGTTTTTTTAAAGAGAAATAATCATGATAGGAAAAATTCCACAAAACTGAGTGTGAAAGAATTTGGAATTTGTGGAGAAGGATGAGGAAAGCCAGGCAGTGTATGGTTAGGAGCTGCAGCTGCTAACCATAAAGATCTGGTCTTCAGTGTTCAGCACACAGGAATAGGTAGTATTTGCTTGTTGAGTAAGTTAGATAAACATATTGATCATCTGTTGAAAATGGAATGGACCTCAGGACGTCTTTAGTTTCTACCAGTAAAGATATTTAAGTAGTATGAGATAGATGCTTGCTTTAGGCCAGAGTAGTGATACAGCATGGGATTGGGCTTAGGTGGGAGGCAGGAGATAGGAGAAAGGAGGGATTGAATTTCCTTCTTTCTTATTAAATCTCTAAGGCCTTTTTTCTCCAATTCTAAGTAGCCCTGGTGGTGTAGTGGTTAAGTACTACAGCCGTTAACCAACAGGTTGGCAGTTTGAGTCTGCCAGATGCTCCCCGGAAACTGTATGGGGCAGCTCTCCTCTGTCTTATAGGGTTGCTGTGAGTTGGAATCTACTTGATGACAACAGGTTTTCTAAGTGGCCGTGACTACTTGACTGTTTCTTGAAATGATGAGTTAGAGCAACAAGAACAACTCCATTTTATCAATCCTCGTATTGTTGTTTCATTTGCTACCAGTTCTTGTGAAATCGTGCTGTCTCTGCTCTCTGCTTCAGCCATTGGTCAAATAATAACTAGACTTTGGTCCAGTTCAGTTGAGCCTCTAACGGAGTTTTCTGTATTAGGTAGCTTATAATAGTTGTATCAAAAAATTGTTTTTATTGCAGGCTGTGATTGTTCCCATTGCACAAGCATAGTTCTGGAAGTTGAAGATTTCTCAAAGAGATGCTGTGAGGTCTCAAATCAGTAAAATTATAGACCTCATCTGTTTTAGACATGTAGTGCTGCTCTAACAGAAATACCACAAACTAGATGACTTTAACAAAGAAAAGTTTATTTGTACACAGTCGATTGGCTACAAGTCTGAATGCAGCGTATCTGCTCCAGAGGAAGGCTTTCCCTCTGTCGGCTCTGGAGGAAAGTCCTTGTGTTGTAGCAGTCTTTGGTTGGGGAGCATCTTGGCACAGGAACCTCACGTCTGAAGAATGTGCTCTTCTCCCAGTGCTGCTTTCTTGATTCTGTGAGGTTCCAAATTCTGTGCTTTCTTCTGTCTCTTTTTAACTCCTATAGGATGAAAGGATAAAAGGTGGTGCAAGACACGTTCCAGGGAAGCTCCCCTAGCAAGGTTGTGTTGCAGTCCCACCTAATCTTATTTTAATGTAATCATCCTGTCTGTTAGGCACAGGCAGAAATTAGTTTGTATAGCATAGGAGGTTCACAAGATGGTGGCACAGCCCAATGGCTGCACACATTTTTGGGGGGACACAGTTCAATCCATGACATTCTACCCCTTGACCCTGCAAAAATCACATCTGTGAAACATGCAACACATTCATCCCATCATAGCAAAAGTATAGCAAAAATGTTCACCCCACGTGATATCGAAAGTCTTAAATCAGTACCAAGTCCAAAATAAACAAAATGTACTCTGTGCTTACAATATTGGGTTAAGAGAGGACAAGTACACAAGTTGTTCAAAGTCCCATTAATATTGATCTTACTAATGTGTATTGTCACCAACTTCACCCAACCAAATTTCTAACTATCTAATCTAAACCCTCGTCCCTTGCCCTCCTGCCCGCCCACCCTCCCCACCATTGTAGCTGTCAAAGAGTCTTTTCTATTATGTATGACTATGCTTTTAAGTTTTTATCGTAGGGTCTCATATAATAATTGTCCTTCTGTCACCGACTAGTTTCACTCAACATAATGTCCTCCAGTTGAGACCAAATTGAGAGATGTTTCCTGATTGTTGTTCTTTATCAATGTATAGTACTCCATTGAGTATATATACCAAAGTTTACCCATCTATTCTGTTGTTGGGCATCTGATTCCAGCTTTTGAACATTCGTGTACATGTATCAGTTGGTGTGAATGGCTGTGATTCTGTAGGATATATTCTGAGCAGAGGAATTACTGGGTCAAATGGTATATCTATATCCATTATTTTAAGGTAATGCCAAATTACTTTACAAAGAGGTTGCACCATTCTGCAATCCCACCAACAGTGAAGGAGAGTTCCAGTCTCTTCACAGCCTCTCCAACATTTATTGTTTTGCGTTTTTTGGATCATGGCCAATCTTGTTGGGGTGAGATGGTATCTCATTGTTGTTTTGATTTGAATTTCTTTAATAATTAATGATTGTGAGTATGTCCACATGTGTTTTTTGGCTTCCTGGATATCCTCTTTAGAGAAGTGTCTGTCCATTTCCTTTGCCCATCGCTTAATTGGATGATTTTTCTTATTGATATTTTGTAGAACCTTATAGATTATGGAGATCAGGTGTTGGTCTGACATAGAGTTGCCAAATATTTTTTCCCGTTCTGTAGGTGATCTTTTAATTCTTTTGATGCAGTCTTTGGATGAGCAGAAGTGTTTGATTCTTATTAGTTCCTGTTTATCTGTTTTCTCTTCTGATGAATGTGTTTTGTTTGTCAGATTTTGAAGTCTGTCTACTTTGTGTATTAAAACGTCCATTGTTGACCCTATTTTGTCTTGGATGAGCTTTATCGTTTTAGCTTTTGTATTCAGGTCTTTTATCCACTTTGAGTTAATTTTTGTATAAGGTGTGAGATATGGGTCTTGTTTCAGTTTTTTGCAGATGGATATCCACTTATGCCAGCACCATTTGTTGAAGAGACTGTTCTTACCCCAGTTCAAAATCTTAGGACCTTTGTCAAATATCAGCTGTTCACAGGAAGATGGTGGCATCTTTGGGGTCTCTACTTTGTTCCATCGGTCTGTATGTCTCCTGTTGTACCAATACCAGGCTGTTTTGACTACTGTGGCAGTGTAATAGGTTTTAAAGTCAGGTAGTGAGAGACCTCCCAGTATGTTCTTCTTTTTCAGTAGTGCTTTACTTATTCGGGGTTTCTTCCCTTTCCAAATAAAGCTGATAATTTGTTTCTCCATCTCATTAAAAAATGTCACTGGAATTTGTATTGGGATTGCATTATATAAGTAGAGTGCTTTGGGTAAAATAGACATTTTCACAATATTGAGTCTTCCTGTCCATGAGCAGGGCAGATTACTCCACTTATGTAAGTCTCTCCTAGTTTCTTGTAGCAAGGTCTTGTAGTTTTCTCTGTAAAGCTCTCTTATTTCTCTAGTTAGATTTATTCCTTGGTGTTTTATCTTCTTGGGGGCTATAGTAAATGGAATTGATTTGGTAATTTCCTCTTAGTAATTTCATTGTTGGTATAAAGGAATCCTATTGATTTAGTTATGTGTATCTTGTATCCTGATACTTTGTCAAATTCTTGTATTAGCTCTAATAGTTTACTTATGGATTTCTTTGGATTCTCTGTATAAACAGTCATGTCATCTGCAAAGGAGGAAATCTTTACTTCTTCACTGCCAATACAGATGCCTTTTATTTCTTTGTCTTGTTTAATTGCTCTGGCTAGAACTTCTAGCACCATGTTGAATAGAAGTGGTGAGAGTGGGCATCCTTGTCTAGTTCCCATTCTTAAAGGGAATGCTTTCAGTCTTTCAACATTCAGGATGTTGAAAGCAGTAGGCTTTGCATAGATGCTACTGATTTTATTGAGAAATTTCCCTTTTATTCCTATTTTTCTGAGAGTTTTAAGCATGAATGGATGCTGAACTTTGTCAAACGCCTTTTCTGCGTCAATTGAGAAAATCAGGTGATTTTTATCTTTTGTGTTATTAATATGGTTGATTACATTAATTGTTTTTCTGATGTTGAGCCAGCCTTGCATCTCTGCAATGAAATCAACTTGATTATGATGAAGTATTTTTTTTTATATGCTGTTGAATTCTATTGGCTAGAATTTTGCTGAAGATTTTTGCATCTAGATTCATGAGTGATACTGGTCTTTAATTTTTTGTGTGTGTGTGGGATCTTTCTCTGGTTTTGGTATCAGCGTTATGCTGGCTTCATAGAATGAATTTGGAAGTATTTCATCTTTTTCTATGGTGTGAATTAGCCTCATTAGTATTGGAGTTAATTCTTCTCTAAACGTTTGATAGAATTCTCTGGTGAAGCTGTCTGGGCCAGGACTTTTTTTGGTTGGTAGATTTTTGATGACTTCCTCAATCTCTTCCTTTGTGATAGATTTATTAAGTTGATCTATTTCTCCTTGTTACAGTCTTGGTGGCTCATATGCATCTAAAAATTTGTCCATTTCCCCCAGGTTTTCAAACTTGTTGGAATATAGCTTTTCGTAGTATTCTGTTGTGATACATTTTATTTCAGATGGGTCTGTTGTAACATCTCCCAACTCATTTCTTAATTGGGTTATTTGTATCTTCTGGTGTTTTTCTTTTGTAAGTTTAGCCAATGGTTTATCAATTTTGTTGTTCTTTTCAAAGAACCAGCTTTTGTTTTTATTAATTTTTTCAATTGTTTTTCTGTTTTCTAATTCATTTAGTTCTGCTCTCATCTTTATAATCTCTTTTCTTCTGGTGCCTGAGGAGTTTCTTTGTTGCTCTCTTTCTACTTATTCCAGCTGTGAGGTTGATTCTTTAATTTGTGCTCTTTCTTCTTTCCGGAAGTGTGCATTTATAGAGATAAACTGACTTCTGAGCACTGCTTTTTCTGTATCCCATAAATTCTGGTAGGATGTGTCTTCTTTCTCATTTAAATCCATAAATTTCTTTAATGTGTCTTTAATTTCTTTTATAGCCCAAGGCTTTATGAGTAAAGTGTTGTTCAGTTTACACAAGTTTGAATTTTTATGTATGAATTTTCTGTTACTGATTTCGACTTTTATAGCTCTGTTGTCTGAGAAGGTACTTTGCAATAAATCAGTGGTTTAGATTTTATGGAGAATTGTTTTATGACCTAACATATGGTCAATTCTTGAGAATGTTCCATGTGCTTTGAAGAAGAAGGTGTATTTATCTGTTGATGGATGAAAAGATCTGTATATGTCGATAAGGTCAAGTTGGTTGATTGTTGTAGTAAGATCTTGTGTATCTTTACTGAGCTTTTTTCTGGATGATCTATCCTTAACTGAAAGGGGAGTGTTAAAGTCCCCAACTATTATTGTGGAATGATCAACTCATTTTTCAGTGTTGTCAGTATTTGTTCAGTGTATTTAAGTGCTTTGGTATTAGGTGTGTAAATACTTAATATTGTTAAGTCTTTCTTGAGTATTGAACCTTTCAGCAGTAGTGACCATCATTGTCCACAATAGTGGGTTTTACATTAAAATTGATTTTATCTGAGATTAATATTGCCACATCTGCTCTTTTTCATGTATTATTAGCTTGATGTATATCATTCGAACCTTTAATTCTCAACCTGTCCTTATTTTTAAGACTAAGATGTGTTTCTTGTAAGCAACATATAGATGGGTCATGTCTTTTGATCCATGCTCTTTACTGGAACATTCAGTCCATTACATTCAAAGTGATTATTGATAGGTATATGTTTAGTGGTGTCATTGCAATATGTTTATTTTCATGTTGATGATTTCTCTGTTCTTATTAATCTGTTCTGGGACATTTGTTCTTTATGGATGGTATGAGTTTTTGATTTTATATTTGTTGAGACTCCTGTATTGCAGTTTTTAATTTCAGATGATATATTGTTAATCTGCTCTGTGGCTACATACCTAATCCCTCTTAACATGTAATTATTGAAATCAATTTTAACTATTTTATAAGTCAGAAACTTTTGTTGCATCAAAAACAACTGTAACTATTGTAGTGTATCCCTCTTTTAATGTGATGATGTTATAGTTGTCATGATATGATCATGGATTGCGTTGGATATAATATATACCATGGATTATAATACTGTAGCTTTTGGCTTGGTTTGGTGAAGTTTTGTGCCTTCCTTAAGTGATTAGAAATTTGGATGAAGTGCCTTGAATTATCACCTAAAACATATGTTTAGGGAAGGGCTTCTTTCAATATTTCATGTAATTTTGGTTTAGTTTTTATGAAGTCTTTAAGTTTCTCTTTACTTTCAAAAGTCTTAATTTCACCATTATATTTGTTAGACAGTTTTGCAGGATAAACAATTCTGGGATGGAAGTTTTTCTCATTCAGGGCTTTGGATGTGTCTGCCTGTTGTTTTCTGGTCAGTATTGTTTCGGCAGAAAAGTCAGACGAAAGTCTACAGGGTTTCCCTCGGAATGTTAGTTTTGATTTGAGCCTTGCTGTCTTCAGAAGCATCTCTTTGTGTTTTAGTTTATTAAGCTTAATTATAATATGCCTTGGCGTTCTTTTTGGATCTAACTTTTGCAGTGTTTGATAAACATCTTGGATACCTGTGTTCTCTTTGTTCATAATCTCAGGAAAGTTGTCTGTCAGCATCTCTGCAGCAATCCTCTCTGTGTTGTCATTAGTCCTCCCTTGTTCAGGAACTCCAATGAAACGTAAATTATTACTCTTTATGGATTCCTATATGTTTCTTAATGTTTCTTCATTTTTCTTATTTCTTTTCTCTGATTTTGCCTCATAAATGTTGGCATTAGTTACTTTGTCTTTTAGGTAGCTGATTCCAGCTTCCATCTGTTCAGTCCTACTCTTTTGGCTTTGGATAGAATTATCCAATTCTGTAATTTTGTTATTAATCTGATGTATTTCAGATTGTTGATGTTCTAGCATTTCAAATAGTTTACCAAATATTTTATTTTGTTCTCTTGCATTTTGTTTAATCTCTAGGAGGGTTTTATATATAACTTTTTTTGTATTCAGTCTCTGATAGATTCAGAAAGGCTTCTTCATCTTGGAAATTTTTTTGATTCTATATTTAGGGGATTTTCTGGAGCATTTGAAGGCTGTTTCTTTAAATGATTAATTATGGTCTGTTGCCTGTGTGCCATCTAGGTGCTATTTGATTTCTCTGATAATGGATCTTGGTCGCCAGCTGACTGTAATACTTTAGTGATTTGTACCCGGTGGACTCTCAAGTGTGGAAGACTTTGCTTGTTGAGTAGCAAAGAGGCTGCTCTGTTTATGGAGAAACTGGGGACTACAAGACAAATTATCTGCCTCCAAAGTAGAATTGAAGAACATGGAGGCATAATCTATGCATTTCCATTACAAATGGGAGAAATTTCAGCGAAAGAAGCATTAACAGGCAACCAGCAAGTCAGCAGAACACCTTACATGAGCCCTCAAAGCTTTGAAAATAATCTTCAGTTCTCTGAGACATTTTACATAACAGCTTTGCCCTCCGGACTAGGTATTGGTCATACTATCTGGATTCTGAGTGGAGATCCCCTGTGCTGCAACTCTGCCGTCTAGGCCCACTTGGACAGCAATTCTGCCACCTTGACTTTAGGGTGCGCCCTAAGCCTAACTGAGTGGTAATTGCACTCATACAAACACAGGAAGCCATGGCTCCACCCTTTCAAACTCTGGAGGTCATGGCTGTACTTCTGAGACTGAGGCAGCTCAGCTCCTCATTCTGTTTGTCTCTTCAGCTTCTGCTTCCTATGGCTGCATGGCCCAGGCCTCAGGCCCACATCTGCCCTGCTGGGGCAAGAATTCTAAAGCTCTGTGGCTCCACCAGTTTAAGTGCTTGGAGGCTCCCCATTCTTGCCAGGATGCCTGCACTCAGGCAGTCAGCCCTCTAGCTACATGGGTCAGCAAGCCTAGTTCCACTGACTCAAGCACCTAGAGGCACTCCAACTCTGGCAGGAAACCTTTATGCCCAGGCACTCAGCTCTCTTGCTCTGTGGGTTGGCTCCAGCTCTGTCTTGTGCTGCTCTGGTTTTGCTGCTGCTGTGTGTCGCCACTTGTCCTCTGCTGTTTCTCACAGTCTGCGCCTTTTCAGTGTTACGGTTCTCCATTCCTTCTGAGTCTTCTATCCTTTCTTGTTTTATAACTGCTTCCATGTTTTAGATATTTGTTAGAGCAGCACCCCACTCCCTTGGTACCATGTTCTGTTAGCACAGCACTAGCTGACTAAAGCACTGTCTAAGCTAAATTTTGAGGTGTGTCAAATAGCTGTTTCACAGCATAAAATTAACTTTCAACTGTGCTGTTGAGACCCATTACTTGGGTAATAATTGTACACTTCAAGGCACCAAAGGGAGAATTTACCCATGTGATTGTTGAAAATTAGACCTTGACTCTAAATTCAGAATGTGAGACTCTTTGTGCTGGTAATCTGTCTGGAGACAGGCTACCTCAGTGTTGCTGAAAGACAGAGCATGGATGGATGTTTTAAGAAACGATCAGTATAGGTAAGCGTGTTTCAAGGTAGTTGACTAGAGGGGCTTACCTGTGTCTCAAAGCTCCTGATGGTTCTTAATGTCCTACTTAATTTATACAGTTAAACCATATTTTATCCATTGCCTCAGAGATCTTTATCTGGGCACATTTATCTGGATGTTGCAAAGCCACAAAGAAATGTGAAAGTGGTAATTCTGACTGTCCTGAAAGCAGTGATTTCTCAGGCTGTAAAACCCAAATACTTACGTTTTCCAAATAAACAAAATCAAAACTTTTAAAAAAGAAGTGCTTTTCTGACTGCATGGCGTCTTTCCCTGGCTGTTTTCACTTTGCATTTGGCTTTGAGAAATGGAGACACTTTCCATTTGTTGTTGAGAATAACCCTGACATCATGAAAAAACATTTTTTTAAATGAAGAAACAAATTTGGGGAAATTAAAACAGTAACATTTAAAAATCAGCAAGACTGAAGACTTATTTCGGGTAGTGATTTGTTAATATACATAACACTAAGCTGGTTCCGAAGTGGTTAAGTGCTTGCCTACTAACTGAAAGATTGGCAGCCTGAACCCACCAGCCATTTTATGGGAGAAAGATAGTGACAATCTGCTCCTATAAAAATTTACAACTTTGGAAACTCTGTGGGACAGTTATGCTCTGTCCTGTGGGGTCACTGTGAGTTGAAATCAGTTCAGTGGAAATGAGAAAACTGAATGATGTGATAGTGTGCAGTTACTTAAAAAGAAGATATTAGTCAAGCCAGTCTCTTTGGTACCAGTATAAACCCTATAGAGCAGGGTGGAACTGCCTCATAGGGTTTCCAGCAACAGTTGGTAGAGTCAAACTGCTAAGCTTTTAGTATCATAATAAAAACCAAATCAAACTCATTGCTTTCGAGTCATTTCTGACTCAGTGATCCTGATGGAGAGAGTACAACTGCCCCACTCAGTTTCTGTAATATAAAGGATAAAAAGTACCCTGAATGGATAGCTTTAGCAAACAGAAATCTATTGCTTAGTAGTTTCAGAGGCTGTTAAGTCCAGACTTAGGGTACCAGCTCCAGGGAGAGATTTCTCTCTCTCTGTTGGCTCTCCGGGAAGGTCCTTATCTTCTTTCCACACCTGTAGGCCTGGTATTCCTTGAAGACGTCAGTGTGTCTTGGCATTAGTCTTCCACTGGATCTAGATGATTCTCAGCGTGGAATCCCAGGTCTAAAGATATGCTTTGCTCCTGGCTCTTTTTAATTCATGGTAAGAGTTCTTTGCCCTTTCTCCCTCCTTTCTCTTTTACACAAAAGATATTGACCAAGATACAGACTTATCTTGTAGATTGTGTCTTGCCTCAGTAGCATAACTGCCTTTAATTCTGCACAGAGGTTAGGATTTGCAGTATATAGACTAATTCCTTCAGATCACAAAATGGACGACAATCCCACTATGATATTGGGAGTCATGGCCTAGCCAGGTTGACACACGTTTTTGGGGAATACAGTTCAGTCCATATTAGGAGACAACACTTTTTTATTTTTATTTATTTGTGAATAGGTATTGTAAGGGGAGTGCCAAAATTAACCAAGAAATTTCCTTACACAGGAAAAATAACTTCCCTGTGCAACTTCAGCTAGCACTGTTTTATTGACTCCTTTTTTAAGGGGGGGAAAAGACAGGGCTTCCTCTTTCAGACCTTTTTTTAAGTCATTAATAGAAGTTCAGAAGTGTAAGAAACTGATAGAAAAACCAAAAAAGTAAAAAAACGAAAACAAAAAGACACATTTCTTTGTCTTTCAACAGGGAGGGCTGCTTTGTGCTCTTGTTTGCTTTTTCTGTGAGGGACTGGGGGTGGATCTAAACTCTTCCCTGCGTTGACTTTGGCTATATCCTGGGCCTTTTAGCCCTCACCCTCAGCAGATGAGGGCTGAATTTTCTGGCTGGGGCTCTGGTATTGATGTGCCCACACAGTATAGTAGCTATCTTGATAAGTGTAAAGTCTTCAACCACGTCATCCCAAAGCCTTCTGTCAGATAAAGAGTACAGTGGGGAAAGAGCTGTCCACTTGTAGGTAACTGTCAGCACCTGGTGACTCAGTTGGACAGTGATGCTTTCCAGGGCCTTTGGATGGCAGTGGCTGTTTATTTCTGATGAAATTTTAGTGTTTGTTGTGTATTGGTGCCTAATTTGTAGTTGAATTGGATTCACTGCATTCCTACTCCTTAATGAGTCTTTTGGTTTCAAATACTGAAGTTTAGATCTGGGTGGTTTGCCAGCACCCAGATCAGAGTCTGGGTGGTCTAGTGTTTTTGAAACTTTTTTTTTTTAAACCACAAATCATACTGAGGAATGTGTTTAACACTCCTATCTAAGACTTTTATACTTTCTCACATACCTACATATATATCTGAAATAAGTTTTCTAAAACAATATTATGTTATATACACATTAGTATTTTCTGTTCTGTTACAACTTTTATAACATCCTAATTGAGACCCATTAAATTAATTTCATGACCCACTAACAGGTTATAGACAACAGTTTGGAATACAGTGCTTCAGAGGTATTATAAAAGCTTATAACCTCTTTTTCTGTGTTGGAGTTTTATTTTTGCAGAAGATGGAAATAAACTTCGACTCAGGTACCTACACCTCCCCAGTCTACCTGACATAAAGAATAATTACTCATAAATACAGTAATTGTTAATGTTTTATGTGTTACCTTCTATAGTAATTTTTTAAACGTAGCTTTCAAAAATATGGTTTATGTTTGTACTTTTATTCTTATTTTGTGCTTGAAGTGAAAATTTACAGTTGAAGTCAATTTGTCATACAAAAAGTTACACACATTTGTATGTGAACCTAGCTGCTCTCCGCACACTGTAACAGCACACTCCTCCTCTCCACTCTGTGTTCCCTGTGTCCACCCGGCTCCTGCCCTCCTTGGCCTGCTTATCTTGCCTCCAGACAGGAGCTGCCCGTTCAGTCTCATGTGTCTGCTTGAGTCAGGAAGCACACTCTACCAGTATCATCTTGTGCCTTATAGTCCAGTCCAATCTTTGTCTTAAGAGTTGACTTCAGGAATGGTTTCAGTTAACTGTGAATCCAGCAGCAGTGTCCTGCGGGGATCATCCAGTCTGTTTGACCATCAAGTTTGTTCTTTTTATTAGAGTTCGAGTTCTGTAACCCACTTTTCTCTCACTCCATCAGGGCCTCTTTTCTGTGTTCCCTGTCAGGGTGGTCATTGGTGGTGGCCGGGCATCATCTAGTTCTTCTGGTCTCGTGCCAGTGTAGTCTCAAGTGTATGTGGCTCTTTCTGTCTCTTGAGCTCTTATTTTCCTATGTCTTGGGTGTTCTTCATTCTCCTTTGTTCAGGGTGAGCTGGCACCAATTGATGCTTCTCAGGTGGCTCCTTGCTGGCTTTTAAGACCCCAGCCACCACTGTATATTTTTCCTTTCCTTTAGTATTTACTTATGTCTATTTAATGAATACAGTACACCTGCTTGTCACTGGATCTTCCATTATGGATAAGACATAACCTGTTCTCCAGATACTGATAATTTAGTGTGCACCTCATATCTGTCCATCCTCTGTTATTGAGTGTTTATGTTATTTTCAGTTTTATGTATGTTGTGACATAGGTTGTTGTGTGCATATATGTGCTCCTTCACTTCTCAAAAGTTTGCCACTGTTTCTTTAGGAAGAATTGTAAGAAAATTGCCGTAATCTTTTTCAAAAGGTTTGTGCCATTTTATGCTGTTTAGAGTGATGTAAGAGAATATTGGTTTTGTCATACCTGACTGATTATGGACACTGTTATTTTCGATTTCTTAATAATTTGATTGATACGTAGTGGTACTTCGCTGATGTTTAATTTGTACTTTCTGGCAGATTAGTGAATATCTTCCTGTTTGTTTTTTTACCAGTAATTTTTCTTTGCGTGAATTGTCTGTTCCTAAATTCTGGTGCCATAGTGGTTAAGTGTGATGTCTGGCAGATGTCGTGTACTGGGCAGTCCTTGGAAACTCTGTGGGGCAGTTCTACTCTGTCCTGTAGGGTCTCTGTGAATTGGAATTGACTCAGTGACAGTGCGCCTTTTTTTTTCTTCCTTTGCTGCAAAAGACCGTTTTCAAGTGTTGAAAAGCAAAGATGTCAGTTTGAGGACTAAGGTGCACCTGACCCAGGCCATGTTATTTTCAGTTCCGTCCCATACATGTGCAAGCTAGACAAAGAATAAGGAAGACCAAAGAAGACTTGATACCTTTGAATTATGGTGTTGGTGAATACTATCGAATACACCATGGGCTGCCAGAGGAATGAGCAAATCGCACTTAGAAGAAGAACAACTGGAACAATCCTTGGAAGTGAAAATGATGAGACCTTGTTTCGTGTACTTTTGACAGGCTATCAGGAGAGGACCACTCTCTGGAGGAGAACGTCATGCTTAATGTAGTAGAGGGCTAACGAAAAAGGGACAGACTCTAAAGGAGGTGTATTGACACAGTAGCTGCAGCAGTAGGCTAGAACATGGCAATGATCATGAGGATGATGCAGGACCAAGCTGTGTTTTGTTTTGTTGTACAGTGGATCGCTCTGAATCAGAACCAACTCAGTGGCACCTAACAATGACATCCTTTGGGAGAGCCCTGGTGGTGTAGTGTTTTAAGCACTTGGTGGCTAATTGAAAGGTCATCATTTCAGACCCACTAGCTGTTATGAGGGAGAAAGATGTAGTAGTCTTCTCCTGTAAAGAATACAACTTTGGAAACCTTTTGGGGCGGTTGTACTCCCTCTCGTGGGGTTGCTATAAGTCAGAGTTGACTCAAGTACATTGGTTTTTTTTTTTTTTTAAATCCCTTGTCTATTTATCTGTTGTGTTTTATGGTCCTTAACAATTTCTTGTACATGTACAGTAGAGTGTTAACCTTGTTTGTTATATATCCAGAGATGTATGTAGCCTGTACTCCTTTGTTTGCCTTTTTATTTTTTACAAGCAAAACATTTTTTAACTCAGTCATTTATTCTTTTTAATAGTTGAAATGTCTCATGTCACTTCTAATTTTTGAAAGTCCTTCTTTCCCCCAAGTTTCATTGAATAGTCCATTTTCTTTCATCCTGATTCTTTAGCTTGATGAAAAAAACGGCTTTTGATTTCTCTGGAATTCATTTCTGTATATGGAATAAATTGAGCTTTCTGAAATTTGCTAATTGGTTAGATTATCATTTATTACATACTGCTTATGTTTTCTTTTGTTTCTACTTGTAAAATTGTGTTATTCTCATAATTCTTATAATCAAACTGGCTTACGATGGTCCTGCTATGTTTTGGGGACCTCTTTGCCTCTTCTGATACCAGTTCTTTGCTTTTAGTTACTGCAGCTAATGGTAAGTTCTTGACTGCTTGCTATTGTGTAAAAGCAGTCATTTGGCTTAAGATGATGGATTCTTTCCCAGACCTTAATAATTTCAGTGTCTTAGTTTCTACAGCTATAAATTAGGACTAAAGATTCTTCTTAAGATTGGCAGGAGGTTTACTTGAGATGATGTTTGCACAGAATACATGATGATACATAAGTTGTTTTTTGTTTATGGTATTTTAAATGAATTACTCATCAACTGTTCTCAAATGCATGTCTTTAAGTAGGTAGTTGTTGCTATGGTTTCCTTAAGGACTATTTTAAAAGTCACCTTGGTTACACAGTGGTTGGGCTGTTGAAGTTTTTTTAACATAGTTTACAGCCCCATTATCTCTTCTGTAGGTAAGAGTGAGAGTAACATTCATTCTTTTACTTCTACTTCCCAAACTTGCCCTGAGAAGGCCAGTGGCCTGGAGAGGAGAAGGCCAGTGGTCTGGAGAGAAGAAGGCCAGTGGTCTGGAGAGGAGAAGGCCAGTGGTCTGAAGAGAAGAAGGCCAGTGGTCTGGAGAGAAGAAGGCCAGTGGTCTGGAGAGGAGAAGGCCAGTGGCCTGGGGAGGAGAAGGCCAGTGGTCTGGAGAGAAGAAGGCCAGTGGTCTGAAGAGGTGTGTGGCAGGTTCTCCTTTACAAGCTTCTCTTTCTGTTTGGTGTCTTGTCCTGAAGTAGTATGTCTGTTGTCCCCCACTAGTCTCCTGGAGGACCAGGCTGTATCCTCCACATCTTCCGTGAGTAACAAACCTCACAGGTAGACTGAACCTCTAGCTCAGCTGTCATCACCTGGAAGCCTGGGGTTATAAATGTGCAACTAGTGGGCTGAAATCTATTCTCAGACATGTTTGGGGTGCTTTACAAACAGAGTTTTTAAAAGTTTTTAGTGGATAGCCAAGGTTTAAAAAATCAGGATTCCACATAAAAATCCAGACTGTTGGCTTGTTTTGACATATGGGAAGATGTAGCTGCGCTGAGCCTCGAATTCCCTCCTGCAGACCCCCTGCTCCTGTCCTGCTTGCTTAGGGCCAAGATGGTCTGAGCCATGAGGCCGTGCTGCCTGTGTTATCTGCTTGGTGAGGAACCAGAGCATGAGGCCCAGGATGTTTTAATGTCTTCCTCTCAAGTCTGAAAGACAGCACTTCCCCTTTTATAGAGTAAGTTGTTAGAGCGTTTATGGCATTTCGGAGAAGGAGAAAAAAAAGAAATAGATATTCCGGAAGCCCATGTTTCTAAAAAATTAGATGGGCATCAAAGAGAGGAAGCACATACGAGGTCTGCCAGTTTGGTTTGTGGACTCATCCTAGAAAAAGTGTTACATGCCTGAGTGCTGAACATCACTACGATCACCTTCGAAGTACTCCCCTTGGGAAGCTATGTATCCATGCCAGCACCTAGTCTACCGTTCATAATAATTTTGGAACTGTTTTTCTGGAATGGCTATCAGAGTTGTTGTCATATTATCCTGGATGTCCTGAATGTCATCAAAATATCTTCCTTTCAGTATTTCCTTTATCTTTGGGTAAAAAAAAAAAAAAAAGCATTGGAGGCCAGATCAGGTGACTAAGGAAGGGTATTCCGGTACAGTTATTTTTTTTACTGGCTAAAAACACCCTCACAGATAGTGCTGTATTAGATGGTACATTGTTGTGTGATGCAAGAGCGATGACTTGTTAGCAAAAAGTTCAGGTCATTTTTCCCTTTTTCACTCAAGCCTTTTCAGCACTTCTGAATAGTAAACTTGGTTAACTGTTTTTCCACTTGGTACAAATTCGTAATGAACAATCCCTCTGATACGAAAAATGTTTAGCAGCATTGTTTTGACTCTTGATTTGGACTGACTGATGGAACTTTTTTGGTCACGGAGAGGTGGCTGACTTCCATTGTTGACTTGGACACGTTGTTTCAGGGTTGTATCGGTACCCTCATGTTTTATCACCAGTGATAACATGGCCCAGAACATGGTCTTGCCTCTCCAAAAGATCTTGGCAAACTTTGACTCTCCTTTGCTTTTGTTCATCAGTGAGCTCCTTTGGGACCGTTTTTGCACCCACCTTCCTCATGCCAATATTTTCAGTGAAGGTTTTCCTGACTGTTACTCTGTCAGTGTTTATTTGATCTGCTGTGTATCTCACAGTCAGCTGATGATTTTGATGTACAGTTTGCCAAATTTTTGCGATGTTTTCTTCCATTGTGCTCATTACTGGCTGCCCTGACATTTCTTCATCAGTGATGCTTTCTCTCCCCGCCCCCAAAAAACATTTAATCCATTCATACACTGCTATTTTCATGGCATTATTTAGACTTGGACTAGCATGTCTGTGATTTTTACTTCCACTCTTGCCAAGATTAACAAGAAAGTTAATGTTTATTCATGGCTGTAATTCAAGCTCTGACATTCTCGTAATAGCACACCAAATATGCAATAACAATAACGAATGCCACTCAGCAAGACATCGCCACATGCCAGCATGAACACAGCTGTGAGACACTGATATACCAAAGTTATGAAACCTGACTGTGTTGTTTGTATGGTGCTGCCAACGTAAGCCCACGGTGGCAAGTTCATGAAGTTGCCAGGCCTCATACATTAAAAATTAAGGAATGTTTTGTAAACTGTAAATGTATAAACAAAAGTGACTGTTGGTAAATCAGGCAGGGTATTTACTCCTCCCTGTCGGGTCTCCAGAGCAGTGTTGGTGCAGAGACGAAGAGTTTGGCTGCTGACCAAAAGGTCAGCATTTCAAATCCAGCAGCCACTCCTTGGAAACCCTGTGGAGCAGTTGTGCTCTGTAACACATGTAATTCCATGAGTTGGAAATCAACTAGATAGCAGTGAGTTTGATTTTTCTCAGGCATTTATATCCGTAGGCATTGTAACAGTGTTTGGGCCCTCAGTCTGGAGTCTGGGAGACCTGGGTTTAACTTTTAGCTCGATCACTTACTCTGTGATCTTAGGCAAGACCTTTTGTTGCTGAGCCTTCTCAGCTGCAAAATGGGAGTTAAAATAATACCTACGTTAGAGGTTGTTCTATGGATTAAATGATGCTGTTTTGTATACTGCTTGTTGTTTGTGCATCATGTTGATTCTGACTCATAGTGACTCCAAAGGACACAGTAGGGTTTCCGAGGCTGAAATTTTTATCGGAGCATATAGCCATGTCTTTTCTCTCTTGTAGTAGCTGGTAGGTTTGAACCCCTGACCTTTCAGTTAGCAGCCAAGCACTTAACCACTGTACCACCAGGGCTCCTTGTAAATTGCTTTGCACTCCCTTGTTCCTCCATGTTAGTTTGTTTTTTCCCTTCCTCCAGACTCTTGTTTTTCTAAGTCTTGAAAACCTGTCTTGGTCTTTATGTTTGAACAAATCCAAGAGTCTCTTTCTAGCTTACTGTCTGTTCTTTCTTGATGGGCCTCCACTTCTAGAAAGAGAACTGAGGGTCACAACTAGTTCTGTGACCTTCAGAAAGATAGATTCTCCAAGCCTCATCTGAAATTGATTTCTAAGAGTTTTAAAAGAAAATACATATGTAAGTACTTTGTATACCATATTATTGTTAGTTGCCATCAAGTCAGCTGCAATCTTATGTATGACAAAATGAAACATGCCTGATCTCATGGCATTTTCATGGCCCTTGATGTGTTTGAGTCCATTGTTCTGGTTATTGTGTCAGTGCGTCTTATTGAAGTTTCTTTCATTTTCATAGACCCTCCATTTGTCCTTTTCCATATATCAGACCAACCAAGTCCATTGCTGTGAAATCAGTTCTGACGCAGCAGCCCTGTAGAACAGAGTAGAACTGGCCCCACAGGGTATCTAAGGAGCAACTTGCCAACCTTTTGGTTAGCAGCTTGAGCTCTTAACCATTTCCATATACCCAAAACCAAACCACACTGAATACAAGTGAGTTGTTTCTGACTCATAGGGACCCCACAGGACCGAGTAGAACTGCCCCATACAGTTTCCAAGGAGTGCCTGGTGGATTTCAACTGCTGACTTCTTGGTTAGCAGCCATAGCACTTAACCACTGTGCCACCAGGGTTCGCATTTCTGTTTCCACGTACTCCATGTAAAGGATGGCACAGCATCAGACCTTGTCTAACTTCAAGGGGGAAGAGGAGAATCGGCATGAGTCTTAGTTGGTGGTGGTGATACAGGGGACAGTCTAACCTCGTGAAGTGGAGATCAAACAAACTCCATTTTCCAATTTTTTTTTTTTTATTTAACATAACAGTGAAAATGTACACTCACATGTAAATTTACATGCCCCCCTATATGCAGCTGCTACTGCTCTCCCTGTCCGGTGACTGCATACTACTCCTCTCTGCTCCATACATGTCTCATCCTCCCAACAGTCTCCTTTCCCCTCCTCTCCGTCCACTCCCCTTCCTCCAGCCAGAGGTCAGCAACATGATATCCTATAGATGTATAGAATCATAAAGTGCTTCCAATATATGGTTACTCTGCATTGCCAAGTCCATTCCATTCCTGTCCAAGGAGTGGACCTTTGTTATAATTTATGGGAACGGGCAGCATCAGGGCCGGGGGCCATGCTCTCAGAGGAACCCCAAAACCGCTGGACCATCAATTGAGGTCTTTTAGTGGAGATCTCATGATGCACCTCTTTTTATTCTTGTGTTGCCAGTGAGGCTCCTGTCTGTGAGCTCCGTCATGGCTATCACTGGTGGTGGCCGGGCACCATCCGTTTCTTCCTGTCCCAGGTCGATGTAGGCACCCACTCTTGTGGGTCTCTCTGTCTTCTCGGTTGTCTTTACCACATGCCATTTTGGCCCTCGGTGAGCATCCGTTCCTGCTGATTTGGAACCATTTGCTGTGTCCTCGGATGGCAGCTTGGCAGCTTTTAAGACCCCAGACGCCACTCAGCAATGTGGGGTGCAGAGAGCTCTCTTAGCAAAACGCTAGTTGTGCCAGTTGGCCTGGAATTCGCCTAAGAGCATGGTCCCCCGCCCCCCGCCCCAGCTACTCTATCCTTGCAGTATTGAGTTAAGATGGAAGGAGTACTCAAGTTATGCTGAAGTCCACTTAATGTTGTTCTTGTTCCTAATGTGTGCTGTCACCGCTTTCTCCCAACTAGATTTCTAGTAACTACCTAAACTAAACCCTCCCAACCTCGCCCTCCCTCCTTCCCTCCCCTCCCTTGCAGCTGTCAAAGAGTCTTTTCTTCTATACACAAGTCTGTTTTTGAGAGCTTATCGTAGAGGTCTCATACAGTATTTGTCCTTTTGTCGCTGAGTACTCTCACTTAACATAATGTCTTCCAGTTGAAACGAGGTTAGTAGATGTTTCCTGGAATCATCGTTATTCTTTATCATTGCGTACTGCTCCGTTGAGTATATGTACCACAGTTTACCTATCCATTCTTCTATTGTTGGGCATCTGGGTTGATTCCACCTTTTTGCTATTGTGGACTGTGCCGCGATAAACATTCTGGTGCATGTGTCCGTTGGTGTGAAAGGCCTTGAATCTGTAGGATATATTCCAAGTAGTGGAATTACCGGGTCAAATGGTATATCAATATGCATTTTTTTAAGGAAGAGCCAGATTGCCTTCCAAAGAGGCTGGACCATTTTGCAACCCCACCAACAGTGTAGGAGGGTTCCACTTTCACCACAGCCTATCCAGCATTTGTTGTTTTGTGTTTTCTGGATCATGGCCAATCTTGTTGGGGTGAGATGGTATCTCATTGTTGTCTTGATTTGAATTTCTTTAATAACTAAAGATCGTGAACATGTCTGCATGTGTTTTTTGGCTGCCTGGATCTCCTCTTTAGTGAAGTATCTGTCCATCTCCTTTGCCCATCGCTTAATTGGATGGTTTATCTTCTTCTTATTGATGTTTTGTAGTGTCTTATAGATTATGGAGATCAGGCGTCGGTCTGACATAGAGTTGCCAAATATTTTTTCCCACTCTGTGGGTGTTCTTTTAATTCTATTAATAAAGTCTTTGGATGAGCAAAAGTGTTTGATTCTTAATAGTTCCCATTTATCTATTTTCTCTTGTGTTTATTGAGATTTCTTTGACAGATTTTGGAGTCTGTCCTCATTGTGTATTAAAACTTCCATTGTTGTTCCTACCTTTTCTTGGATGAGCTTTATCGTTTTAGGTTTGATATTTAGGTCTTTTATCCAGTTGGAGTTGGTTTTTGTATAAGGTGTAAGATATGGATCTTGATTCAGTTTATTGCAGATGGATAACCAATTTTGCCAGCACCATTTGTTGAAGATACTGTTTTTACCCCAGTTTAATGTCTTAGGACCTTTGTCGAATATCAACTGTTCATAGGCAGATGGTGTCATCTCTGGGGTCTCAGTTCTGTTCCATTGATCAATCTATCTGTTCTTGTACCAGTGCCAGGCTGTTTTGACCACTGTGGCAGTGTAGTGTGTTCTAAGGTCGGGTAATGAAAGGCCTCCCAGTGTGTTGTTCTTCTTTAGTAGTACCTTACTTATCCGGGGCTTCTTCCCTTTCCAAACAAAATTGGTGATTTGTTTCTCCATCTCATTAAAAAATGATGCTGGAACTTGTATTGGGATTGCATTGTATAAATAAATTGCTTTGGGTAAAATAGACATTTTCACAATGTTAAGTCTTCCTATCCATGAGCAGGGTAGGTTTTCCATTTATCTAAGTCTCTCTTAGTTTCTTGTAGTAAGGGGTTGTAGTTCTCTTTGTAAAGGTGTTTTAGTCAGCTAGGGCTGCTCTAACAGAAATACCACAGAGTGGATGGCTATAACAAAGAAAGATTTATTCTTACACAGTCCGGTAGGTTGCAAGTCCATATTCAGGGTGTCCGCTCCAGGGAAAGACTTTCCCCTTGACGGCTCTGGAGGAAAGTCCGGTATTGCATCAGTCATTGTCCAGGGAGTGTCCTAATGCAAGAACCTTTGGTCTGAACGACGCGCTCTGCTCCCGGTGCTGCTTGCTTGATGGTAGCAAGGTTCTCCAATTGTCCTTGGTTCTTTTTCCTTTTATTCCTTGCAAGCTAAAAGCATTAAGGGTGGGGCAAGCCATACTCCAGGGAAACTTCCCCATAGCAGGAATTCACAGCCCTACCGTAATCCTTTAACATACAGGTTAGCAAAACCACACAATGGAGGACATTTCCAAGATACTGGGAACCATATCCCAGCCACATGGCTGCACACATTTTTGGGGGGACACAATTCAAACCATGACAAAAGGTCTGTTGTTTCTCTGGTTAGATTAATTCCTAGGTACTTTATCTTCTTAGGGGCTATCACAAATGGTATAGATTTGATAATTTTCTCCTTAACAGTCTCGTTGTTGGTATAAAGGAATCCTACTGATTTACTTATTTTTATCTTGTATCCTGAGACTTTGCTGAACTCTTCTATCAGTTTGAGTAACTTACTTATAGATTCCTTGGGGTTCTCTGCATATATAATCATATCATCTGCGAACAGGGAGATTTTAACTTCCTCTTTGCCGATGCAGATACCCTTTATTTGTTCATCTTGTCTAATTGCTCTGGCTAGAACTTCTAGCACAATGTTGAATAGGAGAGGTGAGAGTGGGCATCCTTGTCTAGTTCCTGATCTCAGGGGAAAGTCTTTCAGTCTCTCTCCATTCAGGATGATGTGGGCAATTGGCTTTGTATAAATGGCCCTTATTGTGTTGAGGAATTTACCGTCTATGCCCATTTTGCTAAGAGTTTTTAGCATCAGTGGGTGTTGGACTTTATCAAATGCCTTTTCTGCATCAATGGACAAAATCAGGTGATCTTTGTCTTTTGTGTTATTTATGTAGTTAATCACATTAATTGTTTTCCTGATGTTGAACCAGCCTTGCATCCCTGGTATGAATCCCACTTGGTCATGATGGATTATTTTCTTGATATGTTGTTGTATTCTGTTGGCAAGAATTTTGTTGAAGATTTTTGCATCTAGGTTCATGAGTGATATCGGTCTGTAGTTCTCTGTCTTTGTTGGATCTTTCCCGGGCTTAGGTATCAGGGTTATGCTGGCTTCATAGAATGAGTTTGGGAGTACTTCATCCCTTTCTATACTGTGAAATAGTTTCAATAGTATTGGGGATAACTCTTCTCTAAATGCTTGGTAGAATTCTTCCGTGAAGCCATCTGGGCCCGGACTTTTTTGGGTTGGCAGTATTTTGATGACCTTTTCAATCTCTCCCTTTGTGATGGGTTTATTAAGTTGTTCTGCTTCATGTTGTGATAATTTGGGTAGGTGGTATGAGTCAAGGAATTTGTCCATTCCCCCTAGGTTTTCTAATTTGTTAGAGTACAGTCTTTCATAGTATTCTGTTATGATGTTTTTGATTTCTGTTGCATCTGTGGTGACAACTCCCTTCTCATTTCTAATTTGGGTTATTTGTTTCTTTTTCTGCTTTTCTTTAGTAAGTTTAGCCAGTGGTTTATCAATTTTGTTGATCTTTTAAAAAAACCAGCTTTTGGTCTTTTCAATTTTTTCAGTTGTTTTTCTATTTTCTAATTCATTTAGCTCTGCTCTAATCTTTATGATCTCCTTTCTTCTGGTGCCCGAGGGGTTCCTCTGTTGTTCTCTTTCTACTTGTTCAAGCTGTAGCGTTAGTTCCTTGATTTGGTTTCTTTCTTCCTTCCCGATGTGTGCATTTATGGAGATAACCAGACCTCTGAGCCCTACTTTGGCTGTATCCCATAGGTTCTGGTAGGAAGTGTTTTCGTTCTCATTGGAATCCATCACTTTCTTTAATTGATCCCTGATTTCCTCTATAACCCATGTTTTTTTGAGCAAGATGTTTTTCAGTTTCCAAGAGTTCCACTTTCTATCTCTGTTTTTTCTGCTGTTGATTTCAACTTTGATGGCTTTATGATCTGAGAAGATGCTTTGCAATAATTCAGTGGTATGGATTTTGTTGAGCATTGCATTATGGCCTATCACGTGGTCAATTCTGGAGAATGTTCCATGTGCACTGGAGAAGAAGGTGTAGTTGTCTGCTGATGGGTGGAAAGTTCTGTATATATCAATGAGGTTTAGTTGGTTAATTGTGTCAATGAGGTCTTCTGTATCTTTACTGAGCTTTTTTCTAGATGATCTGTCTAGTAATGAGAGTGGAGTGTTAAAGTCTCCCACTATTATTGTGGAGTCATCTAACTCTCTTTTGAGCATAGTCAGTGTTTCTTCAACATATTTAGGTGCTCTGACATTAGGTGCATAAATGTTTAACATAGTTAAGTCTTGGCTTGTGTACTGAACCTTTCAGCAGTAAATAGTGTCCATCTTTGTCCACGATGGTGGATTTCACATTAAAGTTGATTTTGTCTGAGATTAGAATTGCCACCTCTCCTCTTCTTTGTTCATTGTTAGCTTGATATATATTCTTCCATCCTTTAATTTTCAGTTTGTTCCTGTCTTTAGGTCTCAAGTGAGTTTCTTGTAGACAACATATGGATGGGTCGTGTCTTTTGGTCCAAGATGACACTCGGTGTCTCTTTACTGGAGCATTCAGTCCATTTACATTCAATGTAATTACTGATAGGTATGTGTTCACTGCTGCTGTTGTGATATGTTTATTTTTATGTTGATGTTTTCTCTGTTGTTCTTATTAGTCTGTTCTGAGACACTCTTTTTTGTGAGTTGATTTTTCACCTTTTTCAGAGCTGGTTTTATAGTTGTTGAGACTCGTGTGTTAGATTTCTTGAAATGGTATGATACATCTTTGTTGTGCTTTACAGCTGCCCCTATGAACCCCCTTAATGAGCTATTTATAAACCCAATTTTAATTACTACCAGTCTGGTCATCTTCCTCTCCATCTGGAAGGACTGTAACGACTGCAGTACATCCCTCTTTTATTATGATGACACCATAGTTTTCATGATGATCACTGGATTGCTTCTTTCCAAATCAAAGCTGTGATTTACTTTGGAGCCTTCTTCCAATTTTTTTTTAACAAATTCCATTATCACCTATCCTTCTCACAGCATTTTCTACTGTGCTGAATTTGATAATTCATTACAGTGACTCTACTGAAATCACAAACCCTACTCTTGATTATGAGGCTTATTAGTGTGATGTGATGAATTGCTTTTGTGTGACCTTTCTGGCCATGGTATTAGGTGAAACTGGGTAGAATAATTGTGGCCCACCAAGGGGATTGGTCAGTTTTGCCATTCTGCTGAGCTTGAAATGAGCCATCCCAGCGGTGGGAAAGAGAGGATCCTGCCACCACCAAGGAAGTAGAGCAAGGAGTGGCATGTGGGTTTGTCTGCAGGTAGATGCATTTCTTTAGGGTGTGGTTCTGCCCCCTCTGCTTCCTATTACTTCTCATTTATTGTCTTTTAGAAAGTATTCTGCTTAACCTTTTAATAATTTATAATTATTAAATGACTCTTAAGGAGTGTTCATGCATCTGAAAGTATAAATCATTACCAATACTTAAACCAGCAGAACTGTACCCACTCAAAGATGTTGCTTCATAGGTAGGTGAACAAAAGGTTAATTTTATGAGATTAAGGTGATACAAGTAGCTTCCAGTGGTCATAGGAACCAAGCTGGTCGTTTTCTAAGTGCCTTTGGCTTTTACATGTTGAACTATTCCCTTTCTGATGTCTTACTGCTACGTATTTACTAGAAAATTCCATTTTCAGTTTGAAGGACCAATTAGCAGTGACCAGTTTTTACATTTATAGATGCTCAGATTGTGCTTTGGGAATGCTTTTGCAGTCCATATTTTCAATTCCCAGTATTGCTTATTTGTGTTTTCCTAAAACCTTTTTTTTTTAAAAGTTGATGTCTTGGTCAACTAGTGCTGTTAAAATAGAAATACCACCAGCGGATGACTTCAACCAAGAGACATGTATTTCTTTACAACCCATTAGTGTACAACTTCAAATTCAGGTTGTCATTTCCAGTGGAAAGCTTTGTTTCTCTTTTGGCTCTGGGAAGCTCCTTGTGATGTATCAGTCTTGCGCTGGTCTGGGGACATCTCAGCACAGGAACCTCAGGTCCCAGTGACACACTTGTGCTCCTTGCACTGCTGTTTTGGTAATATGTGATCCTCGACTCTCTGCTTGCTTTCCTTTTTGTATCTTGCAGCTTGTAAAAGGTAGTGCAAGCTACATCCTAAGGAAGTTCCGTCTGCATTGATCGCGGAGGTCACCTTACTAAGGATGTTACAGTCCCGCTCTAACCCTCTTTACTGTAATCCCATCTTGCCCTATGAGGTAACCACAGGCGGAGCATAGGATGGAGCACGTAGGAAAATCACAAAGTGAAGGACAACCGCTAATAAGGGAATCACGGCCCAGCCAGATTGTTACACACAGCTTTTGGAGGGACGTAAGTCACCCTGTGGCAGTTGATCTGTTGCCAACCCCCCGTTTTTTCTTTAAAATTGTGTTTTCAGTGAAAGTTTATAGTGCAAATTAGTATTTCCTTCAGAGATTTTATACACAAATTGTTTGGTGACCTTGGTTGCAATCCCTGCGATATGTCAGTGCTCTTCCCATTTCCTTCTTTTCTGTGTGTTCTCAGTATCCATTCTTCCAGTTTTCCTGTCCCTTCATACCTTCTTGTCTTTGGTTTTGGGCAGATATTGCTAATTTGGTCTTATATACTTGGTTGAACGAAGAAACAGTTCCTGATGTGTGTTGTTATTTGTTTTGTAGGGCTGTCTAATCTTTGGCTGAAAGGTAGACTTTTGGAGTAGCTACAGTTCTAAGTTTGCGGGGTGTCCAAGGTCATAGTCGAATTTAAGTTTTGTTCTGCATCTTTATCCTGCTCTGTCTGAGACCTTCCATGGTAATCACTGTTAGAGTGATGGGCGATGGTAGGCAGGCACGATCTAGCTTTTCAAAGCTCAGGCTGGTAGAGGCTGTAGTTCATGTGATTCATTAGGCCTTTGGTTAATATTTTCTTTGTGTCTATGGTTTTCTTCATTCTCTTTTGCTCCAAACATGATGAGACCAGTAGGTGTACCTTAGATGGCTGCTCATAAGCTTTTAAGACCTAGGATGTAGGACATTTTCTTTATGAGCTGTATTATGCCAGGTGACCTGTATGTCCTCTGAGACCATGGTCCCCAGCCCTCGGCTCCAGTAACTGATTTATCAAGGTGTTTAGATGTGTCTAGGAAGCTTCTGTGACTTTGCCTTGCTCAAGTTGTAATGACTTCCCCTGTCTTGTGTGTTGTGTTCCTTTCTAAAACTAGTATTTTATTGGGTTTTGGTGATAATTTACACAGTTCATGTTTCTGTTCAACAATTTTTATGTAACCTGTTCAGTGATGTTGGTTACATTCTTCACAATATATGAGTATTCTCATTATCTTCATTCTTGTTGTTCTCCTAATCTAGTTTCCCTGCCTTCTACATACTTTCCTTCGTTTTAAAGTAATTGCAGACCTCTTGGTCTCATATAGATAACTTTTTGAAGAAGCACAGTTATATGGGTAATAATCATTATTTTTTGAGCCAGCTTCTTAATTAGCTATGGGGTAACCTCAGAGGTTAGTTTTGGTTCAAGATTTGAAGAGTATCTCAGGGCAGTAGTCTCAGGTGGTCTTCCAGTCTCAACCACGACTGTCTTTTTTTCTTAGCAGTTTGAAGTTATATTCCACATTTTTCTCCACCTCTCAGGGCCCATATGTTGTGGTCTTGGTGTAGATGAGTCTGGTCTTAGTGTAGATGAGGCTACGGTTTGTGTAGGCTATTTGTAACTGTGCCCCCTATGCAGTTTATAGTATATGAATATATGTGTATGTAATCACTTAGAGGTATATACAAAGAGTGCCAGTTAAGTTTGTGAACACATCCCAGCAAATACAACATATTTCATTGCTGAATATCACTGTGGGTCACCTTCAGAGTCCTCCCTTGGGAAGCTGTGCACCCCCTTCAAAGCAATTTGGAAATTCTTTTTCTGGAATGGCCATCAGAGCTGTTGTCATACTACCCTGGATGTCCTGAGTATCATCAAAATGTCTTCCTTTCAATATTACCTGTGTCTTCAGGTAAACCAAAAAGTCATCGGGAGTCAGATCAGATGAGTAGGGAGGGTGTTTCAGTGTAGCTGTTTGTTTAATGTCTAAAACCTTCCTCATGGACAGCCGTACAGTTACGTTCGCTTACTTGCCTCTGTCACCGTGCCACCATGCACAGTGGCCATTCCAGAAGAGTTTGAAAATTGCATTGAAGGTGGACTAGGCAATGGCATTGGAGCATAGCTTCCCAAGGGGCGTACTTCAAAGGTGACTGTAGTAATCCTCTGCAATGCTGTAGGTAGCATTTAGAACAATTAAATTCACAAACTTAATTGTCAGACTGTATATACATATGCATGCACTTGGCTTGGCTTGGCTTATATATGTACGCAGGTATGTATATCTGTGTACATGTACACCTTTGTACATAAATATAGATGCACACATACTTTTTTTGGTAGCTGTTGCTGTTTGAAAATTATATATCCTATAGCAGTTATCAACAGGACCTTTTTTTATTGTATGTTTTAGTGACATTGTTTACCTTCATCAGGATGAAAATAGTTTGTCCTTATTTGGTATTATCTTTACCCTCACCCCAGAATAACAGATGTCTATTCTAGAAAGTGAATCCCACCACCCCCATCCCTGGTAACCACTAATGCACATTTGTTTCTGCCTATTTACCTGAGCATATCGTTTCACAAAAGAACATACAATATTTGGCTTACTGAGCTAAGCATAATGTCTTCCAGGTTCATCCACGTTCTCAGATGTTTTGAGTAGTATCCCAGTGTATGTGTGTACCACATTGTACTTACCCACCTACCTGTTGATGGTTGTGAATGGTACTGCACTGAACATAGGTGTGCATGTGACTGTGTATGTCACTTCTGTTAGATCACTGAGTATATCCTGAGGAGTGTGGTCAGTTGTGGTGTTGCCTGGTTGTCTGTGCTCTCTGTATGTGGAGATGTCAGTGGAAAATTGGGAAAATGAGATTAATGCTGATGACAAATATTGGATGCATTTGCAGAGAGAATGGAATAAAAATGACTGAAAATTTACTTATTTGAAATAGAACTTAGCTAGGAGATTATTACAACCTGATGATGAATTATAGTATAAAAGCAACAAGGTTTTATGGTTTAAAAGGTTATTTATTTGGTAATTTATTCCCACAGTGACTAAGCAATCCATATCCAAGCTGAAATTCTGAATATTAGAATGAAAAAATGGTGAATATAGAACTTAACAGTTACATTAAAGAAAAACAAAATTGTTTTCAGGTAGATAGTACATGCATGTGTAAAGTGCATGAGGGTGTACTTGTAAAAGTTAAGATTCCTCTTATTTGGGTGTTTTAAGATTTGTGAAGGAAAACTGATAGGATGTGGATGTGGAAGTGGATTTCTGTCTCAGCGTTTCTCATTTGTCCTTGGAGTTAGCCCTTGACTCATGGGTACCCCCGTGCGTGAAGGGATGGGGCCACTGTGATCCACAGGGTTTCCATTGATTTTCAAAAGTAGATCACCAAGCCTTTCTTTCCAGTAGGTGGTGACTGTGTGTGTGGTGCATGGGCCAGGAATTGAATGCAAGGAAGGTGAAAATTATATCACTGAATTACCATTGCCTCTATCACATTACTATTTGGGCCTTCTATTTCCAGTTTATAGCAACTGTAAACTTTTTACTGGTAAAACTCGTGATTAGAGCATAGTAGACACTTCCAAGATTTTAAATAAAAGACAGAAATTGGAGCAGTGTAGGTTTGTATTGTGTATTAGTTTATAGAGAAGGAGAAAGAGTCACTGTAAACCAGTTGTCTCCTAATGATATGTAGTGGGAAAGTCTCTTAAGTTGCTTTGTACTGTGAACAAAATCCAGCTCTGCTTTTCGTTGCAGGAGACTGACGTTACCTTGTAGAATCCAGGGATAGGGATGCATTGGGGCCTTAGGAATAGAAGTAAAGACCGGTGCCCCGGAGAACCGTGTGGCCCCTCTGCCTGCTGCTGCTCACTGTCTCTGTGTCTGCTTCATTCTCCTCTCTCATGTAGACTGCTTTCTTCTCTTTCGTACTTTTAGTCTGCAGGGTATCGCATGGCTGCCAGCTGCCCAAATTTTACATGTTCATTATGGATACTCAGAAATAGATTGATGTCAGGCTCCTAGTCCCAGTTCCAGAATTCCTTGGTCAGGGCGGGGAGGACTTATTGGTCCAGCTAGGGCTGGTTGTCCACTCTGCAGTTACAAGTGAAGTCATGTTGCAGGATTATGGGAGTCACTGCTGTGGTCTGTAGTTAGGGAGGGGAGGGGCAAGTCTGTGAAAAGGGACTTAGGGAAATGATGCTGTTGGTGACAGGGATGTGAGCCCAGCCCTCATGGTGTTGCCTGTTACACTAGGAGCAGCAGAATGAAGAACACGAACGCCTGCATTTTTCTTGACATTCACGGCTCTGTTTTCCTTAAATCTGCTGATACAGCAGCTGAGATGTTCAGATAGCCATTTTTCCCTCATCGCTTCATTTGCCTGTTTGGTGTTTGCTGCCTGTAGTAAATGTGAAGTGTGGAATCGTTAGGTATTTCACTATGAATGTAGACTGAGCAAAAACTATTATTATTTGTCATATTTCGGCACTAGTGAACAGACCCCTATGCTAGCCATATTTTCTAAACTCCAAAATACATGGCTTAATATTTTTTTCTGGTGGATGAAGTTTCTAAATTGCACTTCATTTTGCATCTAATAAACTAAAAGCAAAAAATGACGTGAATCTAGATGCTAAACACAGATAAATATATTTATCTCCTCCCAGCAAGGAGGTGACAAACCCCAAGGATGTTAATAGTGATTAATAGTAGCTAACATTGACTAAGCAAGTACCATGTGTTAGGTACTGTGCTAAGCCCTGTATGTGCCTTTTCTCATGTAATCCTCAGAGTAATGTCATGAGGTTATTTATTCTTATTTTAAAGGTGAAGAAATAGCCAGGAAGTGATAGAGGCGTGTGTACTTTGATTTGTCTCACTGTACAGTCCTTTCTCACCCTCACTGTCCATCTACATCTCTGTGAGGCTCTGTTTTAGAAGATGCTGAAGGAAGAGTATGGAGCCTCCGTGGGAATTACGATGGGCCAACTTTGTTTTTTTCAAAGGAAATCTAGCAAATCAACTAGACTAACCAATCAGTACATGGCAATACAAATTAAGTAGAAAGAAGATAAAACTCTGTTTCGTCCTTGTAACTTTCTTCCTTACCTGCTCTAAGTATTGGTATTACAGAATTGTAGAAGTGATTTGGAGTTATATTAGAAGGACTGTGCATTAATTGCTGGATGACTGGGTCTTTGAGTGAGGAAGGCATTGTATATTGCCTGGGGCTTGTATCAGTTAAGCCTAACAGGTGTAGATTTTTTTTTCTCATAGCAAAACATTTGGAGTTAGATGGCCCTTATCACTTTGTTCCAGTCCCAGCCTGTGACATCTATCTACTTATTTATTTTAAGCAGTTGTAATTTTTTAGCTGAGCACACTGACACTTGAACAAATTTAAATAATGGGAAGATAAGTAACTGGTAAGATTCATTAGGCTTTTGTCTAAGAGAACTGCTCGGTTAGACTAGTGTTAGCATTATTTTCGGGAGTAGGTTTGTCTCCATGTGGGTTCTGTTTGCATTTTCTACCCTAGAAAACTGATTATAAACTTATTCTCTACTCCTAACATTGCTCTTTCTGCCTGTTTTTGAAGACTGCCTTTGGGGTTGGAACAAATGCCCACACTGGACTGAAATCTGTAATCTAAATGCCAGGTTTCATGAGTTCATGGATATAGAACTGGGATTTTTTTATGGTTAATATATGTAAGTGCTTTGGACCACCCTGAAGATTATCAGTTAATCTGGCAAATAGAAATAACAGAATCTTGTGAATTCTTGACAGCCTTTAAAAATCAGAGCAATCGTGTCTTTGTTTTTCTTGTTCCAATGCCAGACCATTGAACTGCCAAAAGAATTTCTAAGGGCCCAAGCACTGCATGTCTTCTGAACTTACCACATGTTTTCTAGAATTTTTCTAAAATTCCAGAACATCTGGAGCAGAAGTTCTTTTGCAGGGGTTTGTGTTACAGGAGTGGTATGATAGTGATGCCTTTCAGGCCTCAGGGTTACCTACTGGGTGGAGCCTCAGGGTTGGGAGGCACTTCTGTAGGTATAAGTGGGCTTTTATGTTGTTTTTGCAACAACCAGATCATCAAATGTGGCTGTATTTCTCAGTGAAGATGTTAATGGATGTTGCCCCAAACTTAAACCATAGAAGTGTTAAAAAGCCGTGTCTTAAGGAAGAGAGATTATGGGAGGAGGAGTCACAGGACCTCAGTTAAAACTGTGTTTCTTTCATATACTCTTGATTTCCTGAGGGTTAGCTTCCTAATTTTAGAAACAGGAAAACTAATGGTACCTTCTCTGTAGGATTTTGGTAATAATTCAATGAAAGAATGGTGCGGTGTGATGGATTGCCTTCGTGTGGCCTTTCTAGTCACACAAGGAGATTTGAGGACTTTGTAGGACTGCAGTGTCCAGTAGTTAGCTACTAGCCTCATGTGGCTATTTGAATTTAAATTTAAACTGTGCAGATGAGTAATTGTAGCCCACCAAAGGGATTGGTCAGTTTTACCGTACCACTAGGCCTAAAAAGAGAGCTAATTCCAGTGCAGGGAGAGGATCCCACCACCACCAAGGAAAAACAGCCATTAGCAGAGAGCAGATCCTTTGAGACCTGGACTTCTTCCGCTACGAAGCTCTTGGAACCAAGAAACAGAGAGAGAGAGAGAGAGAGAGAGAGACTGAGAGACTGAGAGACTGAGAGACTGAGAGACTGAGAGAGAGAAAGATATCTGAAGAAGTGGGGGCAGAGAAAGAGTGACAGGAGAGGGTATGCTGGTCTTCAAGCCCACAGAGGGGGAACCCACAGAGGGAGAACCCACAGAGGGAGAAACCTGAGAACCTTTGGGAAGGAGGCTTGCTGGTGGAGTAGGGTACTTTTGGGCACTTAATTGACCAAGCTAAAAGAGTAACACTTGACTGAGCATGGCAGAGGCTGAGGGCTGGGAGGCATGCTGGTGAGCATAGCTGGGAAGACACTGTCGTGACTGAAGAATTGTATCCTGAGTGTTCCTAAATCTGTACTGTAACCTGTTACTTCCCTGATAAACCCCATAATTTTAAGTGTTGTCTATGTCTTAGTTATGTGATGCTGCTATAACAGAAATCCTGCAAATGGATGGTTTTAACATGGGAAGTTTATTCTGTCAGAGTCCAGTAGATACAAGTCCCAATTCAGGGTGCTGGCCCCAGGAGCAAGCTTCCTGTCTTTGCTGGCTCTGGAGAAAGGTCCTGTCAGTAGTGTTCTTTGGTCTGCGAGAATCTCAGTGCAGGAATCTCAGGTCTTGAAGATGTGATGTGTTCCCAGCATTGCTTTCTTCGTGGTATGATGTTCCTATGTCTCTGTGCTTGCTTCTTTCTCTCAAAAGAGATTGGGTTAAGATGCTGTCTGACTTTGTACATCTCATCAGTATACCTGCCACTAATCCATCTCATTACATCTCGGTCTTAGAATTTACAACACATAGAGAAATCACTTCAGATGACAAAATGATACAGGCAACTTGACAGACAGTTTGGGGGTACGCAGCTCAGTCTGTCACAGCCTGTGAACTCTGTGTGACCGCTGCAATGAATTATCCAACTTGGCAGAGAAATAGTGTGCCATGGCAGGAATGGTGGTTGTCCGAGGTGGTAGAGATGGCAGAGAGAAGAGGCATGTCTGTGTTATAGGAAATCAACCGACACCCAAGAAGAGAAGAAGCAGCTGTTTATTATAGTAATGCCAGCGGGCCAGCGGGTGCTCACAGACCTCCAACAACTGGCCCCGAAGGGGAAGTTAAGCAGGCTTTTATGGGTTGGGGTCTTCTGGGTCGGGTGCAACAGGGTATACTCGGTGCTGAGTGCAGCAAGGGGGCTGAGTGCAGCAAGGGGGCTGAGTGCAGCAAGGGGGCTGAGTGCTGAGTGCAGCAAGGGGGCTAAGTGCTGAGTGCAGCAGGGGGGCTGAGTGCTGAGTGTAGCAAGGGGAAGCAGCTGGGTGGCGAGTGTAGCAAGGGGCAGTGTGTATTTGGTGCTGGGGCAGCAAGGGGAAGTAGCTTGGCAGTGAGTGTAGTAAGGGGCAGTGTATATTTATTGCTGGGGGCAACAAGGGGCGAATTCCCCAGAATGAGGCGGGGGGCAAACGGAGCGGGGGTGGTATTCAGTCTGGCTTCTCCTTCATTTGAACTTTGCCTCACAAGAATCAGCCTCAGACTATTGATGTTGGTTCTACTTCCTCCTAGTGAAATTAGAGGAGGTCAGACATTGCCCTCATGCCGTTTTTACAAATTCTTTCTTAAAGCTATTTTAAGGGATGACATATTTATATGGCCATAGGTGGAGGCAGGTAACATAAATGAGGAAGGCAACATATGTTAAGAATAATTGGGTGCAACTGGGTTATGCCTTTGGGTCAGAGGTGCAAGAGCGAGTGGTGGGACTGTGACTGAGTGAAGCATGACTAGTGAAAGAGGGCAGCTACTTCTAACTCCAGCAGATGTTTGCCATGTGGAAATGAAAAGAAATGTTAGAAGTTCAGGTTTTTATGTGAACTCTTTCAATTTTTAAAGTTAGTGAAGAAAAATTTTTTTTAACTCTATAAAAACCAAAAAGAGAAAACCCAAACTCACTGCTGTCGAGTTGTGTCCAACTCATAGCAACCCTGTAGGACAGAGTAGAACTGCCCCATAAAGTTCCCATGGAACGTCTGGCAGATCTGAACTGCCAACTTTTTGGTTAGCAGCTGTAGCACTTAAACCACTGCACCACTAGCGTTTCCAGGCAGGTTGCTAAGGCTCATTTTCCCAGACTGAATCGGTGGAGAGTGTTGAAGCCGTGGGTAGAACGCTAGAGTGAGAGGCGAGAAGTTTAAGCAATGGGTCAAAGCGCATGCTGGGGAAGCTCGCAATAAGAAATGTTACAAGGAAGACCTCAGAAAGAGGTGGATGCTGAGAAGCTTTTAACAATGGGTGGATTCTCTAGTTTCGAGCTAGTCTGTGCCCACACAAAGATAGCATGTTGGATGACACAGTGCCCCTTGGAGCCAGACCTGAGTTCACCTTCACCACTTAATCAGCTATGTGATGTTGAGCAATTAGTAAACAAGTGTGTAATTATCTGGGCATTATCTGCAAAGTTGGAATTACAGTTTTTTTCAAAGTCTTGTGAGAACCAAGGGGTGTAATTAAAAGTGTAGTATAGGGCCTGATACATACTAAAGACTCAATAGATGTTAGCAATTGTTTCTAAAAATGTGTGCCTGAAAGGCAAAAGTTCAGTACTGAATAATAACCATGGTGTATATGGATTGTACAAACTTGGAGGATTTTTGCCAGCTGTGTGCTTTCAAAACTAAAGGTTACCCTTTAGGATGTCCCATCAGAAGCTAAGAAAGTGAGGAAAATAATTTTGGTATAAATAAAAAGTTTTGCTTTACATTTTCATTTCTTGTAGGACTCATTACCCAGAACCTTATAGAAATTAAGTCAAGTTTAGAATGGTTGAATTTCTAGATGATAAATGCACACGGTAATTAAGGACATTGCCATGGATGTTTGATGCATCTAAGAAGCTCATTAAGATGCAGGAGCCATTGGCATTGTTCTCTTTGGGGACCTGATTGGTTGCGTACCTTACAGAGAATAGGAAGAGAGTCTTCCTGGAATCTTCTCATGATGAGTTGTTTCCAGGATAACTCTATTTCTTTGTAACTCTGATACTCATTCATTCTAGCATAAATTAGAATTCCTCTCTTCTTACTTCAAATCAAAAAACACAAAGAGAGACAATAAAAGACAGTGTTGGGTAGTGAAAAACCTAGGTAAACTGGAGTTAAATGCCAGCTGCTCCACTTACCACCTTGTGATTTTTCTCAGAAAAGTTAAGCTTGTGCTTGGGAGGATTAAAAGCTGAGTTGTATGTAAAGTTTCTGGCACACGATAGGATTTTTATACATAAAAAGAGCATTAATTCAGTTGACATCTCCAATTCAGAAATTTAGAAGATTTGATTTTTAGTGGCAACTTTGTCTCTAATCTTGAATATGGTATGAGGCACATAACAGACACTCCAGTAACTGCGTTAAATCAGGAATTTCTGCAACTTTTTCTTTATGTGGAGAAAAAATGACCTACAAGGAAACGTGGTTATTTCTGTGTGTTTACCTTCCATGATGGCATCCTTATTGGGTGTTTCTTTACTTCCCTCATCTCTCCTCTGTGTTATTTGAACTATTTTTAATTAAAAACAATTGCTGAACATATGAACGGAAAATGATAACACTATTTCTGTTTCTACTTGTATAACCCAGTGACACTGATTACATTCCTTAAATTATACAACCTTTCTTACTGTATTTTTCTGAAGTATTCTGCCACCATCATGTAAACTTATTGCCCTCTAGGCTTCTTATGTAACTTTTCAAGTTACTGTTGTACTTTGACCCTACATATATAATTCTTTAAAAGAGCACAAGGTTCAAGGTAGCCATACTTTACCAATGTAGCTAAACTATTGTTTGGTTCAAAGAACCTTGGTATTTAAAAATTGGTTGTTGTCTCTGAGCCATCAGAAGGTCGATACAATTTGTGTTTTGTTACTGTGATTTAAGTTGTGTCAATGGATATTCAAGACTTTTCAGTTGGTTTGATTTTGGAGGCTGGCCTGTCCAACAAATCCCTTTTGGGCCTGGGCTGTAGGTTCTGTGTGCTGTTGGTGACCTTCTGTTCCCTGAAGTTACTGTCCTGTACTAAAGTAGACCAGCTGGCAAGGCTGCCCTGAGTCTAACTTGACATGGAATTGCTCAGCTAATCTTGCTCTGCTGTGGTCTATATTCCCTTGTGCTGCTGTCCAGGGTTGTGCCTGAACATGTGCCATCATCTCTGACAATCTGCTGCAAACGCTGTCTTCCCAGTCCTGCTTTCTGTGTGCCGCTGCCTCAGGCCACCAGGAACCACGCTTCCTGGCCCCATGCAGTTCTCAGCCCTGCTCGGCTGCAAAGAGTCCTGATAGTGCAGTGGTTCAGTGTTTGGCTACTAGCCCAAAGGTCAGTGGTTGTAATCTACCATTGAGTGTACAGGATTAAAATTGCTCGCTTAAAGATTATAAATAGGAAACCTTATGGGGGCAGTTCTGTTCCATCTTGTAGGGACGCTGTAAGTTGAAATTGACTTGATGGCACACAACAGCAACATTGTTTGGTTAAAAAAGAAAAAAATTTATGGGATAGTTTGGGTTTGAGGTTTAAGGTTTAAAGGTTATCTCAGGGTAGTAGTTTTGAGGTGTTTATCCAACCACAGTGACTGTGGAAAGTCTGGATGCCATTGGGAATTTGAAATTCTGTTCCACATTTTACTCCCCTTTGATCAGAATTTCTTCTATAGTTTCTTTAATCAAAGGTTCAGTTATAGTAGTTGATGCTATCTAGTTCTTCTGGTTTTGCGGCATAGGAATTAGTTGTTCATGGAATATGTCAAGATTTTCTTATGACTAGGTATTTGGGAAACAACATAAATACCCTATTAATTCAGAAACTGGATTTTAAAGGTACAGTGTAGGAAATTCACTTTTCACAAAGGAGTTAGCTTTTGAGCTTTACACAGTAGAGATAACAATTTGCTGATTAAATATATTTTTGACATTTCATATAAATATATATTGACCTCCTTTATTACCATGATTTATCTACCATGTTTCTAATATAGAACATTTAGGTTGTTTTTAGTTATCCTTTCTTTTCAAAAATTGGATTTTAAAGCAATAGTGTAGTAAATTCACAGTGCAGGTAGTTTTTGACCTTGTCGTTAAGAAAATACATTTTGTTTCTATCAGTACATACCAGGAAATTATGTACTGTTACGTAATAGGGAAACTGCAACTTATCTATGAAATGGAGTCTTGTAAAAAGAGATAACTCTTTGGCACTTGGAATCATTTTGGTTTTAAAATTGCAGATGTAATAAATACTGGAAAACATACAATGCCACTATGTTTTCTGTTCCTTAGTATGCATATATGCTTTATATAATGAAATTAAAAGGTGTATTTGGCTGTTGTCACACTTTATAGCTCATAATACCCACCTAAAGGACAGAGTAATATTTTTTCACCATTTAATTCTGGAGGTGATTAATTCTTTCCCACTGAATGGACAAGATAATGTACCTTGCTCTAGTGTTCTGTCACTGACATTCTAGGCATTAGTAAGCTGAAATGGACTGGTTTTGGCCTTTCAAATCTGATACTCGTATGGTCTGCCGTGCTTGGAATGAAAACTTGAAGAGGAATGGTTTTGCATTCATCATCAAAAAGAACATTTCAAGATCTGTCCTGAAGTACAGTGCTGTCACTGATAGGATAATATCCACACACCTACAAGGAAGGCCGGTTAATATGACATTATTCAAATTTATGACCAACCACTAAGACCAAAGATGCAGAGATTGAAGATTTTTACCAGCTTTTGCAGTCTGAAATTGATCAAACATGCAATCAAAATTAATTGATAATTACTGTTGACTAGAATACAAAAGTTGGAAACAAAGAAGGACTGGTAGTTGGAAAATATGGCCTTGGTAGTAGAAGTAATGCTGGAGACTGCATGTTAGAATTTTGGAAGGCTAATGACTTTTTCACTGCAAATACCTTTTTAAACCAACACAAATGGCAACTGTACGCATGGACCTCACCAGGTAGAATACATAGGAACCAAATTAACTACATCTGTGTAAAAAGATGATAGAAAAGCTCTGTATCAGCAGTCAGAACAAGACCAGGTGCTGACTGTGGCACAGATCATCAGTTGCTCATATGCAAATTCAAATTGAGACTGAAGACAATTAGAACAAGTCCTTGAGAGCCACAGTATGATCTTGAGTATCTCTCTCCTGAGTTTAAAGACCATCTCAGGAACAGATTTCATGTGCTGATCACTGATGACTGAAGACCAGGTAAATTGTGGAATGACATCAAAGACATCATCCATGAAGAGTGCAAGAGGTCATACAAAGATGGGAAAAAAAGAAAAAGCCAAATTAGACATCAGAAGAGGCTTGAACGTCGAGCAGCTAAAGCAAAATGAAGGAATGGTAAAATAAAAGACCTAAACAGAAGATTTCAAACAGCAGCTCAGTAAGACAAAAGAAAATATTATAACGACATGTGCAAAGATTTCTGCCTGCTGCCGTGAATTCACTCAGGATTGCCTCGGTGTACTGAGATGTCTTCATACTTAAAAGCCTAATTGATTTTAAGGGACATTCCTAGATTTGATTTAGAGTAAGCCATGAGATGCAGTTCTTAGTCTGTTCAGTTCCTGTAAACTCCCCAGAGGAGTTCTTTCTGATCAGTGCCAGTTGATCAAAGATGGAACTGAATCCTAGGCACATGTAATTCGTGTCCTTTTTCTGGCTTACATTCAAGTTCAGGGGGTAGTACTAAAAGTGAAAAGGACCTCTCGTGATGCAGTGGCTAAGTGCTTGGCTGAATGTCAACTGAAAGTTTGGAGATTCCAGCCCACCAGCCACTCCATGGTAGAAAGATGTGGCAGGCCACACCCATGAAGATTTACTGTGATGGAAACCGTGTGGGCTAGTTCTACTCTGTCCGGGGGGGCTTGCTGTGAGTCACAACTGATTTGATGCTAGTGGTTTTTTTTTTTTTTTTTTAACACTGTGAAAGGCATGACTAGGTTCCAGGTTAGGGTGGTCAGTGAGTAGAGCTGGGTATACATAGATTGAAAGATACCACCCTCATCTCAAACAGTTTATAAGTGTGACTGTCCTCAGTTATGTTCAGAATTTTGCCATCTTTGCTATCTTATCCCCAAACTCATTTGACTTTCTTTGGCTTATAAAAATCATTCAGTCCATTAATGATTTTTATGAGTGTAAAGTTTCAGGGATTTGGGAAATAAAGAAAAATTTAAAACCAAAAGTTTAAGTGAAGACTAGTAAGAGCTTATTTGTTATCTGATCCCACTGTGTTGCACACACTAATGGGAATAAGGGAGAGTGACTGCTAATGCTAAGTAATGCTTTCAGTTGTCTAATAGGACATCATTGATCTTTCTAAATAAAAGGAGAGAAGTTGGCATGACCTTGAATATCTCTAAAGGAGGTAAGTGAAATGAATCTTTAAGAAGGTATACTGAAAATTACTTTCTTCCAGAAATTTGGTTCCCCCAATATGTAATAATTGTACATTGTGTGAAATTACAAGAGAAATTTATTCTACCCATAACTCAAGTGATGAATTCTTGCATTTGTATGTGACTTTTTAGTATCACTTAACTCTGTTTCTTTAGATACAAAGAATAAGGCAACAAATCCCTCCTTTTATTTAGTAATATTGTTTATCCTGTTTGATAAGGATTGGTGTGAAAGTAACATTTACTTGTAAGATGATCAGGTAAAGGTTTCATGTTGTAAGTACTGTCTGCTATTAGAAGACAATCATGGAAAACAGAGCCGTTGTGGGTTGGTTCTTTGCATTCTCTGATTAGGTGTATTTTGAGTTTATCTGACTGTTTCAAACAATAGATACTGATGATGTTTTAGTTGTGCCCTCGCAGTGTCCTATTTGCAAGTGATGGCTAAAATGTGACTCTGCTTTTTGGCATTCTTCTAGAGTGGGGGTCGGGGAAGGGAACAACAGAGGAATCTGGTTAACTTATTCTTTGCTCTGTTGGTGAGTATCTGTTACCTTTTTCTTCCCTAGATTAATGATTCTGGGTAGTGTCTTAGTCATCTAGTGCTGCTGAAACAAATATGACAGGTAGGGGGTGGGGCCAAGATGACAGAGTGGTCAGACACCTATGATCCCTGTAACGGGAAAGACCTAAAAGACCAAATGAGTTGATTATATATGACATTTCAGGATCCCTGAACCTTTAAAGGAAAGTTGAAAAATAAGACTAAGGGAAAGGAAAGGGAGAGTAGGTCCAGAAGTGCTTAGGAATGGCCAGACCTGACCCAGCAGGAATCGACTGCAGGCAGCATGGTGAGTGAAGCAGTGGTGTTCATAGTCGTCTTCAGCAGGAGAGACTGAGCATCAGAGGGTCTAGTAGCACCTCCAGAATCGGTCAGAAATGACTCTCCATTGTCAAAAGCTAAGTGACTTCCATCTCACCTGCTGCGCATGAATCTAAAACTTTCCATTGATTTAAAACTCTCTTCCTTTACCTTTCACCGTTCTTCTCTGTATTGCGCCTAGCTCTGGACTCTTCATTCTTATGTGAACCGTAGGTAGGATGCCTTAGCGTGCCTGGAGCCCCTCTCCTAGACTCAGAGAGGGAACAATTTAACAAACAGGGAAGGGGGAAAAAGAACTCTGCTGATCCCCAGAGATGGAAATTCTGAGACTAAACAGTTCCTTTGCCTAGAATCAGGCATAAGGGGATATGCCTTCCTGACAGACATTCACAGGTGGCTGTTAGCCCCTGTATTGCTCAGCTAGAGCAAGCAAATAGCTGTGCCTATGCCAGTCATCTCCATTCATCTAGGACTGTGGGTGAGGCTGTACCACACACTTGGTGACTGACTACAGAGATACCTAAGCTGAATCTGTACGAGAAAAGTAAATGAACTTCTGGGCTCACATGCCTTGTAACAGCTCTTACCACCTGTGACACAAATGTGCCAGCAACCATACTAGCACACATGACCAACCTGTTGGGACATTTCAAGAGAAAACAAAACAAAAGAAAACTAGAAGCTAGAACACAGTTAGCAAACATAAATAAATTCAGCAACTCACTGACGTCTGAGAGACAACAGTCAGTATGATGAGATCGTTTAAAGAGACAGACCATGTTGGCTTCACAAAACTCCCCAAACAAAAAAATCAAGAAATTTTCTAGATGAAGAAAACTTCCTGGAATTATCAGAGGTAGAATAAAAAAAAATAATACTTAGAACTCTTTAAGAGATCAGGAAGGAAATGAGGCAGATGCAACCAGTGTGCAATGACAACTTGAACAGGCTGCAAGAAAGCATACAGAGACTGGGATTAGAAGTTCAGAAAACTAATAATAAAATTACCGAATTAGAAAACGCAGTAGAAAGTCAGAGGAGAAGAATTGTTAGAAGGCTGAATTAGTAAGATTGAAGATAAAGCACAATAAACTTAACATGTTTGAAGAAAACTCAGATAAAAGAATTTATAAAAGTGAAGAAACACTAAAAATTATGTGGGAATCTATCAAGAAGAATCATCTCCAAGTGCTTGGAGTAGAAGAACAGGGAGGATAATAGAACGTACAGAATTGTCAAAGATTGTTGACAGAAAACATTCCTGATACCCTGGACGAGGAGAAAATATCCAAGATGCTGATTGAACTCCACACAAAGTAGATTGTAAAAGAAACATACTAAGGTATATTGTAATCAAATTTGCCAAAACTGAAAATAAGGAAACAATTTTAAAAGTGGCTAAGGATAGCCAAAAATAATCCACAAAGGAGAGTCAATAAGACTAACTTCGGACTACTCAGCAGAAAGTATGTGCAGGCAAGAAGGCAGTGGAATAACAGATACAAAGCTTTGAAGTAAAAAAACTGCCAGCCAAGAATTATATATCCAGCAAAACTGTCAGATACAGTGGTGAAATTGGGACATTTCCAGATAAACAGAAATTTAGAGAATTTGCAAGAAACCAAACCCCAAATTACAAGAGATACTAAAGGGTGTCCTTTGATTAGAACATCAGTAACATCAGATAACCTAAGACTAGAATGCAGAACAAAGCAACCAGATGTCAACCCAGAGCAGGAAACCACAAAAATAAATCAAAGGCAAAACATTGAAAATAGGGAAACAGGGATGTCATTATTTAAACATTATAGCAACAAAAAAAGGGACTTTAAAAAATGTAGTCATAGATCTTTCACACAGTGAGAAAGTCAAAGCAATACAAAGAAATTAAAAACTGGTTTAAATTTAGTAAAGTGGGTAAATGTTAAGGTAAATACAAAAGAAATTAACAAGCCTACACATCAAAATAAAAAACAAGAAAAACATGAAGTCTCAGCAAATACAAAACCAACAGCAGTGAAAAAGATGAAAAGGAAACCCATGAAGAAAAATGACTCAGTAGAGAAAATTAAGGGGAACAAAGAAATTGTCTGCGATATACAAAAAGAGACACCAAAACAACAGCATCAAACTCATACTTATCAATAATTATGGTGAATGTAAATGGATAAGAGGTATCAATAAAGAGACAGGGAGTGGCAAATTGTATTAAAAAACACAATCCATCTACATGCTGCCTACAGGATAACACAGCTTAGACTTATAGATGGGAACAAACTAAAACTCAGAAAGATGGAAAACGATGTATCAAGCAAACAACATTAAAAAAAAATGAAAGTGTGACAGTATTAATTTCTGATAAAAGAGACTTTAGAATCCACCACATTGGATAAGGAAGGATGCTATATAATGATTAAAGGATCGTTACTCCAGGAGGACATAACCATTTTGAATGTTTGTGCACCAAATGATGAGGCTCCAAAAGACAAACTCTAATTGTATTAATAAGAGAAGAGAACAGATCCAGAATAATAGTAAAAGAATTCAACATACCACTTTCAGTGAAAGACAGAACATCCAAAAAGATGCTTGTTAGAGACACGGACGATCTAAATGGTACAGTCTGCCAACTTGACCTCATAGACAAAAATAGAACATTTCACTGAACAGCTGCCAAGTTTACGTACTTTTCCCATGCACATGGACCATTTTCCAGAATAGACCACATATTAGGCTGTAAAGCAAGACTTAACAAAATTCAAAGCATTGAAATATTACAGACCATCTTTTCAGACCATACAGCTATAAAAGTAGAGATGAATAACAGAAAAAGCAAAGATTGGGGAAACACATGGAAACTGGACAATGTCTTGCTTAAAAATTACTGGGTTATTGAGGGATGGAATAAAGAAGTTGACAGTATCAAATGTTAATGAAAACAGATCCTACCTGAACCTTTGGAACACAGCAAAAGCGGTTGTCAGAGGTCAGTTTAGTTCAATAAATGCATGCATGCAAAAAGAAGAAAGAGCCCAAAGCCAAGTATTTACAGCTTGATCAAGCAGAAAGCCAGCCAAGTGCCGTCGAGTTGGATCTGACTCATGGCAACCAAAAAAACAAAAACAAAAACAAAAAAAACCCTTGGACACCAGAGGAAAGCAAGAAAAATCAGAGCAGAACTAATTACAGGATAAAAGAACAGTTGGAAGTGTTAACAAGAACAAAAGCTGGTTTTTTGAAAAGATCAACAAAATCAATAAACTATTGGCCAGACTGACAAAAGAAAAACAGATTTTGTGATTTCCCTCTCTGAGTTGATATCTAGTTGCTCAGTTCTGCGTTCTAGCTCTGGGTTATCTGTTGCTGATTTTCTAACCAAAAGACTCCCTTTAGTATAACCCAAGTCAGAAAAGAGGTGGGTAATATCACAAGAGACTTAACTGAAATTGAAAGAATCATAACAGAAAGAAATCATAACAGAAAGAATCATAACATGAAAAATTGTACTCTTAAAAATTTTAAAACCTCAAGGAAGGGAACATATTTCTAGAAACTAACTACCTACCTAAATTAATCCAAACAAACAGAGGTGGAACAACTAAATAAACCCATTGCAAAAAAGTGATTGAAAGGGTAATAAAAAAACTCCCAACAACAAAAAAATCCCGATCCTGTTAACTCCAGTGGAGAATTCTACCCATGTTAAAGAAAAAATGAACACTACTATTACTAAAGGTATTTCAGTACATTGGAAAGGATGGAATACTCTTGAACTCATTGTGTGAAACTGTAGCCCTGGTGCCAAAACCAGATGAAGACAGCATAAAAAAAGAAAATTATAGACCAATATCCCTCATGAACTTAGATGCAAAAGTCTTCAACAAAATTCTGACCAGTAGAATTCAAGAATATATCAAATAAATAAATAAATAAAATTCACCATGACCAAGTGGGATTTATACCAGGGATGCAGGAATGGTTCAGTATTAGAAAAATGATCATTGCAGTCAACTACATAAAGAAAAGAAGCACTTGATTTTATAAGTGGTGCAGGAAAGGCATTTGACAAAGTGCAACACTTATTCCTGTTAATAACTCTTAGCAAAACAGGAATAGAAGGGAAATTCTGCAGCATAACAAAGGGCATCTTTGCAAATCCAACTGCCAATATCATCCTAAATGGAAAGCATACCCCTTGAGAATGGGAACCAGACAAGGAAGAAGTAAAAGTGTCTCTGTTTGCAGATGAGATATGATCTTATACATGGAAAACTCAAAAGAATCCACATACACACACATACACACACAAATAATAATAGGACCACTAGTGGAAATAATGGAAGAATTCTGTACAGTTTCAGGATACAAGATAAACATATGAAAGTCAGTTGGATTCCTTTACATCAACAAAGAGAACATCAAAGGAAATCGTCAAATCAATACCATTCACAATAGTCCCTAGGAAAATAAAATACTTCAAAATAAATATAGCCAGAGATGTAAAAGACCTGTACGAAGAAAATTACATGATATTACTACTGCAAGAAACTGAAAGAGATCTTTGTAAGTGGAAAAATCTACCTTGCTCATGTATAGGAAGACTAATCATTGTGAAAATGTCTGTTTTACCTAAAGTGAGCTACTGTTGCAAAGCAGTCAACATTCAGATTCTAATGGCAATATTTTATGAGAGAAGAAACAAATTCCCAACTTCATATGGAAAGGGAAGAAGCACAGACAAGTAAAGAAGAACAAAGTAGGAGGCCTCACGCTACCTGACTTTCAAACCTATTGCATTGTTGTACTAGTCCCAAGAGCCTGGTAGTGGTACAGTAACAGATGTATAAACACAGTGGAACAAAATTGAGAATCCAGCATAAAATCATCCACCTGTGTCAAGCTGATATTTGACAAAGGCCCAAAGTCTGTAAATTGGGGAAAAGACTCTCTTTACCAACTGATGTTGGCATAATAAGGTACACATATGCAAAAAAATGAACGAAAAACTGTATCGTACACTATGTGCAAAAACTAACTCAAAATGGATGAAAGACCTCAATATCAAATCTAAAATGATAAAGATCATGGAACTAAAAAGGAGGACAATGCTCAGAGCCGTAATACATGGCATAAAGAATATAAAACATTACTAATGATACATAGACACCAGAAAAGAAAATAGGTGACTAGAAATTCTGACAAATCAAATGCTTATGCTTATCCAAAGACATCACCAAAAGAGTGAAGAAACAACCTTTTGACTAGCTAAAAGTTCTTGAATGTGTCAGATCTGATCAGCGTCTAATTATCATAATCTAAAAGGTTCTGCAAAACCTTAACAGAAAGACAAATAACCCCATTAAAAACAGGCCATTATTAAAGAAATTCAAATCAAGACGACAATGAGATACCATCTCACCCCAACAAGATTGGCCATGATCCAGAAAACACAAAACAACAAATGCTGGAGAGGCTGTGGAGAAAGTGGAACCCTCCTGCACTGTTGGTGGGGTTGCAAAATGGTCCAGCCTCTTTGGAAAGCAATCTGGCGCTTCCTTAAAAAAATGGATATTGATACACCATTTCACCCAGTAATTCCACTACTTGGAATATGTCCTACAGAATCCAGGCCTTTCACACCAACGGACACATGTACCAGAATGTTTATCGCAGCACAGTCCACAATAGCAAAAAGATGGAATCAACCCAGATGCACAACAACAGAAGAATGGATAGGTAAACTATGGTATATATACTCAATGGAGCATTACGCAATGATAAAGAACAACGATGACTTCAGGAAACATCTCATGACCTGGTTTCAACTGGAAGACATTATGTTGAGTGAAAGTAGTCAGCGACAAAAGGACAAATATTATATGAGACCTCTACGATAAGATCTCAAAAACAGACTTGTGTATAGAAGAAAAGACTCTTTGACAGCTGCAAGGCGGGGGAGGGAGGAAGAGGGGGAGGGCTTAGATTAGATAGTTGCTAGGTATCTGGTTGGGTGAAATTGGTGATAGCACACATTAGAAACAAAAACAATATTAAGTGGACTTACACATAACATGAGTACTCCTTCCATCTTAACCCAGTATTGCAAGGATAGAGTAGCTGGGGCAGGGGATGGGGGACCATGCTCTTAGGCGAAAGGGAGGCCAATTTGACACAACTAGCATTTTGCTAAGAGGGCTCTCTGCACCCCACGTTGGTGAGTGGCGTCTGGGGTCTTAAAAGCTGCCAAGCTGCCATCCGAGGGCACAGCAAATGGTCCCAACTCAGCAGGAATGGATGCTCACCGAGGACCAAAATGACATGGGGGAAAGACAACCCAGAAGACCAGGAGACACACATCAGTGGGTGCCTACATCGACTTGGGACCGGAAGAACCGGATCGTGCCCGGCCACCACCAGTGATAGCCGTGATGGAGCTCACTAAGTTGAGTCTCACTGGCAACAGAAGAATAAAAAGGGGTGCACCCTGAGATCCCCACTAAAAGACCTCAGTTGACGGTCCAGTGGTTTCGGGGTTCTCCTGGGAGCATGCCCCCTCGCCCTGATGCTGCCCTTGCCCATAAATCATAACGAAGGTCCACGCTTCAGACAGGAATGGATTGGACTTGGCGATGCAGTGACCATATATTGGATGCACTTTATGGTTCTGTGCATCTATAGGACGTCATCCTGCTGACCTCTGGCTGGAGGAAGGAGAGTGGTTGGAGAGGAGGGAGAAAAGAGATTGTTGGGAGAATGAGACATGTATGGAGCAGGGAGGAATAATGTGGTGTCACCAGGCAGGGAGAGCAGTGGAAGCTGCATGTAGGTGGGTATGTAAATTTATACGGGAATGTACATTTTCACTCAGTTATATGAAATAAATAAAAAAAAAAGCACACAAAAAACAGGGTAAAGAGTATTTATAGGTACTTAACCAAAGAAGACTTTCAGGTGGCTAACAGATAACATGAAAAAAATGCTCATAATCGTTAGCCTTTAGAGAAAGCCAAAGCCAGCCAAGTACTGTTGAGTAGCCAAATGAAAACTGAAATGAGATACCACTCACCCCCACAGGGCTGACATTAATCCAAAAAAACCGGAACTAATAAGTGTTGGAGAAGCTGTAGAAAGACTAGAGTACTTATACAGGGCTGTTGGAAATTCAAAATGGTGTAACCACTTTGGAAATCACTTTGGCTCTTTCTTAAAGAACCACAAATAGAAGTTTCGTGCTATCCAGCAGTCTTACTTCCTGGAGTATATTCTAGAGAAGTAAATGCCATCACATAAAGAGATATATGCACACTAATGATCATTTCAGCATTGTCCACAACAGTAAAAGATGGAATCGACCTAGGTGCCATCAGCAGATGAATGGGTAAGCAGCTGTGGTATATTCACACAGTGTAGTGCTGCGCAATGATGAAGAACAGCTGTGAGTTTCGGAAACATACGTGGAGGAATGTGGAAGGCATTTTACTGAATGAAATTCGTGAACTACAGAAGTACAAATACTGTATGAGACCACTGTTGTAAGGACTCAAGTAGTGATTTAAACACAGAAAACAGTTTGTTAGTTATAAGGATGGGGAGGGAAGGAAAGAGGTATTCGTTAATTATAGTAGATAAGAAGTAGGGTGAAGGGAGGGACAGCACTGGAGGAGAAATCAGCACAACTGCACTAATCTAAAAGCTAAGAAAATTTCCTAAATGTCACCAAACACTTGGAAGGACAGTGTAGCAGGAGCAGAGGCCTGGGAACCATGGCTTCAGGGGATGTTAGGTCAATTGGCAAAGCAAAGTTTATTAGAAAAATGTTCTGCATACCACTTTTGTGGGTGGTGTCTGGGTCTAAAAAGCTACCAAGAAGCTACCTGAAATAGAGGAGAATGACGGGCATCAAAGATGTAAGGAAAGTATGAGCCCAAGGGACAGAAAGGGCCACATACCCCAGAGACTACATCAGCATGACACCAGAAGAATGAGATTGTGTCATTACAAGTGTCTGTCCTGACATGGAACACAACAAAGTGTCCCTGAAGGTGCAGTTGAATAATGGGGTGCAGAACTTGTACCGTATTATAAAGGCCGGCTTCATGGTGTGTCAGACTGGAGGGTTCCCAGAAAACATAGTTCTTGGACTCTGTTAGCCAAGAACTGAAACCGTTCCTGAAGTCCTCTTCAGGCAAAGATTGGATTGGACTGGGAGACATAAAATGATACTGTCAAAGAGTGTGCTTCTTGTTTTGAGTAGATGTGTGAGACTAACTGGGCAGGTCCTGTCCAGTTGTGAGATGGAGGAGCAGAGGGTTCAGGAGCTATTTGAATGGACTCAGGTCATATGGGGTAGAAAGGAGGAGTGTGCTGTCATAGTGGGGAAAGAGCAGCTAGAGTTACATAAGACTGTCTGTATAATTTTTGCATGACAAATTGACTTGGATTGTAAATGTTCACTTAAAGCACAATAAAAATATTTTAAAAAAACCAAAAGCAAAAACAACTAAACAAAAAAGATACTACAAGTGGATGACTTGTACAAGTACAAGTTTATTCTGTCACATTTTAGTAGGCTACAAGTCTGAATTCAGGATACTAGCTTCAGGGCAGTGCAGTCTGGAATGAAGCTGGATCTGGAGGAAGGTCAGCACTAGAGCCTCAGGTGTGAAGTGTGTACTCTGGTGTCTGCACTCTTTTCTTGACAGTATGATGCCTCCACCTGCCAAGCCTCAGGAAAATTCCCTTTACAGTGGATCAGAGAGTGAACTTGCGTAAGGGTATTATCATCCTACCCTAATCATCTTTAACTGGAAGAGTAAGCAGCATTGTCATAAATGGAGAAAAGATTGAGGTCATCAAGGATTTCGTTGTACTTGGGTCCACAGTCAACCCCCATGGAAGCAGCAGTGAAGAAATCAAAAGAGCGTTACATTGGGAAAATCTGCAAAGAACTGCTTTAAAGTATTCAGAAGTAAGAATGTCACCTTGAAGACTAAATGTGACCCAAGTCATGGTATTTTCAGTGACATCATGTGCATGTGGCAACTGGACAATCAACAAAGAAGACAGAAGAAGAATTGATGCCTTTGAATGGTGGTGTTGGAGAAGAATGCTGAATGTACCGTGGATTGCCAAAAGAGCAAGCAGACAGATCTGTTCTGGAAGATGTACAACCAGAGTGCTCTTTGGAAGCAAAGATGGCAAGACTGTGTCTTACATACTTTGAACATGTTGTCAGGAAAGATCAATCCCTGGAAAAGGGCATCATGCTTGGTAGAGTGCAAGGTCAGCAAAAAAGAGGAAGACTGTCAACAAGATGGGTTGAAAGTGGCCGCAACAATGGACTTAAGTGTAAAAACAACTGTGGACATGGTGCACGACTGGGCAGTGTTTTGTTTTGTTGTTCCTAGGGTTGCTATGAGTTGGAACCAACTCGACGGCACCTAACAACAACAGTAGTCCTTTTTAATAAATCCATGAGCAGGAGTCGGATCCTTCTGGACGGCGCTTGGCTGGCTTGGCAGTCTTGCCCTATTAGTCATAGAGACTTGAATTTATAACATAAGAAAATCACAGAATGGAGGACAACCATACAATAATGGGAATCATGCCCCAGCCAAATTGCTGCACACCTTTTTTGCATGACAGTTTGGGCCATGAGAGGTGTATGGGAAAGTAACAATAAAAACTAAAGTTGTTATAATTAATTGAAATGATAAATATTGTGCTAATTCAACATGTTGATGATTGCTTGCCTTCAGAATTACTTGTTAATATGTACAGTATAAGCATCTGCAAGGCAGGCATTTTGCTGTGTTGACAGTGGTATCCCTGGTGCCTAGAATAGTGCCTAGTTACATAGTAAGTGCTCAGAAAATACTTGTTGATAGTGGAATAAATGTATATTGGCTGTGAAGCCTGTTGTTTCTGTCTCATTGTCAGTCTGCCTATATTTCAAAACTGCGTATATTCATAATATTTAAAAACTTCATATTTCATATTATCGTTTGAATGGCAGTCATTATAATTTGCTATTTTGTGATTGTTTTTTTAAAGTAGAATAGCCTTTCTTTTTTAAAGAATCATTGAGAGTTTGGGGTACTGTATTTTGTCAGTGCATAAAGAAATGCCAAATGAATAATAATTTCTTACGTTATAACTCCCCCAAAACCAAACCCAAAGCATATAATTTAAAGGTTTTTTTTCATACTTTTATTATGTGGTCTTCATGTAATGCCATGGAATAAGTATTTCTGGCACTATTGGTTATCTGCTGGCTGGTTATCTTGCCGGCTGACTCCTATTTTGTTCAAGGTACCCACTTCTACCTACATGCCTTGGGACTAAATCCTGCTTAGTCTAATCCTATTATAGTAAATTCCTTCCCTTTGCCAGGGATTACTTTAGGAATAGGCATATGACCCAGTTCTGGCCACCGATAAAAAAGAATAGATGTCTACAGGGACTAGGAGAGGAAGGTGTATCTGGGAAAATTCCCTCCTTTTAGAAAGGGATACACAAGGAAGAACAGTCTATAGTTTTCTGCTCCCTGTTGTCCATCTGGAAATCCTGGTGGCAGAGTTGTTAAGAGCTACAGTTGCTAACCAAAAGTTTGGCAGTTCACATCCATCAGGCGCTCATTAGGAACCTATATATATAGTTTTACTCTGTCCTGTAGGGTCGTTGTGCATTGAAATTGTCTCAGAATGAGCGGGTTTTTTACAGGTTGTCAATCTGGATGTAAAAGTCTGTGACTGAAGGTAGACAAGCATGCCAAAGACGGCAAAAGGTAAGATGGAAGGACCCAGGATCCTTGATAGCATTAAGGTACCAAATTAACCAACCCTGGAACTGTGCTGTAGTGCTTAAATGCTATGGCTGCTAACCAAGAGGTTAGCAGTTCGAATCCACCAGGCTCTCCTTGCAAACTCGATGGGGCTGTTTTACTCTGCCTCATAGGGTTGCTATGACAGGGAAGTGAGTTTGGTGGGGGGGTTTTTCTGTTTTGTTTTGTTTTTTGAGCTACCCTACTGCTTGAGTTCTTACTGCGAGAGAATAAGTTTTCCCTGTTGATAGCCATTATGGATTGAATTGTGTCCCCCTAATACATGTTTTGAAATCCTAACCCTTACACTTGTGAACATAATCTCATTTGAGAATAGAGTTTTCTTTGTTATAGTAACGAGATAGTATCAGTGCAGGCTATGTGTTAAACCCAAGCACTTTTGAGTATGGAAGAACAGATTAGGCACAGAGAAAGGCAAGCACCAATGAGGGGAAAGGGAGATGCCAGGAGGAGATCTCCAAGGAACACAGAAAATGTTTGAGAAGCTGAGACAAGAATTTCCCTCAGAGTGACAGTGAGCTTGTCCCTCAAACCAGTCCTCTGAATTTGGACTTCTAGCCTCCTAAATTGTGAAAACATAAATCTCTGTTCTTTAAAATCACCCATTTGTGGCATTTATGTTTCGGCTGCTCTAGCAAACTAAGATATTGTTACTGCCGTTTTATAGACAAGGAAACAGACTCAGAGAACTCAAGTGGCGTGATCATCATGAGAGAAGTCGTTGTTGTAGCAGAGGCAGATGGGTAAAAGTATTGACGGGACTCGTAGTTCAGTGGTCTTCTTGTAGCTTCTCTGTAAACAGTGCTGCCTCCCTCTTTGGAAGGGAGTTAAATTGCTGCGCTTAGACATCTGTGCTTAAAATGTATTATAGATGGTTCCTAATTATTCAGTGGTTGATAACCCATGACAGTACTTTGAAATTTTTACCTACTTTTCTTAATTTGGCTAACATAAATTAGAACTGTATACACTGATTAGCAACTTGAAGAGAAGTGCCTTTATAATTAATTATTTTTACTGTTTCATAGATAGATATTTCAAAAGTTGTTAAAACTGTGATATGGCCTGTCTATAAAAGGAAAAAGTTAAAGTATTAAACTACTGACCCTTTGGAAACCCTGGTGGTGTAGTGGTTCAGTGCTACAGTGTAACCAAAAGATCAACAGTTCAAGTCCACCAGGCACTCCTTGGAAACTATAGGGCAGTTCTACCCTTACCTCTAAAGTTGCTATGAGTTGGACCTTACTCGACAGCAGTTGGTTTGTTTTGTTTTTTACTGACCCTTTGGACTGTATAGGAGTAGGAGCTTAATGTCCAGCTTTGGAAATTATTTATGTGGAAAGTGTAGATTGGACCATATATATTAAATACCTACATGTGGTGCTCTTTGTCCCACTCTTGTTCTACCTTCTACTCTGTCTGCATTCTACCCTCTTCTCTCCATCTATGTTTACTGCTTTATAGATAGAGGGTGAAGAGATTCAGTAGTGTGTGGTACATTATTTTGTTTTTGCAGAGGCAAATCAAGAGTGAGTACGGGAGTTTATTCATAGTTGAAGAATTAAATTAAAAATACATTTAATGTCGTGTGAAGGCACTTTGATCGGGTGGGTTAGGTATTTTTGAAAATTCAGTTTCTCTTGGTAGAGACAGTGGCTGATAAAGAAGGTGCAAAGACAATTAAGGCAGCTCCCAAAAACAGACAGATAGACAAATATAAACCAAACCCACTGCCGTCTAGTCGGTTATGACTCATATTGATCCTATAGGTCGTAGTAGAACTGTCCCATAGAGTTTCCAAGGAGTGCCTGTTGGATTTGAACTGCCAGCGTCTCGCTGAGCAGATAATAACACTTGACCGCTATGCCACCAGCGTTTCCGAAGGTAGGCCGGAGTCTCCTTGAGTTTATAGCCTTTGTCTCTCGCCTACCTGTGTTCCCCACCTCTTTGGGAGGCAAGTAGTCTGTTCCTCCTGCCGGTCGTTTTGCTCCTCATTTGGGGTTGGAGGGCCTTGGAGCTGAAGGGAGAGGGCTAGAACAGGACCAGCGTTTTCATGACTTTTCTCCTCTGTAGCAAAGTGGTTAAATAAGTTGCCTCAGCTTGTAATTTTCCTCCCTAATCTGATGAAATATTTTGAAGACTATGTGAGCAGTGGTGGGGCTTTTCACTGGTCACCTTCTGGAATATTTTCCTAGTTTCATTTGAAACTACAAGTGAGCCCAAATTCTTTGGAATTGATTAATAACCGAACAAAAAAAGTCAATCTTTGTAATTGTTAAGAATCCTTTTCTCAAGTGGGATTTTTTTTTTCTGTAAGAAATCTTTGGTCTGTAAAATTTTATTACACAGCTAAAATGAACATATGGTATCCTGATCAGTGTATTAGCATAGGTGACAGTGTCATAGACTGAATTATGTCCCCTCCAAAATGTGCATGGCAGTTTGACTAGGCCAGTGAGTCTCCCAGCATTGTGATTACACTCCATTTTGTGACTTTCTGATGCTGTAAATCCTAATCTCTGCCTGTGGTTAATAGAATGGATTATGTTAGAGAGGGTTAGGGTGGGATTGCCAAATGCTTCCATTAAGATCACTGCCCTGCTCCAGTGTAAAGAGTTTCCCCGGAGTGTGCCTTGTGCCACCTTTTATCCTTTCCTTCTACATGAGATGAAAAGGAAGCAAGCAGAGTGTTGGGAATCTCGTACCATCAGAAATGTAGCACCAGGAGTAGAATGTGTCCTTCAGACCTGAGGTTCCTGTGTGAGGATGCTCCCTGACCGAAGAAAGACTGATGCAACACAAGGACTTTCCTCCAGACAAAGAAAGAAAGCCTTCTGCTGGATTGGGCATCCTGAGTTCAGACTTGTAGCCTAGCAGAGGCTGTATAAGAATAAACTTTTCTTTGTTAAAGCCATCCACTTATGGTATTTCTGTTAGAGCAGTACCAGCTGACTGGAACGGGCACCCTATGTTGCTGACTATTGACTTCCCCTGAAGTGCTTTATAATTTGATTCCTCTTTCTTAAATATTATATGTGTGAATTGAGAACTTACCCTTCAAGCCAGCCTAGCTTTTTCAAGAGAACATTTCAAGCTGTAAAAGCAGAAAAGATGTTTAAAAAATCTTCATGAAGATGTTGGGTGAATCATGACGTTGAGTCTAGATATTACATTCTGCTGCTGTCAACAAAAGTGCTTGCTCGTAGGTCAAGCAGAGAAGTCCAGAGGTAGGCTTTGGAGGATTGATCAGTGGCTCAAAGAAATCATCAAAGATCCATTGGAAAAATTCTGCCTTTTCGTTCACTCATCCTTAGTGGGCTAATCACTTTGAAGTCTCAGGGTGTCTACTCTCTAGCGAGCATCGCATCTGTTTTCCAGAGAGGAAGACAGGAGAGGGCAAATGGTGAAAGGCATTTACCAGCTGGGCATACTGTCTTTTAGAGAGGGTCCTAGAAATTTGGTTTAGTAACTTCTGCTTATATCTCATTGACCATTGCTGAGTCATCTTACCAACTTTGAGTGTAGATGAGGCTGGGAAATGCAGTTGTGGCTGGGTAACTTGTCACCCTGGACACAACTGGAATTCTGTTGGAAAGTATTTTGAAAAGAATTACATGTCGGCTGTCTGTAAACTAATGAAACTTACAAGGAAAAATGTTAGCAAACATTCTTTGAAAGCTTACTGTACACTGAGTGCTGTGCTTTTGTCTTTGGTGCATTTTGTTTAAGCCTTAGAATTCTGGGAGATAAAATTCTGGAAGAAAAAATAAACTCGGGAACTTGAACTAAAAATGATACTGTATTCTTTATGGAAATCTTTCTATAATGGACTTATCAAGCTTAAAATTAATTTTAAGGTTTATATCTTGAAATTTTGGAATTGTGAAGAAAAATAAATTTAGAAAGTCAGCATTTGTCAATGAATTGCTTAATGTAGCCCTTCTAGCCTTGGTCTTTGTAACTCACACACAGTGATTGGGTGGGGCTAGCCAAACAAGGTATATGGAACCTGCAAAGGCTGAGGTTATGTGTCCACTTGGCTAGGCTGTAGTTTCCAGTATTGTGTGGTTGTCTACCATTTTATGTGTTGTGGATCCTGACTTGTGCCTGTTGGTAAGGCAGGATTGATGTAGGCTATGTCTTCACAGCCTTGCGGGAGGGTATGACTCACATCCCACTCTTACTCAAGTTACACCCTTCCTTGGGGTGTGGCCTACATCAAGGGTATGTGTGTGGGTGCTCTGTCTACACCTACATCCTGATTGTGGTTATGTAATTGCTGGTTCTTGAGACTTGACGTAAAGACTTACTGTCTCATCTGCTGATTCTGGGATTCTCTGGTCTCTGCAGCCCCATGGGCCAATGGCCTATCATGTGACTTGACTCACTGCCTTTCAAAGCCTTGTGAGCCAGTAGCCTGTAATCTGTCTGCCAGTTTGGGCTCATCTGTGTGGGTTGAGAGAAGCCTATGCCTGACCCATGAATTTGAGACTTGTCAGCCTCGGTTTGTGAGCCATTTTCTTGATATGGCTTGTGAGTTCTATGAGATGTTGCAGTGAATTATAAAACTCAAAGATAGCAGGAGAGTACTGAGGGGCGGAGGAGAAGTTGATGTTAGAGATGATGGGGTGGTACAGCAGTTTGGAAGAGTTGGACATTTGGTCTATCTTTAAGCTTATCCTCAAAGGAACCAGCTTTGTGCTGATTCTTATAGAAGAAATTATTCAATTAAGGGTAGGAGAAAATATTTGCAACAGAGATTAAAAAGTTTTAATATTCATGATAAGTAAAGAGCCTCTACAACTAAATGATAATAAAAAGTTTCCATAATTAAAAAATAAAACCATGGACAGACAGATATTTCTCAGAAGGAAAAACACAGATAGCTAAAAGAAGTTGGGAAAAATTGGAAAAGAAACAATGAAACACTTTTTGATTCTCATCTTGAAATATTTTTAGAAGTTTATAATATCCAATTTTATAAGTATATAGGGAACAAAGCCACTTTCAAATACTACTAGTATTGCTGTCTTTTGGAAGACAATTGGCAGTATCCATCAAAATGTAAAATGTACATACCTATTTTTCACCCAAAATTTTTACAGAAATATTAGCATGAGTTTGCAAGGACATTCATGATAACATCGCAATTAAAAAAAAAAAAATCTAGAACAAGCTAAATGTCCGTCAGTAGAGAAATGGTTAAATAAATTATGTTGTGGCCGTACGGTATTAACTGCAAAGATGTCTATGGAATATTAAAGCATAATATGAATACTGTTTTTGTGATACCTCTCCTTTAAAAGGAAACCCTGATGGCATAGTGGTTAAGTGCTATGTCTGCCAACCAGATATTCCTTGGAAATGTTGTGGAGCAGTTCTTCTCTGTTCTGTTGTGTTGCTATGAGTCAGAATCGACTCCACAGCAATGTGTTTTCTCCTTTAAAAGGAGACTGTGGTAGGGCCCAGATGGTGGACTAGACATAGGTCTCCTCGGTTCCCTCTGAGAACTAAGGTGTAGAAAAATAACTGAACAAAGCAGTGTGGACATTCTGAGTACCCCATGATCAGGTGTAGGGTTATGAGATTGGATTGAGTAGCAGTAATGGGGAAACTACTTTTGTTGGAGATGAGGCAGCAGTGCACTGAGTCCCACTTCTACTACCACATTGGCTGTGAATATGGATGCCTTCTTTGTTAACTGGGAGACTGGAACTGGGTCTGTGAAGCCTGTGAGCCTGACACGAGCTGGCTGCTTTGCTGAGCTGCAGTGCCTAAGTAAAAAGTGCATCTTGCAGCAGAGAGACTGCTTGGGACAGCCATGTTTAGAGAATCCAGCAGCAGCAGGAAGCCAAGGGTGCCAGTGCCCCGCCTCCCCTTCCTCTGAGCTGTGCCACAGATAAGTGCTGACTCACTGAAGAAGAGACAGTTCAGGCAGAATGCCATCTTGGTCTGCTGAGAGGTGGAGTGAACCACAGTGGAGGGCCCAGCTGGTGCTGATTCCCATGCTGAGCAATAATTCCTGTCTGGATAATGGTGCCAGCAGAAAAATTGTTTTTATGACAGTTGTAACTAGAGAACACAGTTGTGGCTGATGGCCAAGTGTGGTGGTGCCCTAACCTCTCCCTTCTTTGAGCCACATCATAACATCTGTGGATGGCCCATGAGGTACCCTCTTTGTCAGCCAGGAGGCAGGGCCTGCCATGCCTGAGAGCCCGACTGCTATCAGCTGCAGCTGGTCAGTGCCTCTGTCAGCAGAGAAATAGCTTTAAAGATAAGCAACTAGAGAATGCAGTGGCAACTGGTGACTGAGTGTGGCAACACCATTTTTAACCACCCTTCACTACGCCATGTCATAGTTTTGGCTGACAGCTCCCCTGAGTGTTCATAAGTAGGGCTCAGACTTTGCCAGCCAGGAGGCAGGGCCTGTCACTCCTGAGGGCTTGGCTACTTTCAGCTGCTGCTGGACAGTGTCCTTCTGAGCAGGAAAGCAGTTTTCAAGATAAGTGCTTCTAGAGAATGCAGTGGTCCCTGGCAGCTGAGTGTAGTAGCATGCTTCTTTCCTTCCTTCCCTGAGCAACACCATAGTCTCAATTGGCATGATGCTGGAGAGTCAGCACATGTAGCTCATCACCTTTATCAGCCAGGAGGAGGGGCCTACCACTCCTGAGGGCCCAGCTAGGGCCAGCCACCAAGTCAGGTAGTCGCAGGGCTTAATAGTCTGTATTACCAGAGAAGCTACATAGAAGTCAGCTGCACTGAGAGAATGCAGCAGCAGCAGCTGTCAGCCTCATCTTAGCAGTCCCCATACTCTGTTCTTAGAACTGTGTTACAGTTTCTATTGGCATAACACTGGAGGAACTGAACAGCTTCTTGAAGTCGTGAAGACAACAATCAGTATCTAACCATTTAAAGAAGCAGGCCACCATGTCTCTCAGAAACTCCTAAAGAATCAAAAAATTTCCCAGATGAATAAGCCTTTCTGAAATTATCAGAGGTAGAATACAAAAGCATTATGTATAGAGTCATTCTAGAGATTAAACAAAATGCAACAGACCAAAATGAAAAATTAAATAAGCTATATAAACTCCTAGAACATCAGTGAACTTAAATTCAGCAGATCAATAATAAAATTACAGAATTAGACAACTCAGGGAAAACGAAAGAGCAGGACTGAGGAAATGGAATGCAGAGTTAGTGAGACTGAAGTTAAAGCAATTGATAACTAGCATTTGTGAGGAGAAATCAGAAAAGAAACAAGAAAAATGAAGAAGGATTAAGAAGCATATGGGACACTGTCAAGAGGAATAGTCTATGAATAATTGGAGTTTCTGAACAGGGAGGTATAACAGAAAATACAGAGGGAATTGTTAAAAAGAATTGCTGAAAGGAACCTTCCCTGACATCATGAAAGAAGGGAACATGCATACTCAAGATGCTTATCAAATACTGCAAAAACTAGATCCCAAAAGAAAGACACCAAGACAAATTATAAACAAACTTAAATGGCTTGGCTTGGCTAACAGAATGAAACATAAAGAGAGGCCTTTTTTTTTTTTTTAAGGCAGCTAGGCTTAAAGCAAAACCATTTTTACTATAGCCCCCAAGAATATAAAATACCTAGGAATAAATCTAACCAGAGAAATAGGAGACCTATACAGAGAAAATTACAAGACCTTACTGCAAGAAACTAGAAGAGACTTGTATGTAGAGAAACCTACCATACTTTTGGATAGGAAGACTTAACATTGTGGAAATGTCTATTTTACCCTAAGTGATGTACATATACAGTGCAATGCCAAGACAAATTCCAGTGTCATTTTTGATGAGCTGGAGAAACAAATCATGAATTTTATTTGGAAAGAGAAGAAACTCTGGATAAGTAAAGCACTACTGAACAAGAGGAACACAGTGGGAGGCCTCACACTATCCAGCCCTAGAATCTGCTACACTGCCACAGTAGTCAAAACACACTGATTCTGGTACAGAAGGGAGACATACAGACCAGTGGATCAGAACTGAGACCCTGGAAATACCACCATACTCTTATGAACTACTGCTGTTCGACGAAGCCTCAGAGGTCGTAAACTGGGATGAAAACAGTTCTTTAACAAATGGTGTTGGCAGAATTGAATATCCATATGCAAAAAAGTGAAACAAGACTCATATCTCACACCTTACACCAAAACTAACTCAAAATGGATCAGAGACCTAAACATCAAACAGGTCAACAAAGGAAATTGTAGTACACGGCTTAGAAAGGCTGCAAAATCTGATGAACAATGCATGAACTACAGAAGAAAGACTAGATAAATGGGAACTACTAAGAATCAAAAAACATGTGTTCATCCAAAGACTTTATGAAGAGAATTAAAAGACTACCTATAGAATGGGAAAAAACACTTCGCGACTTTGTGCCAGATGGATGTCTGATTATCATAATCTACCTGCAAAATATCAACAAGAAAAAGGTAAATAACCAAATAAAGCAATAGGCAAAGGAGACGAACCTACACTTCACTAAGGAAGACATCCAAGCAACCAAAAGACACATGTGGAAATGCTCGTGATTGTTAGGTATTAGAGAAATCGTTATCAAAACTACAATGAGATACCATCTCATCCCAACAGGGTTGGTCATGATCCAAAAAACACAAAATAAGAGATGCTTGAGAGGCTGTGGTCAGATTGGAACTCTTCCATACTGCTGGTGGGATTGCAAAATGGTACAACCAGTGTGGAAAGCGATTTGGCCCTTCTTTGGAGAGCTGGAAATAAACCATTTGATCTTGTATTTGCACTGCTCTGAATATGTCCTACAGAATCAACAACAGTCAGATGTACATATATCTGCACACGAATGTTTATTGCAGCATAATCCACACTAGCTAAAATATGGAATCAACCGAGATGCCCATCTACAGATGGATGCATAAACGAACTATGGTACATGTCTATAATCAGTGAAACACTTTGCAATGATAAAGAACAGTGGTGATTTTAGGAAGCGTGTCATAACTTGTTTTTATTGGAATACATGCTGAGTACAGTTAGTCAGTGGCCAAGGGACAAATATTGTATGAGACCCTTCCTGTAAGAACTGAAAAATAGACTTATGTACTAAAGAAAAGACTCTTTGATGGCTGCAAGAGTGGGGAGGGAGGGAGAGGTCTGGTCATAGATTAGATAGTTGATAGAATTTTGGTTGGGTAAAAGTAGTGACAACACACGACAGAAAGAAGATTAACTTAACTGGACTTTAACATAAAGTGAAAACTCTTCTAATTTTAACCCATTATTACAAGGATAGAGTAGCAGGGGGTGGGAGCTGCAAGACATGCTCTTAGGGGACATTCAGGCCATTTGGTATATCTACACTATTGCTAAGAGAGTCTTCTGCACCCCGTGTTGGTGAGTGGTGTCTTGGGTCTTAAAAGCTAGCTGGCTGCCATCTGAGATACACTAAATAGATCCCAACTCATCTGAAACAGATGATTACTAAAAAAAACAAGGACGTAAGGAAAAAAGCCCAGGAGACAGAAGGTTGCATGTGAATGGATGACTGTATCACCATGTGCCCAGAAGAACGAGATGTGCCCAGGCATTACCAAAGACAGCTGTGATATGCCTCATGATGTTGCATCCCAGTGGTATCATGAAAAAAAGAGGGGTACACCTCAAGAGCTCCACTAAAAGGCTGCAGTTGGTGGTCCTGCAGCCTGGGAGTTCCCTGGGTTCATGGTCCCTAGACCTGCTATTGCCCCTGACCAGGAATGGACTGGACTCAGGGACACAATATGACCATATAGTATGTGTACTTTATGGTTCTAAGCATCTGAAGGATGCTATCCTACTGGCCTCTTACTAGAAGGGAGAGGAGAGGGCATAGAAGAGGACACAGGAGATTGTTAAGAGGGTATGACATGAATGAAAAGGATGAGTGTACTGTCAACGGGCAAGGAGAGCAGAAGGAGCTGCAGATAAGTGGGCATGCAAATTTGACTTGGATTGTATACTTTCACTTGTTGACACAGAAAAGATAAAAAGAAATACAAATACGATGTGATGCAGCCCTAGCACTGCTTGGAATATATCCCGTGGGAGTAAAGATGGTCAAGTGAACAGATACATGCACACAGATGTTTATTGTAGCACTGTTCACAATGGCAAAAAGATTGAATCAACCTAGGTGCCCATTAACAGATGAATGGATCAACAAACTATGGTTCGTGTGCTCAGTAGTACACGATGCAGTGATAAAAAACGATGATTGTGGGAAGCATCTGATAACCTAGTTTCAACCAGAGACATTATGCTTAGTGGATTAGTAAGGTGCAAAAGGACAAGTATTATATGAGACCTCTGCTATAAGGACTTAAAAATAGATATATGCACAGAAGAAAAAGACTCTTTGAAGGCTACAAGGGTGGTGGGGAGGGAGATGGTCTGTTGTTGATCATAGTCAGTAGGAATTTCATTAGGTGAAAACACTGATAGCATGCAGTGCCGAAGCCCATCACCCACAAAGTCCTCTGTGAGTAGAGCTACAAGCCTTTGTGATGGCGGACGGACGCATCTCACCCCTGACATATTTCTAGCTGTATGTTTTTTCACCCCAATTAAACTCTCCCCCCAAATACCCCCTCATCTCCCTGCACAAGGACAAAGGCTGAGCCTGGGAACACCCAGCCCTGCTGACTTCCCCCAACTGCACATCCCCACCCATGTGTAAGAATTAGCCTTTTTAGAACAGTTTAAGAAAGGCATAGGGTGGGGGATGGTAGGTGTTTACTGTCCCCGCAGGAGGAGATAAAATAAGAGTAAAGTAGGAACTAATAGAGATTATAACCTTTAGACCCTTCCTCCTGTACCTTTTAACCTTAAGGTATAAGTAGGGCTGATTGAGGTTGAGGCATAACTTTGTTTTCACTGTCAATTACACACCTGTCTCAGGCCATTATCTAGAAAGCCTTGACAGTTAACAAGATCACGAGATTTTGGTTTCAAGTTAGCTAATAGCTTGTGTGGTCGAGGGGCAGGGTAAAAATCACATCACCTGAAGATCACGAGGTTTCGGTTTCAAATTAGCCAATCACGAGGTTTTGGTTTCAAATTAGCCAATAGATTGTGTGGTCAGTGGGCAGGATAAAACTCACATCACTTTGACTATAAAAACAATAAAGACAGACAGCTCTCTATCTTGGTCGGGCTGCCTTTAAACCAGAAAACTCTTTCCTGTCTCTCTTAATTCTTTTCCCGCCGATGCCTCTCCCTCCCTCCGTGTGTGACCCTGAAAAGTGTTGGGACTGGCTCCCGAGAGATCAACATAATTGTACTACACCATCAACTGAAAGGTTTTGTATATTTAACCCAGTATTTCCATGGATAGAGTAGCAGGGATGTGGGTCTGGGGACCATGTTTTCAGGGGATATCGAGGTTAATTGGTGTAAGTAGTCTTTTGATTAGAGAGTCTTCTGCAGCCCGTATTGGTGAGTGGCGTCTGGGGTCTTAAAAGCTAGCAAGCTATCGTCTGAGGTACTCTGGATGGTCCCAACCCATCTGAAACAGTTGATGACTGACACCAACAAAGACTCTAGGGAAAAGTAGCCCAGGGCAGACTGTATCAGTGTAAGTGCAGAACAACCTGATGATGTCTGGTCAATACCAAAGTCAGCTGTGGTGGGGGACAAAATATAGAGTTTCTGAGGCAACATGAGAAAAAGAGGTGTACAGCTCAAGAACTCTACTAAAAGACTAGAATTGATGGTCTGATAGCCTGGAGGGGTTCCTTGATAACTTGACCCTAGACCTGCTGCTGGCCCTGTCAAGAAACCAGTACTGAAATCAGCTCTTCAGACAACAGTGGACTGGACTTGGGGACACAGTGTGAGCATATGGTGTGTGTACTGTATGATTCTGTATGTTTATAAGAGGGTGTTGTACTGGTGTCTTTCTAGATTGGAGAGAAGAGGGTGGAGAGGAGGGGGCAAATGCTAGTTAAGAGGATACTAGAAGGATAGAATGAAAAGGAGGAATGTGTTGTCACAGGGTGAGGAGAGCAGATGGAGTGCCAGACAGGTGGATGTGGAAAATTAATTTGGATTTTATACTTTTACTTAATCACTTAAAGAAAAAAGAAACCCTTGAGATTTGATGGTTAAGTGCTATGGCTAGTATATAAAAGATTGACAGTTTGAATGTACCCGGTGCTCCTTGGAAACCTACAAGAGAGTGCTGCTCTGTCCTTTGGGGTTGGTATGAGTCAGGATCAACTTGAGTGTGCTTGATCAAAGATAAAGTGAGAAGTACTGCTGAGATCCTGTAAGTGATTAGACCCCAACTGACCTGATTCAGGCTCCTGATGTCAGGTTAGCAAGTCTGGTGTCCTTATGGATGGCAAACTGGGCTCCCTGTCCACCAAGGCCACAGCCTTCTTGGCAGCAAGATTCTATTAAGTAAAAGTAGATTCCTAAGAGGGAATGGGTCATTCTCTGACATTGAAGAAAAGAACCTGTACAGACTTTTCAGGGTCCCTTTTATTGGCAAAAGTAGGGGTTGATGTCATAAATGGGAGGGGAGGTATTGACACGGTTTTCAGTTTTGTGTTTTGGGCCGTCCATCAGCAACTGCATGAGCGGTCCCCTCCTGGAGATGGATGGAAATAAGGGCTAGGTCACTTTTAGGTAATCCTTCTTGTGCATGTGGGCGTGTCCCAGTCATCAAGGAGAATTGTGTCCCTTTTACAGTTATTGGGAGCGAACCATCTTATCTGTGATTTCCCTTCCCAAGCCTCAAGTTGTGGTGACCAGATTCCATAGCTAATCTTGTCATTTTTAATTGCCATAAAGGAACTATCTTTGATTACTGCTCTTAAGCCTCAGACGTGGTGACCAGGTTCCCTTGCTTACCTTATCAGCATCACTTCTACTTCAACATTTAAAACAAGTCACATGGTCTTACCTGAATTTAAGGGAGCAGGGAAGTGCCATCCTAACCATATGCTCAGATGGAGGGGAACTAGAATTTATTGTGAATACACTGATAACTGTTATAATAGTTCAAAGGGGTGCTGTGATATGAGTTATCATATGTAAGGCTCTTAGAACAGTGCCTGGTACATAGGTGGCATGTTATATGTTTTCATAGTTATAGTAACTTTCAGGAAGCTGGATTAATTTCTTAAGAAATGATGTGTCTATTTACTGAACCAACAGGCTTGTGTTCATCACGTGGCGTTGTGTTAAAACTGGGAAAGAAAAAGATTTATTTGTATATAAGTACTTTTGAAATGGGATTTTGTGATAACTTTTTAAAATAAAATTGAGATGTTCCCCCTGCAAACTTGTTCATTTTAACTCTTTATCTATGGCTAACCAAAAGATTGACAGTTCAGATCTACCAGGTGCTCCTTAGAAAGTGTGTGGGGCAGTTCTTCTCTGTCTTATAAGTCACTGTGAGAATAAACTCAGTGGCAGTGGGTTTAGTTTTTTTTTTTTTTGATGGATGAAGATATTGAAGATTTTTTACCAGCTTTTGCAGTCTGAAAGTGATCAGACATGCAATCAAGATGTATTGGTAATTATTGATGATTAGAATGCAAAAGATGGAAACAAAGAAGATGGATCAGTAGTTAGGAAATACAGCCTTGGTGACAGAAACAGTGCTGGAGATGGCATAATAGAATTTTGTAAGACCGATGACCTACTTATTGCAGATGTCTTTTTTCACAAGCATAAATGGTGACAGTGCTGAGAAAGTTCTTATTAAAATGGAAATTTTTGCACAGCTTTCAATGTAATGTTATATAGCTCTAACTCAGTGAGGTTTTAATGTATTTAGCAATAAATTCCTATGTATGCTAGCTATCAGAGATGCATTTTACAGCAGTAACGTCTTAGCTGCACTTGTAGGGTTTCACTAAGTAAGAAAATATACTCATTACCAGAATGGAAAGCTCTTTAGACAATCTCTTTGTTTTAGTCAGCTAGTGCTGCTGTAGTAGAATTACCAAAAAGTAGATGGCTTTAACAAAGAAAAACTTATTCTTACACAGTCTAGTAGGCTACAAGTCCAAATTCAGGGTGTTTACTCCAGGGGAAGGCTTTTCCTGGTGTTGGCTCTAGAGGAAAGTCCTTCTGTTGTCTTTGGTTGGGTAGCATCTTGGCACAGGAACCTCTGGTGTGAAGGACTCACTCTTTCTGGTGCTCCGTTCTTGATACTGTGAGTTTCCCAGTTCTCTGCTTGCTTCCGTTTCTTTTTATCTTACAAGAGATAAAAGGATTAAAGGGTGGTACAAGCCTCACTGGAGGGCAACTTCCTTAGCAAGGGTGTTGCAGTCCCACTCTAATCTTCTTAGTATAATTATTTTATCTATTAGCCACAGACAGAGGTTATGCTTTAGCATCAGAAAATCACAAAATGAAAGGCAGTCACACAATACAGGGAATCCTAGCCTAGCCAAATTACTACATGTATTTTTGGGAGGACACAATTCAGTCCATGACACTCTTATTTTCGTGAACTCAAAAGACAGAGTTCTTTACTTACTGTAATGTCTGTACTTCAGTGCAACTTTTCTCTCACATGGATGTCTTGGAGTTCTTCTCTACTCTCTGATTGCTTCTCTTTCCATTCTTCATTATCTTCTTGGTCTTTTTGTTAGTTTCGCTGAGGACTCAACCCTTCATTGTAAATTCTGTCTTATCTTCCCATAGATGAGCAGATGTTTCAAATCTATGCAGTATTTACAAGAGAAACAAAAACTTTTCCTGGGATCTGGGAGGAGATAGGAAATCTCTCATGTTGCTTTAATAATATAGCGGTTTGCATCTCAAGAAATTTCAAGAGATGTGTCCATCGCCTGATGTATTTTTTATTTTTATTTCTTAAGCTATTATAAGAAGTATTAAGCTTTTGCCATACTTAAAGAAGCTTGTTTACAAAAGATGACACTGCCCGTGTATTTGCTTCAGTTTATGCTCACATGTCATTATTCGACAGCCTTGGCTTGACTGTGGAAATCACATTCCTAGTAAAGGAGCAGTGGCACCTTTGTTGATGTAGAAATAACGTTTGGAGACAAAATTTGAGGTACCTTTTTCGCCATGAGTCGGATCCGACGCGATGGCACTTGGCTTTGGCTGGCTTTGGAGTATATGCAACAAGCACTCTTGCTGAATTCACCAGAATTTTGTCTGTCATTATCCTCAAGCTCCCTGGGTTTAGTGCTGCATTTTAAGCTTCACTTCCTTGAGAGTATCAGCAAAGAGATAATAAAAACTAAACCAAACTCATTGCCACTGATTCAATTTCAACCTTATAGGACAGAGTAGAACTGCTCCATGGAGTTTCCAAGGAGTTCTTGGTGGATCTGAACTGACAACCTTTTGGTTAGCAGCTATAGCACTTAACCATCATACCACCAGGGTTTCCAAAGAGAGGATTAAAGAGAGAATGAAAATTTTTTTTGAGTACTCTGTCAGCACTGTGTTATTACCTGTGAAATGCACTAGTAGCACAGTGGTTAAAGCTCTCAGCTACTAACTGAAAGATTGGTGCTTTGAACTCCCTCGCCACTCTGTGAGAGAAAGATGTGGCAGTCAGATTTTGTAAAGCTCATTACCTGTTACTTCATTAGACAATTGCTGTATAGTAACTGCTTCCTAAACCGAGTACCAGTGATATTAATAATAAATCAAGTATCTACAATATGGTGCTTTAGTCTGAGTTTCTGGCAGGAACTGTGCCTTCTATTTAGAACAGTGATTTTGCACTGTGTGTTACCAGTAAAGTTAGTAAATGAATGCCTGTGCAAGTGGGTGGATGAATGGATGAATGCAAGCGCTCAAAGCCGATTGTATCACATGGTTCCTAACGTGGAGAACATGAAACCAAAACCGAAGCAAACCCAATGATGTCAAGTTGATTTTCACTCACAGCGACTCTATAGATCAGAGTAGAACTGCCCCGTAGAGTTTTCAAGGAGCACCTGGCAGATTTGAGCTGCTGACCTTTTGGTTAGCAGACATAGTACTAACCACTACGCCACCAGGGTTTCCTTAAGATACAAAAATAGTGAATGGATTTTAAAAATGATAAATGGGTGTTTCCTAATTGACAAGAGTGTTATATGCCTGTTTTGCCTTGTCTAAAGTGATCCCACACATTCCTGGCACTCAGGAACCTTCAGTTGTTGGTGCACACCATCAGCCTGTTGCTCATTAACCCGTGTTCTCACAGTATGTTGCCAGAATTTTCATGAACACAAGATATCACAGTAGTCTTGCAAAGCAAAACAGTGGTCTTGGAGTGTCTGCCTATTGCATTGTGCAAATAGAGGATGGTGTGTTGAAGAGGGAACAGTGGGCAGTGCTGGATACCTTTCATCAGGCAGCGATCACAGACTGCTGGAGCTTGTCTACCTTTGTTAAGGCCATTGGCGAACAAAATACGGGATACCTTTTGCTACTCTAAATATGCTATTACTGGAATGGTGAACTGCAGATCTCAAATAAGAAACAAATGGTGACTCTCTTTCAGTTTCCTTTCTCAACTGTGTTTTTTCTGTGTCCCTTATATGGTCTTTAGTAGGGAGTAGCTCCAGAGAAGAAAAGTTGGGGCACACCTGTCTCTTCTTCCTTTCCTGCCTCTGTTTTGCTTTTCTTACTTTCCTCTGGGCCAGATTTTTGAACTGTCAAAAAAAATTGTGGAATAATTTACGTTTAATTGGAGTTCCTGAACGAGGAGGATTAATGACAATACAGAGAGGATTGCTGTAGAGATGCTGACAGAAAACTTTCCTGAGATTATGAACAAAGAGAACATAGGCATCCAAGATGGTTATTGAACACTGCAAAAGATAGACCCCAAAAGAAAGACGCCATGGCATTTTGTAATCAAGCTTAATAAGCTAAAACATAAAGAGATGTTTCTGAAGGCAGCAAGGCTCAAAGCAAAACTAACACTGAGGGAAACCCTGTAGGCTTTCGTCCGACTTTTGTGCAGAAACGATGTTGGTTAGAAAATAGTGGGCAGACACATTCAACGCCCTGAATGAGAAAAACTTCCATCCTAGAATTATTTATCCTGGAAAATTGTCTTTCAAATATAATAGAGAAATGGAGACTTTTGAAGACAAAGAGAAATTTAGAGACTTCATAAAAACTAACCTGAAATTTCATGAAATATTGAAAGAAGCTCTTCCCTTAGAAAAACAGAACCATTAAATGTCTATTTTAGGTGACATTTCAGGACACACTATCCAAAATTCTCCTCAGTTAAAGGAAGTCACAAAACTTAATGAAAGCTACAGTATTATAATAAGGGAATCTGTGATCATATCATGACAACTGTAATACCATCACATTAAAAGAGGGATACACTACAGTAGCTGTTTTAGATACAGAGGAATTTTCAGAGTTATGCAGTAGTTAAAATTGGGTTTAATCTTAGTATGTTAAGGGGGATAATACATGTAGCCATAAAGCAGATTAACAATGCATTGTGTCAAAATAAGAAATGCAATACAGGAGTCTCAATGAACATAATACCAGCACTGAAACAACAACCCATAAAGAAGAATGTCTTGGAACAGAACATTAAGAGCAATATAGAAAACATCAACATAAATCTTATTGCAACAATCTACCAACTTGACCTTATCGACATATGCAAATCTTTTCATCCATCAGCAGATAAGTACACCTTCTTCTTTAATGCACATGGAACATTCTGAAGAATGGACCATGTGTTAGGTCATAAAGCAATTCTCTATAAAATCCAAACTGTTGATTTATTGCAAGGTATCTTCTCAGACCATAGAGCTATAAAAGTTGAAATCAATAACAGAAAATTCACAGGTATAAATTGAAACTTATGGAAACTGAACAACACTTTGCTCAAAAAGCCTTGGGTTATAGAAGAAATTAAGGATAAAATTAAGAAATTTATGGATTCAAATGAGAGTGAAAACACATCCTACCAGATTTTATGGGATGCAGCAAAAGCAGTGCTCAGAGGTCAGTTTATCTCTATAACTGCACATGTCTGGAAAGAAGAAAGGGCCCAAATTAAAGAATTAACCTTACAGCTTGAACAAGTAGAAAGAGAGCAACAGAAGAACCCCTTACTTGCCAGACGAAAACAGATTATAAGGATTAGAGGAGAACTAAATGAATTACAGAGAGGAAGAACAATTGAAAAAAATTAACAAAACCAAAAGCTTGTTCTTTGAAAAGATAAACAAAATTGATACACCATTAGCTAAACTTACAAAAGAAAAACAGCAGAAGATACAAATAACCTGATTAAGAAATGAGATGCGAGTTGTTACAACAGACCCAGCTGAAATAAGAACTATCGTAACAATACTATGAAAGGCTGTACTTTTAACAGATTTGAAAACCTAGGAGAAAGAGACAAAATTCTTGATTCATATGACTCACCAAGATTATCACAAGGAGAAGCAGATCATCTTAATAAATGTATCACAAAAGAAGAGATTGAAAAAGTCATAAAAAATCCACCAACCAAAAAAAGTCCTGGCCCAGATGGCTTCCCCAGAGAATTCTTCCAAATTTTTAGAGAAGAGTTAACTCCAATACCATTGAGGGTATGTCACACCATAGAAAGGGATGGAATACTTCCAAATTCATTCTATGAAGCCAGCATAACCCTGATACCAAAGCCAGGGAAAGAAGCAACAAAAAAGGAGAACTGCAGACCAATATCACTCATGAATCTAGATGCAAAAATCTTCAACAAAATTCTAGCCAAGAATTCAACAGAGTATTAAAAAAATCATTCATCGTGATCACAATGGCTTTATTCCAGGGATACAAGGCTGATTCAGCATCAGAAAAACAGTTAATGTAACCAACCATATTAATAACACAAAAGATAAGAATCACCTGATTTTGTCAATTGGTGCAGAAAAGGCATTTGACAAAGTTCAACACCCATTCATGTGTAAAACTCTCAGAAAAATAGGAATAGAGGGGAAATTCCTGAATATAATCAGTAGCATCTGTGCAAAGCCAGCTACCTTCATCCTGAATGGTGAAAGACTGAAAGAATTTCTTAGAGAATGGGAACTGGACAAGGATGTCCACTGTCACTTCTATTCAACATAGTGCTAGAAGTTCTAGCCAGAGCACTTAGATGAGACAAAGAAGTAAAGGGCATCCTATTGGCAGTGAAGAAGTAAAAATGTCCCTCTTTGCAGATGATATGATTATTTATACAGGGAATTGAAGGGAATCCATAAGTAAATTGTTGGAACTAATAGAGGAGTTGAGCAAAGTATTGGAATACAAGGTAAACATAAGTAAATCGGTAGAATTCCTTTATACCCACAGTGAGATTATTCAGTTCCATTTACTGTAGCCCCCAAGAAGATATAATACCTAGGAATAAATCTAACTAGAGAAATAAGAGATCTTTACAAAGAGAACTATAAGACCTTACTACAAGAAACTAAGAGAGACTTACATAAATGGAGTATAATGTACCCCACTCATGGATGGAAAGACTCAACATTGTGAAAATGTCTGTTTTTCCCAAAGTGATCTACTTATGTAAGGCGATCCCAATACAAATTCCTATGACATTTTTTTCATGAGATGGAGAAACTGATCATCTTTGTTTGGAAAGGGAAGAAACCTCAGGTGAATAAAGCACTACTGAGGAAGAAGAACACACTGGGAGGCCTCTCCCTACCTAACTTTAGAACCTGCTACACTGCCACAGTAGTCAAAACAGCCTGGTACTGGTACAAAAAGGGACATATAGACCAGTGGAACAGAACAGAGACCCCAGAGATGCCACCATCATCCTATGAACAGTTGATATTTGACAAAGGCCCCAAGATTTTAAACTGGGGTAAGAGCAGTCTCTTTAACAAATGATGTTGGCAAGATTGGATATCCATCTGCCAAAAATTGAAACAAGAGCCATATTTCACACCTTATACAAAAACTACCTCAAATTGGATAAAAGACCTAGTTATAAAATATAAAATGATAAAGCTCATCCAAGATAAAATAGGATTAATAATGGAAGCATTAATACACAATGTAGACAGACTTCAAAATCTGACAAAGCACATTCAACAAAAGGGAAAATAGATAAATCGAAATTACTAAGAAACAAACACTTGCTCATCCAGAGACTTCATCAAAAGACTTAAAAGGCCACCTACAGAACAGGAAAATAATATTTGGCAACTCTATGTCAGACCAATGTCTGATCTCCATAATCTATAAGGTATTACAAAATATCAACAAGAAAAGGATAAATAATCCAATTAAGTGATGGGCAAAGGAGATGGACAGACATTTCTCCAAAGAGGATTTCCAGGCAGCCGAACAAAACATGCAGAATTGCTCGTGATCATTAGCTATTAAAGAAATTCACATCAAAACTGCAGTGAGATACTGTCTCGCCCCAACAATGTTGGCCATGATCCAAAAAACACAACAAATACTGGAGAGACTGGAACTCTCCTGCACTGCTGGTGGGATTGCAAAGTGGTACAACCTCTTTGGAAAAGTCTGGCACTTCCTTAAAAAGCTGGAGATAGATATATCATTTGATCCTGTAATTCCACTGCTTGGAATTTATCCTTCAGAAACAAAGGTGGTCACACGAACAGACATGGTACACGAATGTTTGTTGCAGCACAGTCCACAATAGCAAAACATTGGAATCAACTGCGATCGATGTCCATCAGCAGATGAATGGATAAGCAAACTATGGTACATATACTTAATGGAACACTATGCTGTGATAAAAAATGACAGTTTTAGAAAACATAACATGGTCTTATTTGGAAGAGATCATACTGAGTGAAAGCAATCAGTGTCAAAAGGACAAATTTTGCATGAGACCCGTGTTATAAGGACTTAACGAGAATTAGTCTTAGAAGAAAATGACTGTTGGCTACATGGGTGGGTGGGGGCTGAGGCTTTATCACAGATGAGATAATTCGTAGATGTTAGAAATTTTATTCTTTTATTGTAATTAATAAAAATAAGAGTTATAAAAAAAGTAAAAAGTATGTGCTGGACAAATTAAAACAGGCAAGAGAGACTTTTTATTCAAAAGATTTACAGTAAGGGAGCTGACACTGCTAAGGTCAGGAAAAGGAGCACTTACATGTAATTAGGGAAGCACAGCCCATGGGGTTGGGATGCTGAAACTGAGTTCCAACTCCACTGATACAAAACTGAGAGAGCCCTTTGAAAGAAAGTTAGGAGGAGTCACACAATTTACTTAAATTGTGAGGAGTGATCAGTCCCTGGTGAAGGACATTATGCTTGGTAAAGTAGAGGCTCAGTGGAAAAAGAGGGAGACCCTCCATGAGATAGATTGGCACAGTGGCTACAACGGTGGGCATGACAAGAATTGTGAGGATGAGCCTGCAGGCAGTGTTGGAGTTGACTTGGTGACATCTAACAACAACGTAGACGCATACAAAAGCTTAACAATGGAAATGGAACACCAAAGAAAAATGGACACATTCAAATTGTGGTGTTAGTGATGAATATTGAATCTACCATGGACTTACAGAAGAACGAGCTAATCTGCCTTAGGAAGAAGTACAGTCAGAATGTTCTGTAGAGGCAAGGATGGTGAGACTTTGCGTGTGTTATCAGGAGGGACTGAAACCAAATAAAACCAGTCGTTGTTGATTCTGACCCAGAGAAACTCTAGAAAACAGTAGAACTGTCCCATACAGTTTCCAAAGACTGGATGGTAGATTTGAACTGTTGACCACATCTCTGAATGGCTGTACTAGGGCTTCGAGGAAGGATAATTCCTTGGAAAAGCACATCATGCTTGGTAAAATTGAGAGTCAGCTAAAATGATAAAGCTCTTCAATGAGATGGATTGACACAGTGGCTGCAGAAGTGGGCTGAACATAGCAAGGGTTGTGAGGATGATGTAGGACTGGGCAGTATCCCATTCTGCTGTTTGTTGAGTTGCTTTGTGCTGGAACTGTTTTGACAGCATCTAACAGCAGCAGCAATAGTTATTTAAAAAGTAGATCGTTAAATTTTCATCAGTTTAAGATAATTTTAGGAATATACAAAAAAGTGAGGGATTGTCTTTAATAAAGGACTCACATAAAATTCTACCCTGCCACCCCCTTTTTTATCCAGCCAGTATGGGGTCCCTATGAGTTGGAATTGACTTGACGGCATTTTTTTTTTTTTTTTTTTTTTTAACATTTAAAACTCTTTGAGCAAGGCCTTGGCTTCAGTGTGTTTATTTAAAGAGATTTAGAAAAAATATCGTATCTACATGTAAAGTATGTGACTCTTGCCACAAAATGCTTTTTTCTTCTTGGCATTTATCTGACTTAGCCAGATACCTTTTACAGTGTTAAAAATAAGGAGCACTTGAATTAAATCAAAGGCATGATGTAATATTTGATTGCTCTGTGATTTAATAAACACTTTGCAAGTTGGGGCATCATCTGCCCCTGCAAGACAAGAAACCACTCCCTGGGACTGGAGATTCCACTGAGAGTTCAAGTTTTCTTTTTTAAATGAATACAAGTTTCCATGGTTTAACATTTAAAAAAGGACTCCAGAAAGCTTAGCTATTTACATATTTTTAACTGTGAGTCCTCTTAGTGTTGAGTTTCAGGGAGCGTGTAGTCTTTTTCATTAAATCAGTCCAGTAATGGATTCGTTACGGAATCTTCAGGTAGAAAACAACCAAGTTAACACCACAGAAAGATTAGTTTTGTAGTTTGGCTGGCCCCTAGGGTCGCCATGAGTCGGATCTGACTCGACGGCGCTTGGCTGGCTTGGCTAGGTAAATTGAAGTAAACTATATTTTAAATTTTATTTTACAACACAGTGAGAGATTATGGTGCTCGACCTAAGTATATTAATGGTTTTCAGATCTACTTTGGCATTGAACCTCTAAGAAAATAAAAAGGCATTGTATACATGTGGCTTGGCATACATGTGAAACTGCTGAGCATTAAGCAGTTAAGACTATCTGCAGTTGAAGATTCTTCTTTTCTTTGGCCCCTTTTCTTCTTTCTTTTTTTATTGTGGTAAATGTATACACAAGTCTTCTGAACTTCATAAGAGTTTCAAATAATGTGTCCAGGATCATGTGGTAGGGGAGGCTGCCTGGGCTCCAGGAGGAAAGGCATTCAGTGTGATAGCTGGCCACAGGTTGAGCCTTTTGTGTCCCTCAGGCACAAAATGGTAGTTACATCAGAGAAAATACGGAGATTATGTTGGTTCTAGAGGGGCTACCTGGTACTAATGACTTTCATTCAAAAATGTGGGTGGTGGATAAACCACTACCACCAACAAACCCCTGTTAATTATTAGTATAACGAAACCATCCCAGGTAACAGTTCAGGGGGCTTTTCTTTTAAAGTAATTAAAACTACACCTCATCATTTTCTTAATTTGTTAATTTTTTTTTTTTTTGGCTCAATTTAGGATCCAACTCGACGGCACTTGGCTTGGCTTCAGTTTGATGTTGAAAGGTAGCATGCATACATGTACATGTGTTTGCGTGTGTGTGTGTGTGACAGGATGGGTTGTTTAGCTTCATATTAAACATTGTATTTTAGGTTCATAAAATTGCAGTAAAATTGGGAGTCATTTTTGCCTCCCATTTCACTAAGGCACAAACCCAAAGCATATTTATGTCACGGTTTACTCTGAGGGGCTGTGTGCTTCCAATGTAGAGCTTTACAGTATTTGTATCACTAAAGACAATACTTGAATTTTAAAAGAATATGTCAGCTGAGCACTTCACACTCCTCTGTGTATTTTGAGTCCCTTCTCCTTTAGGTTGTTTCTTTATTTTTATAATTGTTCTTCCTTGCAGTTTTGTGAGTCTGTCCAAGTATTTATAAACCCATGCACATTTTCTTCCCGCCAGTGTCTCCTGTGGAGGCACATGGGTGTTTAAAGGACGCCACTTTTTTCAGCAGCACACATTTACTGTGCTTTTGTAGATCACTGACTGTTTCTGGAGTTGCGTTGCTTGTCACCAGTAAAGCTAGAGCGTATTACAAGTTTCAGATTCTGAACCTGCTGGAAAATACATGAAGAACTGCTGTTGTCAGGCTCTTGCCTCATAACCTTTCAAGAAAGAAAAGGCAAGTCACAGAGAATCTTTCCCCATGAACAAGGTTTATTCACAAGGAAAAAAGCCTGTAGAGGAGATGAAGAGAGCCCTGTTGGCAGCCTAGCCTTTAACTCGCGGAACAAAGGCTTGTTTGAAATGTTTAATTTTTTTTGAGGTGGGAAGGGGAATTATGATTTATGCAGTACTGAGCGTAATTGTGTATGCAAGTGGATGTCCATATGATTTCTGCAGTGGAGGCTTCTGGGACTAGTGAGACTGCTGATGAATGTTACACGTGGGCAGTTTGTTGCTTCTTTGGTTTGATTCCCGGGTCCTGACTGTAGCCTTCTGACCAAGTTTGGACTTTCTGTGCATATTCCCAAAACTGGTTTTGCTTCATTCCTTCTGAAAAACAACTCTGAGAAATTTTACGCAGTCATGTGAATGACTTATCTCAGTGTCCCAGAATGTGGTTAATCTTTAGGTTGATTCCATCCTCTACCACCTGTTTGTAGTTTTCTGCACTGTTTACTGAAAGGTATCTGCATAAATAGACAGTCATGAGGTATGGTTCCTGGCATTCTGTTTTACTTGAAGGCAATTGAGTGGTGTTGAAAAGAGGCCTCAGACTCTCTGTCTCCCTGTCTCACTATTACAGCTCCACAGTAAAAAGGTAAATAACTCAGCCAAAAAAGAAAAGAATACCTGGCTGGTGTTTGAAACACCAGTGGCAAAGGAGTGGAATAGACGTTTCTCCAAAGAAACTATGCAGTGGCCATTAAGCACTTTGAAAAAGATACTCAGTATTATTAGTCATCAAAGAAATGCAAATCAAACCCACAGTGAGGTAGGACTTCCCACTCACTGTTGATGTTGTCTGCCCTCAAGTCTGCAGCTACTTTCATGGTGGCAACCTTATGTTCCACCAAAGGGATGTTGCCTGGTCATGCTTCCTTCTCCCAGTCAACAGCATGCTGGAGTCCGTTGTTGCTGCTTCTGTGTCAGTGCATCTCACTGAGGGGCCCCACACTGAGGAACGTACCAGAAATCATGTCTCCCTCTAGCAGCAGACCCCTCCTGATGCTGTGTCCAAAGCAAGTGAGCTAGACAGTGTCCAAATGTGAGCCATAAAGTTTTCATTGGCTAATTTCCAGAAGTAATTTGCCAGGCATTTCTTCCTAGTTCATGTTAATTTGAAAATCCATTGGAACTTGCCCATCATTTGTGACATTGCTGGTATATTTGAAATATTGATGGCATAGCTTTCAACACCTTAGTAACACATAAGCCACTACAGTACAGTAAACTGACAGATGACTGGTGGTCACACCCATTAGGATGACTGTTACAGAAACAAGAAAAATATAGAAAATAATAGACCTTGACAGTGATGTGGAGAAAAGTGGAACCCTCATCCAGTGCTGATGGGAATTAAAAATGGTGCAGCCACTGTGGAAAACAGTTTGACAGTTTCTTCAAAGGCTAAACATAGAATTATCATATGACCTAACAGTTCTACTCCTAAATATATTCTCAGTAGACTTGATAGCACTGATGCAAACAGAAACTGACACCAGTATTCATGATAGGCAAAAGACAGAAGCAAGTCAAGTGTCCGTTATCGGATGAATTAATACATTATATATATATATTTATATATATATAATGTATTAATATATATATTTATATAAATATTAATATATATATTTATATATATACACATGATGTATACATATACATATTTATTCAGCCACAGAAAGGAGTAAAGTTCTGATATATGCTATAACATGGATGAATCTTAAAAACATTGTTAAGTGAAATAAGTCAGACATAAAAAGACAAATATTTTGTGGTTCCACTTCTATGGAATATCTAGAATAGGCAACTTCATAATGACAGAAGGTAGATGAGAGGTGACTGGGGCAAGGAGAGGGGCTGTAGCTCAGTGAGCACAGAGTGTCTGTTTGGGATGATGAAAAGTTTGGACATAGTAGTGATAGTTACACAAAACAGTAAATGTAATTAATGTCAATGAATTGTACACTTTGGTTAAACTTGTAAATTTAATATACAATTTACAATATAAAATTTATAATTTTATATATAAAATATTATATAAATATTTTATATATAAAATATTATATAAAATATAAAATTGTAAAATATATAATTTACAATGTAAAAAAATGAAATAGGAAGTATTAACAGTTATGCTGGCATAAGCCAGGACAGTCGTGGACAAATGGAAAGTGTGAACAATCTGTGGCAGAGCTGTATAAGAAACATGAGTAGGAGCTTAAAGAAAGAGCTGGAAGGGTAACAGGGAAGTGCAAAAATGCTCATTGCCGCAATGGGGATGATTGTAGTACTTTCATAGAGTTTTTTGTAAAAATTAAATGAATTACATAGAAAATTGCATAAGAGTTAAATGTGTCTAATTTTTGATTCTTCCCCATTTTTCAGTAGCCAGTGTGATTTTCCCTGGTTATAGATGTTGATATTTTTTGCATGCTTTTTACACCATCATCTGTCTACAGATATTTGTGGTTTAATGTTGTAGACCATCATTTTGTTATCAGTGGATATTGCTCATCTCTCTAACGTAGCGCATGTCAGAATGCACATCAAACATTTGTAAGCTTCTTAATTTCCAGGCTTTCCTTGTTCCCTGTAGAAATTTGGGATGATCTGTGGTTCCTGACCGAATTTTGTGATCAGTTCTGTCTTTCCACAGAGGCACTTAGGACAGGTGGTTATTTTTTTTAGAGACGGTCCTTTTTTAAAATAAAGGGCCCCTTAGAGAGACATAATTAGAGTGTACTACTGTTGTTCAGCGTTCCTTTCAAGAGCTGTCTTTGAAGTGACTGAACCTTTTTTGAGATAATTGCTGAAGGGTAAGAGAAAGGATCAGATTGGGAAGACCAACATTAGGCAAAGTCAAGTCATTTAACCAGAGGCTACTCTAGGTCTGCACTTTCTTGGGGGCAACTGTGAAACACACTGCCACATGAATTTATTACAAGCAGGGTTCAGATTGACGTGAGATGCTCTACATGGTAGACTTACCCTGCTTATTTATAGTTCCATCCCCAAGAACTGTGGTGTAAGCCAAAGTTCTTGTACCGTTTGTGATTTGCACCTGCTGCTTTTGTTTAGCATTGAGAGTAGCAAGAATAATGTGTTGATGTGCCTACCTTACCAGGTCATGTTCACTAGTTGTTTTCCTTTTAATTCAGCATGTGTTAAGGTCCCTGGGTGACACAAACCTGTGTTCAACTCTTAAATAAAGGATGACAACTCCAGCCCACCTGGCAGCACCACAGAAGGCAGGCCTGGCAATCTCCTTCAATAAATATTACAACCCAGAAAACCCTGTGGAGCAGTTCTCCTGTGTAGTGAGTGAGGTCTCCATGAGTTGGAATTGACAGCACCAGGTTTGGTTTGGCTTTCAGCATGTGTTCAGCAAGTAGTAGTTGAGTTCTTTACTCTGCACTAGCTACTGTTGTAGACATTGGGGATAATCATAATGAATAAAACAGAAGACTCCTGCCATGTGGAGTGTATATTCCTGTGGGGAGAAGTAAAATAGTCATAATAAATAATAGTATGTTAGAGGATTGTGAGCACTGAGGGAAAACAGGAGTAGGGTAAAGGATGAGGGATGCTTGGGTATGGTGGTTGAGGGAGGATGACAGTTTCTACAAGGGAGTGGCTAGATGTTATAGATTGAAGTGTGGCCCCCCAAAATATGTGTGGTGACTCTTTATCTCTGTTCCTGTAGCTTTAATCTCATTTGGAAATAGATTGTCTTATGTTAATGAGGCAAGATGAGTGTATGGTATATCTTGAATAAATCTGTTGTGAATTAGAAAAGACATGAAACAAGCACGCGAATAGAGGAGAGAGGGTAGACGATAAATGTCAGGTTACATAGAGATTGCTGAAAAGCAGAAGCTCAGAAGACAAAAGGACCTTCCTTCAGAGCTGACAGAGAGAGGTAGCCTTCTGCTAGAGGCAGCAGTACAAATTGGGACTTCAAGGCTCCTAAACTGTGAGAAAATAAATTTCAGTGTGTTACAGCCACCCACTGTGGTATTTCTGTTATAGCAGCACTAGATAGCTAAGACAAAATTGTTACAGGATAACTGGGATACAGTTCTGTTAACAGATACCTAAATTGTGGAAGCAGTTTTAGAATTGGGTAATGGATAGAGGCTGGAAGAGTTTTAAGGTGCCAATTAGTAATTAAGACTGGAGACCTGGTGGTGCAGTGCATAAGAGCACGGCTGCTAACCAAAAGACTGGCAGTTCTGCTCTGTCCTGTGTGGTCCTTAGGAGTCAGAATTGACTTATAAGCAGTGGTAAAAACCGAGATTGTCTCGAAGAGACTGCCAGTAAAACTATGGATGTCAAAGGGAATGCTGGTAAAGGCTCAGAAGGAAGTGAGAAGAGTTATAGTGAAACTCTGTTGTCTTAGGGAATACATATGGTGCCAAGAACGGAATGTAGCTATAAATGCGGATGTTAAATTGCTTCTGGCGAGGTGTTAAAAGAAAGTGATGAACACGTGATTGGACAGTGGAGGGAGGGCAGTGCCTTCTAAGCAGTGGCAAAGAACTAAAATGTTTGGTGTAAGGTAGAACTTGAAAGTGATTAACTTACATATTTTTCTGGTTGTGTGATTTCTCTTTGATGTTTAAGTGAAATCTGAGAGGAAATCCCAGCCCAACAGCCAGCCAGCCAAGTGCCGCTGAGTTGGATCCAACTCATGGCGACCCCAGCAGATATACTTAAAAAAGAACTCTGCAAAAATGAGAACAGAATCTAATGATTTGGAAAATGCTGTTGCACAGACTAAGAACACATGTCCTAGAATGTTCACTAAAGACATAGCTATACAATCTTCTGGTGAAGAGGTTAAGCCTGTGACTGATTAACCAAACCCATCAGCTTGAATTAAAGGGAATGGAAAAGGAACGAAAGAAAGGAATACTGTCTGCCTCTTGCAATTCTACAAACAGGAAACAGGCCAAAGTAACTACGTCTGTTGTCCTAGAAAAGAGCCGTCCTTGAAGCAGCCCTGAGATCAGCAGAACTGTTTGATGGAACTTGGGAAGCAAAACTTTCTCATTTCAGCAGGTGGGGCCATAGCCTCCTAAGTGTCACAGTTGGATCTTTGCTAGCTTGGTTCCAGAGGACAGCACATTAAGGTATGCCGGAAGGGTGGAACCACTGTCCAAAGCTGAAAGGGCGAGTCCTGCGTCCCCAAAGGGCAGAAGAATGGGGCCTGCCAGGACTGAGAGTGTAGGGTCTTATCTCAGTTGGATTATGAGAAGAATCCAAAACAACCAAACCCATGGCTGTTGAGTTTATTGTGACTCATAGCATCCCTGTAGTGTCCCAGTGGGCCTGAAAAGTGATGCTCAAGCCCAGTGTAAAGGGGCCTCCACCCAGAATCCAGAGAGTACGGCCAGCATCTGGGATCTGGAGGGCAGAGCCCTGGCCTAGGTAGTGCCAGAGAACAGAGGATTATTTTCAGTCCTTTGAGAACTGTTGTAAATTGTTATGCCGGTTTTTGGATTTACTTGGTCCCCTCTATCCCTTGTTTCTCTCTAGTTGTTTCCATTTGTAATAGAAATGTCTCCCTTGTGTCTCTTCTAGTATTGTAGTTTAGAAGCAGATAACTTAATGTCTAGATCTCACAGGTTCACAGATAAAGAGGAATTTTGCCCTAGGATGGACTATGCCTAAAGTCTCACCCATATTAGATTTAGATGATTCAGATTTCGTGCTTGGAGTTGACTTAAGAGTTTTCGGGTGATACGATGCATTGAATGAGTTTTGCATGTGACAAGAGCAAGAATTTGTGGAGGGGAGCAGAGGACTGAATGAGCACTTTAGAACATTCTTCTGTTTTTTCCCCTTACCTCTGCAACTATAGTGAAATAATTAGAAGTATTAGTGTGTGTGTATATAAATGTTCCTCCAAGTGTTGTTTCTGGATATTCACATTAAGATTTTAACGCATTAGTGCACATTTTTAAGACAACTGTAGCTTTGCTAGCTTTGCTGCTCACTGCCTGTCATGGATTGAATGTGTTCCCTAAAAAAATCTGTAACAATTTGGCTGCGCCGGCCGTAATTTCCGGTATTGTGTGATGTTCTTCCATGTTGGAATTCCTGCCTGTATAATGTTACAAAGAGTGGGTGGGCCGCAGTTGTGTGGGTAGAGGAAGACTCAGTGTGTAAGTGTATTTTGTGCCTTGGGTGGTCTCTTGAGATCTATAGGGAAAAATCCAGCAGAGAGATCTGGGAGCCTCATACCATGAAGAAAGCCGTAGCAGCAGCAGACCGCATCATTCAGACCTGAGGTTCCTGTGCCAAGATGCTCCCAGAACAAAGACTGATACAACACAAGGGCTTTCCTCCAGAGCTGACAGAGGGAAGGCCTTCCCCTGGAACAGATACCTTGAATTCAGACTTGTAACCTACTCGATTGTATAAGAATAAACTTTCCTTTGTTAAAGCCGTCCACTCGTGGTATTTCTGTTGGAGCAGCAGTAGCTGACTAAAACACTGCCGTTTCTTTTATACTTCTAAAGGATCTTCTAAGAAGGATGTCTTATCTTTGAATTTGAATAAAACAGTTGTGTAAATAATACTGTTTTAATCATTGTATTATTTTGAAGTGCATTTGATGACTTTGGGTAAATGGCCACCACAACACCTTCCAAATGGGACCAAAAGTAATCAGTTATCATAATCTGATAATGTTTCACCATTGACATTCACGGCCCCTCTTCACCTTGGAAAAAATAAGGACCAGTGATTCCACTGGACCAAAATCCACATCAAATGGTAACTTTTTGGGGATGAAGTGGAAGTTCTTGAATCTCCTTTGGATTCTCGTCACTCCAAATGCAGCAGTTTGTTAACAGTACCACTCACCCCCAATGGGGCCTGGCCTTTGAAGGTGATTTTTCAGCCAGAAGCAGGGCTCCAGAGCCCAGTCAACAAATGGATGGCTGAATCTGTGGTCATCAGACACCAGTTCTTGAGTTAAAAACAGTTTTACTAGGGTATAGCTTCAACTCCAGATGCAAGGCCCCTTCTTGTACTTAGGAGGTTGATTGGGATGGATTCTTGCCTACATTCTGATAAACTGTGGCGGTATTTTCGCTGGAATGTGAGGTTTGTTGACACACAGGCGTTTGGCAACAGACCTGGTTGTCTCAAATTTTTTGATAACAGGACGAAGTTTCCTCTCAGTGGGATGATTTTATGTGCATGGTAAATTTTACATAACACATAGAATGTTTGGCAAACGGACACCCATTTTTGATAGTAAACTTTAGTAATTTCATGCATTATGCAGTCAGAATTTTTCATGGATGTTTGTCAAGACAAACAAAAAGAAAAAAAAAAAAGATAATATAGCCGCTGTGGCTTCACAGGAAATCCTGGTCGATAGTGGTTAGATGCTACGTCTGCTAACCAAAAGGTCGGAAGTTGAAATCTACCAGGTGGTCCTTGGAAACTCTGTGGTGGAGTTCTGCTCTGTTGTGTAGGGTTGCTATGAGTTGGTGTCAAGGGCACTGGGTTGGGTTGGGTTTGATACAGCTTCACAAATGTGGCCACCGTGAGCTGTGAAAAATATGACATCCTTATTGAGCAGCCCTTTATATGTAGGAATGGACTTCCGTGTATCTTATACTTTCTTGAGTTCTGTTTTTCTAATTGCAGTTTTAATGGTTGTCTATCTTAAATAATTTTTTCCCAGAAAGAATATGTAGAAAGTATATATTTGAGTTTGTCTTTGTCTAATATGTTCTTTTGTGCTATAGTAATGACCAAAACCAAAAAGCAAACCCACTGCCGTGGAGTCAGGCCCAACTCTTAGTGACCTTAGTGGTCAGAGTAGAAACGCCCCATAGAGTTTCCCAGGAGTCCTTGGCCAACTTGAACTGCTGACATTTTGACTAACCCGCTGTCCCACCAGGGTTTCCTAGGACTTGAGGTCACTCTTTTAAATTGTAATACGTTGTGTTTTAGCTGTTAGTATTGTGTAGGAGAAACCTGATACTGATTTCATTCCTATTCCCTTCTTTTTTTCCTTGATGGACGTCTCTGTATATAGTGGAATTTTTTTGTTTTGGTCCCCTGACATTCAGAAATTCTGCTGAGCTATATGGTTCTTATGTGATTAATTCTTTCAAGCTCAGAGTGAATAAACTTCAGTATGAAAATAAGCTTTGTTTCTTTTTCTGTTATTGCTACTTCTCTTTATTATTGCTCCCATTTGTCTTTGGTTTCTCTTTTGGAAATTCCTATTATATGTAGATCTTCTGGATAATTCATTCGCATGTTAACCTTTTTCCGTGATAATTTCCAGTTTTTTTTTTTTTTTTCAAATACTTTCCTGTGAGTTATAAGAGATAACCACTGACCAACTTTTTTTAGGAAGCAGTTTGGTTTTTTGCAGTAGTCAGTTGATTTTTACTGCCTCTTGTTTAGGCTACCTTTAGGCCACCACTTTTGCTTTTTACAGTCAGGTACTGTTTCCTCTTGCTCCTTTTTCATTATAGTCACTTTTGTATCAGTAATGCAGTTTCCTTTTGCATCTCACTGAGAACATAAATTTTAAAAAAATGTGTAAGATCTTGTTTGTTTCAGTTACTCAAGTTAGTCAGGTTGTTCTACTTATGTTAAAATGCTGTGTTTTTTCTCATACCTAGTTTGCTAGCTTCTCTGCTCTTCTGCCAAAAGACATCGGTTTGTTCAGTATTGGCAACTGAAATATGCTTTGTCAGAGATTGTGTAGGTCATTATTGCTTGTTTTCATTCCAGGCAAAAATAGAAAAAAGAAAGCTAGGTTTACTGTAATTTCTTTTAGTATTCTAATAGTTTGTGCGGAGTAGGGATGGAGCTGTAGGCAGTGGAGACAGCTGCAGGGTAGAGTTCCCCATTGTTTTGGGACAGTGTCCCTTTTGTGTTTGCCTTGGCGGCTCTGAGAGCCCACTGAGGTCGTTTCTCTTCGCCCTGAACAGCTGCCTGGCCCCCACATCTAGGAAGAGAGCACAGCTTCTTCTCCAGCGCTGGTCTGACCTCTGCCTCTGCTCCATTCCAGAAGGTGTCTGTCGACCCTGAAGAGGGGATCCTGGCGGCTTGGCCTCTCTGCTTAGAGTGGAGGAGTTAAGAAGAATTGAAGCTTGAGTGTGCTAGCCGTGGGTTGCAATTCTGACTTTGCTGTTAGTTAGCTGTAAAACATGGAGCATTTGTTTAACTCTCTGAGCACCAGATCCCTCATATGTACAATAATACAGAAATTTGATAATAACATAGAGTGTCTGGTTCTCAATAACTGACCCATGGCAGCAGTTTTATTATTATCAATGTTCTGATGATTGAAAGTTGGGCAGGCCCTCCCCTTACTGTGTTCTTTCCTCAGCCATCTTCTTGCGATCGTGTAACTTATTAGAACCCGAGTAACCTGGTTCGGGTTCTGGAGATCAGGCTAGAAATAGAAAGTCTGTTACTGTTAAACATGGGTTTAGGCCACCTGCTGCAAAAAGCCAGTACTGGCATAGGGATAAAGTGAATGCCCGAGAGGTTTATTACAAGCCAGCACGTAAGGACAGGGGGAACTTGGGTCCTCAGAGCCTGTCTGACTTCTTCAGGCAGCTCCGGGTTTTTGATGAGTAAGTAGGGGTAAAAATGCGGGCAGTTGCAGATGTGTCGAGGTTGACTGGGTGGAGATGAGCATCAGGGATGGGGTGGCAGTCCTCCGGTGCGTCCACTTGTCACATGATTTTGAGGAAAAGGATGTAAAGGTTTTATTGTGTGATTTCTAGAGCCAGGTAGTGCTGGGAAGTCAGGAATTCTAAGAAAAACAGATGAAGAAATCAAGTTAGTCTTGATTGCCTGCTTCTATCCTCCCTTTTCATGTAATTTTCACAATCATGGGAAACCAGACTCTGCCTGGATAATTTTTGTTGACAGTTTTGGATTATATTTTAGAAAGGCCCTCAGACTCTCTGTTTTATTTTCAGTTATTAATTAGACAGAGCTACTGTATTTTCCACAGAGTTTTCATTGTTTTCCCACAGACTATTTTGCCTACCTTTCTCTAGAGATTTCATACACATAATTTTTATGGGAACATGGATGAAGATCTCTTCTTCTGTATCTGCTTCATGCTGAAAAGGGGATGTAGGCCTCCCTATTAGAGTAGAAATCTCTCACTTGCTGTACTAATGATCTGTAAGGGCCAGGGTGATCGTTATGGGTATTGGCTAGAACCTATGGAAGATCATTAATTTGCTTAAAACTATTGTAACCCAAGAGACATGAATCTTAATTTCCCTAAAATCACTGACCCCATCTACAGTAAGGCTAGGTTGAGTGACAGGATGCTATTGTCTTTAGAGGGTGGTGGGAAGTCATTTATTTATAGGATCTTAAAACCTGACTCAGTAACAGAGCTGTACATGTATGAAGGATATTCTAGTTCAAATAGCCCAACTTTTTTTTATTATGATGATTAAGTGAAAGTGTACAATCCAAATCAATTTCGCATGCCAGCCTATCTGCAACTCCATCTGCTCTCCGCACCCTATGATAGCATATTCTTCCTTTTCACTCTTGTTGGTGGAGAGAATGGCGTGAAACGGGCAGAGACACACCAGCTTGCAAGTCCAGTGAAGTTTATGTGAGGAGAAAGTGGGGCTTGAACCAAGATGTGGCTCAGCACCCTCTCTGGCTAGTAGGGCAAGTTTTTATAGTTTAAAAGTTTGGATGAGGTGATATAGGGTGAGGGGATTTATGGTTTGATAAGGAAAAAACTGTTGATTAGACAGGGGAAGGGTAAGGTTTGTTTACAGTCAAGATTAATAAGGGGCTTTCAGTTAGGAGGGTGGGGAAGACAGACATAAAGTTACTTAGGGTTTTATGGTTATGCTGGGTGGGGCATACCAGACTGTTTTTGGTCATCCTTGTGGGACATGCATACCAGGCTGATTTCACCTAAGGGTGAGGTCTGATCATTGGATAAGATGACCTCCTTGAATCTCAGGGATCGAGTTCCCTCAGTAACCTCCCTGAATTTCAGGGACAGAGTTCCCTCAACTCCCCACTTTTGGTTGAAGGACAAAGGGGTGTTGTTATTCTTTCTAGTTGTTTCCTGCTGATAGGGTCGTTCATTTGTCATAGGGCATGTGGGGCGTCAGGGGGCTCTCTGAGTTCGTAGCAGTCTGTACTTGTGTCTTGATAGTCAGCAAGGAGGGGAGGTCCTTTGATTGTTTTTAGGGAGGTTTTGGTACTAGACCTTGTCGTGTCTCTTAGAGGAGCAGAATCTGATTCACTTGGTGGGTAAGGTTATGGACTGACCTCTGGATCAGTTGTATTATGGCACTGAATAGGACCAGGCCAAGAGAGAGTCCTAAAATGATTAAGATAACAGGTATTATAAATGGAAGAAGCCAGGGAAGCCATTTTTGAGAATTTAGCCAGGTATTCCAGTTGCTTCTTTGTTGTCTTTGTAAATTTGCTGCTCTGTCTGAAAGTTTTTTAGCTGGATCTCAGACCAGGCCTGATTGGTTAACACAGAAACAGCATTCTTCATCTAGAAAAGACAAGTACTCACCTTTTCTGAGGTCAACAGATCTAGGGCCTGTCTGTTTTGTAGGGCAGCAGCTGAAGAGTCTTATTTGGTCTTGTATTCTTACCAGTCCTTTGGATCTGTCCTCCATAGTTTCTTGTAGGTCTTGTGAGAGGGAGTGGAAATAATAAAGTGAAGTGCTTAACCCTCCTATTCTAGTACCAATACCTGTTGTGACCTCCCAGGGCAGTCAATAAAGGTATAAGAATTGTTAGGGTCTGCGATTTTCAAGATGCGACACCGTTACTTTAAAGGTTAAATTTTATTAAAAATATGCCCAATAGGAAAAATACTGGTGCACCAGGGACGCAGCCCAAGCTACACAGAGCAGGGGGTGACGACAAGTTTCCTCAGCGCCCAGTATTTAAGTCATGAGATTGCAAAGCAGGGAGGGTGAACTGACCTTTACATTGATTGGTTAACTCCTATTAGTTGTAAAATGTGGTCAAGGTCTAGGGGTCACTTGCAGGCTGTCACTTGCAAGGTCGCCCCCAGGCTTGTCTTGTGACAGTGTTTTGTAAGACAAAGGTGAGATTATTCTATATTTTCTGCTATTAGTTGTTTCCTGGGGCTGCCTTTAATACCTCGAATTTTTACTGCGCCCTTCCTCATTTCAACAGAATGGGAGCTCTTTTGGGCCTGACTGATGCTTTTACAGGTATAGGTAAAGATTGGTTGGGCGGGGGCAGTATCAGTGTTTGAGGATAAGTAGATCAGAGTGCAGATTCTTGTCCAGTTTATTGTTAAGCAGGAATATGGCTGGTTCCTGCAAATGAAGAAGAGACCATGTTCTAGGAGGCATATGCTGACATGTAGAGAGAAAAGGTGGAGGAAATCATATGACCTCTGTATGGTTCATTGTGCCAAACTAAAGATGCTGGAAAGGGCTCCCCCGACTTATTTTGGAAGGTTGTTGGGAGCAGGGGAAGGTGTTGGTCCAGGGAAAGAGACTTTGGCTCATGGCAGTACATGTTCCAGGGGATGCACTGTGGAACTGGGGTGGCCCTGAGAAATGCACTGGTTGAAGAAACATGCCGTTTGCTGCGGGGGGGTTGGGGGGGGCGGGAAGGGGTGGAAGGAATAGTCCATTCTTTGACTTTGGGTCCTGTCGGGAGGAGATATTTTGATAGGCATGCTGCAGAATTTGGGATCTGTGTGTCCTAGGTTTAGGTCTTTATCTATTCATTGCATGCAGAAAGGAGCTCGTCTCAAGAGGGTTAAACCTGAGGCCACTGGTCCTGGGATTTGGGTAGGAGTGTGGGGAAGGGCTTGCATGAGTCTCAGGAACGTTTGGAACAGTAATGTGGCTCGACTGGCCATGGCGGTTGGGTAACTTCCTAGAAGTGTGTCTGTTGAGAAAGGCAGACCTTTTCTCTTTAGTATGTGTCGGGTGGACAGTGGTCTGTGTCCATTTCTCCCTAGGGTCTGAAAGTGCAGTTCCAGTACTTGGGGAAAGGGACAAACAGATCTAGCATTTCTGATAATTTAACGGTATGACTGAGGAGAGAATAAGTTAGGTTAAGGGTGTTAAGTAAGTAGGGGGGAATATGTGTAGAGGCCTTGGAAGAGAGGAGGCTGGCTATGAAGAGGCAGGTGATTATAAGGAGGTAGGGGAACTTGTTTCTAACCACTGGGAGATTCCCTGCCATTTCATAAAAAAATTTACCCTGTAAATACCAGTCCTAGACAAGAGAAAGTAGTTTCAGGAGTTTTCGGTGGGTTGGATGGAAATAAGTTTAAAATGAGGTTGTAGAATGTTTCCAGAGAGGGTGTAGGAGGGAGGGTATGGAGCTCATGGTTTAGCAGAAGAGGGTTGGTGGTCTTCTTCACTTGCATCTCTAGGGGTTTTTGTTAGTTGGATTCTGTGAGAGGGCAGTGCCTTTCTGCTCCTTGGTGGGCTGGTCGTCTTCTGGGGCCTTTTTAAGCCTAGAGAAATGTATCCATGGGGTGACATCTTGTAGCTTTGTGGCTGTAGGCATAGTTAGGAGCACAAGGTATGTTCCTGCCCACCTGGGGTTGAGTGGTTTGGGCTGTAAAACATTGAGATATGCCCAGTCTCTGGGTCTTACTGGAATTTGCTAGCTGGGGGGGTTATAGTATAAGGAAGCATGGAGTTGGCTTGTTCTCAGCAGGTTCTGGGATCTGGTCAGTTCGGGGAGGTATTGTGTTAGGGTACTCTGAGAAATGGAGAAGTTGTCAAGGATGAAGGGCTTGACCATACATGAGTTCAGAAGGACTCTGAGGGAGGTTTGCGGGGGCTGATGTGCATATGCATCAGGGCAATGGGAAGAAGGGTGATCCAGGTTTGTTGGGTCTCAATCGTTAAGAGTTAGGTGTGTTTTGATGAGCCCATTCATCTCTCTACCGTGCGTGAGGCCTGGGGCCGATAGGAGGCTTGACGTTTCCGTTGGATGTTAAGTTCTTTGGAGACCCCTTGGGTTATTTGGGAGATGAATGCTGGGCCAATATCAATAGGAGGGTCTGAGGGGCCCAAATAGGGAAATTATCTCTGTGATCAGAACCTTAATGATCATGTCAGCTTTCTGTGATCTAGATGAGAAGGCTTCAGCCCACCCTGTAAAGGCATTGATGCATACAAGGAGGTATTTTAGACATCAAACTCGTGGTATGTGAGTGAAGTTGATTTGCAAGTTTTAGCCGGGAGTACTTCCCCTAAGTTGGTGTAGTTCTGTAAGGGCAGATTTGAGAGGTCTCCCAGGATGGGTTTTTAAGCAAGTGAGGCATGTTGAGGAGATTTCAGTGAGGTCTTGGAGTAAGGCTGGGCAACAGATAAAGTGGTATAAGAGTCTGGTTCAGGATCTTGGGCCACTGTATATCTGATTGTGTAGTTGGGTGATGATTTGTCTGGCTGTTTGTTGAGTGAGGACTGTCTTATTGTTACAGGTGAACTAGTCGTTAGTGAAGGTGGTACCTATGTTGGACAAAGGTTGCTGTTCGTGTTCACCGGGTGGAGGGGCTAGAGTAGGGATAATAGGCAGTATAGTTTTGGGGAAGCTTTTTTCTGCTTGTTTTTTAGCCTCTTTATCTGCCTGATTATTTCCTACGGAGATGTGTCAGCCGTCTTTTTGATGTCTCTTGCAGTGTATGATGGCTGCTTTGGAGGGAACGTGATGGCGTCTGATAGTTTAAGTATGAGGTCTTTGTTAATCACCAGTGATCCCTGTGTTGTGAGAAATCCCGTCTCTTTCCATAAGGGTATGTGTAAATATATAATGTGATACGCATATTTTGAATCTGTATAGATGTTTATGTCTTGCCCTTTAGCTAGAATTAGTGCCCGTATGAGGACAGTGAGTTCTGCGTGTTGTGAGGTGGTGCTGGGGGTAGTGGTCCAGATTCAGTGATGGAGTCAGATAAGACTATGGCATATCCAGCTTCGGTGGTATGATTCAGTTTAGTTGCACTGCCATCAAAATACCAGAGGGAACTGGGAAGGTAGACAGGTTAGGGAAGGGTTTAAGAAGTGGTTAAGTAGGTCCCCACATTCATGGGATAGTTGAGATGAAAATTTAGAAGAGGGGAATGGCAGCAAGGAAGGACATTGGTGTAATTTTATGTTGGGGTTCTCGATCAGGATGGCATGAAAGGTTTGTAGGTGAGTTTGAGAGACTACTGTGATGGCTTGGTGTGTAAGTAGGTTTTGGAGGGTGTGAGGTGTGCACATGTGTGTTTGGCAAAAGTAAATCTGAAACACTTTTGTACTAATAGGGAAGCAGCTGCAGGAATACAGAGGTATATAGGCCAGCCTTGGACAGCCTTATCTAGCTGTTTTGAGAAATATACAACAGGGAGATAAGTAGACCCCTTTGTATGAGGGCTGGACAGGATCTGGCAGAAAGGTAGAGGAGGCTTGTAGTGGGGCCTCTGAGTTTAAGGAAGGTCTGTGAGATGTTTGCGTCAACTGGAAGTGGCTCACTGAGGTTTTTTTATAGATTATGGATTGCTATGTAGGGGCTTGGGGAGGATTCCGAAATTAGGAATCCAGAGGCAGAAGAAATTAGGAGAAACTTGACTTGGTGGTGGGTAAGGGGAGTGAAGCAATAAGTTTTTTCCTTTTTAGGGTGAGGATACGGGAGTTGGGGTAGAGTGGGATGCCAAGGTATGTTACCTTGGTCTTGCAGAGTTATACTTTAGAACAGAATACCTGATATCCCAAGTTTCCCAAATAATTTAAGAGTTGGATAGAGTCAGTAAGGGAAATGTGAAGGGACGGGCTGCATAGGAGGTGATTGTCTACATACTGGATTATTATTGACTGGAGGTGTGAGAGATTACTGAGATCAGTTGCTCATGCCTGCCCAAAAAGGTGTGGGCTATCTCTAAACCCTTGAGGAAGTATGGTCCATGTAGGTTGTTGAGTGTGTTTGGTATCAGAGTTTGTTCAAGTGAAGGCAAAAAGATCTTGGGACTCTGGATGTAGAGGGATGGTAGTGAATGTGTCTTTTGAGTCCAGGACAGTGTACTGGGAAATGTTTGGAGGAATCTTTGATGAGAGGGAGTAGGGGTTGGGAACAGATGGGGTTATCAGCCTGGTGGCTGCTTTGACTACATGGAGGTCTTGGACTAGGCGGTAGGACCCATCTAACTTGAAGATTGCTAGAATAGGAGTGTTGCATGGTGATGAGACAGGCCGGAGGACCTGGTGAGTTAGCAAGTGCATTATTACAGATTTTAGGCCTCTTATGGCCTGGGACTTAAGGGGGTATTGGAATTTGTTGGAGGTTAGTGGGGTTGATGAGAGAAATTTTGGCTGGGTGGTGGTGGGTTGTTATGGAGGGGACAGAGATGTGCCAGAGTTGGGGATGTACCTCTCCAAGAATTTTGGATGTTGGCTCTTCTTGTGGGTTAGGAGTCTCTCTAGAGTTCGAGGGGAACAGAAGTAGAAGTGTTGGGAGCGGAATATCTTCGTCCACATTGGGAGGATATAGCATGAAGGTTGTCTGGAGCTTGCTGAGAAGGTCTCTGCCTAATAAGGGAGTAGGGTACTTGGGGATGACTAGAAAGGTGTGGGAAAAATTCAAGTGATCTAACTGGCAGGTTAAAAGAGGGGTTTTAAGGGAGTTTGATAGGATTCCATCTACACCAACAATAAAAATGGAGGAGGGGAGAAGCTTCCCTCCAAATTCAGGAAATACTGAGTAAGTTGCCTCCATGTGTAGTAGAAAAGAGATTATTTGCTTACTGGCAACTTGAAGACAAACTTGAGGCTCCATCAGTGAGATGTTGATGGTGGGGGCCTGAGAGACTGGGTCTCCTCAGCCTCAATGGCCAGTCCAAGGAGATCTGGCAGGGTAAACCCTGGCTTGGCCACCATCTTTGAAGGGGTGGCCCTGGACTCAGCAGTGCGAGGACACTCGTCCTTCTCGTGGCCGGGGAAGTCTTGTCCTCCAACTCACCAGTTTTAGAGGTCTGTCAGCGTGCTGTCCATTTGGAGTGCTGCAGCAAGGGTCTGAGGGAATGGAGGGCCCTGGGGGGGGGGGTCTTGTACACCCCTGTCCCAGGTTTTGGTTCCAAAATGTTGGTAGGGAGAATGGCACGAAACAGGCAGAGACACACCAGCTCAAGAGTCCAGTGAAGTTTATTCAAGGAGAAAGTGGGGCTTGAACCCAGATGTGGCTCAGCCTGCCCCCTGGCCAGTAGGGCAAGTTTTTATAGTTTAAAAGTTTGGATGAGGTGGTGTAGGGTGAGGGGATTTATGGTTTGATAAGGAAGAACTGTTGATTAGAAGGGCGAGGGGTAAGGTTTGTTTATAGTCAAGATTGATAAGGGAAGGGCTTTCAATTAGGAGGCTGGGAAGACAGCCATAAAGTGACTTACGGTTTTATGGTTATACTGGGTGGGGCATACTATGCTGTTTTTGGCCGTCCCTGTGGTGCATGTATACCAGGATGTTTTCAGCTAATGATGAGGTCTGATGTTAGTTAAGATGACCTCTCTGAATCTCAGGGACAGAGTTCCCTCAACTCTATCTTTCTAATATCCTCTTAATGAGCACCTGTCCCCTCCTCTCCATCCTCTTCTCTCCAGTCTAGAAAGAGACCAGTAAGACAGCCTCCTACAAATGTATAAAACCATGTAGCACGCACACCATATGCTCATATGTGTCCCTGTGTCCAGTGCCTTCTTGTCTGAAGAGTTGACATCAATACTGGTTTCAGGTCAGGGCTAGCAGGAAGTCTAGAAGCCATGTTCCCAGGGGACCCTTCAGGCTGTCAGACCATCAGTTTTAGTCTTTCAGAAGAGTTCTTGAACTGCACACCTCTTTTTCTCATGCTGCCTCAGGAATTCTATGTTGTATCCCTCATCATGGCTACCTTTGGTGGTGGCGGGCACCATCGGGTTCATCTGGTCTCATGCTGATGCAGTCTCCCATTCGTATGGGTCCTGCCTTCTGGGCTCATTTTTCCTCCTGTCTTTAATGTTCTTGTTCTCCGTCTGTTCCAGATGGGTTGGGACAATTGGCTGTACCTCAGATGGCAGCTTGCTAGCTTTTAAGACCCCAGACACCACTCATCAATGTGGAGTGTAGAAGACTCTTTTAACTAAAGACTAGTTATGCCAGTTGACCTCAGTGTCCCCTGAATACATAGTCCCCGGACCCCTGTCCATGCTTCTCTGTTCTTTGAAATGTTGCTTTGAGTTTAGAAAACCTTTCAGTTTTTGGTGCAGTCCAGTTATGCTGATCTTCTCTCTATTGCATGCTGTCACTCTCTTCATCTAACCAAATTTCTAATAACTCTAATCTATGAATATCGTTTTCCCTCTCTCCCCTCCCCTGTAGCTTTCAAAGAGTCTTCTGTACTTAAGTCCATTTTAAGTACTTGTAGCAGGGGTCTCATATAATACTTGTCCTTTTGTAGCTGACTGATTTTACTCAGCATATCTTCTAGTTGAAACCAGGTTATGAGATGCTTCCTAAAATTGTCATCATTCTTTATTATTGCATAGTGTTCTGTTGTGCATTTGTACCATAGTGTATCCATTCACCTGTTGTTGGGCACCTAGGTTGATGCCATTTTTGCTATTGTGGTTAGTGCTGCAGTAAGCATTTTTGTGCTTGTATTTGTTCATGTGACCATAGTTTATCCATTCATCTGTTGTTGGGTACCTAGGTCGATGCCATTTTTGCTATTGTGGTTAGTGCTGAAATAAACATTTGTGTGCTTGTATTTGTCCATGTGACCACCTTTGTTTCTATAGGATATATTCCTGGTAGTGGGACTGCTGGATCGTATGGTATTTCTATTTCTAGCATTTTAAGGAAGTGCCAGATTGCTTTCTGAAGAGAATACTCCAGCCTTTTTGGTATTTGGTGTGGTAATGTTACAAACTTCTCATGTAACCAAATTGAGTATTTCTTTAGTGTATGTCCTCAAATCAGCAATGTAACCTATTTTAAGTCCTTGTTTTATGTTTGTTCAGTTTTTAAACGTACTTGTGCTCCATTTAGTAATTTTGTCTCAGGAACACAACAGGACTTTCAGGGACCAGTAGGAAGGAGTGCCTTTCTAATCGTGACTCCATCAGACATCAGACATCAGAGTAAACTTCACACAGTCCCGCTGGGAGAGTGGGCCCATTGGATAATTTAAGGTAGAGAAAGTGGATTTCTTGTCTAAGAAAAGTTTAATTTCCTTATTCTCCTAAGACTGCATTGAGTGTAAACCTTAGCTCTCCCATGGAGAGAAAAGCCCCAAGAACCATCCAGGGAAGAGGCTAGCTAGCTCTGGGAAAAATCTGAAGGCAAAGAAATAAAACAAAACAAAAAATCCCAAGAACCATCCAAGGAAACAACCAGCATCTTGGGCCTGGTGGCCCTCTCTTCCCCCCAGTGTTCCAGAGGAGTTAGGACCATTTGGTGCACCTCAGATGGCAGCTTTTTAGTTTTTAAGACTCTAGACGCTACTCACCAATGTGGGGTGTATGAAAGACTCTCTTACCTAAAGACTGGTTATGCCAATTGACCTGGACATCCGCAGGAGGAATTTTTATATTTGCATTGTAACTGCTGGAAAGAACTGTTTTATTTGCATCACAAATTGCCAGGAACAAACTGTTGTATCTGTAAGTATCCTTCAGGTAGCCCCTGATGAAGCTCCGTAGCTAACCGTGTCAATCTCATACTGAGTCCTTGAGTGCTCAGGTTTGTGAAGGGTGCTCTTGTCAAGAGACCAGTTAGTGTGGAAAGTTTTGCCAATGAGTTCATTAGGTAATTTTAACAAGGAATGATGCAGGGGGAGACTCTTATGCATCACCTTGGTTCTCTACACCCACATGTAATTATTTGAATCAACTGTAATTTATTTTGATAAATGGTGTGAGGTAAAGGTCCACTTTTTTTGAACTAAGTAATTAGAGCATCGTGTTTTATTGTGTAATTCCTCTTTCCCGTAATTTGCATTTCTACCCCAGATACACTGAATCACTATCTAGAGTTTAACAAGATCTGTGGGTTCTTCTTACATGTTTCCTAGGAACTTGTTAGAAATGCAAATTCTCAGCAGAGGTTCAAACTGAATGAACTTGTTCAAAGCCCTGCTTTCCTCCTCATTATATGAAATAACTTTTTAGTATGCTAATTAGTTTATATACTTGGGTTAGTTTCTGGGCATTTAGTTCTGTCCCCATTGGTCAGTCTATGTTTATTCTGATATCATGCCACAGTGTATGAGTCTTTCTTCAGTGGCAGGATAGAATAGTTGAGCTCAGTGTAAGGGCTCGGTAAATAATATTATTACATTTAAAAATCTACTGCTGTATTCAGCAGACTTTTTTTTCCATTGTACTTTAGATGAAGGCATGCAGAGCAAAATACTGTCTCATTAAATAATTAACATACAAGTTGTTTTCCGGCATTGGTCACCAACCCCACAACATGTCCACACTCTCTCCTTCTGTGCGCTGGTTTCACTGTTGTGTTCCCTCTTACCTCCTCCTCATCCCTCCCCCTGGACTAGTGAGCAGTTTAGTCTGGTTTTGTTTTATGGGCCTGTCTAATATTTGGCTGAAGGGGAACCTTAAGTGTGACTTCAGTGTTGAGCTAGAAGAGGATCCATTCTCTTAAGGTTTTTCCAGTTTCAGACTAGTGATGCCTTTTTATTTTTGAGTTACAGTTTTGTTTTACATTTTTCTCCACCTGTCTCTAGGACTCTGTGTTGTGGTTCCTGTCAGAGCAGTCAGTGGTGGTAGGTGGGCGCTGTCGTTCTAGTGGGAGTTGTGGTGCTGGAGCTCATGAGTCTTTTGGACTTGTGTTTCCCTTGTGTCTTTAGTTTTCTTCCTGCTCCCTTGCTCCAGATAGGGTGGCACCAGTAGGGTGTCTTAGGTGGCCACTCACAAGCTTTTTTTTCTTTATTATTATTTTTTAATGTACTTTAGATGAAGGTCTGCAGAACAAACTAGCTTCTCATTAAACAGATGGTATACAGATTGTTTATGACACTGGTTTAACAACCCCATAATATGCCACCATTCTCCCTCGTTGGCCTTGGGTTTCCGGTTACCAGCTTTTGGTCCCCTCTTGCCTTCTAGCCCTCACCTCTGGGCTCCTGTGCCCCTTCAGTCTTGTTTTGCTTTTTGAGCCTGTCCAATCTTTGGCTGAAAGGTGGACCTAAGGAACGACTTCATTACTGAGTGAAAGGGGTATCTGGGGGCCATACTTTCAGGGCTTTTCCAGTTTCTGTCAGGCCAATAAGTCTAGTTGTTTTTTTGTGAGTTAGAATTTTGTTCTACACTTTTCTCCAGCTCTGTGTGGGATCTCTCTTGTGATTTCTTTCGTAGCAGTCATTGATGTTTCGCAGGTACCATCTAGTTGTGCTAGACTTAGTCTGGTGCAGGCTGTAGTAGTTGTGGTCCGGTAGTCCTTTGTACCAATCTTTCCCTTGTATTTTTAGTTTTAATCATTTTCTTTTGCTCCAAATGGGGTGAGACCAGTGGCGTATCTTAGATGTCCACCCACAAGCTTTTACGCCCCCCCAGATATTACTTATGAAAGTAGGATTAAACCATCGTCTTTATTAACTTTATTATGCTAGGTAAGCTATATATCCCCTGAGACCGTGGTCTCTATAGCCCTCAGCCCAGTAATATGATCCCTCAGAGAGTTTAGATGTGGCCACAGACTTTTTAAAAACTTGTACTGAAGATAGATATAGCAGAACATTCAACAATTCAACGATTTCTATATGGACAATTTGGTGACACTGATGACATTCTTCAAGCTCTGAAAACCATTCTCCTTATCCTTTTCCAAATTATCCCACCTGCCATTAAGATACATTCAGTCTGCCGTAAGAACAAACTCCCTCTTTCCCCCCTCTCTCGGTAGGGCACACGCACGCACTCGTGCACGTACACGTCACCATTCGGTTGGTTCTGACTCATAGTGACCCTAATAGGATAGAGTAGAACTGCCCCATTGAGTTTCCAAGGAACATTTCATGGATTCGAACTGCCAGCCTTTTGATTAGCAGCTGTAGCTCTTAACCACTGGATCACCATCACTAATAATTTTTGGCTCTTATAATTGCTGTTTTATATAAGCAGGATCATACAATAGTTGTTCTTTTATGACTGACTTATTTCACTCAGTATGTTTTCCAGTTTCATCCATGTTGTGGCATGCGTCAGAACGTCGTACCTCTTTATGGCTGAGTCACACTGCATTGTGTACACACACACACCCCACATTTGTTTATCTCTTTATCGCTTGATGGACATTTTAGTTCTCTGCACCTTTTGGTTATTGTGACAAGTGCTGTAGTCAAGATCTCATTGTGGTTTGGGTTTGCATCTCCGTAATGCTAATGGAGAAACCCTGGTGGTGTAGTGGGTAAGTATTACGGCTGCTAACCAAATGGTTGGTGGTTTAGGTCCACCAAGTGATCTCTATAGGCCAGTTCTACTCTGTCCTGTAGGGTTGCTGTGAGTCGACATTGACTCTGTGGCAATGTGGTTTTGTGGTTTTAGTGCTAATAGGAACCTTGGTGATACTGTGGCTAAAAACCATTGACTGCCAACCAAAAGGTTGGCAGTTTGAGTTCACCTGTTGCTGCACAGGAGAAGTGTGGCAGCCTGCTTCCATAGAGATTTGTAGCCTTGGAAACCTTAGGAAACATTTCTGTTCTGTCCTGTAAGGTTACTATGGCTAAGAATCAGTTAGATGGCAGTGGGTAATGGTGAATGACTTTGAGCCTCTTTTCATGCTCATTGGTCATTTGAGTATCATCTGGCAGCACAGACTTTATTTTTGTAGTCCAGTTTCCACAACTGGGGATCAAAAACCTGTGCAGAATCTCCTCCTTCATTATCTTCTTTATCCCATATTCCCAAGCATATATAACCTGCATAAATAACCAAGCATAAAATCTGCAAAAGCTGAAACCTGTGTAAGACAGAAACCTGTCAGAGAAGAAAAACTAAAATATTTTCAGATAAAATGAGAGATAGAAGAATTCTGAGAGTGTACCCTCTTAAAGGGGGCAAACTTGTAAAACCTGAAAAAAATGAAGTAGTCTTGCCAAGTTTTGGCCCTGAAAGTTTTCACTGTACTCTGTGGCTTTATTTCTCTAAATAACAGCCTAAAGGACTAACAGTGTAGTTTTGCAGTGTGTGGAGGTGTGTTTTAAGAAAAGTGGATGAAAACCCTGCTCTCTGGGCTCTGTGAGGAAGGGGCCCTACTGGTACTCCGACTGTATCTAGTACTTGTCTTGGGTCTTACTAAGTATGCAATAAATGCTCTCTCTCTTTAATCTTCTGTCAGTTAAAAAAATTGTTGTCATTGATCGTATATACAACAAGATACACATGGTTTCTACGTGTTTAGTGATGTTGATTACATTCTTTGAGTTGCACAGCAATTCTCACCTTCCTTTTCTGAGTTAATTCGCCTCTATTACCATGAAGTTACTTACCCCTAAGATTCCTGTCCTATTGAGTTGCTGTTATCAATGTAATCCTTTATAATATAGTTCTTAAAGAGCATAATGCTCCACACAGATCTTTTTTACTAGTTAAGCTAAACTATTGTTTGGTTTTCAGATGACTTCAGGGGATAGTTTTGATTTAAAGTTTAAAGATTACTAGCATCAAGGATTCTTCCACCTTTTATAACTCCAGGAAGTCTAGAATCCATGAAAATTTCAGATCCTTTTCTGCATTTTCCTCTTATAATCAGTATTCATTTATAGAAACTCTGATTAAAAAGTTCAGTTATGGTATCTGGGCATCATCCATTCCTTCTGGTCTCATAGCAAAGGAGATAGTTGTTCTTAAATGTAGACAATTAATGACACATTCTGTATCCTTCTCATTCCTCCTGTTCCTGGCTTTCCTTCTTCCTCAGATGAACAGAGATAAATTGTGTCTTGGACAGCTGCTTGTAAGCTTTTAATACCCCAGCACTACACAACAAACTGGGAGGTAGAACAGAAGCACTAAAACCCAGACAACCATGACGATAAACCTCCAAACCAAGAAACAAAATTCCAAGAGGTGTTTGGTCTTACATAAGCAATCTGAGCAGCTACTCTCCCCCCCCTTTTTTGTCTTTGTTGTAAATATATTGATCACACAACTTTTATCAGTTCCACTTTTTATAGGTGTAAAACATATTGATAGCAATTAACAGTAATTGGCAATTTTTTACATCGCCATTAACTACCGTTTCTCCCATGCTTGTGCTCCTAGTGTCCACTAATAAATGTGTGCCTCTGTGTATTTGCCTTTTCTTGGCCTCTTAAATACATGAGGTTGTCAAGGTCATGTAACTGATTAGACATGTAGTGATGTGATTAGGGTTCTGGAAATAGAGCTGACAAGTTTGGTCTCCTGATGGATGGCAAACGGGGCTTCCTTTCCCCCAAAGCATATGAGGATGTGTCATGGTTGGAATTGTTTCCCCCTAAAAATGTGTGCAGCCACGTGGCTGGGATATGGTTCTCAGTATCTTGGGACTGTCCTCCATTGTGTGGTTTTGCTAACCTGTATGTTAAAGGATTAGGGTGGGGCTGTAAATTCCTCCTGTCGGGGGAGTTTCCCTGGAGTATGGCTTGCCCCACCCTTAATGCTTTTAGCTTGCAAGGAATAAAAGGAAAAAGAAACAAAGGACAATTTGAGAACCTCGCTACCATCAAGCAAGCAGCACCGGGAACAGAGCGCGTCCTTCAGACCAGAGGTTCTTGCGTTAGGATGCTGCCTGGACAAAGACTGATGCAATACCGGACTTTCCTCCAGAGCCGACAAGGGGAAAGTCTTTCCCTGGAGCGGACACCCTGAATATGGACTTGGAACCTACCGGACTGTGTAAGAATAAATCTTTCTTTGTTAAAGCCATCCACTCTGTGGTATTTCTGTTAGAGCAGCTTAGCTGACTAAAACAGAATTGGTACCATGGGAGTGGGGTGCTGCTCTAGCAAATACCTAAAATGTGGAAGCCACTTTGAAAGTGCGAATGGATAGAAGATTCAGAAGGAATGAAGAAGGCGCAGATGGTGAGAAACAACAGAGGACCGACAGCAGCGGCAGTGGCAGCAGCAGAACCAGAGGCAGCGCTGGAGCCGACCCGTGGAGCGAGAGAGGTCAGTGCCTGCGCAGAGTTTTCCTCGTGGAACGGGGGAACTTGAATCGGTGGAGCTGGCCTTGCTGACCCACGGAGTGAGAGAGTTGAGTGCCTTTGGGCAGGACGCTTTCCAGCAAGAGTGGGGTGCCTCCGGGCACTTAAACCAGTGGAGCTACAGAGCTTTGGAACACTTGCCCGGCAGGGCAGATGTGGGCCTGAGGCCCGGGCCATGTGGCCATAGGAAGCTGAAGCTGAAGAGACAAACAGCGTGAGAAGCTGAGCTGCCTCAGTCTCAAGAGGTATGGCCATGACCTCAGGGGTTTGAAAGGGTGGAACCATGCCGTGCTGTGTTCCTAAGGGTGGAATTGCCACTCAGTTGGGCTTAGGGTGCTCCTAAAGCTGATGGGACAGAGTTTCTGTCCAAGTGGGCCTTGAAGGCAGAGTTGTAGCACGGGGCTGGAGGTCTCCACTCAGAAACCAGAGAGTGTGGCCGATACCTAGAGTCTGGAGAGCATTGCTGTTGTGTAGAATGTCTCAGAAAATGTAAGAGTATTTCCAAAGCTTTGACAGCTAATGTAATGTGTTCTGTTGACTTGCCTGTTGCCTGTTAATGCCTTCTAAGTTTCACAGATGTAGAAGAGTTTTTGTATTTTGGACTTGGAACTGATTTAAGACTTCTGTTATATGGATGGACATAATTTTGCTATCGTGAGATGAATGTGTTAAATGTTCTGTGATGTGATTTTTGGGTTGTCAAAGGGTGGGATGTCATGGTTGGAATTGTGTCCCCCCAAAAATGTATGCAGCCACGTGGCTGGGATATGGTTCTCAGTATCTTGGGACTGTCCTCCATTGTGTGGTTTTGCTAACCCCTGTGTTAAAGGATTAGAGTGGGGCTGTGAATTCCTGCTGTTGGGGGAGTTTCCCTGAAGTATGGCTTGCCCCACCCTTAATGCTTTTAGCTTGCAAGGAGTAAAAGGAAAAAGAAACAAAGGACAATTTGAGAACCTCGCTACCATCAAGCAAGCAGCACCAGGAGCAGAGCGTGTCCTTCAGACCAGAGGTTCGTGCGTGAGGACACTCCCGGGACAAAGACTGATGCAATACCGGACTTTCCTCCAGAGCCGACAAGGGGAAAGTCTTTCCCTGGAGTGGACACCCTGAATATGGACTTGGAACCTACCGGACTGTGTAAGAATAAATCTTTCTTTGTTAAAGCCATCCACTCTGTGGTATTTCTGTTAGAGCAGCCCTAGCTGACTAAAACAGGATGCATCGTTTTTAGTAGCAAATGATGAAAAGTTTATTAAGGGAAAATATATTCCAAAGAGCGAAAGGGTCAGTCTCCATGAGTGGAAAAAGACCCAGCATAGATTTTGGGAGTGCTTTTTATCAGCAAAAGCAGGGGTGATGTTATAGGTGGGAGGTAGAATTAGTAAAAGTTATAGATGGGGTAGAGGTAGTAACTTGGTTTTTGATTGGGTTTGAGGGTACTGTTGCCACTTCATAACTGCCAGTATTTGCGTCACAACTGCCAGGAAGCACTTACATTTGTGTTACCAACTGCCAGGGAGAACTGTTGATGTGTGGCAGACCAGTTTCCTTTGGTAACCTTATCAGTACTGTATGTGTTCTATAATGCAACCCATGACCTTTGTTGTCCCTAACAAATGTTAGATTCTGGAGTAAAATATGTTAGTATGTGGCAACAGCAAGTCAGGGTTAACCTTGACAAGTTTATACGGTATTTTTTGTCTTGTGTATGGCTTATTTCAGTCAATGTAATGTCTTTAAGCTCCAGCTATACTGTAGCAGGTATTAAGACTTCATTTCTAACGTAAAAAGTAGAACTCAGTAACAGGAAGAGCAAGGAGAAAAACGAAGGATATGGAAACTGAATAACACTGCTTAAAAACCACTGGGTAACAGAAGAAAGAAGAGATGGAACCATAAAATGCCTAGAATCAAATGAGAATAAAAACACGTGAAAACACTTTAGGAAACAGCAAAAGCAGTCTTCAGATAACTATTTATAGCAGTAAACATAGCTATCAGAAAAGAGGGACCAAAATCAAAACATTAATTCCACAACTTGAACATACGGAAAGAGAACAAGAGAAGTCCACAGTCACCAGAAGAAAGAAAATACAGAGTAGACATCGATGAAACATAAAATAGAAAAACGATTCAACGAATGAACAAGACCAAAGGTTGGTTCTTTGAAAGATTGAATAAAATGGACAAGCCTTTGGCCACATTGGGAAAAGAAAAGCAGGAGTGGACATGCTAATGAGAATGAGATGGGTAATGTTATCACAGAAACAACTGAAGTAAAAAAGGATCACAACAAAATACTATGGAAAAGTATACTCCAATAAAATTGAAAACCTAAAGGAAATGGACAAGTTTTTAGAAACACACTGCCTACCTATGCTAACACAAGCTGAGGTAGAAAAACTGAACAGACCCATGACAAAAGAAGCGATTGAAGAGGTTATAAACAAACCAACCAAGTCAACCAATCCAAGAAATTCCCCTTTGCCAGAACAAAACCCTGGTCTGGATGGCATCATTTCAGAATTCTACCAAATATTCAGAGAAAACCTTACACTGATGTTACTTGGACTGTTTCAGAGTATAGCAAAGGAGGGAGTACTCCCAAATTCATTCTAAGACGACAGCATACTGCTGATACCGAAGCTAGGCAAAGATACCACGTAAAAAGTATAGACGAATATCTGTCATGAATACAGACACAAATTCCTAGCAAAATTCTAGCCAGTAGAATTCAGCAGCATATCAAAAATTAATGTATCACAGCCAAGCAGGATTCATATAAAATATGGAAGAATGTTTCAGCATTAAAAAAATCAACATAATCTATCAGATAAATAAAAGAATCACGTGGTCCTCTCAATGAATGAAAAAAAAAAAAAGGATTACCCATCTCATTAGGGTGTCCACTCCTGCTGTTCTTTTCCGAATGTGGCCAAAGGCTTGTCTATTTTATTCAACATGTCAAAGAACCAACATTTGGTCTTGTTGATTCTTTAAATCTTCTTTTTATTCTCTGTTTTATTTGGTAAATTCTAATACCCATTCCTGATTGTCTTAGGGTGGGTTTTCTAGGGAAGCAAAACCAGTAGCACGTGTAGGTACAAGGAAGGATTTATGAGAGAGAGAGAGAGAGGAAACAGCTAATGTAATCACAGAAGCTGAATGTCCCAAGTTCTGGGACAAGCCTCACGTGGCCACGGAAGCTGAGGAACCCAAAGTCAGCAGGTCAGAGACCAGAGTTCTAGATCACCGGTTGTGTAGGTCAGTGGATCCCAAGCTGTTGGTGAGACGAGGCAACAGAGGCTGGCAAACCCAGGATCAGCAAGTCAGGGAGCTGGAGCAGCAGAGGCTGTCGAACCCAGGATCAGCAGGTCAGGGAGCAGGAGTGGCAGAGGCTGTCGAACCCAAGATCAGCAGGTCAGGAAGCAGGACTCTCAAGTGCCGACTGTAAGGACTGATGAGTCCAATAGCTGCTAGTTCAAGTCCCAGAACCAGACTCTGGAAGAAGAGAGCAGGAGCTCTTGGCTACATGAGCGACCAGCAGCTGTAGTGAAGGTCGTGAAAAGAGGGATGGGGAGCCACCACAAACCCCGCCCTGCCACTTACCAGAGCAGCCAAATATGGAGTAGCCAAGTTGACATAATCCTGACCACTACAGTCCACTCCTTGTCAACTTGGCATCTGCAGACATCTCACCTTGCCATATACAGTCTCTGAAGGAATGCAGTTACAAAGTCATACTTATGTCAACATGATATAACTAACACATGCACAACTGAAAATGCGTTAGCCCATTTACATCTTATGTTTCATAAGTAAACAAAACATCCAATACACACATACAAAGCAGGAATACTCATAGCAATGACAGTCCTCGTTTCTGCAACTGGTTGCATAGCCGTAACTGATATTTAGAACTACCTTCTTCTACAACCCATTCTGTATTCCCTTTGCCCTCAGCAAGTACCTCAGCTGGTTGTGGTTCCTTGCCTGGTGAGGTGACCCAAACCTTCATTCCTGAAGGGTTTGGGCTATTATTACTCACTTTGGAGTTGGGTTGCTGTAGTTTTCCATTGACCTTAATCACAGGACATGGTAGGACTAGGAGGCGTCCTAGGGATCTCCTGCATTCCAAACATACTCTTCTTTACCTCTGTTATGTAATGTCAATCCAATTACATCTTTGTAGTCGGGATCAGTCACACCAGTCAGTATTGTAACTCCCTTCTTTGTTGATCCAGAGGTACAAGGAGCCCAAAATGGCCTGGTGGCAATTTTAGTTTCCAGTTCAGTGGAATCGTTGATGTGTCTCCAGGTGACAACATTCCTCCCTTTGGAACTAAGGCATTCAACCCTGCAGAGCGTAAGGTCATGGGGACAGGCAGCAAAAATCTTGCAACTGGGTCACTAGGGGTAATAGTGAGTGGTGCCACTCCTGTTTCCACCCCTTGATTCCTGGACCCATGAATCCTGGCGATAGGAGAAACAGCACTGTATATTCGACACTGGTTTACAGATTACACAGCCTCCTGGAGAACATTTCCCCAACCCTGCAAGGTACTGCCACCTAACTGGCAGCGTAATTGTGTCTTCAGGAGACCATTCCATCGTTCTATCAAGCCAGCTGCTTCAGGATGATGGGGAACATGGTAAGACCAGTGGATTCCATGAGCATGGGCCCACTGCCGCACTTCATTTGCTGTGAAGTGAGTCCCTTGATCAGAGGCAATGCTGTGTGGGATTCCGTGATGGTGGATGAGGCATTCTGTAAGTCCACGGATGGTAGTTTTGGCAGAAGCATGTCATGCCAGTTAGGCAAATTCATATCCGGAGTAAGTATCTATCCCAGTAAGGACAGTACGCTTTCCTTTCCATGATGGAAGGGGTCCAATGTAGTCAGTTTGCTGCCAGGTTGCCGGCTGATCACCTTGATCACCTATATCAAGGACTCAGTGTTGGTCTCTGCTGCTAGCAGATTGGGCACTCAGCAGTGGCTGTAGCCACGTCAGCTTTGGTGAGCGGGAGTCCATGTTGCTGGGCCCATGCATAACCACTGTCCCTACCTCCATGCCCACTTTGTTCATGGGCCCACTGAGCAATGACAGAGGTAGCCGGAGAAAAAGGATGATTGGTTCCCACAGAACGGGTCATCCTGTCCACTTGATTGTTAAACTCATCCTCTGCTGAGGTTACTGTTTGGTGAGCATTCACATGAGACACAAATATCGTCACTTCATTGGTCCATTCCGAGAGGTCTATCCACATAACTCTCCCCCATAAATCCTTGTCTCCAATCTTCCAATCATGTTCCTTCCAAGTCCCTGACCAACTGGCCAAGCCATTGGCCACAGCCCATGAATCAGTATACAGCCGCACATCTGGCCATCTCTCCTTCCAAGCAAAGTGAACAACCATATGCACTGCTCTAGGTTCTGCCCACTGGGAGGATTTCCTTTCACCACTGTCCTTGAGGGAGGTCCCAGAAAGGGGCTGTAGTGCTGCTGCTGTCCACTTTCGAATGGTGCCGGCATATCACGCAGAACCATCTGTAAACCAAGCACGAGTTTTCTCTTCTGGTCATAAGGAATTCCCCATGAGGCCATAGGTGCAAATTGGGAGATGGGAGGTAATGTTACTGGAGTGGAGACCATGGGCATTTGGGCCACTTCCTCATGCAATTTACTTGTGCCTTCAGGTCCTGCACGGGCCCGATCTCGTATATACTACTTTCATTTAATGATGGAGTGCGGCTGTGCTTGTCCAACTTTATTACTCTGTGGGTCAGACAATACCCAGTTCATGATAGGCAGCTCAGGACGCATGGTGACTTCGTGTCCCATGGTTAAGCGTTCAGTTTCTACTAACGCCCAGTAACAAGCCAAAAGTTGTTTTTCAAAAGGAGAGTAGTTATCTGCAGAGGATGGCAGAGCTTTGCTTCAAAATCCTAAAGGTCTGCACTGTGATTCACCAATAGGGGCCTGCCAAAGACTCCAAACAGCATCTCTATGTGCCACTCAGACCTCAAGCACCATTGGATCAGCTGGATCGTATGGCCCAAGTGGCAGAGCAGCCTGCACAGCAGCCTGAACCTGTTTCAGAGCCTTTTCCTGTTCTGGGCCCCACACAAAAGTAGCAGCCTTTTGAGTCACATGCAAAATAGGCTGAACTGGCACACGCAAATGAGGAATGTGTTGCCTCCAAAATCCAAAGAGACCCACTAGGCACTATGCCTCTCTTTTAGTTGTTGGAGCAGCCAGGTGCAATAACTTATCCTTCACTTTAAAAGGAGTATCATGACATGCCCCACACCACTGGAACCCTAGGAATTTCACTGAGTTGGAAGGTGCCTGAATTTTGGTGGGATTAATTTCCCGCCCTCTAGCACGCAAATGTTTAACTAATAAGTCCAGAGTCAGTGATATTTTTTCCTTATTAGGAAGCATAATGTCATCTGTATAATGGACCAGTGTCACATCTTGTGGAAGAGAGAAGCAATCAAGTTCCCTGCGGACTAAATTATGACATGGGGCTGGAGAATTAATGTAGCCCTGAAGCAGGGAAGTGAAAGTGTATTGTTGGCCTTGCCAGGTGAATGCAAACTGCTTCTGGTGGTCCTTGGAAACAGGTATGGAGAAGAAAGCATTAGCCAGATCAATAGCTGCATACCAAGTACCAGGAGATGTATTAATTTGCTCATGCAGTGAAACTACATCTGGAACAGCAGCTGCAATGGGGGTTACCACTTCGTTAAGTTTGTGATAATCTACTGTCATTCTCCAAGATCCATCTGTTTTTTGCACAGGCCAAATAGTCGAGTTGAATGGGGATGTGGTGGGAATCACTACCCCTGAGTCCTTCACGTCCTTAATGGTGGCAATAATTTCAGCAGTCCTCCCAGGAATGCGGTATTGCTTTTGGTTCACTATTTTCCTAGGCAGTGGCAGTTCTTGCGGCTTCCATTTGGCTCTTCCCACCATAATAGCCGTCACTCCACTTGTCAGGGATCCAATGTAAGAGTTCTCCCAATTGCTGAGTATATCTATTCGAATTATGCGTTCTGGAACTGGGGAAATCACTACAGGATGGGTTCGGGGACCCACTGGACCCACTGTGAGATGAACATGAGCCAAGACTCCATCAATAACCTGACCTCCATATGCCCCCACTCTGACTGGTGGGCCACAGTGACGTTTGGGGTCTCCTGGAATTGGTGTGAGTTCAGAGCCAGTATCCAGTAGTCCCTGAAAAGTCTGATTATTTCCTTTTTTCCAGTGAACAGTCACTCTTGTAAAAGGCCGTAGATCTCTTTGGGGAAAGGCAGGAGAAAGAGTAACAGTATAAATTTTTGGCAGGGTATCGGAATTCTGCCTCAAACGGACCTGGCCTCCCCTTCATTCAAGGGGTTGTGGGTCCTTAAACTCGTTCAAGTCTGGGAATTGATTGAGGGACCACGACTCTCTTCTGGCGATTTGAGTTAGACTGCTGTTCACCTGACCTAGAGTTCATCCTTTCATACATATCAAGTAAATACTTGGTAGGCTGATCATCTATGGCACTGCTAGGGACACCATGACTAAGGAGCCAGTTCCATATGTCCGCACGAGTCAGATTATTACGATTACTACTTTGCCTCTGCTGTCCATTACTGTAAACACGCCGACCTCGTCTTTGTCGACTGAGTGCAGCCACCTTACTCCTACCGCCACGGGATCCAGTCAGCCCCATTGTAGTTAGGTGTCTTAATTCAGCTAGGGCAGCTCCCACTGTCATATCTGATTTACATAAAATGGCAATCACAGCAGTCTTCAAGGATCCCGGAGCTCCCTTCACAGATTTGTTTCTCACAGTTGTGGTAAAAGTTGTGTCCTCTGGACATTCTGTGTGTGGATTTGAAGGCCTAACCGAATAAATCTACTATAGCATGCCAATTTCCCTAAGCCTGTGGATAACCTGTTCTGCAGTAGCCCAAGACAAGTCTGGCAATTCAACGTCATTTAATGTAGGCCACCGCATCAGCCAGGCTTCAGCAATCCAGTCAAACAAACTATTAGGTCCTTTCCTAACTTCACAAGCTGAAACATTGAATGAAGAGTCTGTGCTCAGTGGACCCAGGTCAAGAAATTCAGAGTGATCCAGCTTTATGTTCCTTGCACCATTATCCCACACCCTTAACAGCCATTGCCAAGCATATTCCCCAGGTTTCTGTTTGTATGTGTTAGAAAAGTCAAGTAGTTCCTTTGGAGTAGAGTGTATCTCCTCCTGGATCACACTTTGTACTTCACCTTTTGGAGCTTGCTTGGACTTAACTCTATTTACAGGTCTAGAAGCCATAATTGGCAATGCTGAAGTGTTTTTAGAATCTGCAGCATGCTCTTGTGAAGCTTCTGCCTTAATCCATGCCCCAGGCAATGACTCAGGCAGGCACTCATCAGAGACAGGGAGGTACAGCTAATCTCATTAGGTTGGAGTGTAGGGGATAATGGCTTTACCGTGAGAGGGGGTTTCACAGACAAAGGCGAAGTAATCCCTTCACATGGGTGTGGTTCAGCTAGCAGGAGTGATTTACTGGAAGTGAGGGGCTCAGCGTCCCCAGCTTCCGTATCATCCTCCCATATGTCTCCATTCCAAGTTTCAGGGTCCCATTTCTTCCTAATCAATGCCCTCACTTTAATTTCAGATACTTCTTGAGATTGGCAATTGAGCTGGCATTGCCATTCCACTACTCTAACGATAAGCATCTGGGTTTGGCTTTCAGCGGTATCGGCTCTGCTATTACAGGTGATGAGGTTTTCTTTTAAAGCACAAGCAGAAGCTTTCAGGTCTTTTATACGACATGAGAGCTTTGATTCTGTGGTGGTCAGGAGTATGTCAATTTGGCTACTGCATGTTTGGCTGTGGTATTAAGTGGTAGGGTGGGGTTTGTGGTGGGTCCCCGCCCCTCAGCTCTCATCTCGCGACCTTTCACTGCGGCTGCTGGTCGCTCACGTGGCCAGGAACTCCTGCTCTCTTCTTCCAGCATCTGATTCCGGGACTTGAACTAGCAGCTATTGGACTCATCAGTCCTTACAGTCGGAACTTGAGAGTCCTGCTCCCTGACCTGCCGATCCTGGGTTCGCCAGCCTCTGCCCGCTCCTGCTCCCTGACCTGCTGATCCTGGTTTAGCCAGCCTCTGTCGCCTCGCCTCGCCAGCAGCTTGGGATCCACTGACCTACACGACCAGTGATCTAGAACTCTGGTCTCTGACTTGCTAACCTTGGGTTCCTCAGCTTCCGTGGCCACGTGAGGCTTGTGCCAGAGCTTGGGACGTTCAGATTCTGTGATTATGTGAGCTGTTTCCTATATTTGTATCTATCTATCTATCTATATTATAAATCTTTCCTTATACCTACACATGTTACTGGTTTTGCTTCCTTAGAAAACCCAGCCTAAGACAGATTCCAAGGCCCTGAGCTTATCTTTTTCACTTCACCAGCTTATCTAATGCAAGTAGGACCAGCCAACCAACTTCCTTACACTCCTCATCCACACATAATTTCAAAAAGTTATCACACATGTTTTCACCCTGAGGGTCACCTTTCAGCAATATCTGATCTATTGGTGGGGCTATTTTGCAGATGTGTACTGCCACCTCAGCCCACGGACTAGGAGGCCACTTTTTACTGGTAGGAGCAGAGTTAGCAACAGTGTTACTATTAGCCAGAATGAAGAACCACTTGAAAGCATTCATTTTTACAATTTTGTTTCCCTAGAACCACCCCACTCCCAGTACCAAATTGTCTTAGGGTGGGTTTTCTAGGGAAGCAAAACCAGTAACACGTGTAGGTACAACGAAAGATTTATAACGTAGATAGATAGATAGACACACAGAGACACAGAGAGAGAGAGACACACAGAGACACAGAGACACAGACACAGAGAGACAGAGACACAGACAGAGACAGAGAGACAGAGATACAGACAGAGACAGAGATACAGACAGACAGATATAGGAAACAGCTGACAATCACAGAAGCTGAATGTCCCAAGTTCTGGCACAAGCCTCACGCAGCCACGGAAGCTGCAGAACCCAAAGTCAGCTGGTCAGAGACCAGAGTTCTAGATCACTGGTTGTGTAGGTCAGTGGATCCCAAGCTGGTGGCGAGATGAGGCGACAGAAGCTGGTGAACCCAGGATCGGCAGGTCAGGGAACAGGAGCAGGCAGAGGCTGTCGAGCCCATGATCGGCAGGTCAGGGAGCAGGACTCTCAAGTGCCGACTGTAAGGACTGATGAGTCCCATAGCTGCTAGTTCAAGTCCTGGAACCAGATGCTGGAAGAAGAGAGCAGGAGCTCTTGGCCAAGTGAGCGACCAGCAGCTGTAGTGAAGGTCTCGAGAAGAGAGCCGAGGGGTGGGGAGCCACCACAAACCCCGCCTTGCCACTTAATACAGCAGCCAAATATGTAGTAGCCAAGTTGACATAGTACTGACCACTACACTGATAAAAACTCAGTAAAATAGGAATACTCATAGAAGGCAAGTTCCTAAACTTATTAAATGCAGTTATACAAAACCAGTAGCCAACATTATTCTCAAGAGATGCAAATCATTTTTTTTGATAATGGGAAGCAGACAAGCATATGATAAACATTTTTTAAAAAATTTCATGATGTCCCATTTATTTGGCATTTATTTATTTTGCCTTTTCCTGTTTCTGCTTTTGTTATCATATTATATAATTATTTGTTAAAAGCTCAGCCTGATAACATTTATCGTGCTAAGGAGTTTATGCTTTTAATTAGCACATTTAGGTCCTTAATCCATTTTCAATTTGTTTTTGCAAATGGTGTGAGACATGTATCCGTCCAATAAATGATTTCATTTTTCTACATGTGGAAATCCAATTTTCCCAGCACTTTTTGTTGAAGCCAAGCAAGAGACTCTTCTTTACCTGTTGAATGGACCTGGCACTTTTGTCAAAAAATCGGTTGAACATAGAAGTGGTTTTAATTCTGGACTTTCAGTTCTGTTTCATTGATTTTTGTGTCTGTGGTTATATATCAGTACCAGGTTGTTTTGATTACTGTACCTGTATAACCCCAAACTAAAACCGAACCTGCTGCTGTCAAGTTGATTCCAAACTTATAGAAACCCTATAGTGTATGAGGAAAAGGATAAGTTCAGCCTGCAAAGCAGAAAAAACCTCAAACACCACTTTGTTTGTAGAGGAAGAGGTGTTTATTAGCTAGCAGTGCAGTGTATGGACTCAAGTCCGAAAAACAGCCATGCACCCCTTTCTGTTATCAGACATATCAATTTATACATTTTTCCAAGAAAGCAGACAAAGGAATTTCCATGTATTCTCTTAATTGGCAGTTACAGATATACAGATTTTCATATTGCATTCTTGTTGGCCCAGTATACTTAAAGAGGCACTAGATAAGCAGTTAGCATTAAGTTACACGCGAAGAAGCTACCCTCTCCTTAGAAACTGGCCATATCAAGGATTTCTGTTGAAGGGAGGAGGGAGCATCCTGGGCTGGCACCGGAGAGAGGCATCTGGATTTTTACCTTCTCCTTAGAAATTGAGCTTATCTCAAGGTTTCTATGGGGGCAGAAGAGAGCTGGAATCTGACGCCGCAGCCCTAATTTAGGCATCGGGCAGAAAGCAGATATTGATTCAAATAGGATTTGGGAAGTTCCTTACAAAGCAAACTGGTACCTTCTTATCTAAACAGTAGTAACAAAGGCTACTTCCTGAGGTGAATTCACCTCTTGAGAAGGAAAGCATGTAGGCCTGGGTATGGGTCACACTTAGCGGATCAGACCCAGTGTTTTTTGAGGATGTGATGTCATACATTCCAGCCATTTTTGACTGTTTACACCCATTCACAGCCTCACAAGCCTTGTGCCACTGGAATTTAAGTGGTATGTTCTTAAAAGCTTTTTCTTCCTCTCTCAATAGGACAGAGTAGAACTGCCCCATAGGGTTTACAAAGTACAGCTGGTGAATTCAAGCAGCTGACCTTTTAGTTATCAGCTGTAGTAGGTTTTAAAGTGAGCAAGTGTGAGTACTGCTAGTTTCTTCTTTTCTTTAAATAGTTTAAAATTGAGGATTGGGTTTTCTATTTCTGTAAAGAAGGTTGGAATTTTCATTGGGATTGCATTGCATGTATATGTTGCTTTGGGTAGTATTGGCATCTTAACAGTATTAAGTTTTCCAATCTATAAATATGGAGTATCTTTCCATTATATTTTCTTTAATCTCTTTTTGCAGTGTTTTATAGTTTTATTGTATAAGTTCTTCATGCCCGTGGGTACCTTGATTTCTAGGTATTTTATTCTCTTAGGTACTATTGTAAGTGGAATTGTTTCTTAATTTCCTTGTCAGATTTCTCATTGCTGTTGCATAGAAACCTGTCTGCGTTTTGTTTGTTGACGTTGTAACCTGCCGCTTTGCTAAATTCCTCTATTAGTTCTTGAGTTTTTCTTGTGAACACTTTGGGATTTTCTACATATAGAATCATATCGTCTTATAAATAGGCATACTTTTACTTATTTTCCAATCTGATTACCTTCTGTTAATAAAAGCTTTTTAAATTAATGAAAAGTAATACTTAAGTCTTTTTGTAAAAAAGATTTTAAGATACCATAAACCCAGATCAGGGTCAATTAAGCTTTTATAAATTTACAGTACCTGCTGGAACCTTAGTCTTGGCAAAGGCTGATGTTACCCGTATAGTCAGTATCAAGAAATAACTTTGGAAAGGAAAGAGGACTTTTCTGCCCCCATATTTATTTGTTGATCAAACCAGATGGGTGTGTTATGGTTTATTTATGTGGATTTTACCTACTCTGATCAAGCTCAGAGTAGGATGAGACTGTGGGGAAGTGTGCACAGTTCTCCCAAAAGGAAGCACTCAGATTGTTCAATGACACAATAGGAGTTGAGATAAATTGTGACGTGATCATCATTCTGTTCTCACCTATGAAGAATAGCAGCTTTATTTAACTGAGTGTGTTTCATGAAATACTGCATTTTTTGTTTGTTTCATATACCTTGAGGCATAAATTAGAAATGATCAAGTTGAAGCCTAATGTGCTTTATAAGGTGCTGTAAATGCTTGTAAGCCATTTTCTTTGGCTTCCTCACCTGCCATTTCAGTAGTGAAAACTTTTCACCAGGCTGTGCCATACGTTCTGCTGTTTCACAGTGGGAATGGCAAGATGTTACCTTGGTCAGTTGGGAGGGGGTGTCACCTGACCACACGTCTCAACAGGGCTAATTCCCAAGCTTAGAAGCAGTGTGTCCGGAAAGCGCTTTTCCAGCAGAAAAGCTGTGTTTAGGACAGCGTTATCTTGTAGGTGGGGCCTGGCAGAAGATGACAGCAAGACTGTAACCCGTCCTACTTTGAACTGTGTCATAGCATTTGGGGAGAATATTCAGAGCAGCATAGAGAACACACAAAAATAAATGTATCCAATGACAGCACTGAACACATCCTTGTCAATAATGACACTGAATGTAAACACACTGAATGCTCCACTACAGAGACAGCAAGTCAGATCCTGGGACAAACGACACAACCTGTCGATATGTTGCTTACAAGAAGTACACATTAGACTCAAAGATATGAACAAACTGAGAATCAAAGGATGGAAAAATATATACCAAGCTAACAACATATGAAGAGGAGAAGAGCAGGAGCGGCAATACTAATCTCAGGTAAAATCAACTTTAGTGTAAAATACATCATTGTAGACAAAGATGGTCACCATTTATTGCTGAAAAGTTCAATACATAAACAGGACTTAACAATATTAAATGGTCATGCACCCAATACCAGAGTATCTAAACACATTGAACAAACACTGACTACACTGAAAAGTGAGATAGATCATTCCACAATAATAGTTGGAGATTTCAACCCTCCACTTTCAGTAATGGACAGATCATCCAGAAGAAAGCAGTGAAGAAATGGAATGCCTTATTGCGACAGTTAACCAACTAGACCTCATCAGCTTATGCAGAACTTTTTATTTATCAACAGATAAGTACACGTTCTTCTCCCATGCACATGGAGCAGTTTCCAGAATAGATGACATGTTAGGGTGTACAGCAATTCTTAACAAAATCCAAACCATTGAATTATTGCAAAGCATCTTCTCAGACCATAAAGCCATGAAAGTTGAAATAAATAGCAGAAAAAAATGGGTAAAAATTGGAATTGATGGAAGCTGAAGAACACCTTGCTCAAAAATCCATGAGTTATAGAAGAAGTTAAGGATGCAATTAAGAAATTTGTGGAATCAAGTGAGAATGAAAACACATCCTATCAGAACCTATGGAATACAGCAAAAGCAGTGCTCAGAGATCATTTTATCTGTATAAATATACACATCTGGAATGCAGAAAGGATTCAAACCAAAGAATTAACCCTACAGCTTGAACAAGTAGAAAGACAGCAATAGAGGAACCCCTGAGGCACCAGAAGAAAAACAGATCATAAAGATTAGAGCAGAATTAAATGAACTAGAAAATAGGAAACCAAATGAAAGAATTAACGAAACCAAAAGCTGGTTTTTTGAAAAGATCAACGAAATTGATAAACCACTGGCTAAAGCTAATGAAAGAAAAACAGGAGAGAAAAGAAAGAACTCAAGAAGTGAGATGGGAGAAGTCACAGTAGACCCAACTGAAATAAAAAATACCATAACAGAATACTGTGAGTGACTGTATTCTTACAGATTTGAAAACCTAGAGGAAATGGACAAGTTTTTAGATTCATATCACCTACCAAAATTATCACAAGGAAACATAGAGCAACTTAATAAACCAGTCACAAAAGAAGAGAGTGAAAAGGTCACTGGAAGACTACCAACCAAAAAAAGTCTTGGCTCAGATGGCTTCACTGGAGAATTATACCAAACTTTTAGAGAGGAGTTAACTCTAATACTACTGAGACTATTCCACAGCATAGAAAGGGATGGAACACTTGCAAATTTGTTCTGTGAAGCCAGCATAACCCTGATACAAAAGCTAGGGAAAGATCTCACAAAAAAGGAAAATTACCAACCAGTATCACTCATGAACCCAGATGCAAAAATCTTCGACAGAACCCTTGCCAATAGAATTCAACAACATATCAAAAAAAATTTCTTTATGATCAAGTTGGAGTCATTCCAGGGATGCAAGGCTGGTTCAACATCAGAAACACAATTAATGTGATCGACTACATAAATAACACAAAATACAAGAATAACTTGATTTTTGTCAGTTGATGCAGAAAAGGCATCTGACAAACTTCAACACCCACTCGTGTTAAAAACTCTCAGCAAAATAGGAATAGAGGAGAAATTTCTCGATGTAATAAGGGGCATCTAGGCAAAACCAACTGCTTACATCATCCTGAGTAGAGAGAGGCTATTAGAATTCCCTTTCAGAACAGCAACTAAACATGGGTGCCCACTGTCACCACTTCTATTTAATACTGTACTAGAAGAGGCTTGCCATGAGTCGGATCCGACTCGACAGCACTTGGCTTGGCAGAGGTTTTAGCCAGAGCAGTTAGACAAGACAAAGAAATAAAGGACGTCTGCATTGGCAAAGAAATAAAAGTATCCCTGTTTGCAGATTACAGGATTGCATATGCAGAGAATCCTAAAGAATCCATAAGCAAACTACTGAAACTAACAGGAAAGTTAGCAAAGTATCAATATACAAGATAAACATAAATAAATCAGTAGGATTCTTTTATTCCAACAATGAGATTTTTAAAGAAGAAATCACCAAATGAATTTCGTTTACTATAGCCCCCCAGAAGATAAAATGCCCAGGAATAAATCCAACTAGAGAAATAAGAGACCTTTCCAAAGAGAGCTACAAGACCTTATTACAAGAACCTAAAGAGAGACTTAGCATAAATGGAGCAATCTGCCCTGCTCATGGTTAGGAAGATTCAACATTGGGAAAAATGTCTATTTTACCCAAAGCAGTCTATTTATATCATGCAATCCCAATACAAATTCCAGCGACATTTTTTAATGAGATGGAGAAACAAATCACCAACTTTGGAAAGGGAAGAAATCCTGGATTAGTAAAGCCCTACTGAAGAAGAACAGCACACTGGGAGGCCTCTCACTACCCTACTTTAGAAACTATTACACTGCCACAGTTGTCAAAACAGCCTGGTACTGGTACAAAAAGAGGCAGATAGATCAATGGAACAGAACTGAAACCCCGGAGATGACACCATCCTCCTGTGAACAGTCAATATTCAACAAAGGCCCTAAGATTTTAAATTGGGATAAAAACAGTCTTTTTAACAAATGGTGCTGGCGAAATTGGATATCTATCTGCAAAACAGTTGAAACCTCACACCTCACACAAAAATAAATTCAAATTGTATCAAAGACCTAAATATCAAACCTGAAATGATAAAGGTCGTGCAGGGGGAAAAGGAGGCAGCAGTGTAAGTTTTAACACAACTTAGACTTCAAAATCTGACAAAGCATGATCAACAGAAGAGAAATTAGATAAAAGATAACTATTAAGAATCAAACACTTTTCTCATCGAAAGACTTTATCAAGACTTAAAAGGCCACCTAGAGAATGGGAAAAATTATTTGGCAACTATGTGTCAGACTGACATCTGATCTCCATAATCTACAAGGTACTGCAAAGTATCAACAAGAAAAAGATAAGCAATGGGCAAAAGAGATAAATAGATATTTTACCACAGAGGACATTCAGGCTTCCAAAAGACACATGAAGAAACACTGACGATCTTTCGCTACTAGAGAAATCAAAGTCAAAACTACAATGAGATGCCATCCCAGCCCATCAAGATTGGCCATAATCCAAAAAGCGCAAAACAACAAATGCTGAAGAGGCTGTGGAGAGATCAGAACTCTCCTACTTTGTTCATGGTATTGCAAAATGGTACAGCCTCTTTGGAAATCAATTTGACGCTTCCTTAAAAAGTTAGAAGTAGATGTACCATTTCATCCAGTAATCCCACTGCTTGGAATACCCTACAGAAACCAAAGGTGTCACATGAACAGATACATGCACACCAATGTTTATTGCAGCACAGTCTACAACAGCTAAAAGATGGAATCAACCTAGATGTCCGTTAACAGATGAATGGATAAATAAAGTATGGTACATGTACTCAATGGAACACAGTGCAATCACAAAGAACAATGATGACTTTAGGAAACATCTCATAACATGGTTTCAATTGGAAGACATTATGCTGAGTGAAATCATTCGGCGATGAAAGGACAAATGCTGTATGAGACCCCGACTATAAGGATCTGTATCGACTCGTGTATGGAAGAAAAGACTGTGCGATGGCTTCAGGGGTGAGGAGGGAGGGAGAGTGTTGGTCATAGATTATATAGTTGATAGAAAGTTGGTTGGGTGAAGGCAATGACAGCACACCGTAGAAAGTAGATCAATTTCAGTGGACTTCAACATAAACTGAAAACTCTTCTAATCTTAGTCCAATATTGCAAGGATTGAGTAGCAGGGCTCTGCGCTGGGGAGTATAGTCTCTGGAAACATTGAGGCCAATTGGCATACTAGCTTATTGCTGAGTGTCTTTTGCACTCCATATTGGTGAGTGGCATCTGGGGTCTTAAAAGCTAGCAGGCTGCCGTTGGAGGTATACCAAATGGTCCCAACTCATCTGGAACAGTGGACCACCGAGAACAACAAAAGACACCAAGAAAAAGAGCCCAAGACACAAAAAGGGGGCCCATGTGAGTGAGTAACTCTATCATCATGTGATCAGAAGAACGAGATGGTGTCCAGGTACCACCAAAGACAATTGTGATGGGGTGTACAATGTTGCATCCCATTGGCAACAGGAGAAAAAGAAGGGTGCACCTCAAGAACTCTACTTAAAGACCACAGTTGATAGTCTGATGGCCTGGGAGTTCCCTTGGGAGCAGGGCCCCTAAGACCTGCTGCTTCCCCTGACCAGAAAACATGACTGAGGTCAACTGTTCCGACAAAAATCGACTGCACTCAGGAACACAGCGTGACTATATGGGGTGCATAGTTTATGGTTCTGTTCATTTCAAGGATGCTGTTTTACTCTTTTCTGTCTCTGTTGAAGAGAAAAGGGTGGAGGGGTGGGGATAGGAGATTGTTAAGAGGATATGACGTATATAGAACAAAAAAGGAGTGTCTTGTTACTTGGCAAGGAGAGTAGAAGCAGCTGCAGATAGCTGGGTATGCAAATTTAATTTGGATTGTATACTTTCATTTAATCACAATAAAAACAAAACCAAAAAAAACCATGGGGCACATTTCTGCCGTAACATACATGAGGTCACCATGAGTTGGAGTTGACTCCACAGCAATTGCTTTATGGTTGTTTCCCATAGCTAGGCAGTTCCAGAGGGTAGCTCTACATTTGCCTTAATCTAGTGTGACTTTCTTAGTGAAGGAGTGTCTGCTGTGTCTGCACTTGTTTCACAGTGTGCTAGATGCCCACCCTCATCTTCTTGTGTGTACCAGGAAACCCAGTAATTGTCAGCGTGGCAGTTACAGATATTTCTTAAAGATTTGGATTTGTTGAAATTTGCTCATTTTCGGGTAATGGTCTTCAGCTACGTTCCTCCTGTACCCCACAGTCACCTGTGCACACGTACACTGGTAAATACCCCTGATCTGTGAACATGCTTCAGACCAATTTTACAGTTATCTTAGTTGTCTTGACCACAGTTAACTCGTCATTGTCACAACGAGATACCAGTGTCATTATAACTTGTTAAGTGCCAGCCATAGCAGAGAAGGTAGAGGGAACTGACCATGATCTGGTAAGGCAGGGTGAAAAACAACCAGTCCTTGAGGTATGGAAGGTCTGTTTAATCACAGAAAGTAAAACTATTTCAACAGTTGTCCAAGGTCCATTAAGAAATTCAAATTAAAACGACAGTGAGATACCATCTTACCCCAACAAGATTGGCCATGATCTAAAAAACACAAAACACTAAATGAAACACAAAACACTAAATGTTGGAGAGGCTGTGGAGAGATTGGAACTCTCCTACACTGTTGGTGGGATTGCAGAATGGTGCAACCTCTTTGGAAAGCAGTCTGGTGTTACCTTAAAATAATGGGTATAGATGTACCATTTGACCCAGTAATTCCTCTGTTTGGAATATATCCTACAGAATCAAGGCCATTCACACCAATTGATACATGCACATGAATGTTCATTGCAGCACAGTCCACAATAGCAAGAAGATGGAATCAACCCAGATGCCCAACAATAGAAGAATGGGTGGGTAAACTTTGGTATATGTACGCAACGGAGTACTATGCACTGATAAAGAACAACGATGATAGCAGGAAACGTCTCTCAGTTTGGTCTCAGATGGAGGACATTATGTTGAGTGAAACTAGTCAGTGACAGAAGGACAATGATTATGTGAGACCCCTACGATAAAAACATAAAAACAGACTCATACATAACAGAAAAGACTCTTTGATAGCTACAAGGGTGGGGAGGGTGGGGAGGGTGGGGAGGGCAGAAGAGCGAGGGGCGAGGGTTTAGATTCGATAGCTGTTAGAAATTTGGTTGGGTGAATTGATGACAATACACATTAGTAAGAAGATCAATATTAATGGGAGTTCAACACAGCTTGTACACTCCTCCCATCTTAACCCAATACTGTAAGCACAGAGTATGTACACTTTCATTTTTTATTTAATTAAAAAAATTAAAAATAAAAAGAAAGGAGTGACGAGACTTCATAAAGTATATGTGTAACCCAACCCACTGCTGTTGAGTCGGGTCCAACTCATGGTAACCCTAGAGTTTAGGGTAGAAATGCCCCATAGAGTTTCCAAGGAACACCTGGCAGTTTCGAACAGCTGACCTTTTGGTTAGCAGATGTAGCACTTAACCCACTACGCCACCAGCGTTTCCCAAAGTATATATGTATGTATGTATGTGTATATATTTATGAGGCTTTAGTAAAGACAAGGGACATAATATGGCTGGAGAAAGAAAACACAGGCAGACATCAAGGAGGTCTGCACATTCCAGGTTGTTTCTCACATGCAGGGATCTTGTGTGTCTTTGTATCATGGACCACAAAGATACTTGTGAGATAAGCTGGCCTACGCAAATAGATCAGCACAACAGAATAGAGAATCCAGAGTGGAACTCATGCATACATGATTGATTGATTTTTTTTACAAAGTGGTGAAGTCAGATCTGTGGGGAGAGAATAAATTTTATAGTAAATGGTGCTGAAACAATTGTATATTCACATGTAACAAAATGAACTTTGATGGATACCACAGAAATAAGCAGAAGTGGATCATTCACTTAAATGTGAAACCTGAAATCATAAAACTGTTAAAAGAAATAAGAAACCAAATCTTTGTGACCAGAATTGACATTTTAACATCCTTGTGTTAATCTCAAGTATATTAAGGGTAGAAAAATGACTCTTGTGTGAGAAGAGTGCTAAAAGATGAGCAATGTTTATGTGCGTGGGAAAGGAGGTCAGAGAAGGAGCAGTTCAGCCAGCATCTGCAGGGATTACTGTTTCATTGACAAGTTCATGGAAGAGATTTTTAACTAGTCCTAAGGACTAATGGACCGCATCTGTCAGGGCCTCCACTGGGCAGTGTCATTGCATAGTCGGCAGCTGCCACCACTGACTGCTCTGACGGGTTACAAAAGCGGGTCCTGGACAGAGCTGGAGAAAAATGCAGAACAAAATTCTGTTTCAAAAAGCAAGACCAGACCTCCTGGCCTGGTAGAAAGCGGGAGAACCTTGAGAGTACGGCCCATGGACAGCTGTTAGCGCAACGGTGAGGTCACTTGTAAGGTTAACCCTTCAGCCAGAGATCAGACAGGCCCCCCAAACAAAACGAGACTTTAGAAGCACACCACCCCAGGAGCAAGGACTAAAAAGGCAGGAGGGTGCAGAAAAGCTCGTGTTAGGGAACCCAAGGTTGGGAGGGAAGAGATTGACCTGTTATGGAGTTGTTAACCAGTGTCATAAAACAATATGCATACTAACTGCTTAATGAGAAAATTTTGTACTGTATGCCTTCATATACAGTACAATTAAAAAAATTTTTTTTTTAACTTGGGAAGAAAGAAGTTTCCATCAGTCTGTAGTAAAATTAAAAACAAAATCCGGGTTATTTCTAAAAGTAAATTGAGTCAGTTTTTAAAGTTATAAGATCATGCGACTCCTGTAATTTTTTGTAAAATAATCCAGGACTCCATGTAAAGATAAGGGCACTAGTTCATCATAGATTGCTTTACTTTTTTTTGGCTTGGGAAAATAAAAAGTTGGCAACTCTGTGTTGAACTCATCACCCTTATGGTTTTTGTAGTTATTGTTTTTTCCTGACCTGTGAAACCAAAGTTTGGCAGCTGCTGAGTTAGAGAAGATGAAGGAGTTTGGGAGAGCGTGCGACAGGCCTTGTGCAGCCAGAGTGGATGGGGCCCGAGAGGCCTGTGGCTCAGGTTCGGCAGGGCCTTGGAAACTGTGTAGTTGGACTTAATCCCCAGATCTTTGAAGGGTGTGGCACAATTAGACTTGTATTTTAGAAAGATGACTTGGAGTGTTTAGATGAAGAACAGATCAGAGAAGGGTGAAATTGGAGGCAGGAGATCAGCGGACAGGCTTTTGCCTGTTTTCAGTGAAGATTGTGAATTACGGCAATGCACAAAACATAGAGGACAGATGTAATTTATACTAAGGAGGTAGATTTGACAGCTGAACAGCCTATTGGATGGATGAGGTGAATTTACATTATTTAAATTACTCTGATTTTAAATTCTAGTGAATGTAGTGTGGCCAAATAAGTGCAAGTCAGTGTATTTCTCAGAACCCTCCTAACTGTATTGTTTTAAATGATCACAGAGTAGTTTGAGTCAGCCGCTGTGCAGTGTGTGCCCTCAAAGACGGACTCATTAACATGAGATCGGAGAGTTAATCCACCTTCTTACTTAAGTACCCAAACATGAAAACCTATGCCATGTGAGTTAGAAAATGCTGGATTCATTCATTTTATTACATACACAGCTCCTTGGGAGAATGCAGGCTTCTGAGAAGAAAGGATATTGTTAAAGATTTTTCGACTTTAGTTTTTCAGGGCTTAAGTTCGTACTGCTTGATATTTTGTAGAGTAATAATTTATATATCGTGCTTGCTTTACTGAGTGACCTTTAGTAGACGATAGGTGTGACATGTCAGCCCTAGCTTAAGATCTTAAGAACTGCAGAATCTTTTTGCAGCATAATAAATTCTTGGAAAGAATTTTAGAAAATAACTTATTTTCAGCTGAACCTTTTACCCTACTCCTGCTGCAAAAACATGAATAAGCGTTAACTAATAGACAGGAGGAAATCTTGATGGCATATAGTGGTTAAGTGTTACAGCTGCTAACCAAGACGTTGGCAGTTCAAATCTACCAGGTGCTCCTTGAAAACTCAGTGGGACAGTTGCGGTCTGTCCTGTAAAGTCACTATGAAAAGGTACTCCTGAGGCTTCTCTGTATGTTTAATGAGTTTATGTTTCACTTTTCTTTTGGCATGGCTTGAAATCAAGAGTTGTCAAGATATAGTGAATTATCTTTGGTAATAGACTTCAATGTATAATTTTATTATTATAGGCTCATCTCTGCTTTCTGTATTATGCCATGTTCTTTGTCTTATCAGGAAATGTTGATACACAGTTCCATGGATGCTTATGAGAAAGATTCACTTTGGGAGAGGAGTTAGTACAGTTTTGATTTATGGGATTTATTAACATTCATATGTGTACATTGTGTATCTCAAAACCCACAGAAAGAAAGGTTGATGATAGGGGGAGGGAACATCTCAAGATAGTGTGTGATTTTTCAGCCATTGGTACTCAGTTTTTCTCTTCTGGCAAGTAGTAATGCAGAGAGCAGTTATCTTACTATTACATGTTTATTTCACTTACCACAGTAAAGATGCTTCATTTTTTAAAAATTTTGCTGTCTTATACCTCACTACAAAGCATTTCAGGTGTGTTTAGCATTTCTCCTAGATTCCATGGCCAGTATAGCATTGAAAAGAGTACCAAAGATCTCAGGAGTTGAACAGAAGCTCTCAGTGTGCCCCCTAATTACCTAGGGTTTGAGGATCTGCAGATTACTCACTTTTCAAGCAGACTAACAGTTTTAAAATAGTACTGAAACAAAAAACAAATTCTTAAATTTTTACCTAAGATTTTAGTTATTTATAACCAAAAGGTCTTGCAGAGTGCCTGTTTTGCCACATTGATGAAAAACAAGCTTCTCTAATTTCTATTGAAAAAGTAACTAGACTTTGTGAGGCCTTTCCTCATGTTTAAAATAGGGGTTAATACTATTCATTTTCTTTCTTTTCTATTCCCCATTCTTTCTCTTAATGTTTTCATGACCGTTTTCAAACACTTGTATGCTATGGATTGTATATACTCAAAATAGAAGTAGGTGTTTACAAAATGAAGATAAAAAATTTATCTGTGCAAGGACAGAAGGCTGTGCTTAAACATTAGCTCCTGAGAGTTAGTTACGAAGAAAAGAAACAAAAACAGCAGGTAACAGAACTTGTCTTAGGCTGGGTTCTCTAGAGAAGCAAAACCAGTGAACCATGTAGGCATGTGTATGTGTGTATGTGTGTAAACACCCACGTATAACTCCATTGCCATCAAGTTGGTTCCAACTCAGAGTGACCCTATAAGACAGAATAGAACCACCCCGTAGAATTTCCAAGAGGTGCCTGGTAGCTTTTGGTTAGTAGTTGTAGCATTGAACCACTATACTGCAAAGTTTTTCACTCTCTCTCTCTCTCTCTCTCTCTCTCTCTCTCTCTCTCTCTCTCTCTCTCTCTCTCTCACACTCTCTCTCTCTCTCTCTCACACACACACACACACACACACACTCAGCCACAGCATTGAACCACTGTAACACAAGGGTTTTCATACACACAGACAGACACACACCCAGAGAGAGAGAGAGAGAATATTTATATCAGGGAAATGGTTCACACCATTGTAGAGCATTGTAGAGACTGGAAAGTCCCCAAGTCAATGGGTCAGGCATCAGGCTGGAGGCTTCTTGATTCACGTAAGTGCAGGCAATGGGTCAGGCATCAGGCTGGAGGCTTCTTGATTCAAGTAAGTGCAGGCAGGCTGATGATGCCATAGTCAGCAGATCAGACAGTGTGGGCTGCTGACTCATAGGGTGCAGAGGCTGAGACCAAGACTGACAGGTAAGATGACAGTCTGCTGACTCAAGACCCAAGAACTGCAGTTTGGGTGATGATGAGCCAAATGTAGAGATCCAGGGTAGAGCAAGAGCCAATGAACTTTGCCAGAGAGTCCAAGTATATTGGATATAGGCCATACCCCCAAGGAAACTCCCTTTCAACTGATTGGCTGCTAACAGCAGAACTTACCACAGAGGAGATTACATTATATCAGATCTCATCAGGGTCATGATTACATCATTATGTAACTGTCAGACTACGTCATAACTATCAAATCACTGAGATTACGGTCCATCCAAGTTGACTGATAACCTTAAGTAGCACAAGTGCCATGATAGGTCTTTTATAATAGAAAGTCTAGAATGTTAAGAAAATGATTTACAGACATGTTAATACTGCTCAGATTTAAGCCTCTTGGGAGCTTCTTTCCCTGAAGGCTTTTGCTTAAAATTGTTGATAAAGACAATATTTCCATGTATTTTCATGTGTTTTGCTTTTGTTTGTGGCTTCTCACCTGCTCTGTGGGTCACATTCAACCTTATTTTACAGATTTTAAGAAAAGGCTACTGAAAATACTGCACTCAAGTGTTATTTTTTTAAATTCTAAACTGTGATGACCTTCACAGCTTTGGGTTGAAGAGATGTAACTTATCTGGTTGAAATGTCAAGGGATGATGGCTAGAATAAGCACAATTTGCTGAGCACATGACTGCAGGGGACCAGAATGGCTGGTCATTCTGTATGTTTTTTTAAAGCAGGACTGCCATTAAAACCCCAGGTATTGAAATAAAGAGCATCCACATCTCTTCTCCAGCACTGATGGCTAGATTAGTATAGCTAAACAAAACAAAACCCAAACCCCACTGTTGTCTGTGATTTAGCAAGGTTGTTGAGGTCTGGTAAAGGAGGCACATTCGTTGGGGGAGTGAGTTCTTCGCAGAGTGAACCTGAGGTGGGACAGTACCCAGTTCGAGCCTCTGGCAGTCTTACTGTGCCACCACAGCTTCTACACAACAGCTCTGTCTGGGAAAAACCTCCTACAAAAATGACAGCGTGTTGTAGAAGATTTGGTTTCATTGTTTACGATTGTGATCTGAATGCATGTAATAGGAACCTGACAGTTTGTTCTTATTACTAATAATCATAGAGAAATCAAATAACGATAACAGAAATAGGCTTTTTTTTTCTTTGAGTTCCAAGAATTTCTGCAGCATTCTTAATTCTCTAAATTAATGAGAGACATGTCCTCCCCCTTAAACAAATAGTAAAAGCTACAAAAAGGCGTTGACTGACATTTTATTGCTCAAAGTTTCTCTCTTAGTTTGCAAATTACTAGATACTGCCTTCTCTCTGAATTGATGTGCAGTGTGTGATCTGTTAGGCTACTATGCTCTGAAAATTCAGCGTCTTCAGGATTCGGTGGATCATCCCCCTACCCTCACCCCCCACGTAACTTTAATGGCAGCAGAAATAACAACTAGGCCCTGGCAAATGAAGCTCATTGCTATGGTAACTAATGAAGCTTGCATCATTCTAGGGCACATTTTTAAAAGCCTGGATTTCATCATGAGCAGACGCCCCATCTTATTTTATTCAGTAACTTAGCAACCTGTGGTGTATGATTTGTTGCCACTCTAGTCTTTCCTCTTCTCTCAGAAAAGTGACCTATATAGATAATTTTTTATTGTAGGCACGCTGTCACTGTGAATTTAGTTCAGTTCTTAGGTATGTTTATAATGACCTTATTTTCTGGCCCAAAATTCAGGACACATCCTATAACTGTAAAGTAAAAAGGGATTTATCGTCTGCCTCCCTAGCTGCCCATTCTAAAGTCTTCTTTTCTCTGCAGCCTCTGAATGTTGGTGTTATTCAGGGCTTTGTCTTTGGCCCTCCTTTTTTTTTTTTTTTGCTTTCCAAATAATTGATTCGTTTTTTCATTTATGTATCTATTTATGTATTACAGTAAATGAAAAAAATTGATAAACATTTGTCAACTACTTCACCTATGATAAACCCTAACCCTGCCACTCTTTTAGGAGCCATCAAAGTTATTTTCTTCTGTAGATAATTCTGTTTTTGAGTCCTTATAATAGAGGTCTCGTATAGTACTTGTCCTTTCGACACTGACTGATTTCATTCAGCATAATATATTCCACTCAAAACCAGGTTATGAGATGTTTTCTAAAATTTGCACTTTTTATCATAGCATAGTGTTCCATTGAGTATATGTACCATAGTTCGTTTATTCAGTTGTCTGTTGTTGGGCTTCTGGATTGATTCCAGCTTTTAGCTGTTGTGGACTGTGCTGCAGTAAACATTTGTATACATGTGTGTGTTCGTGTGACAGCCTTTGTTTCTGAAAGATAATTTCTAAGCAGTGAAATTATTGAATCAAATGGCACGTGTATTTGTAGCTTTTTAAGGAAGTGCAAGATTGCTTTCCAAAGAGGTCGCACCAATCTGCAGTCCCACCAGCAGCATAGGAGAATTCTAATGTCTCCACAGCCTCAACAGCATTTGTTGCTTTGTGTTTTTCGGATCGTGGCAACCTTGTAGGGGTGAGGCAGTGTCTCATTGTGGTTTTGGTTTGGATTTCTCTGATAGCTAATGACTGTGAGCATTTTCTCATGTGTCTTTTGGCTCCTGGGTGTCCTCTCTAGTGAAGTGTCTGCCCATCTCCTTTGCCCATCGCTTAATTGGGCCATTTACTTTTTTCTTGTTGATATTTTGGAGAACTTTTTAGATTACGGAGATTGGATGTTGGTCTGACATGTAGTTGCCGGATATTTTTTCCCATTCTGTAGGTGGTCTTTTAACTCTTTGGATACAGTCTTTGGTTGAGCCAAAGTGTCTGACTCTTGGTGGTCGACGTTTAGGTATTTTCTCTCCTGTTAGCTGTGCATCGACGGTTAGGTTCTGAAGTCTGTGTGAGCTGGGCGTTAGAACATTTGTCAGTGATCCTGTTTTTTCTTGCATGACTTTGATCATTTTAGGTTTGATATTTAGGTCTTTGATCCATTTAGGCTGTAAACTGGGGTAAAAACAGTCTCTAACAAATGGTGCTGTGCTGGCAAAATTGGATATCTGTCTGCAGAAAACTGAAACAAGGCTCCTATTTCACACCTTACACAGAAACTAACTCTAAATGGCCCTCTTTTTTTTTCTTACTCACTTTTGATGTAGCGACTAGTTATTTGCTGATGGCTCTCTAATCTTAGTTTGTGGCTTAAGTGTTATTCCTGAACTCCAGAGTAGGCACTTCACTCCTCAGTACCCTTAACTGGATCTATCCCAAATACTGTGTGTTCAGAATGGGCTCAAGGTTACCCTTCCACAACAAATTCCTTATTGATGAGGGACACAAGTGTTGACCCGGCACACCGTATCCGCTCAGTCTAGATGATCCGACTCCCGGAAAACTGCCCTTTTCTTCTTGCAGTCTCGTGTCTTATTTTAGCCCGATTTACTGCCGTTGCCTCTGAACTGACCTTTCTTTCAGGCTTCCAGCAGACAGACAAACAGACGTGCTTCTGGCTGCTTATTCTCTGTGGCTCCCCGTGTCTTCAAACTAAAGTCAAGACATGGCATGCCGGGCCCCTGGTGGCCTGCCCTGCTCCTTCGTCCAGTCTTGTTTCTCAGTATTCCACACCTTGTATGTCCCTTGCTTACTCTTGCCTCTTGCTTTGCTTATTTTTCCCTCCTCTGGGAACACATTACATTTTCTCTCTCTATTTCCTATGGAAAATGCCTTCTTACCATTTGTGGAAGCTTTCATTGACATCACTGACCCCTACCTTTGTAGTCCGTTTGGGCCCCTGTGCGCCCCTCTGACAGCGCAGGCTGCTCCCCGCCTGAGTTCCTGCCTTGCCTTCGGGTAGTGCGCTGCTGCCTGTCTTCCTGCCCTAGTGGACTGGGAGCTTCCCGAGAACGGAGCTGTGCTAGATTGTCCTAGGGATTCTGGAAGATTTCACATACCAGTACCTGTGGGTGTTTAATAAATGTTTATCTAACAATCTAACAACCAGTCAATGAACGAGCCGCTGGGGCAGAATCCCTAACTTCAAGAACTTAATTGTCTTGGAAAAATCCAGGTTATTCCAGAGCCTGTAGTTCGTTGCCCTTTAAGTAGACTCTTAAATTAGAATATAGGGCAAATGTTAATATTTTTCCTGGTTAGAATGGGTTGGAGATGATATACACACATGTGTGCATATCCATATATGTGACTGATATACATACATATACACACAGATACATACTGAGATTTGTCTGTGTTCAGTTCAGCAAGTAAATGTTTCTCTATACATACATGTGTGTCTGCGTATGTATAAACATGCAAATACATATGCATGTATATTACATTTTCAGTTCAGCAAATGATTACGTGTTTCTGTATATGTGTGCAGGTGTGTGTCTATACAAAGAGCCCAGGTCGCCCAGCAGTTAAGAGCTTGACTGCTCACTGAAAGGTCGGTGATTGGAATACACACAGCCACTCTGTGGAGTGAAGATGTGGTAGTGTGCTGCTGTAAAGATTACAGCCTTGGAAACCGTATGGGGAAGTTCTGCTTTGCTGTATACTGTGAGTCAGAGTCAACTTGATAGCAGTGGGTTTGGTTTTTTTTGGTTTGGTGTGTGTATACACAGCTGAGTGCAGCAACTCTGTCTGACTACACTATTCTGCCAGTTTAGGTTCCTCAGTACAGTTCAAAACAAGAAAATCAAGATGGGTATCTCACAACAAGAGGGCCTTCTGACTCCCCTGGTTGATTGAATGTTTCACTGAAGCCTGTCTGTGTGGTCCCAGTGGAAAACCTGGTGGCTTAGTGGTTAATTAAGAGCTACAGCTGCTAACCAAAAGGTTGACTAGATGCTTCTTGGAAATTCTATGGGGTAGTAGTTCCCCTCTGTCTTGTAGGGTTACTATGAGTCAGAATCAACTTGATGGTAGCAATTTTTATTTATTTATTTAGGGGTGGCCCTAGTGTCTGCTAGGCTGAGATGTGTCCTCCGGGAGATGGCATCCACCCTTATTAGGGCTGTAGCTGAGGCAGGCATGCGGTTCATTTCCTTGGAGGGAGCTCAGATAGAATGGGAGGCATGGTGGGAATATTCTGTGCTGTCTTGTTTAGTTAGGGCACTAGCAGTGGTGCAAGTTGTAAATAGAAAGGTTTATAGTTCCGTCATGTCATCTCTCCCCAACACAGTTTGTGGATTTCTGTATATCATCCCCACTTCTGTGATGCTTTTCTGTACAAGAGTTCTTTGGAGGTACAATCATAGAACTGCTGACCATCGAGAGGTGGGTGGTGGGGACTGTAGGCAAGGATTTTTGACTGATTCTTTTAATGTTTCAAAAACAGTGAGCACCAGTTTTAGACCTGGTGTGGTGCTTGGTCCTGAGCACAGATTGCCAAGTATGGTAAAATGTGGTTCCTTCTCTCAAGGCCTAGTCAAGGAAACAAAGCAGTAATTGTAGTAGGGTTTTTGTAAACGCTACAGTTTGGGTAACATTTGTTTCAACAAAAAAAAAAAAAAAAAAAAGAAAGAAAGAAACTTATTTAGGTTTAAGAAATACGGGCTAATGTTTAGAAGGAGTTTTCACCTGTTGAAATGTGGTCATCTTCATCCAGTCTAGAATAAAATTACGCTGTTTCCAAAACAGCACCACTGCTACGCTGGCTGAGGCCTTTTGTGGGGAACTCCTCTGGTTCGTTTTGAGATGAGCGTTGCTTTTCCTGACATTTCCACTTGACAGTTCATGTGATGAGAACTCTGGAGAGGGGAGCAGGCAGAGGTAGAAGTGTGGACATGGCAGAGTGGACAGTGCAGTGACAGGACCTTGTGTAGGGCACGAGGACCTTTTCTGCATCTCGGCTGAGTTGTGCGTTTCCTTCTTTGACACACTGACCTCTGCTGGCTAAAGTGTGATGAACCATTAATCCCAGTTGTTTTTTCAAACATTTTTTTTTCCAAGGATAAAAATTTTCACTTTTCAAAGTATTTGAGATAGATTTTTAAATATGATTTTCAGAAAAATTAATTTTTACTTACAGGCTTTTTACAGTGAAATTTACATTTATCTAAGCAATTCCAAGCCATCCAAAGTGTACTTTGGATTTCCAGGATATCTGAAGAATAAGAGAACAAATGCTTTTATATAATTACGTTTTTAGATATACAAATCTGTAAATTACTCTTATTGCATATTGTTGTAAGGAAGACAGGATATTTAATCAAGAGAGCACAGAATTAAAATAAATTAATCCACTTATAAGCCCAGGTAAATCACTTAGTCTGCCTGGGGTAGCATGTTCATCTCTAAAGTGATTGTTTCTACTTCACAGTACTAGTGTAAGAATATATTGTTCATGCAGAGTGATTTTTGGGCTGTAATTTTATGCTTTTGTTGCTGTTATCAAAATTAAAACTGATATTTTGCTATCCTTGTAACTTGTACTGATTTAAAATAGTACCTTTTTTAGCTGGGATATTTAGAAATGCCATTATTTAAATATATATATATAAGTAGTACCTTATAATTCACAGTTCTGAAAGATCGTAGGTATTACTTCAGCTAATATCACCGCAGCATAAGCAAGCTATGTGCGTGTAGCTTACCTGCTGATGTTAGCTCTCACCCTCATGGAAGATGGTACTCATAGTTTCCATTCAGATAATCTACATATATTTTAAACTCAATTGGTCTTAAAACAAAATTTGATGGGACTCTTCTGCCATGTTAGGGAAGTAGTTCTGTAGAGCACAGTAGCTTAAGAATGTAGTCTCTGAAGTTAGAGTGCCTTCATTCCAGTTATGACTCACTCTCTCAGCACCCTCACTTGTAATAGGGGTATAATAAACCAAAGAGAAAACAAACAACAGTCAAACCCACTGCCATCAAGTCAGTTCTTACTCATAAGGACCCTATAGGACAGAGTGGAACTGCCACATAAAGGTTATAAGGAGCTCCTGGTGGATTTGAACGGCTGACCTTTTGGTTAGCATCTGTAACACTTAACCAGTGTGCTACCAGGGTTTTCATGGGAGTAATTTATCTATGTTGTGAGATTTTTGGGAGACTAGCCTTGGGGTAGCGTTTCTCTGAGAAGCCTGATAGGTGTGTATCTGGTTGCTTTTTATGCATTTACTTATAATGCCTGGCACATAGTAGGTGCTTGTTGCTGTTAGTTGCCATCAAGTTGATCCCAATGTATGGTGACCCCATGTGTATAGAGTGGAACTGTGCTCCGTAGGTGTTTTGAGACTGTGGCCTTCAGAAGCAGATTGCCAGATTTGTCTTCTGAGGAGCCTCTGGTTGAATTCAAATTATCAATCTTTTGGCTAGCATTCAAGCACTTAACCATTTATACTGCCTAGGGACTTCTAGTCAGTGCTCAGTACGTGTTAAATCAGTGCGTAAAGGAATGAATAAGTCATTTACAGGGTACCTGTGTAGACTGAAGGTGAAATTTCTTGTGCCAAGGATCACAGTTTTCACTATGTTGGCAGAGACGAGAAGCCTTTGGAACTTGGGTTCTCCCAAGCTATAGATGATTAATCCATTTGTAAACAGTAGTCATGATGTGATGGTAGTAAACTAGAGTGGTTGCTACATGCCCGATAGCATGCCAAGAACTTTACATTTAATCCTTGCAACACCTTTATGAAATAGGTTCTAATTATAATTCTTAGTTGTACTAATTAGGAACTCTTGGGTGTCTAAAGATGCCTCAAACTCAAATGTTCGAAAAAGAACTCGTGGTTATCACTCTGAGTCTGGTCCTTTCCCAGTGTACCATCATCATCTGTCAGCTGGACAGGTTTGAAGAGTTAATCTATGACATTCCTTACCTTCATCTTAGCAGTCAGCATATATTTAGTCACTGATAACAATTCATCTAACAGTATCTTAAGCAAAAAAAGAAGTAAATTATCTCACAAACAAGTCTAAAGGTAATCTAAAGGATTGGTGGCTCAGCCACTGTTATTAAGGACAGGCTATGTCTAGTCTTCATCTTTGCCGTCTTCAACACGACAGTGTCTGCTCTCAGCCTTGTTGCCACATTATCAAAGATGACTGCCTCAGCTCCAGGCAAAGTCTGTATGGATTCCTATTGGATAATAACCACAACATTAGACTGTTATATTTAGAACTTGTTTGAGGCAGTGAATGTTAATTGAGTTCAACAAAGGGAGGGTAGCTGGTTGTCGTGGACTGGATTGTATTCCCCCAAAATATGTGTCCACTTGGTTAGGTCATGGTTCCCATTGTTGGTTGGTTGTTCTCCGTTTTGTGATTGATAGACTTTTCCTGTGTGTTGTAAATCCTAATCTCTGGGTGTGGTTAATGTGACAAGATTAGAATATGTTAAAAGAGATTTGGGTGAGACGTAATATTCTTGCTCAGGTCAAATCCTTACCCGATATAAAAAGTTCCCCTGAGATGTGGCCTGCATTACCTTTTATATTGTAAGAGCTAGGACGGGAAGGAGGCACAGAGTGGAAGTCTTCGTATCACCAAGAAAGCAGTGCGAGGGTCATAGTGTATCCTTTGGACCCAGGGTTTCTATGTGGAGAATTTCCTGAAGTCCAGGGGAAAATGATGACAACGGCCTTCCTCCGGAGCCAGCGGAAAAAGCCTTTGTCTGCATCTGATGCATTGAGTCTGGGGACCTAGCCTGCTGTTGTTGTTATGTGCTGTGGAGTCAGTTCAGACTCGTAGCGACCCTGTGAATAGCAGAACAAAACACTGCCCAGTCTGGTGCCATGTCCACAGTTGTTTTTATGCTGAAGTCCACTGTTGTGGCCAGTGTGGCAATCCGTCTCATCAAGGGTGGTCCTCATTTTTGCTGACCCTCCACTCTACCAAGCATGATGTCCTTCTCCAGGGACTGATCTTTCCTGACAACATGTCTGAAGTATGTAAGGTGCAGTCTTGCCATCTTTGCTTCCAGGGAGCGCTCTGGTTGGACTTCTTCTGGGACAGATCTGTACATTCAGCATTCTTTTCCAACATCACAATTCAAAGGCATCAGTTCTTTTTCTGTCTTCTTTGTTCATTATCCAGCTTTCACATGCATATGATGCAGTGAAAAATACCATGTCTTGGGTCAGGTGCATTTTAGTCTTCAAGGTGACACCCTTGCTTTTGGATACTTTAAAGAGATCCTTGGCAGCAGATTTTCCCAGTGCAGTGCGTCTTTTGGTTCCTTGACTGCTGCTTCCATGGCTGTTGATTGTGGACCCAGGTAAAATGAAATCCTTGACAACCTCAAATCTTTTCTACTAGACTGTGAGAAAGTGAATTTGTCTTGTCATCCACCTGTCATATTTCTGTTACAGCAACACTAGGTGATGAGGATAATGATTAAAAAAAATGCAGGTTCCTTATGGAGAATGAGCTGACACGTTTTTGTTAAATGCTGTGTCATCCATTCCAGTGCTTGTAGACACTCCATGTGTTAGTAAACTAGAAAAGCATGTCAATACACAAGAGAAGGCTGTGAATTAAGTGCTGTACACATGCACACAAAATGAGGAAGAAGTGTTTCTAACTGTGGGGACTGAGAGTGGCTGGGAAGAAAGTAACTAGAGAAGGCTTCATGGAAGAATTGGCTTTTAGTTGTACCATGAGTGGGCTGCACATACACTGTATCTGAAAGGCAGATGCTGTCTCTCCTGGCCACGTTGTGATCCAGTTTCAAGCACTTGTTATAATTTGGAGGCCTCAGGTTGGTCACAGGTAAGAAAGCAATACTACCTCCCTTTTCTGATGTTTGAACATTTGTAATGAGTCGCTCTTCAACTTTTGATGTGATAAGGCAACATGGGACACTCTGTCCTTACTGATACTCAGCGCCAGTAGGTAGGAGTGCATTTACAACTACTTCTTTCAAATTACTTGCTACTTATACCTATTCATTTAAAAACTGAGAACAATTAGGAGACCCAGTTCAAGAAGGCAGCCTAGTCAGACACATTATGCTGTACCTCTAAAGACCTGAGAGACAAAGTGTAACAGATGCAGGTGACAGACCTGGAATCCTGAACATCGATGAAAGACTATTGAATTAGGTCAAACATTGAAAAGAAAAAGAAACCAAACAGCAATAGCAAACAAATTGAGACCATTTTGAGGCAAAGCTAGCAGTGACCATAGGTGAGGAGCATTTTGAAAGGCCACATGGAATTCCCGGTAGGAGGCAGGGAAGCTGCAAAGGTACAGCCTGAGTGAAGCAAGGTGAATAGGACCTCAGCTGGAGCTCAAGAGGGAAAGTACAAGAGGGAGGACGAGACCTTCAAGGATCTCAGTATACACAAAACAGGGAGGGAGCCGGGACTGAGAGACAGGGTGACTCCATCAGCAGTTCCTGACCAGTTGGACAAATGATGATGAACATGGAGCAAAAAAGCTCTCCCTCTATCTTTTTCTCTCCTCTACTCCCTGTTTGCCCGTCCACCCCTTCTCCCATCAGAGAAAGTGCCTGTGCCCCACCCCCGACTTGAGAGAGTGTCTGTGTGGCCCTGGTTGCTCAACTTGTTGTACACTTCAACCATAGAGAGTGCTTGCCTAACCCTTGACTGTCCACCTTACCCCTCCCCTGCTGGAGAGAGCACTTACATGGCCCCTTGGTGCCAATGCTGATATATCAAAACAAAATTATAAATGAGTAACACCTTAATACCTTGAAGACAGCAGGCAGTATCAAATTATATAAAGAAACAAGACTACAGTACAACCAAAATAAAGGGTCAGAAAACCTTCTTACAGTAAGAAATGGTAATGGAATTGCCTGGTGAGGAATTCAGAAGGCTTGTATACATGGGCTTCCTCAAAGAGATCAAGGAGGACAGACAAAACCCTAGGGGAATTCAGGAAAACAATGAATGGCAAATTAAATAGACAATTAGAAATCATATAAAAACAAGAACTGGTGATTGAGAAGATTAACTATAAAATACAGATAATTTAATCAAAGGACATAAAAATAGAATGGAAACAGTGAAAGGAAGAATTAGCAACATAAAGGACAAATCCCTTGATACCTGTTTGTCAACCAAGATAGAGAAATCTCAAAAGAATACAGCAGAGCCAGACGCAGAGAACAAGATGTAAGTCTGTAAGACCTGCAGCTTCAAGAGAAAAAGGAGGAATGAATGTTGTCGACAAAGAATTTCCATGTGGAGAGGAAGTCATGGTGCCATCAAGAAATAACAGACTGTTTCAAACTTAGAAGGATAAAAGTAAACATCACAGTAACCACAACGGTCAGTAAACCTACTCACCCAAATAAAGAAGAAAACTATAAAGACTCACTAAACACAAAATCAATGATGAGGGAAATGAAAATAAAAAGAACTCAAAACAGAAAATTAAAGGGAATGAAAAAATAGCAACACCACAACAAAAAACAAAGCAGTAGTAAATTTGTACCTATCAGCAATCATACAGAATATAAATGGTTTAAATGTACCAAAGGACAGAGAGTGGCAGAATGGATAAAAATAATACGACCCATCAATATGCTGTCTACAAGAGATACACCTGAGACAAAGATATAAATAGGTTAAAAATCAAATGATGGAAAAAAATATTTTATGCAGTTACCAAGAAAGAGAAGTGGTAATATTAATCTCTGATAAAATACTTTAAATAAAAATACCTCTTATGATGAATTTTAATTTAAAGTATTTTAGCAGAGATTAATATTGCCACTTCTGTTCTTTTTCGGTAACTGTTTATTTGACTCTGCCAGGCACTCCTTGGAAACTGTATGGAGTGGTTCTACTCTGTTGTAAAAGCTTGCTATGAGTCACAGTTGACAACAGTGGGTTTTTGTCTTTGGTTTCATAAGAGATAAGGAGGGAGGGGCATCATGTAATAATTGAAAAGAGAATCTACCAGCAAGACGTAACCATAATAAATATGTATGCATCCAATATCTATGCATCCAATGGCAGAGCTTCAAAATACATAAAACAAACTCAAACAGCACTGAGAAAAGAAATTGAGAGTTTCACAGTAATAGTAGGGGACTTGAACATGCCACTCTTAGTGAAGGACAGAGTACAAAAATACAAAAGATGTAAATAATAGAGTCAACCAACTGGACCTTATAGACATATGTAGAATATTCTTCCTAACTGTAGCATAGCATACATTCTTCTTCAGTGTGTATTGATCTTTCTCCACAATCGACCATATTTTAGGCTGCAGAGCCAGCCTCCATAAAGTGTAAAACATTCTAATAATACAAGGCATTTTTTTTTATCACAACACTATAAAGCTAGTAATCAATTACAGAAACAACAGTGGAAAAAATTGAAATACATGCATATTGAGTAACCCTGCTTGAAAACCGCTGCATAATAGGAGAAATTAAATTAAAAATGAACCCAAAATTCATACTGTCAGTGAGAATGAAAACACACCATGAGACACATGGAAAGCAGTGCTTACAGGAAAATTCACAACAATACACACACAAATCAAAAAAGAAGAAAGGGCCGAAATCAAGATTTTAACCCTGCATCTCAGACAAATACAAAAACGGCAGCAAAAGAGGCCCGCAGTCACCGTAAGAATGGAAATATCATAGATTAGAACACAAATAAATGGAATAGAAAACCAAAAAACAATAGCAAGAATCAGAATCGGTAAGACTAGAAATTGGTTCTTTGTGAGGATTGATAAAATAGACAAAACACTGGCCCAACTGGCAATTGAAAAGAATGAGAAGACATAAATAACCAAAATAACAAATGAGATGGGACTTTACAACAGAACTGACTGAGATAAAAAACATATCTTAAGAAAATATTGTACATTTTCAGTCAGTCATGTTAAGTTTTAAAAAAGCAAAAAAAAAAGAAAATATTGTGAAAAACTGTATTTCCCAAAATTTGAAAACCTAGAAGAAATGGAGAGATTTCTATAAATACATTACCTACCTAAAGTAATACAAACTGAAGTAGAAAATTGAAGCAAATCTATGACAGAAGAAGTAGTTGAAGAGATTATTAAAAAAAAAACCAACAAAAGAAAGCCCTGGCCAGACAGCTTTACTGGAAAATTCTGCGCAACATTCAGAAAAGAGTTGACACTAATCTTACCCAAACCATTCCAAAACAGAAGAGGAAGGAGGAGTATGCCTGAATTTATCCTCTGAATGCAGCATAAACCTAATACCAAATCCAACCAAGGATATCAATAAAAAAGAAAATGATAGCTAAGTATCCAACGTGAATATAGAGGCAAAAATTCTCAGCAGATTTTAGCAAACAGAATTCAACAGCATTTATAAAAAAACAAAAAACTATACCCTGACCAAGTAGGATTCATACCAGGCATGCAAGAATGGTTTAACATTAGAAAATCAATCAATGTAATTCACCATGTAAATAATCTGAGAAGATAATTCAATGGTATGGATTTTGTTGAGAATCGCTTTATGTCCTAACACATGGTCTATTCTGGAGAATGTTCCATGTGCACTGGAAAAGAAGGTGTAGTTGTCCGCTGATGGGTAGAAAGTTCTGTATATGTCAGTGAAGTTTAGTTGGTTAATTGTGGCAGTAAGGTCTTCTTTATTTTGATTGAGCTCTTTTCTAGATGACCTTTCCAGTATTGAGAGTGGAGTGTTGAAGTCTCTCACTATTATTGTGGCATGATCTATCTCCTTTTTGAGTGTAGTCAGTGTTTTTTTTGATGTATTTAGGTGCCGTAACATTAGGTGCATAAATATTTAATACAGTTAAGTCTTGCTTGTGTACTGAAACTTTCAGCACTAAATAGTGTCCATTCTTGTCCACGATAGTAGATTTTACATTAAAATGGATTTTATCTAAGATTAGAATTGCTACACATGCTCCTCTTTGCTCATTGTTAGCTTGACATATATTCTTCTATCCTTTAATTTTCAGTTTGTTCCTATCTTTAAGTCTAAGGTGAGTTTCTTGCAGGCAACATACAGATGGGTCATGTCTTTTGATCCAAGATGTCACTCAATGTCTCTTTACTGGAATGATCAGTCCATTCAGATTCAATGTGATTATTGATATGCGTGTGTTCAGTGCTGCCATTGTGATGTGTTTATTTTTGTGTTGATGTTTTTTCTGTTGTTCTTATTAATCTGTTCTGGGACCTTCTTTTTTGTGAGTTAATTTTTCACCTTTTTCAAGGTTGGTTTTGTGGTTGTTGAGACTCCTGTGTTACATTTCTTGATATGGTATGTTGCATCTTTGTTGTGCTTTACAGCTGCCGCTGTGATCCCCCTTACTAAACCATGTATAAACCCACTTTTAATTACTACCAGTCTTGTGATCTTTCTCTCCATCTGGAAGGACTGTAATGACTGTAGTAGATTCCTCTTTTTAATATGATGGCAGCATAGTTTTCATGATAATCACTGGATTATTTCTTTAAATATTAAAGCTTGGATTGAGTTCGGAGCCTTCCCTAACTGAGAAGGATTCTGGATGATGTATCGTTCTAAAATATAAAGTTAGTAGTTTTGTTCTTCTAAGCCAAAGCCAAGAGATTCCTTGAGTATTTCTTGTAGCTTTGGTTTGCTTTTTTACAAAGTCTCTGAGTTTCTGTTCATCTGCGAATGTCTTAATTTCATTTTCATATTTGAAAGATAGTTTTGCAAGACATATAATTCTTGGAAGTTCTTCAGAGCTTTGAATGTGTCATGCCACTGTCTCCATGGCAATATCATTTCTGCTGAGAAGTCAAACAAAAGCCTACAGGGTTTCCCTCTGAATGTTAGCTTTGCTTTGAGTCTTGCTGCCTTTAAGAGTTTCTGTTTCTGTTTTCATTTTGTTAAGTTTGATTATAATATGTCTAGGGGTCTTTCTTTTGAGATTTATATTGAGTGGCATTCATTATACATCTTGGATATCTATATTCTCTTCCTTCATGATTTCTGGAAAGTTTTCTGTCAGCAGCTCAGCAACAATCCTCTCTGTATTCTCAGGTGTTTAGCCCTGTTCAGGGACTCCAATTAATCATAGGTTGTTCCTCTTAATAGAGTCCTATATGCTTCATTTTTCTTATTTCTTTTTTCTGATTTCTCCTTGTATATGCTGGAGTCAGTAGCTCTGTCTTCCAAGTCAGAAAGTCTATTTTCCATTTGTTCCATTCTGTTTTCTTGGCTTTCAATGGAAGTTTCTATGTCTTTGATTTTGTTCTTGATCAGTTGGATTTCAGAGTACTGGTGTTGCATCAGATTGAACAGCTTGCTTAATTGTTCATTTTGCTGTGCATTTGTATAAGGTCTAGAAGGGCTGTGTTTATAATCCTTTTATATTCACCTTCCGATAATTTCTGAAAAGTTTCTTTCTCCGGAAAGCTCCTTGGTTGTTTCATTTGGGGGCCTTCTGAAGCCATGGGTAATTTCTTGTTTACCGTTTTCTCAAGGGTCTGTTGCTTTTGGGGCTTCACATGAGTCGATAAAATCTGGGAGAGATGCTGTGAGGATGGACCGCAGATGTTCCTGTAGGCCATCTTAGAATGAAAAATAAAGGGTATCTAACCACTTCCCAAGTCAGTCAGGTTTTCAGGTGTAGAATTCCCTCTTCCCAACTGGCAGAATAAGCACCTTTATATCCAACCTCAGGTGGTATGAACCAGTTCAGAATACAGCAATGCTACTGCCTTGTTGACCTCTGCTGATAGACCCCAGCTGTAGGTGACACTGTGTAAACTGCTGCTTTTCTGGGAGAAAAGTGCTCTGCTGTGGGCAGGCACTGGCTCCCAGGCTAAGAATTAGGTTCAGCTAAAATCTCTGTAACCAAGATGGGGTCCCGCACAAGGGCGCCACTGCTTCTGTACAAACTAGACTATGACAGAGGCAGAAAGACAGGCCAGAAGTGACGAGATGCACAGAGTCCTAAGCCTGGCTCTCAGAATATGGCAATTTCACCTGCCTATCCCACTAGCAGTGCATCTGAGCCTAGTCGCTAGGCAACACCCAGCTCCGCCTGCCAGCCAAGACAGAAAAAAGAAAGTCAAAATGGTAAGTTACCTTCAGTCTGTGAGAGCCAGGACTAGCCAGGAGCAGGAGTCAGTGAAAGAGAAGAGGTTTTTCGTTCAGTGGTGTGAAGTCCAAATTAACAGCCCTGAGCTGTGTCCTGGGGCTCAACTAGGTGACCAGAAGACTCCGTTTGATTATCTAGTTCAGGTCCTGGTTTCCAGAGGGATTTAGGGAGATGTGTGCGTAATTCACCATGTCAGACTCTGCCCCTGTCACCATGTAAATAAGGATAGGAATCACATGATCATCTCAGGTGATGCAGAAAAGGCATTTGATAAAGTCTCACAGCCATTCTTGATAAAAACAAACAAACAAAAAACTTAGCAAAATTGAAATAGAAGGGAAATTCTTAAAAATAATTAAGGTCATATTTGCAAACCCAAACCCACTGCTGTGTTGTTGATTCTGACTCATAGCGACCCTATAGGACAGAGTAGAAATGCTCCATGGAATTTCCAAGGAGTGCATGATGGGTTTGAACTGCCAACCTTTTGGTTAGCTGACATAGCTCTTAACCACTACCCCACAAAACTAGTAAGCCCTTAATTATTTTTAGGAATTTCCCTCAATTCCTGTTTTCCTGAGAGTTTGCTGGCAGAGTCGTTAAGAGCTCAGCTGTCAATGAAAAGGTCAGCGGTTCCAATCTACCAGCTGCTCCTTGAAAACTGTATGGGGCAGGTTTACCCTGTCCTCTACGGTCACTATGAGTCAGAATCTACTTGACGGCAGCGGGTAATGCAACACCAACAGCCAACATTATTTTCAGCAGAGAAAGACTGAAAGCATTCCCCCTGAGAACAGAAATTAGTCAAAGATGCCTTTTATCACCGCTTTTATTGTTGTTGTAGAAGTCCTAGTTAGAGTAATCAGGCAAAATAAGGGAAATAAAAGGAATCCGTATTGATAAAGAAGAGGTAAAATTAATCCTGTTTGCAGATGACCTGATCTTATACATAGAAAAAAAATGCCAGAAACTCTACAAGAAAGCTACTGGAACTAAGAGAAGGATTTAACAGTGGTGATGCATAAGATTAAGATAAAGCAATTAGGCATTTCCTTCTCAGAGCAAAGAATAGTGAAGAAAACCAAAGACTCAAGGAAACAGTCAGTCCAAAGGACTAATGGACCGTAGGAACCACAGCCTGTACTATCCTGAGACCAGAAGAACTAAATTTAAATGATACCTGACTACTGCTGTTGATTCCTCTGACTGGGACCACAGTTGTAAGGTCACAGGCAGAGTGAGGGAGAGATGTGTAACGCTATTCAAACTCATAAATAAGACCAGACTTACTGGTCTGAGAGAGACTAGTGAGACCTCTGAGACTATGGCCCTTAGAAGCCGTTCGGATTTGAAACTGAATTCAGTCCTGGAGATCACATTATAGCCATATAATACATAGACCTATGAAATGAACAGTAATACCAGTGAGGAAGGGTCTCAGCGATATGCGACCTGAAGGGCAGTATTTGTGCAAAGGCAAACTAAAGAGGGGTGATAGGGGCTGGAAAGCTGGGGAAAGGGGTACAGGGAACCCAGGGAAGAAGGGGGAGAGTGCTGATACATGAAGGGGTTTACAGCCAATATCATGAAACAGGTTTTGTATAAATTGTTGAGTGGGAAGCTTATTTGCTGTGTAAACTTGCACTTAAACAACAATGTTCAGAAGCAACAACAAAAAAGCAATTACGAGAATTGTTACAAAACCCTGAATTTTGTGTGTACAGTGTATGTGTTAGGGTCACAACATATCTCTGTGTTGCAACTGTGCCTTTGCAGAGAAAAGGACATTTCTTTGTTGTGTCTGTAGTTGGTTTAGTCTTTCTGTTTTTAATTGGAAAACTTTTATTGTATAACAACATTGGATTTTTATAATTATGAAATATTTCAGTTGGACCAAAAAAATATAATTATCTGGTCCTCTGTATATTTAGATCTGCATTACACAGAAATGGTAAAACCAGAAATACCACACTTGTTGCCCTTGACTTGATTTCACTCATACCTACCCTATAGAACAGAGTAGAACTGCCCTGTAGAGTTTCCAAGGAGTGACTAGTAGATTTGAGCTGCTGGCCTTTTGGTCATAGTGTTACCAGTTTACCACTACACCACCAGGATTTTCGAAGATGGTAAGGCATTAAAATTCAAATTTGATGGACGAATTGTGTCAGTATCAGTGTCCTGCTTGTGCTGTGGAAATCCTGGTGGCGTAGTGGTTAAGTGCTGCGTGTGCTAACAAAAGGTTGTTAATTCAGGTCTGCCAAGAACTCCTTGAAAACTCTGTTGGACAGTTCTACTGTGACCTCGAGGTTCACTATGAGTCGGACCCGACTTGGTGGCAGTGGGTTTGGTTTTTGGTTTCGGTTGTGCTGTTGTACTGTAGTTTTGCAAGATGCTGGGGAAATTGTGTAAAGGGTAGCAGACCTCTCTGTATTTATTATTACTATTGTGCTTTAGATGAAGCTTTATAGAGGAAATTAGTTTTGCATTCAATAGTTTGTACACAGATTATTGTGTGACAGTGTCTGCAATCACTACAATGGATCAGCGTTCTTCCATTGCTATGCCGAGTTCCTCATTTCCATCCATCTGGTTTCCCTGCCTTTCATCTTTGCTTTTGGTCATCAGTTGTCATTTTGGTCTCACGTAGATGATTGTTCTAAGAAGCACTTTCCTTACGTCTGTTATTGTTTATTTATAGGCCTATTATTTGGCTAAAAGGTAATCTTTGGGAGTGGCTTCCATTCCATGTAAGAGGGGTATGTAAGGACCATAGTCTCAAGGGTGACTTCAGTCTTCAGACCAGTAAATTAGTTTATTTTTTTAAGAGTGAAGCTGAATTTTATTCCCCCCTTCCACCTCTACTCTAGCTAGAACCTTGCATTGTGATTCTAGTCATAGTGGTCAGTGGTGGTAGCCAGGCAACATCTAGTTCCTCTGGTCTCAGGCTGGTGGAAGCTATGATTCCTGTCCGTTAGTCCTCTAGACTGATTGCTTCTTGGAGTCTTTGGTTTACTTCACTTCTCTTTGCCCTTGATGGGAAGAGACCAATAATTGTGTCTTAGATGGCCATTTGCAAGCTTTTAAGACCCAGATGCTATTTACCAAAGTAATGTAGAAGATGCCTTTATGAACTATGTTAAACTAGTTGACATAAATGTACCCTGAAACTATCTATACTTGTTAGCCTTCAAGCCCAGTAATTCAGTCCCTTGAGGTGTTAGGCTGTGTCTAGGATGTTTCCATGACTGTGCACCCTGTGTATTCTATTATATATGACAAGTTTATGTGTAGCACATACAAATAGGTATGTAAAAATATCCATAGCCAAGCTGATAAGATGCACTTGGGTGTACTCCCACATCCCCTCCTACATGGATTTATCATATATATCTACCTATTTATCCACTCATAAATTATTGTTTGTTATTACTGTTTCACAGTTGTGTGTGTTAAACCCAAACCCACTGCTGCTGAGTCAATTTCAACTCACAGTGACCCACCCTGTAGACAGAGTAGAACTGCCCCATAGTTTCCAGTTAGTGCCTGGTGGATTTGAATTGCTGACCTCTTGGTTAGTAGCCATAGCACTTAACCAGTACACTACCAGGTTACGTTAGGCACTGTTGATTGTCATTGCCTTTTATTCTTACAGTACTTCTGGGTGTCTTACCTTGCTCTGGTCGTATTGTGTTGATGTCTCCTGTATTGTGTACTGCATTTCCCTTCACCAAAGTTAACACATATCTAATCTCTAGCTAATGAGTTTTCTCTCCCCCCTCCTCCCATCTGTGATCACCATCAAAAAGTGTTTATTTCTGTATATAAACCTTTTTTTGTTGCCTTTTGTTTTAATTTTTCAGTATTTAAGTTTACTATTAGCAAGTTTCTCATATATGAACTTGCACACATTCTCCTGTGTTCCCCTAACTGTTCTCCCAACACTGTGATGATCACACTCCTCCACTCCAGCCCATACTTCTCATGTCCATTTGATCAGCTCCTCTACCCCTCCAACATTCCCTCTCACCTCCGAGTAGGAGCTGTCCAGTTCATCTCTTGTATGTACCCAGCCCACGAAACACACTCTTCACCAGTGTCATTTTGTATCTTAGGTATCAGTTAAGCTTTTGTCTAGAGAGTTGTCTTCCAGGATGGTTTCCGTTCTTGGTCAACAGACGGTTTGGGGGTCCTGTCTTTCCAGTGACCCTCCAGTCCATCAGACAATCACGTATGGTCTTTTTACTAGATTTTGAGTTGTGCATCCCATATTTCTCCTGCTCTGTCAGGGATTCTTTGTTGAGTTCCCTGTGTATGAAGTTGTTTTTGTTGTGTGCTGCCCTTCCTGTCTCTTGTACTCCCACTTGTTGTCATTGATGCTCTTTTTTCTCCCTCGCAACAGATGTATTGAGACTAATCAATGCTTCTTAGATGGCCACTTGCTAGTTTTTAAGACCCCAGACGCCACTCCCCAAAGTGGGATGTGAAATATTTGCTTAAATGGTCCCAAGACTCCCCGCCCTGGTGTTCTTCCCTGGAAAGCTTTGGGTTTAGTCCATTAGTGGTGGCTTCTCCTCTGTTGTGTGTTGTCTCCCTTTATCTAAAATAGTTCTTGTCCGTTGACTAATTAGTTAATACCATACTCCGTCTCACCTCTCCCTTGTAACCATCAAAGAATGTTTTCTTCTGAGTCTTTATAATAGTAGTCTCATACAGTGTTTCTCCTTTTACAATTGACTAATTTCACTCAGGGTAATGTCCTCTAGATTGTTCCATTTAATGAGATGTCTCCCAAATTCCTTGCTGTTTTTTATCATTACATAGTATTCCATTGTGTGAATATACCACATTTGATCCATCATGAAGTGGGCACCCTAGATTGATTGCATCCTTTTGGTGTTGTGAACAGTACTGCGATGAACACTGATGTGCATAATCTGTTTGTGTAGCAGCTCTTATTTTTCTAGGATATATTTCAAGAAGAGGGATTGCTGAAATTCGGTGGTATTTCTAACTTTTTAGGGAAACACCAGATCGATTTTTGAGGTGGTTGCATTCCCACCAGTAGTGTAGCAGTGTTCCATTGTTACCACCGCCTCTCCAACATTCATTATTTTGTGTTCTTTTGATTAATGCCAGCCTTGTTCGGGTGAGGTTGTATGTCATTGTAGTTTTAATTTGCATTTCCCTGATGACTAATGATCATGAACAGTGCCTCATGTATCTGTAACATGCCTGAATGTCTTCTTTGGCGAAGTATCTATTCATATCCTTTACCCATTTGTTGTTCATGTTTTACAATATTGTGTAGATTACAGAGATTAGATGCAAATCAGATTTGTGCTAGCCAAAATTTTTTCTTAATCTGTAGGTTGACCTTTTACTTTTTTGGTGATGTCTTTGGATGAATGTCAGTGTTTGATATTTAGGAGTTCCCAGTTAACTATTTTATCTTCCAGTGTTGGTGCATTTTGCTATCTGTTTGTGCTTTATATTAAGGGTCCCATCATTGTCACTATTTTTTTCTTCATGATCTTTATCACTTTAGATTTGATATTTAGTTCATTGATCATGGTGAGATATGGGTCTTGTTTGAGTGTTTTTTTTACAGATGGAAATCCTGTTATAGCAATGCCGTTTTTCCCCAGTTCGTGGGGCTTGGGCTTTTGTGAAGTATCAGCTGTGTGTAGGTGGATGATTTTATGTGTGAATTCTTAATTCTGTTCTTCTGGTGTATGTGTCTGTTGTTTTTACTACTGTAGCAGTGTAATAGGTTATAAAGTCAGGTAGTATGACTCCTCCCACTTTGTTCTTCTTTAGTATTGCTTTATTTATCTGGGGCTTCCCTTTCCACATAGTTGGTGATTTATTTCTCCATCTCTGTAAAAAACACCATTGCAATTTGGAATGAGCTTGCATCGCTTTGGGTGCAACTCCCTATCTATTTGCAAGATAGGTTTCTTGACTTCTGTAGGTCTCGGTTAGGTTCTTGCAGTAGTGTCTTGTAGTTTCCTTTGTATAGGTCTTTTATGTCTCTGGTTAGATTTCTTCTTAAGAATTTTTTTCTTTTGGGGGTTATTGTAAATGGTATTGATTGGCGATTTCCTTTTTGATGGTCTTTTGTTGGTGTAAAGGAATCCAACTGATTTATGTATGATTGCCTTATATCTTGATACATTGCTAAACCCTTCTGTTAGTTCTAGTAGTTTTCTTATGGATTCTTCAGGGTTTTAAATGTGTAGGATCATACCATCTGAATAGAAATAGTTTTACTACTTCCTTACCAGTTGGGATGCCCTTTATTTCTTTTTCTATCCTGATTGCTCTGTTTAGAACCTCCTGCACACCTTGTCTAGTTCCTGTTCTCAGAGGGAATGCTTTCTTTCAGTGTCTCTCCATTTAGAGTGATGTTGTTTGTTTAAACCTTTTCTTGACTATTTATAATAAAACCCATTGCTATTAAGTTAATTTTGACTTACAGCAACCCTATAGGACAAAAAACCGCCACTGCTGTCAAGTCAATTCTGATTCATAGTGACCCTGTAGGACAGAGTAGAACTGTCCCATAGAGTTTCCAAGGAGTGCCTGGTGGATTTAAACTTCTGACTTTTTGGTTAGCTGCTGTAGCACTTAACCACCACACCAGGGTTTCTTCTGATAAGACAGGGTTCTATTGCGTAAGGGGTCCCTATGAGTAGGAATCTACTTGATGGCACCTAACCACAACAGTAATAGAACAGATTAGAGCTCCCCCATATGACTTTAGAGGAGCAGCTGGTAGGTTTGAACGGCCAGCCTTTTTGGTTAGCAGCTGATTGCTTAACCATGACATCACCACTTATAATAGTGATTTCCTTCAATATTTGTCATTTTTGATTGGGTTATTGCACTCAGCATAATGTCCTCCATGAGCTGTCTAGATTCATTCATGTTTTCAAATGTTTTGTAGATTTATCATTATTCTTCATTGTTGCACAGTATCCCATTGTTTATATGGGTCACATTTTATCCATTCATGTGTTGATGGGCCCTTAGGTTGTTTCCATCTTTTTTCTATTGTGAATAATGCTACAGTGAACATGGATGTAAATATGTCTTTGTCATGGCTGTTATTTCTCTAGGATATATAAAGGGTCTTCTAATAAGGGTGTTCTGTCTTTGAACTTGAATAAAACAAGTTGTATAAATGGTACGGTTTTAATTGTTTTATTATTTTGAAGTACATTTAGTGGCATTATGTATGGAAAAGAACTTTGGGTAAATGGCCGTTGTGGCACCTTCCATATGGGGATGAAAATAATCAGTTATCATAGTCGTGTGTCTTTCACCATTGACAGTCACAGCCTCTCCTCATTCATCTTGGAAAAAATGAGGGCCAGTGATCCTGCCAGACCAAAATGTACACCAAATCTTAACTTTGGAGGGATGAAGTGGGCATTCTTGAATCTCCACTGGATTCACATCACTTCAAATGCAGTAGTTTTGTTTGTTAACAAAACCATTCATCCAAGAATGGGCCTCATCACAAAAGACGATTTTGGGCCAAAAGCTGGGTCAACTTCCAGGTGCTCCAGAGCCCATTCAGCAAATGTATGGTATAATCTATGGTCATTGGACTTCAGTTCTTGAGTTAAAACAATTGTGTAAGGGTAAAGCTTCAAGTCCAGGTGCAAAATCTGCCAAATTGTGCTTGACTGAAGGCCCAGTTCTTGTGCTTGTCAGGAAATTGAGATGGTTTCTCATGTGCACTTTGACGAACCGTGGCAGTGTTTTCACTAGAATGTGCAGTTTGTTGATGCAGAGGCGCTGTCTTGTTGGCAGCAGACCTGGTTGTCTCAGATTTTTTGATTATATGTCAAATTGTTCTCTCAGTGGGACAATTGTGTGCATTGTAAATTTCACATAATGCACAGAATGTTTGGTGAATGGAACACTCATTTTGATAAACTTTAATAATTTCTACACCTTGTAGAATCATGTAACCGTTCATGACTATTTGTTGAAGCGAATGGGAAAAAAAGTGATTACCGTAGCTTCATATATATGGCAGCAGTGAGCTGTCAAAAATGGGATATCCTTACTGGAAGACCCTTTACGTAGGTGTAGGATTGCTAGATCATAGGGTATTTCCATTTACAGTATTTCAGGGAAGCTCCATACCATTTTCCATTGTAATTGTACCATTTTAGTTTCCAACTAGCAGTGTATAAGAGTTCCAGTCTCTCCACAACCTTGTCAGCATGTGTTGTTTTCCATGTTTTGATCCTTGCTGTTATTACCACAGTGAGAAGCTCTCTGATAGCTGATGAATCTGGCATCTGTTCATGGTTTTTGTTGTTGTTGTTTTTGCCTGAATGTTTTCTTTGCTGAAGTGTCAGTTGTGTCCTTCGCTAATTTTTTTAAATGTGTTGTTTGTCTTCTTGGTTTTGAATTGCTGTTTTCTATGAATATTAGAAATAGTCCCTGTTGTGTATGTCATAGCCCCTAATTTTTCCTATTCTCTGGTTTCTCTTTTTACTCTTTTGGTGAATTCTTTTGATGAACATAAGTGTTTAATTTTCAGGAGATCATGGTTATCTTGTTTATCTTTTGGTTGTGCACTTTTAGGTATGTTTGGTATTCTATTTAGGCCATGTATTGGGGGCCCTAATGCTGTACCTCAGTCCCTGGCTGTGTTGTGGTTAAGCGCTCAGATGCTGACCAAAGGGTTGATAATTCAAAGTCAGCAGCTGTTCCCTGCAAACTCTATGAGGCAGTTCTTCTCATCCTATTGAGTTAATATGAGTTGAAACTGACTTGACAGCACTTAACAACAACAGTGTTGTTCCTAGTTTTTCTTCCATGATCTTTATGGTCTTAGGCTTTACGTTTCAATCTTCGGTCCATTTTGAGGTAGTTTTTTTTTTGGTGTGTGTGAAGTGAGGTATAAATCTGGTTACATTTTTCTGTAAGTGAATGTCCAGTTTTGCCAACACCATTTGTTAAAGAGATTCCCTCTTGCTCCTTTAATGAATTTCTATCCTTTGTTGAAGATCAACTGTCTGTAGGTGGATGGTCTATGTGTCTGTTGTACCAGTACCAGGCTATTTTTACTGTTGTGGCTGTATAGTAGCTTCTGAGATCAGGGAGTAAGGCCTTCTTAATCTGGGACCTCATTCCTGCCCATATAAATTAAAGTTGGTGATTATTTTTTCTGTCTTCTTTAAGAATGTTGTTAGAATTTGGATCAGATTTTCATTGTATTTGTAGATAGCTCTAGGTAGTTGTCTTAGGCTGGGTTCTCTAGGGTAGCAAAACCAGTAACTTGTATAGTATGTATAGAGAAAGATTTATATAAAGGAAACAGCTCACAGAATTGTAGAAGCTAAAATGTCCAAAGTCCTGTGTCACATAGTCACAGAAACTGTTGAAACCAAGGTAGGCAGGTCATAGAGCTTCAGTTCACAGGTTGTAAAGGTTGTGGAATCCAAAAAGGCAGTGAGACTGCAAGGTGTCTGCTAATTCATATTGCTGCAGGGAGTGGTGAACTCAGAATCCTCAGGTCAAGGAACAGGACTCTTATTCGCAGTCTGTGAGGGTCAGTGAATCTCAAGAGCTCCTGGGTCAAGTGCCAAGAACCAGATCTGAAAAATGCGAGAGAGCAGGAGCTGCTGGCAGCTTGAGCAGACATGAAGCAGACAGTGGAAGGCAGGGAGGTGAGGGCTGAGGGGTGGTAAGCCGCCACGGGCCCCACCCCTGCTCCTTATATAGCTGCCAAACATTGAGAGTGGAAATGTTGTAGATGGAATTATAGTCCCCAAAAATGTGCAGCAGTTTAGCTAGGCCATGATTTCTTGTGTTGTGTGATGTCCCTTCCTGTTGTAAATCCTGCCTCTGTGCTGTTGATGAGGGTTGATGGGAGGCAGTTGAGTTGGTGCAGCAGAATTTAATGTGTAGGATTGTATTGTGACTTGGGGCAGCCTCTTCGGATATCAAAAAAGGGAGGCAAGCTGAGACTTGGGAACCTAATACCTTCACGAAAGAAAGCAGTGCCAGGACCTTAATGTATCCTTGCGAAATGACCAGGGTCCCTATGCCTCAGAAGCTTCCAGTCCGGGGGAAGATTGATGACAGGGACCTTCCTTCAGTGCCAGCAGTAAAACCTTCTCCTGGAGCTGACACCCTGAATTTGGACTTTTAGCTTACTGGACTGTGATAAATAAAATTTATCTTTTTAAAGCCATCCACTTGTGGTATTTCTCTTAAAGCAGCACTAGCTGACTGAAACAGTAGTAGTGACTGGTTTGCAGTGTTAAATATTCCTATCCATGAGCATGTTTTATTTTTCCACGAAAGTAGATACAGGGGTGCTATGTGTTGAAACTAACTTGATGGTAGTGAATTTGGTGGGGTTTTTTCTGTTTTTTCTTCGGTCTTCATCTTGCTTTGTGGTATGTACTTTTCTTTGTATGAGTCTTTTATGTCTCTAGTTTGATTTATCTCTTTGTACACATCTTTTTGAGGGCTATTGTAAGTGTTATCATTTCTGATTTCTTTTCTAGAGTTCTCTTTGTTGATGTAAAAGTATGAAACTCATTTCTGTGTGTTGATCTTACACCCTGCTACTTGGGTGAATTCTTGTAAAAGTTCCAGTAGCTTTCTTGTGTAGTAATTTGTCTAGCCTTTATCCTGGTACCTAGTATCGGAGACTCACTAGCTGAGGGGAGAAAAAATGTAGTACAGTGTAATACTTAATCCTGTATGATAGCTTAGATTGTCTAAAAGGTAAATGTCAAATTATCTCTGTGATAAAAGTGCTCATTACACTCATTCTACTTCTTACCCTTGGATGGGTTGAGGGTGTGTGGAGTCAGATGATCTCCAGGCATAGGGAAACTGCCCAGCTACCCTACTTGAATGCCCGCTATTTCCTCTGGTTTAGCTGTGTTTGTGTTGTTGCCCTGTGCAGATGAATTCCCAGCTGGCTGTAACTTATTGTGGGGCCTTTCTGGCTACTTAGAACCTAGTTGTTGGACTTCCCAGATGGTTTTGTCTCTCTGACTTCTCTCTTTGAGCTGTCCTGGGTTTCTGACATGTTTCCTTCTGACCTGTTGATCCTGCAGCTTCTCCCACAACCCATCCTGCAGGATCTTCCTATTCTTCGGTGGTGGGATTCCATGATAGGCCCATTGATTCGGAAAATCTGAGCCTCAGAGCCTACCGTTGCCTGACCGTGCTTGGAAAACTCTCTTAAGGTAGTAACCTGGCTTGAAAACTGGACATACTGTTGAATCCTTCTTTGGGTGTTAGATGCAGCATATTCATTTGATCGCTTTGTAGTTGCTTCATTGGTCAAATCTATTATGTCCACAGGCAGCTAGAGGTTTTTAGCAGATCAAGTCAAAGGTTATCTAGTTGGAAAGGTAGGATACAAAACTGTCACTGTTATATGTGTGTGTATGTGTGCATCTATGAGGATACTTTTTAAAGAAGCATATGGGGCATGCTTACATAATTAGCAGATTTTGTTTCTGTGTTTCATCTTTTTCCCCATAATGAAAAGGCTATCATTTAATGTATGTGTTTTCTTCTATTGTAGGACAGTTCGTGTCTGGTTAAAGAGAGACAGCGGACAGTACTGGCCAAGTATATACCATGCAATGCCTTGTAAGTATTTGGATTCCTGTATTTTCTCCTGTATTTTCTTGCGTGGAGGGGAACTACTACCAGTGGAATAGTAGAAGAATCACTCATACACTTTTAAAAGTATATTTGGAAGGTTATTTATTCATCCAGGGACGTATGTTTCCACATAAGACCTTGGTGAAATGAGTCGCTTTTAGTTAGTTTTAATTGCCTGCTCTGTGTTTTCTTCTTGAATGGGGAAGACTGAGGGATAGGATTCTCTAGATAATGGAAAATACCATATTAAATTATTTTAGATTTTCTAAAGCTGTAAGTATGTAAAATAAATATTCTGAAGTTGACTATATATTCATAGTTCCTGAATAAGATAAATGGAAAAAGGTTATACCACATAGGTTTTCTGGTTACAGCAATCTTCTTCTCTTTTCCAACTTTTGTTTAAATTTTGAATAAAATATTCTTTTAGATAGCTAAAAATTTTATACGTTGATTACATTTGTGAAACAAATCTGTTCTTGCATTATTGTTTTATCCAAATTAAAAACATTTAGCATTGAATATTCAGTTCTCAAAAGGATTTGCTTAAAATTGAAAAGTTCTACTTAAAAGTTAGTCTTTTTTTCGCCAGGGTCTTATGTGGAAAAATATGTCCTGGCATGAATAAATAATCTTCCAAATATACTTTAAAAAGTGTACGAGTGATTCTTACACTATTACAGGTAAAGAAGAGCTGCCCTCCTCCGAAAAGGAAATTTCTTTCAGTCTAGTATTTTATCTTTAAAATTACCTTTGTTTAGTAGGCATCCCGTTCCATGTTTAATACAAAGTAATTATTTAAATTAGTTATCAGTTATGTTAGTGCACATTTTTCTTACTCCCATCTATCAAATCTTAATTCAAATTGATAGCCTAGGAAAGCTCTGTGATGTGTTGTTTGGGCTCACATGTGCTGTGGCTCGCTGCAGTGTGAGCCTCAATCCTCTGTGCCGGCATCCCAGTTTGAAAAGTACATACTACAGTATACAGCTAAAATAAAAAATTGTGCTAAATTGTAAATATGATTAAGTTTACATCTCTGGCAAAAGAATGCTATAATAACGTAATAATTCACCTGTTTATGAACAAAGGAATTATTAAGGATGTAATAGTGTTCAGTGATTTTGAAATTATCTCTGAGATTTTGCAGGTCTTTTGAATTTTGGAGTAAACAGAAGATACTAGGTTCAGCTTTGTAATTACCGTCTGTTTACTCTGGAATTAAAAAAACATGAGAAAGAAACTTCCTACATTACTAAATACTTCTGTATCCATTTGCCCATTTTGCTGTCAGGGAACACTATTATATGGCCTAGGCTGAAAGGGAACTTTCTTTTCAAGAGATGGTAGTGAGTCGTGCTTAAGTAAATAAGAAAGGAAAAATTGTCTTTTTTACCTGATTTTAAGTGAAGGAACTAAACTTGTCCTTGGTCTTGCTTTTTCCATCAAATTTGAATAGTATCTAACTGGGAGAGCTACGGATCTTTACTATACCAAGTTGAAGTAGGCTCCGGAGACGTGTAGCTCCCCTGAATGTGGTGTGGCAGACAGAGGAGAGGTGGACACGGGTGGAAGGCTGGGGGCTTGGGAGTAGCAAGCAAAGAATCTTCTTAAGATGCGCATTAAGAGGAACCTCATGAAGACCCAGGATCCTATCCAATTGCTTGCCTCCTCTGCCAGTACACATGTACATATACATTTTGCTGTCATTGTCTAATGCTCACTTTATTTGGAGATACCATAGACAATACAGAGAAACCTGTAGTTTGCGTTTTTGTTGTTTATTAATAAAGCTGTCTACAAGAATGCCTACAAGCTGTTGTAGCTCATGCACCTAGCATAGGTGCTCAGTGGACACTTACTGAAGGAATGGTGGAGTCTGATAAGAAAGATGAGTTTCTGAGAATATATGGTACTCATTTTTCTCATGATTGTATGTGAACCCTGAGGAGGACTGTGTAGTTATTTGCAAACTTTCTATGATGTACTCTAAAGGATCTATAAAAATAATTACTCTGCTGCTTTTAGCAATCCACTTCAGCAGCACCTGGAACCTTGTAGAAATGCAAATATTCAGTTCCACTTTAGAATTACTGGATCTGAATTTGTGTTTTAACAAGATCCCTAGGCAATCTGAAGGTATGTTAAAGTTTGAAAAGATTGTTTTATGACATAGCAACATGGTGATCTATGTGCTTGTCATTATATAAATGCATATAAAGCCTCAGGCATGTGTTGTATTATTGTTCTGTGCAAACACGGATGTAAATATGCAGTCTAGTCATTTAAAGATTTACTGAGCTTCTACTATATGCATGATATTGTGCTAAGTACCAAAGATTTACAGATGAAAACAAGGTGCACGTGGGTGATTTCCTTCATCTTTCACTCTTGGATGATCTTGCTATCACGTGTAGGTTAAACAAGCAAACATAAAATACCGTGTCTAATCAGGATGAACTTTTATGTACATAGAATTGTATGCATTCAAATGCCATAGTAGCTGATTTCTGAAAAAAAAATTTAAGCTGTATTTAACTTGAGAGAGGCAGAATCTTGTTGTAGAAGAAAATAAGATACTTTTTCTGTCACAGATCCAGAAATAGATTTGAGTTACCAAGTGGGTTGCTTTTAATCCTTGTAGTGAAAGGTGTTGTATTAAGAAGTTATTCAGTATTATCCTTAGGTATCAGTAATACAGTGTGAGTTACAAAGTAAGTGAAAAGGTTCAGTATATCCAGAGGCTGTAGCATGGACAGCCCAAGTAAGGTATGTTTATGGCGGTATACAGTAAACAGTATTTCAGATATAGAAGAAAGCGAAACTTTCTTTGGGGAGGTGGACTGCATCCTATATTTATATTTGTATGTATGTGTACCTGTGTATGTATATGTGTAGAGAGAGAGAGAGAGATAAAGATAGAGATATAAATGGATGTTTTGGCAAAGCTTGCTGGTGTTGGCTCACTGTCCTGCTTTTGGCTCATAATTATCTTACCTCCAGTTCTTGGGTCTTGAACCAGTGGCCTGCTGTGTTGCCTGCCGATATTGGGGTTCATCCGCCTGTGCAGCCGTGTAAGTCAAGAGAAGCTTCCAGCTGGATGTCTGATCTGTGGACCTGTTGCTTGCCACCCTGTACAACCTCACGAGCCCTAAAATATTAATGATACTGTTGGATAATTTCCACATTTTGCTGCATTACCTTTCTTTGGAATGGGTGCCAGTAGGGATCTCTTGCAGTCCGTTGGCCAGGTAGCTGTCTTCCAAATTTCTTAACACAGCATTTGTTTGTTGAAACATCTCATATTCTGTCCATTCTTGGATGCTTGTTTTTTGTCAGGGCTTTCACTGCAGTTTGAGCCTTTTCCTTCACTGCTGTAGCTTCTTGATCCCATTCTACTTCCTAAAATGGTTAAACGTCCGCCAGTTCTTTTTGGTACAGTGACTCTGTGTATCCCTTTCCTTTTCTTTTGATGCTTCCTGCATTGTTTAACATTTTTCTTGTAGAATCCTTCAATACTTCACTGCAAGGCTTAATTTTTTTCTTCAGTGCTTTCAGCTTGAGAAATGCCACATGTGTTCTTCCCTTTTGGATTTCTATCTCCAAGTCTTTGTTCTCTATACATTCTGGATATTAATCCCCTTTAAATCCTTCAGATTTTCTCCGAATCTGTGACTTCTCTTTTTTACTTTGTAGATAAAACTCTTTGGCACACAAAAATCCATGGTTGTATTGTTGTTGTTACTGTTTTTAAAAGTATTTTTTGCATTTTCCGTTGAAGTGTACACAGCAAGACAGGTTCCCATTCAACAATTTCTAATCTTACTGTTGAGTGACACTGATTACATTCTTCACATTATATCGGTATTTTCATTATTTCCATTTATTGTTTGATTTGCATTAATTTAGTCTCACAGACTCCCCAACCTTCTCATCTGTGACTTAGCATATTTGTTAACCATTTGGTCTCCGACAGATGATTTTTTAAAGGGTCTTAGTACTCAAGGATGACATTCATTGCTTTATGAGCTAACCTGCCATTTAGCTGAAAGGTGAGTTGAGGAGTAGTTTGTTTCAAGGCTTAAAGAGTATCTCAAAGCAGTAGTCTTGGGAATTCCTCAAATCTCAGTGGGTCTAATAAGACTGGAGTGTTGGGAGAATATGAAGTTCTGTTTCACGTTTTTCTGCCTTTCTTTCAGAATCCATCACGTAGTGGTAATGGTAGCTGGGCACCATCTAGTTCTGATTTCTGGGCAGAGAAAAGCATGGATCATGTAGATAGCTCTGCGAACTGATTCTCTCTCTGAATCTTGGGTTTTCTTCTGTCTCCTTTGGTTCAGGTGAAGTTTTGACCAGTAGTTGTATCTTAGATGGCTGCTCACAAGCTTTGAAGACAACAGACTGCTACTTAGTAAACTAGGATGTAGGACAGAGTTTTCTGTATTATGCCTATTGAGCAAGTTGTCCCATGTCGCTATGGCCCTAAACCTTTAAACTAAGAAAATTCATCCTGTGCAGTGATTGACTATGTTCAAGATGTAGCAGTTTACATGGCCATATTTGTTTTATTTTACGCACATGTGTGCACGCACACACACATGTGTGTGCGCACACACACACAGAGGTGTGTATATATTTTGGTTGTCACTTGCAAAATTATGTGTAACATAGAATTTACCTAAACATCCTTTGTGTGTGTCTGTGCAACTTAGTGACATCAGTTACCTTTGTCAGCCTGGGTACACTACCCATATTCAGTGTTACCTTTCTCATCACTATAAATAAGAAGTGGCTACTGTGTTGTAGGAGTGTAGATTGCATTTTACATATGGTGTTTATGGCCCCAGATTTGTGGTTTTGCCAAGATTATTTGCTGGACTACAACTTTGTAAAGGCATTAGATAGTACTGTGCAAATAAGGTGTGTAAAAACCTTAGAGGAGTTGGACGGTGACTATGTAAATAAGATTCCTGTGGCATATCAAGGGAATTTGTCAATTTTGCCATACTGCTACGGCTTAAAAGATTCAATCCCACAGAAGCCGGGGGGAACCTCACTACCATCAAGAAGGAGCCAGGAGCAGAATTCATCCTTCAGATCCAGGGTTCCTACACTGAGAATCTCCTAGACCCAGGAGACAGAGAGAGTTGTACTACTATAGGTGGCCCAAGATGGCAGCAGCACAGGACCAGCAGACAGGTTCATTGGCTTGCTGCCCCACAGACCAGGAGAGCTGAGCACCCTTGGGCAAGAGGTTTTCTAGAAGAGTGGGGTGTCTCCTGGCATTGATCAGTGGAGCTAGGGAGCTGTAACACTTATTTGAGCAGGGCAGAGGCCAGCAACAGAGATCCGAGTGCAGTGTGTCTGTAGGCATGACAGAGAAGAAGGTGAAAGGTCTTGGTTGGTAGCTGGCTTGCTTGACAAACTATATACTGTCCTCTGAGTTGTTCCTGTTACTTCCATGTTGATTCTGATCCCAAATTGTCACCTGCTGTTTCCCCAGTAAACCCCATAATCATGAACATGATCTGTGAGTTCTTTGTGGCCAAATCAATGAATTATTGAACCCATCAGAGAGGTAGAGATTACTGTGGGAAGGAAAGCTGTTGTTAAAAATCGGTAAAAAAGATACAGAGTAGAGGTATGTCGTACCACTGTCTCGTAAGAATCAACTTTGGGCTGATGGTGATTCTCAGCTCTCCTCCTGAAGATAGATGAGTTTTGAAACCACTACATTTCAGTGTAGAGAATGAGTCCCACTCTTCCCTACCCCAGCAATGGATAACCATCAATGAACATTGGTTTCTCTATATACCTATTATCATTTTATGAAAGTGAGAACATACTGTATTTGTCTTTCTATGATTTATTTCACTCAGCATCATGTCTTCCAGATTCATTCATGTTCCAGGATGTTTTGTGAACTTGTCTTTCTTTACGGCTGCGTAATATTTGGTTGCACATATGCACCACATCTTGTTTATCCATTCATTCATCGTGGGCACTTAGGTTGTTTATATTTTGGGCTATTGTGAATGGTGCTGCAACTCCATAGAGTTCTCAGTGCTTGAATTTTCAGAAATACATTGCCAGGCTTTTCTTCCAGGGCACCTCTGGATGGACTGAAATCTCCAACCCTTTGGTTAGCAACTGTGTCCTTAATTAACTGTGCACCTCACTGAGCAGCAATGTGTGGCGCATAACCAAAAAACAAGGAAACCTGTGGTATCCAGCCAGTTCTGACTCACGGTGACCACTTGTATACGGAGCAGAACTGAGCTCCATAGGGTGCTCATGGGTACGGTCTTCCCTGAAGCAGATTGCCAAGCTTTTTTTCCATGGAGCCACCAGGTGAGTTCAAACCACCAGCTTTTAGGTTAATAGTCAATTGCAAACTGCTTGTTGCTTTCAGGAACCTCTGTGTCTTACATACCAAACCAACCAGACGCATTGCCATTGAGTAAATTCTGACTCATAGCAACCTTATAGGACAGAGTAGAAGTGCCCCATAGAGTTTCCAAGGAACAGCTGGTGGATTTGAACTGCCAACATTTTGGTTAGTAGCCGTACCACTAACCCACTATGCCACCATAATAAAATTCCTCATGACACTGTTCAGTTTACAATCTGTATAACTGGAGCCCTGCCTGAGCTTGAAAACTGGAGAGGGGCCTTTCTGAGTTTACAGAGTTGAGGTTTAAATTGCAGTCCTAAATGTGACTTTTAAAAGATACCGTTTCAAACCTCACATTTGCATCACACTATAGAAGAAAAAAAGAAAAAGAAAAAGAAAGTTATAGGCATACCTATTTTCATGGTTGAATTATTTTGTATTTACCATGGTGCTAAGGTTTGCCATTCATGGTGTCAGACAAACGAAAAGAGGAGTGAAATCTCAAGCAGGAGCCAGGGTGGCAGGTGTTTAAGATTTTTCTTCCTCTTTTGAAGTATTGAGTGTTGTGATGAGGTCTTCACTGCCAGCTTTTCCCTTGGGTATGGAGAAAAGGTAAATCAACTTGGCTGCCAAATATGCAGTAAATAGGAAATGAAGAGGGTCACAACCTCAGGACCTTGGGTGTGGTGGAGAATTAGAAAGCCTCTGTTGATTCTGTCACTGCTAGGGCAGTTGGCTGGAATTTAGCTCTTAAAATGTTTACTAGTTTGTATCCAGAGCTGTGAACCAAATGCACCTTAAACAGAAGACTTTTTTTTTCCCAAAGATATTTACAAATAAATGAACACACATGACATTGCCGAGAGACACCCTATTTTGTCATTTTTTCCAGCTCTCTGCCTTGGCCTCGTGGGACGCTGTTTACCATGTCTGGAGTTTTGGTTGGGCCCCTCAGTTTTCATACAACCATGGCCTCTTAGCTGCTCAGTTAACTTTATGATGTAGGCATTTGAGATTTCACTGAAAGACATCAGTTTAAATTCTCAGCTTTCCAGTTTCTATTAGAACCTTAGTTGAGAGAAAGACAGTTATTTATAGTGAGCCATGAGAAGGACATGCAGTTCATTATTCATCCTTATTCTGGCTATTCCTACCTCATCGTGGTCCTTAGCAGAAATACTTCCATGCTTTATGCCATCAGTATATACTGGTGTGTTCATTATAGGAAACGTTTAAATTCTATTTTTGAAGTAATTGTCTACCACAACACTTAACATCCTCTTTATGAAGAAGCCCCAGGTGGGGATTTTTTTTCAGATATGTTGACCTAAAATACCTTTTCTTTTTCTAAGCTATACTTGCCCAAACCGTGTTCCATAGCATATCCACGTAGTCCAAATGGACCACAGCGTACCTGTGTGGGCTAAATGGATTCCAGGTCCCTTAAGAATTGATCCCTTTAGTTGGAGAGAGCCTTTTGCTGTAGCAGTCTCTTGCGTTTACTCCAAATACAAATCTAATTTTTGGTACAAATGGAATTTTATGTATTTCTTTAGGCATATCTGCAAAAGATCTTTAAAATGTTTAAAAGCAAAGATGTCACTTTGAAGACTAACGTGCAGTCGATGCACGCTATGGTGTTTTCATTCACCTCATATGCATGCAAAAGCTGACCACTGAACAAGAAAGACCAAGGAAGAATTGATTTCTTTGAATTACGGGTGTTGGTGAAGAATATTGACTGTACCATGGACTGTCCGTCCAACTCCAACTTGGAAGAAGTTTAGCCAGAATGTTCCTTAAAAGCAGTGATGGCGAGATCTTTTCTCATATATTTTGGACATGTTTATCACGAGAGATTGGCCTTGAGTGGAGGACATCGTGTTTGGTAAGGTAGAGGGTCAGCAAAGAAGAGGAAGACCCTCAGTGAGATGGATTGATACAGTGGCTGCCACAGTGGACTCAAGTATAACAATGATTGTGAAGACGGTGCAGGACAGGGCAGTGTTGGACGTGCAAGGTCACTGTGAGTTGGAACAGACTTGACAGTGCCTAATAAGAACCATGTTATGAAGTTGAAAAGATCAGGAGAAATAGCTTTGAGGAGTTGGCACTCGGGCCTTAAGGATAACGGGAAGCCTGGAACCTGTTAACCAGTCAGACAGAACATGGAACCCATCACTGTTGGGTTGATTCCAGCTCCCAGTGACACTGTAGGACAGGGGCTCAAAGTGAGCGCCTGGTGGGCATGAACTGCTGACCTTGGGAGCACTAGCATTTAACCATTACACCGTCAGTGTGTCTAACAGCTTATTTTAATTTTCTTTTTGTTCTGACATATATTTTCCTTGTTGTAGTCCCCTTAGTCATGACTTTCTGCATACTTTTATTGCTTTGTATTTGCTTTTTAAGCCAGTTCAAATTCTTTATGAGATGAGATGGGGAATTGTCTTTGTCTGGGTTCTCTAGAGGAGCAAAACCAATGAAATATATATATATATATATATGTATATATATATATATATATATATGTTGCAGAGTTGCAGACCCATGTTCTGGCTAACATAATTACAGGGGCTGGCAAACCCCAAATCTGCAGGTCAGGAGGCTGGTTTGGAGGCCTCTGCTTGCTCACAGAGTTGCAGGGGTTGGCAGATCGAAAATCTACAGGTGAGGTGGCATGCTGAAAATCATCTGCTGGCTCATGTGCTTGCAGGGCCTGACAAACCCAAAATCTACAAGTCTGGTGGCAGGCTGGAAACCTCTGCTGGCTCATGGGGTTGTGAAAGTTAATTAATTGAAAATCTTTGGATCAGTCCAGAGACTTCTGTAGGCTTATGTCTTCAGAACCAGAGGTCAGGTGATGAGAAGAGTGCAGTGTCGAGACGTTGAGCACACTTTGTCAGAACATCTATTTATGTGTTGGAGGTAGGTCACACCGCCATGAAAACGCCTCTTTCAACTGATTGATCACTCACAGCAGATCACAAAATTGAAGGTGATTACATCATGTCTGACAAACGGGATCATAGCCTAGCCATGTTACACATACCATTAACCGTTAGGGGAATGAATACATTACTTACATTATGTTAGTGAAACAGAATGAAGAGGTGAAGTGTACATATAGTCTATTATGTACATTAAATGCACCAGAAGTATGAGCTGCTGGGATCAACATATTCAGAATAGTTTACAGGTTAGAACCTGTGCCTGGGTGGGAAATTGGAATCTGAGTTTCATTTTTGCTACTACTGATAACACTGTGTCACTTTAGGCAAGTTTTTTACATTATCTTTGCTTTGATGTCTGACAGATAAACTGTCTGATTCCTCTGTTGTCAACTTGGCAAAAATGTTTGGGTTTATTAGATGTATCAAGTAACTTTGTAAAGTTCTTTCAGGTTCTTGATCTTTAACATTATATACTGTTATTGCTGATGCTGATTCAGTGTTTTAGGATTATAACTAATGACTAATTTGTGGGGTTTGGGGCTGGGTTTTTGTTTTTTTGTTTGGTGAGGTTGTAATTCTACAATGGATATCTTGACACTGGATTTTGAAATTTAGATTGATTAATATGCTGCTGCTTTCTCTCTGGGATAGAAATGTATTGTTTTATCTGTAATTGCAGGTATTAATTAGGTCAGGTTTTTGAAAGAGAACACTGAATAGATAATTGAAGGCCGGGGTAGTGTGTATGCTTGTCCTAGCTCTCCTGTGGGTTTTATTGGAGTCCTCAGGAAAAGCTCATGTATGTAGATCATGTGGTAGAAAGGTATTTAAAATAATGAGCTTGGCAGTTCTCGTTTATAGGTGGTGATGATTTTGGTAACTTTTAAGCAACATCTCTAACTTGAGGGGTTTTCTTGGTAGGCTGGGAAATATGTGATAATAGGGAAATACTCATTCTGTTATTTTAAGTTATACCTATTTCAATTAGTTTGTTGATTCTATGTTGTGAAGTATGTTTCTCCATTTTTCGGTGTCTTTAATTGATATAGATTGCATTATGGAAACATCCGTAAAAACAAGTTGTTGTTTTTACTCTTTGTGTTTTGAAAATAATAGTGTAATACTATCTTTTAATTCTGTGTTTGGCAAGAAGGAGGCCTGCTGGCACAGTAGTTGAAGTGCTTGGCAACTAACTAAAAGGTTGGTGGTTTGAACTGTTAGCCACTCAGCAGGGGAAAGATGTGACAGTCTGCTTCCATAAAGATTACTGACATGCCACGTCCTGTGGGGCAGTGCTGCTCTGTCGTTTCGGATCACTGAGTCAGAATCTACTTGAATGCACTCAGATTGGTTTTCAGGTTTACCAAGAAGAAAAAGTTCCCTCAGAACATGGTTTCTAATGAAAGTGAAGGGACGCATAGACCATTACAAGCTAATGGATATTAACTATGTAAGTAATTACACCATTTTTCTTTTAGCATACTCTTCATTTGACTTTCATCTGACAGAACATTATAAAATTGCCTGTAGTTAGATCACTTTACTATAACTTAAAACTTCTCTAGAAGAAAAAAGGACCACTTTTAATAAATTCACTAAGTTTTCTGATGTTACTCAGACTCAATAAAAAGAAAACAAAGTGGTTAATTTTACTAAGAGTGCACTAAATGTTTGATTAAGTTGGAAAATGCTTTTTAGTGCTAGACAATTAAATATAGACACTGCTAGCCTAATCTTGGAAACCCTGGTGCTGTAGTGGGTTAAGTGCTTTGTATGCTAACCGAAAGGTCAGCGGTTTAAATCTGCCAGGGTTCCTTAGAAACTATGGGGCAGTTCTCCTCTGACATCTAGGGTTCCTATGAGTTGGATCTGACTCAACAGCAGTGGGTTTTATTTTATTTTAGTCTAATCTTACCATGTACCAAACAAGGGTGAATAAAATAGTGCCCATGAAATCAGTCTTTGCTTTGTCGATGCTCCTTGGAGGGTATATTTAAGGCCTTTTTATTATGGGATCCTGACATTTAACTTCACCAAGATACCTTAAACACTTGAAACTTTATTCATGGAAGTACCATTGTTTATTTAGAACTAGAACATTCCATGCAGAAGATTCACGTTCTCCCACCAGGTAATGCTGTAGCTTAGTAAAGCAGTCAGTGTGATTGACATCTGTGTCATAACCTTCAGTGAAACCTGTTTTTATTTGAGCGAAGTTCAATTGGTCAGCAAAGAACAGAAAGTAAATTGGTCATAAAATGAAAGAATAATGGTGTAAGTAATAGAAATTAGGAGACTTTCCCCACAATAGAAATATTTTAAGAATGCCTCTTTTTAACAATGTGTGTCTGTCTGTCTAGCTACATTTTTTTAACACAAGGGGGTTGCTGTTCTAGACTACCTGTGGAACAAAAGTATTAGAAATACAAACAGCCATTTTTTCTCTAATCTCTTAAATTATTGCCTTGCTGTTAATGTCTCTTGAGTCCACTTTGTCTAGGGCTCATGTGTCTTCAGCTTATTTCCCTTTGAATTATTGTGCAATGGTGTAATCAGTTTTACTGGGGCATCTATTTATGTTTGTTTTCTCTGAACTTTAAGCTAAATTCCTGCCTTAAATTACAAAAAAGAGGAAGAAAGCGAGAAAGGAAAAAAAAAAAAAAAGAACCCACACATACAAACAAAAGCACTTTAAAAAACACTCAGATTTCAAAGGTGACACACTGGCAGGCCATCAAGGACTAAACTCCTGATTTCTTCATTACCTGTGGATAGGTGGCAGCTTTTGAGTCGGTTCTCACCCATGGCAACCTTGTGTAACAGAAGGAAGCATTGTCCATTCCTGCGTCAGCCTCACAGTTGCAAGCCTTCTCAAGTCCATCATTACAGCTGTTTGTGCCGCGCCACCTCAGTGAGGGTCTCTGTCTCCCTTGCTGGTCCTCTGTTTCAAACACGATGTTTTCATCCAGCGATTGATTCCTCCTGATGTGTCCAAGTGCATTGGACAGTGTGTTGCTGTGATCCATGAAGTCTTCATTAGCTGATTTGAGGAAGTTGATCACAGACGTTTCATCTTAATCTGTCTTAGTCTGGAAGCTCTGTTGAAACCTGTCTACCACGGGTGACCCTGCTGGTATGTAAAATACCAGTGACACGACTTCTAGCATCATTGCAACACACAGCCACCAGAGTAATACAAACTGACAGGTAACAGCTATTACTCACTGGACCGGCCCAATTTATTTTCTGCCTTATTTGTGCCTTTCAATGTCTTGATGCCTAAAATTTTGTTGACATCTTGCTGTTGATGTCTCTTAAGTTCCCTTTGTCTAGGGCTCATGTGTCTTCAGCTTTTTTCCCTTTGAATTTTGACTGTCATCGATGTGAGACTGACGCAGTAGGTGACATCTTATTCAGATATTGTAGAAAAGGAGTTTTTGTACTATTTTATCTTGAAACTGTGATCATATTTTTCTAGGTTCTAATAAGAATGTTGGGAAAAAATCGGAAACTAGGGTATATACCAGCAAGATGAGTGGCAAGGCCTTGGGTCTGAGGTATTGGTTTAGTGCAGGAGCAGACCTGGGCAAACTACATGTCACATGAGAGACATGAAAGGCTTTGACAACTGGGGTCCGCTCCACAAAGCTTAACCACTGTGGTCATCTCTTCTTGTGAGAGAACAGTTAAAGGTGGGGGAAATAAGTATATCTTCCAGCTTTGTATTCCGTTTAGAGGTCAGAGATGAATTTTTGATAGAGGAAGTCAGTAGAGGGGAGGCATCAAGAGGGAAGCTGTATTACGATTTTATGGCTCTGCCAAGCCAAGTGTCATTGAGTCGGATCCGACTCATGGTGACCTAGCCAGCCATTTTTCTCACTCTTAAAGAAACCAAATTTTAAGGTGGGGAGACCAGGACAGTCTCAGCTACCTTCTCCTTAGGCTCCACTTCCAGCTGTCAGAGAGACCAGTGTCTTACAAATGTTACAGCATTTAAAACGTTTTTATTTGTGAAACATGAAGTTTTGCACAACCTAGTTACAAATGTTGTTTATTTCTCCCCTTGATTCCCTTTACCATTTCACCATAATTATCTTTTTTTTTTTTTTTTTTGTATCGCATTATCCTTCTTCAGACATCTTTGCTCCATGGACACTATTTGTCTTTTACAACTAGGAGCCCATTTTATATAAGCCACAGAGCTAGTCTTTCAGAAGTCATTTCGGTTGTTCACTTCTGGTGAGTTGAAGTTAGATGGATCTGCGTCAGTTTGTCTACTCCTGCCGTATACCCAGAAGAAAAAGCATTTACTATGACAACAATTACAAGCATTTGTATTCTTTTGAATCTTCTTCCTTTTTTTTAAAATTAAAAACAATTCCATCTGGCTGATTTAGAACACCTACAGTTTCCTTTGAGGTGCTGTAAAATAGGCCAGAAGATCTACTGTTTACCAGCGATCTTTATGCACAGGCCAATTTGGGATTTCAGTCAGCACCAAAAACTGAAATCCTACTTCCCCTCGTCCATAGCTGAGAGGCCCAGGGTATGAGTGGAGTGCTTGCTGGTACCCTCTCTTGAGTGTTTTCTTCACGGATTCCAAGGGAAGCTGCTCTCAGTGCCTCCCCCCAAAACAACCCTCACCGAGTTTGTGAGGCTCCTGAAACCTCAAGTAAGAATAGGGCAGGACTCCACTTTGGCCAGGACACACATGGCAGGAAAAATCAGCAGTAGCATGTTCCTTTCTGATGACTAAACCATGGAGTGCATTTACTTAAGATTTGAGCATTTGGGGGGGCAGATTGTGATCTCATACTTGAAAAAGAGTTTTTCGTTATAGTGATCCCAGATACCGACTGCCTCGGAGGCAGACTTAGTTTCTCCCCCTTTGCGAGTTTCATTATTTGCTTTGGAAAGTCGGTGAACCACAGCTCTGCGGCTGGTGAGGTCTGCTGTTCCGGGATCCCACTGCTGCTCATCTCGTTTGTTTTACGTTTGAGTCCTTCCCAAGACCCAAGTTCCTACACCAGAAGGTCCTTCCCTCAGGCAGCCTTGTTAAGCCTGTAGCTGCACTGGTCCAGTGTCACCCGTGAGAAATGGTTTGATGAGCATCATGACGATTACCTAGCAGTTTGCTTCCCTAGACACATGCACACACACACGCGTGCACACACATACTAATGCTCACGCACATGTACCAGATTTATCTGATGTTTTCCCTTAGTCTTCTTGAATGTGTGATTGTGCCCTTAGGGGCATATGGAAGCTATGTTTACAGTTCTGGCATTCCCCATCCTGAAGCTTATTGGGTTCAGCCTTACGGGTTTGTAGGACAGCAATACTTCTGCTAAAATTTGTTTATGGTCCTTTATAGGAAAGATGTTTTGCTTTTGAATCTTGGTGGTATTTCCTTCCATAAACATAAGTGATTTAAACTAAAGAGATGAAATTGGGAGTCTTACAGAAAACCCAGGTGGTGTTGTGGTTAAGTGCTACAGCTGCTAACCAAAAGGTCCGCAGTTTGAATCTATCAGATACTCCTTGGAAACTCTATTGGCAGTTGTATTCTGTCCTCTAGGGTCACTGTGAGTCAGAATCAACTTGACGGCAGTGAATGGCATATGGATCCTGCATGTAGTTGGTATTAGAGGCTGTAAATCCCTTGGGGCGCAGCAATAATATCATTTGTCATTGTACCACATGTCTAGCCTGTAATAAGTGGTGTAAATTTTTATTGAAGGTGTGATGAGAAAGAATAGAAAAGGTGTTAAAAAAGTAGCAACTAAGATTTAAGGGTAACAAATGGAATGCCTGGGTGGTGCACAGTTTAGTGCACTCATCGGTTAACTGGAAGGTTGGAGGTATGAGCCCATCTAGATATACCTCAGAAGACAGGCTGGTGATCTCCTCTCAGAACATCAGCTGCTGAAGACCCTACATAGCATAGCTTTACACTGATACATGTGGGGCCTTCAAGTATTTGCATTGCTCCCACAAGCAACTGGTGTGTACAAGGACTGCCAATTAAGCTTGCGCACTCATCCTAGAAAAAGTTCTGCATGCCTCATTGCTGAATATCACTATGGCCACCTTTGAAATATCCCCCTTGGGAAGCTGTGCACTGATGCCAGCGCCTAGTCAACCCTTCAAAGCAATTTTGGAACTCTTTTTCTGGGATGGCCGTCAGAGTTGTTGTCATACTAGCCTTGATGTCCTGAATGTCTTCAAAGTGTCTTCCTTTCAATATTTTGTTTATCTTTGGGTAAAGAAAAAAGTCACTGGGGGCCAGATCAGGTGAGTAGGAAGAGTGTTCCAATGCACTTACTTGTTTACTGGCTAAAAACTCCGTTACAGACAACTATGCAGTTAGGTTCACAAACTTTCCACCTGGCCATAGTGCACAATGGCCAGTCCAGAGAGAGTTCCCGGACTTCATTATCAGGCCTCATACTATTGCAAAAAGTATTTTAAATCACGTTCATGTATCAGTGAGTTTTCAAACTTGCATAACTAGATATGTATTTTGGAGGAAATCCTAGCTAGCATGGATATTCTTCACTCATCTGTAGTCCTTTAGATTATTACATGTTTTGATTTGTATGTCCATGCTTCCGTCTTAATAATTAGATATTTAAAGTTAATTTTAACAGGAGTAGCAAAAAAGTAAGATTATAAACAATGTTATAGAAGTGATGCCAACTGTGACTCATTGCCTTGTCACCCAAACGTGGTGGTACAGACTGTTTAATTTTTTCATATATACTTCTATGCATGTGATTACAACTATTTTCCTTGTGTTATGTCTTTTGCTATTTTCACCTAACAAGATAATTGTCCATGGAACCTTTAAGTTTAATTCTGCATACACCTTATGGCATTATGAGAGCTGGAGTTTCAGCATCTGCATAGAAATTGGGCCAACACAGTTTATAGGCCAAGGTGACTTTCCTAGGACATTGGGTTAAATTATCACTTTGATATATATTTTTAAAAATAATTCCCCAGCAGGATACTTTTGAGAATATAGTTTTATTTTGTGACTAAACAGAAAAAAAATATTTTGCTATGCTGGTGGAAGCTTTTTTTGTGTGTCAGTATATTTCTGTTTTTTGAATACATAACGATTAGCAGATAGAAAAATGTAAATATGCAGCTGAGAAGTTTTTTTCTTTTTGTTGTTGTTCGGGGCTCTTTGATAGAGAATGAAACATGTTGCTAAGCTCTGTTGGTAGAACTTGAAGTTCTTACAAAGTTGAAAGATAACCTATTTATTTGAAAATGAGACTGTGTTTGAACTATGTCTTTGAGACTTCTCCAACTTTTTTCCTGTGATACCTTGAGTAAGACTTTTAATCGTCACTGTGAAAAGTAGAAATAAAAATATTTCATGCTGATTCTGTTGGTGAGTAGTTCATGATTTACAGGACTGCTGTGAGGATGGTGGGAGATGTTTAAATACTGTTTTAGACTCTGGAACAACTGTTTCAGTGTGGAATAAATTGTCCAAGTTTCTATTCTTAGGGCAAGTAGGGCAAGCGTACATAGAGAAGATAAGGACCTAGAAATTGACTGTTTAATGAGTACTTGTTGATCACATGTAGCTGCCACACATAATCAGTGTCCTTAGGCTCAGACACACTCCGCTAGTCAGCCTTGTAGAACAGAATACCAGTCCGGGACTGTGTGGACTGACTCATCTGGTCTGTTCCTACAGTGCCTAGCCCTACATCTAGTTGGTTCTCACTTAGATTGAGACAAATCCTCAGCTATTTCAGTCCGCAGCCTTCATTATATCCCCTGAATGCTATGAGTAAAAGACTCCTTCCTGGTAGTCTGTATGCCCCCAATCACCAATTCTGAGTACAAAAAGATTGGTGTACTAGTTATGTGAATGGTGGTGTGAGGGGTAGGGGTGGGCGTGGGGAGGCATCTTTGTTTTGTTAGTTCAGACGAAATAGCTTATTTCTCTTAAAACAGAGTCTGAATGAAAGAGAAAGTTTGGTGACAGAGGATCACATAACACAAAGTGCTATTAATTCTAGTCAAGCAAACTTAGGTGTGCTGGACAACATAGCCCAGACCAGGCTCCTTGGAAATGGCCGAGCTGGTGAATATCTTGGTGGTTATATTCATTAAAAGGATAACTAAAAAAAAATTTAGATGTTGCCTGTAAAATTTCTGTTTCTATTGATTGGCATTTGGGAATTTAATGAACTTTTCTAGTAAATAGTGGGAATTTGCCGCCCACTTTAATCTAGTTAAGCACTCCTGAGTGGCTGTGAATCATCACTTTGTTAATTTCATCAACATGTTCATTTCTTTCAGCTCCATGTTCATGCATGTCTTTTAACCCGGAAACCAGAAGACTGTCCATAGGTCTAGACAATGGTACAATCTCAGTAAGTATACATAAATAAGATTTCCAGTTGAAATACTTCCATTCCTGTGAAGTATGCATATGCATTGTAATGAGAATTGTTTAGTTGTTTCAAATGACCAGATTAACATTCTTATTGAGTAAAGTAGAAATTGCAGTGCAGCAAATTATGGTTAGATGAGATTCAGGATAGGGAGAGCTGTCACCAGTTTTGGTTTAAATGCTGACCAAGTTCAGCTTGGCTTACTGTGTACACGGAGGCTAGGACATGGGCGTGATTCGGCAGTCAAGTGAGCTGCGTGAATCTGTTCATCGCTGAGAGCAAGCTTTGATACTAGTGGCTTGCTCAGATGGTTTGTCATGGTGTCAACAGAGTGCCAAACACAGGACAGATGTCTTCTCTTAGGTGTACATGTCTGATCTTGTCTTTGATATTCTAGGGTCTCCTCTGTTTCTGTTCCTCTTTATCTTCTCATCTCCTAGCATGTAAATAGTATCCTGTAAGTGTGTATTAATTTGTAAAGCACAGAAGCTAAATTTTAATCTGTAGGGCTTATGTAGATAAATACTGGAACCTTAGGTTATACATCTTGAGAAAATTGATTAGAGATTGGAATTTTAGGTTTTAAACTATTTCATTAACTGCTACTAAGACTGATGTGGCATATTCTCTGTATGGTAAATTATCTGGTACTGACTTTAATCCTTGGCAAGAGCAGCCTTTGAGACATGTGATTTAGAAGATTATACAGTGCTATGGCCGTGGAGCCCTGGTGGCACAGTGGTTAAGAACTCAGCTGCTAATCAGAAGGTGAGCAGTTGAAATCTAAGAGCTGCTCCTTGGAAACCCTGTGGGGCACTTCTGTTCTCTCTTACAGGCTATGAATTCAAATTAACTTGACAGCAATGGGTTGTGGGTTTTTTTTTGTTTTGTTTTGTTTTTGTGGTTAAGCACTCAGCTGTTAACTGAAAGGTTGGCAGTTCAAACCCACTAACCATTCCTAGGAAGAAAGATGTGACTGCTTCTTAACAATTACAGCCTTGGAAACCTATTGCATACTTCTGCATTGTTTTATAGGGCTGTTTGAGTTGAAATCCATTCAGCAACTTTTTTTTTCTTTTGGTTACTATGGCCATGCTTCCTCATAAAGTGAAGATTGTACCAATTTGGAATCCCACCAGCAGTACAGGAGAGTTCCAATTTCTCCACAGCCTCTCCAGCATTTATTGTTTTGTGTTTTTTGGATTGTAGCCTACCTTGTTGGGGTGAGGTGGTATCTCATTGTCGTTTTTGATTTGGATTTCTTTAATAGCTAATAATCATGAGCATTTCCTCATGTGTCTTTTGGCTGCCTGATGTCTGGTTTGGTGAAGTGTCCGTTTCCTTTGCCCATCACTGACTTGGGTTATTTACCTTTCTCTTGTTGCTGTTTTGCAGCACCTTGTAGATTATGGAGATCAGACGTCAGTCCGACAGGTAGTTGCCAAAATATTTTTTCCCATTCTGTAGGTGGCCTTTTAATTCTATTAATAAAGTCTCTGGATGAGCAAAAAGTGTTTGATTCTTAATAGTTCCCATTTATCTATTTTCTGTTGTTTGTGGTTTGACAGATTTTGAAGTCTCCCTAAGCTGTGTGTTAAAACTTCCGTTGTTGACTCTGTTTTTTCTTGCATGATCTTTATTGTTTTAGGTTTGATATTTATGTATTTTATCCAGTGTGAGTTGGTTTTTGTGTAAAGTGTGAGATATGAATCTTGTTTCAGTTTTTTACAGGTGGATATCCAGTTTTGCCAGCACCATTTGTTAAAGAGACTATTTTTACCCCAGTTTACAATCTTAGAGCCTTTGTCAAATACCGACTGTACATAGGAAGAAGATGGCATCTGTGAGTTCACAGCTCTGTTCCGTTGGTCTGTATGTCTCTTTTTGTACCAGTACCAGTCATCAGTGTTTTGACTACGGTGGCGGTGTAACAGATTCTAGGGTCGGGTAGTGGGAGGCCCCCCACTGTGTTCCTCTTCTTCAGTAGTGCTTCTCTTATCTGTACTTTTTTCCCTTTCAAAGTTGATGATTTATTTCTCCATCTGATTAAAAAATGTCCCTGGAATTTGTATTGAAGTTGTATTGTATGTGTAGACTGCTTTGGATAAGAGACATTTTCACAGTGGTAAATCTTCCTATCCATGAGCAGCGTAGGTTTCTCCGCTTGTGCAGGTCTCTGTTAGTTTCTTGCAGTAAATTCTTGTAGTTGTCTTTGTATAGGTCTCTTATTTCTCTATTTAGGTTTATTCCTAGGTATTTTATCTTCTTGGGGGCCTGGTTAACTCTGCCTCTCAGCGGCCCGAAGATGGCATCCTGCCTGAGCCACGTCTGCTACAGTGTGAGTCCACAGTACCCGTGGTGCAGCTCAGAGCAGGACAGGAGCACCAGCACCTTCGATGGTCTGCCACTGCTGGGCTCTAAATGTGGTTGTCTCAAGCACAGTTCTCTGCTGTGGGATGCTCTTTTTACTTAAGTGCTGTATTTCAGCATGGTAGCCGGTGTGTGCCAGGCTCACAGGCTTGGCAGTCCTAGTCCCAGCCTACCAGTTAACAAAGAAGGCATCCGTGCCTGCATTCCTCTCAAGCAGTGCTCCAGCAGAGGTAGGACTTGGTACACTACTGTCTCGCCTCCAACAGAGGAAGTGTCCCCCTTCCTTTTGCCTCATCTAGTCTCAACCCTATGCCAGATCTTGGAGTCTCCCAGAATGTCCACACTGTTCCATTTAGTTTTCTAGGTCTTAGTTCTCAGAGGGAGCCAAGGAGATATGTCTTTGGTTCACCTTCTTGGCCCTGTGTCCTGCTGTGTTTTTAAATCTAGTGAATCCTGGGTTCTCTAAAGTTTCTCCCACTGGCTCCTTTCCTGGCAGAACCGTAAATGTCAGTGCTCCCTAAGGTCTCACCTTCCCACTTCATACCTTTTCCTGGTAATCTGCCCCTGTGTCTTAATTATAGATCTGCCCTATAGAGTTTCCACAGATTTCTTGGTGGATTCAAACTGCTGACCTTTTGACTTGCAGCTAAAGTCAACTTGTGTGTAACCGGGGTTTCCATCCTAATAGTCCTTGAGAATATGGCCCCTTGTGTTCTCCTGAGTAGCAGACTCAGACTCTAGCTGATGATGTTGCATCTCTACAGGAAATCTGTGAGATGTCTCAAGTTTAACATATTCTAAATAGAAATAATTATCTTTTCCCCCAAGTATGCCCTGTCTTCTTTCTTGCTTAATAAATGGCATCACTGGATAACCACAAGCAGAAATACAGTTATCGTAGCTCCACATTTCCCCTCAAACCTCACAGTGATCAGTCCCCACCTCCTATCCCATTTTGTCTCAGAACTGCCTCCACACTCTGTCCCTCTTTATCTATTCCAACTAATTTTCTGGATTTTTGTTTCATTTTAGAATATATATTTGGCTATTGCAAATAATGTGCTGCAGTGAACACTGGTGTAAATGTGTCTGTCGATAGTGTAGCTTTCAGGTCTCCAGGGTATATACCTAGGAATGGAGTTGCTGGATCATATGATGGGTCTTGATGAGTTGAGTTCACCTTGACAGCAGTGGGTTTGGTTTGACTTGGATGATCGTTGTAAGGAGTCCTGGTAACATGAGGGTTAAGCATTCAGCTGCTAACTGAAAAGATCAGTGGTTTGAACCCAGTAGCTTCTCAACACATTATGGCTTTGAAAACCCAGTAGGGAAGTTCTGCTCTGTCCTGTAGGATTTCTGTCAGAATCAACTCAGGGACAATGGATTTGGGGTGGTTTTGTTTGTTCTGTAGTATGTAGGAGTTTTAATGGCTGCTGATGCTGAGCGTCTTTTCTTGTGCTTGGTGATTGCTTGAATGTCCTCTTTGGCAGTAATGGTAAGTCCTTTGCCCGTTTTTTATTGGGTTGCTTGTCTTTTGGGGGAGTCCCTTGTCTTTTTGTTGTTAAAGTTGCAAAAAATTCTTATATGTATGTATGTATAATTAGGACACTAACCCTTGTCAGATGTATGAATTTAGTCTCTTGCAGTTTTTGCTTGGAAGGTTGCAGTAAGCTCCACACTGATCTCAGCGTCTGTATTCTTCACTTACCTCCAGATACCCTACTGTCAGATAACTAAAATTCTTGTATAATGATGCCACTCCACTGTGTATAAACCGTCGACAGCTTCCAGAAAGTTAGAGATCAGAGCCCTGAAATTCTGCCTGGCTGTGTCATCTTCGCATATCACAGCTCTCCTTCCTGAATTTCATCCTGTTGTTCAGTTCACGCATCCATGCCGTTGCAGTTCTCTCTGCTCAGATGAACTGTTACCCACACTAACCTCCTGCTTCCCTTGACAGCTTCTTTCTTACCGTTAGGCATTAGCCCCAAAGTCCCAAGCCTGTTCTTATGAGAAGCTCACCTGTTCCAAAATAGGATTGACAGGCTCTATTTAATAGTTCACGTATAGTGCTGAGAAAATAAAACCCACTGCTGTCGAGTTGAATCTGACTCACAGTGTAGTGGTACAATGTTACGTCTGCTAACCAGAAAGTGCACAGTTCAGAGCCACCGGGTGCTCCTTGGAAACTCTATGGGGCCATTCTACTCTGACCTGTAGGGTTACTATGGGTCAGAATCGACTTGACAGCAGTGAGGTTTTTGGGGTATATAATACTTGGTACCCTAGTGGCACAGTGGTTAAGAGCTTGTCTACTAACTGAAAGGTCAGCAGTTGGAATCCGTCAGCCACTCCTTGGAAATCCTAGGTGGTAGTTCTACTCTGCCCTGTTGTTATGAGCTGAAATCAGCTCAGTACCAGTGGATTTGGTAGGGTAGTTTTTCTTTTTTTGGCTTATATAATACTTACAGCCCTGGTGATAAACGGTGGTTAAGGGCTTAGTTCAGATATCTGCTTTAATACTTAGACACTAATTATTAGTTTATGTGTATATTTCATTTACATTTCATTTATATTTCATTTATTAAGGTGAATTTCCTTATTTTCTTCAGTTCTCTTAGCGTGAGCACATTGAAGGCAGGAAATGTATATGTCAATTGAGATCTTCAGTATCTGGCACAGAGCCTTGCAAAATTAGAATGTCAGTAATACTTTTGAATGGATAAAAATCACACCAGTTTCATTCACTCAGATATCCTTTCTCCATTAGCCTTCGTTCTAGTACCTTATTGTAGACCTTGTTTCCCACCAACTCTGATATGGGGAAACAGTTATTTTATTCTTTTCCATCTCTTTATCAGAAAGAGTTTATTGAAGTTTGTGGTATAAATCATTTGCCAACACACTTGTCCATCACATCCAGCGGTGGAACATCATAGTGCGCAAGATGTGGACTTCTCTTCTGGAGAGTTTTATACCAAATTGCAGGTCTCATACCTTTTAGTTGGATTTAAAAAGATATCAAACAGAGTATAACTGCCTCATATGGCTTCCAGGGAGCGCCTGGTGGATTCACACCGCTGACCGTGTGGTTAACAGCCAGAGCTGCTGCCACCGGGGTTTCCACGGACGAACTAGTCGGCTTCACATGAGCCTCAGTTTGCTCACTGTAGACTGGAGATGACCGTATGGGTCTTGTCGGGTTGTCGCGAGGGGTGCATGAGGTAACTGATGTGAAGGCTGTGGCTCTCAGTACATCATTAACAAGTGTGATTATTGTGTTTATAACAGGAATTTTCGTTTTAGAAATGGATGGATTTTTACTTACTGTTTTATAGTACTAATTTTATCTGAGATTCAAGGGACTTAATTTTTACATGATTATTTGCCACCTCAAGTTTAAAGATAATTTTTTTTAAATCATAATTTTAAAAACAGTTTGTTTCTTGTGGACATTATTTTGGGCTCATGAAATTGGGTTTTATATGTTCATGTTTTCTTTCCTTTTTATGTCTTGCTATATTCCTATTTATTTGTACAAATAATGTTGATGACTGAATATTTGTGGATTTGAATGTAGAAAAAGATAATTATGTCCTTTTAGCACAAAGACCATGGTCAGAAAAAGCTAACATAAAAAACAACTCATGGGACGGAGGAGCCAAGAAGACGGAGTAACAGCAAGTCTCTGCTAAACCCTTGAATAAAATTAATGCAGTCCACCCAATACAGCAATCTAGAAGGGCTAACCTGTGCTCAGAGACCCATAAGTACAAAGGAAGCAAAAGGAAGATCTTAGGAGCCCTGAACCACCTTGGATGAAACCTCAGGGCCTGGGCAGAGATTCTCCAAGGATTCCAGGCAACCTAGCTGGGGAGAAAACTCGCCTCCAGGGAAATCTTGGCAAGCTAGTGGCAGAGAAACAAGAGCTGGAGGAACCTTGAATGTCACTAAAGTGACCTACCCCAGCTTAAGCATTGCAGCAGCAGCAGCCTGCCCTCAGCCCTGCCCTGAAGACCCGAAGGCGGGTTACAACACTCTGGGAGGAGGCCGGCCCTCTGGCGGCGCCGGGCCAGAGTGAGAGTGGCAGGGGTCCCGGAGGGCTCGGCTGGAGGAGCGCGGGGGCAGGAGGCCAGGGCTTCCAGCATCCCAGGGCCAAAGGGTACGCGCGGGAGGGCAGAGCTGCGGGGACCACGCAAGTAAGCTCTGCAAAGCCGGCCTCAGTCCTGTGCGGGACTGGGAGGCCTGGCTTCGGGTGCCCCATGGCTACGGAGCAGGACAATTGGGGGGGCCTGGGGGTGGCGCAGAGTGAACGGCCCTACTGCTGGCGGACTTGAGACTGGCCTTGGAGCCAGTGGGCTGGGAAACTCTGGGCTCCCATAGCCTGGGGCTGGGGCTGAGAGAGCACACCTGTAGCTAGGAGAGGATCGGAGCCGTGTGGGCCAGTGAGGCTTCAGCTCAGGCAGTCAGGTCAGTCCAGAGTAATCACCCCAGCAGCTGAGCCGCCAGGGGAGCTGCGTGTGCCTGAGAGATCTGAGCTCAGGTGACTGTGAGGGGAGGGCAGTGTGCACCAATAGCTAGGCAAACATTAGTGCTGCCTGCACCTGGAAGGCTTTTTGCTCAGGTGAACTGGGAGGAGTGCAGTGATTGCCCCAGCAGCTAGGCAGCCGTTAGAGCCAAGTACACCCGGGGAGGTTTAAGCTCAAGTGACCCTGAAGGAGTGAAGTTGTCACCGTAGCAGCTGGGCAGCCATTGGAGCTGCATGCTCTGGTGACCATTGGGGAAGGGCATCAAGTACCAGTGGCTCAACAGCTATTAGTGCTGTGTGCACCTGGAACACTTGAGCTCAGGTGAACTGGGAGGAGGAGAGAAATTGCCGCAGCAGCTAGACAGCCATGGATGCCATGTGCACCAGGGACAACTGGACAACCCTTGAGAGGAGAAGTGAATGTCCCAGCAGCCAGGCAGCCAAAGGTACATGTGAGTGACCACTCCCTCTCCGTACACTTGAGTCTGAGGCTGAAGCTCCCCAAGAGATCCACCCAAATCAGAGGTAGCTGCAGCAGCAGCGCTTGAGTCCTGCCCACCATGGAGTGGCTGTGAAAGCACAGTTCCTGCACAAGTGATCCCCCTCCCAGCTCAGAGGCAGAAGTGGTGGTGGTACTGTTGAAAGTAGGCATGACTACCCCACCTGGAAACTATGCCAGCAGTAGCAGCAGACCAGTGCAGGACAGTAAGAGCAAGAAACAGAAAATAATCTGACCGCACAGAGAATCTGCAGCCCAGCCCTAACAGAGAGACGCCAGTCAGGCTAACCAGACTATTACGTGTCTTTTACTGAGACAACTTCTGGATAGTTTGGAGATAGCAATCAATTTCTAAACACTTGAAGAAGCCAACTACCATGGCTTCTGAAAACTCCCCAAATAAAGCAACAATGGATTTCCTAGATGAAAGAGAATTCCTACAGCTATCAGTGACAGAATACAAAAGATTGATGTACAGGGGAGAGATCAGGCAAAATGCAGCAGAGCGTACTGAAAAATAAGCTGCAAGAAATGCTTGAGCAGAAATGGTCTGAAATTTGACAGATTAACAATAAAACTTCCAACATTGATAACTCAGTAGAAAATCAAAAGAGCAGGATTGAGGACACAGAAGGTAGAATTAGTGAGCTTGGCAACAAAGTAAACAACACTAGCATACATGAAGAAAAGTCAGATAAAAGACTCAATAAGAGTGAAGGACCCCTAAGAGTAATGTGGAATTCTGTTAAGAAGAAGAGTACTCATGTGATTGGAGTACCAGAACAAGGTAGGGTAGCTGAAAATACAGAGTGAACAGCTGAAGACCTGCTGACAGAAAACTTCCCTGATATCATGAAAGATGATAGGATCTCCCTTCAGGATGCTCCTGAACCCCACTCAAGATAGATCCCAAAAGAAATACACCAAGGCATATCATAACCAAGCTCAGTAAAACTAGAGACAAGGAGGGACTACTGAAGGCAGCCAGAAATAAGCAAAAAATAACCTATAAAGGAAAATAATTAAGATTAAACTCAGACTACTCAGCTGAAATAGTGCTGGCCAGAAGACAGTGGGGTAATACAGACAAAGCCCTGAAGGGAAAAAAAACTGTCAACCAAGAATACTGTATCCTGCAAAATTGTCTCTGAAATATGAAGGTGAAATTAAGATGTTCATAGATAAGTAGAAATTTAGAGACTTTGTAAGACCCAAACCAAACCAAAATTACAAGAAATATTAAAGGAAATTCTTAGATTAGAAAATCAGTAGTGTTAGATATATACTTAAACATCCAACACTTGACATCAAAAAAAAAAAAGGGCTGGCCCAGATGGCTTCACTGCAGAATTCTGTCAAACGTTTGGAGAAGAGTTAACACCACTACTTCTAAAAGTATTCCAGAGTATAGAAAAGGATGGAATACTCCCAAATTCATTCTGTGAAGTATTAGCCCTGGTACCAAAACCTGGTAAAGACAGCACAAAAAAGAAAAATTATAGACCAATGTCTCTCATGAACTTTGACGCAAAAATCCTTAACAAAATCCTACCTAACAGAATTCCACAACATCAAAAAAATACTTTGTCACAACCAAGTAGGATTCATACCAGGGATGCACGGATAGTTTAACATAAGGAAAACAGCTAATGTAAACAACCACATGAACAAAATAAAAGACAAGAGCCACCTGATTCCATCAATCCATGCAGAAAAGGCATTCGATAAAGTCCAACAGCTGTTCATGTTAAAAACTCTCAGCAGAACAGGAATAGAAGGAAAATTCATCAACATGATAAAGGCCCTTTACACTAAACCAACAGCTAAAGTCATACATAATGGAGAGAAATTGAAAACATGCCCCTTAAGAACAGGTACTAGACAAGGATGCCCATTTGTCACCACTTCTATTCAACATTGTTCTGGAGGTCCTAGCCAGAGCAATTAGACATGATAAAGAAATAATGGGCCTCCAGATTGGCAAAGAAGAAGTCAAATTATTGCTATTTGCAGATAATATGATCTTACACATAGGAAACCCTACAGAATCCACTAAAAAACTACTGAATCACATTGAAGACTTCACCAAAGTATCAGGATAGAAGATAAAGATACATAAATCAGTAGGATTCCTTTACTCCTTTACAAGAGACAACCAGAGGGGAGATCACTAGATCATTACCATTCACTGTAGCCCCCCAAGACAATAAAATACCTGGGCATAAATCCAACCAATGTTGTAAAAGACCTGTATGAAGAAAACTACAAGTTCCTACTTCAGGAAACAAAAAGTGACTCAAACAAGTGGATAAACCAGTCTTGCTCCTGGATAAGAAGACTTAACATTGTGAAAATGTGTATACTACCCCAAGCAGTGTGTGCATATGATGCAGTCACAATTCAACTTCCAATGATGTTTTTTAACGAGAGCCAAGCCCAAGAAACAAATCACCAACTTTATATGGAAAGGAAGGGAGTCACGGATAAGTAAAGTATTACTAAAGAAGAGGAACAGAGTGGGAGCCCTCACCCTTCCTGACCTTGAAACCTACTACACTGCGACAGTAGTCAAGACAGCCTGGTACTGGCACAAAAACCGACACAGGCTGATGGAACAGAATGGAAAATCCGGATACAATGTCATTCACATATAAACAGCTGATATTTGATAAAGACCCAAAGACAGCGAATTGGGATAAAGACAGTCTCTTCTACAAGTGGTGTTGGCATAATTGGATATTCACCTGTAGAAGAAATGAAATAAGACCCTTGTCTCACACCGTGCAGAAAAAAGACTTCATAATGGATCAAAGACCTAAATATGAAAGCTAAAACAATAAAATTCTTGGAAGGAAAAATTGGGAGGATGATGGAAGCACTAATCTGTGGCATTGACAGTCTACCAGAAACTGCCAACAACCATCAGTCATCAGAAACAAAAATAGGTAATTAGGAAGTCTTAAAAATTAAATATTTATGCTAATCCAAAACCTTCATTAAAAAAGACTGCCTTCAGAGTGGAAATGAATATTTGCCCATCACGCTTCCGACTGCCTCCTAATCTCTAATCTACAAGATACTGCAAAACCTCAACAAGAAAAGGACAAACAACCCAATTAAAAAATGGGCAAATGACATGAACAGGCACTTTACCAAAGAAGGCATACAAGTTGCCAACAGATACATGAGGAAATGTTCATCATCGCTAGCCATCAGAGAAATCCAAGTCAAAACCTCAATGAGATACCATTTCATCGCAACAAAGAAGGCAATAATCAAAAAAACATAGAACAATAAATGCTGGAGAGGATGTGGAGAGATTGGAATTCTCCTCCACTGTTAGTGGGACTGTAAAATGGTTCAATCACTATGAAAATCAATTTGGTGCTTTCTTAAAAAACTAGGAATAGAAATACTATATGATTTACGAGTCCCACTCCTTGGAATATATCCCAAAGAAATAATGAAAACCACTCGAACATATACTTGCACGCAATGTTTATTGCAGCTCTCTCCACAATAGCAAGAAGTTGGAAGCAACCTAGATGCTCATCAACGGATGAAAGGTTAGTCAAACTGTGGTATATTTATACAGTGGAATGCTGTGCAATGAGAAGAAACAACAATGGCTTAGAGAAATTCCTGTCAACATTGGACTATCTAGAGGAAATTATGCTGAGTGAAATTAGCCAGACACAAAAGGACAAACTTTGTAGGAGACCATTGCAATAAGGAAACAACTGATCGTTTAAGCACAGTATAAATCAGTATCTGATGGTTATGGGCAGGGTGCAGGAAGGGAGAGGGATTCTTTACAAATTAAATAGTGGCTAGGATTAGGGATGGGTAGACGATGTGACAGCACACACTGGAAATAGGGTACTCACAACTACTTCAAAACCAAATTGTTCCCTTAATGTGGACCACCTCTTTTGAAGAACAGTGAAATGGGGTCTGGGATCGGGGCCATGCTCTCAGGGGACATCCAGACTAATTGGGATACCCAAGATTTTTCTCTCTCCTTCTGAAGATACCATTCCACATACCACCTGGGTGAGTGGCGACTAGTTTCTCAAAAGCTAGCAAGCTGCCATCTAAATAGCACCAATGGTCTCAGTCCATCTGGACCTGAGGCAAATGCAGACCACTGAAGACAGGATAAAAATTGAGCCCACCAGATGGAAGAGGCCATATGAGTCATAGTCTGCTTCAACATGGGAGCAGAGGAGTTAGATGGTGTCCAGCCATCACCAGTGACAGCTCAGATGGAGTTCACAGAACAGGGCTCTGGACACAGCAGATCGTGGTGTGGAGGGCAGTGGTAGGTCTCTACCGTAAGATCCCACTTGGTGGTCCTTCTGATTGGAGGGTCCCCAGGGAATGTGGCCTCTGGACTCTAACCCCAAACCGCATCCAGCACTGGGATCAGCTCCCCAGACGAAAACTGACCTGGACCATACAAAGCATAGAGGGATACGGGAGGCAAACAGACTTGTAAAATGGAAAGGCGGTTGTCCCATGGACACTTTGCTAGAGCTGGGCTGATTGAGTGAGGAGGGCCAGAACTTTATCAAAAGATCATAGAAAGCTCAAAACAAAAAGGGAAGCGTGGTGTCACTTGAATGGGTAGGGGTGGGCAGCTAGAATAGAATAGAGGTGAAAGTTCTCGGTGTCATATGGGAATATGATATAAACTGTACAAATGTCCTTAATTCAAAATAAAAATAAAGTAAAAGACAACTCATTATTGTGTTTTCCTGTTGACCTAGAAGGTAAGATACTGGTTAGTCTTGAAATTCAAGTGAAAAGTATATTTGTTATATTTCTTTTGCATTAATTAGGAAAAGTAGTAGCGTTGCACTTAGGCTGTCTTTCTTTTTTTATTATCTGAATGTCAGGTAATTGCACATATTCTCAATCACACGTACTGTGAGTAGCGTTGAGCCTGAATCCAAAATCAAGTTCCTACATCTAAGGCTGCTATTAATGAGTAGATTGTTTAGTCCTTTTCTGGTAGTTTCTCTAAATGAAGATACAAACTAATGAACATCACACTTATTTACTGCAGCCATCTCTGAAAAACAATTTTACTTCACATATGTTGGTATAATATTTATCCATACATTTCAAAAGTGTGTATGTGCTGTTCCTACTGTTAACTGCTGTTGGCCGCCGACTCATGCTGTGATCCCACGCACAGTGAGACCAGGCCGTTGTGATTACTGGCTGATTTTTGGAAGTAGATTGCCAGGACTTTTTTCCTAGCTTGTCTTAATCTGGAAGCTCTGCTGAAATGTCTTCAGCTTCGTAGCAACACACAATTTTCTTCTGACAGGTGGCTGGTGACTGTGCTTGAGTGAATTAGCCAAGAACTGACCCTGGGTCTCTCACACAGAAGGTGGAAATTCTACCAGTGAACTGCCTCTTCGTTTTATAAGTGTGCTACAATATGAAGATGAACGTATTACTTAGAATAAAAATTTTACGTTTTAGTTCATTTCTTTCAACAAAATATATGTTGAGTACTTACTATGTACCAGGTAGTGTTCTAGGTGCTTGGGATATAATAATGAACAAAATTGACTCTTTCCCCCTCAGAATCCTTTCTGTATGTATGTTATGTTTAGTGAGTGCTATATGAACAGGAAACATAATAAATTGTGTATAAGGTGACAGAGGTGATCGGTGCTGTGGGGGAAAATAGAGCAAAGCAAGGGGGTTACGTATAGAGGGTTGGCAGGTGGGTTGCAATTCTAAAAAGATTTGACGTGATAAGCCTGGCTGAGAAGGTGTCACCTGAACATTGCATGAATGAGTAGTTCTGCTGATATCTGGAGAAATATTCTAAGAAAGAGGTGTGTAGCCAGTGCAAAGTGTTTATGGCAGTAACAAAAAACAAAAATATTGTTTCTGAGTTTATTCCAACTCCTAGTAACCCTATAGGACAGTGTAGGACTGCCTGATAGGGTTTCCAGGTAAATTCAAACTGCCAGTCTTTTGGTTAGCAGCTAAGCTGTCAACCACGGCGCTGCCAGGGCTCATTTATCACAGTAGTACAATTAAAATTTAATATTTTAAAGCAAGGAGTGATTACTCTGTTATTCACAAATCTTTGTTGATTGTCTTTTATTCATTATGTATTTAGAGAAATGTTAGAAAAATAGGAGATACACATATTAAGAAAGGAAAACTCCATTCCTTTCAATTTACAGTCTAGAAGGAAAAATAAAAATAATGTGATCATAAACCAAACCAAACCAAACCTATTGCTTTTGAGTCAACTCCTACTCATGGCGACCATATAGGACAGAGTAGAACTGTCCCATAGGGTTTCCAAGGAACAGTGGTGGATTTGAACTCTGAATTTTTGGTTAGCAGCCTAGAGGTGTTAACCACTGCGCTACCACGGCTCCAGTCTGACTGGAGATAGCTCCAGTTTAATACAGATTGCAGTCAATGGCACAAAAAAGTTACAGTCTGTTGAAATTCAGAGAAGGAAAGATTCTGTCTGCCTAGAGCAATAATATGAAAGCAGACCTTTCCAACTTGCCTGTAGGGATAGGTTTGAAAAGTGGTGGATGAGGGGACTCTGTCTCTGGAATTGAGGGAGGTCATCTTATCGAATGATCAGATTTCGCTGTTAACTGGAAACAGCCTGATATGCCCCACCTGGTATAACCATAAAACCGTAAATAACTTTTACATCAGTCGCCCCTCACTTCTTCATCAGAACTTGGTAAAGCCTGCCCCACCAGCTGTAGGGTGTGCTCAGCCACCCCTCAGCCCGGACCGCATCCTCCTCTTCAAATACACTTCGCTGGACCCTCGGACTGGTGTGTCTCTGCCCGTGTTTCACAACACTGGCTCCCCAGCAGTGGAGAGGGAGCAGTTGTCCTCAGAGGCTAGAGTAAAGCAGGGAAGTGGGGGTGTGCCGGCCGCTGACCCAGGTGGATGCCGTCTCGTTGGAGAGGCGTAGGAAGGGGCGTGGGTTCAGGAAGGACGGTAAGGAGCCAGTGACTGACGCCTGGAGGAGTGGGGTGGCAGGGGTGGCTGGTAAAGATAGCAGATAGAGGCTTTCAACTGATCACAGTTATCAGTGTCCATGGAATAGTAAGTTCTGCTTCAAGGTGTCAGAGACAGCGAGGAGGCGTTAGTGGTGCCTCATGCTTGTGTTTCTTTCGTGTCTGCCACAACTTACTGGTGTCCATAAGCTCTGAAGAGTGTAGTGATTTCCAAATAAGAACTTTAATATTTTCCTTTGCTACTTGAAACTTGATGAGGCATTCATTCTCCTGAGTTTTAGTATCCTAAAAGGTTTTAAAAAAGAGAGAAGGGGTGGGAGGTTCTTTGAGGTTTGTGAGTTGAAAGGTCAGTGCATGCAAGTCAGAGATGGACTCCAGTTTAAGCCTGGCTGTGCAACCATGTAAGCCAAGAGGTTGGACAAGTTCCTTGCTATCTCAGGACTCGAGTGTCTCTGTCTAAAAAAAAAAAATGTATCATTGCACTACTAGGTAATCTCTAAGACCCCTTACAAAACTTTGATATTCCATAAGATCCAAAATTGGGCAGTGTAAGATCCAGCCTTCCCTCCTGAGCTGCTTCATCAGTACCAGCCTGGACTGTCAGCCTACATTTCATGACATCCACTGTGTGTTTTACAATTTCAGCAGACAGCCTTTTGTTCAGAATTATTTTCTCCAGAGTTTTAAGCCTTGTTTTTCTGTCCTCTTTAGAAAATAAGTATCCTTTAGTGGACTTTATGTGACCTGATGATTCATTGCTTTTGCTGTTCACTATTATAGCAGAGTGGTTTTTTTTAGCTTCTTAATTAAAAAATGTATATACAAGTTGTTGTGTGATGTTGGTTGTAACCTCCACAGTGTGTCAGCACTTTCCTCCTTTGCACCTCAAGTTCCCTGTGTCCATTCACCAGTTTTTCTGCCCCTTCCTGCTTTTTTAATCTGTGGTTTTGAGCGAATGTTACTAATTTGGTTTCATATACTTGATTGAACCAAGAAGCACTTTCCTGTTATATGTTGTTTGTTTTCTGTGCCTTTCTGATCTTTCACTGAGAGGTAGACTTTGGGAGTAGCTTCAGTTTAGGGTGTCTGTGGGCCTATCAGACCAGAAGTCTGGTCAGTTTTTGTTAACCCGAATTTGGTTCTGTATTTTTCGCCTGCTCTGTGTGGGACTCTCTGTTGTGATCCCTGTGACAGTGGTCAGTGGTGGTTGCTGGGCACCATCTAGTTCTGCTGGGTTGAGGCTAGTGGAGGCTGTGGTTCGTGTGGTCTGTTAGTCTTTTGGACTAATATTTTCCTTGTGCTTTTTTTTTTCATTTGTCTTTGCTCTGGACAGGATGGTACCAATATATGTATCTTAGAGGCCTGCTGTTAGGACCCCAGATGCTAGTCATCAAAGTAGGATGTAGAACATTTTCTTTATAAACTGTGTTATGCCAGTTGACCCGTGCTACGTTATCTCCTCTGAAACTGTCGTCCCCTTCCCTCAGTCACAGGAACTCAGAGGTTTGGATGTGTTTGGGAAGCTTCTGTGAACCCCTTGCCCCCGTGTGGTAACCATCACATACTGGTTTTTTGTTTGTATGTTTGTTTTGCTGTGTGTAAACTTTTTCTTGAATTTTTGTACTAGTGGTCTCATACAGTATTTGTCCTTTTGTGATTGACTTATTTCACTCAGCATGATGCCCTCCAGATTCATTCATGTTGTGAGATGTTTCAGCACAGCAGAATTTTTATTGTGTATACATGTCATTGAAAATATGTGATCTCTCTTTCACTGTCCATGAAGGATACAGGAGGCACAGACAACTTGAACAGCGTTCTTTGTGTAATATATCAGTTTCCTGGCTTCAAATTTTGGCCTTGAGCAGGATATTCCCCCTTCATTTAATAACTTCAAGAGCATTTGTCATTAAGATTTTGAAATTTGCTCAGAGTCGGTCTCAACTTGTCTTTATTTTTCCTTTTACCCTTACCATTCCCTACTCTCAGGAGAGATGATGTTGAAAAACCAGCTGCATCTGGTTACTTAGCAGTCAGTAATTGAAGACTGGGATGGAGAAAGCACAAAAACATGTTGCTATTGATGCAAAGAAAAGGTTAAGACAAGCAAACTTAAGCACCCAGGCCAACCTAGAGAGGGGAACAGCCCAACAACTAAGCAATTGATGTACTGAGAGGCCTTCATGCTGCTTTTGAATCTGAACAAGAATTTGTAGGCCTGAATTTAAACAAGAATTTTTTTTTTAAATGGATAATGTTTTGAATTTGAGTTAACAGTGGATGTTCAGGCAAACCTCATTTATATATTTTGTGTGTCAGATGCTTCCAAGTATCCTGGCTTATGTCAGCCTCCTCAGAAATAGGACTAAGAGTTTCTTATAGAGTTTAGAGCTGAGGCTAGGGGTTTACAGCTGAAGAATTCCTTCTCCCATGTCTAAAAATACATATGGTCAGGAAAGATTAGGGTCATTAGGTATTTTGACAGGAGGGAAGGCACCTGTCCTGTTAGCTACTGAGTGGAGAGAATTTTTTTTTTTTAATATTCAGTGAAGCCTCTTTACACCCTTATAAACAAACAATAATTATTTGAACTATACAGGCAGATTAGCAGAATCTGAAATGAAGATTAATCAAAGACAAAGTCAAGTCAGTCACTTAAATCAGTAGTTCTCAAACTGGTCTTTAAGACCAAAATTATCTTCATAGTAATGCTAAGACATTATTTACCTTTTTCCCTTTTATTCTGTAACAATGTATACAGGTGGAACGCAGAAGCACATATGAGATTACAGCTGCCTTCCATTAAGCCAGACAGTGGGATTTATAAAATCATTTTTGCAGAAAAAATTGCCAGAAAAAAAGTTGCAAAACAAAAATAAGTTTCTTGTTTATGTTTCATGTGGTGTCAGAAAGTTTTCATGGAAATTTGTAAGACTGTACATAGTAAAAAAAAACCCACAAACCAAACCCACTGCCGCTGAGTCAATTCCAGCTTATAGTGACCCTGCAGACGGAGCAAAACTGCCCCGTAGAGTTTCCAAGAAGCACCTCGTGGATTTGAACTACATGCAGTACTTCACCACTGCACCACCAGGGTTTCCTTATACACAGTAAAGGGAGTTAAAAATAAAAATTGGGAATTAAGGCAGGGAAATGTATGTCTGAGCAACCACAATCATGTAAACGGTGACACTCTTATCCCCCTTTTGTGGAGAAAGAGCTGCCCTCCTATAGTACCTGATGAAAAGGTAGACGTAGTTCTTTTTATTTTTAAATTTTTTAGGGTTTCACGTGAAAATTCACAATGCAAATTAGTTTCTCATTCAAAAATTTTTACACAAATTTGTAATCCCTGCAGTGTGTCAGCTCTCTGCCTTTCCCTTGCCACTCTGGGTTCTTCATGTCCATTCGTCCCTTTTCCTATTCTTCTAGGCTTTGCTTTTGGGCAAGTGTTGCTGACTTCATCTCATATACTTAACTGAGTATTGTCCTCATGTGGGTTACTGTTTGTTAGGAGGTAGCTATGTTTTATCTCATAATCCTATTTTCATTAGTCTTGGTGGATTGAACTCTAGGGGTAAATACCCGCCCCAAAGACAGGCTAGAGATTGAGTGTGGACTGGGTAGGGGTGTGGTGAGAAAAGATTTGCAGGACTGGGATTTGAGCAGTAGAGTAGTAAGACAGCAAGCCGGTGGGTGAAAAGTGAAGTTGAAAGACCGTGCTTTAGAGAATGGCTAAAGGGACTGTGATGACTATATGTAAGCACCGTTGTGAGGGAATAAAAGCTGGGTCAGAAGGGGCCAGTTGATGGAGAAGGGATAGTAGATCACACTTCAGGAAAAAGGCAGAGGTACCAGCAGTGGCACACCCATCATTGCTTGGGTTTCTGTGTAATAAATTTCTCTTCTTTAGGGGCTTGAATCCTTTCAACCAAAAGAACCTAAGAAGGACCTAGAATGAAATAGGTATGCTGATTTATAAGGATCAGCACAGTATCTATGACTGACACCTGAATTTGACTTTGAACTTTATAGTAGTCAAAGCTAAAAGGAGACACAGTTAGTCTTGACACTGTGTAACAATGAAGAAAGCAGTTTTTAAGGTGCTAATGTTTTCTAACATTGACCTTAAAGACAATCACTCTCTTGTAATCCAGCAATTGAGAAATAAGTAGTATATCTGACAATGTCCTAAACATCTGTAAAGCAAATGCAGAAGTGGATTGTATGTGGAATTTTAAAATGAGGAGTTTACCAATAGACAAGAAACATGTTTACATATGTTTTATTGACGATGTAAAGGCATTCATCTGTGTCTATCACAATGAATTATGGATAACATTGTAAAGAATGGGAATTCCGGAATACTTAATTGTGCTCTTGCTGAACCTGTACATAGATCAAGAGGCAGTTGCTTTAAAATCAAGAAAGGGATGTGTTAGGACAGTATCCTTGCACTGTACTTCTTCATCCTGCCTGTATGTTGAGCAAGTAATCTGACACTGGAGTATATGAAGAAGAAAATAGCATCAAGATTAGGAGAAGGCTCATTAAAAAATGACACAACTTTGCTTGCTTAAAATGAAGGGGACCTGTAGAACTTACTGAAGAAGAGAGAAGACATCGGCTTTCAGTATGGATTGCACCTGAACATAAAGAAAACCAAAATCTTCACAGTTATATCAATGAACAACATCATGATAAATGGAGAAAAGATTGAAGTTGTAAAGGATTTTGTTATACTTGGATCCACAATTATGGCCCAATCAAGAAATACGACAACTTACTGCGTTAGGCAAATCTGCTGCAAAAGACCTCTAAAGTGTTTAAATCAAAGATGTCACTTTAAGAACTAAGATCTCCCTGACCTAAGCCTTGTCCCCTCATATTGTATGCAAAAACTGCACAATGAATGAGGGAGACTGGAGAAGAGTTGATGCCTTTGAATTACAGTATTTATGAGGAGTACTGAATATACCATAAACTGCCAGAAGAATGAATAAATCAGGCTTGGAAGAAGTACAACCAGAATCCTCCTTAGAAACAAGAATGGCAAGACTTCGTCTGATGTACTTTGAACATCAGAAGAATCAGTCCCTGGATACATGATATAATGCTTGGTAAAGGAGGTCAGAGAAAAAGAGAAAGACCCTCAACGTGATGGATTGACATAGTGACTGACACATTTGGGCTCAAACATATCAACAGTTGTGAGGATGGTGCAGGTGCGAGCAGCATTTCATTATGTTTTGCATGGGGTCACTGTGAATTAGAACCATCTGGACAGGATCCTAGAACAAACTGCAATAGACTGCCACAGAAGATTTCATTTTCTGACCAGCTTCTTTTCTTTAAAAAAACAACAAAAAAAGATGGATGTGCTCTAGTTGTACTGACAGCCTGGTGGCATAGTGGTTAAGTGGCACGGTGGCTAGTCAGAAGATTGGCAGTTCAAATCCACTAGGTACCACTTAGAAACTGTATGGGGTGGTTCTGCTCTGTCTGTAGGGTCACTACGAGTCAGTGTCAACTCAGTGGCAGTGGGTTTGGTTTTGGTTTAGATGAAGGTTTATAGAACAATCTAGTTTCACATTGAACAGTGTACATCTTATGACATTGGTTAACAGCCCCACAACTTGTCGATGCTGTGTGTTCTCATCCGTGCCACTGGGCTGATATGCCCCTTTAGTCTCATTTTGTTTTATGGGTCTGTCTCATCTTTGGCTAAAGGGTGAACTTTGGAAGTGATGTCACTGCTGAGCCAAAAAAGTGTCTGAGGGCCATACTCTTGTTGATGAACCAAAAGCAAGTGTGTTCTGCCTGTCACTGCAGCCAATCTCAGAGATGGGAAAAAGGTTCAAAATATGCTTTGTAAACAGACAAGCATACAAGCCTGGGGAACATTGAGAATAGCTTCTCTAAGACTAGCCTGTTTGGGTTACAATTTCAGTGACTTTTATAGCCAGAGTACAAAAGGCATGTACATGCAAAAGAACGGAATGTCACAAGATTCCATTACATCTTATTGAAGAATGTGAATTACCCCAAATCATTACCTCCCTGAAGTTTTTGAAAAAACTAATTCACTACCCCAGAGATATGGAAAGGAATGCAAGACTTGATACATTTCAGAAGTCCAGATGACCTTTATGCACTAACATTCCCCACTCTTAATCACCAATATCATATCTGTGAGTTAGGTTTTAAATGGAAATCGCTGTTTTGATTTATAACATTAAATCTGGGATCCAATCTCGAATTGCACGCTGGCTCTCTACAGCATGCAGTACAATTGGTCGTGAGGCGCAGGGTACACGTTGTATGCAACAACAAATAATAATGATTCCAATTACTGTTATTAGTATGTGTAGGAAACCTAGGTTGGGGAGCCATGAGAATAATTTCTTGAGCTTCAGCCCAAAGAAGCCTTCCCGCTTTTTGATACCATTTACAATATTTTTTTGCCTTTTTAAATTTGTTCCCTGTCAATTGGGAACTAACGGAGAAGTTAAAGCAACACATCCCCCTTAAGATTTTCATTACACCCATGATTGTGTTTGAGGAATAAGTAGTCTGTAGCTGCCCAGTTTTCCAGAACTGCCTTTCTCACTTGTCCCAATTTAGCACGTGACGCTCTTATAGCCTGTGAGGTAGCATTTAGGCCTTAACTATGGCACAGGCTAGCCTATTAAACCTACTGCAAAAGAAGGCATGACAAAACTAGTCAAGGATACGTATTCAGCTGGACTGAACAAATATATGTCACTATGGAAGTCTTCACAAAGGCTACTCCCTTATAATTTGGGCACAGTTAGGTTGCCAGCCAAGTGCCGTCGATGTCTTTAATCTGGGGCAGGAATGGAGTGAGCATTCCCAAGGAGCAAGGTCCCCCCTGTAGCGTTGGCAGGGATGTATGAAAAGGCCTGATTTCCACACAGCGAGAACTATCCTTTATGTAACTTAACAGGTCTGTTAGCATAGGACATTTACACTTCTGTTACATTTGAGGATGGGGTTATTAAGATCGTAACAGAAGGAAGGGCACTGTGAAAATCTGACAGTTTTCTCTAGGGGTAACTGTCTGAAGCTGGATCAAGAACCTTTCTCTGTCGTTTTTCTTAACTGGTTCCCAGAAGTGATGTTCCTTTGAACATATCTGAACATAAGTAAAACTTCTAATCAACTCCAGAGGGGTGCATTCACCAGTCAAAAATTTGTTTAACATAAGTACCTGCCACTGGACAGAAATCAGAAATGTGTATTTTGTGTAAGATAAATCCATACATTTTCATTTTGTCAGGAAGGGATGATGTCTTCTGAAAGTCCTAGAACTAGGTTGAAGCTAAGGAAGAGAGAGGATTCTGGCCTGGTCTATCTTCTGGGAGTAGTAGTCTACCACTCGTAATTGGGATCTGTCATGTCCATGTCTGCCAAGGGGTGTGGTATGGCTTCATCCTGGTATGATACGTCCAGGCCTTCAGTCTGGCCAATTTCATGGTCGTAGGAGTGGTCAAGAGGATTTTCCACAGGCCAGTTCACTATTCTTCCAGCTGTTTTTCAGGCCCCTCAAGTTTTTGTCTGACAGAAGAGTGAAGACCTGGAGAGAGAAAGCTGTTGAATTCTGAACTTTAAGGTCATTTTCTGCCTGAGGGGCAAGCTGCACTGAGGCAACCTGGAAGTGTCGCCCATACACAGTTATGTGGGGGCTTAATTTGAGCCTGTTTCTAGGGACTACCTGGATTCTAAACAATGTAGTGAGCAAGACCTGATCCCGATGTAAATGAGTCTGTTGACATAGCTTAGAGATCTGTCTTTTTCAAGTATGGTTCATCTTCTCAACGTTTCCTGATGACTGTGGTCTCCAGGCTGTGTGTAGTCTCCCTCTGATCTCTAGGAATTTGCTCACTTTCTTATTGCTGAGTTCTCTCAGTCAATCAGGCTCTACCTCTGGATGCTGAAACAGGAATTGTCAGGTGTTTGATGCGACACTTCTATCTGGGGACTCTTTTCCTCCGGGGAGAAGGTAATCTGGGCATCAAGCTTAGACAATAAATGTCTTCCTAATAGCATAACAGGACAGCCTTGCGTATACAGAAACCGGTGAGTCATTTGCTTTTTTCCAATCTGACAGTCCAGAGACTGTAGGAAAAACTTGTTCTAGTTGTCCCATTATTCCCGTCACTGAGACTGACTGAGTAGTTGGTCGTCAAAGGTGGTTATTGAGGATCACATGTGTGGCCCCAGTGTTCACTAGGGAATCCATCATTTGTGCCCCCACTTGTAATTCTACCTGAGGCTCCCGGGAGGGGGCTGTAGCCTCAGGCCTCTTCAGTCATCCTGAGTGGGGCTCATCATCCCCAAGATCTCTTCTTGGGCAACTTTGTGTCTCTGCTCTAAGTTGTGTCCAGAACATGGTGGTAACTTGGGTCTTCCTGAATTCCCTGTTATTAAAATACCTTGAATGTACTTTGCCCCACCTGGACAGGATTCATTCCCAAAGCTCTGTCCAATTTTTGTAGCATTTTCCAGATGTCTGGTGCACTTGGGGAGATAAAAGTCATGTTTATCCTTTTCTGATTTTCAGGTGCTTCGAGGTCCATGTCAGTGTACTTATGGTAGGTGTCGTAGATTCCTTCCAGGAACTCGAATGTGTCTTTGGTGGTCTTTTGCCATACTTCTTGCACCATGTTCAGACTTTTCTGCTTAGGGACCCCTGTTTGGGGGACCTGTTAAAATACATCTTCTTTAGTGGTTTAGGAGAGACAAGCCCTCGTCTTTGGGATCCCAAGTAGGCTTAGTCACTGGGATGGCCATTGTTGGGTCGAGAGTGTTGTTTGGGCTTTCAGAGTGAAGTCTCTTGGCTTCTTCCCTTGTTTTACCCAGGACCAGGCACCTGTCATCACTAGTGAGAAGTGCATTTAAGAAAGGCTGAATATTGGCCCAGTTGGGGTTATGAGTGGCAAAGATGTTATTAATTTTCCTACCTTGTTAGGGTCCGCTCTGCATGAGGGATTCAGACTCTTCCTGTTTAATAAATTAGAGGTAGCAAATGACGTGTGTGCCTAATAATATCTAGCTGGTTGCCCTTGTGGATTACCCCACTTGGGAGTTGTTGAAGAGAGTATTGCCCTGCCTTGTTATCCCAGGTCCCCTGGCCAAATTGAATTCCCTGATGTGCATGCAGTGGCAAGACTGCATGTAAGCTGCCTTCAGCAGGATTGGGGGAGCCTTTCCTCAGGAGATGAGGGAGCAGTTGGTGTTGAAATTTTAACAGTATTCATAATAATCTGATTATGTAGCATCTCCAGTTTTCAAAAAAAACATTTCCATTACAAATGGGAGAAGCCACAGGGGAAAGGAGATGCTTCACAGGGCAGCAAGCAGTTTTACAGAACAATCATATTTTACACAACGACCCTGTCCTCTAGACTGTAGATAATCAGCCCCCTTCCCCAGATTCTCAGTGGAAGCCTCCCCCACCATGTGGCCCTGTCTGATAGCTCTTCCTTCCAGGCCCACTGGGACAGCACCTTCTGTTCCCTGGACTTCAGGAACACTTTTTCAAACCCACAAGAGTAGCAGCTCCATGATTAGAAACATCAGGGGGCTTCGCTCCAATTTTTGAACCCTTGAAGTACATCTTTGTAGCTGAGGTAGTTCAGCTTCCAAGCTCAGCTTTTGTCTCCCATCCAGGTCAAATTAACCATTTAAAACCAAATCAAAGCCACCATTGTGGAGCTGATTTTAATTCAGAGAGGCCCTATAGGGCAGAACTGCCCCACCTAGTGGCTGGCAGGTTTCAACTGCAGACTTTCTGATCAGTAAAACACTCATCACTGTGTAACCAGAGTTTTCTCCAATTAGCAATAATAAAGTCATGACTTAATATTATGCGCCTGTTAGATAATATTAAGAAGGAAAAAATACATATACATATATATTTTAAACCAATGAGAACTGGGAACCCTTTGATTCCAGTCTGTGCCAAAACCCTCCACACCTTGTGGCTTAGTTTTGACTCTGGTATCTTATTCTAAACAGAGATGAGATCTTTGCCTTCAAGGGATAAATTAACTATTTTACTGAGAAGTCAGAAAATTTTGTTATTTAGCAATACAAAGCCCAATTTTTCTAAAGTTAGTGTTCTTAGGTATCTCATGAATCAAACCAAAAATTTATAACCAGATGAAATAAACATTTTTCAGAAAAACTTTTATAGCATTTTCCTTAAACAGCAAAATTAAACTTGCTTATTAGGCTTAACCCAATCCACTGCCATTGAGTCGGGTCCTACTTATAGCGACCCTAGAGATTAGAACTGCCCTATAGAGTTTCCACAGAGCACCTGGCGGATTTGAACTACTGACCTTTCAGTTAGCAGATGTAGCGCTTAACTCACTACACCACCAGCATTTCCTCATTAGGCTTATGTAGTATACATTCGTGTTTCTTGAAAAGCAAACTGTATGTGAATTTACATTATACTAGATATTTGTTAGCTCAGTTACCTTAAAAGTCCAGGGCTTAAATAAAGCTTCATCACCTCGTTTTTAGAAGATACAGAGTCTCTGTTTAACCAGTTACTAGTATACACAGAACTTTAAATCTTGTTAGAGGTAAAACACCCTGCCAGACTATTTCAGATGTCTCAGAGTTGCCCTGCAATGGAGGGAACTTATTTGCATTCTTGGATCCAACCAATTCCTGCTAACTAATAGTGGTTCTTATCTGCTTTTTGTCTTTAAAAGATCTCTACCCAAAAGGTTTCTTTTGTTTTTGTTTTAAAGCCTCCCTGGAGCTATGACTGGATACTGATCTTCCTGGAGGACAAAAGATCATTAATTTTCCTTTGACTGTCCTGGCACTGTTATTTTGTCTGTGAGACAAAACTATCCCTTTAACTAAGAGGGCTTTAACGAAATACTGTAAGGTTAGTTTTTCAGCCCATTTGACAGTATGTCAGGATCTCTGGATCTACTTGAAATTCTGCTTTCTTCTCTGTCTTAGCTCAAGCAAGACTCTCTGATAAATAGGATCTGAGCATGAGACCTTTTCTGACCTGCCAACCAATTCTGTCTCAGAGAATTAAAACAAGAAATGTCTATAAATTAGATACCTTGGTAATGGCAAGACATAAGACGCGTAATGAGCAAAGACTGTTTTACAGAAACAGAGATGTTGAATATGACAGCACTGGGGAAAAAAAACAATCCTGAACTTGAATTGGCCAAAATGTGTGGCCCAAAGCCAAATTAGACATTAAGTACTCAGTCTACGGAGATCAGACATTTTTCACAGAAAATTACAAAATTATAAGTACAGCAATGAAAAAGGTGTTTCTAAAACCTCACAAAGTCAAATACAAAGGCACAGTATAAATGCGTTTATCTTATCAGACACACAGGAGGCCTCACTTCCATATACACACAGCTGCACTTTACCAGGCACGTCTTAATTAGAGGGAGTTTAGCAAGCTCTTTCCTGATTTTTGACAAAAGAGTTCTAATTGTAGGATGGTAGAATACTTTTGTGAATCCTTTCAATGGCTAATTTTTGCCTCTGTCTAGTTCGTACATTGGCCAGGCTGTATTATAGTAAAATTTCGTTTGATCTTTAATCACAGGTGGATACCCATGCTGAATCATGGCAGACAGAATCCTCTCCATTGAGCTTTTCTTAGGAACAGAGGCCTTATTTTGCCATAGTATAGAGTGTACAGATAACAGATAAAGCTTTCTTAGTTGGGACAGACATTCCTTTCTTACTAGACAGACAGAACCCAAGAGAGAAGTTTGAATCCTGATGAGAACACGAGTTTTCTGTGTGCAACCAGAATAAAGCCCTTGAACCTTTTTAGATTTGTGATATGAGGGCAGGCACAGATGAGTGGGCTTTGAAGGCTCTCAAGGAAAAGGTTCTCGGCAGTGCTGCTTTGAGCATTTGGAAGCCGTACCTCTGATCCCATAAGTCCAGGTGGACAGTGGGAACTCCAAGCAAGTTCTCTCCACTCTGGGCAGAGTCAAAGAAGAAAAGAGGAAAGGAGAGGAGACTGAGGAATCTGTCTTCTGGCCTATCGGGGAGGCAGAGAGGTACATAGGGGTGAGGGGTGTTTTGCTTAGACCAGTATGTTCCTCACATTACATGGAAGTTGGCTTGCAGAGAGTGGACAACTTGTCTGTTCTGTGTACCCTCACAGGAGTCTTCTAGCAGCAGGCACCCTACTGGCTCTTAAATGTGTGACCTGTACCCACAAATATTTTTATGGATCTTATCCTTGGCCTTTGAATGGGACAGATAGATACCCTCACCCATCTGGGCCAGAATTACTGGGGCATCATGAGCAGCCAGGCCCTGAGACCTCATCAGAGAGTGATCCTGGTCAGAGTTCCCGGTTGCTCTGCCAGTCATCTGCCTGTTCACTGCAGGTGTTAAGAAAGTGGAGGAGAGAAAAGTCATCTCTACCCTGGACAAAACTTAACCAGAAAGGTCCCTGACATCCGTTTGTGGTCACCAGAAATGTTGCTGAGTCAAAAGCAAATTTGTTCTGCCTGTCAACTGCAGCCAGTCTCAGAGATTGAGACAAGGTTCAAAATATGCTTTATTCACAGACAAGCAAGCAAGCCTGGGGAACAATGAGAATAGCTTCTTCAAGACTGTCGACCTGGGTTACAGTTCCAGTGAGTTTTATAGACAGATTACAAAAGGAGCTTGCATGGAAAAGAACAGGGAGTCACAAGATTCCATTACATCTTATCAAAGAATGTAAATTACCTAAAATCATTACCTGCCTGAAGTTTTTGAAGTAACCAATTAACTACCTGAAAGACAGGTCAAGGAATGTAAGTCTGCTGATCCAGTTCAGCAATCTAGGTGAACTTTATGCACTAACACTCTTGAGGTTTCTCAAGCCAGAAAGTATGGTCTTTTTTTGTGAATTAGAAGTTTGTTCTACATTCTTCCAGCTCTGTCCAGGACCTTCTACTGTGATCTTGATCAGAAAATTCAGTGGTGATAGCTGGGCACCATCTCTTTGTACTTGACTCAGTCTCACAGAAGCTATGGTAGTTGTATAGATAAATCCTTTGGACAAATCTTGCTGTTGTATCTTTAGTTTTCATCATTCTCCCTTGCTCTCCAAAGGGTGAGACCAGTGGCATATCTTAGATGCTTTTCACAGGCTTTTAAGACCGTGGATGCTACTCATCAAAGTCAAATGTAGAACATTTTCTGTATACACTGTGCTCTGCCAGTTGAGCTAGATGTTGTTACCGGACAAGACTCCGGATTCTCACTACCTGCCCTCCAAAAAGCCCATCAGTGAGACAGGATTTGGGTGAGTGATCAAAGGTTTATTTGCATAACAGTATGCAAAGGGACAGCGGGATATTCTTGTCCCTTCAGTTACTGTTTTTCTCTATGTGTTCATTTAGGCCATTTTTATTGATAGATGTGAGTTTATAACTACCGTTTCATACTGCTTTTCTTGTATGTGTGTGGTACTGACATTTTCTTTGTTCTTACTCTCATCTGCTGAATGCTTTTTGTTTGTGGATTTTTTCACTTGTTTTTGTAGATTTTGTTTTCACTGTGACTTTATATTTTTCTTCATCTTGATAAGTAGGTTTGTTAACGTTTCTTTGTGGTTACCTTGAGATTAAGACTTAGATGCCTAGGTTTAAACTGGTCTGTTATTCCTTGGTACTGCATCACTTTCCACTCAACTAGAAGTTTGTATGCTGACACTGTTTATTCCTTCTTTTATTGTCCTGATGTTGTTATTTACAGCTTAACCTCTCTGGTTCTTTGTTGTAATTTTTTTGTTCTAGATAGTCCTTGGTAGTTCATTTCCTAGGTTGGTATTTGGCTGGTACAATCTTGTGTCTTAGATTCAGACTGTGGTCTGGTAGTGGCTTTTTTTTTCCCCCCTAATCTGAAGGATTCCTTTTAATAACTCCTGTGTGCTTTGGTTTTCACATCTTCCCTTAATTTTTGTTTGTCTCCAAATGTTCTACTGTCGCTGTCATATTTTAATGTAAGTATTACAAAATGTGTTATTCTTGTTTGACTCTTTTTTTTTTTTCCAGGGTTTTATATATGTCATCCCACTGCCTTGTCTCCTGCTTGGTGTCTGTCAGGTAGCCAGAGCTTAGTCTTATTGCTTTCCCTCTGCATGTGAACTTTTGTTTTTCTCAAGATGCTCTCAAAATTTTTTTGCTTTAGTTGTAGCATACATGATTATGATATGCCTTGGTGATTTTATTTTGGGGTCTATCCTGTAAGGGGTTTGCTGAGCTTCGTAGATAGTCAGCTTTTCCTCTTTCGTGATGTTGAGGACGTGTTTGGTCAGCAGTGCCTCAGTGATCCTCTATGTTTTCCGTTTTCTCCCCATTCTGGAAGTTCCATCATTTGAAAAGTTTTGCTTTTGACTGTATCCCACATATTTCTCAGGGTTTCTACATCTTTCTTTGTTCTTTTTTCCCCCTAATTCCCCCCCCTGCAAAGTTGTATCTGTATTTTTGTCTTCCGTTTTGCAGATCATGTCTTCCCTTGTTTAATGCTTGCTTGTCAGCCCTTGTACAACACTATCCATTTCTGAAGTCTTGTTGTTCATCTTTTGGATTTCTGATTGTTTACATAGGACTTCTAGTTGTGAATTTATTTGGGCATTTTGTTCCAGTATTCCTGAATCCTTCCTTCTAGTCTGTGTCTGTGTTGTCCAAGAATTTGCTTGCCTTTTTCATGAATTTGTCTTGTTTTCTTTCATTTTTTGTCTGCTTTTTTACTTTAACTCTTGTATAAATCTGAGTATTAGAGATTTCAGTTCCCTGTCAGGTGGTTCTGTTGCCTTTTTTCCTACTGGAAAGTGATCTGGTGTTTTATTTTGGATGCCTTCTGGAATCATCCTGTTCTGATTTTTGCATGTTTTTTGTTGTTAATGCATATTTTCATACTATTTGCTGTCTTCGAGACATCTTATGGATTTTTTCTTTGTTTATTGATTGTAGATTTTTTATTTCATCCTGCTTTGTGGTTTTAGTTGGTCTTATCTGAACAGGCTAGCTGTGTATTCTTCGTTGTTTGCTCATCTGTGGTCATGGTAGTTTTCATCTGTTTGTCCAATGAGCAGGTCCATTCCCTCAGCTACGATGCAGCAGGGCAGGTATAGCTGAGTGGGAAGGATGGAATAATTTGTGGTATGTACTAGGGTCAACAGGACAGGCTGGGATTTAGTGCAAGGCAGGTTCTGGTAGCCCATGCCCTTGCTACTTAGTGGTATGATGTTCAGCTCATGGTACACGTAGGCAGGAAGGAGAGGGAAAGTTGTGATGTGTGGAACTAACATGGTTATGATGAAAAGAGTAGAGAGAAGCAGGAGCCAAAAACAAACAAGCAGTCAGACACACATACGCACACGCAGTGCTGAGGGAGCTTGCTGTTGGAGTTGAGAGATAAGAAACTGAGAAATGGAGGAAAATGAAAATCTCCCAGGAACCCCACCACTGGGCCACAGAGACCAGAGAAGTGTCCCCCAGCATGGGAAATACAGCCTAGGGCATAGGTGTCACACTGCACCAAATATTCAAGGACATAAGGTACATATACAAAGGTAAGAAACTGAGAAATGAAGAAAAGCAAAAAGAAAAAGAAAGTTCCCCCAGAAATCCCTCCCGCATGGCTATGCAGACCAGGAAAGTGACTCCCATGCTGAACAGAGGTTCCCAAGGCAGGAAAAGTAAAAGAAAACAGAGAAATGAAGCAGAGCCAAACAAAAAGTCCTTGAGGGTCCCATTAGCATGGCAGTGCAGACCAAGGAAGGAGGTCCTGTAGCCTAGTGGCATTTCACAGGCTTCAAGACTAAGTAAGGCTAACACACAGAGCTAAATCTTTGAGGAAACGGAGAGGGGAGGGTCTGCCCTATAAGTGGCTTGTTAAGCTTCTCGGGCAGCCAACTTTAAATCTTTCATGGTATTGAGGAAGTTGTTAGTCAGCACATGCCTCAGTGACCCTCTCTGTGTTTTCAATTTTCTCCTCATTCTGTAAGTCCCATCATTCACAAATTTTTACTTTTGATTGTATCCCACATACTTCTCAGGGATTCTTCATTGTTCTTTTTTTGCTTTTTTCTAATCCTCCCCCCCACCAAAATTATGTCTATATTTTTCTTTTCATTCCAGATGCTATCTTCCTTTGTTTCAGACTTAAGCTCTCAGCTCTTGTATAGTATTACCCATTTCTATGGAGAAGAAACCAAAAGAAATGACTAAAAGCAAGACCAACAACAAAGAAATGGTACTCAGGGAGCTGGACAGTATGGACAAGGCACGAAGCTGAATTCAGTCCCTCCTTTCAGAGACTTTTGCTGGTGGGAACATCTTAGAGGCTGAGTTGGGGGCAGGGAGAGAAGTAGGGGGATGGGATAGTATGTATCACTAGTTACTGAGTTCTCTGTCTCCCGCTGGGAACTCTGTGAAGTTGCTCTCATGTACTCCCTGTCCACCAATCTCTTTGAGTCCAGGATGGCGAATCTGTGCTGTGTTATCTAATAGGGACCTCCACACGTATCACTCACCTCTGTTCTCTGTCAGTTTATTATTCCATTTGGTGCTTGGCTGAGTTCTTTCTCTTTATTTGATGCTTAGAGTTATAAGATAGACGTTTCTCTCTGTTTCATTTAGTTTTACGGCTGTTGTCAAGGGACAACATGATGCATGTGTCTGCAGCTCCATGTTGCCTCTGCCTCTTCACCTTCTGTTTTAATGAAGTAGGTGAGGAAAGAAGACATCTGTATTCCCTCCTAGGTGTTGCAAGTGGTTAGTATATTTGACTGCTAACCAAAAGTTTCAAGGGTCTAGCGTACCAAGAGGTGCCGCGGCAGAAAGAGATGGCAGTGTCAGCCATTAAAAACCTCAAAGAGCACATGATCTACTCTGACACGTGGATTGCTGTGAGTTGGAACTAACTTAACAGGAAATTGGGAGTTTTGTTTTTTAGTGCTCGTGAAGCTGATATGAAGCAGAGTCCACAGCATAGCATCTGTGGGCCATACGCTTCCGTTTCATTCCGCATTTCCCGGGACCTTTTGTGCATCTGAGAACTTGTGCTGCGTGCATGACTTCAAAGATGACAAGGAGAAAAACATGTGTAAGTCTCCCCGTCCTCAAGGTAGAGCCGGCCGTAACCACACGGATGGAGTGAGACCTCCGGGAACTTCGTTTGCTGATGTGGCACAATTCAAAATGAGAAGAAACAGCTGCAGACATCCGTTAATAATTAGGACATGGAATGTATGAAGTATGAACCTAGGAAAACTGTCAGAAGTGAAATGGAGCACCTAAAACTGACACCCTAGGCCTCAGTGAGCGGAGCTGGGCTGCTCTCGGCCGTTCCGAATCCAGCAGTCACGTAGTCTACTGTACTGGGAACAAAAACGAAGAGGAATGGCGTTGCAGTCACAATCAAAAAGAACATTTTGAGATCTGTCCTGAAGTGTAGTGCTCTCAGTGATAGTATAATACCAGTATGCCTACAAGGAAGGCCAGTTAATACAACTATTATTCAAATTTACACACCAACCACTAAGGCCAAAGATGAAGAGGTTGAAGATTTTTAACAGCTTTTGCAGTCTGAAATTGATCGAATATGCAGTCAGGATACATTGATACTTACTGGTGACTGCAGTGCAAAAGTTGGAAACAAAGAAGAGTCGGTAGATGGAAAACATGACTAGTGACTTGCAAGACTAGTGACTATTTTGTTGCAAATACCTTTTTTAACCAACACAACTGGTGACTGTACACATGGACCTCACGAGATGGAATACACAGGAACCAAATTGACTATATTTGTGGAAAAAGATGATAGAAAAGCTCCATATCAGCAGTCAGAACAAGATCAGGTGCTGACTGTGGCACAGATTGTCAATTGCTCAATGCAAATTCAAATTGAAGTTGAAGGAAATTAGAACAAGTCCACAGGAGCCAACAAATGACCTTGCATATCCCTCCTGAATTTAAAGACTATCTCAAGAGCAGATTTGATGTGCTGATCACTAATGACCAAAGACCAAATTGTGAAATGATATCAACTATATCATCCATGAAGAGAGCAAGAGGTCACTGAGAAGACAGGAAAGAAAGACAGAAAGAAAAGGTGAAATTGGATGTCAGAAGAGACTCTAAAACTTGCTTTTGAATGTCATGCAGCTAAAGGAAAAGGGGGGAATGGTGAAGTAAAAGACTTAAACAGAAGATTTGAAAGAACAGCTCGAGTAGACAAAAGAAAGTATTATAATGATATGTACAAAGAGCTGGAAATGGAAAACCAGAAGAGAATAACGTGTTCTGCATTTCTCAAGCTGAAAGAACTAAATTAAAAATTCAAGCCTCAACTTGCAATAGTGAAGAATTCTACAGGGAAACTGTAAAATGACTCAGGGAGCATCAAAAGAATATGGAAGGAATACACAGAGTCATTATAACAGAACTGGTCGATGTCCAGCCACTTGAAGAGGTGGTGTATGGTCAGGAACCAATGGTACTGAAGGAAGAAGTCAAAGCTGCAGTGAAGGCATTGGCAGAAAAACAAGGCTCCAGGAATTGATGGAATATCAGTTGAGATATTTCAGCAAACAGATGTAGCACTGGAAGTGCTCACTCGGTTATGCCAGGAAAGTTGCAGGACAGCTACTTGGCCAACTGACTGGAAGAGATGCATATTTATGCCCATTCTAAGAAAGGTGATTCAACCAAATGTGGACATTATCAAACAATATCGTTGGTACCACACACAAGTAAAATTTTGCTCAAGATCATTCAGAAGCTGCTGCAACAGGATATTGACAAGGAACTGCCAGAAATTCAAGCTGAATTCAGAAGAGAACATGGAACCAGGGATGTCATTGCGAATGTCAGATGGTGGATCTTGGCTGAAAACATAGAATACCAGAAAAATATTTCCTTGTGTTTCATTGACTATACAAAATCATTCAACTGTGTGGATCATACTAAATTATGACTTAACATTGTGGAGAATGGGAATTCCAGAACACCTAATTGTGCTCTTAAGGAATCTGTATATGGATCAAGAGGCAGTCATGTGAACAGAACAAGGGGACACTGCATGGTTTAAAGTCAGGAAACGTGTGTGTCAAGGTTGTATCCTTTTACCATACCTTTTTAATTTGTATGCTGAGGAAGTAGTCTGAGAAGAAGAATGAGGCATCAGGATTGGAGGATGACTCATCAACAACCTGCATTATACAGACACCACCACCGTACTGGCTGGAAGTGTAGAAGATTTGAGACACTTACTGATAAAGATCAAGGACCACAACCTTCAGTGTGGATTGTACCTCAACATCAGGAAAACACAAATCCTCACAACTGGATCAGTAAACAACAGTGTCACAAATGGAGAAAATCTGAAATTGTCGAGGATTTCATTTCACTTGGGTCTATGATCAGTGTCCATTGAAGCAGCAGTGAAGAAATCAGAAGGCACATTGCACTGGGAACATCTGCTGCAAGGGACCTCTTTAAAGTGTTCAAAAATGAAGATGTCACCTTGAAGACTAAGGTGTGCCTGACCCGAGCCACAGTGTTTTCTGTCACATCTTATGCATCTGAAAGCTGGACAATGAACAAAAAAGAGAAGAACTGATGCCTTTGAATTGTGGTGTGGGAGAAGAATATTGAATGTACCATGGACTGTCAGAAGAACCAGCAGATCTGTAAGAAGTACAACCAGAGTGTTCTTGGCAGCAAAGATGGTGAGATAGCATCTTACATGCTTTGGACATGCTGTCAGGAAAGATCAGTCCCTGGAGAAGGACATCATGCTTAGTAGAGTGGAGGGTCGGTGCAGAAGAGTAAGACCCTCAGTGAGATGGATTGACACGGTGGCAACAGTGGGCATAAGCAAGACCTGGAGCCTTGTGTTCTGTTGTTTGTAGGGTCGCTATGAGTTGGAACCGACTTGACGGCACCTAACAAGAAGTTTCATTTAAGTAAAAACCCAGAGAGCTACCTGTGATTTCTTACCTAGACTGATTAAAAAGCCGAGATAGCTCAGATGAGCTGACTTCTGTTACCAAACAAGAAATGTGGTGTCTTCTTGTCAGGTCTATTTTATAAACCAATAGAAATATTTGTTGTTATTGTGCAACATGCTGCTAGGAAGTAAGAATGGCACACGAGACATATTGGCAGCTGTTTTCTTCAGAATCACTCTAGTAGAAGAAGCACTAAGAAATGCCTAAAGAAACTTAATGGTATTCTTCAGTTTTATTCTTTACCCCCAGCCAAAAGCAGTAGCTGTTAATAATAACCCTTAACGTGGGAACTGAAAGGATCCTGCCGATTTTCTTTTCTGTGTATATTAACTTGATCTGAAACACCTCTTCTTTCCTTCTAAATGTTAAGAGAGTGGTGATGATGCGTCCTTCTGCCTTGGGAGTTGCAGGTGTGTTAAATGTCCCAGGATTGGCCACCTGATTGTAATTGCCACAACTATGATATCCCTTTTATAGTTTTAGGTTAAAAGTAGCACCTGTGTGTCTTTTTTTAAACTCAAAATGTACTAATTAAAAAAGGATCGCATTTACAGAAGTTCACAACAAAATTAAAAAAAAAAAAGAAACGTGAAATTTAGTTGCAGAAAATTATATAATTATACTAATATACTTAGGAAGAGCTTGCAAATACCAATTCTTCCTTTTAGATTTGATACAATTCTGGAACAAATTATTAATGTAATCCTTTTGTTATGTAAAAGTATACCAAGTAAAATCTTGAGAGACAGAAACTAGAAGTAGAACAGACATTTATAAACAATTTCTGCAGAGAAGACTTTTGTAAGCTTAAAACAGTGGAAATCACAAGGGAGAATATTACATTCAAGTACATCAAATTCAGAACTTCTCTACATAAAAAAGCAATATAAGTAGAATTTAAAAGTAAACAGTTAGGAAAATATTTGCTTGAAATATAGCAGAGAAAGGATAATATTCTCAATCTATAATAAGCCTTTACAGATAGATAAAAAAAAAACACTCAAATTCTGTAGGTAGAAGACAAGTTACAAAAGAGGAGATACTGAAGACTGATAGATTTTTTTTCCTTGTGCTTTACATGAAAGCTTATAGTTCAAGTTCATTTCTCATACAGAAATTTATACACACATTGTTATGTGACCCCACATTGTTATGTGACCCTAATGTTCTCCCAGTAATGTGACAGCGCACTCCTTTCTACTCTGGATTTCACTTGTCTGTTTTACCAGCTCTTGTCTGTTTCTACCTTCTTACCATGCTTCTAGTCCCATGTATATACTTCACAAGTATTTTATGTTCTATAGTGCAGTCTAATCTTTGTCTGAAGATTTTGGTTTGGGAATGGTTTTAGTTTGGGCTGACAGAGAGTCCGTTGGCCATGTCTTCCAGGGTCCCTCCAGTCTCAGACCATTGGTTAAGTCAGGTCTTTTTACTAGAATTTTAGTTCTGCACCCCAATTTTCTCCTGTTCTGTCTAAGGACTCTCTCTTGTGCTCCTTGTCAGGGTGGTCGTTGGTGGTAGACAGGCACCGTCTAGTTCTTCTGGCATATTTTTAAATGTTAGCATTAAGAAATTGTATTTTTATCTAAGTAGCAGTGTCCTGCTGAAGGGAACATAAGTTCACACGAACTAGAAAGAAATGTTGTTAATATATATCCAGAGCTTTAAAACCATTTATGCATTTATATTGACAATCACACCTTTAGAAAAACACCAATGGAAAAGAATCATAAAAACATAAAAATTTACTTAAAGGAATGATCTCATTTTTATAATAAATGAATTTGTGCATTAAAAATGTAGCAGTCCAAGATTAATTAGATAAATGTTTATATAGCTTTCCAACAGAATACTATGCAGACGTTAAAAATGATGTTTTCAGAGAGTAGTGATATGGGAAATGCTTTTGTAATGATCTTAAAAGGGAGAGCCATGAAACAACATAAATAGTACTTTTATTCTAATTGTGCATGTTTGTATGTATATAAGGGAAAAAGATTGAAGAGAAAAACATCAGACTGTTAATAGTTCGTGTCACTAGTTGATACAATTGTAGACAATTTAAATTTCCCTCTTGATACTTTTTCATAGGGTTTATTCATCTCCAGTAAGCATATTGCTTTTATAATTTGAATGAAGAATAATAAACATTAAAAATAAAACAAATGTCTTTACCTATTTCAGAGTCTGAACATCAAGTAGACAAAAAATAAATGAGGGCATAGAATACTTGAAAACTATCAGGTTTTATTAAATGGATATGCAAATAAATATACAACTATGTACCTTGAATAAAATGTAGTTTTTCTCTGATGTCTATAGAACATTTACAGAATCAGTAACTTGACCACAAACAAAATCATACTAAATTCTAAAAAGTACAAATTTGTATTTTCTTGACTATAAGCCAGTAAACCTGGAAATTGGCAACAGAAGATAGCCAGAAATGCAGCTGCTTGTAAATCAAGATTTTTTTCTAAATAATTTGTAGTTTAATAAAGAAAACTAGTATACGAGGTACAAAATTAAGTCTGTGAACTTAATTGTTCTAAGTGCTGCATACCTCACGAGTATCACTATGGTCACCTTAGAAGTACTCCCCTTCAAAGCCGCACCAGTGCTAGTGCTTTCAGAGCAGTTTTGGAACTCGTTCTGGGACAGGCATTGAACACGGTGACACTGTGGCAAGTGTGTGAAAATTGCATAGTTGTTTGTGAGGGAGGTTTTAACCACTAACCAGATAACTGTATTGTAACACCTTCCTGACTCACCTGATCTAGCCCCCAGTAACTTTTTTCTTTCCATGAAGATAAAGGAGATATTGAAGGGAATACATTTTGATGACTTTCAGGACATGCAGGTCAGTACAATGACAGCCCTGATGGCTGTTCCTGAAAAATAGTTCCCAAATTGCTTTGAAGCATGGACCAGGTGCTGGTGCCAGGGCATAACTTCCCAAGGGGAGCACTTTGAAGGTTACCGTGGTGACATTCAGCACTGAGGTATGTAGCACTTTTTCTAGGTAGAGTTCATGAATTTAATTGTCAGACCTCATATAAGGAATACATAATTTATATGTATAATTTCTATAATATGTAAAATAATATAGAAATTATTTTAAAGGGTAACCACTTTGTATCAAAAGCTATGGAATACACTCAAAGCTGTGCTTAGAGAATTGTACCTTTGGTGTTATTACTTTTAAATATATGAATCTAAGTATTGAGCTTAACAACAGCAACCCCCTCTTCCCCCCAGAATGGTGAGATCAAGTACAAGAAGGTTGTGGAAGAGAATTATAAAAATCAACCCTGAGAGTAAAGATACAGAAAGCAAACCCAAAGTGAATAAAATCAAAAGCTATGTTTTAGAAAATACTAATAAAAATGGATAAGTGTCTGGCAAATCTCATTAAGGAAAAGAAGTTGAAAATAAAAAGCATGTATTATTAGGCATAAGAAATTTATAACCACGTACAGTCAGTTCTGCTAAAGTATAATCCAGATAGTTTTATTTAAAACATCACAGTTTGCAGATTGCACAATAAAAGCCATAGGGTTGATGGAAAAAAGTGGAGTTATGGACAAACTATGGCTGTATTGTGTCCCCCCCAAGTATGTGTTATAGTCCCATACCTGTAAATACAATTTTGTTTGAAAATAGGTTTTTCTTGCTTGCGTTAGTGTAGGTTGGGAACTAAATCTAATCACTTGTAAGTTATGAAAAGAGCAGACTCCGTACAGACACACAGAGGAAAGACAGATGCCAAGAAACCCCCCAAATTGCTTGAAGTCACCAAACACTAGGATACAAGCTCACAGAAGAAATCTACATGGCTGAGACACTGTTTTGAACATTTAGCCTCTGTAACTGTGACAGAATAAATTTCTTTCTTTAAAGCTACCCACTTGGCAACATCTCTTTTCTTGGCATCAATTGGTAATAAGATAGGCCATAATATTAAAAAAGCTTCATCAGTAACACAAAAAAATGAAACAACACTCAGAAATAGTAAAATAGTTTTATACCTATTAGGTGATTAGAAAATACGTAAATTTATAATAAATATGGCAGTTTACCTTGAAAAAGACCCAAAATTGTCTTGTGAGAGTGGGCCTTGGAAGTTACAGGAAACTGAGTAATGACTTAGCTTGTGAGTTACTTTGAAGTGGTAGACGGCACAATTTAATATCAGATGTAGATGTATAAAACTCTGTGAAACTGCATATGTTAGAGGTATGTGTATGTGTGTGTTGTATGTGTTCCTACATGGATCAGTCTAACTGCGGTCAGTTTTTCATGTTCACCTACAGCTTCTGGAGAACAAAATTGCACATAACCAAGCATGAAATTTACTGTACTCAATTTGTTGTCTGATCATTCATATTGAAACAATACAGTTTCAAAAGAAATATTACAGTTGAACTCACTGTATATGCAAGAGATCTGGATAATCATATGATCACACGAGGTCTGACAGTTAAGTTTGCAGACTTGTCACCATGCGCTTACATTGGCAGCACTGTACAACCGAGTAAGGTTTCATAACCTTGACATATATCATTGTCTCACAGCTGTGTTTGTGTCAACATGTGGCAGTGCCTTGCTGAATGGTGTTCATTATTCTGTGGTTCCTGTGTGCTGTCGTGAGACTATTGTAGCTTAAATTAGAGCAATGAACAACCAGTGAAATCAGGAACATGTTAGTTCAAGTTTATGGGGATAATGTCATAAAGAAAAGAGCAGTGTACAAATGGATTAAACATTTTTCTGAGAGGAGAGAAAGCATCACTGATGAAGAGAGATTAGAGTGGCCAGTCATGAGCGGAACTGAAGAAAAGATTGCAAAATCCATCTAACTGTACATCAAAATCATTGGCTGGCTGTTACAAGCGTGGCAGACCAAGTAAACATCAATAGAGAAACAGGAAAGTCTTAACTGAAAGTCTTGGCATGAGAAAGGTGTGAGCAAAAATGCTCCCAAAGGAGCTCACCAATGAACAGAAGCAAAGAAGAGTCAAAGTTTGCCAGGACCTTTTGGAGAGGCAAGGTGATGTTTTGGACCATGTTATCACTGGTAATGAAACATAGGTGTACGAATACGACCCTGAAACAAAGTGGCCAAGTGCACGATGAAAGTCAGCCAGTTCTTAACCAGAAAATGGCTGTCAGTCCAAATCAAAAGTTAAAACAATATTACTAACCTTTTTTGATATCAGGGATTGTTCATTATGAATTTGTAACAACTGGGCAGTTAACCAGGTTTACTATTTGGAAGTGCTGAAAAGGCTGCTTAAAAAAGTTAGATGAAAATGACCTGAACTTTTCACCAGTGACTCATGGCTCTGGCATCACGACAGTGCGCCAGCGTACATGGCACTGTCTATAAGGGAGTATTTAGCGAGTAAACAAATAACTGTTGTGAGTACTAATGGTTGTTCATTACCCTCCCTGCTTACCTGATGTGGCCCCCAATGACTTTCTTCTTTACCCAGAGATAAAGGAAATATTGAAAGGAAGACATTTTGATGACATTCAGGATATCAAGGGTAATATGGTGACAGTTCTGGTAGTCATTCCAGAAAAGGATTTCGAAAATTGCTTTAAAGGGTGGACTAGGTGCTGGCATTGGTGCATACCTCCTACTCCAAAGGTGATCATAGTGATACTCAGCAATAAGGTAGGTAGCATTTTTTCCTAGGATGAGTTCATGAACTTAATTGTCATGTTATATCAGTTCCACAGTAATATATTTGAAATTTTAAGAGAAATGGATAATTTTATAACAAAATATGAATTAATGAATTTGAGGTAGAAGTTGGAAGTAGAAAGGTTAGGTAGACGAATAACTACAGGAGAAATTAGAAAAGGGGTCAAAGATACGCTGCTTGAAAAGGGACTAGGCATACGTGGTTTCATAACCTGATTCTCTTAATTTTCAGTTAGAGTTGTTCAGTATATTCCATAAGATTTAAAAATAAGAAAAACTCCATGATTCATTTTACAGAAGTACCATGTATTTGGTGAGGTGAATCTTCCCGACTAAGACAGATTAGGAAAGGCCTGGTGATCTACTTTTAAAAGTCAGCCAGTGAAAACCCTGTAGATCACAAAAGTTCAGTCCACAACCAATCATAGAGATGGTGTAGAACTGGGCAGTGTTTCACTTTATTATGCATGGGGTCATCATGAGCTGGACTGATATGGTGGTACCTAACAACAGCAAGTTTTTTTGTTTTGTTTTTTTTTTACTTAATTCTCAAAGTATACCTATTCTGTGTCAGGCATGTTTTTAAATGCTTCATAGTTACTAGCTCAGTACTCACAACAGTCTTATCAGGCTGTCAAAGAGGAGTAAATTTGAGAGAGATATCTTAAGCGAGTTGTCCAAAATCATGTAGGTGGTAGGTGCTTTAGTAGGCAGTTTTGCTTCAGTGACTTAGCTCTTAACCAGTGTCTTTAAACCAAAACTGAATGGAAAACTATAGATCAAACCAAACAAAGCTGACTGCTGTCGAGTTGTTTCTGACTCATAGTGACACCATAGGACAGAGCAGAACTGCTCCACAGAGTTTCCAAGGAGCACCTGGCAGATTTGAACTGCCAGCCTTTTGGTTAGCAGACATAGCAGCTAACCGTTATGCTACCAGGATTTCTGACTATAGAGCAGCAAAACTTAAAATACATAGATGTAAAAATTAGCATAACAACTCCAGCCGTGTGTTAAAGAGGACTACCCATGACAAGTTGGAATTTAAGAATAGGTCAGTATTATGAAATTCACCAAAATAAATTGTTTTTTGTTGTTGTTGTTTGTTTGTTTAACTTGTTTGTGTCCCCATGAATCAGAATTGACTCTATGGCAGTGGGTTTAGGTTTTTTCTGGTTTATAGTAAATACCTAAAATATCTTAAATAAATTTGACATGCAATGAAAATTTCAGTTAAAATCAGGTAATCACCTAAACTTGGTCAACAAACATCGTGTATGAGATTACTTACTGTTAAAATAATTTCTGTTAAAATGGGAAGGAAAATAAGATATATGTATATACCAAAACTATTTTTAGATATATATAATCAGTTACTTATTAGAAACTTGGAAACTCTGGTAGCGTAGTGGGTTAAGTGCTGCATCTTCTGACCAAGAGGTCAGCAGTTCAGATCTGCCAGGTGCTCCTTGAAAGCTCTGTGGGGCAGTTCTACTCTGACCTCTAGGGTCGCTATGGGTTGGACCCAACTTGAATGCAGTGGATTTTTGGTTTTTAATTAGAAATTGAAATGAAAAAAATTTCCAGTCAGTCAAGAGTAGTGACAACAATATGTAAGATACTTAAGAATTTGTTTAACTAGGTAGGTACAGGATCTTTAAAAAGAAAACTATGAAATTTTATTTAAAGACCTGAGTGTATTCCTCAGGGAAGACATCATTAAAATTCTACTCCTTCCCATGTTAAAATTCAGAAACTGTAACGTAGTTTAGATGTAGGATGCCATGACATTATTTATTAAAAACTTCAGTACCGCAGAAGGCTGAGCAAGTAAAATCTAAAGAGAATTTTCTAAGAGAAAATACTGGCAATTCATATGTTAGGCAAAGAGTTGTTCTCCGTTATTATTACGAAATATCTGTGATTCAGTAAGTAAATCACAAGGACAGAAGACAAAAGGGATGAAGATTATGCAGAGGACACATCCTTTACACAGCTCATATTTTCTTGTCTCTGATGCTCTCTTCTGCTTGTTTCACTCTGAGGCCTAGACTCTGGTTCCTCTGCCACTTTCTGAGCCATGTGACCCACAGCCTGATGTCTCATTTCTTCACTGGCTGCTAATAGGGAGGTAGCATAACCTTCCAGCAGGAGAGAGTAGGTAACTTCCTGTGAGCTACAATTAAAAGGCGATGAGAGAGAGCCAGCAGGTAAGTCCCTTCTCCTTCCCGTCTGCCAGTGGACTCTTCTAGAGCCTGATGTTTGAGTTCTGTCTGTCCAGGGACTTCCTGCATGCTGGCCAACCAACCAACTGGGCTTCTTTGTAAAATACTGGCCTATTATATATTAAGCTGCAGTCATCTTTTGTGTTTCCTTTCCTTTTCCTTCACTCATACTGCTAATACTGCACCTTCATATAAAGCATTCTCACAATGCTTGTTCAATTTTTTAGGGAACCAGGCCACAACAAGAAGTCCATAGAACAAGCAGTGAAAATGACAAACATATAAAAAAGCAGTCTATCTCAGAAACAGTTAGGATAATGCACACTGAACCATCACCAGATAACATTTTGTTGCACTTCAATTTGGCAAAAATTGAAAAGACAAATAATATTTAATTCTGAAAAGATAGGATGAAATTAGCTGGCTGGGATGAATTGCTAGAGCTTCATGGAATATAATCTGATAGTGGTTATTAAAACATTAAGTGAGGGTGGCAGAGCCAAGACGACATACTAGAAACACGTCTCCTCAATTTGGTCTGAAAATGAAGGCCTGGACTGATAGTTGAATGGAACAGTGTGAACACCTGGGCAGCCCTAGGATGCATCATAGGGTTGTCAGGTTGGACTACACACCACTAAACAGGAAACTACCTCTCTCTGACAAGGTACAGTATGCTGAGCCCCACTCCTGCTGACCTGACACTTGGGTGGACTGCAGGTACTGACACTTTTTTTTCCTTTTCTCTTTCTATTGTCAGAAATGGAGGGGGTGGTGTGAATAGGCAAATACACTGAACTACAGTGCTAAAGTAAACAACTTATAGTGCAGCAGAGAGACAGTGCATGGAATAGCCAGATTTTGAGAGCCTAATTCCTGACTGAGGGTACCACAGCCCCCCCCCCCCCCCAGTGTCTCTTTTCTGAGTTCTGCCATAGATTCTCCTGTTTTGTGGCATGGGCAGCTCAGCTGGGATGCCATCTTGGTCAGCTGGGAAGCGGAGTCACCCAGCTGGAGGCCTCAGCAGGGCCTAATTCCCAAACTGAGAAGCAGTCATTGCCACTCTGGAAAGTGCTTTTCCAGCAGAAGGGCTCAGTTTAACACAGTGTTAACTTACATGTAGGGCCCGGCTGAGGATGACAGCAAGGCCCCTCCCTACTTTGAACTACATCATAGCATCTGGGGATGGCTGAAGAGGTGGTTCCATTGTTAGCCAGAAGGCAGGGCCTGCCACACATGATGGCCTCACTGACTTGGGCAGTTCTTGGATAGCATCTAATTTTTTAAAATAAGACTGTCTGGAGAAATAACTGCTGAGTGGACTGGGGCATCACCAGCCTTCAGTGACCCACATCATAGGGTCAGTTGATGGCCCCCTAGTGACACCATAAGTAGGGCACTGTGTTTGCCAGATAGGAGGCAGAGCCTGCCACTGCACAGAGTCCACTGAGGCCGCTCACTAGAGTACACAGAGGTGGCAGGTGACCAACTCACTCCTCAGAACTATGCCTCAGCTCCTGTTGAGGTAACACCAGAGAAACTAAACAGACTCTTCATGGGCTGAAGGCAGTGAACCATCTCTAACCATTTAAACAAACAGTCCACCGTGGCTGCAAAAAACTCCCAAACTAAAAAATCAAAAAACTTACCAGATGAAGAAGCCTTTCTGAAACTATTGGAGGTCAAGTACAAAAGAATTATATATAAAACACTCCTAGAGATTAAACAAAATGTAGCAGAGCAAAAGGAAAAATTAACCAAGCTATTTGAACAGATGGAACAAAAATGATGTGAAATCCAACAGATCGATAACAAAATTACAAATTAGACAATTCATTGGAAAGCCAAAAGAGCAGAATTGAGGAGATGGAAGTCAGACTTAGTGACTTGAAGATAGAACAAGTGACATGAGCATTTATGAAAAATCAGAGCAAAGAAATAAGAAAAATGAAAAAGCATGAAGACACATGTAGAACTCAATTATTACCCGAAATGATCTATGATTAACTGGAGTTGCTGAACAGGGAGGGATAGGTGAAAACACAGAGAGTATTGTTGTAGAGTTGCTGACAGAAAACTTCCCTGAAATTATGAAACAAAACATAGATATCCAAGACATGTATAGAATGCCACAAAAACCAGACCCCAAAAGAAAGACACTAAGACATGTTATAATCAAGCTTAATAAAAGGAAACGTAAACAGATCTCTTAAAGGTGGTGAGGCTCAAAGCAAAGCTATCATTCAGAGGGAACCCTGTAGGGTTTTATCTGACTGCTTGAGAGAAACGAGGTTGGCAAGGAGGCAGTGGGATGACACATTCAAAGCCTTGAAGGAGAAAAACTTCCAGCCAAGAATTATATATCCTACAAAACTGTCTTTCAAATATGAAGACAAAATGAAGACATTGTCAGATAAAGAGAAGCTTAGAGACTTTGTAAAAACCAAATCCAAACTATAAGAAATACCGAAAGAAGCTCTTTGCTTAGAAAAACAAAACCATTAATGCATGTTTAAGGAGACAATGCAGGACACAGCATCCAGAAACCTACTCTGTTAGGGAATTCACAAAACTCAGTCAAAGCTACAGCATTAAAAGAAGGGAACCAGTGATCATATCACAAAACCAGTGACACCATCACACTAAAAAGAGGGATGTACTACAGTAGTTATAGTCCTTTCAGATGGAGAGGAAGTTCAAAAGATATGTAGAAGTAAAAATTGGGTTTAAACTTACAATATTAAGGGGGATCACGGGGTAGCCACAAAGCACAATAACAATCCAACATATCAAAATGAGAAACATAATACAAGAGTCTCAACAAACACAAAACCCACACTGAAAAAGATGAAAAATCAACCCATAAAGAAGAATGACCGAGAACAGAATATTAAGTGCAGCATAGAAAACACCAACAAAATAATAAATACATCCAAAGGACAACACTAGTACATACGTATCAATAATTACACTTAATGTAAATGGACTGAGCACTCCAGTAGAGAGACAACAAGTAATATCCTGAATCAAAACACATGATCTGTCTATATGTTGTGTACAAGAAACACACCTTAGACTCAAAGATATGAACAAACTGAAAACAAAAGGATAGAAGAATATATACCAAGCTAACAATAGACAAAGAAGAGCAGGTGCAGCAGTACTTATCTGAGATAAAATAGATTTTAATGTGAAATCCACCATCATGGACAAGGATAGTCACTATTTATTGCTGAAAGGTTCAATACACAAGCAGGATTTAACAACATTAAATGTCTATGTACTCAATGCCAGAGCATCTAAATGCATCAAACACACACTGACTACACTGAAAAATGAGAGATGACTCCACAGCAATAGTGGGAGACTTCAACTCTCCACTTACAGTAATGGGCAGATCATCTAGAAAAAAGCTCAGTAAAGACACAGAAGATCTTACTGTGACAGTTAACCAACTAGACCTCATCGAGTTATACAAAAGTTTTTATCAAAGAATAACTACACTTTCTTCACCAATGCACATGTAACATTTTCTAGAATAGACTGTGTGTTAGCACATAAAGCAAATGTCAACAAAATCCAAACCATTGAATTATTGCAGAGCATCTTCTTGGACCATAAAACCATAAAAGTTGAAGTCACTAGCAGAAAAAAACATAGAAAGAAATTTGGACTCATGGAAACTGAACATCTTCATCAAAAAGCCATAGGTCATAATAAATAAAACTATGGAATCCAGTAAGAATGAAAACATTTCCTACCAGAACCAATGGAATACAGCCAAAGCAGTGTTCATAGGTCAAATTATCTCTGTATATGCACACATGCAGAAGGAAGAAAGGACTCAAGCCAAAGAGAGTTAACCGTACAGCTTGAACAAGTAGAAGGGGACAGAAGAACCCCTCAGACACCAGAAGAAAATAGACAATAAAGATTAGATCATAACTAAATGAATTAGAGAATGGAAGACCAGTTGAAAAGATTAGCAAAACCAAAAACTGGGTTTTTGAAACAGTCAACAGATTGGGTAAACCACTGGCTAAAATTACAAAAGAAAAACAAGAGCCAAGCCAAGTGCCTTCGAGTTGGATCCAAACAAATAACATGGATAAGAAATGAGATGGGAGATGTCACAACAAACCCAACTGAAATCAAAAGTATCATAACAGCATACTGTGAAAGACTGTACTCTAACAGATTTGAAAACGTAGAGGAAATGGACAAAATTATCACAGGGAAGAGTAGAACAACTTAATAAATCCATCACAAAGGAAGAGATTGAAAAAGTCATCAGAAAACTACCAACCAAAAAATACCCTGGCCCAGATGGCTTCATTGCAGAATTCTACCACACCTTTAGAGAAGAGTTAATTCAAGTACTACTGAGACTATTTCACAGCATAGAAAGGGATGGAATACTCCCACATTCATTCTGCGTAGGCAGCATAACCCTGATACCAAAGCCAGGGACAGATCTCACAATAAAGGAACATTACAGACCAATATCACTCATGAAACTAGATGCAAAAATCTTCAACAAAATCCTAGTCAGTAGAATTTAACAACATATCAAAAAAATAATTCATCATGACCAAGTGGATTCATACCAGGGATGCAAGGCTGATTGAGCATCAGAAAAAGGAGTAATGTGATCACCCACATAAATAACACAAAAGATAAGAATCACCTGATTTTGTCAAATGACACAGAAAAGGCATATGACAAAGTCCAACACCCATTCATGCTAAAAACTCTCAGCAAAATAGGAATAAGAGGCAAATTCCTCAATGCGATAAGGGGGCATCTACACATAGCCAACCACCTACATCATCCTGAAAGCAGAGACTGAAAGAATTCCCCTTGAGAACAGGGACTAGACAAGGATGCCCACTCTCACCACTTCAACATTGTACCTAGAGGGTCTAGCCAGAGCAGTTAGACAAGAGCAAGCAATAAAGAATATCCGCCTCAGCAAAAAAGAAGGAAAAATCTCCCATGTTTGCAGATGATATGATTGTATACGCAGAGAATTCTAAAGAACCCATTAGTGAACTAAAAAGGTAAATAATTAAGCAGTGGGCAGAGGAGATGGACAGACAGTTCACCAAACAGGACATCCAGGCAGCCAGAATACACAAGAGGAAATGCTCATGCTCACTACCTGTAAGAGAAATCCAAATCAGAACTACAGTGACATACCATCTTACCCCAACAAGGGTTGGCCATGATCCAGAAAACACAAAACAACAAATGCTGGAGAGGCTGTGGAGAGACTGGAACTATCCTTCACTGCTAGTGGGATTGCAAAATGGTACAAACTTTTTGGAAACCAATCTGGTGCTTCCTTAAAAAGCTGAAAATAGATGGGCCATTTGATCCAGTAATTCCACTGCTTGAAATATATCCCAAAGAAGCAAGGACAGTCGCATGAACAGATACATGCAGATGAATGTTTATTGCAACACAGACAACAGTAGCTAAAAGATGGAGTCAACCTAGATGACCAACAACAGATTAATGGATAAACAAACTATGGTACATACATTCAAGGAGCGCTATGCAATGATAAGTAACAAGATGATTTTAGGAAGCATCTCATAACCTGGCTTCTATTGGAAGACATGCTGAGTGAAATCAGTTGGTGGCACAAGGATACATACTGTATTAGACCCCTACTATGAGGACTTAAAAATAGACTCATGTACAGAAGACTCTTTGACAGCTGCAACAAAAGGGAGGGAGGGAAAGGATTGGTAATAGATTAGACAGTTGATAAAAATTTAGTTGGATGAAAGCAGTGACAGCATACAATAGACAAGATTAACTTAACTGGACTTCAACATAAACTGAAAGCTCTTCTAATCTTAACGCAATATTGTAAGGATAGAGTAGCGGGGGTGGAGGTCTGGGGACTATGCTGTCAAGGGACTTTGAGGCCAGTTGGCATAACTAGCCTATTACCAAGAGAGTCTTCTGCACCCCATATTGGTTAGTGGTGTCTGGGGTCTTAAAAGTTTCAAGCTGCCGTCTGAGGTAACCAAATGGTCCCAGCTAATCTGGAACAGAGGATCACCCAAAACAGCAAAGACACACGAGAAAAAGAGCCCAGGAACCAGAAGGACTCATGTGAGTGTATGACTGTATCAACATGTGACCAGAATAACCAGATGGTGGCTGGCTGCTACCAAAGACACCAATGATGGGGCCCACAATGTCAAGTCCCAGTGGCAACATGATAAAAAGAGGGATGCACCTCAACAATTCCACTAAAAGACTGCAGTTGATGGCCCAGAGGCCTGGCATTCACGTGGGACATGGTTCCTAGACTTGCTCCTCCTGTGACCAGAAAACATTACTGAGGTCAGCTATTCAGACAGGGCTGGACTGGACTCAGTGACACAGTGTGACCATATGGTGTGTGTACTTTATGGGTCTATGCATGTATAGGATGCTGTCCTATTGACCTCATACTGGAAGTGAGAGAAGAGAGAACAGGAGGGAAGACGAGATTGTTAATAGGATATGAGATATATAGAGGAGTGTGCTGTCTCCAGGCAAGGATAGCAGAAGGAGCTGCTTATAGGTGGGTCTGCAAGTTTAATTTGGATTTTATACTTTCATTTAATCACAATTTTAAATAAAAACAGCAGTAAATATACTCATGTGTAAGTGATCAGTCACTTTGAGGAATCTTTTTCTACATACTAATTGACACTGGTATGTATGCAAAACACATTGCATTGGGCAAATCTGCTCCAAAAGACAGCTTTAAAGTGTTGAAAAGCAAAGGTATCACCTTGGAGACTAACATGCACTTCTCCCAAGCCATGGTATCATATGCATGTGAAAGCTGCGCAGTGAATGAGGAAGACAGAAGGTAAAATTGATGCCTAAGAATCATGGTTTGGGAGAAGAATATTGATTATACCATGGCCTGTCAAAAGAAGAAACAGATCTGTCATGGAGGAAGTATGACCAGATTGCTCCTTAAAAGCGAGGATGGACTTGCCAAAAGGGATCAATCTTTGGAAAGAATATAAGGTTTAGTGAAGTAGGAAAATACTCCCAAATCCAAACTTATTGCCATGGAGTTGATTCTGACTCATAGCGACCATGTGGAAGATCAACGATAAAGAAGAAGACCGTCAGCAAGGTGGATTGACATAGTGGCTACAGCAGTGGGCTCAAGCATAACAATAATTGCAAGAGTGGCACAGGCCGGGCAGTTGTTCATTCTGTTATATGTAGAGTTGTTCTGAGTTGACATCGACTTGACTGTCCCTAAAACAACAACATATATTGGAAAAATGTTTCTTGTAAAAGTAACGTATTACAAGAGTGAAAAATAGGAGACGAACGCAATGTCTGTTTTATGGGGAAATAGGTGAATTAAGTATAACCAAAAGCAAACCTGTTGTCATCGAGTATGTTATAAATCATAGTGACTCTATGGTTTCCAGGAAGCACCTGGTAGACTTGAACTGCTGACCTATTAGTCAGCCATAGCTCTTAACCACTACGTCACCAGGGTTTCCTGAATTAAGTAGCATGTTCATATTATGCAGTATTATACAGTCATCATGTAAGTTAGAACCACATGCATTACCCTGGAAAGATAGCTGTACCATATTTTCAGTGGAAAGAGCAGGTTGTAATGTCTACGGTGGGATCCTAAGTTGTAGAGCAAAACACCCTGTGTGTGTGAATATATATTTGTATAAGGGTTAATGCAGGTTATTAATGAGTCTTGCTCCAATCTCAATGTCCCATTCTTCACTCCAGCATTTTGTATTATTTGTTCAACATTCAGATTGAAAAGGTATGATGAAAGGATCTAACCCTGACACATATCTTTCCTGACGTTAAACCATGCAGTGTCCCCTTGTTCTTTCCAGACTACTGCCTCGTGACCTATATATAGGCTCCTCATAAGCACAAATAGATGGTTCTGAAATTCCCATTCTTTACAATATTGTCCATAATCTATTATGATCAGCATAGTCTAATCCCTTAGTGTAGTGGTTAAAACACAGGTAAACATCTTTCTGGTATTCTCTGCTTTCATTCAGGATCTATCTGTCATCAGCAATGATATCCCTGGCTCTACAACCTCTTTTGAACCCTGCCTAAATTACAGGCAGTTCCCTGAGGATATTCTCTTACAGCTGCTTTTAAATGATCTTTAGCAAAATTTTACTCGCTTCTGATATTAATGATGCTGTTCAAAAACTTCTGCATTCATTTGGATCACATTTATTGGGAATGGGCATAAATAAGGATCTCTTCTAGTCAGTTGGCCAGGTAACTCTTCCAAATTTTTTTGGCAAAGACGAGTGAGCACTGCTGCATTCATTTGTTGAAACATCTCAACTGATGTCACTATCAATTCCTGGAGACTTTTTTTTTCATGACTGCCTTCTATGCAGCGTAGGTGTTTTCCTTCAGTACCATCAGTTCCTGATCAAATGCTACCTCTTGAAATGGTTGAACGTTTTTGGTATAACGACTCTGTATTCCTTTCATCTTCTTTTGATGCTTCCTGAGTCATTTTATATTTTCTCCGTGGAAGTCTTCCTTATTGCAGCTTGAGGCTTGAATTTTTTCTTCAGTGTTTTCAGCTTGAGAAGTGCTAAATGTGTTTCTTCCGTTTTGGTTTTCTATCTCCAGCTCTTTGCGCATGTCACTGTAACATTTTACTTTGTCTTACTGTGTTGCTCTTTGAAATCTTCTGTTCAGTTCTTTTACTCAGACTAGGAAGAAGGACTTGGCAGTCTGCTTCTGAAAAGAATTGGCCAGTGTAAAACTTAGAAATAATAGCAGAACTTTTTCTGGAATAGTGTTGGAAGATGAGCCCCCCATGTGGGGAGGCACTTAAAAGATGACTGGGGAATAGTTGCCTCCTCAAAATAGAGTCCACCTTAATGACATAGAAGGAGTCAAGCTTTTGGGACCTTCATTTGCTGATGTAGCACAATTCAAAAATGAGAAGAAACAGTTGCAAACACACTTTAATAATCAGAACGTGAAATGTACGAAGTATTAATCTAGGAAAATTGGAAATCGACAAATGAAATGGAACACATAAGCATTGATATCCTAGGGATTAGTGAACTGAAATGGCCAAGTATTGGCCGTTTTGAATCAGACAGTCATGTGGTGTACTATGTAAGGAATGGCAAATTCAAAAGACATGGTATTGCATTCTTCATCAAAAAGAACATTTCTTCATTAAATCATAATAAAAAAAAATGGGGGGGAGGAACATTTGAAGATCTGTCCTGAAGTACAACAGTGTTGGTAATAGGTAATAACCATACACCTACAATGCAGACCAGTTAATAATATGAAAAATAACAATATTCACGTGTATACACCAGTCACTAAGGCCAAAGATAAAGAAATTGAGGATCTTCACCAGCTTCTGTTGTCTGAAATTGATGGAACATGAAATGAGGATGCATTGATAATTACTGGTGATTGGAATGCAAGAGTTGAAAACAAAGAAGAAGCATCGGTAGTTGGAAAATATGGCCTTGGTGATAGAAATGACACCTGAGATCACATGATACAATTTACAAGACAAATAACTTTGTTGCAAATATCTTTTTTCACCAACATAAATAGAGTCTGTGCACATAGATCTCGCCAGGTGGAATACACTGAAATCAACTACATCTGTGGAGATCGTGGGAGAGCTTAATATTATCATTCAGAACAAGGCTGTGGCTAACAGTGGAACAGGCCATCCATTGCTCATATGCAAGTTCAAGTTGTAGCTGAAGAAAATTAGAACAAGTCCACAAGAACCAAAGTATGGCCTTGAGTGTATCCCACCTGAGTTTAAAGAATGTCTTAATGATAGATTTGAAACACTGAACACTAATGACCTAAGACCAGACGAGTTGTGGAATGACATCAGAAGATATCATACATGAAGAAAGCAAGGGATCATTTAAAAGATAGGAAAGAAAAGACCAAAATGGATGTCAGCCAAAGATTAGACAGGCCCGTAAAACCAAGAATAATACACATAGCTCAACAGTTAATATGAGACTGAATGGGAATACCAGCCCAGAGGCAAGGACAAGAAGGCCAAAGGGACAGGGTGAGTGGACAAATGGAAGTGGGGAGACCCAGCATAAGGAATGTGCATGAAGTGTTTACTGGTCACGGGATTGTTAACCACTGTCAGAAAACAATGTATGTATTTTTTAATGAAAAATTAATTTGCTCTGTAAGCCTTCATGTAAAGCACAATAAAAGCAAACACTAAAATAATGCTGAATTTAGGAAAAAAAAGGCTTGTGCTGTTCAAGTATGAGCCTGGCTCTCTAGAAATGAGAAATATAGTTCCACTCTGATGAAATAATGATGTGGTTTGAAAAATGACAATTAGAATAATGTTATTGCTGCGAAAATCATGGCAAAGAATATTGATTTGTAGATAAGTTTCTTAAAGGAGAGTGGAGTAGGAAATTACATAACCAGGAGAACGTGTAGTTCTCCCATAATCTTGTACTTTATGACATTTAACACAAAAATAATAAAAAACTATTTTCTTTTAAAATATTACACAAACCTCAGTAAACACCCAAATAACAAGTGTGGAGATGACTTTCTGTTTTCCTTCACCTTTTTTTTAAGTTACCAAAGAAAAGTTTTGGAGGCCTGTGAGTATTTTGAAAGGTTCCTTGTTTTTAAGCTCAGCTGAAGCAATCCATTTACTATGCTTTGCAACTTTCCTTTTGTTCAACAATTTACTTTTTGTATGAATACTTTACGTTTGAGAAAGGCTAAATAACTCCAAACCTGCTTATGGCTTATAAACATGTGATTGGCTTACACACATGGGTCACTGTACACGTGGACACTTAAATGAAATACGTACACACGCTCACCTTTTGTGGTTTCCTACAGAAGATGCGTATACCAGCCCCTCCTTTCCACTGTCATTTGCCATGTTAAGCATCCATGATACGCAGGTCCACCACTGTGCTGGGCCTGTAGTGCCCCAGCATTGCAGCCACTCGACCAGGTGCTCAACAGTGGAAAGCAACCCATAACAGCTCACCATTCAACACTCACACATATCTGGTGAGAGACTGAACACTCCCAGCATCAGGTGGCAGACAACATTTACCCAGTATGTCCTCAGCCACCACACCAAACCCACTGCACAGTGAAGTGAGCCTGTCCTGCCTGCTGCTGCCTTACCAACCTGGATGAGGTCATGAGAACTATCATGCCAAAAGATGAGCAGGCTGCAAAGCATGTCCAGCCTGCCTGCTCTGAAATATCAAAGCAAAACAACCAGAATGAAATGAATGAACACACAATAAAAATAAATTAATACCTTATTGTTTCAGAGACAGTAAACAATATCAAAACTTAAGAAAGCAGGACAAGATGGGGGCGGGGTCAAGATGGCAGACTAAACACACATCTCCCTAAATCCCTCTGGAAACCACAACCTGAAATGATAATTAAACAGAGCCTTCTGGACACTTAGTGAGCCCTGGGATGTGGCATAGGGCTGTTAATTTGGACTTCATACCACTGAATGCAAAACCTCCTCTCTTTAACTGACCCCAGTCTTGGTGAGCACAGGCCTGCACAGACTGAAGGTAACTCACCATTTCAGATTTCTTTTCCTCTGTCTTGCCTGGCAGGAAGAACTGAGACTTGACTAGCTGCTGGTCTCGGACGCACTGCTGGTGGGACCGGCAAGAATAATTGCCAGGTTCTGAGAGCCCGGCTTGGGACTGTATACACTTCGGCTCCTCTGGCCTATTGGGAAACAGAGAAGCCTGGGAAGAGGCCCCAGAGGGACTTGGTTCTTAGGCTGCGGGAGGTGGCTCGTGCCAAGGAGAGAGTGCTTTTCTAGCAGGGAGGTGGTGTTTTGCACAGTGTCCCCTGGGGCTGGGGCCCAGCAACAGAGGCTGTGGACTCTGGGCATTTCGGCACTCTTGGCTTGTCTTTCCATCAGGAGCCTGGTCCCAGCCAGCTGGCGAGCTTCTGCATAACGCCATCTTGTTTTGCTGGGAGGCAGGGTCCTCCATACGGAAGCCTCAGCTGGACCTAATTCCTGGGCTGGGAGGCAGTGCCTACCCAGAAGAGACTGCTTTTCCAACAGAAAAGCAGAATTCTACACAGCATAGCCTACAGCTGGGGCCCTACAGCAGAGGCCAGCAGGCCAGTAGCCTTTCTGTATTTTGAGCTAGTTTATAACATCTGGTGTTATATATAATATACAGGTGCTTACTTTGCCAACTGGGAAGAGGGACGTATACACCTGAAAACCTGACTGACTTTGGAAGTTGTCAAATACTTTTTACTTCACATTTTAAGATGGTCAAGGGAAAAAACTGTGGCCTATCTTCACAGCATTTCTCCCAGCCTCTGTTGACCCACATCAAGTCCAAAAAGGAACAAACGTTGGAGAAGACGGCAACCCAGAAGTCACCCATGGCATCACAAGGCCCGCAAAAGAAACCATCTCAGAACTTCCCAAACAAAGTAGCTTTTCTGAAACTATTAGAAGGTGAATATGAAAGGATTATATATGGAGCACTCCTAAACCTTATACAAAATGCATCAGAGCAAAACAATTAAGCAAGCTGTTCGATCTGATGGAACACCAGTACTCGGAAATCCAGCAGATCAAGAACAAAATCAAAGACATAGAAACTTCCATTCAAAGCCAAGAAAACAGAATGGAACAAATGGAAAAGAGAATTTCTGATTTGGAAGACAGAGCCACTGACTCCAGCATTTTTGAGGAGAAATCAGAAAAAAGAAACAAGAAAAATGAAGAAGCATTAAGAAGCATGTGGGACTCTGCGAAGAGAAACAATATACAATTAATTGGAGTTCCTGAACAGAGCGAGACACCTGAGAACACAGAGAGTATTGTTGCTGAGCTGCAAAGAGAAAACTTCCCAGAAATTATGAAAGAAGAGAATGTAGATATCGAAGATATGTATTGAACACCACTAAATGTAGATCTCAAAAGAAAGACTCCAAGACATGTTATAATCAAGCTTAACAAAGTGAAACATAAGCAGAAACGCTTAAAGGCAGTAAGACTGAAAGCAAAGCTAACATTCAGAAATCCTGTAGGATTTCTTTGGATTTCTAAGCAGAAACGATGCTGGCATGGAGACGGTGGCATGACACATTCAAAGCCTTGAAGGAGGAGAACTTCCAACCAAGAATTACATACCCTGTAAAACTGTCTTTTAAATATCAAAATGAAATTAAGATATTCACAGATAAACAGAAGCTCAAAGACTTTGTAAAAAACAAACCAAAGCTATAAGAAATACTGAAAGTATCTCTTGGTTTGGAAGAACAAAACTGCTAACTTTGTATTTTACAAGGGCATCTTATCCAGAATCTACTAAGTTAGGGAAGGCTCCAAACACAATCAAAGCTGCAATAGTGAAAGAAACAATCTAGTGATCATATCATGTAAACTATGATATCATGATATTAAAAAGAAGGATGTACTACGGTTGTTATAGTCCCTCCAGATGGAGAGGAAGTAGACAAGACTGGTAGCAATCAAAATTGGGTTTATATATAGTTTAGTAAGTGGGATCATGGGGCAGCAGTAAAACACAATAAAGAAGCAACATACCATATTAAGAAATGTAATACAGGAGTTTCAACAACTATAAAACCAACCCTGAAAAAGGTGAAAAATCAACTCATAAAGAAGAAGGTCACAGAACAGATTGATAAAAACAACAGAGAAAATATCAACACAGAAATAAATCACAATGGCAGCACTGAACACATACCTATCAATAATTACATTGAATGTGAATGGACTGAATGCTCCAATAAAGAGACATCGAGTGACATCTTGAATCAAAAGACATGACCCATCTACACATTGCCTAAAAGAAACTCACCTTAGACTAAAAGATAGGAACAAACTGAAAATTAAAGGATGGAAGAATATATATCAAGTTAACAATGAACAAAGAAAAGCAGGTATGGCAATTCTAATCTCAGATAAAATAGATTTTAATGTAAAATCCACCATTGTAGACAAGGATGGACACCATTAATTGCTGAAAGGTTCAATACACAAGAGGACTTAACAATATTAAATATTTATGCACCTAATATTAGAGCACCTAAATACGTCAAAGAAACACTAACTACACTCAAAAAGGAGATAGATCACTCCACATTAATAGTAAGAGACTTCAACACTCCACTCTCAGTATTGGACAGATGATATAGAAAAAAGCTCAGTAAAGACACAGAAGACCTTATTGCCCCAATCAACTTACTATACCTCATTGACATATGCAGAATTTTCTGTCCATCTGAGGACAACTACACCTTCTTCTGCAGTGCACATGGAACATTCTTCAGAATAGGCCATGTTTTAGGACATAAAGCAATTCTCAGCAAAATCCATACCACTGAATTACTGCACAGCATCTTCACAGATCATAAAGCCATAAAAGTCAAAATCAATAGCAGAAAAAACACAGATAGAAAGTGGAACTCATGGAAACTGAACAACACATTCCTCAAAAAACCATGGGTTATAGAGCAAATCAAGGATGAAATAAAGAAATTCATGGATTCCAATGAGAACGAAAACACTTCCTACCAGAACCTATGGGATACAGCCAAAGCAGTGCTCAGAGATCAGTTTTTCTCCATAAACGCACATCTGGAAGGAGGAAAGAAACCAAATCAAAGAACTAACCCTACCACTTGAACAAGTAGAGAAAGAACAACAGAGGAACTCCTCAGGCACCAGAAGAAAACAAATCATAAAGATTAGAGCAGAACTAAACGAATTAGAGAATAGAAGAACCACTGAAAAAATTGAAAAGAACAAAAGCTGATTTTTTGAAAAGATTAACAAAACTGACAAAACCATTTGCTAAACTTATAAAGAAAAACAGGAAAGGAAACAAATAACCCAAATAAGAAATGAGAAGTGAGTTGTCACAACAGATCCAACAGAAATCAAAAATATCATAGCTGAATAGTATGAAAGATTGTATTCTAACAAATTTGAAAACCTATAGGAAATAGACAACTTCCTTGATTCTTGTCACCTACCAAAATTATCACAAGGTGAAGCAGAACAAATCAATAAACCCATCGCAAAAGAAGAGATTGAAAAAGTCGTCGGAAAACTGCCAACCAAAAAAAAGCCCGAGCCCAAATGGCTTCACTACAGAATTGTACCAAGCTTTCAGAGAAGAGTTATCTCCAATATTGCTGAGACTGTTCCACAGTACAGAAAAGGATGAAATACTTGTAAATTCATTCTATGAAGCCAGCATAGCCCATACGAAAGCCAGGGAAAGACCCAACCAAAAAGGAGAGCTACAGACTGATTTCACTCATGAATATAGGTGCAAAGATCTTCAACAAAATTCTTGCCAATAGAATACAAGAACATATCCAAAAAATAATCCATCATGACCAGGGATGCAAGGATGGTTCGACATCAGAAAAACAGTTAATGTGATCAACCACATAAATACCACAAAAAACAAGAATCACCTGATCTTGTCTGTTGATGCAGAAAAGGCATTTGATAAAGTCCAACATGCATTCATGTGAAAGACTCAGCAGAATAGGAATAGATGGCAAATTCCTCCATATACAAAGTCGAATGCCTACATCATCCTGAATGGAGTGGGACTGAAACAGTTTCCATAGAGAACAGGAACGAGACAAGGATGCCCACTCTCACCTCTCTTATTCCACATTATACTAGAAGTTCTAGCCAGAGCAACTAGACATGACCAAGAAATAAGGGGCATCTACATTGTCAAGGAAGAACTAAAAATCTCCCTGTTTGCAGATGATATGATTGTATATGCAAAGAATCCCAAAGAATCCATGAGGAAACTACTCAAACTGATAGAAGACTTCAGCAAAGTCTCAGGATAGAAGATAAAGATAAGTAAATCAGTAGGATTCCTTTATAGCAACAACGAGATTATTAAGGAAGAAATCACTAAGTCAATACTATTTACTGTAGCCCCTAAGAAGATAAAGTACCTAGGAATAAATCTAACTAGAGAAATAACTGACCTTTACAAAGAGAACTACAAACCCTTACTGCAAGAAACTAAGAGAGACTTAGATAAAGGGGAAACCTACCCTGCTCATGGATAGGAAGACTTAACATTGTGAAAATATCTATTTTACCCAAAGCAATCTACTTATGTAATGCAATCCCAGTACAAGTTCCAGTGATGTTTTTAATGAGAGGGAGGAACAAATTACCAAGTTTGTCTGGAAAGGGAAGAAGCCCTGGATAAGTAAAGCATTACTAAAGAAGAACACACGGGGAGGCCTCCCATTACCCGACCTTAGAACCTATTACACTGCCGCAGTAGTCAGAACAGCCTGGTCCTGGTACAAAAACAGACAGATAGATCACTGGAACAGAATTGAGACCCCAGAGATGACATCATCTGCGTGTGAACAGTTGATATTCGACAAAGGCCCTGAGACATTAAACTGGGGTAAAAACAATGTCTTCAACAAATGGTGCTGGCAAAAGTGGGCATCTGTCTGCAAAAATTTGAAAGAAGACCATATCTTACACGTATACAAAAACCAACTCTAACTGGATAGCCAAAAGCCAGGTGACTCACTGGATGAAAGACCTAAATATGGAATCTAAAACAATAAAGCTCATCCAAGAAGAAGTACGAAGAACAATGAAAGTTTTAATACACAACATCAACAGACTCCAAAATCTGTCAAACAAACCACAATCATCAGAAGAGAAAATAGATAAATGGGTACTATTAATAATCAAACACTTTTGCTCATTCAGAGACTTTATGAATAGACTTAAAAGCTCACCTAACAGAATAGGAAAAAGTATTTGGCAACTATATGTCAGACCGACTCCTGATCTCCATAATCTATAAGGTGTTACAAAATATCAATAAGGAAACGATAAATCGTCCAATTAAACAATGGGCAAAGGAAATGGACACTTCTCTAAAAACGAGATCCAGGTGGTTGAAAAGACATGCCAACATGCTCACAATCATTAGCTATTAAAGAAATTCAAATCAAAAGTATAATGAGATACCATCTCACCCTGACAAAGTTGGCCATTGTTTTAGTCAGCTACTGCTGCTCTAACAGAAATACCACAGGGTGGATGGCTTTAACAAAGCAAGAATTATTCTTACACAGTCCGGTAAGTTGCAAGTCCATATTCAGGGTGTCCGCTTCAGGGAAAGACTTTCCCCCTGTCGGCTCTGGAGGAAAGTCCGGTATTGCATCAGTCTTTGTCCAGGCAGTGTCCTGACACAAGAACCTCTGGTCTGAAGGACACGCTCTGCTCCTGGTGCTGCTTGCTTGATGGTAGTGAGGTTCTCAAATTGTCCTTTATTTCTTTTTCCTTTTATTCCTTGCAAGCTAAAAGCATTAAGGGTGGGGCAAGCCGTACTCCAGGGAAACTCCCCCCACAGCAGGAATTCACAGCCCCACCCTAATCCTTTAACATACAGGTTAGCAAAACCACACAGTGGAGGACAGTCCCAAGATACTGGGAACCATATCCCAGCCAGGTGGCTGCACACATTTTTGGGGGGACACAATTCCAACCATGACAGCCAGGATCCAAAAAACTCAAAACAACAAATGCTGGAGAGGCTCTGGGTAGATTAGAACTATCCTACATCGTTAGGAGAGGTACAGTCTCTTTGGAAAACAATCTGGCCCTCCCTAAAAAAAAAAATTGAAATCTAGATATACCATGTGACCCAGTAATTCCAGTGCTTGGAATATATCCTGCAGAATCATGGCCATTCACGCCAGTTGATACATGCACCAGAATGTTTATCGCGGCACAGTCCACAATTGCAAAAAGGTGGAATCAACCCAGATGCCCAACAACAGAGGAATGGATGGGTAAACTATGGTATGTATACTCAGTAGGACACTATGCAATGGTAAAGAACAACTCTGATAGCAGGAAACATCTCTTAACCTGGTTTCAACTGGAAGACATTATGCTGAGTGAACATAGTCAGCGACAAAAGGACAAATATTGTATGATATCCCTAGTATAAGAACTTAAAAACAGACTCATGCACAGAAGAAAAGACTCTTAGATGACTGCAAGAGTGGCAATGGAGGGAAGGTGAGGAGGGGAGGGTTTAGATTAGATTGTTAATAAAAATTTGGTTGGGTCAAATCAGTGACAGCACACATTAGAAATACAGTCAATAATATCTGGACTTCAACACACTTTTAGTACTCCTCCCATTTTAACCCAATGTTACAAGGTCAGAGTAGCTGGGGCAGGGGCCCAGAGACCATGCTCTCGGGCAAAATCGAGGCCAGTTGGCCCAGCTAGCATTTTGCTAATGAGGACTCTGCACCCTTCATTGATGAGTGGCGTCTGGGGTCTTAAAAGCTCCCAAGCTGCCATCTAAGGGTACAGCAAATGGTCCCAACTCAACAGGAGCAGATGATTACCAAGGGCAGGAACAACATGGGGAAAAGAGAGCCCAGAAGACAGAGGGATCCACGAGCGTGGCTCTCTGCATCGACTCATGACCAGAAGAACCGTATGGTGCCTGACCACCACCAGCGGTAGCCACGATGGAGCTCACAAAGTTGAGTCTCACTGGCAACAAGAGAATAAATAGGGATCCACCCTGAGATCTCCCATGAAAGACCACAGTTGATGGTCCGGGGTCTTCAGGGTTCCCCTGGGAGCATGACCCCTGGCCCTGATGCTGCCCCTGTCCATAAATCATAATGAAGATCAGCTTCTTCAACAACAGTGGATTGGGCTTGGTAATGCAGAGTTACCATGTCTTGTGGGAATTTTATGGTTCTGTGCATCCATAGGATGTCATCCTGCTGACCTCTTGCTAGAGGAAGCGTAGTGGGTGGAGAGGATGGGATAGGAGACTGTTGGGAGAATAGGACATGCATGAAACAGTGAAGAGGGGTGTGCTGTCACTGAGCAGGGAGAGTAGTGGGAGCTGCATATAGGTCAGCATGCAAATTTATATGGGAATGTACATTTTCATTCATTCATTGTAAAAAAAGAAATGCAGGACAAGATGGCTCTAATAGTCATATAACTTTCTAGGAGAAGATAAGGCAGTGGAACTATCTAAACAAGAATTCAAAAGACTAATATGTTTAGGGCTATCCAAGAGATTAGGAAGGAGATCAGGGAAAACACATGAAAAAAAAGGGAAAATGGAGAAAATCATGGAAATCATAAATTTAACAAAAACGCAACCCAAATCAAGTAAAACACAGAGAAAGCAAAAGGAGAATTCAGGAAAATAATATAAACATCAAAATAAGTAGTTAGATACCATACAAAAACAGCAATTAGAAACTCTAAAGGTAACAAAATTTCAGAAGATTTGGAGCAAATCTGAGACAAGTGAAGACAGAATAAGCTAAGTTGGGACATATCCTTGGACCTCAGTCTGTTGGAGGGAAAAAAAGAGATGAAAGAATGTAGAACACCTAGGAAGTATGTGAGACGTGAGAGTAACGATTTGTACATAATCAGGGTTCCAGAACGGGGGAAAAATGGAAACCACAGAGAAGATTGTTGAAGATTTGCTGGCAGAAAGCTTCCAAGATATTGTGAAAGTGGATAAGCTTGCCATCCAAGAAGCTAAACAAACTCAGTATAGGAGAGTCCCTGTCGTGGATTGAATTGTGTTCCCTAAGAAATGTGTATAGCAGTTTGGCTTGGCCATGATTCCCAGTATTTTGTGTTTGCACTATACCTGTGATTTTCCTGTGCTGTAAGTCCTAATCTATGGCTGTGTTTAATAGACTGGATTTTATTGAAGAGAATTAGGATGGGACTGTAACACCCTTCCTAAGGTCACTTCCCTGCTCTAGTGTAAAGGGAGTTTTCCAGGAGTGTACCTTGTACTACTGTTTGTCCTTTTATCTTACAAGAGATAAAAGGAAAGGGAAGGAAGCAGAGAGTTTGGGGAACCTCATACCATCAAGAAAGCAGCACCGAGAGCAGAGTGCATCCTTTAGATTTGAGGTTCCTGTATCAGGATGCTATCAGACTAAAGACTGATGCAATAGAAGGAACTTTCTCCAGAGCCAACAGAGAGAAAGAGTGTATACTCCCTGGAGCCCACAGCCTCAATTCAGACTTGCAGCCTGCTGGGCTGTTGGAGCAGTACCAGATGACTAAGACAGACCCCAGAAGAAAGTCACGAAAGCATATCATAATTATAGTTGCCAAAAACAATGAAAAAAGAAGAATCCTGAGAGCAGCTCGAGAAAAATGAAAAGTCACTTACAAAGGGGAAATCCTATGACTAAGTTCTGACTGCACGACAGAAACTGTACAGGCAAGAAAGCAATGAGATGTTGTATATAAAGCCTTGAAAGAAAAATACTGCCAACGAAGAATAATATATCCTGCAAAACCCTCTCTCAAATAAAATGACAAAATCAAACCATTTCTAAATCCACAAAAATTCAGAGAATTCATAAAAATTAAATCAAACTTAAATCCTTTTGTGGGAGAGCCACCAACATCAGACAACAACTGGAGTCTAGGACACAGGACAGCCAGATACTAATCTGGGTAAAGAATTCTCAGTAATAAAAGTAAACTAAAAGACTTAAAGCAGTGAAGCAGAAATGTCAGTCAGTAAACAATAATAACATCAAAACAGTAAAAAGAGGGAATAAATGGTGTAGGTATAGAAGAAAAACAATCTCAGTAAATAATAATGAAAGAAAAGAAAATCAACAAACAAAAGGAACTCAGCACAAGAAAGTAAAACGAACAAAAATCATCAGCACCTTAAAAATATTTTAGAAAAGGTGTAACAGTATAACAGTAATAAATTCATCTCTCTCAGTAATCACACTTAATGTAGATGGCTTAAATGCATCTATAAACAGACAGTGGCAGAGTGGATAAAAAAACTACAACCTATCAATATGCTATTTACGAGAAACATACGTTAGACATTAGGACATAAATATATTAATAACCAAACAAGTGGAAACCAAAAAGGGGTAGAAGTGGCAGTATTAATCTCCAGATAAAATATACTTTAAGGCAAAAATCCATCATAAAAGACAAGGACTTTATGTATCGATTAAAGGGACAGTTTACCAAGAAGACATAACATTAATGTGTAGCTGTGCACTGAATGACAAGGCTTCGAAATATATAAAACAGTCTAACAGCGCTGAAAAGAGATGGTTCCACAATAATATTAGGAGACTTAAACATACCGCTGTTGGTAAAACACAAGATGTCTACAAAGTCACCAAAGATACAGAAGATCTAAAGGCCATAATCTATTGACTTGACCTTGTAGGCATATATAGAACACTCCACCCAACAGCAGCAAAGTATATATTCTTTTCCAATGCACATGGAAAACTCTCCAAAATAGACTACATTTTAGGGAACAAAGCATCCCTCAGTAAAATACAAACCATCAAAATACAGTATTGTCTCTGATCACAACTTAAGAATAACAAGAAGAGCAAGGAAAAAAACATGAAATACATGGAAATTGAGTACTCCTTGCTGTCACTTCTATTGAGTAATAGAATAAATTAAAGAATTTAAAAATTTGTGGAATAAAATGTGAGTGAAAAGACCTCTGTCATGGATTGAATTGTGCTCCCCCCCCAAAATATGTGTAGCCGTGTGGCTGGCCCATGATTCCTAATATCTTCTGACTGTCTTGCGTTTTGTGGTTTTCCTATGCTGTGTGGTAAAGGATTAGGGTGGGGCTGTCAATCCTTGCATAGGATCACCTCCTTACTCCATGTAAAGGGAGTTTCCCTGGAGTACGGCTTGCCCCACCCTTAATCCTTTCATCCTGCAAGAGATGAAAGGAAAGAGAAGAAAGCCGAGATTTGGGAACCTATTAGCGTCAAGAAAGCAGCACTGAGAGAACCTGCACCAACGTGTTCCCTGGACAAGGACTGATGCAATACCGGACTTTCTTCCAGAGCCGAGAAGGGGGAAAACCTTCCCCTGGAGCAGACATCCTGAATTTGGACTCAGAGCATACTGGACTGTGTAAGAATAAACTTTCCTTTGTTAAAGCCATCCACTCTGTGGTATTGCTGTTAGAGCAGCCCAAGCTGACAAAAACAGCAGAATAACAAAACTTTTGGGACACAACAAGAGACAGTGCTTAGTGGTCAATTTATAGCAATAAATGCACATATTGAAAAAGAAGAACGAGCAGAAATCAAAAGTAAGCTCACAGCTACCAGAAGAAGGGAAATAATGATCAGAACAGAAGTAAATGAGAGAACAGAAAAACAATAGAAAGAATCAGCAGGACTCACATTGGTTCTTTGAAAAGATCAGCAAAATGGACAGAGTATTGGCTAAACTGACAAGAGAAAAACAGGAGAGGAAGCAAATAACCCAAATAAGAAATGAGATAGAGGATGTTATAAAAGACCCAACTGAAATGAAAAGGATCATAAGAGAATTCTATGAAAGTTATACTCTAGCAAATTTGAGAACCTAGAGGAAAAGGAAGACTTTCTAGAACATACTACCTACCTACACGTAAACTGAGACAGAAGATCTGACCTCAGGGGCCGCTATGAGTCAGACGCACCTCAAGAGCAGTGGGTTTTTTGTTTGTTTGTTTAGGGATCATTGATTGGTATAACGTAGTGTTTTAGTCAGCTGTGCTGCTCTAACAGAAATACCACAAAGTGAATGACTTTTAAAAGAGAAATGTTTATTCTTACACAGTTCACTAGGCTACAAGTCTAAATTCAGGATGTCTGCTCCGGGGGAAGGCTTTCCACCTTGTCGGCTCTGGAGGAAAGTGCTGTATTGCATGAGTCTCTGTTCAGGGATCATCTAGGTGTAGAAACCTCAGGTCTGACTTCTTGATGGTGTGAGATTCTCCATTCTCTGTTTGGTTCCCTTTCCTTTTATCTCTTGTAGGATGAAAGGATAACGGGTGATACAAACCGCACTCCAGTAAAAGTTCCCTTTACTGTGGAGCAGGGAGGTGATCTTATGAAGGGATTTACAGTCCCACCCTAATTCTCTAACATACAGCATAGGAAAATCACAAAATGGAGAACAATCATAAAATATTGGGAATCGGGGCCCAACCACGTGGATGGCTGCACACATTTTGTGGGGGGCACAATTCAATCTGTGACACACAGTATATAAACAAAATGGTCTGTATCATACTTTGGTGAGTAGCTTGTGGGATCTTAAAAGCTTATGAATGGCCATCTAAGATGTGTCTACTGATCCCACCCCATCTGTAGCAAGAGAGAACGGAGAAAACCGTGGACCCCAGGGGAAGATTAGTTCAGAGGACCGATGGCCCACAAGCACCACATCACCCACCAGACTGAGCACCTACCCACTGCCATCAGGCAGAGGCCCACTCAGCGACCCTGGAGGTCAGAGTAGAACTGCCCCGTAGGGTGTCCAAGGGGGGCCTTGCAGATTTGAACTGCTGAGCTTTTGGTTAGCAGACATAGCTCGTAACACACCACACCACCAGGGTTTCCAGAGGGCAGGACAACTAAATGGTACCTGGCTACCACTGACTGCCCTGACAGAGATCACAATAGAGGGGTCCCGGACATGTCTGAAGAGAAATGTAAAACAGAATTCAAATTCACACGTGCTGAAAGACCAGACAGTGTTCTGACAGAGGCTGAATGATCCCCCAAGACTGTGGCCCCCAGACAGTCTGCTAACTCAAAATTCAGTCCATTCCTGAAGTTCACCTTTCATCCAAACATTAGACAGGCCTAGAAAATGAACACACACACAGGTATAGAAGATCAAATGAGCAGCACCCGTCCGAAAGCAAAGGTGTGAAGAAGGCAAGGAGGGACAGGAAACCTGGGTTGGACAAGTGAACATGGAGAACTCAGCATGGAAATGTAGGTGGCGAGTGCTAATACATTGCAGGGATTGCAAATCAGTGTCAAAAAACCATTTACGTGTAAATTGTTAAATGAAAAACTTTGTGCTGTAAACTTCCACCTAAAATGCATCAACAAACAAAATCAGGTGTGATAAAGTCCACTTATGGCAGCCCCATGTGGGTCAGAGTAGAATTATGCTCCCTACTAAGGTGCATCTAGGTGGGCCCAAGCCACCTGCCTTTCAGTTAGCAGCCCGGTGCTTGACCGTTTGTGCTGTTCAAGGACTGCTCCCGACACTTTTGATTGCCCTCTCTGTAGATTCCATGACAGAGCTAGCTGTAAGCAAGGAGTCTCAGGGTCTATTCATCCTTAACTTTTTTGCTTTTAATAGAATCTGTGAAGTGAATAAAATTGGAGGTGGAATAATCTCGAACTGATTTATGATCCTTATTGCACCAGAGAAGTAATTTTATGCACATAACTTCTCCTACAGTTGACTCTACAGTAATTTCAAAGGAATTCCGTGTTTGTAGAAGGAGACCATCATGTTCAGTCATTTCAGCCAGAGATTTTGAAAAGTTCAGGGGAATAGTTCATGCCTCTGATAATTGCTCTTCATCAGGTTTCACCATTTGTTGTTGCTGTTGTTTTTCTTCCAGAGGGAAAATACGTGGTTTAAAATAAAAAGCATTGCTTTTTGCTTAATGATTTTCTTTTCTATTGCAGGAGTTTATTTTGTCAGAAGATTACAACAAGATGACTCCTGTGAAAAACTACCAAGGTCGGGAATGACAATAGTGTTTTCACTTACCTAGTTTAAAAAATTTTATTTTATTTTATTTTTATTTAACATAACTGAGTGAAAATGTACATTCACGTATAAATTTACATGCCCCCCTATATGCAGCTTCCACTGCTCTCCCTGTCCGGTGACGGCACACTATTCCTCTCTGCTCCATGATGTCTCATCCTCCCAGTAGCCTCCTTTCCCCTCCTCTCTGTCCACTCCCCTTCCTCCGGCCAGAGGTCAGCAAGATGATATCCTATAGATGTATAGAACCATAAAGTGCTTCCAATATATGGTCACTCTGCATTGCCAAGTCCAATCCATTCCTGTCCAAAGAGTGGACCTTTGTTATAATTTATGGGAAAGGGCAGCATCAGGGCTGGGGGCCATGCTCTCAGGGGAACCCCCAAACCGCTAGACCATCAATTGAGGTCTTTTGATGGAGATCTCAGGATGCACCCCTTTTTATTCTTGTGTTGCCAGTGAGACTCCCCTCTGTGAGCTCCATCATGGCTATCGCTGGTGGTGGCCGGGCACCATCCTGTTCTTCCGGTCCCAAGTCGATGTAGGCACCCACTCTTGTGGGTCTCTCTGTCTTCTAGGTTGTCTTTACCACATGTCATTTTGGTCCTCGGTGAGCATCCGTTCCTGCTGAGTTGGGACCATTTGCTGTGTTGAAAAAATATTTTTTGATGGCTTCTGCTGACTCCAGAGAGCGCTTACTTTGCTGTTCTCAGGGGGAGCAAAGCAGAGCAACTCTTTGAGGTGAACACTGTCTCTGTTCTAACTCAGAAGTTGAAGCCCAGCGTGGTTGGTGGTCCGTCTGTGCTCCTAGAACCCTGAGGAGCAGGTCCAGAAATCAGTCAGTGCCCTCCCACCTCAGCCGTGGTTTCCTGACCACTCCACGCAGCTCACTGAGCACGGGGCGGGGGCAGTGTTAGGGGTCAGCTGCCTCACGTGTGACTCATTCTGCATTTGGTTAAGTTTTAAAATGATGAGAACATTCGTGTTGTCTAAGAGAAAAATTTAACTTTTTATCATGACTTCAACACTGGTAGCATACTCATAGGATATTTTCATTGTATATGGTACAGCAGCAAATTTTGAAAGGAATTTCTGTGTCTAAACCAACCGTGTTATAAAATCTGTATGTTAGACATGGGCCTTTCTAGAATACTTGGAGGTCATTTCGTTCAGATCTGTAAGTGATTGTGCAGTCTCTCTATAAAGACATAGCAACACATTCTACTTTTGGAAAAAAGCATTGAGAATTTTTTCCTTTTTTTCAGATTTTAAGCCATAAATTGATTGCCCTGTAGCTTTATTTTTCAGGGTTCCCCTCCAGTACATTACTTATCAAATACTTATTAAGTACCTGTTGTATTCTAGTACCTGATGACTGTAATCATGCACAAGGAATGTGTTATGTCTGCCAGTTAGCGGTTTATAGCCTGTGGGGGATATACTCAGGTAAATAAACTGCTATGCTGCAGTGTGATAAGTGCTAGAATGGTTCCAGTCATCTGTCCTCAGTCCATTGGTGCTACATAGACTAAGTACAATCTCTCTTATGTGTAACAGCCTTTCAATTATTTTTAAAAAGCCATGGAAGTTCCCTGTCCCTTTCCCCTTCTCAGTCTGCCCTTTTTTCCTCCCTTTCCTAACCAACACATTTTTATGTCTGATTCACATGATTTGTAAATATGTTTTTAATTTTCTTATTTACAGATCTTAGGGTATCATGTTTTACCTTTAGAGCACGTTATGGTGTTTACCTTCTAAGAAGGGTCCAAATGATCCCCACTTCCTGATAATCATGCTTTTGTGTAAGTCCCTCTCCTTGAGTGTGGACAGACCCTAGAATATGGCAAAAATAATGAATATGACTTCTAAGATTAGAATACAGAAAGGTGTGGAATCTGTCTTGCTTGCCCTGTCTTGCTCATTCCGTCTCCTGGAAGCCAGCTGCCGTATTGTGAGCAGCCCTTGGAAAGGCCCACGTGGTGAAAACGAAAGAAGGCTACCAGTCAGGAACCAACGAAGAACTGAGGCCCCCAGTTTAGCAGCCCACGAGGAACTGAACCCAGCCAGCAACCATATGAGTGTGCTTGGAAACAGATCTTCCTGTGACCCTTCAGATGAGACCACAGCCCTTCCTAACACCTGAATGTAAGATTGTGAGAGACCTTGAGGCAGTGGCACCTTGCTCAGCTGACCCACAGAGATTGTGAGATAAGAAATGTTTGTCATTGTAAGCCTTTAAGTTTTAGGGTAACCTGTTATGCAGCAACACGTAACTAATGTATAGATGTTCTTGTGTGCCGTCAAGTCAATTCTGAATCGTAGCATCCCTATAGGACAGAGTAGAACTGCTCTGTAGGGTTTCAAGGGAGCAGCTGGTAGATTTAAATTGCCAGTGTGTTTGTTATCAGGCCGAGCTCTTAAGCTCTTTGTCACCAAGACTCTATTATAGATGTATAATCTTACACATTTGTAATAAGAAAGTTTTTCTTTTCCTGTGTGCTGTTCTTCTTAAAATTAAGGGTGCATTTTCTGGCAGCTACTTTATAGTGTTGGCACATAGAGAGTAGTCAGCGCAAACTCATTAACTTCTCACTTCAGTTATTATTAGGCCGTAATTCGTGTACTTTTGAGGCTGATTCATATATACAGGTATACCTTGGAGATTTTGTAGGTTCAGCTCTAGACCACCGCAGTAAAGTGAGTATCACAATAAAGGGAGTCACACAAATTTTTTTTTTGGTTTCTCGGTGCATACAACATTATTAAATGTGCAGTAGTATTGTATCTTGTAAAATGTACATAGCTTAATTAAAAAATACTTTATTGCTAAAATTACTAACCATCCCGTGAGTCCTCTTGTTCGCCCTCTCTTGTTGATTCCCTGTCCTGGAAGCCAGCTGCCATGGTGTCAGCTACCCTGTGGAGGGTCTTCCCCTCAGTGTCGATGACTGCTGATGGTCAGGGTGGTGGTTGCTGATGGTCACAGTGGCCTTGGCCACTGGTTAAAATGAGACAGTGGTGTCTGCCGCCTTGAGTAATCTTCTTTCACAAGAGGATCCTCTCTACTTGTAGTGGTATTTGATAGCGTTTTACCCTAAGCAGAACTTTTTTCAAAATCAGAGGGAGTTCTTTCAGACCCTGCCTCTGCTTTATCAACTATTTTATGTAATAATCCTTTATCACAGTATCTTCACCAGGAGTAGCTTTCATCTCAAGAAAACACTTTCTTTGCTCATCCAAAGAATTTGCTCCTCATCTGTCAAAAGTTTTATCATGAGATTGTAGCAATTCAGCCACATCTTCAGTTTCCATTTCTAATTCTCACTCTCTTGCTATTTCCACCATTAAGCAGTTACTTCGTCCAGTGCAGTCTTAAACCACTGTAAGTCATTCATAACCATTGGAATCAACTTCTTCTGAACTCTTTTTAAAGTTGATATTTTGACTTCCTCCCGTGAATTTTGAGTGTTCTTAGCAACATCTAAAATGGTTAATCCTTTCCAGAAGGTTTTCAGTTGACTTTGCCTCGTTTCATCAGAGGAATCACTATCTATAGCTACTATAGCCTTACAAAATGTATTTCTGAAAAATACAAGTCTTTCTTAAAAAGACTTGCAAGTCAAAATTATTCCTTAGTCCGTGGGTTACAGAATGGATGTTGTGTCAGCAGTCACAAAGACAACATCAATGCCCTTGTACATCTACGTCAGATCTCTTGGGTGACCAGATGCATGGCCAATGAGCAGTAATGTTCTGAAAGGATTTTTTTTCCCCCGTCTGAGCTGCAAGTCTCAACAGTAGGCTTCAAATACTCAGTAAACCATGTTCTAAACAAATGTGCTGTAATCCAGGGTTTGTTGTCCCACTTATAGCACATAGGCAGGGTAGATTTAGCATACTTTTTAAGGGCCCTAGGATTTTTGGAATTTTAACCATACACTGGCTTCAGCTTAAAGGTACCAGCTGCATTAGCTGCCAGCATGAGAGTCAGTCTGTCCTTTGAATTCAAATCAGGCATTGACTTCTCTCTAGCTGTGAAAGTCCCAGATGGTGTCTTTTACCAATATAAGGCTGTTTCATCCGCACTGAAAATCTGTTGTTTAGCATAGTCACCTTCACTGATTACATCGTAGCTGGTTTTCTGAATAACTTGTTGCAGCTTCTGTCAGCAGTTACTGCTTCACTTTGCAGTTTTTTGTTATCAGCATGTCTCCTTAAGACCCACGAACCAGCCTCAGCTAGCTTCAGAGGTTCCTTCTGCAACTTCGTTATCTCTTGCAGCCTTCATTGAACTGAAGAGAGTTAGGGCCTTACTTTGGATTAGGATTTGGCTTGAGGAAAGGTTGTGGCTGGTTTGATATTCTTTCCAGAGCACTAAAACTCCTTCATATGGCCAACAAAGCTGTTTCCCTTTCTCACCATTTGTGTGTTCACTGAGCAGTGCTTTTAATGTCCTTCAGGAACTTTTGATTTGCGTGCACATCTTGGCCAGCTGTTGGCCACAAGAGGCCTAGCTTTTAGCCCATCTTGGGTTTTGAAATGCCTTTCTCAGTAAGCTTATTATTTATAGTTTGATTTAAATTGAGAGACTTTTGACTCTTCCTTTCACTTCTATAGTTAGAAACTATTGTAGGGTTATTAATTGGACTAATTTTAGTATTATGTTGTTGCAGGGAATATAGGAGAGGGAGAAAGATGAGGGAATGGCCAGTTGAGAGAACACAACACACAATACATTACTGATTAAATTTGCAATCTTATGTGGGCGTGACTCATGGCACCTCAAAAACAGTTACAGTAGTGACATCAAAGATCATAGCTCAGCATAACAGATATACTAATAATGAAGCAGTTTGAAATATTGTGAGAGTTACCAAAGTGTGACACAGAGACGTGAAATGAGCTTATGCTGTCAGAACAAATGATGCTGATAGACTTGCTTGGTGCAGGGTTGCCAGAAACCAAGTGCAGCAAGGCAGAGCACAATACATTAGGTGTGCCTGTGTGTGTTGCTGGGTGCCCTTGAGTTAGTCCCAGCTCATAATGATCCGTGTACAACAGAATGAAACACAGCCTGGTCTTGATGATAGCTGTGTTGAAACATATGTTGTAGCCACTGTGGCAGACCATCTTACTGAGAGTCGTCCTTCTGTTTTTCCCACTGGCTCTATTTCACTGAGCACAGTGCCTTCTCCAGGGACTGATCCCCTCTGATAACATGTCCAAAGCACCTGGGATCAAGTCTCGCCGTCCGCGCTTCTAAGAAGCATTCTGCCTGTGCTTCTTCAATGACAGATTTGTTCATTCTTGTGGAAGTCTGTGACCTATTCAGTTTGTATATTAATTGTCCTGCTATTGCATGTATGTGAGGTGACTGAAAATACTGTGGCTTGAGTCAGGTGCACCTTAGTTCTTGAAGTGACATCTTTGCTTTTAAAACTTTAATCTTTTGAAGCAGCTCTTTGCCTAGTGCAATATGTCATTTGATTTCTTGACTGTTGTTTCCATGAGCATTGAGGAAATCTCTTGGGATAGAAAGGAAAAGTAAGCAAGCAGAGAATTGGGGGCCTCATACCACCAGGAAAGAAGCAGTGCTGGGAGTGTAACTGAATGCTGCTCGGATTCTTGTCCTGACTTATTAGCTGATTGAAATAAGATGGACACCAATCACAAGGGAAACAGAAAGTGACAAGTTTCTTGTTTGCACAGACAAGGAGCAACAGGGTCTAGCGACTATAATGACACATGCTTATTGTCCCAGGGGGTTGGGAAGCTTTTTGTTTGCAGTGCTGTCTAAGGATTGGATTGGGTACCAGAACTCTGAGCCCTTCCCAGCCCTTACTCCTCCCGTGTCCAGGTTTGGGGGTCGAGACGTCGTATCATCTTCCAAGTGGGATGTCAGTATGGTGGGACCTCTCACTTCTGGGGTGGTCTCAGGTGGGACCATGCCCTGGAAACTGTCTTACCTTTCTGGTGATAATTGGGTCAGATAAAGGATGTGATCTCCTCAATCTACAATTGCTTCAAGGTCTAGGTTAGACTAATTGAGCAGGCAGAGCCACCACCCACTGTGATTTCCTAAAACAGTTGGTTACAGCAAGCCTGTGGTGAACAAGATAGAGGAAGGGGTGTTGACTTGGGGTTTTAGAAGCAGAGTGTCCTTTGGACCTGGGGTCCTTGTGCCTTAGAGGCTCCCAGTCCAGGGAAATATTGATGACAAGGACCTTTCTTCAGAGCCAGCAGAGAAAGACTTCCCCTGGAGCCCTGAATGTGGACTTGTAGCCTACTGGACTGTGACACCATAAAATTACCATTTGTGGTATTTCTGTTATAGCAGCACTAGATGCATAAGAGCCCCCTGATTATGTACTATGTAGTCAATTTATATGTACGATATATAGAAGGAAACCCTGTGGCATAGTGGTCAAGTGCTACTGTTGGTAGGTAAAAGGTTGTCAGTTCAAACTACTAGCTGCTGCTACTTGGAAACTGTGGAGCAGTTCTGCTCTGTAGGGTTGCTACAAGTTGGAATCAATTGATTGGCAACAAATTTTTTAATGGAACACTGACCATGATATGTCACTGAGTGAGAAAAGCAAGCACACAATAGTATTTTTAATATTAACACAACTTTTTAGACATTCTGACTGTGTTTGTGTATGTGCATGTGCATATACGTGTTTGTGTTTATGCATTTAAAAAGGACAAGAAGGAAGCTCTAACAATATTCCCCTCTTCGCATCCACTCCCTCAGAAGTAAGAACAGAGAGAAGTTTCAGTATTTACCCTCCTTTCTGGTGGAAATTTTTTCAGTTAGTTTTGTGCCAGTTGGTTGGTGTCAGGTGCTCTCGAGTCAATTCCAACTCATAGTGACCTTTGTACAGCAGAATAAAACACTGCTTGGTGCTCCTCCACTTGGCAGATTTTAAAAAAAGAAAAGAAATTTAAGGAAATGTTTAATTCACTTGCACAAAATCTGTGGTATCCCTCTTAATACTTTTAGCATTCCTTCCTTGAATTTTTAAAAATTATTATGGTAAATATATATGTAACAAAACATTTGCCATTTCGCCACTAATTATGTGTATCATGTTGTTCAGTCATCATGATTTCCAGGTGTTTCCATCCTTTCCTTTTACAGACTCAAAAGATAATGGTAATAATGGTGCTGGCTATAGCTAGCACTTGGGCTGCACTGTTGCATGTGCGCCAGACACTGCTGAAATGGTACTCATTTAAACTCTATGGTGTGTTTTTATTCCTATTTTTATCTCCATTTTACAGATGTAGGAAATGGTTAAGTGACTTTTCCAAAGTTACCTAGCAAATAAGTGAAGAAATTGAGATTTGAACTCGAAGAGTGTAGACTGTTCTCTCTGTGCTCTGTTGTCTCTCACGTCACATAAGTTGTATACAGGTGAACATAGCGTGGTCGTGTTGTGAGCCTCAGAAACTGTTGCCCTGAGTCTGTAAATTTTAAGCCTTATGCCCAAACTATACCCTACAGCCTTTTTTGAGCCAAAAAATAGCATATTTTCATTAGTAAACTAAGTCTGTTGTGAGCATTGTGCACTTTTAAATATGTATGTGACATTAGGCTGATAACAGCAACCCAAAATGTTGTGTGGGAAGCTTAGGGGGAAGTGAGTTTGTCATTGCTAGGTGGTCTCATCTCAGTTCCAACTTGTAGTGATCCTGTGTGCAACAGCACGAACAACACCGTCCTCACAATCATTGTTCCACTGGAGCTGTTTGTTGCAGACACAGTGTCAGTTTATGATGGGTAGAATGATGTGGAAAAAGGGTAGTGAGAAACTGCTAGCACAACTTAATGTAACCAGTGTCATGGAATTGTGCGTGTAGTAATTGCTGAAGTGGTACCTGTGGTTGTATGTACTTTCACCAAAAAAAGAAAGATTGTATGAAAGACTCTGACATACCCACCTATAGAGGTAGCCTTCTGAGTCCTGAGGACCACTCACCTACCCTGGTTTGCAGTGTTTGTCACCCTGTTCAGCCTCCTCGGGAGTGGGGAGACCGGAATGATCAGAATGATGGTCTTGTGGACCTCACTTTACAGCCTCCTTCAAGATGCCTCACGGGTTGTTTTCTTGTATCTTGGTTTTCAGCACATCAGAGCAGAGTGACAATGATCCTCTTTGTCCTGGAGCTGGAGTGGGTACTGAGCACAGGACAGGACAAGCAGTTTGCCTGGCACTGCTCCGAGAGTGGGCAGCTCCTGGGAGGTTATCGCACCGGTGCGGTGGCTTCAGGCCTGCAGTATCCTTTGCTGGATGGAATCCATTGGTGGGAACTTTGCTGTTGTCTGTCTTTCTTAGCAATTTTGGGTATGTACAGTTGAAAGCTTGGGGAGGGGGCAGTGTTTTCTTTTTTTCCTGTGTAATTTAAGATGCTCATAGGCTTTTTCCTAAGGCACAAGTGTTTGAGGGTACCCATTTAGGTGGGAGGGGTGGAAGATGACCTCACCAGCAGTGATGGGCCCCGCTGACTAGATTGTGGGTCTGCATGACACAAGATTTGATGTCAGTACAGGATGCAGCCCAGATTGGTACAACTCAGCTATCAGAGAAAATTGGGAAATTATGGAAAATGGAGAAGAAATGATCTGATCACCAAAATACAGTATTTTATCTGTATATTAAAATAATTTATACAGAGGTGTTAAGGTTGTAAACAGTCTTATTGCTGACTAGGAGAAGAACCCAGGATTCCTGTTCACTGTACAAATACCTGTGGAGAGTCTGCCATGCCGGGACCAATAGTTACACAATATTGTTACAGACTGGCTCCAACAATAAGATTTTCCCAAAGCTTGCAGAGTTATAGTAATTCTTATCTTGGTTCTTATCTCTCAGTTTCCAGGGTCCATGTACTCAGCATAAATCACACTAATGGCAGGTAATCTTTAGATCTGTCACACTGGACTCCAGTGAGCACAGCTCTGACAAGTATGAAGCATGTATCATTGATACCATTGCTGTAAGGAGGAGGGAAAAAGAAAAACCCAAACCCATTGCTGTCAAGTTGATTCCGACTGATAGTGACCCTGTAGGACAGAGTAGAACTGCCCCATAGAATTTCCAAAGAGTGCCTGGTAGATTCAAACTGCTTTCCTTTTGGTTAGCAGCTGTAGTCCTGAGGGTTTCCGTAAGGACAATCTTTCCACCTTTTGTTAAATGAGGAAGTAGATGGATCACTTGTCAGCAAAAGCAGGAAAAAGAGTAAGACCTTCCTTGCAGATGTATGGCAGTAGACGTATTTTTGTATGTCTATAAGCTAATGTCACTCAGTTTTTTCTCACTGAAAGGGCAAGGGCAAAGAACTAAGGCTGGCCGTTGGGAAAGGTTGAAGTGGCAAGTTTCCACAAAGTCTAGGAGCAAGGTGGATGATGGTAAGCAGAAAGCAGAATCCGCTTATCTTTGAGAGGGCAGTGCTTCCTGTAAAAAAGTAATAATAATAACTCCAACTCTGCTTTATAAAAGCCAGTCAGATGATCATAATGCTTCAGTTGAAATTCCGGGAATCTCTTGTCAATAGATGAATGACTTCTCACAGTGTTAAATATGGAAGGGCACTTAGAGAGCACCCATTCCAACCCAATCTTACGGATGAGCTAACTGAAGCCTAGCTACAAAGGGTCACTTTCCTTACCTGAAACCACCCTGCTGTAAGTAGGCAAATCACGGCTAGAACCTAGGTCTCCTGGCATGCACTCCTGTTTTCTCCCGTTATACTGTGTTATCCTGTTGAGAACAAAACTGGTAGTATAATTTCTCCTATAGAGTGGTGGTTATATTAGCCCCTTTCTCTCGGTTCAGGCTTCTTAGTGGAAAAATGAAAATAACCAAAATTCAAGAGAGAGAGAGGAAAGTAATGAGATGTGGCCAGTTCACAGCTCGAATCTTCAGTTTCAGGGTAACCTCAAATTCTTTAGTTGTTTTGGCTAAAGACCTGCAGCTTCAACTATTAAGGGACATATGTCACTAGTAAAACAAAAACAATAAGAAACACACAAAAGGAGAAGAAGAAAAAAATGTTACGTTTGCAGTCTCAATTTACAGAGTCTTTCTACCCTTGTTACTTCATTTGCAACTCAAAACAGTAATGCAAAGTAGAAAGGAAAGACCTCATTCCCGTTTTTCAGTTTGGAAACCACTGCTCAGAAGAGTGAAGTAACTTGCTCGTGGGTACATGACTGCTACCAGGCAGAATGAGGATTGTTGTGATTGTTGTTAATTCCTGTCGAATGAATTCTATCTCACAGCTACCCTACATGTGTGGAGTTGAACTGCTGCATAGAATTTTCAAGGCTGTAACTTTTCAGGAGCAGTTTGCCAGGCCTGTCTTCTGAGGCGGCTCAGGGTAGGTGGGTAGGTTCTAACTGCTAACTTGGCGCTAATAGTCAAGCTCTAAGTCATTTACACCACCGAAGAACTCCTTGAACCAGGATTAGAACTTGAGCTTTAAAATTCTTCAGCCAGCCCTCTGTAAGACTGGTTAGAGCAGACTTGAGATAGTTCCCAAACGTTTCACGGCACCTAAATGTTAGGAAATGGAGCTGTTTTGCTTCTGCCTTTACTGGCTGTTCTTTAAACTTGAGAATGTTTTACCTAGCTACACCTTTCAGTGTCTTGATATCTGACAGTATGTTGGCCACAGTTTTTGGACATCAAAAATAATTCAGGAAATCGTCATTTTCGAATTGTATTCACGTTGGAGATAATCCCAAGATGTCATCCTGTATAATAAAATGTCTTCCCACCAAATGTAATTGCTTAGATTTATTCCTGTGCAGATAGAGTTCTAAAAAGGTATTAAGATCATCTTGATTTTCATATTTCTTCATATCATGCATACTGTCAGTCATTCTGGATTGAAGCTATAGTATAATTTTATTTCAGCTTAATTCCAAGTCTGACTTTATAAATTTTTTTTTTATTTTTACAATCTTGTTATTTACCTGCAGCTGTAGAAACTGCTGGTGTCAGGTTGAGTCTGTCTTTATCTGTGTTCTTATAATTAATCAAGATAAATTTTAGGTCTTGTTTTTTCTTAAAAACTTTCAGGAGAGTATACAGCTTTTTTCCCTCTTGTTCTTGAGACTGGGAGAATTTGTTAAGTCTTCTTCACCTTCACTTATTTTTTAATGTTTTATTAAAAATTTGAAAATACCCAGCAAATTGGGGAAAACAGTATAATGACTATTCATATACCCATCAGATGAGATCCACTGGTTCTTCCCTCCTTTTTGCTTTTACTGTCTCTGTTGAAGTGTTTTAAAGCAAATTCCAGACCTCATTTTATGTTTACCTACTGGATTGTGTACCTGTAAAAATTGTGAACATGTCTTTCAATAATCATAATGTTATTATCACTCAAAAGAATTAATAATGACTCTTTAATATTGCTGAATAATCACTTCATTTTCAAATTTCAGTGATTGTCTGAAATGTCATTTTAGTAGGTGTGACTTGAAATTGAATCCAAACAAGGTCTGTGTGTCACGTGTGTTTGGCATGTTTCCTAAATCTGTCTTAATCTAAAGCAGCCCACCACCACTTATGTCACATACTTGTTGAAGATATTGGACCGGTGGTCATAGATGATCCCACGTCAGAATTTCTCTCTTTGCTTCCTCATGAAGCCATTTAACTTGTTCCTTTACCTCCCATTCTCTCCTATTTCCTGTAAACCCAAATTTGCCTCTAAAACCTTTTATTCAGCTCAGATTCATCTTTCTAGCAAGAACACTTGATAAGTGTGCTCTGGACTTTGTTTTGCTTCACATCAGGAAATTCCTGACATCTGGCTGTTGCCCATCTAGCAATGCTGAGTGGCTCAGGGGTTCAGGTGGTGACAGCAGACCCCTGCAGTGTAGATTTCCACCATTAGCTTCTCATTGAATGGTTCCATCCATTGATGAGCTCTGCCTGAATCGTTTCTTTCATTAGGGTTGCAAAGTGGTGATTTCTTAATCTTACCCTTTTTTGTTTCTTTCCCTCACGTAGTGTGATTAGCAGGAATTCTTCTATAAAGCAGAACCTTCTCTCGTTAACTAGTGCTGTTTGGTCTCCTGAAATACAATTAGTACAGGAAAAACAGGGTGAATTCTTAATTTTTTTCTCTTAAATTTCCAATTTTTAGAGAAAAGGTTCAGTAGTTAGATTACTTCTAAAAGTGATTGATTTGTTTTCTTTTTGAACACTGTTATGGACTCTTCTGAGATACCAAACCCAGAGCTGCTGAGTCTGCTCTAACTCTTAGTGACCCTGTAGGACAGAGCAGAACTGTCCCTCAGGGTCTCCAAGGCTATAACCTATACAGAAGCAGAATGCTACTTTTTCCTACAGAGAAGCAGGTGAGTTTGAACCACTGACCTCTCAGTTAGCAGCCACGTGCTTAACCACTATATCACCAGGACTTTGTAGTGACCTCTTGTGTTTTAAAAATAATATATATTCAGTGTATTTCAAGAAACCACAATCATTTAATGTTCAAATTTTTTCATTTTTAGCCAGTAAGAGCCTCTTTATATGGCTACTGTGTTATTTTCGTGTAATCCCAATAGCCTTTGATGGCTTCCTGACTTTCCAACACACGTCCTAAGGTCACCTTGTACCTTCCCTGTCACAGTCCTGGAATCAGACATTCGCTTTAGTGAAGAACAGTATTCATAGATGGCCAGGAAATATGTGCGTATGAAAAAGAAAGCAAGTCATCAGCTTGTATAATATTTCTATTCCAAATTTAACATTTATAGAATGTATATTTCATATGTAAACTTGACTATTTTATCTTACACTGAATTTTTTGATTTCTCAAACATTTACTTAATCCCTTAATTTGCTTTATCTTCCAATGTATTCCAACAGGTTAAAAATAATAAAAACAGCAGTATTTTAGTCAGACTGCTAAATGAGATTTGTTTGCAACATTCTTTATCCTTACAACTTACTCTACCAAGGATGTACAGTCAAAGGCTCTCTCAAAGTAACCTGAAATAATTCTGTTTACTGTGGTCACTTCATCAGTTTGATACAGTTAGATTTGTCCATTTTACTTTGTTGTCAATAGGGAAGGAGTTTTTTTTTTTTGGAATAGGCAAAACAATTACGAGATTCTAAACCAGACAGTATGTAACCAAAGGTATGCCTCAGCGCCATCGTTGCCCTTCCTTCTTTATTCTCCATCCTCCCTAGGCGGTTGTTTTTGTGAGATCTTGGTTTATCCTTCAGATGCTTCCTTTTCTACCTATGAGCACACACATACAACTATATTTACATGTCTGTCATTGCTTCACAAAAGGTAGTGTATCACATGAACTCTATATATATTTTTTCCCACTTACTTATACAGGCATGCCTCATTTTATTGGGCTTGACAAATACTGTGTGCTTCATAGAAATCACATTTTTTACAAACTGAAAATTTGTAACAAGTCCATCAGCAAAGTTTGTCCAGTGGCATGTGCTCACCTGGTGTCTCTGTGTCACATTTTGGTGCAATTCATGCGGTATTTTGAAACTGTTCATCATTATCGTATCTCTGATGTTGATTTGTGATCACTGATCTTTGATTTTACTATCGTAATTGTTTTGGATAGCCACAAATCATACCCGTTGAAGATGGCAAACGTAATCAGTAAACATTGTAAGTGTTGTGACTGCTCCATCTACTGGCTATTTTCCTGTCTCTCTCCTCCTCCTCAGACCTTCCTTTTCCTTGAAACACAACAGTATTGAAATTAGGTCAGTTAAGGACCCTGCAATGAATGGCTTCTAAGTGCTCAAGTAAAAGGAAAAATCACACATCTGTCACTTTAAATCAACAACTAGAAATGATTAAGCTTGAGTGAAAAAGGCATGTTGAAAACTGGGATACACTGAATGGTCAGCCTCTTGTGCCAAACAGTTAGCCAAGTTGTGAATGCAAAGAGAAGTTCTTGAAGAGAAGTAAAAGAAGCCCTGGCAGCACAGTAGTTCAGAGCTCGGCTGCTAACAAGAACGTTAGCAGTTCAAATCTATCAGCTGCCTTTTGGAAACTGTGTGGGGCAATCTTGCTCTGTCCTTTAGGACTGCTATGAGTCAGAACTGACAGCAGTGGGTTGGGGATAGGGTGGTATAATATTCTACACATGAATGAGAAGAAAACCAAACAGTCTTATTGCTGATGTCAGTAAAGTTTTTGTGGTCTAACTAGAAGGTCAGACCAGCCACAACTATCCCTTAAGCCAAAGCCTAATCTAGAGTAAGGCCCTAATTCTCTTCAGTTCTGTGAAGGATGAGAGATGTGAAAGCTACAGAAGTAAAGTCTGAAGCCAACAGAGGTTGGTTCATGAGGTTGGAGGAAAGAAGCCAGCAGCAAGTGCTGATGTAAAAGCTGCAGCAAGTTATCCAGGGGAATCTAGCTAAAATAATTGATGAAGGTAGCTATACTAAGCAACAGATTTTCAGTGTAGATGGAACAGCCTTATAGTGCAAGAAGTCCATGCCTGGCTTCCAACCTCCAAAGGACAGGTTGACTCTCTTCTTGGTGGCTAATACAGCTCGTAACTTTTAAATTGAAGCCAATACTTACGTCCCATTTTGAAAATCCTAGACCCTTAAGAATTATGCCAGATCTACTCTGCCTGTGCTTTGTAAGTGGGACAAAAAAGTGTGAATAACAGCACATCTGTTTAGAACATGGTTTACTGAACATTTTGACCCCAGTGTTGAGATCTGCTGTTCAGAAAAAAAAATATTCCTTTCTAAATATTATTACTTATTGACAATGTGGTTGGTCACCCAAGGGTTCTGATGGCAGAGAGCAAAGAGATAAATGTTGTTTTCATGCCAACTGACATGACATCCAATCTGCGTCTCATGGATCAAGGAGTGATTTAAACTTGCAACTTTTTTTTATGTAAGAAAGACATTTTGTAAGGACACAGCAGTCATAGATAGTGATTCCTCTGATGGATCTGAGCATAGTATGTTGAAAACCTTCTGGAAAGGATGAGCCATTCTAGATGATAGAGCATTTGGAATTTAAAGAAGGAGGTTAGAACATCAACATTAACAGAACTTGAGAAGAAGCTGATTCCAACACTCAGGGATGACTTTGAGTTCAATACTTGAGTGAAGAGAGTGACTGCAGATATGGCAGAAGGAACAGGAAAACTGGAAATAGAAATGGAGCCTGAAGACGTGACTGCATTCCTACAATCTCATAGTAAAACTGCAATGGATGAGGGTTTGCTTCCGGTGGATGAGCGAAAAAAGAAACCAAAATTGATTTCTTGAGATGACAGCAACTCCCGGTAAAGATGCTATGAAAATCATTAAAATGACAACAGAGCATTTAGAATGTTACATAAACTTAGTTGATAAATAGTGGCTGGATATGAAAGGATTAACTCTGATTTTGAAAGTTCTTCTGTGTGTAAAATGCTATCAAACAGTATCTCATGCTGTGGAAGAAGCTTTCATGAAAAGCAGAGTAATTTGATCCAGCAAACTTCATTGTTGCCTTATTTCAAGAAGTAGCTAGATCACCTGATTTTGTCCATTGATGCAGAAAAGGCATTTGATAAAGTCCAACACCCGTTCATGCTAAAAACTCTTAGCAAAATGGGCATAGACGGTAAATTCCTGAACACAGTAAGGGCCATTTATACAAAGCCAATTGCCCACATCATCCTGAATCGAGAGAGACTGGAAGACTTTCCCTTGAGATCAGGAACTAGACAAGGATGCCCACTCTCAACTCTCCTATTCAACATTGTGCTAGAAGTTCTAGCCAGAGCAGTTAGACAAGACCAAGAAATAAAGGGCATCTGCATCGGCAGAGAGGAAGTTAAAATCTCCCTGTTCGCAGGTGATATGATTCTATATGCAGAGAACCCCAAGAAATCTCTAAGTAAGCTACTCAAACTGATAGAAGAGTTCAGCAAAGTCTCAGGATACAAGGTAAACATAAGTAAATCAGTAGGATTCCTTTATACCAACAATGAGACTGTTAAGGAGGAAATTATCAAATCAATACCATTTATGATAGCCCCTAAGAAGATAAAGTACCTAGGAATTAATCTAACCAGAGAAATAACAGACCTTTACAAAGAGAACTACAAGCCCTTACTACAGGAAACTAAGAGAGACTTAGATAACTAGAAAAACCTACCCTGCTCATGGATAGGAAGACTTAACATTGTGAAAATGTCTATTTTACCCAAAGCAATTTATTTATATAATGCAATCCCAATACAAGTTCCAGCATCATTTTTTAATGAGATGGAGAAACAAATCACCAATTTTGTTTGGAAAGGGAAGAAGCCCCGGATAACTAAGATACTACTAAAGAAGAAGAACACACTGGGAGGCCTCTCATTACCCGACCTTAGAACATACTACACTGCCACAGTGGTCAAAACAGCCTGGTACTGGTACAAGAACAGACAGATGGATCAATGGAACAGAATTGAGACCCCAGAGATGACACCATCTGCCTATGAACAGTTGATATTCGACAAAGGCCCTAAGACATTAAACTGGGGTAAAAACAGTATCTTCAACAAATGGTGCTGGCAAAATTGGTTATCCATCTGCAATAAACTGAAGCAAGATCCATATCTTACACCTTATACAAAAACCAACTCCAACTGGATAAAAGATCTAAATTTCAAACCTAAAACGATAAAAGGTAGGAACAACAGTGGAAGTTTTAATACACAATGAGGACAGACTCCAAAATCTGTCAAAGAAACCTCAGTCAACACAAGAGAAAATAGATAAATGGGAACTATTAAGAATCAGACACTTTTGCTCATCCAAAGACTTTATTAATAGAATTAAAAGAACACGCACAGAATGGGAAAAAATATTTGGCAACTCTATGTCAGACCGACGCCTGATCTCCATAATCTATAAGATACTACAAAGTATCAGTAAGAAGAAGATAAAGCATCCAATTAAGCGATGGACAAAGGAGATGGACAGACACTTCACTAAAGAGGAGATCCAGGCAGCCAAAAAACACATGCGGACATGTTCACGATCTTTAGTTATTAAAGAAATTCAAATCAAGACAACAATCAGATACCATCTCACTCCAACAAGATTGGCCATGATCCAGAAAACGCAAAATAACAAATGCTAGAGAAGCTGTGGAGAAAGTGGCGGGGTTGCAAAATGGTCCAGCCTCTTTGGAAGGCAATCTGGCTCTTCCTTAAAAAAATGGATATCGATATACCATTTGACCCAGTAATTCCACTACTTGGAATATATCCTACAGAATCAAGGCCTTTCACACCAATGGACACATGCACCAAAATATTTATTGCAGCACAGTCCATGATAGCAGAAAGATGGAATCAACCCAGATGCCCAACAATAGAAGAATGGATAGGTAAACTGTGGTACATATACTCAATGGAGTACTACGCAATGATAAAGAATAACGATGATTCCAGGAAACATCTCCTAACCTGGTTTCAACTGGAAGACATTATGTTAAGTGAAAGAAGTCAGCGACAAAAGGACAAATGCTGTATGAGACCGCTATGATAAGATCTCAAAAACAGACTTGTGTATAGAAGAAAAGACTCTTTCACAGCTGAAAGGGAGGGGAGGGGCGGACGGTTTAGTTTAGATAGTTACTAGAAATCTAGTTGGGAGAAAGCGGTGATAGCACACATTAGAAACAAGAACAACATGAAGTGGACTTCAGCATAACTTGAGTACTCCTTCCATCTTAACTCAATGCTGCAAGGATAGAGTAGCTGGGGCGGGGGGCGGGGGACCATGCTCTTAGGCAAATTCCAGGCCAATTGGCACAACTAGCGTTTTGCTAAGAGAGCTCTCTGCACCCCACATTGGTGAGTGGTGTCTGGGGTCTTAAAAGCTGCCAAGCTGGCGTCCGAGGACACAGCAAATGGTCCCGACTCAGCAGGAACAGATGCTCACCGAGGACCAAAATGACATGCGGTAAAGACAACTGAGAAGACAGAGAGACCCACAAGAGTGGGTGCCTACATCGCCTTGGGACCGGAAGAACCGGATGGTGCCCGGCCACCACCAGTGATAGCCACGATGGAGCTCACAGAGAGGAGTCTCACTGGCAACACAAGAATAAAAAGGGGTGCATCCTGAGATCTCCACTAAAAGACCTCAGTTGATGGTCCAGCGGTTTCGGGGTTCCTCTGAGAGCATGGCCCCCGGCCATGATGTTGCCCTTTCCCATAAATTATAACAAAGGTCCACTCTTTGGACAGGAATGGATTGGACTTGGCAATGCAGAGTGACCATATATTGGAAGCACTTTATGGTTCTATGCATCTGTAGGACATCATCCTGCTGACCTGTGGCTGGAGGAAGGGGAGTGGACGGAGAGGAGGGGAAAGGAGGCTGTTGGGAGGATGAGACATGTATGGAGCAGAGAGGAATAGTGTGCAGTCACCGGACAGGGAGAGCAGTGCAAGGTGCATATAGGTGGGCATGTAAATTTATATGGGAATGTACATTTTCACTCAGTCATGTTAAATAAAAATTTTAAAAAAGTAGCTAGAGCCACCCTGACAGTCAGCAGTCATCAACATCAAGGAAGATCCTCTGCCTGCAAAGAGATGGGTCACTAATGGCTCAGGTGATGATTAGCATTTTTAGCAAAATACTGTATTTTAATTAAGGTATATATTTTTCAAGATGTAATGCTGTTGCACACATAACTTTTATATGTACTGAGAAACCAAGGACATTAGTGTTTTATTATGATAATTGACTTTATTACAATCACCTGGAGCCAAACCCACAGTGTCTCCTAAGTGTGCCTGTGTATCCAGAGATTACTCCATATTAGCAGTTTCAATTTTTCCAGTTGCATAGTATTCCATCACATTGATGCATCATAGTTAATTAAGTAAGTCCCTTATGGGTAGACTTTGGGATTGTTTTCAAACTTTATTTATTAAAATTACATAAAGTGAATAGGTTTGGCCGTGTATTGGGTGTTTCCCAATGTGTGTCTGGGGTTGATCTGTGGAAATGGGAAGGACAAGTATAGATGTAATTTTGCTAATAGTTGCCAGATTCCCTTTCATAGGGATTGTACCACTTTGTGGATTGCAGCTTTCACTGTATGACAATGCCTGTGTGCCCACATCCTTGGCACAGGATATGTTGCTAAACTTTTGGATTTTTGTAATCTTGGGAAAAAAGCTAACTTAGTGTAGATTTAATTTTCATTTTTCTTATTACATGTAAGATTGAATATCATTTTGTATTTTTAAAGACCAGTGTCAGAGGTCTCCAAGTCTACTTCCAGATTTGTGATTTGCTAAGAGGACTTACAGGACTCAGCTTATAGTTTTGCTTATGGCTATGATTTATTATAGTGCAAGGATTCTAAGTACAGTCTGCATAGGCAAAAGGCACACTGAATGAAGTCCAGGGGAAACCATGTGCAAGCTTCCAAGGCCCTTTCCTAGAGGAGTCACATAGGATATCCCACGGTAATGAGTTGTGAGAGGTGTGGAATGTTGCCACCTGGGGAAGTTTGTTTACAGATTCACTGCTGAGGGTTTTTATTGAAATTGTCAACATAGGCAGCCTCTGCCTAAAACATATTAAAGTTTTAGACTTCAAAAGAAAATCAGGTGTTTACTGTTAACCATATGGTTTCTGCAAGCAGTTTAAGCCCAGTGACCTGCTCTTACGAGTTAGTTGGAGGGACTCTCCTGAAATGTACGTTCACAGCTGCCAGCCAGGCCAGCTTTGTAAGTAGGCCTTTCAGAGGATACCAGTGAGGCCTGCTGTGTCAACTCTTCTGCAGAAGACCCTTTTTGTTTATTCTTGCACTGTCCACTAGTGTGTTTGGCCCATTTTTCTGTTAGATTTGTGGTCTTTTTCTTCTTGATTGTTCTTTTTGTGACATAAATTGCAAATATTTTTTTCTAATTTGTCTTCGGCTTTGCTTATGGCATTTGCCGTTCATTTTTGTGTATGTATGTGTATTTTCTAAACTGTGCATAGTGTTACATATATCATTAGTTTGAGCCATGACTTTTCCCACTTCAAGTGTATATAGGAATTCCCCTGTCTAGAATTTGAATGCTTTATATTTCTACATTTAGATATCTAATCCATGTGGTATTTGTCCTGGCATATAATGTGAACTATAGATCCTACTGTCCCCACCCCACTGCCCAAATGTCTAATCTGTGCCAATATTAGCTATTTAAAAAAAAAAAATTCTGTCTTTTCCTTTTTGATTTGAAGAGTCACCTTTATCAGATGTGTACTAAATTTCCACATGCTTTTGGGTTTTCGACAGCACTTGGCTGGCTGGCTTTGGGTTTATTTCTAGACTTCTGTTTTTGTTCCATTGGTCTGTCTATTGATACACCAATACCACATTTTTAAATATAGAGACCTTATAACATGTTTTAATACTTACTGGGGCTAACCTCCCCTTACCACATACTAATTACTCTTATTTTCAGACTTTTTCTGGCTCTTACTGCTTCCTCGTTTTACTCTGTGATCTTTATAATTAACATACCTAATACTAGAAAAAAAAATCTGTTGCTATTTTAATTGTCATTGATAAAAAGAGTTCACATCTTTCTGATGTTCAGTCTTCCTAGCCGATAACATGTAGTGTGTCTTTCCATTTGTTGAGTCCACTTTTGTGTCTTTCAGGAGTTATGTTCAAGTTTTCCTCATATGAGATTTGCACATTTCTGATTACATTTGTGCCTTTTTAAAAACTGCACATTCCTCCACTCAATTTTGAGAAACAATCCTTAATGCTTACATGATAGATTTGATGTTGAAACTCGACATGTGTTTATTGGTGACCACTCAGGCCAAGTTACAATCCTCAAACTGGAGCAAGAAAACTGCACCCTGGTCACAACATTCAGAGGCCATACAGGTAGGATTGAAAGCAGAACCATCACATGCTGATACGATCGCAGTGAGATATTGCCTGCTGCATATTGTGACATCCAGATGATATGTTTTTAAAGTAGGAAATATAGTTCTGCTTATTTAAAGATACATGTGATACATATACCTGATTTTAGAATAATTCCATAAAAGACAGTGTCAAAAGTGTTGCAAAACTAGTCCAACAAAAGAGGAGCCAGTCTGTTTGGAAAATGATGGTTATTTGATTCTTGATCCTCTTACACCAGAGAAAGTGAGGGCTGTCATATGTTAATGAGTCGCTGTTTGAAACCGTGGCAACTTGTCAGACCCAGAGGCTGAAGGGACAGCTGCGTCCACCTGTCCTTGCCATCTTAGATGCTTTACAAGGCACACTCCCACTTGCCAGACAAAATGAAATGAAAAATGCATTCATCATGGTTAGCTAAGCAACTTAAAGGTACTGAGTGCCTTTGTAATTTTCCTTCATTTTTTTTTCCTGGTTTGAAATCCAGTGTTCCCTTTATATTACCAATCCCCTCAGTGTCCTTTAAGTAAGGTAATGTAAGATACTAATTTTTAACTTTGAAAGACCTTGAATAGATGATGATTATTCATCTTTTAGTAGTATTTTTTAAGATGTGGCATTGATTCTATAAAGTGATAGTGAACAGTTAGTCACTGCATGCTGATTAACAAAATATATTTTTGAATGGCCTTACTTCTGAAAACTACCAACCCATGATTTAGTATAAATCAGTGTTATTATTGAGTTTTAAGTTTGTATATGAGCAAAAGTAGGGGACAGAGGATGTAAAATGAGATATTACGTAGATCATAAGAGATTTTCTAAAGGAAAATTGGAATAATTATGCATGCAGTAAAGAGAACTTTGAATCCAGGGAGCAAAGATTTGTATTAATAATGATAAAAAAAAAGCCAAACTTGTCTTTATCTATTTCTTTGGGAGGAAGAATACGTAGAACTATCCTCTATGGGTGGGCTTCCAGTCTTTCCTGATTGGATTTCTCCTGTCTGCCTCACCCTAGCCAATCAAGGATAGGCCTGGTAAGTACCCAGAACTGCCCTACGTCAGAAATTTTCAGCATCTATGTTCTGCTTGTGGACGCAGGTCTAATCTTCCACGTGCCCCAACCTTCCCTCTTACCCCACTTGCTCTTTCGTCTCACTTCTTCCACTGTCTTAGCCTTTCATCCTCTCTTCCTTCCCTGTGTCGCTTCCCTCTAGGCCTGTCACTTCAGCCACATCTGCCCAACATTCTGAACTCTGAACCCCCATGTTCTGCCTATTTGGTAGACCTTACCTACCATTCAGATTCACTGACTTGGTGCACTCAGCTGCTGGGTTCATAGCGAATCACACTAATGCTGTGATTACCATCCCAAATTCATGATTTCCAACCCAGATACATGAAGTTGCCTAGTTATCCATTTGCATAATTCCGCTGCGTGTCCTTAGAATACCCCTCCCTTTCCCTTGCACAGCTTTCTCAGACCTTCACGCTGGCCCCACAGCTGCTTACCAACTCCCACCACTTTCACAGGCTATCACATGGAAACCTCTTTTTTTTCCTTTTACCTTCTTGCTCTCCCACACTCCCTCCCCAACAAACAAGCTCTCCCTTTACCCAGCTCCAGAGCCTGCCTTCCTGCCTTTAGCCCCAGACTTATTCTCTAAGATTCCCACACCAAAAGTTATTTGCTCTGTCTCCCTCTTGACTGACTGCCTCCTCTCAATTTTCTTGCCTCTGTTAATAAACAAATAGAGCATGCTCCGAATCCTGTGCCCTGTTGTAACAGTTTCCATCTCACTATCAGCAGCAGTGCTTCTTAAAAGATATTTTCCTAGATGCTTCAAATTCTTCACCTTCCATTTGCTTTTCCAGCAGTTTGGCTGGTGTTAATCCACATAGACTGCCCTCCCTGGTGGCCTGCTGGTTTGCTAAAGCCTCATCTTAATTAAGCTTTCAGCAGCATTTTACCTTGTGGCCGTTCCTACATACATATAACTGCCTCCTCTGACTTTTGTGACACGTTCTCCTACAAGGACTGCTGGTTACGTTCACAAACTCATCCTAGAAGTGCCTAGTGCACCAGAGCAATTTTGGAACTCTTTTTCTGGAATAGCCATCAGAACTGTCATCGTATTATCCTTGATGTCCTGAATGTCTTCAAAATATCTTTCTCTTAATATTTCCTTTATCTGTGGGTAAAAAGTCACTGGGGGCCAGATCAGGTGAGTAGGGCAGGTGTTCCAGTACAGTTATTTATTTACTGGCTAAAATCTCCCTCACAGACAACTATACAATTAGGTTTGTGAACTTGCCACCATGCACAATAGCCGTTCCAGAAGGAGTTCCCAAAATTACTTTGAAGGGTGAATTAGTCACTGGCATCAGTGCATAGCTTCCCAGGGGGAGTACTTTGAAAGTGACTGTAGTGATGTTCAGCAGTGAGGGATGTAGCACTTAGAACAGTTAAGTTCGTAGCCTTAGTTGTCAGACCTCGTAGCTCTCCTCCCCCTTCTGAGTCTCTTTCTGAGTTTACTTTGTAGGTGGTAGCATCCCAGAGCTCTTCCTGGGTCCTCTTTTTTCGCTCTGCACTCTCCCTGGTTGATGTCAGACAGGGCTCACAGTCACAAAAATAAAAGCCCAGTCATAGCCCTCAAATTCTGCACAGCCTATTTAGAGAGACAAAAGCCAAACAGTAATTTCCGTGCCTGGTGGCAAGGGCAGGAGTGGAAGCACATGCCAAGTGTAGAAGAATTGGGAAGAGGTCAGGGAAGGCTCCCAGGGAGACGTTGCTTCAGCTAACGTCTTGAAGGGTGAGTAAGTGTTGTGTTCATGAAAAAGGCATGAGAAGAGTTAATCCAGGCAGGGAACACCCTCGTGGTCCAGCACATGGGGAAACAGTTAATAGGTAGCTCTACTTAGATGGGTTGTTGGGCATGAGGCAGGGAGGCAACTAGAAAGGAACTGAGGGTCAGTTCAGATCACTGAGGGTTTTCTTGGATATTGTCCTGTAGTCGGTGAAAAACCATTAAAGAGTTTCAAGCAGAGAAACTCTTTACGATGAAATTTTGAAAGATTTGTTAGTGGCAGTAGAGTGTAATTGAGAAGTGATAAAACTGTGTTCCTTGAAAAGTGACAGTGGCAGTGAAAAATTGAGTATACAGACTCAGGGATATAGAAAGTAAGCTTAGCAGGCCTGATGAAGGAGTGAGTGGCTCACAGATTTGGTTTAGGCAGAGGTGGATTGCAGCCTGATGTTTTAACTGTGTAATGGTGACACTTCATCCTATAGTGGCTGATCAGTAGAGAGTCCTCAGAGTTGTATATTGTTACCTCCAGGTCAAAAAGAGGAAAAGGAACTGTTTCCGATTATGATGTTATGAACCAGATGTGGTTCTAGGATCAGATGTTCGACTTGTTATTCTTCATAGAGGGTAGAATCTGTATGCTGCTCATCTGGCGGCAGCGTATCTAACTGATGTAAAGCTAGAACAGGGACGTCTAAGAAAGTACATGACCCTTAAAAATATTTTCTAGTTCTTCCTCTGTGGTAGGCCCGTTGTGTGTTCTGGGATATCCCAGACTTATTCAGACAAACAGTTTTGGGATGGGGAAGGAGGAGATTCATAAAACTTAGTTTAACCTCCTCCTCCCCTGTTCCCCAATGAAGACCTTAAAATAAGTGTAGATCCTGTAATGCGTGAACTTGGAGTTCCATTACTACAAATTCAAACTGGAAGCAGACAAGTGTTTGAGGTGTGCACAGAGTCATGTAAACTGCTCATCCCATTATCCCATTTGCTACTCTCTGATAGAAGAGAGAAGGTAACATAAGAAATATGAGTTAGTGATAGAATCAGCCTCACTTACTACCCAGAAGCCAAAACATAACCTTTATTAGCCTGTAGGTACTTAGGAAACTGGTTTTATGTTTTTATGGTGATTTTATTTCTGCTGATTTTATTTCTAGAGCTAAATGCCAGTGTCATCATTCTTTGCTGTTTCTGCAGAAATCAGAATGCATTTCTATTGAAAAGGCATTCACTGACTTGAACAAAAGGGGGAAAAATCAGATTCTGACCACAGGAAGTAAATTACTGTTAATTGCAATAAAATACTTTTTCTCTCATAAGACAGTTTTTATTAGTGCGAACATGCTGGAAATTGGAGGGCCTGAATATAAACTGCAAAGCATGCTAATTACTGCAAAATCACATACAGGTGGGCTCATTAACTGACAGGAGAATTATTAAAGCAGTAGTGTAACTAACAAAAATAATTAAAGAAAGGCATAGTTCAGTGCAAATACACAGTAATTAAATTGAAAACTTTAATTTTTGTTTATGGTGCAGGCTCTGACAGAGACCACGTTTCTGTAAAGTCAAGTCAGCAGATGCAGATGACCGTCAGGAGTCATTCAGATCCTCAGCTCTGTATGTGATGAATATGAGATACATAGCTGGATAAAACAAGCATAATCTCTGCCTTTATTAAACTTCCAGTCCACCATGGAACACAAGGGCTAAGTCAGTCATTACAAATAATTAATCAAAATATTGTGAGTGTCCCAGCTGCTATGAACTGTGATGCAGAGCAGGGTCCACTGTGGGAGCAAGTAACAAGGAGGCTTCTTGTCCAGAGAGGTGAAGGAAGGCTTCCAGAGGGAAGTCCGTGGTGGTACAAATGGTTAGCGCACACATCTGCTAGCCCGAATATTGCCCATTGACGTCCACCCAGAGGTCCTCTGAAGAAAGGCCTGCCATCTCTTTCTCAAAATCAGTGATTGAAAACCCTCTGGGTCACAGATTTACTGACACCTGTAGGGTTGCCAGAAGGAAGTGATGTTTGAACAATGCCTTCAGGAGACACAAGAGTTACCTATGTTACAGGAACCTCTGGGCTGATTCCAGGCCAAGAACAGAAGGTATACAACCCAGAATGGGGAAGTGTGAGTGGCTGAGCCAAGTCAAATGACCCATGTGACAGGCTGATGGGGAGGGTACAGGTTGATCTTACAGGCAAATCAAGAACTTGAGACATTGTGCTGAGGCAGTGGGAAGCCAGTGAAGAAGCTTAAGTAGGGTAGAGTCATGGTTAACACGTTAGCAAAGCACTGTGGGAGTAGTGGGTGTGATTAAGCTGGGGCAAGGATGGGTGTGGGAGACCACTTAGCAGGCTACAGCTGGAGGCCCTGGAAAAGGTGGTGCTTGTTTGGACAGGGTAGCAGCAGTGAGTGTGGAGAAAAGAGGAGGGATTTAAGATATATTTACAAGATAAGAGTCAGCAGCACTTTGTGATTGATCAGGTGGAGTGATTCCCGAGTATCTTAACATTTGAGCTTTATTCCAAATGGTCTCTGAGAAGCCATATTTGAGCAAAGGGTGTCGTAGTCCACTTTTTGTTTTTCAACAACCACTTTGGCTCCTGAAGAGTAGGAACAGCACTGGAAGCAAGGAAATCTGGTAGGAGGAGATTATAATAGTTTTAGGCTTGTTTTTTTGTTTTTCATTTTGAAATAGATTTTTAAAAATTTCAAGGAACTGGTAAGTCTTTTATGCCCTTTACCTAGATTCTGCAAATCTTAACATCTTTCAGAATTAGAGTGCAAATACCAAAATTAGGCAATTACTATGGGATACAATACTGGTTATCTAAAGACCAGTTACCTTGCATACATCTTTTTTCTGTCTCAGACTCCATCCTGGCATCACACATTCTTCTGAGTGCCGTGTCTCCTCAGTTTCCTTAATCTGGAACAGTTCTTGAGTGTTTCATGCCCTTGACATTTTTGAGTAGTAGCCAGAACATCGCTCCTTAGTAGACTTCCTCTTCATTTGTAATTAAGTGTTTTATGGAGAAATAATTTGAAAACTATGGAAATATCCTGTATCTTATTTCTGCCTAATAGTTGTAGCATCCATAATATTTCTTACCAGAAACAGCTGACTTTGGTATTTGCCAGATTGTGATGTTCTGTTATCATTATCCCTGTTACATTCATTGGCTGGAACTCTAAGGAAAAACGTTTACTTCTCCCCCACTTCTGTATTCAGTTTACGCAGTATGAACCCACAGGTTCTTATTTGTTTCTGTACTTGAGGATTCGTTACCATCATTTATTTTGTTGTTGAAATTTTCTCAGATTTGACCATTGGGAACCCTTCATGATTTTCCCCAGGGTTCGCTACAGTTCTGTTTAAATATTAGGCATCAATATCAGCCATCCAAATTAGTAGCATCTCTTTTCTTGTCTGATTATTTATGAAACTCTTGGTGACTCTCACCTTCCTCTTGGACCAGCCTCTTTATAGTTTTCCAATAAACCTGTGGTGTTATAATAATTAAGGTAGTCTTAACCATCTAAGAAATAATCCCCAACATCTCAGTGACTTAATGCAGCAAATGTTTATTTCTTACAAAACATACAGTGATTTAGGAATCCAGGCTCATTCCAGAATGTGGTTTCTTGTTCCCTGGGGTCTTGGGGTCTTCTAGGAGGAAGTATGAAGAGAAAATGGAAAAAGGGACATCTGCTTCTTACTTGCTTGGCCCATGAGGATTGCATATCCCTTCCACTTATGTTCTCTGTTCTGTTGCTTTGTAAGAGCCGGTCACATGCTCCTTTCTATACAAAAAGAGTGGTAATTGTGGTCGGTGTAAGGCAACAGCTTGCCAGGGAGTGCTGTGTATAGAAAGGGGGAAGTATGAATTCAGATGGGCAGTTAGCTAACCCTTCCATAGGAATTTAACAGAGTTAGCCCCTGGGTAGGTAGTCATCTAGTGCTGCTGTAACAGAAATACCACACGTGGATGGCTTTAGCAAAGAGAAATTTATTCTCACGAACTAGGAGGCTAGAAGTCTGAATTCAGAGTACTGGCTCCATGGAAAGGTTTTCTCTGTCTGCTCAGGAGAAAGGTACTTGCCATTGATCTTCTTGCATCAGGGAGCTTCTCAGTGCAAGGTACTGTAGGTCCATAGGATGTGCTGTTGTCCTGGCTTTTGTTTCTTGGTGGTAAGAGGTTCCCCGTCTCTCCACTCAGTCCTCTCTTTTATTTGTCAAAATAAATTGGCTCAAGACACAGTCCAGCCTTGTAGATTGAGTCTTGCCTCATTAACGTAACTGCCACTAATCCCATCTCATCAACAATCATAGAAGTAGGATTTACAACACCTAGGAAGATCACATCAGATGAGCCTAGCTAAACTGGCTCATATTCTGGGGGACACAATCCATGGCAGCTACTGTGTGGGAATAAATAACAAGTTTTGGAAGGAGTACAAATCCTAAAGTACTGCATTCTCAAATACTGAAACGTAGGTTAAGGAAAAAAAAAAAAAAAACCTGTAATCTTGTGGAGTTTAGTAGCAAGGAATGAGGGTGAGTTGTACCAAAGGAGATACTTGGCTTCAGAGGGCTAAGTATGCGTAGCAGAGGAGATCCAAATAACAAGGTTTGTGGAGAAAAAACAGTATTTTTGTATTTTCACTCAGCTATTGATTCACTTTCTCAGCTGCTCACCGTACGGTCAGGAGTGCACATCTACCAGGCACTCCTTGGCAACTCTATGAGGCAGTTCTCCTCTGTCCTATAGTAGGGTCACTGTGAGTTGGATTTGACTCGATGGCAATGAGTTTTGGTTTATTCAGTCATTCATTCAACAGACAGTATTGAGTGTTTGTGCCCCAGGCGCCAGGCTTCTCTGCTGCTGCGGTGGAGGTGGGAGGGGCCAGGAAAGGGAGCGGCAGGGGTGGTTAGCCACATGTGTATTGGCAGAGATGATATTTATTTTGACGTGTACAGCAGTATGTTCAAACAGAATGCTGTACAGGTATAGAAAGAAGCTATTAAGCATTATCCAGAATGGTGGGTTTTTTCCTTAAGATCTTAAAAAGAAATTCTTCTGAGACAATTCAGTATGGGAGACTGTCCTAAAAGCTTTTAAAGTATAATACTTCATTAGAACAAATAGATAATCTGGATTAAGAAAATTTAAAACTCTAACAAGTAAGAGACTATTTTATATTATTTGCAGAATACAGTATTTTTCAGTAACATAAAAAATGCCATTCTTAAGTATTTGTAGACTTTGAGGTGATGTTACATGGGAAAAGTTGTTACTGTTTTCAGTACACAAAAGATTTGTTTATAAGGACGCTGCCACAGAAGAAAATCTTAAGATTCTATACCTGTATCACAAGAGTAATGCTAAGAACCAGCATCTGCACTGCACTCTGCAGTTGACAGAGTGTACTATGTAATTGACCCCTTTTTTTCACCACAATCCTATTCAGTAGCTGATGGCTAAATGCGTTAATACTACTGGTAGTAATATTGCCGTCATCTGCATTTTATAGTCAAGAAAACTGACTCTTAAGGATGTAAGGATTTGCTCAATCTATAAATTTAAATCTCTAAAGAGAAAGTAAAATTTAAAATCTGATTTTGTAATCTAAGTATATCTGATTGAGCTTTTTAAATCCCATTCATCTGTCACTGTCAGAGTGGGAGGTAGGCAGCAAAGCAGTTAAGAAACAGTTAATACTTCAGAACAGTTCAGTGTTGTCCATTCATCTTAGAATTTTGACTATTGTGTAAAGGTCAGTTAATTGCCTTTCTTTTCCCTTTGGTCTTTATAGTAATTGATTTGATGGTACATTAAATTTTGGAGGAAGATGTTTCAAGTGCAGAATTTTTATTCTTGGTGTCGGTTGTTTTCTCTATGGATTCATTCCTTCATTTGTTCTTTGAACAAAAATTTATTGTATGCTTGGAACTGTCCTGCGTCATAAATCCTTTGAAGTCGCTTTTGTTTTGTTAATAACAGTGTTACTTTATGACTCATGTCCAGCTGTGTTTTATTCTTTTAGGTGGAGTGACTGCTCTCTGTTGGGACCCTGTCCAGCGGATGCTCTTCTCAGGCAGTTCAGATCACTCCGTCATCATGTGGGATATTGGTGGGAGAAAAGGGACAGCCATTGAGCTCCAAGGACACAAGTAAGCCTGCTGGTACTTTTATAAAGAATTCTTGGGAAAGAGTCCCAAGGTGAAAGCTAGAGTGGAGGCATACTATCCCACCTCTGGGGGCAGCATCTTAGTAAGGGAAGGAACATGGTGTGATACAGGTACTGGCCACTTGAACTTCTGTCTGAGCATAAGCGTGTTTATTTATTCATACCCTATCTTATTCCATGAGAGAGTTGAGAATGTTTACAAAAGCCATAAAATAAAATAATGGCAGCATATAAACAAGGTTAAGAATGGAACCAGGGAGAATATATGAGTCAAAATTTAGGACTGAGAGGAAAAAAAGAGCTTAACAATATAAGTCATGAAGGCTTGCAGAATTTCTACAACTGAGTTTAAATATAGCTTCCAACTTCCTTCCAACTTATGAAAAATGGGAGAGGTAATACCTTTACACAGTATGTTTTGTAATTCAGCAAATATTTATTGAGTACCACATCGATCTGTACCAGGCTCCTCTTCCAAGTGCAGCAAATTTTACATGGCTGTGAACAAAAGCAGAGAAAGGCTGGTGTTTCCTTGGAGCAGTTCTCAGAATTTGCTTTTCACAAAGAATCACCGATTAATTTGTTAAGTAGATTGCTGTGCGTCTTCCTTTGGTTGCTGGTTGGGAGCTTCGTGCGTCTGTGTGGTGACGAGTATCCCAGACCAAGCACACTCTGGAGAAACCTGCTCAACAGCCTGTACTGCCCACAGTCCCTGAGCAGAGTCTGCCCTCTTGGCAGAAGAGGCCTTTAGATCTGCTTTGGAATACTAGAACCAATCTGGATTGTCTTTACCTTACATGGTGATCCTTATCAGCCATAGGCAGACATCAGCAATGCCCCCACAAACTGAGTGCTTTTAACCAGCATTTGCCTTCCCATAAATCTGTCTGAAAACATTCATCACAGAATATTCTCCTGAATAGTTGAATGTACAATTTTGGATTATTGGATATGAACTAATTGAATTTTGAGGGGCCCAGACACAATTATTTTAGCTTTTGTGTTTGGATTTGTAGCAGTAACTGTTAATTCTTTTTTCTCACGTTAAAGAAAGGCCAGTTGTCTGAGTTCACTCACTTGTAAGATAGTCAGACCTCCTCACCAGCTCAATACATGAATTGTCCCTTTATGGCCACCATGATGAAGGGGGACAACATCCAAAGCATGTGGAAGGAAGTCGTATCACCCATACAAATGAAGAAGAGAGGGTCCTGTTTCATAACACTTTGTTTTTACCTAATCTGTCAGGTGATTCCTGCCACTTCTGACTCGTCTCAAAGCAATAAAATACAGGTTTTGAATAAAGATCAGCAGTATTTGTTGGGCTCCTTCAGTTTAATTCATAACTAGCTCTGTGTTTACATAGTAGTTAATAGAGACTGCAGGTGACCTTGCATGATTTCATAGTGCTCCTCCACAAGGTGTCGATTGTAATTGTACTCAGTACCAGCATCACTGTGTGCTAAGTGCCCTTGACCTTCGTGGAAAATGTTGGCCTCAGAAACCTACATCTGCAGTTTTATAAGAAAGGAACCCTTATGACATTTAGATACAATCTCTCACTTCCAGAAAGAGAAAACGAACAAACAAAAATAAATGGATTTTCCGGTTTCTAAGAATGTAAAGTTATCCTTCTAAAAACTGGGAGCACACCCTCCGTCTTAGTCACCTAGTGCTGCTGCAGCAGAAACGCCACAGGCAGTCACTTTTAACCAAGAGACATGGATTCTCTCACAGTGCGGTGGTAGACTCCGAGTCTGAATTCAGGGTGCCAGCTCCAGAGTAAGGCTTTCTCTCTTTTTTGGCTCTAGAGGAAGGTCTAGTAACGCACCAGTTTTCCCTTGGACTAGGAGTATCTCAGCACAGGTACATTATGTCCAAAGTACCCACTGTGCTCCCAGTGCTGCTTTCTTGATGGCATGAAGTCCCCAACTCTCTGCTTGCTTCCGTTTTTCTTAATCTCTTGTAGAATATAAGGTGGTACAAGCCACACACCAGGGAAACTTCCTTTACTTTGGATCAAGTAGGTAACCTTAGTGAGGGTGTCGCAGTCCCACTATAACATAATCCAACCTTGCCCCGTTAACCACTGGCAGAGATTAAGGTTTACAACATACGGGAAAATTACAGTCACAAAACTAAAGGGCACCCACTCATGGCCCGGCCAAATTGCTACACATTGTTGAGGAGTGTGTTAGTCATCTGGTACTGCTCTGACAGAAATGCCACAAGTGGGTGGCTTTAACAAAGATAAGTTTATTCTTAGATAGTCCAGTAGGCTATAAGTCCAAATTCAGGATGTCAGCTCCAGGGGAAGGCTTTTCCTCTTTGTTGGCTCTGGAGGAAGGTCTTTGTATTGCATCAGTCTTTCTTTGGCCAGAGAACATCGCAACACAGGAACCTCAGGTCTGGAGGACACACTGTGCTCTTGCTGCTGCTTTGTTGATGGTATGAGGTCCCCAACTCACTGCTTCTTTCCTTCTTTATCTCTTATAGGATAAAAGGTGGTGCAAGCCACACTCCAGGGAAACTCCCTTTACAAGGAAGCAGTGAGGTGACCTTAGGAAGGGTGTTATAGTCCCACCCTCATCCTGTTTACTGTGATCCAGTCTGTTAACCACAGGCAGAGATTAGGTTTTACAGCATAAGAATATCACAAAATGGAGCGCAGTCACACAATGCTGGGAATCATGGCCCAATTGTTACATACATTTCTGGGAGCACACACTTCAATCCATGCTATCAGTGTTGGAGTTCATCCTGATAGAGCCCTACCCCTGGATAGCCAGGGAGAAAGGGAGCTGCCAGTCAGAACTGGCCTTAAACAGTCGTCGTGGCTGAAGGCTTTGGCTGGGGCTTCAGTTGAACTCAGTCTTAGTGATAAACTCTAGGTCTTCGCCTGAAGGGGGTGCCCTGTTTCGCAGGTTCAGAAGAAATAAATTTTTCAGCATCAACTGGTGTCACGCTGGGGACAGAAGAGTCATTGTAGTTGGGGAAAGTAGTAGAATGTGATTCTCAGAGAAGGGAATGAAAGTACAGGAGAGAGAAACCTAAGGTACTATACAAGAAAGGAGAAGTTATAGGAGCGTTTTCACAGCAACCCTGAAAGTTGGCTGCTAGATTGATGCTCACCTTTTGATTAGTGCTTATTCTTTTGTCAAAGATCTTTCAAAATAAACAGATATTCCAGTTTAACCTTACAATGACCCTATGAAAGAGAGAGATCGGATATCATTTTTTAGATAGAACCTTGAGGCACTGTCCTTGAAAGACATCAGCTATAAATTCGGTCTCCCAAACTCTAGTTCAGTCCAACAGAAAGGAACTCAATATCTTCTGTGTATTCAGGTGCTACATGAGGCACTGGGTCTAGAAAAATAATCACTGACTAGCATACAACCCTCGCCATATCCATGACACTTTCTGTTTGTTTTCTGCTTTAGAGACCAAAGAGTTTCTGCTTGGGGCCCAAGGCTGCCCCTTGTCCTCTTCCAGTTCCCAGTTTCCCCCATTGCCTGCCTCTCCCCTGATGACTAATGTTGGTCACTAAATCAGGAACCATGGTTGGTAAGCTTCAGAACTGGAGAAAGCGTATGGGGCTGTCTGGGGAGTCTGCTCTCCCTTGGTGTAGAAACACCCGGCTGTGGAGCCGAGGAACAGTACCACAAGGTTCTGTCATGGCTTCTGTGGCTTCATGTGACCTTCGATGGGAGAAATGTGCTACTGATGTAACTATCTTGGTTTGGTGTGCAAGAATCCTACCAAAGAAGAACAAATGTTAGCCCTAGAGAAACAATTGAAGATGTTTCCAAGTCCAAGGAAAAAAGTTAAGAAAATATACCTCTGTATAATACTGCCTACATTGGAAGCATTTGGGTGATTTTATTCCAGGTAGCACATGGAATGTGATTGTGTGCTAGCTCTGTGGGAAGAACGGAAAAGAAGGGTCCTGTCTCAGGGACCAATGGTGTTTCTCCAGTATTAGTTACTAGTTGGGCATGCATTATAAAAACATTAACCTGTCCTGTGCCCACCTTGTGAAATCTAATAACAATCCTTGAGCTTTGTAGGTATTTTTTAATTCTAATATAATATCTATCGTTCTATGGACAACATGATAATTATGATTTTTCACCCTGATGGCTTCATTTGATGTGTTTTATTAGGCTTTTAAGACTTTCTGATAATTTAACAGTAACTTGATTTAAAGCACAGGCAGAAATCTGTGCTGTCCCTTTATGTGAGATTCTCCCCCAAGGCTGGAGTCAGCCTCCACCAAATCTGGGTCACAGTCACAGTGTTGGCCACTCATGGTTTGCGTATTTGCTCCTTCTTGTTACTCTTACCATACCATGTGTGGTGTTGGTGGTGGTTGTTGTCAAGTCACCTACAAATATGGTAACCGTGTGTACAACAGAATAAAATGCTGCCCTGTCCCACACAACCCTTGTGATTACCAGCATATTTGAGTACTTTGTAGCCTTCCAACTTAGAGGGCTTAAATCTTTCAGTGCAATATTGAGTGAGCTTGCCCTAGCAGATTTTTTGAATTAAGATTCCCAGGCCTTTCTTCCTAGTCCATCTTCGTCTGGAAGCTTTACTCAAACCTGTCCGGCATGGGTAACCCTGCTGGCATTTGGCATAGCTTCAAACATCATGGCAACACAGCAGTGTGACATGCTGAAATCTGCGGAATTGTTACCCTGTATAAGAATTTGTAAGTAACTTCCTCAGAGCTGTTCATTATAGAGATAGGCTATTAGTAAATAAATATACCTAATCTCTCTAATCTACAAGATACTGTAAAACCTCAACAAGAAAAAGACAGATGACCTCATTAAAAAGTGGGCAAGACGTGAACAGGCATTTCACCAAAGAAGACCTACAGGCTGCCAGCAAATTCATGAGGACATGCTCATGATCACTAGCCATAAAATAAATCCAAATCAAAACCACCATGAGATGCCATTGCAGCCCAACAAAGCTGGCAATAATCCAAAAAACAAAATAATAAATGCTGGAGAGGTTGTGGAGAGATTGGAACTCTTCTCCACTGTTGGTGGAACTGCAAAATGGTACAACCGCTATGGAAATCTATTTGGAGCTTTCTTAGAATACTAGAAATAATATGTGATCCAGCAATCCCACTTACTGGAACATAAGCGCGTCTCGCCGTCAGTTCCCTGGTTGCCAGAGCAGGTGCGTACCGCAGGTTTCGGAGCCTGAGAGCCTACTGTAGGACCCTGGCGCAGGTCTTGGTTAGATATGCGGGGCAGCTACGCGGGGTCGGATGTGTGGCGCGCTTACTGAATGCAAAACGAATCAAAAAGGGAAAGGGAAGGGAAAGAAGGACCCTAAGGAACATGAATCGCTTCCGCACCTCCCACCCTTTACCCGCGCAATGTGGCACTGGAACTACTGATGGCCATGGGCTTGCAAGGAAAGCCAAATGGATGCTCAAGGGGAGCACTTTGGGGCCCCCGAGCATCTTAATCGAGACAGCCAAGTGGAGCAGGCCGGAGAATTCATCATGACTAACGAGGAGCGGAGCTCTTTGGGGAGTGGCTGAACTATTTATAAATCACCGCGTTGAGCACCAGCCCGGGCAAGGCGCTGAAAGGCCAGAAAATGAATGGTCTTGGAATATATCCCTGAGCAATAATGGCTACTGCTCAAACAGATGCATGCACGCCAGTGTTTATCACATCTCTCTCCACGGTAGTAGAAAGAGGAAAGCAACCTAGATGCCCGTCAACAGACACCTGGTTAAACTATGGTGCATTTATACAGTGGACAACGACACAATGACAAGAAACACCAGTGGTCTAGAGAAATACCTGTCAGTGTGAGACTGCCTAGAGGACATTATGCTGAGTGAAATTAGCCAGGTGCAAAAGGACAAATTTTGTATGAGACCATTATTATAAGGACATAACAAATCATTTAAGCACAGAAGAAATAAATAAGGATTGGAGCAAGAGGGAGAGGGATTTTTACAAATTAGATGGTGGTTAAGATTAGCGTTGGGTAGAGGATGTGACAGCATGTACTAGAAGTGGGGTACCCACCACTACTCAGCTTCAAAACCAAATTGTTTCCTTAATGTGGCCCACCTCTCTAGAAGAACAGAGAAATAGGATTTGAGATCAGGGGCCATGTTCTCAGGGGACATCCACACTAATTGGCATACCCCAGGTTTTTCTGTGTCTTTATCTTAAGAAAATGCTCTGCATGCCACCTAGGTGAGTGGCATCTGGGCTCTTAAAAGCCAGCAAGCTGCCATCTAAATGGCAGCAAATGGTCCCCGACCGCCTGAACCAGAGGTAAACAGTGGACATCGAGGACAAGAGGAAGATATGAGCCCACTGGACAGAAGGAGCCATATAAGCCAGAAGCCACTCAGCGCGGGACCACAAGAACTAGGTGGTGCTAGGCCGCCACCATTGACAGCCTGCGTCAGGTACACAGAACAGAGCCCCAGACAGTGGGAGGAGTGGAGGGCAGAGCTGGAACTCTACCAGGAGCCCACACTTTCTGGTCCTTCTGACTGGAAGGCTACCTGGGAGCATGGCACCAGCCTTTCTAACCCCAAACTGTGTCCAGCAGTGGGGCCAGCTCTCTAAACAAAGACTAGACTATACAAAACATAGAGTGATGCTGGCAACAAATCTTTGGACTTAAACATGTACACAGAGCTGTCTGAGAGGAGCAGAGATGATTGGGTGAGCGAGGGCCAGATCTCTGTCAGAAGGTCACGGGAAGTTCCAGACACAAGGGGAAGTGTGCTCACATGGGCGGAGGCGGAGGCGGAGGGTCAGCTAGAATAGAATGGTGGTGACAGTTCTGGGTGTTATATAGCAAAATGATACTGTAAAATTGTTCTTAAGTCACAATAATATTTTTTTAAAAAAAGACATAGCCTATTAGTGAATAAATACAAGATCCGACAAGTTCGTCAACTTGCCACCATACACTTATGTTGACAGCACTTTACAAAGTCGGTATGGTTTTGTGTATTATTGTCTCACAGCTGTGTTCATGTCAACATGTGGCCGTGTCTTGCTGAATGACATTCATTACTGCATGTTTTTGTGTGACATCGCAAGAATGTCAAAACTTCAGTTAGAGCAATGAACTAAACATTAGGACACTGGGACTTGGCAAGAGTGGGAGTGAAATCAGGGTTCAATTTATGGGGATAATGCCATGACGAAAACAGCAGTGTACAAATGAATTAAATGGTTTTCTAAGCAGCAAGAAAGTGTCACTGATGAAAAGAGGTCACAGTGGCCAGTAACAAGCAGAACTGACAAAAACATTGTAAAAATTCATCAAATTGTGCATCACAATCATTGGCTCACTGTGAAAAGCATCACAGACCAAGGAAACATTGGTAGAGAAAGAGCTGGGAAAATCTTAAGTGAAAATCTTGCCATGAGAAAAGTGTGTGCAAAAATGGTCCTGAAGGGGCTCACTGGTGAACAAAAGCAGAGTCGAAGTTTGCGAGGACCTTTTGGAGAAATGAGGTGATGTTTTGGGCTGCGTTATCACTGGTGGTGAAATGCGGGTGTCCCCATATGACCCTGAAACAAAATGTCGAAGTGCACGATGGGAGTCAGCAAATTCTCTACAATCAAAAAAGCTGTGTCAGCACAAATCAAGAGTCAAAACAATGTTTCTAACTTCTTTTGATATCAGAGGGATTGTTCATTATGAATTTGTACCAACTGGACAAGCAGTTATCCAAGTTTACTGTTTGGAAGTCCTGAAAAGGCTGTGTTTTAGTCAGCTAGTGCTGGTCTTACAGAAATGCCATGAGTGGATGGCTTCAACAAAGGCAAGTTTATTCTTACACAGTCCAGTAGGTTACAAGTCTGAATGCAAGGTGTCTACTCCAGGGGAAGGCTTTTCCTCTGTCAGCTTTTCCTGGAGGAAAGTCCTTGTGTTGTATCAGTCTTTGTCCAGGGAGCATCTTGGGGTGAGAACCTCAGATCTGAAGGACATGGTCTTCTCCCAGTGCTTCTGTCTTGGGGTGAGGTTCCCAACTCTCTGCTTACTTCCCTTTTACCTCTTGTAGGATGAAAGGATGAAGGGTGGTGCAAGTCATACTCAGGGAAACTACAGTGGAGCAGGGAGGTGATCCTGTGAAGGGATTTACAGTCTCACCCTAATCCTTTAACATACAGTGTAGAAAAATCACAGCATGAAGGGCAGTCATAAAATATTGGGAATCATAGCCCAGCCACATGGCTACATATATGGAGGGGCAGGAGGGTGGGGACACAATTCAGTCCATGACAGGCTGCATGAAGAAGTCAGACAAAAAAGACCTACACTTTTTGCCAACAACTCATGGCTGTTGCATCACAGCAGTGCACCAGCTCACATGGCACTGTCTTTGAGGGAGTTTTTAGCAAGTAAACAAATAACTATATTGGAACCCTCCCTACTCACCTGATCTATCCCTCAGTGACTTTTTTTTTTCCCCTTACCCAAAGATAAAGGAAATATTGGAAGGAAGACATTTTGATGACATTCAGAACATCCAGGGTAATAGGACAACAGCTCTGATGGCCGTTCCAGAAAAAGAGTTCCCAGATTGTTTTGGAGGGTGGACTAGGTGTTGGCATTGGTGAGTTTCCCAAGGGGAGTACTTCAGAGGTGACTGTAGTGGTACTCAGTAGTGAGGTATGTAGCACTTTCTAGGATGAGTTCCCAAACTTAATAGTCATATACACTGAATTTGTATACTTTCTCTTTGTATAAAGTAAATTGCAATTAAAGTTATGAAAGGAAATGGAGACCTCATAGCCAGCATCTGTGTTTCCAGGAGGGAGGGCAAGGATCAATATGTATGACATCTTTCTCTCTCAGTGAATCTGCAAGATTCTGGTTAGGCTGGAGAGGACAAGATACCTTTCCTGTTTCTAGCTACTTAGCTGACCACATAATAGTTTAAAGTGTTAGAAATTAGATTTTTTTTTTTTTTTTGGTAGAAGCATGTCAAAGAAAGTGTAACAGTACAGTGCAGCCACTAAGCACATAGTCCCTTGAGTTAAGCCAGGCTGTATGTTAGCCAGCTCTTCTGCTGATGACCATGTGGCCTTTGGCAAGGCATTTTAGTGCTCTGTTCCTGAGCACCCTCATTTCTAAAGTAAAGATAACATTGGAAAGGAAATCTTTCCCAAAGTTGTTGAAAAACATATCATTAAATACGTGTAAAATAACCAGCACAGAAATAAAGGCCTAATACATGATAGTGTTAAAATTATTCTTGTTGATAAAAATATATAGTAATTCAAAATTCAGGCTTTCAGATATGAGTACTGTTTCTGATTGTATTATTTCCTATAGAGATGTTGCTACATACACCTAATCCCTGAGTGTATCAGTATGTTCAGCAGATCTTTACAGAACTCCATCTGGACACCAGGCTTTGTATCAGGCACTTAGGGCACAAAGTTGGGTCAGAAAACGTAGCTCCTACCATTATGGAGCTGTACAAGAAGTATAAAAATGGGTAACCATAAAGATGTATTGGCCACTGAGTTGATTCCAACTCATAGTGACCCTATAGATCAGAGTAGAAATGCTCCATAAAGTTTCCAAGCAGCAGCATGTAGATTCAAAGTGCCAGCCTTTTGATTAGCAGCGAAGCTCTTAACCATTGCATCACCAGAGCTCACTGAACATGGATCAAGGTGGGAGAATTTGCCAGTTTTCTGGAAGGTGGGGGCTCCCATTGGGAGTGGGAGTCACTCTTGATTTGAATCTTAAAAGATAAAGAGGTTTTTATAGCACACAGTGTCAGGAAGTTACTCAACAGTGGATTCAAGAAGTTGCCAGTGGACAGAGGACAGTGGCTCATTTCAACTTCCATTCAAGCCAGTCAATAGCAGAGTATCTCTGGTGCTCAAACCAGAGTGCTTCTGATATTTTCTAACAGGGCCCTAAGTTCAAGTTCAAACTATCTGGTCCAGGAGCCGTGTATAGGCGGAACCCATATTTGTCCTTTAGTCTGGCATGGCTACAGGTGTCAGATATCTCCAGAGACGTAACGTGGATGGGTCGTTCATGAACCTTCTTGGGTCCTTGGAGTTTGGAGGACTTGTGAGGTGGTTCTGAATACAGGGACCAGGGGTCTTTGGTAACAGATGCATAGCTGATGAGATTTTCATGGCGTAATATGGGGCACGCCTGAGTGAAACATGAGCCATGGACTGCCAGAAGAGTGAACAAATTGTCTTGGAAGTACAGTCAGAATGCTCCTTAGAAGCAAAAATAGTACTTTGGACATATTATCAGGAGAGACCAGGCTCGGGAGAAGACACCATGCTTGGTAAAGTTGAAAGGCAGCAGAAAAGAAGATGACCCTCAACAAGATGAGTTGATACAGTGACTGCAACAGTGGGCTCAAACAGAGCAACAGCTGTCAGGATGGTCTATAGAGTTGTACATAGAGTCACTGTCAGTAGGAACCTATTTGGCAGTACCTAACAACAACACCTTGGGGCATCTCATCAAGGAAATGAAGGAAGCTGCACATTTAAGTTCCCCTACTGTTAGAGGATGAAAGAGAGCCTGACTTGACATTGGGCAGCTGTTAATTTGGATGTGTGAGTCTGTTTTATTAACGAGCTCCGGTCTTTTCTGCCCTTCTCCCTTAAGCAGCATCTGACAGGGGCCTGCTTCATGAGTGTGTAGCCACATAGGCCCCACCATTAGAAGGGCTCGTGTTTAGCTTACTGCTCTGCTGTCACCATGTAGACAGTCTTAGTAATGTTTTTTTAAGGCTATGGCATTTTTCTTTTTATTGTGATTAAGTGAAAGTTTACCATTCAAGTCAGTTTGCCATATAAAACCCTGAACACACGCCTGTCTATGCAACTCTGTCTGCTCTCCTCACCCTATGACAGCATAGTTCTCCCTTCCCCCCTGTACTTCCAGTTTCCACTCACCAACATTTGTCTCCTCCTCCCCTTCCCTCTACCCTCTAAAGAGGAACCAATTGGACAACTTCATACATATATGTATATAAAGCTAAGAAGCACACATACCACCTGTGTCATTCCATGACCCATAGTACAGTCTAACCTTTGTATGAAGAGTTGGCTTCAGTATTGGTTTCAGCTCTGGATTAGCAGCAAGTCTAGGGGTCATGGTCTCAAGACCCTCCAGGATTTTTGAACCGTCAAGTCTGGTCTTTTAATAGAGTTCTAGATCTGCACTTCCCTTTTTCTCATGCTTCATCAGGAACTCTACATTGTGTTCACTGTCAGGGCATTCTTTGGTGATAGCCAAGCACCATCTAGTTCTTCATCTCATGCAGATGTAGTCTCCCAGTCATATGACCCCTTCTGTCTCCTGGGCTCATATTTTCCTCATGTCTTTGATGTTCTTGGTTTTCATCTCCTCCAGGTGGGTTGAGATCAGTTGATGATCCTTTGATGGCAGCTTGCTGGCTTTTAAGACCCCAGGCACCACTCACCAATACAGAATTCAGAACAATTTCTTTGAAAAAAAAAAAAACCAGTTATGCCAATTGACTTTGATGTCACCTGAAACCATGATCTCCAGACCCCCATCCCTGCTACTCTGTCCCTCAAAATGTTGGATTGTATATATAAAACCATTTACCTTATGGTGTAGTCCAATTGTGCTGACCTCTCTTCTACTGCATGCAGCACTCCCTTCGTCTAACTGAATTCCTGTCTACTAATCCATGAATAACCTTCTCCCACCCTCCCCATCCGTGTAGCCATCAAAGAGTCTTCTGTGTGTAAGCCCTTAAGTCCTTACAATAGTGGTCTCATACAGTATTTGTTCTTTTGCAGCTGACTAATTTCACTCATCACAATGTCCTCCAAATAATTCTAGGTTATGAGATGTTTCATAAAATCATCATTTTTCTTTCTCATTACATAGGGTCCTATCATGTAAATGTACCACAGTTTGTTTATCCATTCATCTATTGATAGGCACATAGGTTGATTCCACTTTTTTGCTATTGTGGACAGTGCCACAATAAACATTCATGTGTGTGTATCTGTTCATGTGACAGACGTGTTTCTCTAGGATATATTCCAAGCAGTGGGATTGCTGGATCATGTGGTATTTCTATTTCTAGCTTTTTAAGAAAGCACCAAATTCTTTTCCAAAGAGCTTGTACCATTTTACAGTCCCACCAGAAACATGTAAAAGAGTTCCAACCTCTCCACAGCCTCTCCAGCATTTATTGTTTTGTTTTTTTAGATTAGTGTCAGCCTTGTTGGGATGAGATGATATCTCATTGTAGTTTTGATTTGGATTTCTCTAATAGCTAATGATCATGAGCATTTCATCGTGTCTTGTTTGACTGCCTGAAAGTCTTCTTTGGAGGAAACGATTGCCCAGAGGTCTTAGTAACTTTTTAACAAGGACTACACTTTGATTTTGCACCGTGTTGTTAACATCACTCAGTGTAGGTGCCATTGAGTTGGTTCCAACTCACAGTGCCCCTGTGTACAACAGAACAAAATACTGGCTAGTCCTGCAACACCCTTACAGTACCTGCCGTGTTTGAGACTATTCTTTCATTCAGTATGCCAGTCCATCATTTTGAGGGTCTTCCTCCTTTTTTCTGACTGTCTCCTTTAGCAAGCATGGTATCCTTCTCCAGGCTCTCGTCCCTTCTGGTCACAGGTTCAAAGTATGTGAAATGAAGTCACATTCATCCTCACTTCTAAGACATTTTCTGGCTGTACTTCTCTATGACAGATTTTTCATTCTCATGGAAGTCCATGATGTATTCACTATACCAACACCAGAGTTCCAAGGCATCAATTCTTAGTCTTCTTTATTCATAGTCTCCCTTTCACATGTGTGTGAGGTGATTGAAAAGTCAATGGTTTGTGTCAGGCGCAACTTAGTCCTCAAGGGGACATCTTTGCTCTTCAGCACTTACAAGAGGTTTTTTGCATCATGCTTACCCAGTGCAGTGCATTTTTTGATGTCTTGACTGCTGCTTCCATGGGTGTTCGTTGTGAATCCAAGTAAAATGAAATCCTTGACAACTTTAGTCTTTTCTCTTTATGATGATGTTTATTGGTCCAGTTGTGAAGATTTTTGTTTTCTTTATCTTGAGCTCTCCTGGTTGAGACATTTGTTGCTTCTAGGACTGACAAAAAAGGAAGTTAACTGATCCAACTCAGTGTAATCTTTGTAGATGACAGATCATGGTCATTTGAAAGTGGGATTTTTTTGTATACTCGTGGGTGGATTTGCAGTACAGAACATGAAGCCCTCTTCTGTGAAATAATTACTAGTTTTATAGTCTTTTGTAGTAGAAATCTGACAGTGTTGTCAGACGAGACCTGAAAGTATGCAGAAGGTATTTTTTTATTCTTTATAACCCTTCCTGTGGATGTAGGGATGGTCCCCCACCCCAATCTTATGCACACTGTGGTTTTATTTTAAATACTTAAATCAAAAAAGTCCTGATCACCTTATTACAGAGCTTGGTTACTGGCATTCCTCACTGTTTTAGTCAGCTAGGCTGCTCTAACAGAAATACCACAGAGTGGATGGCTTTAACAAAGAAAGATTTATTCTTACACAGTCTGGTAGGTTGCAAGTCCATATTCAGGGTGTCCGCTCCAGGGAAAGACTTTCCCCTTGTCGGCTCTGGAGGAAAGTCCGGTATTGCATCAGTCTTTGTCCAGGGAGCGTCCTCACCCAAGAACCTCTGGTCTAAAGGACGCGCTCTGCTCCCGGTGCTGCTTGCTTGATGGTAGCGAGGTTCTCAATTGTCCTTTGTTTCTTTTTCCTTTTTATCTGAAAGCATTAAGGGTGGGACAAGCCACACTCTAGGGAAACTCCCCCTACAGCAGGACAGGGAAGTAATCCTATGCAGAATTCGTAGCCCCACCCTAATCTTTTAACACAGAGTTAGCAAAGCCACACAATGGAGGACATTTCCAAGATACTGGGAACCATATCCCAGCCACGTGGCTGCACACATTTTCGGGGGGACACAATTCCAACCATGACACTTACTGTGCTACACTCTTCAGGATTGGAATAGTAACAGTACTAAGTCCCATAAATTACGTATTTGTTGCTTGAATGTAGCTGCCAACTGAGTGTCAAAACCATTTCTTCTGCAGCTTGTTTTGGTTTTACAAGATTGTTGATGTGTATCAAGATGTCTTTTGACAGGGGGCCAGGATGGTGCTCAGTAGTCAGACACTTTCTCTGATCCCTCTATCAACAAAGATCTAAAAGAACAAATGAGTCCATTACATATGACATCCTAGGAGCCCAGAACATCAAAAGGAAAGATGAGAAATCAAGACTAAACAACAAGGAAGGGAGAGTAGGATCCACCAGACCTGACCTGCTGGGAAATGTCTGTAGCCAACGTGGTGTTTTGAAAGCATTCCTACTCAACAGGAGAAACTGCCTGGAGAGTCCACTCCTGCCTCCATGAGGTCCTCAAAACCTATTTTTGCATGTAACCTACCTCATGGCTCTAAATTCTTCCCTCAGGATAAGCCTGTTTTCCATTTCCCAGCACTTCCCCCTCTCCTCTCTGCACTGTGCACAGGTCTGGAGTCTTCTGTCATCACAGAAGTAGGACTCCTTAAGCCTGCTGTGAGCCATTGTCTGAGACTCAGAGGGAACAGTTGAACACACAGGGAAGGGGGAAAGGGAAAAACAAAACTCTGCTGACTCCCTGAGCTGGAAATTCGGGGCAGAAACTGTTTCTTCATCTGGATTCAGACATAAGAGGCTACACCATACTCAGGTACACTCAGGGATAACTGTTATCCTCTGCCTTTGTAAACACCTGCAGCCAGAGACCTGTTTCTGCAGCAGTCAGCCCTGCTCATGTAGGACAGTAGGCAATAGACTGTACCACACACTGGGTGACTGAGTACCTGGACACCTGAGCTGAATCCATCCAATAAAAATGAGTGGACTCTTGGGCTTGCATGTCTAGTAAGAGTTCTAACCACCTAGTGACAGGATATTAGCGCTTCAAAGGTAACAGTAACCAAACTGTGACCCATGACCAGCCTGTTAGGTCATTTCAAAACAAAATAAGGAGCCAGAACACAGGAGGCAAACATGGAGTTTATAAATACAACGTACTGGTAGCTCAGAGACAAAACCCAATTTCAGATCACTTAAACAAGCAAACCATTATGACTTAAAGCTCCCAAAACAAAGCTTCAGATTTTTATAGAAGAAGAGGACTTCCTGGAATTATCAGAGGTAGAATACAAAAGATTAATATTTATACCTCTTAAAGACATCAGGAAGGAGATGAGGCAAAATGCTGCAGAGCATAATGACAAATTGAATAGGATTCAAGAAAGCGTAGAACAATTAAGAATTAGTAATTCATACAACTGATATTACAGACTTACAAAACTCAATATAAAGTCAAAGGAGCAGAATTGAAGCAATTTAAGCCCAAATTAGAATGAAGATAAGGGACATCAACATATTTGAGGAAAAATCAGGTAAGATTTTCAGATTGTCTTAAGAAAGTCAAGAAACACTAAGAATTTTGTAGGACTCTATGAAGAGGGATAATCAGTGAGTGCTTGGAGTACCAGAAGAGGAGGTATAGTAGAAAATACAAAAAGAATTGCCAAAGGTTTGTTGACAAAAAATTTCCCTGATATGATGAAAGATGAGAAAATTCTGTCCAACATGTAGATCAAATTCCACAGAAGGTAAACGCCAAAAGAAAAAGTGGCTGGGAACACAAAAAATAACCTACAAAGGAAAAAGTATAAGCTCAGACTACTCAGCAGAAACCATGCAGGCATGAAGGCAGTGGGAATAAATATACAAAGGCTTGAAGAAAAATTACTGCCATCCAAGAATTACATATACATGAAAACAATCCCTCAAATATTATGACAAAATTAAGATGTTTCCAGACATATATATATCTGTAATCATATATATAAAACCATATATATAAAATTTGTAAAAACCAAACCAAAATTACAAGAAATACTAAAGGGGGTCCTGTGTTTAGAAAATCAGTACCATCAGTTAACAACCTGAGACTAGAACACAAGACAGAGCAACTGGATATCAACCAAAATAGGGGAATCACAAAGATAAAGGGAAAACCATAAAAAAAGGGAAGCAGATGCCATTATGTACAGACTATAACAAAAAAGAGGGAATTAAAATGTAGTCATAGATCTTTCATGTGGAGAAGTAGTCAAGGCAATATAATGAAATCAAGGACTGGTTTAAATTTAGAAAAAACAGTGGTAAATATTAAGGTAGCTATGAAGGGAACTGTCGATCCTATGCATCAAAATTAAAAACAAGAAAAACATGGAGTCTTGGCAGATAGAAAGCCACTAACAGATGAAAACACTCAGCGTAGAAAATTAACTGGAACAAAGGAATTGTCTACATCACCCCAAAACGGTGTCAAAATGAGAGCACTAAACTCCTACCTGTCAATAATTATATTGAATGTAAACAGATTAACTGAAATAATAAAGTGACTGAAGGTGACATGTTAGATTTTGGAAAAAAAAAAATCCATCTATATGCTGTCTATTGGAGATACACTTTAGATTCAAAGATAAACTAAAACACAATGGCTGAAAAAATATATGTCACGCTAACAACATTCAAAGATCAGCAAGAGTGGCAGCGCTCAGGTATGATGAACTAGACTTAAAAGTAAAATCCGCTACATTGGCTATGGAAGGACGTTATAAAATGTTTAAGGAATCAGTACTCCAGGAGGACATAAACATATTAAATATCTACACACCCAGTGACAGGGCTCCTAGGCAGGTAAACACTATTGCGTTTAAAACAGAACTAGCCCCACAATAACTGTAGGACACTTCAGCATGCCACTTCTGGTGAAGGATACAACATCCAGAGAAATGTTTAATAAAGACATGGAAGATTTAAATGCCACAGTCAACCAAATTCACCTCATAGGCATATACAAAACGCTGCGCTCAACAGCAGCCAAGTATATTTCCTTTCCTAATGCACATGGAAATTCTTTAGAGTTGACAACATGTTAGGACACAAAGCAAACGAAACTCAAGGTGATGAGAGTCAAAGTGTGACCTTGAGTACATCCCTCCTGAATTTAAAGACCATCTCAAGAACAAATTTGATATGTTGATCACTAATTACTGAAGACTAGATGAATGGTGGAATGACGTCAAAGACATTACCCAAGAAGAGAGCAAGAGGTCGTTAAAAAGACAGAAAGGAAAGAAAAGACCAAATTGGATGTCAGAAGAGACTCTGAAACGTGCTTTTTTTTTTTTTTATTTAACATGACTGAGTGAAAATGTACATTCCCGTATAAATTTACATGCCCACCTATATGCAGCTTCCACTGCTCTCCCTGTCCGGTGACTGCACACTGTTCCTCTCTGCTCCATACATGTCTCATCCTCCCAACAGCCTCCTTTCCCCTCCTCTCCATCCACTCCCCTTCCTCTAGCCAGAGGTCAGCAGGATAATATCCTGTAGATGCATAGAACCATAAAGTGCATCCAATATATGGTCACTCTGCCTTGCCAAGTCCAATCCATTCCTGTCCAAAGAGTGGACCTTTGTTATAATTTATGGGAAAGGACAGCATCAGGGCCAGGGGCCATGCTCTCAGAGGAACCCCCAAAACACTGGACGATCAATTGAGGTCTTTTAGTGGAGATCTCATGGTGCACCCCTTTTTATTCTTGTGTTGCCAGTGAGACTCCTCTATGTGAGCTCCATGGTGGCTATCACTGGTGGTGGCCGGGCACCATCCGTTTCTTCTGGTCCCAAGTCGATGTAGGCACCCACTCTTGTGGGTCTCTCTGTCTTCTCGGTTGTCTTAACTGCATGTCATTTTGGTCCTCGGTGAGCATCCGTTCCTGCTAAGTTGGGACCATTTAGCTGTGTCCTTGGATGGCAGCTTGGCAGCTTTTAAGACCCCAGACGCCACTCACCAATTTGGGGTGCAGAGAGCTCTCTTAGCAGAACGCTAGTTGTGCCAATTGGCCTGGAATTCGCCTAAGAGCATGGTTCCCCTCCCCCTGCCCCAGCTACTCTGTCCTTGCAGTATTGAGTTAAGATGGAAGGAGTACTCAAGTTATGCTGAAGTCCACTTCATGTTGTTCTTGTTTCTAATGTGTGCTATCACCGCTTTCTCCCAACTAGATTTCTAGTAACTATCTAAACTAAAACCTCCCCCCCTCGCCCTCCCTGCCTCCCTTCCCTTGCAGCTGTCAAAGAGTCTTTTCTTCTATACACAAGTCTGTTTTTGAGATCTTATCGTAGAGGTCTCATAGAGTATTTGTCCCTTTGTCGCTGACTACTGTAACTCAACAGAATGTCTCCCAGTTGAAACCAGGTTAGGAGATGTTTCCTGGAATCATCGTTATTCTTTATCATTGTGTAGTGCTCCATTGAGTAATGTACCATAGTTTACCTATCCATTCTTCTATTGTTGGGCATCTGGGTTGATTCCATCTTTCTGCTATCGTGGACTGTGCTGCAATAAATATTTTGGTGCATGTGTCCATTGGTGTGAAAGGCCTTGATTCTGTAGGATATATTCTAAGTAGTGGAATTACTGGGTCAAATGGTATATCGATGTCAGTTTTTTTAAGGAAGCGCCAGATTGCCTTCCAAAGAGGCTGGACCATTTTGCAACCCCACCAGCAGTGTAGGAAGGTTACGCTTTCTCCACAGCCTCTCCAGCATTTGTTATTTTTTGTTTTCTGGATCATGGCCAATCTTGTTGAGGTGAGATGGTATCTCATTGTTGTCTTGATTTGAATTTCTTTAATAACTAAAGATCGTGAACATGTCCGCCTGTGTTTTTTGGCTACCTGGATCTCCTCCTTAGTGAAGTGTCTGTCCATCTCCTTTGTCCATCGCTTAATTGGATGCCTTATCTTCTTCTTATTGATATTTTGTAGTATCTTATAGATTATGGAGATCAGGCGTCGGTCTGACATAGAGTTGCCAAATATCTTTTCCCATTCTGCGCGTGTTCTTTTAATTCTATTAATAAAGTCTTTGGATGAGCAAAAGTGTCTGATTCTTAATAGTTCCCATTTATCTATTTTCTCTTGTGTTGATTGAGGTTTCTTTGACAGATTTTGGAGTCTGTCCTCATTGTGTATTAAAACTTCCATTGTTGTTCCTACCTTTTCATAGATGAGCTTTATCATTTTAGGTTTGATATTTAGGTCTTTTATCCAGTTGGAGTTGGTTTTTGTATAAGGTGTAAGATATGGATCTTGCTTCAGTTTATTGCAGATGGATAACCAATTTTGCCAGCACCATTTGTTGAAGAGACTGTTTTTAACGCCAGTTTAATGTCTTAGGGCCTTTGTCGAATATCAACTGTTCATAGGCAGATGGTGTCATCTCTGCGGTCTCAATTCGGTTCCATTGATCCATCTGTCTGTTCTTGTACCAGTACCAGGCTGTTTTGACCACTGTAGCAGTGTAGTATATTCTAAGGTCGGGTAGTATGTTCTAAGGTCGGGTAACGAGAGGCCTCCCAGTGTGTTCTTCTTCTTTAGTAGTACCTTACTTATCCGGGGCTTCTTCCCTTTCCAAACAAAATTGGTGATTTGTTTGTCCATCTCATTAAAAAATGATGCTGGAACTTGTATTGGGATTGCATTATATAAATAAATTGCTTTGAGTAAAATAGACATTTTCACAATGCTAAGTCTTCCTATCCATGAGCAGGGTAGGTTTTTCCATTTATCTAAGTCTCTCTTAGTTTCTTGTAGTAAGGGCTTGTAGTTCTCTAAAGGTCTGTTATTTCTCTGGTTAGATTAATTCCCAGGTACTTTATCTTCTTAGGGGCTATCGTAAATGGTGTTGATTTGATAATTTCCTCCTTAACAGTCTTGTTGTTGCTATAAAGGAATCCTACTGATTTACTTATGTTTATCTTGTATCCTGAGACTTCGCTCAACTCTTCTATCAGTTTGAGTAGCTTACTTATAGATTCCTTGGGGTTCTCTGCATATACAATCATATCATCTGCAAACAGGGAGATTTTAACTTCCTCTTTGCCGATGCAGATGCCCTTTATTTCTTGGTCTTGTCTAATTGCTCTGGCTAGAACTTCTAGCACAATGTTGAGTAGGAGAGGTGAGAGTGGGCATCCTTGTCTAGTTCCTGATCTCAAGGGAAAGTCTTTCAGTCTCTCTCGATTCAGGATGATGTGGGCAATTGACTTTGAATAAATGACCCTTATTGTGCTGAGGAATTTGCCATCTATGCCCATTTTACTTAAGAGTTTTTAGCATGAATGGGTGTTGGACTTTATCAAATACCTTTTCGGCATCAATGGACAAAATCAGGTGATCCTTGTCTTTTGTGTTATTTATGTGGTTAATCACATTAATTGTTTTTCTGATGTTGAGCCAGCCTTGCATCCATGGTATGAATCCCACTTGGTCATGATGGATTATTTTCTTGATATGTTGTTGTATTCTGTTGGCAAGAATTTTGTTGAAGATTTTTGCGTCTAGGTTCATGAGTGATATTGGTCTGTAGTTCTCTGTCTCTGTTGGATCTTTCCCTGGCTTAGGTATCAGGGTTATGCTGGCTTCATAGAATGAGTTTGGGAGTACTCCATCCCTTTCTACACTGTGAAATAATTTCAGTAGTATTGGGGATAACTCTTATCTAAATGCTTGGTAGAATTCTGCTGTGAAGCCATCTGGGCCCGGACTTTTTTAGGTTGGCAGTGTTTTGATGACATTTTCAATCTCTTCCTTTGTGATGGGTTTATTAAGTTGTTCTGCTTCACGTTGTGATAATTTGGGTAGGTGGTATGAGTCAAGGAATTGGTCCATTTCCCCTAGGTTTGCAAATTTGTTAGAGTACAGTCTTTCATAGTATTCTGTTATGATATTTTTGATTTGTGTTGCATCTGTGGTGACAACTCCTCTCTCATTTCTAATTTGGGTTATTTGTTTCCTTTCCTGCTTTTCTTTAGTAAGTTTAGCCAGTGGTTTATCAATTTTGTTGATCTTTTCAAAAAACCAGCTTTTGGTCTTTTCAATTTTTGCAATGGTTTTTCTATTCTCTTAATTCATTTAGCTCTGCTCTAATCTTTATGATCTCATTTCTGCTGGTGCCCGAGGGGTTCCTCTGTTGTTCTCTTTCTACTTGTTCAAGTTGTAGGGTTAGTTCCTTGATTTAGTTGCTTTCTTCCTTCCAGACGTGTGCATTTATGGAGATGAACAGACCTCTGAGCACTGCTTTGGCTGTATCCCATAGGTTCTGCTAGGAAGTGTTTTTGTTCTCATTGGAATCCATGAATTTCTTTAATTCATCCTTGATTCCCTCTATAACCCATGTTTTTCTGAGCAAGATATTGTTCAGTTTCCGAGATTTCCGCTTTCTATCTATGTTTCTTCTGCTGTTGATTTCAACTTTTATGGCTTTATGATTTGAGAAGACACTTTGCATTAATTCAGTGGTATGGATTTTGTTGAGCATTGCATTATGGCCTATCACGTGGTCAATTCTGGAGAATGTTCCATGTGCACTGGAAAAGAAGGTGTAGTTGTCTGCTGATGGGTGGAAAGTTTTGTATATATCAATGAGGTTTAGTTGGTTAATTGTGTCCATGAGGTCTTCTGTATCTTTACTGAGCTTTTTTCTAGATGATCTGTCTAGTAATGAGAGTAGAGTGTTAAAGTCTCCCACTGTTATTGTGGAGTCATCTAACTCTCTTTTCAGCGTAGTCAGTGTTTCTTTGACATATTTAGGTGCTCTGACATTAGGTGCCTAAATATTTAATATAGTTAAGTCTTGCTTGTGTACTGAACCTTTCAGCAATAAATAGTGTCCATCTTTGTCCACGATGGTGGATTTGACATTAAAATTGATTTTGTCTGAGATTAGAATTGCCACCCCTGCTCTTTTTTGTTCATTGTTAGCTTGATATATATTCTTCCATCCTTTAATTTTCAGTTTGTTCCTATCTTTAGGTCTCAGGTGAGTTTCTTGTAGACAGCATATGAATGGGTTGTGTCTTTTTATCCAAGATGATACTCGGTGTCTCTTTACTGGAGCATTCAGTGCATTCACATTCAATGTAATTATTGATAGGTATGTGTTCACTGCTGCCATTGTGATATGTTTATTTTTATGTGGATGTTGTTTCTGTTGTTCTTATTAGTCTGTTCTGGGACACTCTTTTTTTTGAGTTGATTTTTCACCTTTTTCAGGGCTGGTTTTGTAGTTCTTGAGACCCCTGTGTTACATTTCTTGAAATGGTATGATACATCTTTGCTGTGCTTTACAGCTGCCCCTACGAACCCCCTTAATAAACTATTTAGAAACCCAATTTTAATTACTACCAGTCTTGTCATCTTCCTCTCCATCTGGAAGGACTATAACAACTGTAGTACATCCCTCTTTTTATTATGATGACACTATAGTTTTTATGATGATCACTGGATTGCTTCTTTCCATATCAAAGCTGTGATTGACTTTGGAGCCAAAATGAGTAGAATATTGAGTAGTGTGCTGTTCTAAAATATAAAGTTAGTGGTTTCGTTCTTCTAAGCGAAAGCCAAGAACTTCTTTCAGTATTTCTTGTAGTTTGGGTTTGGTTTTCACAAAGTCTCTGAGTTTCTGTTTATCTGGGAATGTCTTAATTTCATTTTTGTATTTGAAAGATAGATTTGCAGGATATATAATTCTTGGTTGGAAGTTCTTCTCCTTCAAGACTTTGAATGTGTCGTGCCACTGTCTCTGTGCCAGCATGGTTTCTGCTGAGAAATCTGACGAGAGCCTACAGGGTTTCCCTCTGAATGTTAGCTTTGCCTTGAGTCTTGGTGCCTTTAAGAGTTGCTACCTATGTTTTGTTTTGTTAAGCTTGATTATAATATGTCTTGGAGTCTTTCTTTTGAGATCTATATTGGGTGGCATACGATATGCATCTAAGATGTCTATATTCTCTTCCTTCATGATTTCTGGGAAGTTTTCTTTCAGCAGCTCAGCAACAATACTCTCTGTGTTCTCAGATGTCTCAGCCTGTTCAGGGACTCCAATTAATCGAAGGTTGTTCCTCTTAATAGAGTCCCACATGCTTCTTAATGTTTCTTCATTTTTCTTGTTTCTTTTTTTCTGATTTCTGCTCATAGATGCTGGCATCAGTAGCTCTGTCGTCCAAGTCAGAAATTCTTTTTTCCATTTGTTCCATTCTGTTTTCTTGGCTTTGCATGGAAGTTTCTATGTCTTTGATTTTGTTCTTGATCTGTTGGATTTCAGAGTACTGGTGTTCCATCAGATCGAACAACTTGCTTAATTTTTCATTTTGTTCTGCTGCATTTTGTATAAGGTCTGAAGGGCTCTGTATATAATCAATTTGTATTCACTTGTTTATGCTTTCATAAAAGTTTCTTCATCTGGATAACTCTGTGGTTGCTTTGTTTGAGAGCCTTCTGAAGCCATGAGTGATTGCTTGTATGCCACAATTGTCTCTTGCTTTTTGGGTCCCATGTGAGTATGTAGAGGCTAGAAGAGATACTGTGAGGATGGATTGCAAATGTTTCTCTAGGCGGTCTTAAAATGTAAAGCAAAAGGTATCTGACCACTTCCCAAGTCAGTTAGGTTTTCACGTGTAGTGGTCCCTCTTCTCAACTGACAAAGTAAGCACCACTATATCCAGCCCCCGATGATAACAAACTAGATCAGAATACAACAATGCTGCTGCCCTGTTGGCCTCTGCTGACAGAGCCTAGCCTTAGCCAACACTGCGTCGAGTACTGGTTTTGTGATAGAAAAGTGTTTTCCTGTGGGCAGGCTCTGGCTTCCAAGCTAAGAATTGGGTCCATCTGCGGCCACTGTATCCAAGATGACGTCCTCCACACAGGCATCAGACAGAGGGGCTAAAGGTGCCGAAAGGTAGTGATTCCTCTGATTCTGTTGTAGGGCCCCCAACGTTGGCAGCATTGTGCAAAATCACTACTTTTCTGTCAGAGAAGTGCTGTCCTGTTTGCAGACGCTGGCTCCCAGACCAAGAACGAGGTCCCGCTAAAATCTCGGTGCCAACATGGCTTCCGCACACTGACTGCGAAGCTCCACACAAACCCCACTGAGGCAGCTACAAAACGAAAGGCTCAAAGTGTCTAGATTAACAGAGTCCCGAGCTTGGCTCTCAGAATATAGGAATTTCACCTGCCTATCCCCTCAGCAGCGCGTCTGAATCCAGCCGCCAGGCAAGACCCAACTCCGCCCGCCAGCCGAGACAGAGGAAGAAAAAGTCAAACTGGTGCGTTTACCTTCCGTCTGTGAGAGCTGGTGCTAGCCAGGATCAGGAGTCAGCGAGAGAGAGGAGGTTTTTCGCCGAGTGGTATGAAGTCCCAGTTAACAGCTCTGTGCCGTGTCCTGAGGCTGATCAGGTGATCAGAAGGCTCTGTTTGATTGTCAGTTCAAGTCTTGGTTTCCAGAGGGATATAAGGAGACATGGGCTTAGTCCGCCAGCTTGACTCCGCCCCCCCAAAACATGCTTTTGAATGTCAAACAGCTAAAGTGAAAGGAAGGAATGGCAAAAGAAAAGACAGAAGATTTCAAAGAGCAGCTTGAGAAGACAAAATGTGTTATGATGTGCAGAGAACTGGAAATGGAGAACTTGAAGAACACGTTCAACATTTCTGAAGCTGAAAGAACTGAAAAAACATTTCAAGGCTTGAGTTGCAATAGTGAAGGATTCTACAGGGAAACTATGAAATGACTCACGGAGCATGAAAACAAGATGGAAGGAATACACAGAGCATTATACCAGAAAGAACTGCTTGATCAGCCATTTGAAGAGGTGGCACATGATGAGGAACCAGTGGTGCTAAAGGAAGAAGTTGAAGCTGCCTTGAAGGCACTGGCCGAAAACAAGACTCCAGAAATTGGTGGAATGTCGATTGAGGTATTTCAACAAACAGATGGAGCACTGTAAGTGTTCACTCTTCCATGCCAAGAAATTTGGAAGACAGCTACCAACTGACTGGAAAAGATACATATTTGTGCCCATTCGAAAGAAAAGTGATCCAACCGAATATGGAAATTACCGAACAATATTGTTAGTATCACACACAAGTAAAATTTTGCTCAAGATCATTTAAAAACCACGGCAGCAGTATACTGACAAGGAATTGCCAGAAATTCAAGCTGAATTCAGAAGAGGACGTGGAACCAGGGATATCATTGCTCATGTCAGATGGATCTTGGTGAAAGCAGAGAATACCAGAAAGATGTTTACCTGTGTTTCACTGACTATGCGAAAGCATTCAATTTTGTGGATCATAACCAGTTATGGCTAACATTGCAGAGAACAAGAATTCTAGAACACCTAATTGTAGTCTTAAGGGATCTATATATCAAGAGGCAGTCAAGAGAACAGAACAAGGAGACACTGCATGATTAAAGTCAGGAAAGGTGTGCATCAGGGTTGCATCCTTTCCCCATACCTTTTTAATCTGTATGCCGAGCAAATAATCCAAGAAACTGGATTATACGAAAAGGAAAGAGGCATCAGGATTTGAGGATGACTCATTGACAGCCTGCATTATGCAGACATCACCACCTTACTTCCTTTAACTGAATACGATTTGAAACACTTACGGATGAAGCTCAGGGACCACAGCCCTCAGTATGGATTGCACCTCAACATCAAGAAAACAAAAATCTTCACAACTGGACCAGTAGGCAACGTAGTCATAAATGGAGTACGGATTTAGGTTGTCAAGGTTTTCATTTTACTTGGGTCCCCAATCAGCACACATAGAAGCAGCAGTCAAGAAATCAAAGATGCATTGCATTGGGAAAATCTGCTGTCAAGGACCTCTTTCAAGTATTGAAACGTAAAGGTGTCACCTTGAAGACTAAAGTATGCCTAACCAAAGCCATGGTATTTTCAGTAGCATCATGCATGCAAAAGCGTGACAGTGAACAGAGAAGACAGAATTGATGCCTTGAATTGTGGTGTTGGTGAAGAATGTTGAATGTAGTAAGGGCAGTCAGAAGAACAAACAGAGCTGTAAGAAGTCCAACCAGAGTGCTCCTTGAAAGCAAAGATGGCAAGACTGCATCTTACATACTTTGGATATGTTGTCCTGAGAGAAGGACGTCATGCTTGGTGGAGGGTCAGCACAAAAGAGGAAGACTCTCAACAAGATGAATTGACACAGTGGCTGCAACAATGGGCTTAAGTATAAAAAATGATTGTGCACATGGCACAAGACTTTTCTCTTGTTTATAGGGTTGATGCAAGTCAGAACGAACTCATTGGTACTTAAGAGTAACAGTAACACTGCCAGAAGCCAGAAGAGGACCTTCATAAGCAGAGAAACATACCTTGCTCATGGATTTGAAAACAGTATTGTGGAAATGTCTGTTCTACCCAGAGCGATCTGTAGATACAATGTAACCCCAATACAAACTCCAGTGTGGCTTTTTTTAACGAGATGGAGAAGCAAATCACCAACTTCATATGGAAAAGGAACAAGCCCTGGATAAGTAAAGCACTACTGAGGAAGAACAAAGTGAGAGGCCTCACATTACCTGACTTTGGAACCTGGTACACTGCCATGGTAGTCAAAACAGCCAGATACTGGTACAAAAACAGATACATAGACCAACATAACAAAATTGGGAATCCAGATATAACATCATCCACCTCAGAGCAGCTGATGTTTGACAAAGGTACAAAGTCCATAATCTAGGGAAAAGATAGTCTCTTTAACAAATTGTATTAGCATAACTGGATATCCATCTGAAGAAAAGCAAGACCCATATCTTACACCGTCACCATGCGCAAAAACTGTCAGTAGATCCAAAGACCTAAAAATAAAGATCATGGAAGAAAAAGTTGGGATAACCCTGAAAGCCATCATACATGCCATAAACAGATTACAAAATACTACTAACAGTGCACAAATACCAGAAGAGAAAATAGGCAACTGGGGACTCCTAAAAATCAAATTCTCATCCAGAGACTTCACCAAAAGAACAAAAAGACTACCTACAGACTAGGGTTGCCATGAGGTGGATCCGACTTGATGGCACTTGGCTTGGACAGACTAAGAAAACAAATTGACTACCACAAACTGAGTCAGCATTTAACCTTCATAATCTATAAGATAGTGCAAAACCTCCAACAAGAAAAAGAGAACCCAGTTTAAAAATGGACGAAGGATATGAACAGGTACTTCACAGAAGATAGCATCCAGGATACTAACAGATAAATGAGGAAATGCTCATGATCTTTAGCCACTACAGAAATCCAGGTCAACACTACAAGGTTGATACAATCTCTCCCCGAGAAGGCTGACAGTAATCCAGAAAACGTAAAATAAGAAATGTTGGGGAGTTGTGGAGAGACTGGAACTCTTCTACACTGCTGGTGGGAGTGTAAAATTGTACAACCACTTTGAAAATCAATTTGATGCTTTTGTAAAAAGCTAGAAATAGAAATACCATAAGATCCACCACTCCCACTTCTTGAAATACATCCTAGAAAAATAAGGGCTTCCAGACAAACAGATACATGCACATGAATGTTTATTGCAGCACTGTCCATGATAGCAAAAAGAAAAACCTGAGTGCCCATCAACAGTTGAATGGATAAGCAAACTGTGGTATATTCACACGATGGACTACTATGCAATGATAAGGAGCAATGATGATCTTAGAAACATGAAGTCATCTGGAAGACATTCTGCTGAGTCAAATTAATCAGTTGCAGAAGGACAGATGTTGCATGAGACCACTGTTACAAAGAGTTAAGGAAAAGTTTAGGCACAGAAGGAGATAATCTTTGATGGCAACAAAAGGAGGGAGGGAGGGAGTGGAATATTTATAGAGTAGATAAACCCAAACCCACTGCTGTCCACTCTATTCCAACTCATGCTCACCATATAAGACAGGGTAGAACTGCTACATTTAGTTTCCAAAGAGCACCTTGCAGATTTGAACTAACAGCCTTTTGGTTAACAGCTGAAGTAGTACTTAACCACTGTGCCTCCAAGATTTCTATAGACAGTAGATAGGAATTGTGTTAGGTGAAAGGCGTGAAAGCATGCAGTAGAATGGAGAATAACACAGCTGGACTGCACCAAAAGCTAAGAAGTTTCCTAAATACAACCCAACATTTTGAAGGACAGAGTAGTAGGGGCAAGGGTCTGGGGACCATGATTTCTGGGGACATCTGGGTCAATTGGCGTAACTTTTTTTTTTTAATTAAATATTCTGCATCCCATTTTCATTAGTGGTGTCTAGAGTCTTAAAAGCTAGCAAGCAGCCATCTAAGTCGCATCAGTTGGGCCCAGTTCATGTGGAGCTGAGGAGAATGAAGGACATTAAAGACATGAGGAAAACACAGGGCTGTATGATCCAGTGACTGTGGTCAGCACAGTAAACTATTTTTTAAGAAATTATGTCTTAACAAGTGAAATGTAGTTCAAATCACAGTGTTACAAGTTGTTCAACTAGGTGTATTTTCCTTCTTGTTCTTTAATGGTGGGATGATAGCACTCCATATATTAAAAGCATGAAACAACAACCAGGAGAGTTGGTAAGAAAACAATTCACTTCTTTTTTTTTTTTAATGAATGTTTCAAAGGTTTTATACTGCTCATTAATTAATAAGGGTACCACTAAGATGTTACAGCTAACTCAGAAAAACCTAGAGCAGACATATATATGTATGCAATTGGGAATGCTAAAATGAGTTTGCAAGTGGATGCGAAACCAGCTTATTTGTGGGCCAGATAGAAGGGGTGGGGATTAGTAATGTTTTCATTTGACAAGATTCTCTTACAGTAATACTAGTTTTCTGTGAAACAGCTTAGTTAACTATATGGAAAGTTGCAGTCCCCGGTTAAATCAGAAAACTGTGAAGGGAACATTAGACAGTACATCATATTCTATTGAGAAGACACTCATTAGTCAGAAACTTCCCAGGTGGATCAGATACTCCTCCACTTATTGAGCCCTGTGATCATGAGATTCTTAAAAACTATTCTTGATCACATGAAGGGCTGGTCTCGCTAGGCATGGCTTAGTAATTTACATAGGTACAGTAAGAGCGTTAGTTTACCATGTAGGCCTTCTTGGGTTTGCTTTGCAAATTTAGAGCAGTGCAGTGTCCTGCAACTGCATTAAGTCTACAAAGTTAATTACTGCTTGGAAGATTTGATAAAGAATCTTGGATTGGACTTTTTAAAGCCTCTATCTGCTATTCCAAGGCTAGGAAACCACAGTCGAGAAACTCTCCACCATATCTGACCTACAGCATTTATAAACCTCACTGACATCCTCGAAGTTTCCAACATTTGCTAGATTCCCGGCCTGACACCTAGTTTGCTACATATAAATCTGGGACTCTGTAAACCAGGTACCAGGCCCATTTTCCAGAGAAGACTCTGTAGACATTGTCTCAATGAATAAAGTCAACGTATCTTTGTTCCTGAAGTGGCTAGTCAGGCCTGATTCAATGAGCATCGTTCTCAGGTCACTCCAGGAAAGGGCTTAACTGTGCGGTTGACTTCCCTAATTATATCCTGTGGAAAGATTCTGATTATACCTATGCAAGTAACTGTATTGCCATGAAAAGTAATTGGGCTCAGTAATAATTTTTTAATTTGGGAAGATAATGAAAATTTGATATTATTATTTGCTTTTTCATCATTTTTTATTTTAAATGTTTTAAATTGTACCATAAATGAAAGTTTACACCTTATGTCCGTGTCTCATATAAAAATTTATGCACACATTGTTATGTGACACTAGTTAGCCTCCCTACAATGTTGACAGCAAACTCCTCTTCACCATGTATTTTCTGTGACCATTCAACTTCTGTATCCTGCTGCCTTCTGATCTGTCTTCTGGACAGGAGCTGCCTGTTCGGTCTCATGGATCCTCACAGCTGGACCAGTAAGCAACATCATGATAAATGGAGAAGACTGAGGTTCTCAAGGATTTAATTTTATTCGGTTCTGCAATCATGGCCCATGGAGGTAGCAGTCAGGAAATTAAAAGAGCATTGTGTTGGGAAAACACAAGGTCCTGCAAAGGACCCCTTTAAAGTATTGAAAAGTAAAGACGTCACCTTGAAGACTAAGGTGTGCCTGACCCAAGCCCTGGTTTCTTCAGTTGCATCATGTGCATGTAAAAGCGGGACAGTGAATAAGGAAGGCAGAAGAAGAAATAACACCTTTAAACTGTGGTGTTGAAGAAGAATATTGAATGTACCATGGACTGCGAAAAGAACAAATAGGTCTATTCTGGAAAAAATATGACAAGAGTGTTCTCTGGAAGCAAAGATAGTGAGACTACACCTCACATACTTTGGGCATGTTGTTGGAGGTATCAGTCCGTGAATAAAGGATATCATTCTTGGTAGAGTAGAAGCTCAGCAAAAAAGATGAAGACCCTTGGCAAGATGGGTTGACATAGTGGTTGCAACGATGGGCTTAAGCATAAAAATGATTGTGGGCATGGCACACTACCACACAGTATTTCATTCTCTTGTACATAGGGTAGTTATGAGTTGGAACTGACTTGATGGCGCCTAACAACAGCAATAACAATATCTGCTTAAGCCAAAAGGCACACACTCTTTATCAGTATGCTTAAGCCAAGAGGCAAACTCTCTACCAGTATTATTTTGTCTTTTGTTTATTGTGATTGAGTGAAAGTTTACAATGCAATTCAATTTTCATGCCCGCCTATGTGCAGCTCTCTGTGTTCTCCTTGCCCGTGACAGCATACTCCTTTCCGTTATATACATGTCACATCCTCTTAACTATCTCCTGTCCCCACTCTGTCCTCTCCGTTCCCTTCTAGTAGGAGGCCAGTAGGATGACATCCTGTAGATGCATAGAACCATAAAGTGCACACACGATGAGTCACTCTGTCCCAGAGTCCATTCCATTCTTGTCCAGAGAGTTGACCTCAGTAATGATCTGTGATCAGGGGCAGTGTCAGGTCTAGAGATCATGCTCCCAGGGAAACTCCCAGTCCTTCGAACATCAATTGCAGTCTTCTAGTGGAGTTCTTAGGGTGCATCTGTTTTTTTCTCATGTTGCCGCTGGGACTCAACATTGTGAGCCCCATCTTGGCTGTCATGGTGGTGGCCAGGCACCATATGGTTCTTCTGGTCACATGTTGGTACGGTCACTAATTCATATGGGCCTTTCTGTCTTCTGGGCTCATTTCACCTGCTGTCGTTGTTGTCCTTGGTAATCATCGGTTCCAGCTGAGTTGGAAACATTTGGTCTTCCTCAGATGGCAGCTTGCTAGCTTTTAAAACTCCAGACACCACTCACCTCTATGAGGTGTAGAAGAATCTCTTGACAACAGTCTAGTTAGGCCAGTTGCCTCCATGTCCCCTGAGAGCATGGTCCCCGCTAAGAGTTTTCTGGTTATGATGAAGTCCAATTAAATTGGTCTACTTTCTAATGTGTGCTGTCGCTGATTTCACCCAACCAAATTTCTATCCACTATCTAATGTATAACCAGCCATCTTCCTCCCTTCCCTCCCTTACAGCCATCAAAGAATCTTATCTTCTGTACATGAGTCTGTTTTAAGTCCTTGTAGCAGGAGTCTCATAAAATATTTGTCCTTGTGCCACTGACTGATTTCACTCAACACAATGTCTTCCAGTTGAAACCACGTTATGAGATGCTTCCTAAAATCATCCTTGTTCTTTATCATTGCATATTGTTCCATTGAGTATATATATAATAGTGTATTTATCCGTTCCTCTGTTGTTGGGCATCTGGGTTGATCCATCTTTTTGCTACTGGGGACTGTGCTGCAGTAAACATTAATGTGCATGTATCTGTTCCTGTGATGTCTCTTGCTTCTGTAGGATATAGTCCAAGCAGTGGGGTTACTGGGTCAAATGGTGTATCTATTTCCAGCTTTTTAAGGAAGCACCAGATTGCTTTCCAAAGAGGTTGTACCATTTTGTGATCCCACCGACAGTATAGAAGAGTTCCAGTTTCCCCACAGACTCTCCAGCATTTGTTGTTTTGTGTTTTTTGGATCATGGCCAACCTTGTTGGCGTGAAATGAAATCTCCTCATCATTTTGGAGTAGATTTCTTTAATAGCTAATAATAGTGAACATTTCCACATGTGTCTTTGGGCTGCCTGGATATCTTCTTTAGAGAAGTGTCTGTCCATCTCCTTTGCCCATTGCTTAATTAGATTATCCTTTCCTTGTTGATATTTTGCAGTACCTTGTAGATTATGGAGATCAGACGTTGGTCTGACATATAGTTGCCACATAGTTTTTCCCATTCTGTAGGTGCTCTTTTAAATCCTTTGATAAAGTCTTTGGATGAGCAAAAGTGTTTGATTGTTAGTAGTTCACATTTATCTATTTTTTCTTCTGTTGATTGTGCTTTATTAGCCAGATTTTGAAGTCTGTGTTGTATATTAAAACTTCCGTTGTTGATCTTAGTTTTTGGATGAGCTTTACCGTTTTAGGTTTGATGTTTAGGTCTTTTATCCAGTTTGAGTTGGGTTTTGTGTAATATGTGAGATATGAGTCTTGTTTCACTTTTTTACAAATGTATTTCCAGTTTTGCCAGCACCATTTGTTAAAGAGACTGTTTTTACCCAGTTTACAATATTAGGGCCTTTGTTGAATATCAGCTGTTCATAGGAGGATGGTGTCATCTCTGGAGTCTCAACTCTGTTCCATTGACGTATAGGTCTCTTTTTGTAATAGGTTCTAAAGTCAGGTAGTGAGAGGCCTCCCAGTGTGTTCTTCTTCAGTAGTACTTGACTAGTCCGAGTTTTCTTCCCTTTCCAAAACAAAGTTGATGATTTGTGCCTCCACCTCATTAAAAATGTCACTGGAATTTGTATTGGGTTTGCATTGTATATGTAGATTGCTTTGGGTAAAATAGACATTTTCACAATGTTAAGTCTTCCTATCCATGAGCAGGGTAGGTTTCTCCATTTATGTAAGTCTCAGTTTCTTGCAGTAAGGTCTTGTGGTTCTCTTTTTAAAGGACTCTTATTTCTCTAGTTAAATTTACTCCTTGGTATTTTATCTTCTTGGGGGCTATAGTAAATCATATGGATTTGGTGATTTCTTCTTTAATAATTTCATCATAGGTATAAAGGAATCGTACTGATTTTACGTGTATCCTGATACTTTGCTGAACTTTTCTATCAGTTGAAGTAGTTTACTTATGGATTCTTTAGGATTCTCTGTGTATACAATGATATCATCTGCAAATAACGAGATTTTTACTTCTTCATTGTTGATGCAAATGCCCTTTATTTCTTCATTTTGTATAATTACTCTGGCCAAAACTTCTAGGACAATGTTGAATAAGAGAGGTGAGAGTGGGTATCTTTGTCTAGTTCCCGTTCTCAAGGGGAGTTCTTTCAGTCTCTCTCCATTCACGGTGATGTAGGCAATTAGCTTTGTATAGATGGCCCTTATTGCATTGACCAATTTGCCTTATATTCCTATTTTGCTGAGAGTTTTGTTCATGAATCAGTGTTAGACTTTGTCTAATGCCTTTTCTGCATCAATAGACAAAATCAGGTGATTCTTGTCTGTTGTGTTGTTTATGTGGTTGATCACATGAAGTATTTTTCTGATGGTGAACCAGCCCTGCATCGCTGATATGTATCCAACTTGGGTGTGATTAATTGGTTTTTTTTTTTTTATATATTGTTCAGTTCTGTTGGCAAGGATTTTGTTGAAGATTTTTGCATCTAGATTCATGAGTGAACTGATCTGTAGTTCTTTTTTGTGAGATCTTTTCCTGGCTTTGGTATCAGAGTAATGCTGGCTTTGTAGGATGAATTTGGGAGTATTCCATCCATTTCTATACTGTGAAATAGTCTCAGTAGTGTTGGAGATAACTCTTCTCTAAAAGCTTGGTAGAATTCTGCGGTGAAGCCATCTGGGCTTGGTCTTTTTTTGGTTGGTAGCTTTTGGATGACTTTTTCAATCTCTTCCTTTGTGATGGGTTTATTAAGTTGTTCTGCTTCACCTTGTGATAATTTTGGTTAGTGATTCCTCTAGGTTTTCAAATCTGTTAGAGTACAACCTTCCACAGTATTCTGTTATGATATTTTTTATTTGTGTTGAATCTGTTATGACATCTCCCATCTCATTTCTTTTTAAGATTATTTATTTCATTTCCTGTTTTTCTTTAGTAAGTTTAGCCAGTAGTTTGTCAATTTTGTTGATCTTTTCAAAAAACCAGCTTTTGGTCTTCCCAATTTTTTCAATTGTTCTTCTATTCTCTAATTCATTCTGCTATAATCTTTATGATCTGTTTTCTTCTGGTGCCTAAGGGTTCCTCTGTTGCTCTCTTTCTACTTGTTCAAGCTGTAGGGTTAATTCTTTGGTTTGAGATCTTTCTTCCTTATAGATGTGTTCATTTATAGAGATAAATTGACCTCTGAGCATGGTTTGGCAGTAACCCGTAGATTCTGGTAGGAAGTGTTTTCATTCTCATTGGAATCCATAAATTTCTTTATTTCATCCTCGATTTCTTCTATAACTCATGGCTTTTTGAGCAAGATGTTCAGTTTCCATGAGTTTCAATTTCTATGTTTCTTCTATTGATTTTGACTTTTATGGCTTTATGGCACTGGGTTGGCTGGTTGGTTGGTTGGTTGGTTGGTTGGCTTTATGGTCTGAGAAGATGCTTGGCAGTAATTCGCTGGTTTGAGTTTTGTTGAGATTTGATTTATGTGCAATACTTGATCTGTTCTGGAAAATGTCCCATTGGCACTGGAGAAGAAGGTGTAGTTATCTGTTGATGGATAGAAAGTTCTGAATATGTCAGTGAAGTCTAGTTTGATTGTCACAATAAGATCTGTGTCTTTACTGAGCTTTTTCCTAGATCTATCCAATACTGAAAGTGGAGTGCTGAAATCTTCCTGTTACTGCAGAGTAATTTATCTCATTTTTCAGTGTAGTCTTTCTTGTCTGATATAATTAGATGCTCCTGTATTAGGTCCATAAGTGTTTAAGATTGTTAAGTGCTGGTTGTGTATTGAACCTTTCAACAGTAAATACTGTCCATCCTTGTCCATGATGGTGGATTTTACATTAAAATCTATTTTATCTGAGATTAGTATTGCCACACCTATTTTTCTTTGTATATTTTTAGCTTGCTATATATTATTCCATCTTTTAATTTTCAGTTTGTCATATGTTTGAGTCTAAGGTGAGTTTCTTGTAAACAACGTATAGACAGATCATGTCTTTTGATCCAGGATGTCACTTGTTGTCTCTTTACTGGAGCATTCAGTCCATTGACATTCAATGTAATTATTGATTTGTATGTGTTTAGTGCTGTCATTTGATGTATTTATTTTTGTGTTGATATTTTCTCTTTTGCTCTTAATATTCTTTTGGGGATCATTCTTCTTTATGGGTTGATTTTTCACCCTTTTCCATGTTGGTTTTGTGTTTGTTGAGACTCCTGTGTTGTGTTTCTTGTTTTGATATGCTGCATCTTTATTGTGCTTTGTGGCTACCACTGTTATGCCCTTTAATAATGTGAGTTTAAACCCAGTTTTAACTTCTACATGTCATATTAACTTCCTCTCCATCTGGAAGGATTGATACCTACTGTATTTTAATCCTCTTTTTAATGTGATGGTATCATAGTTTTCATCATATGATCACTGGATCCCTTCTTTTAATATAATAGCAGTGATTGAGTTTTGTGCCTTCCCTAACTGAGTAGGTTTCTGGATGTTGTGTCCTGCATTGTCTCCCCAAATACAGAGTTAATGGTTTTGTTTTCTTAAGCCAAGAACTTCTTTCGGTATTTCTTGTAGCTTTGGTTTGGTTTTTACAAAGTCTCTGAGTTTCTGTTTATCTGTGAATGTTTTAATTTCATTTTCATATTTAAGAGACAGTTTTACAGGATATATAACTCTTCGTTGGAAGTTTTTCTCCTTCAAGGCTTTAAATGTGTCATCCCACTGCCTCTGTGCCAGCATCATTTCTCCTGAGAAGTCAAATGAAAGCCTACAGGGCTTCCCTGTGAATGTTAGCTTTCCTTTGAGTCTCTCTGCATGTAAGAATTTCTGCTTATGCTTCATTTTGTTAAGCTTGATTATAATATGTCTTGGTGTCTTTCTCTTGGGGTCTGTGTTGTGTAGCATTCAATACACATCTTGTATATCTGGGTTCTCTTTCGTAATGTCAGGAAAATTTTGTCAGAAACTCAACAACAATACTCTGTGTTTTCAGGTGTCCCACTCTGTTCAGGAACTCCAGTAAATTGTAGATGGTTCCTCTTAATAGAGTCCTACATTTCATAATGCTTCTTCGTTTTTCTTGTTTCTTTTCTCTGATTTCTCCTCATAAATGCTGCTGTCAGGAGCTCTGTCTTCAAGGTCAGGAAGTCTATTTTCCAGTTTAATTCTGTTCTCTTGGCTTTAAAGTGAATTGTTTAATTCTGTAATTTTTTTATTCATCTGTTGGATTTCAGAATGCTGATGTTCCATCAGTTTGAACGGCTTGCTTAATTTTTCATTTTGCTCTGCTGCATTTTTTATAGTGTCTAGGAGGGCTCTATATGTAATTCTTTTGCACTTGACCTCCAATAGTTTGGGAAAGGCTTCTTCATCTGTGAAGTTCTTTGCTTCTTCTTTGGGGGGTTTTCTGGAGCCATGGGTGGATTTTTCTGTAAATGTCTGGCCAGGGTTTGTTGCTTTCTGGCATCTAGAGGCTGTTTAGTTTCTCTGGCGTTACCTTAACAGGAGCTGAGATGCAGTTCTGAGAAGGAGGTTCATCACCAGCCACCTCTGTGTAGTCCAGTGACTGGGCCCAACGGAGTCTCAAGGGTAACCAACTCAACTCCTGGCTGGCAAAGACATGGCCCTACTTATGGAGTCACTGGGGGCCTGTCCGCTGACCATATTATGTGGGTCATTAAAAGCCGGAAGAGATGCCATCGGGCTGTTCAGCATTTATTCCTCTAGGCAGTCTTATTTTAAAAGGTAAAAGCTATCTTCACAGCTTGGAGAATCATTCAGGCTGTCAGATGTGCAAGCTCCTCTTTCTGGCTGGCAGTGAAGGCACTTCTATATCCATCCCTAGATGCTGTGATATAGTTCAAAGTATGGACAGTCTACTGCCCTACTGTCATATGCTGACGGACCCCACCCGTAAGGCTACATGGCGCTAGACACAGCTTTTCTACTGGAAAAGTGCTCCCCAGGCTTGCACTGCCTCCTAGCCTGGAAATTAGCCCCTGCTGAGGCCTCTGTTTGGGTAACTTTGCTTCCCAGTTGAACAAGATGGCGTTCTGGACCAGCTGTCCCACCAGCTGCGAAACAGCCAAATCTATGGCAGAGATCCACAGAGAAGGTAGACAGGCTGTGGTGCACTGAGTTCAGAGCTGGGCTCTCAAAATTCTGTTATTCCACTTGATAGTCACTTCAGCACTGTGGCTCAGCTTGGCTGGCAGTTAAGCCCATCCCCCACCTGCTGGCTAACAAAAAGTGAAAAGGGTTAAAAATGCTAGTTACCTTCAGTCTGCAAGAGCTGGCCATTCAACAAGGGTTGGGGTCAGCAAAAGAGAAGAAGCGTCCTGTTCGGTGGCATATAGTCCTAATTGACAGCCCTATTCCATGTCCTAGGGCTCACTGGGTATGCAGAAGCCTCCTTTTAATTATCAATCCAGGCCTTAGTTTTCAGAGGGAATTAAGAATATGTGTGTCTAGCTGCCATTTTGACGCCAACTCCCTCACTTTATGTCTTATAGTCTAGTCTAACCTTTGAAAAATTGGCTTTGGGTATGGTTTTAGTTTTAGGCTAAAAGAGAGTCTGGTGACCATGTCTTGTAGGGTGCCTGCAGTCTCAGTCAGACCAGCAAGTCTGGTCTTGTCACCAGAATTTGAGTTCTGTACCCTCCTTTTCTCCCACTCCATAAGGAACTCTCTAATGTGTTCCCTGTTGGTGCTGTCATTAGTGGTAGCCGAATACTAGTTTTTCCAGTCTCAGGCTGAAGTCTCTGGTTTATGTGGCTCTTTTCTGTCTTTTGGGCTGAAATTTTCCTTGTGTCTTTGGTAATCTTCATTTTCCTTTGCTTCAGATGGGTTGAGAAAAATTGATGCTTATTAGATGGCTGCTTGCTAGCTTTTAAGACCCCAGATGCCTCTCAACTAAAATGTGATGCAGAAAATTTTCTTAATAAACTTGGTTATGTTATTTGAACTAGATGTTCCTGAAACAGTGGTCCCTAGACCTCTTCCACTACTACACTCTGTCCAATGAAGTGTTTAATGATATTCAGAAAACTTCTTAACTTTTGGTTTAGTCCAGTTGTGCTAACTTCCCCTGTATATGAGGGCTGCCAGTTAAGTTTGTGAACTCATTCTAGAAAAAGTGCTGTATGCCTCACTGCTAAATATCACTATGGTCACCTTCTAAGTACTCCCCTTGAGAAGCTATGCCAGCACCTAGTCCACTCTTCAAAGCAACTTTAGACCTCTCTTTCTGGAATGGCCATCAGAGCTGTCACTGTATTACCCTTGATGTCCTGAATGTATCAAAATGTCTTCCTTTCAATATTTTCTTTATCTTCAGGTAAAGAAAAGAAAAACATCAGGGGCCATATCAGGTGAGTAGGGAGGGTATTCAATACAGTTATTTGTTACTCATTAAAAACTCCCTCCTAGACAACCATACAATTAGGTTTGCAAATTTACCACTGTGCCACTGTGCAAAATGGCCGTTCCAGCAAGAATTTCAAAATTGCTTTGAAGAGTGGTTTAGGCACTGGCGTTGGTGCATAGCTTCCCAAGGGGAGTACTTTGAAGGTGACCACAGTAATGTTCAGCAATGAGATATGTAGCGCTTAAAACAATTATGTTCCTTGGACTTGTCAGACTTCATGCGTGTTTTCTCTGTCTTCTGCTAAAGTAATTCTTATCTACCATCTAGTTAGTGAATACCCGACTTCCTCCCTCCCCTTTCTTGTGACTGTCAAAGAATGTGTTCTTCGCTGTTTAAATGTTTTCTGGATTTCCTATAATTGGTCTCATACAGTGTTTGTTCTTTTGTGACTGATTTCACTGAGCATAACATGTTCCAGATTCATCCACGTTACCAGATGTTTCACAGATTCATTGTTGTTCTTTATCTTTAGTATTCCATTCAGTGAATATATCATAATTTTTTTATTCCTCCATTGATGAGTACCTAGGTTGTTTTTATTTTTTTGTTGTTGCGAACAGTGCTACAATGAAAATGAGTTTGCATATATCCATGTAATAACTCTTACTTCTCTAGAGTATATTCCAAGGAGTGAGATTACTGGATTATACAGTACTTGTCCTTCTAGCTTTTTAAGGAAGTGCCAAATCAGTTTCCAACATGGTTGTACCATTTTACATTCCCACCACAACCTCTCCAACATTTATTATTTTTTATTTTTTAGATTAATACTAGCCTTGTTGGGTAGATATGGTATTGCATTATAGTTTTCATTTGCATTTCTCTCATGGCTAATGATCATTAGCATTTCCTCATCTATGTGGTAGCTGTCTGAATATCTTCTTTTGTGAAGTGTCTGTTCATATCTTTTGCCCATTTTTAGTTACTGTTTTTTCATTGTTGAGATATTGCAGTATCTTCTTGATTTTTAGAAATTAAGTGCCAGTCAGATTTGTTGTATCCGAAAGTTTTTTCTCAATCTATATGTTGTCTTTTTACTCCATTGGTGAAGTGTTTGGATGAGCATAAGATTTTGACTCTCAGGAGCCCCCAGTTGTCTGGTTTCTTGTGTGGTGTTTGTTCTTCATTATTAATGTTTTGTATTCTGTTTATGCTGTGTATTGGAGCTCTTAGCATTGTCCCAATTTTTTTGTGTGATTTTTATCATTTAAGATTTGATACTTAGAGTCTTTGAACCATTTCAAGTTAGGTTTTTGTGTGATGTGAGGTATGGGTCTTGTTTCTTTGTTTTGCACATGTATGTCCAATTATATAGCAGCCTTTTATAGATAGACTGTGTTTTCGCCAATTAATGGACTTTGTACTTTTGTCAAATATGAGCTGCTCATAGGTGGATGACTTTATGTGTGGATTGTCGCTTCTTTTCCATTCATCTGTGTGTCTGTTGTAACAGTATGAGGCTGTTTTGACTACCTTAATGATATAATATGTTCTGAAATCAGGTATTGTGTATGAGGCTCTCCTATTTTGTTCCTCTTCAGTAATGCTGTACTTATCCAGGGCCTCTTTCCTTTCCATATGAAGTTACTGATTTCTTTCTCCATCCCATTAGAAAATGCCATTGGAATTTGCTTCAGGATTTCCTTGTATCTACAGATCGCTTTGGGTAGAATAGATATTTTCACAACACTGAATCTTCTATCCATGAGCAAGGTATGTTTTTCCACTTAATGTTGATCTCTTCTGGATTTTCACAGTAGTGTCTTACAGTTTTCTTTGTATACGTCTTTTACATCTCTGGTGAGATTCATTCTTAAGTATTTGTCTTCTTTTTCTGTCACTATATCTGACAGTGTTCTGCTGCTATTCATAAGGTTGTCCACTGGCTAATTGTTTTCAGAAGTAGGCTGCTGGATCCTTCTTCCTAGTGTTAGTCTGGAAGCTCAGCAGAAGTATGTACACCATCGGTGACCCTGCTAATATCTAAATGCCGGTGACATAGCTTCCAGCACCACAGCAATATGCAAGCCCCACAGTGCAGCAAACTGATAGACAAGTCCATGTGTGTACTCATGTGTTGGTGGAAAAAGGTATTTGCAACAAAGAAGTTGTTGGTCTTGCAAAATTCTGTCATACGATCTCTAGCATCATTTCTGTGACCACAACTGTATTTTCCAACTACTGATCCTTCTTTGTTTCCAGCTTTTGCATTCCAATCACCAGTAATTGCCAGTGTATCCTGATTGCATGTTTAATTAATTTCAGGCTGCAGAAGCTGGTAAAATTCTTCAGTTTCTTCATAGTAGGCTTTAGTGGTTGCATAAACTTGAATAATAGTCTTATTAACTAGCTTTCTTTGTAGGCATATGGATGTTAGCCTATCACTGACAGCACTGTGCTTCAGGACAGATCTTGAAATGTTCTTTTGGTGATGCATGCAGCACCATTCCTCTTCAAGTTTTTGTTAATGGCATAGTAGACCATATGATTGTCTGATTCAAAATGGCCAGTACTGATCCATTTCAGATCATTAATGTCTGGGATATCAATGTTTACATGTTCCATTTCATTTTTGATGATTTCCGATTTTCCTAGATTCATACTTCCTACATTCCATGTTCTGATTACTAATGGATGCTTGCAACTGTTTCTTCTTGAGTCGTTACACTTCAGCAAACAAAGGACCCAAAGGCTGTACTCTATCTGCATCTTTAAGGTTGACTCTACTTTGAGGAGGCAGCACTGCCCCAGTCATCTTTTGAGTGCCATCCAACCTGGGGACCTCATTTTTTGGCACTGTGTCTGACAATGTTCTGCTGCTGTTGGTGTTGGAGAAGAGTATTGAATGTACCGTGGACTGCCAAAGGAACAAACACATCTGTTCTGGAAGAAGTACCAGAGTGCTCCTGGAAGCAAAGATGGCAAAACTGTATCTTAAATACTTTGAACATGTTGTCAGGAGGGATCAGTCCCTGTGGAGAAAGACCTCAGGCTTGGTAGAGTGGAGGGTCAGAAAAAAAGAGGAAGACCCTCAACAAGATTGACACAGCAGCTACAACAGTAGAGTTAAGCATAAAAACAATTGTGGGCGTGGTGTAAGACCAGGCAGTGTTTCATTCTTTTGTGCATAGGGTTGCTGTGAGTTGGAACTGACTCGATGGCACCTAACAGCAGCAATGTTCATCTTCTTGGAGGCTATTTTAAATGTTAATAAGGTGGTGATATCCCCCTCAACATTCTGTTTGTTGGTGTAGAGGAATTCAACTGATTTTTTATGTTTATCTTGTATCCATAAACCCTGCTGGCGAAGTGCTTAAGTGCTGTGGTTGCTAGCCCAGATGGCAGTTACAGGCACTCCTTGTAAACTCTGTGGGGCAGTTCACTTCTGTCCTGTAGGGTCACTATGGGTCAGAATTGACTCAACAACAGTGGGTTTTGTGTGGCTTTATCTTGTAGCCTTATGCTTTGCTAAACTCTTTTGCTATTTCCAGTATTTTGTGTCTTCTTTAGTATTTTCTGTGTATCTGATCGTATCATCTGCAAATAGAAATACTTCTATTTCTTCCTTACCAATTTGGATGACCTTTATTTGTTTTTCTAGGTTAATTGCTGTGGCTAGGACCTTGTCATGGTTTGAATTGTGTCCCCCCAAAAATGTGTGCAGCCACGTGGCTTGGATATGGTTCCCAGTATCTTGGGACTGTCCTCCATTGTGTGGTTTTGCTAACCTGTATGTTAAAGGATTAGGGTGGGGCTGTGAATTCCTGCTATGGGGGAAGTTTCCCTGGAGTATGGCTTGCCCCACCCTTAATGCTTTTAGCTTGCAAGGAATAAAAGGAAAAAGAAACCAAGGATAATTTGAGAACCTCGCTACCATCAAGCAAGCAGCACCGGGAGCAGAACGCGTCGTTCAGACCAGAGGTTCTTGCGTTAGGACGCTCCCTGGACAATGACTGATGCAATACTGGACTTTCCTCCAGAGCCGTCAAGGGGAAAGTCTTTCCCTGGAGCGGACACCCTGAATATGGACTTGCAACCTACCGGACTGTGTAAGAATAAATCTTTCTTTGTTAAAGCCATCCACTCTGTGGTATTTCTGTTAGAGCAGCCCTAGCTGACTAAAACAGACCTCCAGCACAATATTGAATAACAGTGGTGATAAACTTGTCTGGTTCCTATTCTCAGGGAGAACACTGTCCGACTCTCTCCATTTAGGATGATGTTAGGATAACATTTATAACTGCCATTCATTATGCTGAGGAATTTTCTTTCTATTCCTGTTTTGCTGAGAGTTTTTAACATTAATGAATGTTGGCCTTTGTCAGATGCCATTTCTATATTAATTGATAAGATTATGTGATTCTTGTCTTTTGTATTAATGTTTGTGAAAAATTACATTGATTGCTTTTCTAACATTGAACCATCCCTGCATACCTGATACAAATCCCACTTGGTTGTAGTCGATCTTTTTTTTTTACTCTGGGGGGGTGGTTTCTTTGATGTATTGTTAAATTATAGTGGCTAGAATATTGTTGAAGGTTTTGTATTTATGTTCATGAGTAGTGTTATTCTATAATTTCCTTTCTTTGTGGTGTCTTGGTTTGGAGATAAAGGTTATACTCACTTTATAGAATGAGTTTGGGAGTATTCCATCCTTTTCTGTGCTCTGAGAGATCTTTAGTAGTAATTGTGTTAAATTCTTTTTGATTGTGAGCATTTATTAGATAAATTAACCACTGAGCACTGCTTTTGCTATGTCCCATAAGTTCTGGTAGGATGTGTTTTCATTCTTGTTTGATTCTGTGAATTTTCTTATTACATTCTTAATTTCTTCTATAACCCACGAGTTTTTGAGCAAGGGGTCATTGAGTTTCCATGTTTGATTTGATTTTTTTTCGTTTGCTCTTTCTATTGTTGATGTCTACTTCTATGGCTTTATGATCAGAAAGGCCAAGTAGCCAAGTGCCGTCGAGTCAGATCCGACTCATGGCGATGATCAGAAAAGATACCTTTTAATAATTCAGTGCTTCGGCTTCTGTTAATATATGTCTTATAGTCTAATGTGTTGATTACTCTGGAGAGTGTTACACGTGTATTGGAAAAGAAAGTATACTATGTTGCTGTTGGCTGGAGTGCTCTATATATGTCTGTGAGGTCAAGTTGTTTGATTGTGGCATTTAGATCTTCTGTGTCTAATAAAGAACTTTCTGGAGATTCTTTCCTTCACCAAAGTGGTGTGTTGAAGTTTCCTGCTGTTATTGTGGAGCTGTTTATCTCTGTTTTCAGTGCTGTTAGAATTTTTTTAATGTGTTTTGGAGCTCTGCCGTCGGGTGCATAAATATTTAATGTGGTTATGTCTTCCCAGTGTATTGACCCCTTAATCAGTACATATTGTCCTTCCTGAACCTTTGTGGTGGGTTTTCCTTTAAAGTCCATTTTGTCAGATGTTAATATTGCCACACTTCTTGTTTTAGTTATTTGCTTAATATTTTTTCCATCCTTTAAGTTTTAGTTTGTATCTTAGTCATCTAGTGCAGCTATAACAAAAATACCACAAGTCGATGGTTTACAAAGAGACAGTTTATTTTGTCACTTTCCAGTAGGCTACAAGTTCAAATTCAAGGTGTCAGCTCCCAGGGAATGCTTTTTCTGTTGGTTCTGGAGGAAAGTCCTTGTTCTCATTCTTCCCCTGGACTGGGAACTTCTGAGGTACAGAGAATGTGCTCTGCTCCTTTAAAGAATATGCTCTGCTCCTGGCACCACTTGGTGGTGGTATGAGGTCCCCAAACTCTCTCTGATAGCTTCTTCTCTTTACATAACAAGAAACTGCCTCAAGGCACAATAAGGTCTTAAGCTGGAAGTCCAGTGCCACCAACATTACTGTTACCCTTCCCCCTCATTAACATCGCAGAGGCATGGTTTACAACAACGTATAGCAATATCACACAATACCAGGAATCATGACCTAGCCAAATGGCTGCACATATTTTTGAGGAGACGTAAGTCAATCCGTGACTGTGCTTTAATGTCTCAGGTGCGCCTCTTGTAGTTTATATATATAGGTAGATCACATTTCGTTATCCAGTCTGCCACTCTTTGTCTCTTTATTGGTGCATTTAGTCCATTTATATTTAGGGTAATTGTGGATAGGTATGAATTTACTGCTGTCATCCATTTCTTTTTTGTGTATGTTTTTTACAGTTTCTTCGTTCCACTCACTTTTCTTTACAGAGTTGTTTTTCTTCATGTATTATCTTTTTTTTGTTCACTGTTGTTGATTTTCTGTGTGCTGAGTATGTTTTTCTTGTTTTGTATTTTGATGTAGGATTGTGACTTTTGGTTACTTTTGTGTTTATCCATGTTTTTCTAAGTTTAAACCAATCTTTTATTTCTTTACATTGCTTTGACTTTCTCTCCATATGAGAGCTCTATTACTACATTTTTCAGTCTTTTTTTTAGTATTGTCATCTTTTAGATAGTGACATCTCTATTATCTTGTTTTCAGTGATTTAACTTTGATTTACTATTGCAGTTTCCGTATCTAGATTGATAACTAATTACTCTGTCCTGTCCTAGTATTGGGATGTTACTTATTTTCTAACCAAAAGACTCCCTTTAGTATTTCTTGTAGTTTTGGTTTTTGAAAATTCCTTCAACTTTTGTTTATCTGGAAGTGTCCTAATTTCACCATCATATTTTAGAGTCAGTTCATTGCATATATAATTCTCAGTGATTTTTATTTATTTATTTATTTTCATTCAAGGTTTTGTATGTCATCCCACTGCTTTCTTGACTGCAGGGTTTCTGATGAGTAGTCCAAACTTAGTGGTATTGACTGTCCTTTGTAGATGACTTTTCATTTACCCCTTGCTGTTCTTAAAATGGTCTCTTCATCTTTGGTTTTGGCAAGTTTGATTATATGTGCTGGTGACTTTCTTTGGGGATCTACATTGTTTAGAATTTAATGAACATCTTGAATAGACATCTTCTTATCTTTGATATCACTGAAGTTTTCTGCCAACAAAACTTCAGAACAGTTATCTCTGTATTTCCGGTGGTTCTTCCCTGTTCTAGTCCTTCAGTCACTTGTAGGTTATTCTTATAGAGGCTGACATCATTCTTACAGTTTCATTTTTTTAAATTCTTTAATCTGATTTTTTGTCAAATATGTTGGTATGAAGTGCTTTAGCTTCATTCTCTCTAGTTCTGACTTCCATTGCCTCCATCTGACTGCTCCTGTGACTTTCTGTTGTGTTGTATAATTGTGAAATCTTGTTCATCTTCTGAATTTATGTTTGCTATCTGTCTTTGGATTCTCGCAGCCTATTAAATTTGTCATTATGCTCTTCTCTAAACTTCGTAAGTTCCCCTCTTGCTTTCTCTGTGCCTTTCTTGGCTTGTTCTGTGTTCTACCTGATCTCGCTCCTGATCTCTTGAAGAATATTAATTATTTGTATCCTACATGTGGAATTTCATGAAGTTGTCTTCATCCAGATAATATCTTGATTCTTTTGTGTGGAAGCTTTCTGAAACTGTCGTGGTCTGCCTCTTTATGTGAGTTGATAGTAACTGTTGTCACCAAGTCATCAACAGGTTGTTGTTTATTTGTTTCATATTTGCTCACTGTGTCCTAGTTTCTTGCTCTGTTTTGATATGCCCAAATATACAGCTAGTTTGATTACCAGGGCCTTTGAAGCTCTAACGTCCTGTCTTCAGGTGGGTGGAACTGTCACTAGGTATGTGATCCCAAGAGTGCATTTACTTTTCCTGTATGGGTTCAGCTCAGGTGTCCAAGTAGTCGGTCACTAAGTGTATGATTTAGCCTGTCATGTATAGTCCTAGACTGGCAGGGGTAATTGGTGTAGGCACAGGTATCTGGCTGCAGTAAAGGGTCAGGCATGCACTCAGTAGGGCAGGATGCTGACAGTTGCCACGGAGTGTCTGTGAGGAAAGTGTATCCTTGTTCCCAATAGGGCACAGCTGGATAGGTTTTGCAGCTGGGCTGTGGGCACCCAGTGTTGTTTGTTATAAGGACTGGGAGACACCCCTTATTCTTAGGCCCTTGTTGTGTATAGCTGTGTGGCTTGAGTGGAGCCTCCAGTTTTCAGGTCCCTTATATGGGTAGGTTATGTCTCAGTGTGGTTAAACACATTGCTGTCAAGTGTCTCGAAACTTCCTCACTGCCATACGGCATATACCTTGCTTTAGGCATATACCTTGCTAGGCTGTGCTAGTGAGGGCCTATGATGGTGAAATGGGTCCACACAGGTCTGTGCAGGAGTGAATGGCATTCAAAGTCTGTGGACCCTTTATGCCTGTGCCTAGGCAAAGGAACTGTTACTGCCCTGAGTTCCCAGCTTAAGAGAGCAGGCACAGCATTTCTTCCTATTTAGAAACCCTGGTAGTGTGGTAGTTAGAGCTACAGCTGCTAACCGAAGGTCAGCAGTTTGTTTCCACTGTTCCACTAAGTGCTCCTTGGAAGCCCTGTTGGGTAGTTCTCCTCTGTCCTGTAGGGTCACTCTGAGTTGGAGTTGACTGGGTGGCTGTAGGTTTGGTTTTGTTTTTGGTTAATTTGTTTTCCTTCTAAGACTGGGAGAATGGCTCAGAGTATGTGAGAGGCCGTACTTCTGGATCATGGTACATGCCTATCTCAAGCTGACTCGGACCCTGTGGAGGGCGGGGGGAGGGTGGAGGAGAGAAGTTTTTCCCAAAGGGATATTTTTTGATCCACAAATAGGATAGATGGATGTGCTTATCTTTTGTCAGTTGAGTGCCAGTTTTCTCTGATTGTGGACGTGTGAGCAGACTCTTTTCCATTTGGTTTCCTCTGATGTGAAAATACTTCCTGAATACCATTGCTGACCTCACTGTACTCCCATGGGAAGATCTAGCCTGTGGGGTGCCAGTTCTTGCCAGGTCAGCTCTGGCAATTCCTTGCTGCTCTGTACCATCTGTCTCTCTCCCAGGACTCAGTGTGACTACTCACCTTGGCCTTTAGGGTTCACAGCTCCTAGGTTGTCATATAGCATCAAGGCACTTGTTCTTTTCAGGTCTTTGTTATAAGAGGGACCACAGGAAGCAACTACTAATCTGTCATCCTGGCCCTTCCTCTCTTGGATATTATTTTTAAATGTTTCCATTTAGCTTATAAAAGCAGAATCTCATAAACTGTTGGTTAGATATAACTTAAAAAGTCTTCTTTGTCTATCCAGAAAATAGGACATTACAGCAATGTCAACAATATTTCTAACAAATAACCACAATGAAATTTCCCTCTTCAGTTCATTCAGTCCTTATGTAATTAATTCTTGTCCTGCTAGATCTCACTTAAGCCGTTTGCTTTTATGAAGCTGTCTGCTTCCAGACTCAGTACTGAGTTCAGAAATCTAAGAAAATTCTGACTCAGTCCACTGGCACAGTTCGAAAATTGTTTAAGCAATGTCAACTGCTTAATGCCATTATTGCAGTGTCAGTATTGTGCCCAATATTTTATTCTTTGAAACATATTATTTTAAAATACTTGCTATATATTGTAATTTTCCACAAAACTCTGAGACACTTCCTTTGTTGAAATCATGTACTATCCTCTAGCTTCAAGCAGAGTCTTCCAGCAAACATTAAAGAACTGAGAACGTTGTCTGTAAGATAACAAAGACATAATGGCTTAGTGGTTAATTTCTTACTGTGACTAATATCAGAATAGAGGAGAATAATATTCCCTATTGGGATACCCTGCATAACTGTTTCATCGGTTCTGATCAGTGTTTCCCCAAGAGTGAAAATATAGACAGCCTAAAATATATGAATGTCTGACTTACATGCTAATCATAGTTGTGAACCAACCCCCATAAAGCCTGTTGTATTAAAAATTCCAGGTACATACAGTGGCTTGTAATGACAAACAGGTGCTACTTTGCAACATGCATCAAAACATTGTATTTATTACTGTATTATATATTGAAGATGCTTCAGTGTGTTGTGTTTCTTTAACATTTTTTATGTGTAGAAAAATACACTATGTGCTGTAAACTAAAACAAGGTCTGACAAGTTCACAAACTTAATTGTTTTAAGTGCTACATACATCATTACCAAATATCACTGTGGTCACCTTCAAAATATTTCTCTTGGGAAGCTATGCACTGATCCTAGTGTCTAGTCTACCCTTCAGAGCAATTTTGGAGCTCTTTCTGGAATGGCCACTGCACACAGTAGCACGGTGGCAAGTTGACGAACTTCACTGTATGATTGTCTGTGAGGGAGTTTTTAGCCGGTAAACAAGTAACTGTTTTGAAACACCCTCCCTACTCATCTGATCAGGCTCCCAGTAGTGTTTTTTCTTTCCCCAAAGATAAAGGAAGTATTGAAAGGAAGACAGTTTGATGGCACTGAGGATGTCAAGGGTAGTACAACAGCAGTTCAGAACACTATTTCCAGAAAAAGAGTTCCAAAATTGCTTTGAAGGATGGACTGGGCACTGGCATGGCTTCCCAAGGGGAGTACTTTGAAGGTGACTATAGCAGTATTTAGCAATGAGGTGTGTAGCACTTTTTCTAGGAAGAGTTCGTGATCTTAATTGGCAGTCCTCGTATGACTAACTGACATTAAATATAAGCCATACCTAACTGTTGCTGCTTAGTGTAACCCGGGGACTGCCTGTATAGACATTGAGAGCACTGACAAATTGCCACAATTTTCTCATAAGGTGTACAGATGGTGAAATCACCTACATTACTAACATTTACTTAAACAGGAATCTGGGTAGTGGAAACAGTTAACATGCTTGGATGCTAACCAGAAGTTTGGTTGTTGAAGTCAACCCAGAGGCTCCTTGGAATACAGTCCTGGTGATCTGTTTCCAAAATATCAAACATTGAAAACTCTGTGGGACACAGTTCTCCTCTGACACACACGGGGTCACGATCAGTCAGGATCAGTTCAACAGCAACTGATTTACAGACTTAACCTAATCTTCTGATCTGACAGTTCTCCCATACATACAGCTGTCATGCATAGTAATGCAGCAAATAAACCTCATTATTTATGTCATCTCTTTTTATAAGGTAAAGGGACAAGTCTTTATACTTTTCTAAGCCCCTTTTGGGAAATCTCAGAGATCATTTTAGGTGTAAAAACAACATTAATTTTTTTTTTTCAAAATATAGGGCTCATTCTCGTAAGGCACAACCAAAAGAGTTGTCAGGGGAGATTCAGGCATTTACTTCAGGTTGGAGTACAGGAATCCAAGCAACAGTACCTAGTTATTATGTAATCAGAGGCCCAATGGAATACTTAAAGATAAATGTGGAGACATGATTTTAAAGAATTGAGCTCTTTCATGAGTGAGGACCCTTTGTTCTTTCTTATGTCTGTTTGATTTAAGAAATCAAGGAATTTAATGACATCAAAATGAAGCACCAAAAATGATTCCATTGGCCCCCCAATCTCTGCTAGCTCTGCAGGTTCCATGGAGGGCAGAGAATATCTACCCTTTCTCAGTGTAATTGGAGGCAGTGATCAATCCATAAACCCAGGAAGCAAACTCATGAAAACAGAGGTAACACTGCCAAACTTTTAATGCGTTTCATATTGTCTTTTCAAACTCAGGCATTATAAACTAAAGCACATAAAATTTCCTTTCTAGGTTTTGTCCTCCATTTTTCTATTTCATATTCTGAAACAAACTGACTCTTGATGTTAGAATTGGCTTTTTCATTCACATTCTCTCAAAAGGATACAGTGGAGTTTTCCATCTTTAGATGATGTGTGATACACATCAAGTGCAGAAAGATGAGTGTCTGGATCTTTTTTATTAAGCCAGACATTAGAAAGATTTGCAAAAATGTAAAATTATTTCTTTTTTTTTTTCATTAAAATTCTTTGTTGTGCACAATAGTTATTTTCACAAAGCATGTTATTTTTGTTATAATTCAGTGGGTTTGTCATAGGATTTTTTTCATTAATTTTTTTTAAATTGCAAATACAGTAAATACTGATAGTCGTCACTCATTTAAACCAAAGCTTTTTGGTATCCACAAATAAATTTGTAAAGGGGTCCTGAGACCAGAACCACTGCTTTAAGAAAAAATTGTTCTCTTTTTCTTTCTAAAACTATGGGGCAGGTAGTTGTATTCCTGTGTCTTGATTGCTCCTGGCATAGTCTCAACTACTCAGCTATCCATTTTAGTTAAAATTACTAACCAAAATAGGCAGCTTATGTTTAGCAGAGGTGAGAAAAATGGAGATGGGAAATAAGAACTGACTGTCATATACAAGCATTCTATGATGATAGAAAAGCCCATGAACACGCGTAACACAAATTTCTCCCACAACATGTATCACTTTTGTTGTTGTGAGGTGCTGTCGAGTAATTTCTGACTAATAGCAACTCTGTGTTCAATAGAACAAAATACTGTCCGGTCCCTTCCTCGTAGTTGTTGTTATGTTTCAGCACAGTGTTGTAGCCGCTGTATCAGTCCATCTCTTGATAACGTGTCCAAAGTATATGAGGCGAAGTCTCACCATTATTGCCTCTAAGGAGCGCTCTGTCTGTATGTCTTCCAAAACACATTTGTACATTCTGTGGCTGTCCATGGTGTAGTCGGTATTCTTTGCCGATACCATAATTCAGAGGTGTCGGTTCTTCATTCTTCCCTGTTCATTGTCCAGCTTTCACACACGTGAGGCAGTTGAAAACACTGTGGCTTGGCTCAGGCACACCTTAGTCCTTAAAGTGACATTTTTGTTTTTTAATACTTTCAAGAGGTCTTTTGCAGCAGATTTTCCCAGTTCAGTAGCAGGTTGTTTGATTTCTTGACTGCTGTTTTGATGGGCATTGATCGGGAAACTAAGCAAAAGGAAATACTTGACAGTTTCTGTCTTTTCTCATTTATCACCATGTTGTTTGTTGGTTCTGTTTTGAGACTTTTTGTTTTCTTTGTGTTGAGATGTAACCTCAAGGCTCAGGTTATTGACCTTCATCAGTAAGTGCTTCAGGTCCTCTTCACTTTCAGCAAACAAAATAGAATCATCTACATAACTCAGGTTATTAATTAATCCTACTCTAATTCTGACGTCCTGTTTTTGTGTAATCTAACTTCTGAGATTATTTGCTCAGCATGCAGATTAAATAAGTATGGTGAAAGGATATAGCCCTGGCACTCAGCTTTCCTGACGTTAAACCACGTGATATCTCCTTGTTCTTTTCAAATGGCTGCCTCTTAGTCTATATACAGGTTTCAAATGAGCATGGTTAAGTGTTGTAGAATTTCCATCTCCTTAAAGTGGAAAGAATGAACACATTCATTGACATGACCCAAAAGTATAGCCTCTCTATAACATGTAAAAGAAGCAAGCATATATAAACTTAACATTATTTTTTGTAATCAAAGTTTTAGTATTCTCATTCAGAAATTTAAGGTATCCAGTGATTACTCATCAATTAGCTCCACTTAATATTAGTCCACTTTAAGATATCTAAAGACCCTAGAAATTATCTTTAAGTTGGTACACTACAAAGCATAATTAGTAATTCTATTAAAAGTTTAAGATAGCTATTCAATTTAGTTGAACACAAATTTGTTTTATAATCTTAAACACTGTGTAGGAATCATATTTAGCTTGAGGGAAGTGAAGCTGAAGGGTAGAATTCTTACCTTCCATGCAGGGTGCCTAAGTGCAAGGCTCAACCAGCACACCTCGTGCACATCCCACCGCCCATCTGTGAGTGAAGGGTTAAGTGTTGTGGTGATGCTCAGCAGGTTTCAGCAGAGCTTCCAGGCTGGAAGATAGGCCTGGTGATTTGCTTTTGAAAGTCAGCCAGTAAAAATCTTAAGAATCACGGGGATCTAATCCTGTTGTACGTAGGGTCGTCATGACTCAGGGGCTGATTTTACTGCATTACCTTATTTGGCCAGTAATCCTGCATAAGTTTAGGAGAAATAAACCCAAGTAAATAAAATGTACATTTGTGTTAATACTGATAAGCTAGATTAGATATAGCTATTTTTTTTCAGTTTTTTTTATTGTGATGAAGTGGAAGTATGCAATCTAAATCAGTTTTGCACGCCTGCGTATCTGCACCTCCATCTGCTCCCTTCATCGAGTTCACAGCATAATCCTCCTTTTCACTCTATATTTCTAGTATCTTCTTAATGAGTGCTTGCCCTCTCCACTCTCTTCTCTTCCATCTAGAAAGAAACCAGTAGGACAGCTTCCTATAAATGTATAGGGCCATAAAGTATATACACCATATGGGTGCCCTGTGTCCCCGAGTCCAGTCTATTTGTGTTGTAAGAGTTGACCTCAGTACTGATTTCCAGTCAGGGGCAGCAACAGGTCTAGGGACCATGTGCCCAGTAGACCCTCCAGGCTGTTGGACCATCAATTGTGGTCTTTTAGTAGATTTCTTGAGCTGCATCCATTTTTCACATGTTGCCTCAGGAACTCTACATCGTGTCCCCCATCACAGTTGCCTTTGGTGGTAGCTGGGCACCATCTGGTTCTTCTGGTCTCATGTTGATATAGTCTCTCATTCATGTGGGTCCTTCTGTCTCCTGGGCTCTTTTTACCTTGTGTCTTTGTTGTTCTTGGTCATCTTCTGTTCCAAATGAGTTGGGACCGTTTAGAGTATCTCAGATGGCAGCTTGCTAGCTTCGAAGACCCCAGACACCACTCACCAATATGGGGTGCAGAAGACTCTCTTAGCAGACTGTTTATGGCAATTGGCCTCAACATCCCCTAAAAACGTGGTATTCAGACCCCTGTCCTTGTTGCTCTATCCTTGGAAATACTAAGTTGAGTTTAGAAAACCTTTCAGTTTATGGTGTAGCCCAGTTATGTTGATCTGCTCTCTACTATGTGCTCTCACTGCTTTTACCTAACTAAGTTCCTATCTACTATCTAATCTGTGACCAACTCTGTCCCCTCTCTGCCCTTGTAGCCACTGAAGAGTCTTTTCTTCTGTATTTAAGTCTTATTTTTTCAGTCCTTGTAGCAGTGGTCTCATAATGCTTGTCGTGTGCCACTGACTGATTTCACTCAGTGTGTCTTCTACTTGAAACTAGGTTATGAGATGCTTCCTAAAATCATTATTGTTCTTTTTCACTGCATAGTTCCATTGAGTATATGTACCATGGTTTGTTTATCCATATATCTGTTGATGGGCACCTAGGTTGATTCCATCTTTTTGCTGGTGTTGACAGTGCTGCAATAAACATTCGTGTGCATGTATCTGTTTGTGTGATCAGCTTTATTTCTGTAAGATATATTCCAAGCAGTGGGATTGTTGGATCACATGATATTTCTGTTTCTAGCTTTTTAAGGAAGCGCCAGGCTGCTTTCCAAAGAGGTTGTAACATTTTGCATTCCCACCAGCAGTGTTGGAGAGTTCCAGTCTCTCCACAGCCTCTAGCATTTGTTGTTTTGTGTTTTTTGGATTATTGCCAACCTTGTTGGGGTTAGATGGTATCTCATTGTAGTTTTGATTTGGATTTCTCTGATAGCTAATGACTGTGAGCATCTCCTCCTATGTCATTTGGCTGCCTGGATGTCTTCTTTGGTGAAGTGGCTGTCCAACTTCTTTGCCCATTGCTTACTTGGGTCATTTACCTTTTTCTTGTTGACATTTTGCAGTACCTTGTACATCATGGAAGTCAGATGTCACTCTGACATGTACTTGCCAAATACTTTTCCTATTCTATAGGTAGTCTTAACTCTGTTGGTAAAGTCTTTGGATCATCGTAAGTGGTGGATTCTTAGTAGTTCCCATTTATCCATTTTCTCTTCTGTTTGTGCATTGTTGATCAGATTTTGTAATCTAAGTTGTGTATGAGAACTTCCATTGTTGACCCTATTTTTACTTGCATGATCTTTACCATTTTAGGTCTGATATTTAGGTCTTTAATCCTTTTTGAGTTAGTTTTTATATAAGGTGTGCGCTGTGGGTCTTGTTTGAGTGTTTTGCACATGGATATCCAGTTTTGACAATACCATTTGTTAAAGAGACTGTTTTTACCCCGATTTACAACCTTTGGGCCTTTGTTGAATATCAACTGTTCATAAAAGGATGGTGATATTTCTGGGGCCTCAATTCTGTTCCATCAGTCTACATGTCTCTTTTTGTACCAGTGCCAGGCTGTTTCAGCTACTATGGAAGTATAATAGGCTTTAAGGTCAGGTTGTGTGAGGCCTCCCACTGTGTTCCTCTTCTTCAGTAGTGCTTTAGTTATGCAGGATTTCTTCCCTTTCTAAACAAAGTTGGTGATTTGTTTCTCCATCTCATTAAAAAGTGACACTGGAATTTGTATTGGGATTGCATTGTATATGTAGATCACTTTGGGTAAAATAGACATTTTCACAGTGTTAAGTCTTCCTATGCTTGAGCAAGGTAGGTTTCTCCACTTATGTAAGTCTCTTTCAGTTCTTGCAGTAAAGTCCCGTAATTGTCTCTGTATACATGTCTTATTTCTCTAGTTAGATTTATTCCTAGGTATTTTATCTTCTTGGGGCTATACTAAATGGTATTGATTTGATGATTTCCTCTTTGATCTCTGTGTTGCTGTAAAGGAATCCTATATTTACTTCTGTTTATCTTGTATGTTAATACTTTGCTGAAGTCTTTTACTCATTCTAGTAGTTTATTTATGGAATCTTTTGGGTTCTCTGTGTGTATGATCACGTAATCTGCAAATAGGGATATTTTTACTACTTCTTTGCCAGTGCGGATGCTCTTTATTTCTTTGTTTTGTCTCCGGCTAGAAGCTCTAACACAGTGTTGAACAGAAGTGTTGACACTGGACATCCTTGTCTAGTTCCCATTCTCAGGGGAATTCCTTGAGTGTCTGCATTCAGGATGATGTAGGTAGTTGGCTTTGCATAGAGGCCTCTTATCGCACTGAGGAATTTTCCTTCTAGTCCTATTTTGCTGAGAGTTTTTAACATGAATGGGTATTGGAGATTGTCAAATGCGTTTTCTGCATCAATTGACAAAGTGAAGTGGTTCTTTTCCTTTGTGTTATTTATGTGGTTGATCACTTGCAGTGTTTTTCTGATGTTGAACTTGCCTTGCATCTCTGGTAATGAATCCAGCTTGGTCATGATGAATTATTTTTTTGATACGTTGTTGAATTCTGTTGTCTGTGATTTTGTTGAAGATTTTTGCATTTAGGTTAATGAGTGATATTGGTCTGTAATTTTCTTTTGTTTTGTGGGGTCTTTCCTTGGGTTTAGTATCGGGGTTATGCTGGCTTTGTGGAATAAATTTGGGAACGTTCTGTCCTTTTCTGTGCTGTGAAATAGCCTCAGTACTATCAGAATTAATTCCTCTCTAAAAGTTTGGCAGAATTATCTGGTGAAGCCATCTGGGCCAGGCCTTTTGTGGTTGGTAGTTTTATTATTATTATTATTACTGCTGTTTCAGTCTTTTGTGATGGGTTTATTAAGTTGATCTACTTCTTGTGATAATTATGGTAGGTGATGTGAATCTAGAAATTTGTGCATTTCTTCTAGGTTTTCAAATCTGTTCAAGTACACTGTTCTGTTATGATAGTTTGGATTTCAGTTGGGTCTGCTGTGACATCTCCCATCTCATTTCTTATTTGGGTTATTTGTTTCATCTCCTGTTTTTCTTTTATAAGTTTAAACAGTGGTTTATCAATTTTGTTCATCTTTTTGAAGAACCAGCTTTTGATTTTGTAAATTCTTTCAATTTTTTTTTTATATTCACTAATTCATTTAGTTCTGCTCTGATCTTGATTATATGTTTTGTTCTGGTGCCTGGAGGGTTCCTTTGTTGCTGTCTTTCTACTTGTTCAAGCTGTAGGGTTGATTCTTTGGTTTGGGCTCTTTTCATTCTGGATGTGTGCATTTATAGAGATAGATTGACCTCTAAACACTGCTTTGGCTGTATCCCATAGGTTCTGGTTGAATGTGTTTTCATTCTGATTTGATTCCATAAGTTTCCTCATTGCGTCTTTGATTTCTTCTGTAAGCCATGGATTTTTGAGCAAGGTATTGTTCAATTACCATGAGTTCAAATTTCTACCTATGTTTTTTCTGTTACTGATTTCAACTTTCATGGTTTTATGGTCTGAGAAATGCTTTGCAATAATTCACTGGCTAAGATTTTGTTGGTTTATGACCTAATACATGGTCTATTCTGTAGAACATTCCATGTCCATTGGAAAAGAAGGTGAACTTATCTGTTGTTGGGTTAAAAGTTCTCTGTATGTTGATGAGACCTACTTAGCTGATTGCCAAAATAAGATCTTCTGTATTTTTGCTGAGTGTTTTTCTGGATGATCTTTCCATTACTGAAAGTGGAGTGTTGACATCTCCTACTATCATTGCGGAGTGATCTGTCTTATTTTTCAGTGTTGTCAGTGTTTGTTCAGTGTATTTAGATGCTCTGGTATTGGGTGTGTAAATGTTTAATATTCTTGTATCCTGCTTATATATTGAACCTTTAGCAATAGTGAATATCCTTGTCCACAATGGTGGACTTTATATTAAAATCTATTTTATCTGAGATTAGTAATGCCATATTGCCATTCCTGCTCTTCTTTGTATGTTGTTAGCTTGGTATATATTTTTCCATTCTTTGATTGTCAGTTTGTTCATATCTTTGAGTCTAAGATGTGTTTCTTGTAACTAACATGTAGGTGGATCATGTTTTTTGATCCATGCTGTTACTGTCTGCCTTTTTAATGGAATGTTCAATCCATTTACATTCAGTGTAATTATTGATAGGTACGTGTTTAGTGCTGTCATTTTGGTGCCTTTATTTTTGTGTTGGTGATGTTTTCCCTGTTCCTCTTAGTATTTTATTCTAGGTCATTTTTCTTTATGGGTTTACTTTCATCTTTTTCAGTGTCGATTTTGTGTTTTTTTGAGACTCCTGTGTTATGTTTTTTGTTGATATGGTTAGTTTGCTTTGCAACTACCTCTTTGTTCCCCCTTAATGTTCTAAGTTTAAACAATCTTCAGTTTCTGTATCTCTTCTTAACTTCCTCTCTATCTGAAAGGGTTATAACTACTGTAATATGTGCCTCTTTATAATGTGATAATGTCATAGTTTTTGTGTTAAGATTACTCGTTGCCTACTGTTAATATTTTAGCTTTGATTAGGCTTAGTCACTTCCCTGAGTAGGAGTCTGGATGCTGTGTCCTGCATTGCATTCTTAACTATACATTTGTTGTTGTTGTTTTTGTAAACATAGAGCTTCTTTCAGTACTTCTGGTAGTTTTGGTTTGGTTTTTGCAAAGTCTGTAAGCTCCTGTTTATATGCGAATGTCTTCATTTCATCATCATATTCAAGAGACAGTTTTACAGGATATATAATTCTTGGTTGGAAATTTTTCTCCTTCAGGGTCCTGTATGTGTCATCCCACTGTCTTCTTGCCAACATGGTTTCTGTGGAGAAATCAGACAAGCCTACAGGGCTTCCCTTTGTACATTAATTTTGCTTTAAGCCTCTCTGCCTTTAATAGTCTGTATTTCATCTGATTAAGTCTGATTATAATATGTCTTTGTGTCTTTCTTTTGGGGTCTATGTTCTCTTCTTTCATGATTACAAGGTAGTTTTCTGTGACCAACTCTTCGATAATTCTGTCTGTATTTTTTGCTGCCCCTGCCTATTCAGGAACTCAAATTATTTGTAGATTATTCCACTTGATAGAGTCTCATGTGCTTCTTAATGCTTCTTCATTTTTCTTTTCTCTGATTTCTTCTCATAAATGCTGGTGTTAGTTGTTTTGTCTTGAAGCTCTCTAATTTGTTTTCCAACTCCTCCATCCTGCTTTTTTGGTTTTGCATTGAATTGTCTATTTGTGTAATTTTATTATTGATCTGCTGGATTTCAGAACATTGATATTCCAGCAGTTCATACAGCTTACTTAATTTTTCATTTTGTTCTGCATTTTGTTTAATCTCTAGAAGGACTCTATACATAATTCTTTTGTATTCTACTTCTGATAATTTCAGAAAGGCTTCTTCATGTGGGAAGTTTTTTTATTCTTTATTTTGTGATTTCTTTTCCAGTTATGAGGGTCTGCTTCTTTAAATGCTTAGATATTGATTGTTGTCTTCACACTCTCAAGAAACTCTTTAGTTTCTCTGGTGTTACACCAATGGGAGCTGTGGCTTAGTTCTACAAAGGGAGTGAGTAAGGGCATTGCTGTATTTGATTGCCAACCATCGCTGCATTCTCTAGGTGCACCTGACTTATGTATAGCTTCTCTGGCAATACAGACACTCCCAAGCCCGTGATATTGCTCAGCTCAGTGGCTGGACCAAGCTGGGCCCTCAGGTGGCAGGCCCTGCCTCCTCACTGCTAAAGGTGCTGAGCACCTTTAGTTGGCGAAAGGTGGCCAACTCTCCATTATCATGCCAGTCAAGACTATGGTTTACCTCAGGGAAAGGAGGAGAGAAGGATGCCACCATGCTCAGCGGCCAAGGACTGCTGCATTCCCTAGATGTATTTGTCTTAAAAACTGCTTTTATGCTGAGAGGGGCTCTGTCCACCAGCTGCCAAAAGCAGCTGGGCCCTCAGAGGTGACAGGCTGCACTTCCTGACTGGCAAAGATGACACCCTAGTTCTGGAGTCTCTAGGGGTCCGTCAGTCAGTGCTGTGATGTGGCTCAGTGAAGAGTGGTAGAAATGGCATTCCCACACTCAGGCACCGGTCATCACTGTGTTCTCCAGCTGTTCATATCATAAAAGCTGCTTTTCAACTGAGAGAGGCATTTACCAACTACAAATGAAAGCAGCCAGTTCTGCAGGGGTGGCAGGCCCCACCAGTGAAGAGTAATAGCAATGATACTGCCACACTGAGGCACCAGTCACCACTGTGTTCTTTAGCTGCTCTTACCATAAAAGCTGCTTTTCCACTGACAGAGGCTTTGACTAGCTGCAGCTAAGAGCAGCTGGGTCCTCAGGTGGCAGGCCCCACCTCCTTGCTGACTGAGACTGCCTTGTAGGCCATCCCTAGATAGTATGGCATGGCTCAAGGAAGGGAGGAGTTAGGGCATTGCCACACTAAGCTGCCAGCCCCCAGTACATTCTCTAAGTAAAATTGTCTTAAACATAGCTTTTCTGCTGGGAGACACATATCCAGACTGGCACTGTTGCCCAATGTGGTAATTAGCCCCAAGTGAGACCTCAGACATGGCTGACTCCACATCTCAGCTGAGCAAGATGGCATCCTGCCTGAGGTACTTTTTCTGCAGTGAGTCAGCAGTATCTATGGCATGGCTCAGAGAAGAGAGGGGGAGCGGCAGTGGTGCCCTCTATCACCAGCCATAGTTGGGTTCTCTAGATATGTCTGTCCCAAGCATAGTCTCTCTGCTGCGGAATATAGTGTTTTCTTAAGCACTGCAGTTCAGTGTAGTAGCCGGCTAATGCCAGGCTCCCAAGCTTAGTAGTCCCAGTTCCAGTTAACAAAGAAGGCATCTGTAGCTGTAGTCCTCTCAAACAATGCACCAGCAGAAGCAGGACTCGATGTGCCGCTGTCTCACTCTGACAGAGATAGTTTCCCCCTTCTCGTCACTCAGCCCAATCTTACAACCTTACCTCAGATCTTGTGTTTCCCGGAATGTCTACCTTGCTCCATTCAATTATTTTTCGAAGCCTTAGTTCTCAGAGGGAATCAAGATGTGTGTCTGGTCCTCCATCTTGGCCCCCTAGACATGAGTATTTTTTCACAGCTATTATATTAATTTCATTTGCCAAAGAAATTATCTTAATTCTGAATTTAGTTAGCAGTTTCTGTAAAAAAGAATTTCAAGTCTAGCACATTTAAAGATTACAAATTCAGTTTCCTTATTTTCTATGAATTTTAGAAATATTTACTTTAGATCAGCATTTGTTTATTTCTATCAGTTAGAACACAGTCTTTTAATTTAAGAACTAATCTATTTATAGTGGTCTCACAGTGGTTAAGAGCTGACTGTTAATCAAAAGGTTAGCAGTTCAAATCCACCAGCCACTCTTTGGAAGCCTTGTGAGACAATCTACTTTGTCTTACAGAGTCACTATAAGTTGGAATCGACTCAACCACCGTAGGTTTGTTAACAGGAAATGGAAAATGTTTCATATGTAATTAGAAATACAAATTCTTCTGAATTGTAAAGAGATACACAGAGCTTAATACCTTCAGTTTTACACCATCAGCCACAGGTTGAGAGTAAACACACAAAATCACCAATACAGTCACCAAAGAACTATTCTCTGTCTCAGAAGATAGCAAATTCTTAACTGATTTGAGCTTACAATAGGCAAATGTACAAACACAAAAGACTAAGAAGCCACATTCTTAGTTCCCTCTCACTCGACAAAGGATACGTCTCTGTAATCCTTTGTTAGAAATCACAGTGTCAGCCCATGGCACCAAACTCCCTGTCACTGCTGCCACCAAGGGAGTGACTTGTCAACTATGCATGTACTGGAAGTAAAAATAAAACACAAAATCAGTAGAGAGATTAAAAACTAGAGAACATTTATTGCTTTGGATTTGTCTGGAAATCAAGAGAAGACCCTTGGCCTAACCCAGCTGTGGGAGCACTTGGGAACCCAGTTTGCCTGGTTCTGTTGGACAGATTCATGGACATTCTGAAGGGTGACCCACAGAACTCTCAGAATGATGAATTAAAAAAAATCTAGTCATGACTCTTGAACAGATGTAAAGTGAACTAGTGTCAAAGATATTAAGTAAGTAACGAAGGAACGAGTAAGATGGTCCACGCTGTGTGAGAATCAGGTTCATTCCTTTGGGTGACTGCTGCCTCTTCTGGCGCCTCAGTATCTTAAAGAAGTGTTTTAACTTCCCTGTTGTCTCAGGTGCTCTCCTGACCACTAGTCAGCTAATCTGCTGCTGTCAGTCCATTCTGACTCACCACAGCCCATGTGTGCAGACTAGCTCTGCAAGGCTTTCAGGACTGACTTTTGGAAGCAAGTTGCCAAGCTTTTCTTCCAAGGCACCACCTTGGGTTTGGACCTTTTGCTTAGTGGCCCAGTGTTTGCACTACCCAGGGACTCCACTTGACTATTCAAATGTCTACCCCAAAAAAAGCGCCTATTGCTGTCGAGTTGGTTCCAACTCATAGCAACCCTATAGGACAGTAGAACTACCATATAGAGTTTATAAGAAGCTAGGATCCGACTCGACGGCACTTGGCTTGGCTTGTTAGATTTGAACTGCCGAGCTTAAGGTTATTGGCGTATGCTCTTAACCACTACACAACCAGGGTTTCCAGCCTGACCATTAACATATTGAAAATTATGTCACGTATCTAGAATCTGTATTTGTAGAGTGTGTATTGGTTGACTTTGCTAGGATTTCTGCCATTATGGCTTTCATTTGCTGTTCTGAAGTGTTTTCCTTGGCTTTTTTCACAGTGACAAAGTCCAGGCCCTCTCCTATGCGCAACACACACGGCAGCTCATCTCATGTGGTGGTGATGGTGGGATCGTTGTCTGGAACATGGATGTCAAGAGACAGGAGGTATATGCCACAGAGGGTGGGGTTGCGCTCCTTCCACAGCAGCAAGGCTGGGGTCTACATTCAGGTGGTATCGTAAAATGGCTCAGCCTGCTTCTCACATTCTTGTTTCTTATTTTTGTTATGATTAAACCACGACATGTCATCTCAGGATAAATATTACAGCATAAAGAGTTTCCCTATTACTTGAACTCTCACAAATCAGTTGATGTTAATTTAGTGGAGATTTCATAAGACTAAGCTGTTTATAGGTGACTGTATCGACTTGTGACTGGAAGAACCAGATGGTGCCCAGCCACCACCAATGATAGCCGTAATGGAGCCCAGAAAGTTGAGTCTCACTGGCAACACAAGAACAAAAAAGGGGTGCACCCTAGATCTCCACTAAAAGACTGCAATTGATGGTCCACAGGCCTCAGAATTCTCCCTGGGAGCCTGGCCTCTGGCTCTGATGCTGTCCCTGTCCATGAATCATAATGGAGGTCAACACTTTGGACAGGAATGTTTTGGACTTGGTGACACAGAGTGACCATATCAAGTGTGTACTTGATGGTTCTGTGCATCTAGAGGATGTCATCCGGCTGACTTCTTAGTGGAGGAAGGGGAGTGGGTGGAGAGGAGGGGCTAGGAGATTGCTGGGAGGCTAAGACATGTATGGAGTAGAGAGGAAGACTGTGCTCTCACCGGGCAGGAAGAGCAGTGAGAGCTGCATATAGATGGGCGTGCAAATTTCTATGGGAATGTACATTTTCACTCAATCATAATAAAAAAAAAGACTAAGCTGTTTAGACTTTAAGTATATTACAGCATTTGCAACAAAAGTACAGATGAGAAAAAGGAACTATTTTCAAGCCGTTAGTCCTTCAGCATAATGTCCTGTGAAAACAGGAAACTTGCGTGCTTTATTTTATTGAAGGAAATGGTGGCTAGGGTGTGAGGAATGTTGTTTAATAAAGTAAGAATCCTTAGTTTAGGTATTTGTGGAAATAATTATTTTAAATAAATGTTATCATAACCTCTTTTTTTAACAAAATTTTGTTTTTAATCTCTGGGCATCTTAACTGATATGTTTGCTGAGTGGCTCTTCTGACAAGCACTTTGAAGTTAACCACATTCTCATTTCCCTTGAATTACTCTTGGTAGACTTTCCCTTTGACAGTGTATGTTCCTCTAATTTATTTCTTTGCAGGATTCAAGAACTAGATAACAAAGCAACACTTAAAATTAGACAAAAGCAACTTCCTAGCTTCTTTCCATGCCCCCCACCCGAATCTCCTTTCTAAAGACAAGTCGGTATTACCCACAGTGTAGTCACTTTCAAATGTTAGCGATTAAATGCTGAAGAAGATTAACCTTTATTTGTTGAAACCATAAATCCATGGAAGGTCTAAGGAAGCACGGACTTGTAAGATGCTGTTTTTCAAAAGTGCCACTTGGTGGTGCCGTAGTTAGTATGTGACTAGCCATGCCGGCCAGGCTCTTGGTGCTGACCAGTGGTGGTTCAGGTTGTGTTCTGCACAGTAGACTGCTTTAAGTTAGGGGCGGTCACATCTGTTATGTCCTGCTTATTTCTGGGCCCAACTGACCGGCCAGGTGGGGAGGACAGAAGAGTAGATTCTTTTCCCTTGGTACAAGAAGAGACCCCAAAGAAGGATACTTGTGTAGGCTATAGAAATGAAACTGGGTGGTTTTAAGTCAGCCTTTCTAGTCATCTTGCTTAAATTCCACCTCTTCACAGGTAGACATTGAGCACTGAGTGCCGATTGACTGATTTTAACTCTTAAGTGACTCATAGCTTTAAATATGTTGCAGAAAAGGTTCTTTCCACTTTTACAATAAAAGTGCCTTTTATTGTATAAACAGTTCTCAGAGATTTGTTTTTGTAAGTCAGTGTCTGTGGAGCTACTTCATAGTTATGAAGTAACTCTACATAGTTATGGCAAATGCTGTGCTATGCTGTGGGAGGCCTGAGGTATGTATGAAGCAGCTCCTGCCCTGAAGTGCTGAAAGACTTTCTGAAAGAAAAGTTGTGTGGGTGAAACTTGACTAGATGATATAAGTCGTTAAATTAGTTACAGTTGGTATACAGAGAATTAGTGCTGCACATGTAGGAAGGGGCACTGTCATTGTCTAAAATTCTCCATGAAGGCTTTGTGATTCTGAAAGACGGATAGGGCCTGTACATGCTCTGACCAGGAGCGTCCTGGGCTTTCCAGGCAAAGGAGCAGCAGGAGTGAAGACCAGGTGAACAGATGGAAAGCAGTGGTTAGTGCACGTTGAGCATTCAGACATCGTAGGGTGTTGCACAGGTTCGGGTGGGGGACATGATGGGAAACCTGGAGCGACTGAATGAAGATCAAACACCCCCTAACTTAAACACTTGTTTATGTAGTTAGTAAAATGCTCCTTCTTATTTATCGTTTTTTTAATTATATAAATGTTCTTTGTATAAAAGATACAAAATGCTCATAAACACATGGAAAACATGTTAATTACAATATTAGCACCCAGAAATATTACCCTTAACATGTTGGCCAACATTCTTCCATACATTTTTCTCTGCATATGATGTGTATGATTTTTTTAAAACAATGGAAGTACACTGCAGATGGCTGACTTATTTTCCCACCTTTCCTGGTCCTTATTCCCATTTCCCTCCTAACACCATTAAAAAAACCAAACCTGTGTTTCTGTCAAGTCAATTCTGGCTCAGGTGACCCTGTAAAACAGAGTAGACCTGCCCTACAGAGTTTCTAAGGATTCAAACTGCCAGTGTTTGGGTTAGCAGCTGAGCTGTTAATGACTGTGCCACCAGGGTTCATTTCTCATAGACACCACTAAAAATGTATGCTTCCTTATGGAAGACACAGAGTGTATATGTTAAATCTTACCTAAAACATGTAGTGCTGCAGGTCTTGTTCTATTTCCGGCTTGCCCCATGAAGCCCTTTTAGAGCTCCACCTGTCGTATTGTGTGTACCTTAGGGTACATCCTACTTAATGCTGAGGCTCTTTTAGTACATAGCAGTCACATTTTATGTCTCTGTTTCCCAAGCAAAAAGCAGCTAGTTTGCCACCAACACCTTGATATCACAGATATTACCCAGATGAAGTTCTTGTACATTACCTGTCACAGACCTACTTGTGAATTTCCCTAGACTGTAAACCCAAGAATAGGATCAATTGAAAGTGCGTTCTTGATTTTGCTAAATGCAGCCTGTATTAGTTGTCTAGTGCCACTGTAACAAAAATACCACAAATGGATGGTTTTAACAAACACAAATTTATTTTCTCATAGTTTAGGAAGATAAAAGTATGAATTCAGAGAGCAGGCTTTAAGGGAAGACTTTCTCTGTCTGCTCTGGGGGAAGGTCCTATCTCTTCAGCTTATGCTTCCTGGTTCCTTGGAGACATTCATGTGACTTGATGTCTATCATACCCCATCTTTTCGTGATAGTCTGCTTTTTAATCTCTTCTATATCTCAAAAGGGGGAGCCATGATGGCCAAGAGCTCAACTGCTAACTAAAAGGTCAGCAATTCAAATCTTCGAGCAGCTCTTTGGAACCTTGTGTGGCAGCTCTGCTCTGTCCCATAGGGTTACTATGAGTCAGAATTGACTCAGTGGGTAATGTATAAAAAGATTGACTCAAGATACCCCTCCACTAACCATGTCTCATTAGGATAACAAAAACAACTTATTCCCAGATGAAATTATAACCACAGGCATAAACCAGAAAGCCAAATCTGTTGCCATAGAGTTCATCCCAACTCATTAAAATCCTAAAGGACAGAGTAAAACTGCTCCATTGTGTTTCCAAGGAGTGTTTGGTGGATTTGAATTGCTAATCCTTTGGTTAGCCGCTGTAGTTTGTACGCACTATTCCACCGGAAGTTAGTATTTACAACGTATATTTTAGGAGGATGTAATTCATTCCATACTACAACCAAACTGCTTTCTGGATTGACTGTACCTGTACTTCTAATGGAGAACAGAGAGTTTTCTGATACCTATGTTGTCACCAACATTAATTATTATCCCCTTTCTGGTGTTGTCCTCTGGGAGGCAGTAGCATCTCATTTTTAGTTATGTTCTCTAGTTAACAGTCATGTGAGCTTCTTTTTATGCAGGGTCTTCCAGTAAAAGTGTCCTATCTTGGAACTTGAATAAAACAAGTTGGTTAAATGATACTGTTTTAATCACTGGATTATTTTGAAGTACATTTGATGACATTGTGTATTGAAAAGAACTTCAGGTAAATGGCCACTGCGCCACCATCCAAGTGGGGCAGAAATAATCAGTTATCATAGCCCAATATCTTTCACCATTGACAGTCACAGCCTCCTCTTGTTCATCTTGGGAAAACTAAGGGCCAGTAATTTTGCCAGACCAAAATCCACACCAAACAGTAACTTTGGGGGATGAAGTGGACATTCTTGACTCTCCATTGGACTGTCATACCTCCAAATGTGCCAGTTTTGTGTGTTATCAAAACCATTCATCCAAAAATGGACCTTGTCACAAAAGATGATTTTTCAGCCAAAAGCACAGTCAACCAGTCAACTTCCAGTTGCTGCAGAGCCCAGTCAGCTGGATGGTGTAATCTATGGTTGTTGGACTTGTTTTATTTATTTATTTTTTTATTATCATTGAATGAAAATGTACATTTCCATATAAATTTGCATGCCCATCTATATGCAGCTCCCACTGCTCTCCCTATGCAGTGACAGTACGCTCTTCCTCTCTGCTCCGTACATGTCTTATCCTCCCAACAATCTCCTACCCCTCCTCTCCATCCACTCCCCTTCCTCCAGTAAGAGGTCAGCTGGACGACATCCTATGGATGCATAGAACCATAAAGTGCGCACATGATATGGTCACTCTGTGTCACCAAGTCCAATCCATTCCTGTCCAAGAATTGACCTCCATTATGATTCATGGACAGGGGCCAGGGGACATGCTCCCAGGGGAACTCCGAGGCCCGTGGACCATCATCAACTGTGGTCTTTTAACGGAGATCTCAGGGTGCACCCCTTTTTTATTCTTGTGTTGCCAGTGAGACTCAACCTTGTGAGCTCCATCACAGCTGTCTCCGGTGGTGGCCGGGCATCATCTGGTTCTTCCGGTCACAAGTTAATGTAGTCACCCACTCACATGAGTCTCTTGTGGGTTCTCTTTCCCACATGTCGTTTTGGTCCTTGGTGAAGATCCATTCCTGCTAAATTGGGACCATTTGCTGTACCCTCAGATGGCAGCTTGGCAGATTTTAAGACCCCAGACAGCGCTCATCAATGTGGGGTGCAGAAGGGTCTCTTAGCAAAATGCTAGTTGTGGCAGTTGGCCTCAGTTTCCTCTGAGAGCATCGTTCTCAGCCCCCTGCCCCATCTACTCTGTCCTTGTAATATTGGATTAAGATGGGAGGCGTATTCATGTTACGTTGAAGTCCACTTAATATTTATCTACTTTCTAATGTGTACTGTCACAGGTTTCCCCCAACCAAATTTCTATCAGCTAATCTAAACCCAACCCGCCACCACTCCTCCCACCCTTGCAGCTGTCAGAGAGTCTTTTCTGTGTGTGAATCTGTTTTTAAGTTCTTATCATAGGGGTCTCGTACAATATTTGTGCTTTTGTCACTGACTACTTTCACTCAACATAATGTCCTCCAGTTGAAACCAGGTTATGAGATGTTCCCTAAAATCACCATTGTTCTTTATCATTGCATAGTGTCCCATTGAGTATATATGCCATAGTTTACCTATCCATTCCTCTGTTGTTGGGCTTCTGGGTTGATTCCGTCTTTTTGCTATTGTGGACTGTGCTGCTATGAACATTCGTGTACATGTATCAGTTGGTGTGAATGGCCTTGATTCTGTAGGATATATTCCAAGCAGTGGAATTACTGGGTCAAATGGTATATCTAGATTCAGCTTTTTAAGGAAGTGCCAGATTGCTTTCCAAAGAGGTTGCACCATTTTGCAGTTCCACCGACAGTGTAGGAGAGTTTGAATTTCTCCACAGCCTCTCCAACATTTGTTTTGCATTTTGGGGATCATGGCCAACCTTGTTGGGGTGAGACGGTATCTCACTGTACTTTTGAATTTCTTGAATAGCGAAAGATCGTGAGCGTGTTCGCATGTGTTTTTTGGCTGCCTGGATCTCCTCTTTAGAGAAACGTCTGTCCATCTTCCATGCCCATTGCTTAATTGGATGATTTATCTTTTTTTCACTGATATTTTATAGTACCTTATAGATTAAGGAGATCAGGCGTCAGTGTGACATGTAGTTGCCCAATATTTTTTTCATTCTGTAGGTGGCCTTTTAATTCTATTATTAAAGTCTCTCTTACGTAAGTCTCTCTTAGTTTCTTGTAATAAGGACTTGTAGTTCTCTTTGTAAAGGTCTGTTCCTTCTCTGGTTAGATTTATTCCTGGGTACCTTCTCTTCTTAGGGGCTATAGTAAATGGTATTGATTTGGTGATTTCTTCCTTAATAATCTCGTTGTTGCTATAAAGGAATCCTACTGATTTACTTATGTTTTTCTTGTATCTTGAGACTTTGCTGAACTCTTCTATCAGTATGAGTAGTTCACTTATGGATTCTTTAGGATTCTCTGCATATACAATCATACCATCTGCAAATAGGGAGATTTTTATTTCTTTGCCTATGCAGATGCCCTTTATTATTTAGTCTTGTCTAATTGCTCTGGCTAGAACTTCTAGCACCATGTTAAATAGAAGTGGTGAGACAGGGCATCCTTGTCTAAGTTCCCACTCCCAAGAGAAATTATTTCAGTCTCTCTCCATTCAGTATGACTTAGGCAGTTGGCTTTGTATAAATGGCCCCTATTACACTGAGGAATTTGCCATCTATTCCTATTTTGCTGAGAGTTTTTAGCATGAATGGGTGTTTGACTTTATCAAATGCCTTTTCTGCATCAGTAGACAAAATTAGGTGATTCTTGTCTTTTGTGTTATTTATGTGGTTGATCACATTAATTGTTTTTCTGATGCTGAACCAGCCTTGCATCACTGGAATGAATCCACCTTGGTCATGATGGATTATATTTTGAATATGTTGTTGTGTTCTGTTGGCAAGAATTTTGTTGAAGATTTTTGCATCTTGATTCATGAGTGATACTGGTCTGTAGTTCTCCTTTTTGGTTGTGTCTTTCCCTGGCTTTGGTTATCAGGGTTATGCTGGCTTCATAGAATGAATTTGGGAGTATTATTCCTTTCTATAACTCTTCTCTAAAAGCTTAGTGGAATTCTATGGTGAAACCATCTGGGCCCGGGCTTTTTTTGGTTGGTAGTTTTTGGATGGCTCTTTGAATCTCTTCCTTTGTGATGGATTTATTAAGTTGTTCTTCTTCACCTTGTGATAATTTGCGTAGGTGATATGAATAAAGGAATTTGTCCATTTCCTTTAGGTTTTCAAATTCGTTAGAGTACAGTCTTACATAGTATTCTGTCAAGATATTTGGGATTTCTGTTGTATCCGTTAGGGCAATGCCCCTCTCATTTCTTATTTGGGATATTTGTTTACCTTCCTGTTTTTCTTTAGTAAGTATAGTCAATGGTTTCTCAATTTTTTTGATATTTAAAATAAATCACCTTTTAGACTTTTCAATTTTCTCAATTGTTCTTCTGTTCTCTAATTCATTTAGTTCTGCTCTATTCTTTATGATCTGTTTTCTTGTGGTATCTGAGGTATTCCTCTGTTGTTCTCTCTACTTGTTCAAGCTGTAGGGTTAGTTCTTTGACTTGGTTTCTTTCCTCCTTCCAGTTGTGTGCATTTATGGAGATAAACTGACCTCTGAGCACTGCTTTGACTGTAGCCCATAGGTTCTGGTAGGAAGTGCTTTTGTTCTCATTGGAATCCATAAATTTCTTTATTTCATCCTTGATTTCTCTATAACCCATGGGTTTTTGAGCCAGATGTTGTTCAGTTTCCATGAGTTCCACTTTCTGTCTGTGTTTTTTCTGCTGTGGATTTTGACTTTTATGGCTTTATGATCTGGGAAGATGCTTTGCATTATAATTCAGTGGTATGGATTTTGTTGAGTATTGCTTTATGTCCTAACACATGGTCTATTTTGGAAAATGTTCCATGTGCACTGGAGAAGAAGTTATAGTTGTCTGCTGGTGGATAGAAAGTTCTGTACATGACGATGAGGTCTAGTTGGTTAATTGTGGCAATAAGATCTTCTGTGTCTTTATTGAGCTTTTTTCTGGAAGATCTCTCCAATATTGAGAGTGGAGTGTTGCAGTCACCCACTATTATTGTGGAGTGATCTATCTCAATTTTGAATGTAGTCAGTATTTCTTCAGTGTATTTAGGTGCTCTAGTATTAAGTGCACAAATATTTAATATTGTTATGTCCTGTTTGTGTCTTGAACCTTTCAGCAATAAGTAGTGTCCATCCTTGTCCATGATGTTGAATTTTACATTAGAATCTATTTTGTCCGAGATTAGAATTGCCACACCTCCTCTTCTTTGTTCACTGTTAGCTTGATGTATATTCTTCCATTCTTTAATTTTCAGTTTGTTCCTATCTTTAAGTCTAAGGTGTGTTTCTTGTAGGCAACATATGGATGGGTCATGTCTTTTGATCCAAGATGTCACTTGATGTCACTTTACTGGAGTGTCCAGTCCATTCAGATTCAGTGTGATTATTGATAGGTATGTGTTCAGTGCTGCCATTGCGATATGTTTATTTTTGTGTTGATGTTATCTCTGTTCTTGTTAATCTGTTCTGAGACATTCTTCTTTGTGAGTTGAATTTTCCCCTTTTATGTTATTATGTTTCTTCATTTGATATGTTGCGTCTTCATTGTGCTTTACAGCTGCCCATAACATCCCCCTTAATAAACTTCGTATAAGCCAGCATTCTTATCAACTTCCTCTCCATCTGGAAGGACTATAATGACTATAGCACATTCTTCTTTTTAATATGATGACATAGTAGTTTTCATAATATGATCACTGAATTATTTCTTTCACTATTATGGCTTTGATTGAGTTTGGAGCCTTCCCTAACTGAGCAGAATTGTGGGTGATATGTCCTGTATTTCCTTCTAAAATATAAAGTTACTGGCTTTGTTCTTCTAAGCTAAGAGATTCTTTGAGTATTTCTTGTAGCTTTGGTTTGGTTTTTACAGAGTTTCTGATTTTCTGTTTTTCTGCAAATGTCATAATTTGACTTTCATATATGAAAGACAGTTTTGCAGGATATATAAGTCTTGGTCAGAAGTTCTTCTCCTTCAAGGCTTTGAATGTGTCATGCCACTGTCTCTGTGCCAGCATTGTTTCTGCTGAGAATTCTGACGAAAGCCTATGGGATTTCCCTCTGAATGTTAGCTTTGCTTTGTGTCTCTCTGCCTTTAAGACTTTTTGCTTATGTTTCATTTTGTTAAGCTTGATTATAATATGTCTTGGAGTCTTTCTTTTGAGATCTGTATTGAGTGGACTTAGATATTCATCTTGGATATCTATATTCCTTTCTTTCATAATTTCTGGGAAGTTTTCTGTCAGCAGCTCAGCCACGTTACTCTCTGTGTTCTCAGGTGTCTTGCCCTGTTCAGGAACTCCAATTAATTGTGGATTGTTCCTCTTCGTAGAGGCCCACATGCTTCTTAATGCTTCTTCTTTTTTCTTGTTTCTTTTTGCTGATTTCTTCTTATAGATGTTGGAGTCAGTAGTTCTGTCTTCCAAGTCAGAAAATCTATTTTCCATTTGTTCCATTCTGTTTTCTTGGCTTTGAATTGAAGTTTCTATGTCTTTGATTTTGTTCTTGATCTGTTAGATTTCAGAGTACTGGTGTTCCATCAGATTGAATAGCTTGCTTAATTTTTCATTTTGCTCTGCTGTGTTTTGTATAAGGTCTAGGAGAGCTCTATCTATAATCCTTTTGTATTCACCTTCTGATAGTTTCAGAAAAGTTCTTTGTCTGGGAAGTTTTTAGGTGCTTTCTTTGGGGGTCTTCTGAAGTCATGTGTGATTTCTTGGTTATGGCTTTCTCCAGAATTTGTTGCTCGGGGCATCATGTGAGTCAGTAGAGGCTGAGATAGATGCTGTGAGGATGGACTGTAGTTGTTTCTCTAGGTTGTCTTAAAATGAGAGTTAAAGAGTATCTGACAACTTCCAAAATCAATCAGGCTTTTAGGAGTATAGGTCCCTCTTCCCAGCTGACAAAGTAAGCACCTCTATGTCAAACCCCAGATGTTATAAACTAGCTCAAAATGCAAAAAGGATACTGCCCTGATTTCCTCTGCTGTCACGTCCTAGCTGTGGGCAACACTGTGTAGAATACTGTTCTTTTGCTGGAAAAGCACTGTCCTCCGGGCAGGCCCTGCCTCCAAGCCCAGTAATTAGGTCCAGCTGAGGCCTCTGTATGTGTATGTCTGCCTCCCAGTGGAACAAGACGATGTCGTGCACAAACTTGCCAGCTGGCTGGGACCAGGCTACTCTGTGGTGGAGAGGCCAAAGGTGCCAAGATGCACAGAGTCCACAGCCTCTGTTGCCGTGCCCCAGCCTGTGGAGACACTATAAAATATTGCTTTTCTTTGGGAAAAACGCTCTCTCCCTGGCAGGCACTGCCTCCCAGCTTAGGAACTAAGTCCAGATGAGGGCTCCATATGAGTGTACCCACCTCCCAATGGATGCAGATGGCATCTCACACAAGCTCCCCACCACCTCAGTATTGGCTGCCATGTGGTGGAGGCAGAAAGAGAAGCCAAAGATGCCAAGATGCACAGAGTCCAAAGCCAGACTCTCAAAATATGGCAATTTCACTTTTCGATCCCACCAGCAATGCATCTAAGATTAGCAGCTAGTCATGTGTCAGCTCCACCCTCCAGCTAAGAGAGAGAAAAAAAATTAAAATGCTAGTTACCTTCCATCTGCAAACCCATGCTCACAGGGAGTAGAGTCAGCAAAGGAGAAGATATTTTGTGTTCAGTGGTATGAAGTCCAAATTAACAGCCCTACACAGCATCCTAGGGCTCACTAGGTGTCCAGAAGGCTCTGTAAAATTATCAGTTCAGGTCTTGGTTTCCAGAGGAATTTGGGGAGACATGCGTTTAGGCTGCCATCTTGACTGTACCTCCTGGACTTCAGTTCTTGAGTTAAAACAATTTTGTAAGGGTAAAACTTCAAGTCCAGATGGAAAATCTCCCAAATTGTGGTCAATGAAAGACCCAGTTCTTGTGCTCAGTGAGCAGTTGATTGGGATGGTTTTTCATGTGTGCTCTAACAACTGGTAGTGATGTTTTCATTGGAATGTGCAGTTCATTGACACACAGGTGTTGTCTGATTGGCAACAGACCCAGTTATTTCAAAGTTTTTGATTAAATGTCAGAGCATTCTCTTGATGGGATGATTATGTGCACTGTAAATTTCACATAACATTTTGATAGTAAACTTTAATAATTTATTCTGGTTGTGGAACCATGTAACTTTTCATGGCTGTTTGTCAAGACTAATCAAAAAAACATGATAAATGTGGCCACTAAGTTTCACAAATGTTACTGCCGTGAGCGGCCAAAAATAGGACATTCTTATTAGAAGACGCTTTACTTCAGCCACTCAGGCATGTTCTGTATGTTTGGCCCGTTTTTCAACTAATTCTTGTCATTTTCCTATTGATTTTTAGGAATTCCTTGTATAGTCTAGATGTTAAATCCTTGCCACTTCAAAACTTTGCAGACATCTTCTGGTACTTTCTATTAACTTTGTGCTATACAGACTATTTAGTATCCTGGAATTTTTCAGTTTTGTTTTTTTTCTTTTCAGTTTTTTGAGTATTTAAAATTTTCTGTTAGTAAATATATATTTCTGTAACTGTAATTTACACTATTTTAATGTTATCAAATTGATATTTTAAAGACTATTCCATAAACAAACATTAATCCTGCCCCCTTGTTCTCTAAAGAGCATATTAATATGTAGGTGGGTTAGTTCCATTTTTTCAGGCTACCAGAAATTCTTGACTAACCCCATCTGCTTATAAACTGTAAAGCACACTTGATTTATTTCTGGACAAAAATGGATTCCTTGAGGTTTTTTGTTTTTAATCTGCCTGATTTCCTTGCATCATAAGTGTTCTGAAGAGTCTTCTAGGAGTAAAATGTTGTCTTTAGTTACAAAATAAATCAAAGCTTACTTCTTTGCTTCAATTTCAATAAGATAAATAGGGTAAGACTCGAGCTCTTAAAAGTTACCTTTTTATTTTTATTCTTTAAATAAATACAGTTTTAGCATCAGTCCCTCTGAATGTAAGACAGTAGGTTAAATCAGTGTTTCCCAAAGTCTGTTCCATGACACATAATCTTCAGAAAGAGACAACTGTTAAGAGGCTCTTCAGAGCCTGCACTGTCATCTTTCAAAGAAACTAGATACTCATCACGGCTGCTGTCAAGACCCTCCCTGATACACCCCTGCCTTCCCTCCAGCCTAGTCTCTTCCTCTCCTTCATTGCATTCCAGCCATCCTGAGCTGCTCTCAGCCTTCTTGACCTGGCCCACTCCTACCCATCCTTCAGATCTCCACTGGGTATCACTTCCCAGGGTTTAGAGCTGCCTGTTAGGCTACTCTTACAGCACTTTTGTCCTGCTTCTCAGCCCTCACATGCTTCTCCTTATTTAAATAACTACTGTTCATAAAATTTTATGTTTGGTCTTCACTGATAAATTGTCATCCCCATTGATGGATGAATCTGTTTATTCACCGGTGTATCCCCAGAGCTTGGTACGTAGTAGATACTGAGTAACCCTTGGCTAGAATGGTTGACAAATAAATCACACTTCAGTTTTTTTTTTTTAGTAAAGATATCACTGTGGGGGTTCCATTGTCTTCACTGCTTCTCACTATGACCTGCTGGATGCTTTATTTGACCAGACCCCTGAGTGGTTGGACAGTGACTCCTGTCAAAAATGTGATCAGCCTTTCTTTTGGAACTTCAAGCAAATGTGGGACAGTAAGAAAATTGGCCTCCGACAGGTTGGTAATATGGAATCAACATCAAAGTTCAAGTAATAGTGTAGAAATAACTTGCCCTTATGATCTTAGGAGAAATAGCAACCCCTGGGCAGTTGTGGTGGGAGTAAATTCGCTCCTTTTATCTTCTGTAGCTCATTCTTAATGGATTCAGTTTGGGAAACTATAATAACTTTTTTCCCAGTAAGTGTGAGGTATGAATTTTGGTGGCATCTACTAAAATACACCTTGAAATATGAGCAGTCATGCCAAGCCAAGCCAAGTGCCATCGAGTCAGATCCAACTCATGGCGGTCATACTTAGTTCATATTAGTGTCAACCTATGTAATTACATAGGTGATACTTATTTTTCCTTAATTATTTCACTTTGACTCTTCCTGTCTTAGTTTTAGTTAGATTTACTTATAGCAATCATATAGCATTTTCAGTCAGATTCCTTGGTTTGATTTGGTTTCCCGCAAGAAATTCAAATGTTAGGTCACCTAGGTTGGACACGGCCTAAGTGCAGGCAGTAGATTAAACGTGGTTTCATCTGGCAGCTTAGTCTTTACACCAGTTTTCAGATGGCCTAACAGCTGGATGATTCCTCTATAAGTCACAGTGGTAATAGTTGGATGGTTCCTCTGTAATTTATAGAGGTAATAGTTGGGTGCTTCCTCTGTAGTTCATAGCAGTGACAGTTGGGTGGTTCCTCTGTATTTCATAGAGATGTCAGCTAGGTGGTTCTTCTGTAGCTATAATAGTTAGGTGGTTCTTCTATAGGGGTGACAGTTGAGTGGTTCCTCTATAGTTCATAGTGGTGGTAGTTGGATAATGGCTCCTCTGTAGTTTACAACAATGATAAACTGAAAATGGGGAAAGGAAGCAGAATAGGGACGTGACACAATCGAGTTTCTTCCCCAACATTGTACTGAAAAAACAGATTATAAAAAAGAGAGCCCATCTATACCTGGTGTTTGTGTTTTAATATTCTGGGCTACTCCTGTTTAGCATCCTCACCTAAATGCTGTTAACCATATCTGAGTCTACCCAAACAGAGGGTGGGCCACAGGAAGTGTAGTGAACATCTGTACTCTCTTCTTCCTCTAGCACCATTGCCGCAAGTGTGGGAAAGCTGTTTGTGGCAAGTGCAGTTCCAAGCGCTCCTCCATCCCCCTGATGGGCTTTGAGTTTGAAGTGAGGGTCTGTGACAGCTGCCATGAGGCCATCACGGATGAAGAGTAAGTGGCAGCGGTCTTCAGAATTTTCCAGGCAAAGGAGAGCTCCGACCTGAGAACTGCCTCCATGCTGCAGCCATTACTAACAGTGGCTCTCTTGGCTTACTTAGAATCTGGACCATGCAATGGCAAAAGCCCCTCTTTTCCACCAATCTTGTGAGATAGGAAAAGAGAATATGGTCAAAGCATTCATCTCTGGGCATTCTTTAATCCTAGACATAAAAGCACAGGTTGTGTATATTTAAAATAGGTGCTGTTAGACTGAATTTCTTTGTCTTCCCATTTACTTGAGAACTGCCGAAGAAGGCAGGGGCCCATGAGTCACCTCCTAGCCCAACCTGGTGTCTATATAGGAATTGAATCAGCCCATTGGCTCCAGGTCTCATGTCCCAAGAAGAGTTAAGCTACTTTACCTAAGAGACAATATCATTGCCAGCTGCTGAAATGGGCTGCTTGTCCTACCCAGTAACCTGTGGCCATAGGTTATTGCATCTAGATGCATGTCGAAGAATGGGGCAGATCTGTGTTGTCTCCCTAATACTGGCTCATTGAAAACTGCCCCTCGGTGTAAGCAGAATGTTCTAGGACAATTTTCTGATTAATGAGTTACAGTAGAATTTACAGTAAACTTCTTCCTAATCCTCCCACTCCCATTCACCCCGCCCTTTGTATATAAGAAATATTTTAAGTACTAGATGGGTATCTTAAAGCTGCATGTAAATAAAAGCATGTTTAAAATGTACCAGAGGAGGTCAGCAATTAAAGGAAATTCTTAGTAAATTAATAAACAGTTCTCTCATAGTCCAAAAAGCCCTAATTTATATTTTTTCATTCTTATTTATTCATATAAGAGCTGTAAATTGAGAGCTTCTTATAAGAAGTAAACATTTTATGTTCATTTCATTATTTTCCACTCATTATACATAACAACATTAATAAGAAGTTTCTTCAGTCATTAAATTAGAGAGCTGGAAGAGGTGTTAGAGATATTCTAGTTTAAGTCTTGCTTTTATAGGTAAGGACCCAGAGAGTCTAGGCAACCTGCAAAGTAAGCTTGTCTTTTAATTCTAAAAATTTTAATGTGATCTTATTTAGTATACTGGAGATCTCTCCTAGATATTTTAGCTCTGGGAAAGAAAGAGAAGAAAATAGCTGTCTTCAGAGAGCCCACTGCAGAGGAGAAGAAACCCCAAAACATGATTAGAAAACAGCTATCCTTTTTGTAATCCCTGCCTCCCTTTCCATGTCACTGTTTCTTTTGCTTCTTCTCTGTGGAAGCATTTGCATTGTGTCTAGAGAAACTAACCCTAGAGCACCTAGGCAGCTGTTGAGCCTTAGTGTTGAAAAGGCAGAGATTAAATAATAGTGTTGTTTATATTTTGTTTAACATGTTAAAGCTTTAGAATACTGCAGGAAAACCAACTCTAGAGTTACACTAGTGAAAGGAAGAGAAAGGGTAGATGGCCATTTGGCCATTTGGTTAGAATGACAGTGCTTTTATCTCAGGCATTTAGCAAGCATGCTTTTTTTTTTTTTTAAGTATATAGCTAGCAAAGATGAAATATTTTATTGGCAAGTCCTTCTGGGATCAAACTTAGTGAAAGCACTGTTGTTGTTGCTGAGGTTTGTCCAAAGGTAGAGATTTTTACAGACTCCAAATGAGCAACAAATTCTACAGAAGGACTTCTGGAAATGGTCCATTTTGGAGAACGTAAGAATCCTTTTACTGTTTTTTTAAAATCCATAACACATCTCCAAGGGCAAAAGGTAGATCTGATGAGCTTTTCATTTTTGCAGTTTCAGCCATTTGGCTGAAAATTAGAGCTTAATGCCCCCTAGGTCTGCTTCACTCTTACGACACTGCCTTTTACCCTCTGAAGCGTTCCTTTCTGACTTGCTCCCGCAGGCGTGCCCCCACAGCTACCTTCCACGACAGTAAACATAACATTGTGCATGTGCATTTTGATGCAACCAGAGGGTGGTTACTGACTTCCGGGACTGACAAGGTTATTAAGGTAGGACACCATCTTATTTTTGAAGCCTTCTATCTTTGCTCTTAAGTAAAAACACAAGAGTATCAAGAATATGTGAGGTACTGTTCAAAAAGTTATGCTCAGCAGTGACCATTTTTGAGAGAAGCCCATTAGATACAGGGCCCATGCCAGGCTTGACCTGGCTTCTGCCTGCTGGGAACAGTTAGCATCCTTGGGACATACTCTCAAATAGAGAAATAATGCAGGTCTTATGAATAAACTGTCAGAAGAGTCATACAGACAAGAATTACTTTAAGAGTTCAGTCAAGGAAGAGGAAGGCTTCGTGAAGGAAGTACGGTTCGAGCTGAACACTGAAAGATGACTTGAATGAGCCAACGGATAATAAACCAGGTCTTTTCCCAGCGATCAGTGAATCCAAAAGCCCTGATTACAGGCTTCCCTGAGACGGGTGGTAGACCACATGTATCACCAACACAGCCGAGGCCCTGGAGAGAAGGGGACACCCCTACATCACCCCTGAGACACACCAGGTACACGGAGCCCACACCTGGCCCCCTTGGGTTCCATTCTTGGAGGCAGCAGCAGGATGAGGTGGTTAATACAACCCGCTTCGGAAGCAACCAGACCTCTTGGAGCAAGTTTCAAGTGTAAACTCTGGGATCCTGAGTTCTTTTGTTTGCAAAATGAGACAGCTTGTCCAAGTGTTTGGAAGATTAAATGCAATCAGATGTGGAAAGGATACAGCACATGCCTAGAACCTATTGGGTGCCCCATATGTGTCAGCTTTCGTCCCCCTGAAATGACTATGTGCCATCATTCTCCGTTGCTGTTGTTAGCTGCCATCCAGTCAGCCCAGCAGCCCCAACACGTGGTGACTCCCTGCACCACTGAGTGACACGCTGCCCAGTCCTGTGCCACCCCCATGATGGGTTGCAGATCAGACCTTTGTGACTGACCGAGTTTTAGAAGTAGATCTATTAGCTGGATCAAAATTTCTAGTTGTCCTTGTCATGTTTTTTAGCTCTATGTTAAACTTTTCAATGGAAGAAAATATTTTGATACATAAATTTAAAATTCACATTAGTACAGTACTTGGCTTATTTTTAATTAAAAAGTTTACTTCACACAGTTGAGTACTGTTAATCCTCAACATAATTCATTTTTTTAATGCGTCACTTATCTCTCTTTTCTTTTTACAGCTGTGGGATATGACCCCAGTAGTGTCTTGATGATACCACTCTGGAATCAGTAAAAGAGGATTTACTTAAAAAAAGATTGTTCTAATTCCGGTCACTGCTGAAGATGTGAAGGAAAGTAGACCCATGAGACAGAGAAACCACCGAGTCGAGATGAGTGTGTGTGTGTGAACTCACATGTGCTGGTGAGCTAGGGAACGAACACTTGCAAAGGGACTCTGTCAGCTTGTTAATATAATATCAGAGCAGGTATTTTTTTAACAAATGATTTATACAGTCTAGCTATGCTACGTTATTTTGAGTATAATGAAAACTGTGTAGGGTATTTAAGTTTTATATTTTTCAAGACTTTATTTTACTCATCAGTTGTGTATCGGATAAATGAGGGCAATGTCTGTTCAGGGTATTTTTGGTTATTATAAAGTAGTTCTCCTGTTTGCTTTGGCATGTGTCACATGGTCAGTGTCTTCTTGACTCTGCATTTACTCTAACCATCATCTGCCGTTTAGCAGAGTATCAGCATTTCGCTACTTATTCAGTGTCTCTGCTTTCATGTCCTCTTCAGTGGAGAGATTTGGAAAACCATTTATATGGCCTGACCAGGAGTCCTGAATCACCGGAAGGGTAGTCTGTCCGTAAGGCCTGACTCATCCGTGCTGTTAACCCAGCAGAAATGCACCTGCATTCCTGCCTCCGTGTTCTCGGTCACTCCCACACTGGAAATGCTGTGCAAAACCTGCTCCTGCCGTCACCGCCACAGAACTAGGTGGTTACAGCTCAAGAATGGCAACTCTCCATGCTTGGATCGTTTAGAGCCCAGTTGGACCTTCCTGGGCCTTTTATAGTTCATTTTGTGTGGTACAGCTCTTCCTCACTCGCAATACTTAAGCAAAAACACCCTACGTACTTCGGGAACCAGTGTCTTAAGATGGGCTTTTCTGTGTGACACCACTTCTGAGCGTGAACAGGTCCCTTCCTGCAAGATTGTAGCCCTCCCCTGTCCCTTGCCGGCTGTATTTTTTTCTCTCTAAAAACTTTATTTAAACTTTTTAATCTTAATGTATTTTATGAGAACACTTCGCACACTTTCTTACTAAAGCTGTACGTGAACTGTGACATAAAGGTACTAAATCCTACAGCTTAGCCTGAGTCCTGTTGAGAATGTGAAAGCGGCCCCAGGAAAGAAACCTGAGGATTTTCATTTCTGAGGGAATCCAGTCAAGCTTGGTAAAGTAGGGTATTTCTGTTGTGGTCACTCAACTCAGGACTTTGAAGTCCTTATTGAAAAAAAAATTATTTTCACCTGTGAAAATAATATTAAACAATAGTTAGTTGCAGACATGGACCATGTGCCTGCCCTCTGTGCACTTTACACACAGCACCTCCTCCAGTCTACACCTCTTGGGAACCCCAGAGGACCCCTGAATCTCCTGGCAACCACCGGCTTAAACAAGGCTGTGCCGATCAGCAGGCCAGTCACTTGCCCCACTCTACCCAAGCCTTCCTCCACAGTGTGTTGTTCAATTCTAATTTGGTACTTTGGAGTAATATTAGAGTGAAATTGAAACCCTCCCTAGTTTTCCAGTTCTTTTCTTGGAAAGCAGTTATACCCCTTCATGATCATTAATTACTTTTCTTTCTAACCATGGTGAGTGCTACCAGCCAAACTTGTATCACGCCTAACACTGACAGTGTGCTCTCTGAGGATGGGGCAAACAAGAGGTGACTGTGCTCTACCACCATTCAGAAGCAGGGACAGAGTGACATGTGACCCTAACTCTAAGGATGCGGACATACTCACACACACACACGTGATGACCGTGTACCCTCCCACAGTCCCTCCACAGTACGCTTGTTTGCCATCAGTCAAACCTGGAAGAAGAACTGCTTTGAGTCTCTTCTACATGATTGCACTGTGAGAGGTCCTCAAAAAAGGGAATTAAATTTAAAATATTGGAATATTTTATAGTTTATTTTACAGTTTATTACTAGAAGCTGCAGCCACTTACCAAGTTATACGTGTTAGATTAACTGTGCATTGGAAATGAGGAATAGAAAGTAAATTTCTCTGTTTCCTGAAACTTTCTAGCCTGGCCTGTATATGTAGATCAGAAAACACAGTATTAGGGAGGCTGTAGATTGGGCCACAGCAAGCCTTCCCAATGGGCTCAGACCTTATCTGGGAAGCTGGTTACCCCACTGGAGCCCATGTGTGCACTGTGGTCACTCTGGTCTGTGCCCTGCGTGGCACTCTAGCCATGTGGTGCCCCAGCCCAGAGACACACAGAGGTGGAAACCACTTGGAGCCTCGGTAATGAGAGTCATGTGCAGATACCACAGATAGGTCAGTGTATCCTTTACCCTGCCCTTTTCTTTATCTGGTGTGGGTACTTGAATTTCGTGGCAAGAATCTAGCAAACCAAGCATTTAGTACTTGTAATATTCTGAATTCTTGAGTTTTACATTATAGTAAGGGTCTCCACCATACCTGTAACTCTCAGAAATAGTTGGTATTGGGTATATCCCAAGTGTTTCATGGACATGGAGGCTTCCCTCATTAGGGTTGGAAACTGGTGCAGCACTTCACGTTCCTCCCGTCTAGGTTAGTTAACTATCATAGTTCTCATTTTGCCCTCCAGCATTTGCACTTTGCATACATTTTTTGTCAGTCACTTAAACACACAGCAGCTCTGGCAAGTAATGCCTATTGTGGCTATGTTGGAAAAGTGACAAGATTGTATTACCCATGCAGTTACTGTTTGCTGTTTGGCAGAACAAAACCAATCAAATGCGCTCAGTTTTTCCAAAAGAAGGATGTTACTGGAGCGTTCAGCTCATGGGTCAAGTCTCCAAGGTAGCAAAAGTGGGTTTAGATTGAGGACTGACGTTTTACATGAGATCAGTCAACAATGATGAGTTTTAGGGTGTATTTTTCAATTGATTACTTGAATTATTGAAAGAATATAAAACCACAAAATTGAAAGGGATGTCCACAGACCTAGAATGTTCTAAACACCAACACTTCATTAATCCCAGACAGGTAGCTATTCCTGAGGCATGAACAGCTCTAGAAGGCGAGTTTTCAAGGAACAGCTGTTTCCAACTCCTCCAGACTCAGGAGTGCCCTCTAGCGTAAGTGCCTGGACCTGCAGGCTCTGTGGCTGGTAGGTCCCTGCAGTGCAGCCCTGCCGCAGGTTTTCGGTGTAAGCCTTCCTGCACGCTTCCCCACGGACCACTCTGGTGGCAACACAAGTGGAAATGCAGGGCCCTGAAAAGGCCCTCCAGTGCCTGTGCGGGCCGCCTGGAGTGCTCTGAGGCCAGCGGCCCCTCCTGCCCATCGTTACATAGTTCTCTCCTCCGCATCATTTTGAAACACCAGAATTTGTGTGTGTTTGTTTGCTTAACATTAATCAATTTTTTAAGCCCTAATTTTGGTGTTTAAGCAAAAGGATCCCTCCAGGCTATGGATCAGAGTTACTAGACATATTCATTGAATGAGATTCATTTGGTGTTATCTTTCCGTATTAGTTCAATCATGTGTAAATGGCTCTGTTCACTAAGATTTCTATTTTAAAGTGAAAGTATTTTGCCAAAACATGCTTATTTTTCCCTCTTTTAAAATAATTTTTAAGTTGAGTTTTCCCTGATAAGAAAGAGAATGTTAGCAACTTGCTTGTAAAACAGAAATTAAGTCCATTTTCATCACTGAGTTATCTAGATGATGCTTGAAGTTTTGAACTGGGCAATAGAGTTACAGTCTCTGAAACTCCTTTCCTGGCCTGGGCTGAGGCCATACGGATGAATAAATAGATGTCTCAGTAGCTGTGGTAGATACAGTGGGGAAGATGAGCTTGGGGCCCTATCCTGGGAGCCAGACAGGGGCTCCTCACCCAGCTGGAGCAGGTTCCCGGAGAGGACTTTTGAATGGAGTTGAAGGATTAGTAGGAGTCCGTTGAGGGGGGCAAAAAATAACTTGCAGGCTTTGCAAACAGCTTAACAGAGACCCAGGATCTAGAATCAGCCTGGTGTGTCAGGGACAATAGGTGGCTTGGAGTTGCCAGAGAACATTGAGTGCCTTATCTGCACTCCTGGATCCTAGTCCTTTGTTGCCATCAGATGCCAGTGCTGCATGACCAAAAAAAACATGGTCAGCTACAAGGCGTGATTCAGAGGCTCATCATGCTCTGGTACAGTCAGGCTTCCTACCCCACTGCTAACATCATTTTCTTTTTCTTTGGAAATGCCTAAAATTGTTATCTGAAAATGCCCCAGGGTAACTAGTGTGGCACTTCCTGGATGTGTAGCTCTTCCCTGCAGGCTGTGAGGTAGAACTGGCGACCATTACATGCCACAGACCCTGACTGGAAAGAACTTATGTACTAAATTAGATAATTCTGTAGGTGACCCAGAACCAGCTGCTCCACTTGGTAAAAGTACAGGGGTTGGCCTGTTCTAGACAATTGCACATTATACTAGCTAGCAGCATCAAGGGTTTGGTGCAGAAGAGGCGGTCGCTGCCTCCACTTCCTACTCAGCCTTAGGTCATTCATGCAAGAATGTGATAAATCCCTGTCCAATGGCCTTCATCAAGTGGAACCAAAAGTTTTTTTCTCCATTCAGTTACAGAAAAAGGGCTCAGGGCAGCTCTGGCCTGAGAGACCTGGCTCTGCAGAGGCGGGGGCACCCTGCTCCATGGCCGGTTCCTCCCTTGCCATTATATCTGTGTGCCTTTGGCTTTCCGTACCCAAGTATCACAGGTCCATAACTGAATGGCACTTGCATCTGTGTTTAAACTTTAGCTCAGCCTTCCAACCAAGAACTACATGCTACTCAGCCCTCAAGTGTTTGCAGTTTACATTTTTGCCTGTAAAAATCATTCTCCTTTACACAGAGAAGCCTCTTTAGGTCTAATACATGACAGCACTGGCTAAAAGTTCTGCCTAAAATTGGGACTGAATCCCAGTTTTGCCAGGGAACTTGTGAACAGACAGTACATTGTCCCTTGTCGAAGGAGAGTGATGATTTGAGTGAGGGTTGAATTGGATGATCATTTTGAAGATCTCTTCCAGTCTTGAGGGTCTGTGATTCTACTGAGTGTTGTTTATCCTTGAATTACCCCTGTCTGCTGTCCGCGTGGCCCAGATAAGCAGGAGCGTATCACTCCCTTTTGTTGTCTGCCGCCATATCAAAGAACTGCTTTCTGGATTTTTCCTAATTAAGTTTGGCTTTAGAAAAAGATGATGAAGGTGGATGTGATCATGGTACCATCTCATTAAAAATAGATACCTCAAATGTTCACCTTCATGCATCAAAGGAATATGACTTTCTTGGAAGAGAATTGTTAAGGAATTGCAGGCTGATTTAAAGTTTAGATTTACAGTCCAGTCTTGATATTTATGGTTCCTTTTCTCACTCTCCTCTTTTTTCCTTGGTTCTCTGGGAAGCATGAGAGGCTGAGTTATAACTACCAAAAGGGAAACACAGTTGAAAGAAGTGTTTTACTTCTGTACATGTTTTTATTTAAATGAATGACAGCCATATGTCAGCAGTATGTGCCATATGAAGTATGGACCAGACGTGTCACTGTTAACCACTGTTCTCATGTATTGTGTTTTATGCCATTTGCTGTGCTTTTCAAAGACTTTGTTTCAATGTACTATCATTTTATAAAAGAAAATGTACGAAAAGTACAAAAACTGTTACTAACTGGGTAGCAGGGAAGGTACGAGCGCACGCTGTAGCGCCTGCCTGACCGCCTTGTCCGTGACCAGAGGCACTTGTCCACCCGGCGTGCCCATCAGGCGTGCGGCTCCGTGACACACTGGCTGCAGTGGACAGTCTTTTCCTTTCTTCTTTTGAAATGAGGAGATTCTCCAAGGCTGAGAATGTTACAAGCCTAAAGTTGGAACAGATTTCTCGAATGTTTCTAGCTGAACCCCTGATACTTGCCGTGCTCTCCGCCGCTGGATCCCACCAGCCAGACCGCCCAGTCTTGACATTGACATCCTGAATGCACTCTGGTGGTCAATGAATTTCCTCCTGTGTCTGTATCTAGTTTCTGCATTCAGATGCTGCTGAATGTTGTGTCTACTGCGCTCCCTGTGCTTCTTTCAAACCCAAATGTACCTGTAGCCACGGTCAGTGTAAAAGATTCTTGATGCAAAGTTGCTCCCGTGGTTTCAAATAAATCTCTGTGGAAACCTTCCTGTAGATGTGGTCCCGTCCTTTGTTGTTGCTAAGCCACATGTACCCCAGCCACCCTGCTCTGGGGTTCACCTTGTAGGTGCTGTCCAATTTTGGGGGTGTAGGTGAGTTTCCAGCTGTCTGGAACCCAAGGAGAAATGCAGACAGCACAACTGCTGCCCCTCCGCCCTCATTAACATCACAGAGGCGGGAACTCCAGTGTGGAGGAGCATCACACAGTACCAGGAATAGGGCAGAGCCAAGTTGTTACAGGTATTTTAGAGAACACTTTCAATCCATGACAGGCCGACAGAGCCAAAAAGCAGAGGCCCACGTGTGTGAGCACCGGCGAGAGCCTCGTCGCCCCTGTCAGATGCTGACCTCCGGGGCAGGTGTACCTGAACAACTCCTTCTCCGGGGTTACGGGCTGACAGGTCTGGCCGAAGGTCTGAGACACCACTGAGAAACACCCTGGGAGATGGCTGGGGTGCACCCACCAGGCTTTCCTTGAACATCCAGGCTGTATGCAGATAGTTCTAAATCTATTCACTGATTTTGTCACAACTGCTCCTAGTGTCACTTCAGACATAAAATGCTGTAATTCAGAAGTTTTATCACACTACCACAAGAGTGCCAGTGCCTCCCAGTCTTTAGCTAATATAAACATTTAATAGCCGTGTTTAATCCTCATTATCTCCTGATTTTGATGTTGCTGGCCAGGTGCACGGCCAGGGCAGTGCAGACCGTCACACACGTGCCTGGAACTACACAGCCCTTCTTCCTCCCACCCACCTTCCCTCCAATTGGCCAAATCAAGGGTGCCATTTCTAAGAGCCACACTGAAAGCACAGGAGTAGCAGCTCCACCCAAGGCCAAGATACCTTTATTTTAAATGGATGTTTCCCTTCCCTACAAGTGCCTCACTGCCCAGGGGCGTGTGGGGCGAGAGGGGTTAGAGGGGCCTATAACAGCCTCTGCTCCTTTATGAAGGTGACGCTGGCTGACATGCTCTGCCTGGCCTGACCTACTGACACCTCTGAGCCAGCTGTTCCAGGACTTCAGTCAGCTTCTGCTCTTCAGCCAGTGAGGATGGGGACGTTCTAGTGAGATACAAGTGTGTAGAAAGTGGTTTCTGATCTAAAGATGAGGATAAAACAAAAGTGTATAAGCCACAGCAGTGGGGACCAGTCTCTGACTTGCTGCTCAGGCCTGGGTCAGCCATGTCGCTGACACCTGTCATCAGAGAGAAGGCAGGAGAGGCCCATGGGAGCTAGGTGTAGACTGTCCTCAAGGGTCTCACGCAAACTGGGCCTGGGGGAACAGTATTACACAGTACAGAATTGTCATGGATTGAATTGCGTGGCCCCCAAAATATGTGTAGCCATGTGGCTAGGCCATGAGACCGTCTTGTGACTGTCCTCTATTTTGTGGTTTTCCTATGCTGCATGTTAAAGGACTGGGATGGGGCTGTAAATCCCTTCACAGGATCACCTCCCTGCTCCACTGGAAAGGGAGTTTCCCTAGAGTATGGCTTGCCCAACCCTTAATCCTTTCATCCTACAGAAGATAAAAGGAAAGAGAATTGGGAACCTCACACCATCAAGAAAGCAGCACCAGGAGAAGAGCACATCCTTCAGACCTGAGGTTCCTGTGCTAAGAGGCTCCCTGGACAAAGACTGATACGATACCGGGCTTTCCTACAGAGCCGACAAGAGGGAAAGCCTTCACCTGGAGCAGACTTCATGAACTTGGTGTAATAATAAACCTTCCTTTGTTAAAGCCATACACTCTGTGGTATTTCAGTTAGAGCAGCACTAGCTGACTAAAACAAGAATGAAGACCTAGCGAGAAAGAAAAAAGGTAGTTGCCTTCAAGTGGCCTCATGATGGCACAAGGTATGTCAGAATAGAATCTTTCTCCACAGCTTTTCCAATGGCTAATGTTTCAAAAATAGATTGTGAGGCTCTTCTGAAACGCCTCTGGGTGAACCACAAGCGTTCTGTCTAAGCAGCCAAGTGTGTTGACTGCTTGCACCCAAACGCCAGCATCTCCCCCCACCCCACCCCTGTGGGGCTCTTAAGGGGAAAAGAGAAGTTAAAGCTGAGTCTTGAGGCAGTCACAGATATTCTCCAGGGGGCTGGGGAGGGGAGGGGACATTCAAACACAGGTGAGAGTTTGGAGACAGAGAGAGGTGTGTTTGGACAAGTAGGTGGTAGCTGGGGCTGCATTATGGGGGAAGATCTGCTCCAGAGATCAGCAGAGCTTCATAATGCAAGGTGGTTATCATCGATGATGAGAACAGATATAGAGAAGACTGGCTTCTGCTTAGGAAACCCTGTGGCAGAATGGTTAAGTGCTACATCTGCTAATCAAAAGGTTGGCAGTTCGAATCACCAGGCGCTCCTTGGAAACACTATGGGGCAGTTCTATTCTGTCCTATAGGGTCACTGTAAGTCAGAATAGATTCAACAGCAGTGGATTGGTGGGTTTGTCTGCTTAGGAAAAGCATTGCTTCCTTAAGACTTAGACTGAGATAAAAAATAAAAAGGCAACAGATAACTGCTTCCAAAAGCAGGAAAGCAGAGTTATAGTTACTCCTTTTGGCTGCTCTTCACTTCCCTGGGACTAGGAACATCATTCCTTTTCCAGGTGAGGCTTGCCACCACAGTGTCCACAAGTGTCAGCCTTGCCCAGGAGTTTGATTCTAGGAGATTTCTCTAAAACCAAAAAATCACTGCTGTCAAGCCGATTCTGACTCAGGGTAGAAAAGGACCCACTAAATTTAGAAAGCTAAACAGAAAGGAGAAAAAGATACAAATGTTGGGGTGACTCAGGACAAAACACTTTGCAGAACTAACCCCAAGGCAAGGGAAGGAGCCCTGTCACACTCACAGGAAGGAGGGAAAACCTACCCTGCATTTCAGGACATGAGAGGTTGCCTCCAGAGGCTGAGTTCCCTGCCACCCAGCGCTGTGGGTTAGCGACAGAGTAGCAGCTGCTTGCTGAGACAGAAAGTGAGTTACCATGAAAGAACGGGCCACTGGGGTGTATGGTGGCTGCAGAGTACAGGCCAAACCACAGTGCTGTGTCCACTCCCTGTGCCACCAAGTGAAGTCCATCGTGGCAGGGAAGCGTGGAGGAAGGGGACACGATACAAGTTGACTGTAACAGTATTCTGGAGTAAAGGCATGTGGTATGGTTGGTATCTCTTTTAATGCCCCCCCCCCAAAATTCAGTTATTACAAAATGAAATGAGGTCGTGTTAGGGGAATAGTATACCTCTACATTTCCTATCCAAGCTACTTAAGTAAAGGGCTTGGGCCCAGAGCACTCTCTAATAACAAAGATGGAATTGGGTCACCTTCCTTCTTCTGGTTTCTACTCCTTACAGAAAAGTCTCCGCCCTGTTCTAGACACGTGGTAGCTTCCTCTTGCACATGCCTGGACACCGTACTACAGCACTTGGCTGACCCCACTGCTGTGGAGGGAGTGGAGTCCCTCATCAGCACAAGAGGGGTAGTGTGCCAGATTGTGAGACCCAGTTTCAAGGGATGAAATGAAGGAGAAGCAGGTTTTGTGAGGTCAGACATGAGCACCTTCATGCGTCTCACCAGCTTGCTACAGTTAGCATTCTTATGTAAGCCCCTGTCATGGAGCCACTATTGTCCCACCATTATAAAACCTCTACCCTCCCTCTGCAGAGTATGGAGATCTGCTTTGGTCCTGTTGCTGCCCAGGACTCACCTTGTAAGTCTCCCTAGTAAACTTGGCTGTCACCCTGGAGTTACCTACTTCTTTTTCAGTACCTCAGCACCCTCTGTGTTGGGAGGCAAATTTCCTTTTAGTAGTCTATGCCTGGACAACTGGCAAGCCAGCCAGGTGAGCAAAGAAATCACAAGTGAGAGTGAGGCCTCTGTAGGGGAAAATCCTGGTGGCCAACAACCTCCAGGTAGGGGGCTCTGACCAGTACCCTTTTGTGGGGGACATCTTGGGTTGGCCAGTGTTAATGGATTGAATATTCCCCCAAATGTGTGTGTCAACTTGGCCAGACCATGATTCCTACTACTGTGCAATCATCCACCGTTTGGCCATCTGATGTCATTTTCGTGTGTTGTAAATGCTACCTCTGTGATGTTAATGAGGCAGGATTAGAGGCCGTTAGATTAATGTGACAGGACTCAGCTACAAGATTAGATTGTATCTTGAATCACTCTCTCGAGTTATAAAAAGAGAATCAAGCAGAAAGAGAGGGGCGCTGATACCACCAAGAAAGCAGAATTGGGAGCACAGCACATACTTTGGACCCAGGATCCCCACACTGAGGAGCTCCTACATCAGGGGAAGATCAATGACAAAGATATTTCCCCAGAACCAAAAGAGAGAGGCTTCTTCTGGAGCTGGTGCCCTAAATTCAGATTTCTAGCCTACCAGACTGTGAGAGAATAAATGTCTCTTTATTGAAGCCATCTACTTGTTATAGCAGCAGTAAATAACTAAGATAGCCAGTGATCCTCATGTGGGGAGGTCTGGCTGGTATGCTTTTTGGGAGAGGATATCCCTAGTTGTCCAGAGTATAGGGATGCCCCGAAAACATCAAGCAGTATAACCTAGTTCTGGGCAGATGCTTAACTTCCGAACTATGGAAAAGAAGCTAGAAGTTGGTAAAAACTATGGTATGGCTGCAGCTCTGAGCTGTTGTTCAGTTGGCTGCTGCAGCCCAGGTCTCTGCGGAAGCCCGTGTAAGCGTGCTACAAGGGAGAACCAGAGTGAAGCCATGTGAGCGTGCTACGAGGAAGACCCAGAGTTAGGAAAAGACCTGTGGTGAGCAAGTATGAATACGACTGGCACGTGGAGCAGCCACGTCCACCAGCAAGATGAGCAGCTAGGAGTGCCCACCTGCAGACTTGTAAAGATGGGTGAGTCTAGGGTGTGGGGCCACAATCCCACAGCCATTGCTTAAAGCTCTCCAAGATAGGTGGGGAGCTAAGCAGGCCCCTGGCACTGAGAACACCCTGTAACACCCTTCACAAAGCAAGAGTTAAAATAGCAAGAGAAAAAAAGGAACAAAAAGCTATCTTGATATCTTGTGTTGAATGGCCTTGAAGAGACCTCACAGGCCCTCTGTCTAATTCTCTAATAACTGACCCTGCAGCACAGTCACAGCTGCAATAGGAAGAGAAAAACTACAGTAGGAGGGCCTGCCTCTGGGTTACCAGGTAACTGGGCTGAATCTATGCTTGTGTTTGGTGTGTTGGAGGTGTGGCTCCACAAATGACCGAGGACTTTGTTAACTTTGCCCAGATCTTCTGACTTCCAGAAATAATCAAGACTGTGGACAAGGCCTCTATCGCTAGGGAGAACCACAAGTCTCATGTACCATTAGAGTTCAGTGAGGAAATGAAAAAAAAGGTATGGCTTGGATTTTTGGATACCATTGCACAGGTGACTGTGATCTCTGTAACACCTAGCACAAGAGCGAGGAAAACATTCAGGTCTGAGGTCATCATCGTCAAGACTCTTACCCCAGCCGGACTAGGGATGAGTCCCTTCTTGAAGGGACTACAAACCCCTCCTGCATATATTGATGGTATTGACATGCTAATATACACTTCTGTGTTTGCCTCTAAGTCCTTATGGGAATTGCCACAGTTAGGGCCATTTAAGTGGGAAACACAGAAACTGTGGCAAGGGCTATAATAGACCAGCCAGTTGATCTGCTATTGACAACCTACAGACTGACATATAAAGTGAATGTTCCATGAACAACACCAGCCTGAACTACACATCTCAGGCAAGCTTGGGGCTCCAGCAGTCTGGGGTCTCAGTGCAGCAGCTCCCTGCAAGGGTGTTCCTCATTTGCACCGTTGATTTGATCAAACTGTGTGTCCTACAAAATACATTTCTTTTGTGTGCAACTGTTCCTGACAAGAGGTCTAGACTCCTACAAAGTTCACTGCCATAAGACGAGAACATCTACGGAGATGAGACATCTAGGGGGAAAAATCACTTCTGCTCCTGACACATTTTTGTTACTTATGTGGATGGTCTCCAGAAAGGCCCCTATGGCTGAGAGGGGAAAACAACCAACGAGCAAACCACTCCTGCTAGCTGCAGAGGCTGGAGCTCCCTCTGTTCCAGAGCACAGAGATGTGCCGCCGACCACCACCTGGTTTTAAGAGCAGATGGCTCGTGGAGAATCGCACACCATGGGTCTGCTTGCATGGAACGTCACAGTTACCAGAAAGCTCCAGACATCATAGAAGATCTGACCTGTCTACGAGACCCTGAACAAGGCTAAAACCTCCCCAGAGATTGACTTGTGAGCCAATAAGCCAGAGCATTGTCAACAGGTAAATCGTATCCAGATCTCTTATCCCATAGAGAGGCTTCCACTGGATCTTGAATGAACTCTTCCTGGCCTATATCCCCCTCCAAGCCATAGGGGCATTGAGCACTTCAGCTGACAGGCCCAAACACCAGATGGGAGGGGACAAGACAACACCAGCCTGAACTACACATCTCAGGCAGGCTTGGGGCTCCAGCAGCCTGGGGTCTCGGTGCAGCAGCTCCCTGCAAGGGTGTTCCTCATTTGTTTGATCAAAGTGTGTATCCTACAAAATACGTTTCTTTCATGCAACTGTTCCTGACAAAAGGTCTAGACTTCTACAAAGATCACTGCCACAAGACTAGAACAGGTAGCCTGAGGGGCTGTACCTGGGCAAACCTCAGCTCAAGTCCCACAGGAGCTACGGAAGGGAAGAAAGAATTGTTAATGTCTCTTTTCTCCTTTCCGGATTATCTTACAAGGATGGATAGCCCCCTCATCCATGGGGTCTAATAATAACAGGCTTTTACTAGGGCTGTCAGTCAGACCAACTGTTATTTCTGTCAGCATTTGCACCAAAATGACATATCACCTCCCATACTGTTCCCACACTGGCCTGTCAATAAAGAAGACATCTCATGGACCAAATGAACATGTAACCTGGTATACTGAGGAGATCATGTGGTAAACGGAGATGGTCAAACCCTGTTGTAGATTGAATCGTGTCCCCCAGAAATGTGTGTCAACTGGGCTAGACCATAATTTCCAAATTTTAGACTATCCTCTTGTGATTTAATTTTCCTGTGTATTATAAATACTAACTTCTGTGATGTTAATGAGGCAGGATTAGAGGCAGTTAAATTAATAAGGCAGAACAAAATCTGCAGAATTAGGTCATATCTTGAGTCTGTCTCTTTTGAGATACAAAAGAGAGAAGTGAGCAGAAGAGGAGAAGAACCTCAGAACACCAAGAAAGCAGTGCCAGAAGCCAAGTGAGCCCTTGGATCTAGGATTCTTGCACAGAGAAGCTCCTAGTCCAGAGGAAGATTGATGACCAGGACCATGCCCCAAAGTCAACAGAGAGAAAGCCTACCCCTGGAACTCAGACTTCTAGTCTCCTAAACTATGAGAAAAGGAGCTTCTATTCATTAATGCTATCCAGTTGTGATATTTCCCTTATAGCAGCACTAGGTAACTAGGTTCCACTACTTATGGAACACATCTTTTGAAGTATGAAAGTTGCCTGTGGGGAGTGCTCCAACTTTAGAAGAAAATTTATCTCAGTGTATTAAAAATGTAAATGGCATGGGATGAATGGTTCCTTTAAGACTGAGTTTCATATTACTCTGGACATGGTGAATATACAGAGTATGACTGGATAGTCAGTGTACACTGATTGATTGCACCAAGTCTGAATTAGCCTGTCTGAAAATGGAAGAATTTGTTCAGTTGTGCTGAGAAAGGGAGATTCTATATTGTCCTGAAATGTGTTCTGTTCACAGTGTGCCATACTGGGGGAAACATGCTGTTTTTATATAAATGAACCATGATATGTTATACATACATAAGATTGGGCAACTGCAGCTCTTTGATCTGTTCATTTGGCTTAGATTAAACCAAAACTGGGGTGGCTGGTTGGGATCTCTCCCCAAAGCAGACCTGTTGGAAAGAGTCCTACTAGTAATCCTCATTAAATGCTACCTCGAATGATGAGCAGAATTATGCACCAAACCATAGACATGTAGTTCAGTGTCCAAAATGGGTGATGGGCACACCAAGACTAGGTACTGCTTTGTTTCTTTTTCTGGCACCCTCATGGGAGTCAGAGGGTGGACTGTTTGGGGAATGGTCTGCCTCTATACCTCACATCCAGGCTGCCTAAGGAAAGGCCTTTACCCAAATATTCTCTAATAAGGGAGCCTTTTCTCTCCTGGTTCCTTTGCTTTATCAGAGAATCCTTCCCCTATTCTGGGTGCACAGTAAGTTTATCTCATACACATGCACTGGCACCATATAGCACTTAGCTAACCAAACTTCTTTATGTGTTTCTAGCAGGGAAGAAATGGAGTTTCTTCTCCTGTGGCACAAGACAGAAAGCATGCCAGATTGTAAGAGCTAGCCTTAGGGAGTGGACTGAAGGAAAAACAGGCTTTGCAAGGCCAAACATGAGCACCCTCGTGCAATCCACCATTTCCCTATAGTTTGAATTCTTACTAAGCCCTTGGCATGGAGCCACTATTTCCCACCACCACTGTAAAACTTCTACATATCCCCTCCTCCTGCCCAGTTCTAGGCATGCAGATTTGCTTTGGTCCTCCTGCTGCCCAGGACTCACTTTATATGTAAGTTTCCCTAATAAACTTATTTGCTGTCACCCTGGGGTTGCTCATTGCTTTCTTCAGTCTCTCAGTGCCCTTCATTTGGGGAAGCAGATTTCATGTTACTGGTCCATGCCTGAATAGATCATAACTTTTCTTCTTCAAAATAACATTGATCCAATCTGTTTGAAAGAAATTTCTTCAAAGAACCTTGTCATAAAGGCCCTAAGACTCCTGATGGTCCCCACACAGAGGCCCAGGGGGTTAAACTCTCAGACTAGACTCCTGCTTTAGTGATGTCTCTAAAATGATTCTAATCTCTAGTTTTGTGGGCTGTTTTCATATTTCATATTTTCATTTGAGAGGTAGATAGTAAGAAGGGAGCTCTGATGGTGTAGTGGTTGTGAGCTATGGCTACTAACTAAAAGGCTGGCAGTGCAAATCCACCAGCTATTCCTTGGAAATGCTATGATGAAATTCTACTTCTCTCACATAGGGTCATTATGAGTTGGAATCAACTTGACAGCAACAGGTTTGTTTTTATGGGTAGTAAGAAGAGAAAAGGTATTCTTCCATCCTCTGCAATCCTTTTGTTTTGTCCTCCCCCTATACACAAAACTACACAGAAGTGGTCTCCAACTGGTGTAGCCTGTTCACTTACCACTCACTTGCACATCCACCACCTGAGAGCTTGGCCCCCGGCCCTGATGCTGCCCTTACCCATAAATTATAACGAAGGTCCACTCTTTGGACAGGAATGGATTGGACTTGGCAAGGCAGAGTGACCACATATTGGATGCACTTTATGGTTCTGTACATCTATAGGATATCATCCTGCTGACCTCTGGCTGGAGGAAGGAGAGTGGGTAGAGAGGAGGGGAAAGGAGACTGTTGGGAGGATGAAACATGTATGGAACAGAGAGGAATAGTGTGCTGTCACCGGACAGGGAGAGCAGTGGAAGCTGCATATAGGTGGGCTTGTAAATTTATACGGGAGTGTACATTTTCACTCAGTCATGTTAAATAAAAAAAATTTTTTAAAAAAACATAATTCCATCTATAGTTTTTCTGGCAAATGTCTCCTGAATAAAGAATGAAGTACACCTTTAAAAAAAAAAAGTAAATATTCTACATTCTACTTTGATGAGTAGTATCTGGGGTCTTAAAAGCTTGTGAGTGGTGATCTAAGATACTCCACTGGTCCCAGCTAATTTGGAGCACGGGAGAATGAAGAAAATGAAAGACACAAGGGAAAGATTAGTCCAAAGGAATAATGGGCCATGACTGCCACAGCCTCCACCAGACTGAGGCCAGCACAACTAGGTGGTGTCTGGCTACTGCCACTGACTCTTCTAACAGGGATCACAATAGAGGGCCCTGGATAGAACTGGCAATAAATATAGGACAAAATTCTATTTCTCAAAAAAAGACCAGACTTACTGGTCTGACAGAGACTGGAGAAACCTCAAGGGTATGGCCTTTTAACTCGGTACTAAAAATCACTCTTCAGATTCACCCTTCAGACAAAGATTAGACAAGCCCATAAAACAAACAGTAATACACATAGCTAAACCATGTACATGAGACTAAGATAGCATACTAGCCAAGGGTATCGTATGAAGGACAAGAAGATAAGAAGCAATAGGAAAACAACAAGTGGAAATGGGGAACCCAAAATCCAGCAGGGAGAGTGTTGACACAGCGCAGAGTTAGTAACCAAAGTTATAGAATAATAAGTGTATTTATTGCCTAATAAGAAACTAATTTGCTCTGTAAACCTTCATTTAAAGCAAAATAAATATAATAATAGTAAACTGCTGAAAGTTAGTAAATAAATTTAAAAAAAACAGTCCTATCGACCAGAGTTCTCCGGTGGTATCTCAGCTGCTAAATGAAAGGTTGGAGATTTGATTCCACCCAGAGGCACCTCAGAAGAAAGGCCTAGCAATCTACTTCTGAAAAATCACCTCTAAAAACCCTGAGGAGCACAGCTCTACTCTGATATACATGGGGGTGCCTTGAGTCAGAATAAACTCAACAGCAACTGGTTTACAGACTTAACCTAGTGACCTCATTTCCCAGCTCCGTCATCAATGGATGCTGTCATAGTTTGCAAGGCCCATGAAGGACAGGGCCTAGTCATAACCAGTCACACCCCCACATGCCTGCCCCACCTGGCACAGATGAGAAATGGGTGGTTTGTTGTACACTGGCCCATCACTGCCTTCAGGAAAGGAATGAAGAATGAACAAATGAGGGCTGTAGTAAGGCTTGCAACTAGAATACACACCCTGTCTTTGTCCTGGGTGCTGCAATGTGTGCAGCCCCAGAGTCACACCTTCCTTCTCCTTGGGCTTCACCCTCGAGGTCTGAGCAACACTCAGCACTTGGGCTGCTCCTCCACATGGGCAAGGGAAAGGGCAACAATGAACAAACAAAGATGAAGAGACCACATGCTGCACACGGCCTGGGGCTCCCCTAGCCCCTGTGAAATCAAATCCCCTCAGCACCCAGAGCTGCTTCCTTCCCAAGTCTCTTGTTCCACTCGTCTCTGCTACAAGTGAGCTCAGGCAGGGCCAGCTGGTGTCTGCCTGCTCACCACGGTACCTCAGGCACCAAGCACAGGGGAAGAGGGGCTCATCAGTATTTGAACTGAGCTCTTGCCCTAGATACAGTGTGACAAACACTGGAGATGCATCAATAACACCTGAATTATAAATAATAAAAATCATCAGATAACTTGCCCTTGAATTCATACCTCAGATGTATTTGACATGCTGCCAGTCCTAGGGCAGTCTGATCATGCTTTGTGAAGAACTCCATCTCTCAGAACTATTACGATGAGGGACTTGTTAACCCCACATGCCCTGGGGAAACAGTAAAGAAGTATGGCTCTCTCAAATGTCAGCATTTTGAATCAAGAGAAGTGACCGTCAGGATCTGGTCTGTGGGTTAGTGAGTACATGCAGTAGAGAAGTAACCTCAAAGAAGGAAGACCAAAGACCACACTGTTCAGTATGGATTACACTTCAACATAAAGAAAACAAAATCCTCACAACTGAACCAATCAGCAACATCACGGTAAATGAAGAAAAGACTGTTACAAAAAAGGGAGGAGGGTTCATTTTAGTTGCATCCACAATCAACACCCATGGAAGCAGCAGTCAAGAAATCAAAAGACACACTGCATTGGGCAAATCTGCAAAAGACCTTTTTAAAGTGTTGAAAAGCAAAGATGTCACCTTGAATACTTAAGGTGTGCCTGACCCAAGCCATGGTATTTTCAATGGCATCATAAACATGCAAAAGGTAGAAAATGAATAAGGAGGACAGAATTGATGCCTTTCAACTGTGGCATTGGCAAAGAATATTTACTATATCATGCACTACCAAAAAGAAAGAACAGACCTGTCTTAAATGATATATAGTCAGAGCGCTCCCTAGAATGACAGTGAGACTGTGTTGGACATACTTTAGACATATTGTCAGGAGAGATCAGTCCCTGGAGAAGGAATTCATGCCTGGTAAAGTAGAAGGTCAGTGAAAAAAGAGGAAGAACCTCAACAAGATGGATTGGCACAATAGCTGCAACAGTGGGCTGAACCATAATAATTGTGGGCATGGCACAGGACCGAGCAGGGTTTCATGCTGTGATACATAGGGTCACTACGTACATCGACTTAAGTTCACGGACTCATCCTAGAAAATGTTTTACATACCTCACTGCTGAATATCACTGTGGTCACCTCCAAAGTACTCCCCTTGGGAAGCTATGCACTGACACCAGCATCTAGTCCACCCTTCAAAGCAATTTTGAAACTCTTTTTCTGGAATGACTATCAGAGCTGTCACCATATCACCCTTGATGTCCTGCATGTCATCAAAATGTCTTCCTTTCAGTATTTTCTTTATCTTTGGGTAAATAAAAAAGTCTCTGGGGGCCAGATCAGGTGAGTAGGGAAGGTGTTCCAATACAGTTGTTTACTGACTAAAATCTCCCTCACAGACAACTGTACAATTAAGTTTGCAAACTTGCCACCGTGCACAATGACCATTCCAGAAACAGTTCAACAATTGCTTTGAAGGGTGGACTAGACACTGGCATCAGTGCATAGCTTCCTAAGGGGAGTAGTTTGAAGGCGGCCTTAGTGGTATTCACAAGGTATGTAACACTTAAAACATTTAAGTTTGTGGGCTTGTCAGACCTCACATATACACACATGCGATATATGTGTATATAAATAACACAATGCTGTCAAATTGATTCTGACTCGTAACAAACCTAAAAGACAGAGTAGAACTGCCCCATAAGGTTACCAAGGAACACCTGGTGAACTCAAACTGCTGACCTTTAGTTTAGCAGCAGTAGCATTTAACCACTATACCACCAGAATTTCTGTGTCTATGTGTTTGTGTGTGTGTGTGTGTAGACGAGGTAAACAGTTTGCTCTCAACTACTAACTTTAAAGATTGGCAATTGGAATCCACTCAGCAATGCCACAGAAGAAACGCTTGGTCATCAGCTTCTGTAAAGATTCAGCCAAAAACAAGCAAAAACCCTATGGAGCAGTTCTACTCAGTAGTTTCTGCTGTCAACATGAGTCAGAATGTGCTCTACAGCAACAAGTTATATACATAAAACATATTTAAAAGACTGAGGAAAATACTGCTAAAGTGTATTTGACACAGAAAGATGCCCACAATATATGCAATGAGAAGTTACAAAACAGTGCAAACTATAGCAATCCTATTTTTCTGAGGAAAATGTGTCAAAATGGAGAGAAAGATGTCAGGAAAGATACATTTTAGTGTGCCAAAATGTTAAAAATATTAGCTCTGGATGGAAGAATTATAGATACTATCTATTTTTTTATGCCTACATGTATTTTTCTAAACAATGAACACATCTTATTTTCTTAAAAAGTTATTGTGAAAAATGAAGAAGCATTAAGAAATATGTGGCACTATCAAAAGGAATAATCTACAATTAATTGGAGTTCCTGTACAGGGAGGGATAGCGGAAAACATAGAGAATATTGTTGAGTTGCTGACAGAAAACTTCTCTGAAATTATGAAAGAGAGCATAGATGTCCAAGATGTTTATTGAATCTCACAAAAAATAGACCACAAAAGAAAGACATCAAGGGGGGGTGGAGTCAAGATGTCAGACTAAGCACACGTTTCCCTAAATCCCTCTGGAAACCAAGACCTGAATTGATAATTAAACAGAGCCTTCGAGACACTTAGTGAGACCTAGGATGCAGCATAGGGCTGCTAATTTGGACTTCATACCACCGAATGCAAACTTTCCTATCTTTCACTGAGCCCACTCTCGGTGAGCATGGGCTTACACAGACCAAAGGTAACTCACCATTTTAATTTTTTTTTCTCTGTCTTAAGCAGTGGGTGGAGCTAGGACTTGACTAGCCACTAATCTCAGATGCACTACTGGTGGGATCAGCAAGCGAAATTGCCATATTTTGAAAGCCTGGCTTTCAACTTTGTGCATCTTGGCACCTTCAGCCTCTTTTTTTGCCTCTGCCATATAGTAGCCAGTACTGAGGTGGTGGCAAGCTTGTGCAGGATGCCGTCTAGATCCATTGGGAGGCGGAGGCACCCATACAGTGGCCCAAGCTGGACTTAGTTCCTAGGCTGCGAGACAGCGCCTGCCCAAGGGAGAGCACTTTTATGGCAGAAAAGCAGTATTTTACACAGTCGCCTACAGATGGGGCCCAGCAACAGAGGCTGTGGACTCTGCGCATCTCAGCACCTTTGGCCTCTCTTTTGGTCCCAGCCAGGTGGCAAGCTTGTGCAGGACACCATCTTGTTCCACTTGGAGGTGGAGATACCAATAGGGAGGAACACCAAGCTTGGCCTAATTCCTGGGCTGGGAGACAGCACTTTCCCGGAGGAGAGTGCTTTTCTGGCAGAAAAGTGATATTCTACACAGTGTCACCTACAGCTGGGGCCTGACAGCAGAAGACAGCACGGCAGTAGCCTTTCTGTATTTTGAGCTAGTTTATAACATCTGGGTTTGAACACAGAGGTGCTTACTTTGCCAGCTGGGAAGAGGGATCTATACACCTGAAAACCTGACTGACTTTGGAAGTTGTCAGATATTTGTTACCTTTCATTTTAAGACAGCCTAGAGAAACAACTGCAGTCCACCCTCGCAGCGTCTGTCCCAGCCTCACTTGACTTACATGATGCCTCAAAAGCAATAAACTCTGGAGAAAAACATAACCAAGAAATACCCATGGCTTCATAAGGCCCCCAAAAGAAAGCACCTCACAATTTCCCAGACAAAGAAGCTTTTCTGAAATTATCAGAAGGTGAATACAAAAGGATTATAAACAGCCCTCCTAGACCTTATACAAAATGCAGCACAGCAAAATGAAAAATTAAGCTGTGCGATCTGATGGAACATCAGTATTCTGAAATCTAACAGATCAAGAACAAAATCAAAGAGATAGAAACTTTAATTCAAAGCCAAGAAAACAGAATGGAACAAATAGAAAATAGACTTTCTGAATGAATTGGAAGACAGAGCTACTGACTCCAGCATCCATGAGGAGAAATTAGAAAAAAGAAGCAAGAAAAATGAAGAAGCATTAAGAAGCATGTGGGACTCTATTAAGAGGAACAACCTAAGGCTAATTGGAGTTCCTGAACAGGGCAAGACACGTGAGTACACGGAGAGTATTACTGCTGAGCTGCTGGCAGAAAACTTCCCAGAAATTATGAAAGAAGAGAATATAGACATCCAGGATACATACCAAATGCCACTCAATATAGATCTCAAAAGAAAGACTCTAAGATTTATTATAATCAAGCTTAACAAAATGAAACATAAGCAGAAACTCTTAAAGGCAGAGAGACACAAAGCAAAGCAAACATTCAGAGGGAAACCCTGTAGGCTTTCGTCAGATTGCTCAGCAGAAACAATGCTGGCATGGAGACAGTGGCAGGACACATTCAAAGCCTTAAAGAGTAGAGCTTCCATCTGAATTATATATCCTGCAAAACTATCTTTCAAATATGAAAATAAAATGAAGACATTCACAGATAAGCAGAAATTCAGAGACTTTGTAAAAACCAGAACAAAGCTACAAGAAATACTGAAAGAATCTCTTGGCTTAGAAGAACAAAACCACTAACTTTGTATTTCAGAAGCAAATACAGGACACATCACCCACAATTCTACTCAGTTAGGGAAGGCTCCAAACTCAATCAAAGCTATAATAGTGAAAGAAATAATCCAGTGATCATACTATGAAAACTATTATGTCATCATATTAAAAAGAAGAATGTGCTATAGTCATTATAGTCCTTCCAGATGGAGAGGAAGTTGATAAGAATGCTGGCTTATACAAAGTTTATTAAGGGGGATGTTATGGGCAGCTGTAAAGCACAATAAAGACGCAACATATCAAATGAAGAAACATAATACTGGAGTCTCAACAACTACAAAACAAACCCTGAAAAAGGGGAAAATTCAACTCACAAAGAAGAATGTCTCAGAACAGATTAATAAGAACAGAGAGAACATCAACACAAAAATAAACACATCACAATGGCAGCATTGAACACATACCTATCAATAATCACATTGAATCTGAATGGACTGAACACTCCAGTAAAGAGACATCAAGTGACATCTATGGTATATATACTCAGTGGAACACTATGCAATGATAAAGAACAAGGATGATTTTAGGAAACATCTCATAACCTGTTTTCAATTGGAAGATCTTATGTTGAGTGAAAGTAGTCAGTGACAAAAGCACAAATAGTGTATGAGACCCCTACAATAAAAATTTAAAAACAGACTCATGCATAGAAGAAGACTGTTTGACAGTTGCAAGGGTATGCAGGGAGGGAGGGAGGGCAAGGGGGGGAAGGCTTAGATTAGACAGTTGATAGAAATTTGGTTAGGTGAAATCTGTGACAGCACATATTAGAAAAAAAAATCAATATTAACTGAACTTCAGCATAACGTGATTACTCCTCTCATCTTGATCCAATATTACAAAGGCAGAGTAGCTGAGGTGGAGGGCTAGAGACCATGCTGTCAGGGGAAATGAAGGCCAACTGATATAACTAGCATTTTGCTAAGAGAGGCTTCTGTACCCAACATTGGTGAGTGGCATCTGGGATCTTAAAAACTGCCAAGCTGCTATTTGAGGGTACAGCAGATGGTCCCAACTTAGCAGGAACAGATGACCACTAAGGCCAAAACAACATGGGAGAAAGAGACTCTAGAAGACAGAGAGACCCATGTGAGTGAGTGACTACATCGACTTGTGACCAGAAGAACTGGATGGTGCCCGGCCACCACTGGTCATAGCCATAATAGAGCTCACAAAGTTGAGTCTCACCGGCAACACAAGAATAAAAAGGGGTGCACCCTGAAGTCTCCATTAAAAGACCTCAATTGATGGTCCACGGGCCTCAGAGTTCTCCCGGGAGCATGGTCCTGGCCCTGATGCTGCCCCTGTCCATAAATCATAATGGAGATCAACTCTCGGATAAGAATGGATTGAACTTGGTGACACAGAGTGACCATGTTGTGTGTGCACTTTATGGTTCTGTGCATCTATAGGACGTTGTCTTGCTGACCTCTTACTGGAGGAAGGGGAGTGGGTGGAGAGGAAAGGATAGGAGGTTGTTGGGAGGATAAGACATGTTGGGAGTACAGAGGAAGAGTGTGCTGTCACCAGGCAGGGAGAGCAGTGGGAGCTGCATATAGGTGAACATGCAAATTTATATGAGAATGTAAATTTTCATTCAATCATAATAAAAAAAGAAAGAAAGACACCAAGATGTATTATAATCAAGCTTAATAAAATGAAACGTCAGCAGAAACTCTTAAAGGCAGCAAGACTGAAACCAAAGCTGACTTTCAGAGGGAACCCTTTGGGCTATCATCTCACTTCTGAGCAGAAACAATGTTGGCATGGAGGTAGTGGGATGACTCATTCAAAGCCTTGAAGGAGAAAACTTTCAACCAAGAGTTATATATCCTGCAAAACTGTCTTTCAAATATGAAGCTGAAATTAAGATATTCACAGATAAACAGAAGCTTACAGAATTTGTAAAAACCAAACCCAAACTACAAGAAATACTGAAAGAAGCTCTTTGCCTAAAAAAAACAAAACCATTAAGTGTGTACTTAAGGAGGCAATGCAGGACACAACATACAGAAGCATACTCAGAGAAGGCACAGAATTCAGTCATAGCTACAACATTAAAAGAAGGGAACCAATGATCATCATATCATGAAAACTAAAACGCCATCACATTAAAAAGAGGGATATACTACAGTAGTTACAGTCCTTTCAGATGGAGATGACATTAATAAGATATGCAGAAGTTAAATTTGGGATTAAATTCAGAATATAAAAGGGGATCATAGGGGTAGTCATAAATCACAATAACAATGCAACACATCAAAATAAGAAATGCAGTACAGGAGTCTCAACAAACACAAAACCAACATCAGAAAAGATGAAAAGTCAAGCCATATAGAAAATGTCCCAGAACAGAATATTAAGAGCAACACAGAAAAGACCAACACAAAAAATAAATACATCAAAATGATAACACTAAACACATACCTATCAATAATTACAGTGAATGTAAACAGTCTGAACACTCAGTAAAGAGACGAGTGACATCTTGAATCAAAAGACATGACCCATCTATATGTTGCTTACAAGAAACACACCTTAAATTTAAAGATATGAACAAACTCAAAATTAAAGGATGGAATAATATATATCAAGCTAACAATATACAAAGAAGAACAGGTTTGGCAATGCTGATCTCAGATAAAATAGATTTTATTGTAAAATCCACCACTGTGGACAAGGATGGCCACTATCTATTGCTGAAAGGTTCAATACACACGCAAGATTTAACAATATTAAATTATGCACCCAATAGCATAGCATCTAAACACACTGAACAAACACTAGCTACACTGAAAAATGAGATAGATCACAATAATAGTAGACTTCAACACTCCACTCTCAGTAGTGAACAGATCATCTAGAGAAAAGCTCAGTAAAGACACAGAAGATCTTATTGTGACAATTAACCAGTTAGACTTCATCAACATATACACAACTTTTTATCCATCAACAGATAAGTACACCTTCTTCTCCAATGCACGTGGGACATTTTCCAGAAAAGACCATGTGTTAGGACATAAAGCAAATCTCAACAAAATCCAAACTATTAAATTGTTGCAAAGCATCCCCTCAGACCATGAAGCCATAAAAGTCAAATTCAATAGCAGAAAAAACACTGATAGAAATTGGAACTCATGGAAACTGAGCAACACTTTGATTAAAAAGCCATGGGTTATAGAAGAAAGTGAGGATGAAATAAAGAAATTTATGGATTCAAATGAGAATGAAAGTACACTCTACCAGAACCTATGGGATACTGCCAAAGTAGTGCTCAGAGGTCAATTTATCTCTATAAGTGCACCTATTCCGACAGAAGAAAGGATCCAAACCAAAGAATTAACCCTACGGCTTGAACAAGTAGAAAGAGAGCAATAGAGGAACCCCTCAGGCACCAGAAGAAAACAGATCATAAAGATTAGAGTAGAACTAAATGAATTAGAGAATAGAAGAACAATTGAAAAAAAAGTGATAAAACCGAAAGCTGTTTTTTTTGAAAAACAAAATTTACAAACTGTTGGCTGAGCTTACCAAAGGAAAACAGGAGAGGAAACAACACAAATAAGAAATGAGATGGGGAAAGTCATAACAGACCCAACAGTAATCAAAAAATCATAACAGAATACTACAAAACTGTACTCTAACAGATTTGAAAACTTAGAGGAAATGGACAAGTTCCTAGATTCATATCACCCACTAAAAGTATCACAAGGAGAAATGGAACAACTTAATAAACCCATCACAAAGGGAGAAACTGAAAAAGTTATCAAAAAACTACCAACCATAAAAAACTCTGGCTCAGATGGCTTCACCTCAGAATTCTACCAGGCTTTTAGAGGAGAGTTAATTACAATACACTGAGACTATTTCACAGCACCAGAAAGGGATGAAATACTCCCAAATTCATTCTGTGAAGCCAACATAACCCTGATACTAAAGCCAGGGAAAGATCCCACAAAAAAAGAAAGTTACAGACCAATATCACTCATGAACCTAGATGCAAAAATCTTCAAAAACATCCTTGCCAATAGAATTGAACAACATATGAAAAAAATAATTCATCATGACCAAGTCGGGATACTTGGGATGCAAGACTGGTTCAACATCAGAAAAACAATTAATGTGATCAACCATGTAAATAACGCAAAAGACAAGAGTCACTTGATTTTGTCAATACAGAAAAAGAATTTCATAAAGTCCAACACCTGTTCATGCTAAAAATTCTCAGAAAAATAGAAGGCAAATGCTTCAATGCAATAAGGGGCATCTATGCAAAGCCAACCGCCTACATTATCCTGAATGGAGAGAGACTGAAACAATTCCCCTTGAGAATGGGAACTAGACAAGGATGTCTACTCTCACCACTTCTATTCAACATTGTACTAGGAGTTCTGGCCAGAGCAGTCAGACAAGACAAAGAAATAAAAGGCATCTGCATCAGCAAAGAAGAAGTAAAAATCTCCCTATCTGAAGATGATATGATTGTATATGCAGAGAATCCTAAAGAATCCATAAGTAAATTACTTGAACTAGTAGAAGAGTTCAGCAAAGTATCGGGATATAAAAGAAACGGTAGAATTCCTTTATACCAATAAAGAGATCATTAAAAAAGAAATGACCAAGTCAATACCATTTACTATAGCCTCCAAGAAAATAAAATACCTAGGAATAAATCTAACTAGAGAAATATATCCTACACAAAGAGAACTACAAAATCTTACTGCAGAAAACTAAGAGAGACTTACATAAATGGAGAAACCTACTCTGCTCATGGATAGGAAGACTTAATATTGTGAAAATGTCTCCTACCCAAAGCAGTCTATGTGTACAATGCAATCCCAATACAAATTCCAGTGACATTTTTTAATGAGATGGAGAAACAAATCAACATTTTGGGGGAAGGGAAGAAACTCCAGGTAAGCAAAGCAGTACTGAAGAGGAGCACTGTGGGAGGCCTCTCACTACCCAACTTTAGAACCCACTACACTGCCACAGTAGTCAAAACAGCCTGATACTGGTACAAAAGGAGACATATAGACCAATGGAACAGAGTTGAGACCCAAGAGATGCCACCATTCTGCTATAAACAGATGATATCTGACAAACGCTGTAAGATTCTAAACTGGGGTAAAAACAGTCTCTTTAACAAATGGTGTTGGCAAAATTGTATATCCAGCTGCAAAAAATTGAAACAAGACCCATATCTAGCACAAAAACCAACGCAGATTCAATAAAAGACCTAAATATCAGACCTAAATATCAAACCTAAAATGATAACGATCATGCAAGAAAAAATAGGGTCAACAATGGAAGTTTTAACACACAACTTATACAGACTTCAAAATCTGACAAGCAGCTCAATCAATAGAAGAGACAATAGATCAATGGGAACTACTAAGAATCAAAGCCTTTGCTCATACAAAGACTTTATCAAAAGAATTAAAAGACCACTCACAGAATGGGAAAAATATTTGGAAACTATATGTCAGATCCACGTCCAATCTCCATAATCTACAAGGTACTGAAAAACAGCAACAAGACAAAAGTAAATAACCCAGTTAAATAATGGGCAAAGGAGATGGACAGACGCTTCATTAAAGAGGACATACAGGCAGCCAAGAGACACATGAGGAAATGCTCACGATCATTAGTTATTAAAGAAATCCAAATCAAAACTACAATGAGATACTATCTCACCCCCGCAAGGCTCACCATGACCCCAAAAACACAAAATGACAAATGCTGGAGAGGCTGTGGAGAAATTGGAACTCTCCTACACTGCTGGTGGGATTGCAAAATGGTGCAACCTCCTTAGAAAGCAATATAGTGCTTCCTTAAAAAGCTGGAAATAGATACACCATTTGACCCAGTAATCCCACTGCTTGGAATATATCCTACAGAATCAAGGGCAGTCACGCAAACAAAGACATGCACACAAATGTTTATCACAGCACAGTCCACCATAGCAAAAACATACCCAGCAAGAGACGAATGGATAAACACGCTACGGTGCATGTACTCAACAGAACGCTGTGCAATGATAAAGAACAATGATGATTTTAGCAAGCATCTCATAACCTGGTTTCAACTGGAAAACATTATGTTGACTGAAATCAGTGAATGAGAAAAGGACAAACACTGTATGAGACCCCCTACTATAAGGACTTAAAAACAGACTCATGTACAGAAGAAAAGACTCTTTGATGGCTACAAGGGAGCGGAGCGAGGAGGGAGAAGGTTTGTTATAGATTAGATAGCTGATAGAAATTTGTGTGACAGCAGTGACAGTACACATTAGAAAGAAGATCAACTTAACTGGACTTCCACGTAAACTGAAAACTCTTTGAATCTTAACCCAATATTGCAAGGATAGAGTAGCAGGGGTGGGGGTCCAGGGACCATGCTCTCAGGGGACATCGAGGTCAGTTGGCATAACTAGCCTATTGCTATGAGCGTCTCCTGCATTCCACATTGGTGAGTGGTGTCTGGGGTCCTAAAAGCTAGCAAGCTGCCATCTGAGGTACACCAGATCATCCCAACTCAGCCAGATCAGATGATCCCAAGGACAACAAAGACACAGGGGAAAAAGAGCCCAGAAGACAGAAGGGCCTAAGTGTATGGATGATTGTATCAACATGTGACCAGAAGAACCAGATGGTGCCTGGCCACCACTAATAACAGCCATGATGGGGCACGCAAATGTTCTGTCCCAGTAGCATCATGAGGAAAGTAGGGGTGCACCTCAAGAACTCCACTAAAAGACCACAGTTGATGGTCTGAAGGGCCAGGAGTTCTGCTGGGAGCACATCCTCTAGACCTGCTGCTGCCCCTGGTCATAAATCGTTACTGAGCTCAACTCTTCAGACAGGAATGGATTGGACTCGGGGATACAAAGGGACCATATGGTGTGTCCACTTCATGGTTCCACACATATTACTAGACGGGAGAGGAGAATGTGGAGAGGAGGGAACAGGAGATTGTCAAGAGGATATGACATGTATAGAACAGTAGGAAGAGTGTGCTGTCACCGGGGAAGGTGAGCAGAAGGAGCTGCAGATAAGTGGGCATGCAAATTTGATTTGGATTGTATACTTTTACTCAATTGCAATTAAAAAAAAAAGTTAATTTGTTTTAGCTCAACCCAAAGTAAAACAGGGAACAAAGTAAACAGCCCAAAATGATGGGAGTGGTGGAGAACACGGCATTCTGGGAGCAGCAAAACCATTCTGCATGACACTGTAATGATGGACACAGGACATCCTGCCTCTGTTGAAACTCACAGGCCTGTGCAACACAGTGAAAAGACACATGTTAATTGTACCTAGTCTATGCACTCAGAAGCAGGAATGTGAAACTAGCAGTACTGCTTATGTCTCAAGGATGGGATACAGTGTGAACCTAATATACACTAATGGGCTTTACTTAGTAGTACTGTATCAATATTGATTCATCAATTATAACCAATGGAATACAGGAATACAAAATGTTAATCAGAGAAATGATGAATGGAGGAGGAGATATATGGGAATTCTATGATTTCTTTGCAGTTTTCCTGTATACTTAAAACTGCTCTCAAAATTAAAATCTTTTTAAGTTGTAGGTGGGAGGGGTCCATGGGCTCTTTCTTGTTTAAGCCTAAAGGTTTTGCTTGAATAACCCTCCCCGCCTCTGACCATACACCTCCATGAGTTGGCCAGGCATCTGCTTTGGCAGGAGGAGTTTGTTGCCATTCAAAAGACACTAGATTTGAACCCTGACTCCAGCAACTACTGACTGTGTGTCCAAGGGCAAGTCATTGTAGCTGTTTGGGCCTGGGCTTCTTTATCAGTAAAATGGAAACAGTGGCTGCCCAGCCTGCGTTCTGAGCTTGGGTGAAATACAAATGTCTATGAGCAACCCTGTGCACAGTGATGGTAGTCACTGCACTGGTGCATTACTTGTAATTCTGAGTGGTGACTTTCACCCAGAACAGCACTCTCAGCTGTCCAAGGTCCAGTTATTTTCTAGAGTCACCCACCTTGTTAACATTTGTGGGTTTTAAAGTCTCGTGCACACTTGCTCTCCAATAGCTGTCAACCTCCATCCAATGGCCTTGAATGCGTCCTTTGGATTCACTGTGGATGGCTCTCTCTATGATTTAACTTGGAAGAAGTGGAAAGAACTTCTGCCCAAAGCTATCTGACTATCAGCCTGCCAGAACAGATCGTCATAAATGACTCCTTTGAGTAAAGGAGATGAAGTCTGGAATCAGGCTGCCCACAGGTGACCCACATCCCCTTCTTTCAGAGCGGAGCCCAGGGAGGCTGGTGGGTGGTGGAGTGGGGCTGGGGTGGGGGAAGCTCTGCCTGCCCGGATGCACCTTGCTGAAGGATGGTCCAGAGCTGGGGACCCTCTCTGGCCCTTTCCTCCGCCCAGGAGAGGCAGTAGTGGGATTTTCTCCTTCCGTATGAGAGACCTAGGTTGAACTCCAACCAATGCACCTCATGAGTAGCCATCACCTACTTGTCAGTAGAGGCTGTGTGCTGCCATGTGCTTAAAAGATTTCAGTGAAGCTAACAGACTAAAACAGACTAGGAAGAAAGGCCTGACAATCTGCTTCTGAAAGTCCACCAAGGATTTAACCATTCACACCCAGCAAGCATTTCTTCTCCCTGAGAAGGAAATGAAACTCTTCCTGGCTACCAGAAATTTATAATGCTCCAGCCTCCAAGCTTACCTTCCAGGGTCCTGCCTCCATTCTCAGAGCCAGCAGAAGGGGGCATGGCAACGTGTTAAAGTAATAATCATATAAAATATTTTAGTTATACATGTCTATGAAAAGATCTGGAGTTAGGGAATCCCAAAGAGGCTTGGAACACTGAGACGGTGCAGTGGTTAAGAGCTCAAGCTGTTAACTAAAAAGTCAGCAGTTGAAATCTACCACTTACTCCTTGTAAACTCTATGGGGCAGTTCTACTCTATCCTATAGGGTCACTGAGTCGTAATCAATTCAACAACAATGGGTAAGTAAAAAGGCTTAGTAACTTACCCAAGGTCCTGTACCAAGTCTATACAGAGTAGAAAACGGATGGCAAATCTCCTTTCCCTCCCTCATTAAGCCATGCTAAATCCCAACCAACACCATTGCAGGCAAGGAGGGATTAAGCTACTATTTGCAAGTCATTGTTCCTTAGAATGAACTCGGTTCCCAGAGGTCCTTGCCCCAAATTCAAACCATAAGCCCTGTCATGGATTGATTGTGTCCCCCCAAAAAATATGTGTAGCCGTGTGGCTGGGCCATCATTCAAAGTACCTTGTGACTCTCTTCCATTTTGTGGTTTTCCTATGCTGTATGTTAAAAGAGTAGCGTGGGACTGCAAATCCCTTCACAGAATTACTCCCTGCTCCCCTGGTGTATGGCTTGTCCCACCCTTAATCCTTTCATCCCACAAGACATAAAAGGAAAGAGAAGCAGGCAGAGAATTGGGAACCTCCTACCATCAAGAAAGCAGCACTGGGAGAAGAGCATGTCCTTCAGACCTGAGGTACCTGTGCCAAGATGCTCCCTGGACAAAGACTGATGCAATACCAGACTTTCCTCCAGAGCCGACAAAGGGGAAAGCCTTCCCCTGGAGCAGACACCCTGAATATGGACTTGTAGCCTACTAGACTGTGTAAGAATAAACCTTTCTTTGTTAAAGCCATCCACTCGGTGGTATTTCTGTTAGAGCAGCACTAGGTGACTAAAACAGGCCCGTACTAGCCATGTGAGTCAATGCCACTCTTCCATCCCAAAGTCGTTAAACACTCCACACTCTCCATCAGACTAAGTAAAAACTCCTTACCCTGGCGTAGTAGACTTTTTTTGGAGGAACACCTCTACACACTTGGTTATGGATTAAATTGTGTCCCCCAAAGTTTCTGTTCTAACCCCTGGGGCCTGCGAGTGTGACCTTCTTTGAAAAGAGGGTCCTAAAGGATGTTAGCTGTTGGCTTAACAGGAGTCATGCTAGGACAGTGGGTCGTGATCCCAAATGGGTGGTGTCCTTACAAGAGAGAAACACAGGCCCCCGCAGGTGAAAAAATGAAGTCTGCAGCCAAGGAACACCTGGTGCTACAGAGACAAGAAAAGAGCCTCCCATGGAGACCTCAGAGAAAACAGCGCCCTGCCAAGATGAATCCAGACATCTAGCCCCCAGAACTGAGAGAAGACAAATTCTGTTCTGATAAGCCCCCTGGTTTGTTACAGCAGCCCTAGAACACAGGTGCTCACCCCTTTCCACCAGAAAGGTGCTACATTGTGTATCCTGTTAGTAACAACTCACACATAACCAGTTGGCACCCTGGGCCAGGTACCAGATTTGTCTGTGTGGCCTTAAGCCCATGGACAGAGCAGACTGCTCTAGGAGTGAAATCTCACCCAAGCTGAGCCTGGCAAATCTTTTCCGTCAGAGGGCTGATCAGCTAATCAGCTAGTTTTTAAAAGAAAATCTTCCCTGGAAAGTACAGGGAGGGCAGTCCAGGCAGTAAGTTTCTTTCCTTCAAGATTTTCTAGCTAAGATCAGGGACATTTGGGGGATTCAGATTGTTGAGATAAAAGAAGATATTTTAGAGTACTGCTCCCGAGGAGTATGGCTCTCAGTGGAGGGAAGGCACCTTCGGCTACTGGAAAATTTGCCCAAGATTAGCCCTGCTCCTAGTAATAAGGAAGTAATTCATTATCATTAGTATTTTTAATTTGCACAATGCCTTCCTTCCAAAGAACTCATTATGTCAATGGAGCTTCATTACAATAAAGAGATTTGAGAGTAGAATTTATATTAGACATAATCTTCTAAATATGGCAACAAGGACTTTTATTACATGGGTACCTGAATTACAGCAAATCTCTAATTAAGAAAGGTTGTAAAATTGTGTCAAGCTCAGGTAATGTTGAAAGAGAAATGGTGCATATGCTTAAAGCTGCTGAAACCATCTTTCCACCATCCAAATACTAAACTCATAGGGCTCCTGGAACATACAATATCTGGGATCTGAGAGATTTTAACAGAATGCAAACAAATTATTGTTTGATGAGAAAATAATTTAGCACAGGAAAACAAACTGGAGCTTCTATTAAGAAACCCTCGAAGACACCCTAAATTAAAGCCACTTTGGTTATTAGCCAGGTACATTATCAGCCAAAGAAAAAATTTTCCTCTAACCCTGGAAAGTCATTGGAGTAGCTTATAATGGAACAGACAGCTGCACTGGTGTGTACCATCTGATACTTTCTATCTGTAGAGTAACAGAAACAGTCCGTAGTGAGCCCTGAGGGATTTACACACCAACCTTGGAGATTACATAAAGGCTGTTGCCAAAATCATATTGTCTGGAAACACCAGCAGGACAGAGCCCAGGAGAAAATGAGGGGCTACGGAGTCATTAGGTTCTCATAGGATACTTTTGGTGTTGGGTCAGACAGCAGGGAGTCAGGTCTTTCCTTTCTCTCTCACCTCAATTACCCCCCTTACCCAGTTCCACTCATTTGGCAAGTATTTACCAAGGGCCTGCTAAATGCTGTAAGCTAAGTGCTAGGGAGGCAGTGAGGACTACCTGCCCTCTCTGTGCTTACCAGAATCACCAAGTGTAGACTGAACTCTACAGTCACTGAAGTGAGTGCTGAGCACAGATGCTTGTGGAGTTCACCTGTGTCAGGGCCTTCATTAGCAGTGACATGACATTTTGGATAAGATTTGACAGTGAGGTAGGAAGAAGCTAGTGGAGAGTGAGGAAAGGTTTAGGATGGGAATGAGTTTCTGGGCGTGGAGCTCAGCCTGTATAAAGGAAAAAGCAAGACCATCAGAGTGGCTGAGACCAAAGGAATAAGGTGGTAAGGCTGGGGACTCAAGAGCCACACCAAGGACTCTAAACATATATGAAATGTAGAGGTGATTTTAAGCAGAATGAAGCATCTTTGTGGAGGAACCCAAGGCACAGAGTCCTAGTACTACTATCTTGTATTACAGGGTCCTGGAGGGCTTGGAGTAGGTGGCAGCAGTAGAAATGAAGACAAGTGGACAGATTGAGCACATATCACAGAGAGCCAGTGAAGGTACAGCAGTTGATGGAGTATGGGAAACAAGAAGAGGAGGTGTCAAGATGAGTGTGAGCATGATGTCCATTCACAGAGGTGGAAAGCGGAGGAGTAGGTTGTTGAGACTGAGGTAGCCAAGGTGTGGAACTGGAGCTCAGAAGCAAGATCTGGGTTGGGTGGAGACTCTTGGAGCCACAGAACATGAAGGCAAATGGGGCCACGGACAGGGACGAGATCTTTGAGTGCCCAATATTTTGAGGTCAGGTAGTAACCAGTTCTTTGTGAGGGACATTATGCTTGGTAAAGTAGAGGACCAATGAAAGAGAAGAAGACCCACGCAAAGATGGACTGACACAGCGGCTGTAACAATGGGCTCAAATAGCAACAATTGTGTAGGTGGTGCAGGGCCAGGCAGTATTTGGTTCTATTGTACACAGGGTTGCTATGAGTCAGGACTGACTCAAAGGCACCTAACAACAGCAACTTGCATGGGTCAGTGATGGTTCAGTGGTAGAATTTTCACCTTCCACACAGAAGACAAGGATTCTATTAAGGGGTTGTCCTAAGTCAGAGGTCAACTCTATGGTTACTAACAATACAGAAACCACAGGGACTGCGGAGGCAGAGGCATGGGGACAGTGGTGTCAAAGGTGGCTGAGAGACAAAGGAGATGAGGATGGAAGCAGTCTTCAATGTTTGGTAACATGAAAGTCACCGATGACTTCTGCAAGAGAGTCACCGATGGTTGTGAAAAACCAAATGGAGTAGGTTGCAGAATACATGGAAGTGAGGATGGTAAGAGAGAGCCTGGAAGATTCTTTGAAGAGGCATGGCTGTGATGGAGAGGAGAAAGACATGTTACTGGACAAAACTCCAGATTCTTGTTACTTGCCCTCAAGAGCCAGTATCTGAGATGAGAATCAGGGTGAGTGATCAAAAAGAAGTTTATTACTGTTCACTAGCAGACACAGGGAGCAGGAAGCATTCTCTCTATCAAGAACCTGCTCAAAATCATGAGGTGGTCTATGTCAGACCGATGCCTGATTTCCATAATCTATAAGATACTACAAAATATCAATAAGAAGAAGATAAACCATCCAATTAAGCGATGGACAAAGGAGATGCACAGACACTTCACTAAAGAGGAGATCCAGGCAGCCAAAAAACACATGCGGACATGTTCATGATCTTTAGTTATTAAAGAAATTCAAATCAAGACAACAATGAGATACCATCTCACCTCAACAAGATTGGCCATGATCCAGAAAACACAAAACAACAAATGCTGGAGAGGCTGTGGAGAAAGTGGAACCCTCCTACACTGTTGGTGGGGTTGCAAAATGGTCCAGCCTCTTTGGAAGGCAATCTGGCACTTCCTTAAAAAAATGGATATCAATAAGCCATTTGACCCAGTAATTCCACTACTTGGAATATATCCTACAGAATCAAGGCCTTTCACACCAACGGACACATGCACCAGAGTGTTTATCGCAGCACAGTCCATGATAGCAAAAAGATGGAATCAACCCAGATGCCCAACAATAGAAGAATGGCTAGGTAAACTATGGTACATATACTCAATGGAGCACTACACAATGATAAAGAATAACGATGATTCCAGGAAACATCTCCTAACCTGGTTTCAACTGGAAGACATTATGTTGAGTGAAAGTAGTCAGCGACAAAAGGACAAATACTGTATGAGACCTTTACGATAAGATCTCAAAAACAGACTTGTGTATAGAAGAAAAGACTCTTTGACAGCTGCAAGGGAGGGGAGGGAGGCAGGTGAGGGGGGGAGGGTTTAGATTAGATAGTTACTAGAAATCTAGTTGAGAGAAAGCGGTGATAGCACACATTAGAAACAAGAACAACATTAAGTGGACTTCAGCATAACTTGAGGACTCCTTCCATCTTAACTCAATACTGCAAGGATAGAGTAGCTGGGTGGGGGGTGGGGGACCATGCTCTTAGGTGAATTACAGGCCAATTGACACAACTAGCGTTTTGCTAAGAGAGCTCTCTGCACCCCACACTGGTGAGTGGCATCTGGGGTCATAAAAGCTACCAAGCTGACATCCGAGGACACAGCAAATGGTCCCAACTCAGCAGGAATGGATGCTCACCGAGGACCAAAATCACATGGGGGAAAGACAACCCAGAAGACAGAGAGACCCACAAGAGTGGGTGCCTACATCGACTTGGGACCGGAAGAACCAGATGGTGCCCGGCCACCACCAGTGATAGCCGTGCTGGAGCTCACAGAGAGGAGTCTCACTGGCAACACAAGAATGAAAAGGGGTGCATCATGAGATCTCCACTAAAAGACCTCAATTGATGGTCCAGCGGTTTTGGGGTTCCTCTGAGACCATGGCCCCCGGCCCTGATGCTGCCCTTTCCCATAAATTATAACAAAGGTCCACTTTTTGGACAGGAATGGACTGGACTTGGCAATGCAGAGTAACCATATATTGGAAGCACTTTATGGTTCTATACATCTATAGGATATCATCTTGCTGACCTCTAGCTGAAGGAAGAGGAGTGGACGGAGAGGAGGGGAAAGGAGGCTGTTGGGAGGATTAGACATGTATGGAGCAGAGAGGAATAGTGTGCAGTCACCGGACAGGGAGAGCAGTGGAACCTGAATATAGGTGGGCATGTAAATTTATATGTGAATATACATTTTCACTCAGTTATATTAAATAAAAATAAAAAATTAAAGAAAATCATGAGGTGGTTGGGTATACGTAAGGGAGCAGGGATTACATGTAAAATGTAAACACAGGTATTTGTGCTGGCAGTAGGGAAACAACGTAATTGATTAGGGGTAGAGACAGGGACCCGTTTAGGGGCCTCTGGAGTCCTTTGAAGATATGCATCAGGAGCAGGGATCGGGACAGCTTTCAGTTGCTATCTGAAGAGGGAGGGTCCCAACTGGTACCTGCAGTCTTCTGTTTCGACGTTTCTGAAAAAGCTGTGAAAACTGTAAAGATGTTATTTCTGTGCTTCCTGTCAGTTAATGTGTGACTTCCTGTCAGGGCCAGGAATTTTTAAGACAGGAGGAAAGACAAGTCAATTTTACAAAGAGAATTAAGTCTTTGCTGTCTATTTTAACTTCCCTTCAAAAGCAGGGTGTCTAAAGCTTCCCTCCTGTTCCAGACAAAGCCCTTATCCAGGGTCACCTAGCACATCCTTGGTTTTAGCACCAAGAGGTCTGTGTTCTGAGGAACCACTTAGACCCAGACAAATGGGATTGTTGGTTTACTCTAATGTGAAATTCAGTAACACTGTTTTTAAACATGGGAACGGACATATCTGAACACTAATGAGAAGCATCCATGAGAGAGGAGAGCACATTGGTCACCCACAGACTCAAAGCCTACAGCTTTAATGAAATCCTTAAATCCTATGTGCAGGTCATACGCAGATGCTCACATGTCAGTCAAAGTTCCATTGCTTACTGATATCCTTCCCCACTGCTGTGTAAGATCCAGGCCTCAGGGTCACTACATTTCACCCCTGCTGGCACATCTTGGGGAGCTACTGTGTACTGCACCCTGACACAAAGGAGGAGGTAGTTTCACAGAGGAGGAACCCCTGAGTGGGCAGTGACTGGTTAAAAGCTTCAAGATGCATAACTGGGATTTTGTTTCTGACATTCCGCAAATGAGTGCCTGTTGAGCATTCTTTTAAAAACACTTGCCATCTCACCCCAACAAGGTTGGCCATGATCCAAAAAACACAAACTACAGATGCTGGAGAGGCTGTGGAGAAAGTGGAACCCTCCTACACTGTTGGTGGGGTTGCAAAATGGTCCAGCCTCTTTGGAAAGCAATCTGGCGCTTCCTTAAAAAGATGAATATAGATATACCATTTGACCCAGTAATTCCACTACTTGGAATATATCCTATAGAATCAAGGCCTTTCACACCAATGGACATATGCACCAGAATGTTTATCGCAGCACAGTCCATGATAACAAAAAGATGGAATCAACCCAGATGCCCAATAACAGAGGAATGGATAGGTAAACTATGGTATATATACTCAGTGGACCACTATGCAATCGTAAAGAATAATGATGACTCCAGGAAACATTTCATAACCTGGTTTCAACTGGAAGACATTAGGTCGAGTGAAAGTAGTCAGCAACAAAAGGACAAATATTGCATGAGTCCCCTATGATAAGATCTCAAAAACAGACTTATGTATAGAAGAAAAGACTCTTGGATGGCTGCAAGAGAGAGAAGGGAGGAAGGGCAAGGTGGGGAGGGTTTAGATTAGATAGTTGGTAGAAATTTGGATGGGTGAAATCGGTGATAGCACACATTAGAAACGAGAACAACATTAAGTGGACTTCAGCATAACTTGAATACTCCTTCCAGCTTAACCCAATATTGCAAGGGCTGAGTAGCTGGAGTAGGGGGCAGGATGCTCTTAGGTGAAATCGAGGCCAATTGGCACAACTAGCGTTTTACTAAGAGGGCTCTCTGCACCCCACATTGGTGAGTGGCGTCTGGGGTCTTAAAAGCTGCCAAGCTGCCATCCGAGGTCACAGCAAATGGTTCCAACTCAGCAGGAACGGATGCTCACCGAGGACCAAAATGACATGGGGGAAAGACAACCCAGAAGATAGAAAGACCCACGTGAGTGGGTGCCTACATAGACTTGGGACCGGAAGAACCGGATAGTGCCTAGCCATCACCAGTGATAGCCACGATGAAGCTCACTAAGTTGAGTCTCACTGGCAACACAAGAATAAATAGGGTGCACCCTGAGATCTCCACTAAAAGACCACAGTTGATGGTCCAGCGGCTTCCGGGTTCTCCTGGGAGCATGGCCCCAGGCCCTGATATTGCCCTTGCCCATAAATCATAACGAAGGTCCACTCTTCAGACGCGAATGGATTGGACTTGGTGATGCAGAGTGACCATATTGGATGCACTTTATGGTTCTATGCATCTATAGGATATCATCCTGCTGACCTCTGGCTGGAGGAAGGAGAGTGGGTGGAGAGGAGGGGAAAGGAGACTGTTGGGAGGATGAGACATATATGGAGCAGAGAGGAATAGTGTGCTGTCACTGGGCAGGGAGAGCAGTGGAAGCTGCGTATAGGTGGGGCATGTAAATTTATATGGGAATGTAGATTTTCACTCAGTCATAATAAAGAAAAAATACTTTCCAAATTCCAACCAGAGGATTAGATAAGGTGCCTACAGGCCAGGATGGTTTCTGTACCCCACAGCACTAATGGATGGAGCAGTGCTCCCTGGCAGGGAGACTAGAGCAGTAGTGGTTCTGACAGCACAGAGCTGGGCTTGTTCGGCAGGCCAGCCCAGCTTCTGGGATGGTGGGCAGGGCATAGGGAAGTCTCACATGAGGTGGCCTGAATGAGGGACTCAACTCAGGGCAACTGTTGTGTCTCATCAAAAGCAGCCTCCATAGCTGGCAGAAAAGCAAAACCCAATGGGCAAATAATGTTTGGCTTCTGGGTGTATCAATTCTCTCTTTAAGGAGGGGAGGAGGGCACTCATCTGAAATCTGTCCTCCCTCCAACCTATCAACTCTTTGGGTTAAAATGTCCTAAGAATGAGAAGAGTAATGAGGTGGGACTTGTCCTAGCAGATATTAAAATGGACCGTGAATAATTATAATAATGTGGTCTTGACATTATCAACAATAGTCAGATCAATGGAGAGGAGAGAGTATAGGAAGAGGAGCAACTTGGTAAGAATTTGGTACATGATAATGACTGTATCACAAATACAAAAGAAAGGAAAGATTATTCAATAAATGGTGCTGGTATACTGCTTATTTAAAAAAGTATGAGGAGGAAGGATGCTCCATAAACAAAAAGTAACTTCCAGATTAAAAAGTTAAATAAGAGAAAACGTTATCTTACAGGAAAAAAATACAAATAAATATTTAGAATAGTAAAGCTTTTTAAACCATAGAATAAATCAACCTGAATGATAAATACACAGCCTGCCTATAAAAACAAAACAAACAAAAAATGTAAGTATCTATGTAAGAAACACCAAAAAATGAAATTTTAATTTGCTGACAGGGAAGAAGAAAGCATCTGTGACAAATGTGCCAAAGAATGTTTATAAATCAATTTAAAAGATGACTGTCTCAATAGAAAAATGGGTAGAAGACATGGTCATGGAATTTCCCAAAGAAACACAAATGGTAAACACTACCACCACAAACTTCCATGTCTCTAGCAACCAAAGAAATGCCACATTTCATCTGTCATTTTTGAGATGACTCAAAAGAATGATAGTGCCTACACTGGAGAGATACTGGTGGAGACATACTGGTGGAAACACAAATTGCTACAATTATTCTGGAGGGCAATTTGGTAATATATATTAAAGGAGGGGTCTTTAAAATGCTGATATACGTCTGAGGTCTAAAAAGTCTATGGGTGGCCATCGAGGATGTTTCACTGGTCTCACCCCTTCAGGAGCAAGGAAGAATGAAGAAAAGTAAAGGTAGGAGGGAAAGCTTGTACAAAGGACGAGTGAACCACATCTATAATGACATCTACCAAAGTGAGTCCAGCACAACTAGATGGTTCCCAGCTACCACCACTGACTCCTCTGGTAGGGATCACAATAGAGGGTCCCAGGCAGAGCTGGAGAAAAATGTAGAACAAAATTCTAACTCAAAAAGAAAGAGTAGATTTGCTAGCCTGATGGAGGCTGGAGAAACCTTCAGAGTACGTACCTCCACATCCTTTCAACTCAGTAATAAAGTCACTCCTGAGGTTCAACCTTCAGCCAAATATTGGATAGGCCCATAAAACAAAATGAGACTAAAGGTACATACCAGCCCAGAGACAGGAGGGGAGTGTTGACTCATTGTGGTATAAAACACTATGTGTACTGTTTAATGAGAAACTAGTTTGTTCTGTAAGCCTTCATCTACAGTACAATAAAAAGAAAAAAGTGCTTATATACTAAAAACCTATTGCTGTCCCATCAATCCTGACTCATAGCAGCTTTATGTACTCTGTAATTTCACTCTATATAAAGGAAATATCCAAAAATGTACATATGGAAAGCATATATTCAAACATACTTGTACACCAATAATACTGTAACATCATACGTGATAGCAAAAAGGTAGAAACAACACAAGTGACCACTGACCAATAAATAGATAAACAAAATGTAGTATATCCATGCAATGGAATACTACCAAATCAAAACAAACAAATCAGTTACCATCCAGTTGATTCTGATTCATAGCAACCCTCTAGGACAGAGGAGAACTGCCCCACAGGGTTTCCAAGGAGCAGCTGGTAGATTAGAATAGCCAAACTTTTAGTTGGCAGCCTGAGCTGTTTACTATTGCACCACCAGGGTTAAGATGTGATGTTATTCACCCTTAAAAAGAAATTAAGAGGCAGGGCCAAGATAGCAGACTAGACACATGTCTCCTTAGGCCTAGAATAACAAGTGAATGGAGGAGCGTGGATGTCGCTATCCCCCCAATACCAACCCGCGGCGGAGTGACAGCAACAGACCAACACCACATCCTCTGGTCTTCAAGCAGAGAGAGCGTTTATTTTCAGTAGTTCCACTTATATACGGAATGAATCAGCCAATCACTACTGGCCCACGTACGGGCTAGGGCGTGTCCCAGGCATGCGCAGGCAAGATGTTTACTGCTCTAAGGTCTCTGGGTCTGGGTGTGGCTACAAGCCAAGGCGCCATCTTTGGGTGTGGCCGCTCGGGGGGTGTGGGGCCGGCTCGCCACATCTCTCCCTTTTACTTTATATATGCATGAAAGTGCCTGTCTTAGGTCATCTCTGGCTAGAGCGCTCCTTACCCGTCATTGAGATACCCCACAGCTTGGTGGAGTCCCTGTCTTAGGTTGGTAACACTCCCAAGAGAGGTTGCCCGTCTTTGGCTATCCTTCCAGCATTTGCAGCCACACTCCGGCTGAAGTTGATGCTGGTTCTTCAGCATTTGCGATAGCCTGCACCAAAAGCACCATGTTCATTTGCTGTTGCCTGCTCTGGCGACGAAGGTATAGAATCAACCACAGACCCAGGAAGCATAGGATGCATGCCAGGGCGCCAGAGCCTGCCCATTCTCGAACAGTATGTAGGGCTGACTGGACCCAGTTCATCAAGGTGACAGCGGTAGAGGTGTCAATACGTGTGGAGTTTATTACAGCGATCTCGCCTCGCAATTAATTGTCCACTTCAGCGGTCCAGTTGCCTAGTAGCTGACGAGACAGTTGTCTGGAGAGACTAGCTGCGCGAGAGATATTGTTAAACTGCACAGAAGTAACACAGAGGCCAGGGAACCGCCACTCACAGCCCAGCTGCACCACATGCACTAGGGAGCCTTGGACAAGGTCGAGGCTTGCGCCAGAGCTGGGCTTAAGAGGGTCGCTCGACCGGCCAAGGGACATATCGGGGTAATCTAGTTACAAGGGCTGTGTGAAATGCAGTAGCATTCCAGCAGAGGGAGTAAAAACAGGTTGAATTGGTGCAGGATATAGGGTCTTTGCCAAGTATAGTTGAGCTGGGGAGAAAGTAGAGTAAGGCTTTACTGTCCACTGGAGGCGGTGGCTCTGACAACCTGTCCAGAGACTAGGCCAGTCCCGCGTACTTTTGCATTTGGGGGCCCATTGAGGCTATGAGGGGATGCTGCCATTGGCTTTAGGTACCCTGAGCGGTATTTGGCCTTGCAGGAGGGTACCATTTGTTTGAGGGTTGCTACTATTGCTAGGGGTATCAAACTATCCAGCAACTTCTGAACTAAAATTAGTGAGTATATGAAAGCACAAAAAACCTTGAAAGCTTATATTAAGGGGGCGCGGTTCAGGGGCAAAGTCAGCTTGTTGTTTTAGGAAGGGTAGCTCAAGTGAGCTATTGGTTGTGGATATGCGGGGAAAGACGGAAGCAGTATGATGCATAGGTAGCGGAAGGGGTAGGACATCTAACAACCCCCACCGGTACTTATCCTGATTTTCTTGGTATTGTTCAGTCACTGCTTTCCCCAGGGTCACCCCCAGCAGGAGCAGAAGAGGGAGAAGACTTCTCGGCATCTTGCTTCGCAACTGGTCTGGTTAAGTGTTCAGGGATCCAGACAGGGTCCTGAGCATCCTGTGGAAATACACATACGGCCCCTCGGGTCCATATCAGCACTGGGTCAGGGCCTTTCCAAGCTCCGGAGAGTATATCTTTCCACATGACCTGTGCTTGGGACGCCCCATGGGGGCCCATATGCCTGTCAGCAGCTGAGCGCCCTGTGGCGTCCAACGATAAAAAATTAAGGGTAAAAAGAGCAAGTGAAAGGCGGTCCCTGGGTGTGCGGCCGTAGCCAGCTCCCTCCTTTTGTTTGTTTAACATGGTTTTGAGTGTTAGATGGGCCCGCTTTACGATGCCTTGGCCTTGGGGGTTGTAGGGGATGCCATGGCTGCAAGTGGTGCCCATTTGTTGTAAGAACTGGTGAAAAGTTTTGGAAGTGTACGCGGGTGCATTGTCAGTTTTTAAATGTTTTGGGATTCCCCAGGCAGACCATGCGGCTAGGCAATGGGTGACGACATCTTTAGTAGACTCTCCAGCGAGCGCCGAGGCACAAATTAGGCCAGAGGCCGTATCTACTGACACATGAATGTATCGAGTCTTGCCAAATTCTGCATAATGTGTGACATCCATTTGCCATATATGCATGAGCTGTAACCCACGTGGATTAACCCCGACGGAGGGTGATGGGCGATAGGGGGCGCAAGCAGGACACTGTCGCACAATGGCGCGTGCGACCTCACGGGAGATGCCAAATCTACTGGTGAGTGTTTTGGAATTAACATGAAATGTTTTGTGAAAAGCCTGGGCTTGTTCGGCTGCAGTAAGAATGAGGGTGCAGTGCGTCAGTGCATCTGCGATGGCATTGCCCTCGGTAATAGGGCCTGGAAGGTTTAAGTGGGCTCTTAAATGCATGATATGAAAAGGGTGTTTTCTGTTCCAGATTAACTGCTGAATATTAGAAAATTAATCCGACGGGAGAACTTTGGTCAATTTGTCCTGCAGCTTCAAGCCGCTGCACAGCTTGAACTACATAAGCACTGTCAGAAATGAGATTAAAGGGTGAGTCAATTGTTTGAAAGACATGTTGAACAGCCTGTAATTCTACTACCTGAGCAGAGGCGCCTGGGAACAGATAAAGCTGAGGCTGTCGGTTAGGAATGTGAATGCTGCCAATGCCTGATTGAGATCCATCAGTGAAGACATTCATGGCTTCAGCTAACGGCTTACAGGATGTGAACTTTGGGAAAACTACTGGGTGAAATTCCATAAACTGTAGAAGGGGGTCTTTGGAGTAGTGGTTGTCTATTTGTCCTTGGAAGGTGAACAGTAAGATTGCCCAATCATTGCTGACCGATCCAAGTGTTTGAATTTGGTCTTTGGTATATGGTACTACTAGTTTGGAGGGGTAAGACCCAAAGATTTGAACACTATGCTGTAGGCCAATCGATGCTAATTGTGCCACGGCAGCAGGGTACCAAGAAATACTTTTCCCCGCAGAAATTCGCGGGTGGATCCAATAAAGGGGGCCACCCTGCCATAGGGTTCCTGTGGACTGTGTAAGTGAAGGGAGGATACACAGCTGGATGTCTGCTTTGGGATTGCGCCACTGGAGGGCAGCATTTGCAAGTGCTTGCTCTACCTTTTCTAAGGCCTGAGCGCCTTCAGTGGTAAGGTGTCTGGGAGACGTTAACTGTGGATCACCTTGTAGGATATCATAAAGGAGTCGTAGGATGTGGTTGGGCAGGCCCAGATAGGGGCGTATCCATTGTATGTCTCCTAACAGTTTTTGGAAGTGATTTAGAGTTTTCAGTCCATCTCTTCTTAGGGTAATTTTCTGTGGCTTAATTTGTCCTGGAGATATGTGTGAACCCAAATACTCAAGGGCATTCCCCATCTGCACCCTTTCAGGTGCGATATGCAGCCCATGGGCTTTTAGGTGGATTGCCAGTGTGGAAAAAGTCTTTTGAACTTCAGCGTGAGTAGGTGCTGCTAAGAGAATGTCATCCATGTAGTGGATACAGTGTACGGAGGGATGAGCATCTCTGACGGGGGCAATGGCTTTATCTACAAAGATTTGGCACATGGTTGGGCTGTTAGCCATGCCTTGTGGAAGGACTACCCACTCATAGCGTTTGTCAGGGGCAGCATGATTGATAGATGGTAAAGTAAAGGCAAATCGAGAGGTATCTTCGGGGTGCAGTGGGATGGAGAAAAAACAATTTTTGATGTCTATTACTATAATGGGCCAGTTCTGCGGCAAAGCAGAGAGTACTGGTAAGCCTCTCTGCACAGGCCCCATAATCTCCATAGTAGCATTAATTTCCATGAGGTCATGCAACAGTCTCCACTGTCCCGATTTCTTCCGTATGACAAATATAGGAGTATTCCAAGGCGAGTTAGACCTTTTTAGATGCCCTAAAGCTAGCTGTTCTGCAATGAGTTCCATGGCAGCATGTAATTTTTGTGTTGGAAGGGGCCACTGAGGTACCCAGACAGGCTGCTCTGATTTCCATTTGATTTTTATTGCCTCAGTGGCCCCTGTGAAAAACCCAATCCTTCTCCTTTGGAGTGTGGGGAAGTTGGTACAGGGCTGGTTCGGCCCTGAGCATGCTTGCCCAGCCCAAAGCTGGGGATATACCCCATATCAGCCATAATAGCTTTGGATTGAGGGCTATAGAGTTGTTCGTTTGTGAGATGTAGGTTAAGCTCTGTAAGCACATCTCGTCCCCACAACGTGACAGGGGTGTTTAGGACATATGGCTGAAACCGTCCTGCGTGTCCTTCCTCATCTAGCCAATGAAGCTCAGCTGAACTCATTTTTGGGGTCTCTGCATAGCCCAGCCCTCTAAGCACTTGCTGGGATATTTGTACAGGCCATTTAGCTGACCAGTCCCTTTCACTAATTACACTATGGTCTGCTCCGGTATCAAGCAATCCTATGAATTTTCTGCCATTTACCTTTAGGGTGTTCATAGGTCGACGGTCAAGGTCGAGGGCTAGCATAGTACATGATGGCCCAGTGGACCCGAGATCCTGGTCGCCCCTAATTCTGTTCTCTGCTGGGAATTGATCATGGTTGCTGCGGAGGACAAGCAACTGAGCAATCTTGTCTCCCGGGGAAACGGCTAAACTTCCTTTGGGGGAAGATATCATGATTTTTATAATGCCAGTATAGTCAGGGTCAATTACCCCGGGATGGACTATAATACCCTTTAAGGTGGCCGAGCCGCGACCAATAATCAGCCCCACCATACCTGCCTCAAGGGGTCCTGACATGTCAGAGTCGATAGGCTGGACTCCCATCTGTGGGGTTAGTACAAGTTGGGTGGTGGCACGGAGGTCCAGTCCGGCGCTGCCGGCAGTTGTCCTTCGGATGGTGGCTACGGCAGTGGCACACCCTGCCCCGGAGGGAGCAGGGACGGCCACTGCACTAGCTGAGGAGGTGCACTGGTTGCCGGAGTTTGGAGTGCCCCATATATTCGAGGGCCCTGGCGGCGGGGGCCCCGCTGGACGTTTTTTGGCCTAGTGCCAGTGAGATTGGGGCTTAAAGGTGTTCCGTCCATCACTTGTTTTGAATAGCACTCAGATGCCCAATGATTGCCCTTCTTGCATTGAGGACAGCGCCCCGGCCCCTGGGGATTGTTTTCTGTGGGTGCATTGCTTTGAAAGGAGGGACAGTCTCGCTTAAAATGCCCAGGGCGCCCCCACTGGAAACAAGCTGGCTGACCAGCGCTAGATGTGCCCTTTTGCTCTGGGCATCTGGGGTTATTTGAAGGGCCCTGCGTCTGTTGGACTGCAGCCACTACGGCGGCTGCTAGCCCTGCATTGGTGAGCCCCCTCCGATTTCTCTGCACACTTTCATCCATATCTCTAGGCTTTTCTGCTTATGAGGGGTGATGGCAGCTCGGCAGTCTTTAGTACACTGTTCAAAGACTAGCTGTTTAATGAGGGGCATAGCTGTGTCTGCATCTCCGAAGATCTTTGTGGCAGTATCACACATACGAGCCACAAACTCAGAAAAAGGCTCGTTTTGGCCCTAAATGATTTTTGTGAGGTTTCCTGCCAGCTCTCCGCGATTTGGGAGGCACTTCCATGCCCTGGTACATATTAGGTTAATCTGGTCATACACCTGAGGGGGATAGTTTATTTGTTGATTGGCATAAGACCCTTGACCCATCAGCATATCAACGTCCCACGTGTGCTGGCCATTATGGGCATTGCGTGCTGCCTGCTCGGTAGCAAACTCCATCACCAGGGATTTCCAATCTAGGTACTGCCCAGAAGTTAGGCAGGCACGGGCAAGATTTTGCCAGTCATTCAGAGTCATGGCATACCTGTGTAGGTTTTCTAAGGAAGCCACCACAAAAGAGGCAGCAACGCCATACGTTCTTACTGCCCCAGCCACCCCCTTTACTGTTTCCCAGTCTCAGACTTCATGATACCGTTGCCCTTGCTGAGTTTGAAAAACAGGAAAAGCACCCATAGCATGGGGTACCTCTCTCCAGACCCCGGGGCAAAATCTTCTAGCTGACGCTTTGGGCCTTGTATCAGGCCGCGCCTCGCACCGGGCATAAGGATTATAGGGTGGGGGGTTACCCTCACCCGTGTCCAGCGGCTTTTTAGGCGGCTCAGGCGCTGAAGGGCCATGCAGAAATGGGGCGGAGACGCCCAAAATGGCGCACAACCTTTTCCACTTCCTCTTCTGCCTCTGACTCACTTTCAGGCTCACTTTCCTTTGGCTCTTCCTCGCCACAGGCGCTGCCCTGTTGAGAGTGCTCTTCTTGAATTCGCTCTAACGCAGATTGCCCTATCTGTAACACCCTTTGAAATACTCCTGACTCATCCTCTAGACAAATTAAAATCAGAATCCAAATACCCATTACTCCTGGGGGCAGGTTGCCTTGTGTATCTACTCTAGTTAGATCTGCCCCTAACTTGTTCCAGGCTGCAACAGTAAGACGGCCCGAAGCTAAGAACCAGGGAGCCACCTCTTCCACTGCGGAGAGGAAGCGCTCAATCGTCTGTTGCTTTAATCCAATACCCCTCTGTCTAAGCAGGCTTTTACAAGCAGTTAGTAGATGTTCAGCAGAGGGCTGGTTCCCCATTTTCTTGGTGCTGTGCCTAACGGCTCCGGGCGTCACCGAAGCCTTTCAGGCGTTTAGTCTAGACTACCCCTCCTTGGGGCTGATTGTCCCTCCCAGGGATCTTTCCAATTGCCCTTCTTAGGGTTTCATAGGATTGCCCCTCCCAGGGGTCTTTGAAATCGTCCCTCCCAGGGGTTCTTACCAGCGCTGCAGATCGGGCCAGAGGAAGGTTGGGGTCCCGTTGGCTCCTCGTACGGGCCACCAGATGTCGCTATCCCCCCGATACTGACCCGCGGCGGAGTGACAGCAACAGACTGACACCACGTCCTCTGGTCTTCAAGCAGAGAGAGCATTTATTTTCAGTAGTTCCACTTATATACGGAATGAATCAGCCAATCACTACTGGCCCACGTACGGGCTAGGGCGTGTCCCAGGCATGCACAGGCAAGATGTTTACTGCTCTAAGGTCTCTGGGTCTGAGTGTGGCTACAAGCCAAGGCGCCATCTTTGGGTGCGGCCGCTCGGGGGGTGTGGGGCCGACTCGCCACAGTGGACATTCTGGGAGCCCTAGGACCTGGTGTAGGGTTGTGAGATTAGACTACGCTACGGGAAAGGTGAAACTACCTCTGTTGGAGGCAAGGCAGTGGCACACTGAGTCCTGCTTCTGCTCACAAATTGTTTGAGACAACTATAGGTATAGACACTGTCTTTGTTATCCAGGAGGTGGGGGACTGGGTCTGCCAAGCCTTTGAGCCTGGCATGAGCCAGCTGATATGCTGAACTGCAGTGCTTAAATAAACAGTGTATACCGCAGCGGAGAAATTGTGCTTGGAATAGCCATATCTTGAGAACCTGGCAGCTGACCAAGTGTGCCAGTGCCCCTCAGAGAAGACAGTGGTCTTCTCTGAGCTGCACCATAGATTCTGCTAACTCACTGTCAGGTAGGACACTATCTTGGTCAGCTGAGAGGCCCAGTCAGCCAAGCCTAAGGTCTCAGCTGGGGCTAATTCTCCACACTGAGCAACAGTGCCTATCTGGAAAGTGTTTCTCCAGCAGAAAAGCTGTTTGTAAGACAATCCTCCATAGAGATCATGGTGAAGCCTGACAGTGTCCTAACCCCCCCTTCTTTGAGCCACATTATAGCGTTTTGGGACAGCCTATGAGGTGCTGTCACTGTCAGCCAGAAGGAGGGGTCTGCCACCCCTGAGGACCTGGCTGCTTTTGGCAGTTGTTGCACAGCACCCCTCTCAGCAGTAAGGCAGCTTTTAAAAGAAGACCACCTGGAGAATGCAGTGGTAACTGGTGGCTGAGTGGGTTGGCAGCATTTCCACCACCCTTCACTGAACCACATTATAACATTGGCTAAAGGCCCCCAGAGACTTCATAAGTAGGGCATTGTCTTTGCCAGCCAGAAGGTAGGGACTGCCAACCCTGAAGGCCTAGCAGCTTTTGATGCCTGCTCAACAACACCCGTCTCAGCAGAAAAGCAGTTTTTCAGTTAAATGCATTTAGAGAGCACAGCAGTCCCAGGCTGCCGAATGTTGTGGGATCCTTCTCTGCACACTTCCTCAAGCTACACCATAGGCTCTACTCACATAATGATAGAGAGTCACCACAAGTAACTTGCTACCTTTAGCAGCCAGGAAGTAGGGCCCACCACCCCTGAGAGCCCAGCTGGGACCAGCCGCTAGAGAACGTAGAGGCAGCTGGCAACCAAATATAGCAGTGCCCTTATTCCCCTCTTAGAACTGCCACAGCTCCTGTTGGTGTAACACTAGAGAAACTGAGAAGCTTCTTGATGGAGCAAAGACAACAATCAGTATTAACCATCTAAAAAAGCAGAACACCATGGCTCCAGAAAACTCCCAAAATAATCAAAAAACTTTCAGATAACGAAAACTTTCTGAAATTATCATACGTAGAATACAAAAGAATTATGTATAGAGCCTTCCTAGAGATTAAACAAAATGCAGCAGAAAAAAAATGAAAAATTAACTAAGCTATATGAACTGCTGGAACATCAATGATTTGAAATCTAGCAGATCAGTAATAAAATTACAGATCTAGACAATTCAGTGCAAAGCCAAAAGAGCAGGATGGAAGAGTTGGAAGGCAAAATTAGAGAGGTTAAAGATTATGCAACTACACCAGCACTTACGAGAAGAAATCAGAGAAAAGAAATAAGAAAAATGAAGAAGCATTAAGAAACATGTGGGACTCTATCAAGAAGAATAATCTATAATTGGAGTTCCTGAGCAGGGAAGGTTAGCTGAAAAAAATCAGAGAAAATTGTTGAAGAATTGCTGACAGAAAACCTCCCTGAAATTATAAAAGAACATAAGTATCCAAGATGCTTAGTGAACACCACAAAAACTGGACCCCAAAGAACAACACAAAGACATATTGTAATCAAGCTTAATAAAATGAAACATAAAGAGAGGCTTTTAAAGGCAGCAACACTTAAAACAAAACTAACAAACAAAGGGAAGTCCTGTAGGCTTTCATCCAACTTCTTGGCAGAAACCATGTTGGGAAGAAGGCGGTGGGGTGACACATAAAAAACACCGCAGGAGAAAAACTTCCATCCAAGAATGATATGTCCTGCAAAACTGTCTCTCAAACACAAAGAGGAAATTAAAACATCCACAGATAAACAGAAGCTTAGAGGCTTTGTGAAAACCAAACCAAAACTACAAGAAGTACTGACAGAAGCTCTTTGTTTAGAAAAACAAAAAAAAAACTTAAGGAGGCAATGCAGGACACAGCATCCAGAATCCTATTTAGCTACGAAAATCACAAAGCTCAGTCAAAGCTAAAATGTTGAAAGAAGGGAACCAGTGATTAACACAAGAACTATGACATCATCATAACATAAAGAGGGACATATTACACTAGTTACAACCCTTTCAGATGGAGAGGAAATTGAGATGATACACAGAAGTTAAAGATCAATTTAAACTTAGAACATACAAGGGAATCAAAGGGTAGCCACAAAGCAAACTGTCATGGATTGAATTGTGTCCCCCCCAAAATATGTGTAGCCATGTGGCTGGGCCATGATTCCCAGTACCTTGTGATTATCCTCTGTTTCATGGTTTTCCTATGCTATATGTTAAAGGATTAGGGTGGGACTGTAAATCCCTTCAGAAGATCACCTCCCTGCTCCACTGTAAAGGGAGTTTCCCTGGAGTATGGCTTGCCCCACCCTTGATCCTTTCATCCTGCAAGAGATAAAAGGAAAGAGAAGCAGGCAGAGAATTGGAAACCTCATACCAGGAGAAGAGTGCTTCCTTCAGACCTGAGGTTCCTGTGCCAAGATGCTCCCTGGACAAAGACTGATGCAATACTGGACTTTCCTCGAGAGCCGACAAGAGGTAAAGCCTTCCCCTGGAGCGGACACCCTGAATACAGACTTGTAGCCTACCAGATTGTGTAAGAATAAATGTTCCTTTGTTAAAGCCATCCACTCTGTGGAATTTCTGTTAGAGCAGCCCCAGCTGACTAAAACACAAACAATCAATGCAACACATCAAAACAAAAAATAGGAGTCTCAACAAACACAAAACCAACACTGAAAAAGATGAAAAGTAAATCTGTAAAGAAAAATGACCCAAAACACGATATTAAGAGAAACTAAGAAAACATAAAAAACACAAAAGTAAAGGAACCGAAATGACAGCACTAAATGTGTAACTAGACTCGACGGCACTTGGCTTGGCAGTAATTATTAAACTGAACGTAAATGGACTGAATGTTCCAATAAAGAGGCAGAAGATGACAGCCTGGATCAAAAGACATGATCTGTCTGTGTGTTGCTTACAAGAAACACACCTTAGACTCAAAGATATGAACAAAGTGAAAATCAAAGGATGGAAAAATACATACCACACTAACAACACACGAAAAAGAGCAGGAGTGGCAATACTAAACTCAAATAAAATACATTTTAATGTAAAGCCCACCATTATGGTTACTATTTATTGCTGATATTGCAAAATTAAATGTTTATGCACCCACTACCAGAGCATCTAAATACAACAAATACTGACAACACTGAAAAATTAGATAGATCACCCCACAAAAATAGTAAGAGATTTCAACACTCCACTTTCAGTAATGGACAGATCATCCAGAAAAAAGCTCAGTAAAGATCCAGAAGATCTTGTTGTGACAATCAACACAATACACTTTGTTGGCATATACACAACTTTTTTACACAACAAGTACACCTTATTTTCCAATGCACATGAACATTCTCCACAATAGACCATGTGTTAGGTAATAAAGCAAGTCTTAACAAAATCCAAACCGTAGAATTATTGTAGAGCATCTTCCGAGAGCATGGAGTCATAAAAGTTGAAATTAGTAGCAGAAAAAACGTAGTTGGAAGTCTGAACTCCCAGAAACTGAACAACATCTTGCTCAAAAACCCATGGACACAATACAGTAATTTATGGAATCAAATGAGAATGAAAACACATTCTACTGGAACCTATGGGATACATCAAAGGCAGTGCTGAGAGGTCAGTTTAGCTCTACAAATGCACACATCTGGAATGAAGTAAGGGTCCAAACTAAAGCATTAACTCTACAGCTTAAACAAGTAGAAAGAGAGCAACAAAGGAACCCCACAGGCACGAGAAGAAAACAAAGATTGGAGAATAGAAGAACAACTGAAGAAAAACCTAATAAAACAAAAAGCTAGTTCTTTGAAAACATCAACAGAACTGATAAACTGTTGGCTAAACTTAAAAAAGAAAAACAGGAGCGGAAACAAATAACCTGAGTAAGAAATGAGACAGGATATGTCACAACAAACCCAATCAAAATCAAAAGTATCATAACAGAATACTATGAAAGACTGTACTGTAATAGATTTGAAAACCTAGAGGATATGGACAAATTTCTAGATTCACATAACCTACCAAATTTATCACAAGGAGAAGTAGAAAAACTTAAAAATCCATCACAAAAGAAGAGACTGAAAAGGTAATCAAAACACTACCAACCAAAAACAGACCTGGTCCAGACGGCTCCACCAGACAATTCTAACAAAATTGGTAATTTGTTTCTCCATCTCATTAAAAAATGTCACTAGAATTTGTATTGGGATTGCATCATATAAGTAGATTGCTTTGGGAAAAATAGACATTTTCACAATGTTAAGTCTTCCTATCTGTCATGGTTTGAATTGTGTCCCCCCAAAAATGTGTGCAGCCACGTGGCTGGGATATGGTTCCCAGTATCTTGGAAATGTCCTCCACTGTGTGGTTTTGCTAACCTGTATGTTAAAGGATTAGGGTGGGGCTGTGAATTCCTGCTATGGGGGAAGTTTCCCTGGAGTATGGCTTGCCCCACCCTTAATGCTTTTAGCTTGCAAGGAATAAAAGGAAAAAGAACCAAGGACAATTTGAGAACCTCTCTACCATCAAGCAAGCAGCACCGGGAGCAGAGCGCGTCGTTCAGACCAGAGGTTCTTGCGTTAGGACACTCCCTGGACAATGACTGATGCAATACCGGACTTTCCTCCAGAGCCATCAAGGGGAAAGTCTTTCCCTGGAGCGGACACCCTGAATATGGACTTGCAACCTACCGGACTGTGTAAGAATAAATCTTTGTTTGTTAAAGCCATCCACTCTGTGGTATTTCTGTTAGAGCAGTCCTAGCTGACTAAAACACTATCCATGAGCAGGGTAGGTTTCTCCATTTATGTAAGTCTCTCTTAGTTTTTTATAATAAGGACTTGTAGTTCTCTTTGTAAAGGTCTGTTCCTTCTCTGGTTAGATTTATTCCTAGGTACTTCATCTTCTTAGAGGCTATAGTAAGTGATGTTGATTTGGTGATTTCTTCCTTAATAATCTCTTTGTTGCTATAAAGGAATCCTACTGATTTACTTATCTTTATCTTCTATCCTGAGACTTGCTGAACTTTTCTATCAGTTTGAATAGTTTACTTAGGGATTCTTTAGGATTTTCTGCATATACAATCATATCATCTGCAAATAGGGAGATTTTTACTTCTTTGCCAGTGCAGATGCCCTTTATTTCTTGGTCTTGTCTAATTGCTCTGGCTAGAACTTCTAGCAGCATGTTGAATAGAGAGGTGAGAGTGGGCATCCTCGTCTAGTCCCAATTCTCAAGAGAAATTGTTTCAGTTTCTCTCCATTCAGGATGACTTAGGCAGTTGACTTTGTATAAATGGGTCTTATTGCATTGAGAAATTTGCCGTCTATTCCCATTGTGCTGAGAGTTTTTAGCATGGATGGGTGTTGGACTTTATCAAATGCCTTTTCTGTATCAATAGACAAAATTAGGTGATTCTTGTCTTTTGTGTTGTTTATGTGGTTGATCACATTAATTGTTTTTCTGATGTCGAACCAGCCTTGCATCCCTGGTATGAATGCGACTTCATCATGATGGATTATTTTTTGGATATGCTGTTGAATTCTACTGGCAAGAATTTTGTTAAAGATTTTTGCATCTAGATTCATTATCGATATCTGTTTGTAGTTCTCCTCTTTGGTTGGGTCATTCCCTGGCTTTGGTGCCAGGGTTATGCTGGCTTCATAGAATGTGTTTGGGAGTATTCCATCCCTTTCCATACTGTGAAATAGTCTCAGTAGTATTGGAGATAACTCTTCTCTAAAAGCTTTGTAGAATTCTGGGGTGAAGCCATCTGGGCCCATGGTTTTTTTGGTTCCTAGCTTTTGGTTGACTATTTCAATCTCTTCCTTTGTGATACGTTTATTAAGTTGCTGTGCTTCAGCTTGTGATAATCTTGGTAGGTGATATGAATCAAGGAATTTGTCCATTTCTTCTAGGTTTTCAAATTTCTTAGATTACAGTCTTTCATAGTATTCTATTTTGGAATTCTGTTGGATCTGTTAGGACAACGCCCCTCTCGTTTCTTACTTGGGTTATTTGTTTCCTTCCTGTTTTTCTTTAGTAAGTTTAGCCAGTGGTTTGTCAATTTTGTTGATCTTTTCAAAAAACCAGCTTTTGGTCTTTTCAATTGTTCTTTTATTCTGTAATTCATTTAGTTCTGCTCCAGTCTTTATGATCTGTTTTCTTCTGGTGCCTGAAGGGTTCCTCTGTTGTTCTCTCTCTACTTGTTCAAGCTGTAGGGTCAGTTCTTTGATTTGATTTCTTTCCTCCTTCCAGATGTGTGCATTTATGGAGATAAACTGACCTCTGAGCACTGCTTTGGCTGTATCCCATAGGTTCTGGTAGGAAGTGTTTTCATTCTCATTGGAATCCATGAATTTCTTTATTTCATCCTTGATTTCTTCTATAACCCATGGGTTTTTGAGCAAGATGTTGTTCAGTTTCCATGAGTTCCACTTTCTATCTATGTTTTTTCTGCTGTGGATTTTGACTTTGATGGTTTTATGATCTGAGAAGATGCTTTGCATTAATTCAGTTGGTATGGATTTTGTTGAGAAGAGCTTTATGTCCTAACACATAGTCTATTCTGGAGAATGTTCCATGTGTAGTAGTTGTTCACTGATGGATAGAAAGTTCTGTATATGTCGATGAGGTCTAGATGGTTAATTGTGGTGATAAGGTCTTCTGTGTCTTTATTGAGCTTTTTTTCCAGACGATCTGTCCAATATTGAGAGTAGAGTGTTGACGTCTCCCACTATTACTGTGGAGTTACCTATTCCATTTTTGAGTGTAGTTAGTGTTTCTTCGATGTATTTAGGTGCTCTAATATTAGATGCATATTTAATATTGTTAAGTCCTGTTTGTGTATTGAACCTTTCAGCAACAGTGTCCATCCTCATCCATGATGGTGGATTTTACATTAAAATCTATTTTATTTGAGATTAGAATTGCCACACCTGCTCTTCTTTGTTCACTGTTAGCTTGATGTATATTCTTCCATCCTTTAATTTTCAGTTTGTTCCTATCTTTAAGTCTAAGGTGAGTTTCTTGTAGGCAACATATGAATGGGTCATGTCTTTTTATCCAAGGTGTCACTCAGTGTCTCTTTACTGGAGTGTTCAGTCCATTCACATTCAGTGTGTGTCATAGTTTGACATGTGTCCCCCCCAAAATAGGTGTAGCCATGTGGCTGGGCCATGATTCCCAGTATCTTGTGACTGTCCTCCATTTTGTGGTTTTCCTATGCTGTATGTTAAAGGATTAGGGTGGGACTGTAAATCCCTTCATAGGATTACCTCCCTGCTCCACTGTAAAGGGAGTTTCCCTGGAGTATGGCTTGCCCCACCCTTAATCCTTTCATCCTGCAAGAGATAAAAGGAAAGAGAAGCAGGCAGAGAATTGGGAACCTCATACCATTAAAAAAACAGCACCAGGAGAACAACGTGTCCTTCAGACCTGAGGTTACAGTGCCAAGATGCTCCCAGGACAAAGACTGGTGCAATACCAGACTTTCCTCCAGAGCCGACAAGAGGGAAAGCCTTCCCCTGGAGTGAACACCCTGAATATGGACTTGTAGCCTACTGAACCGTGTAAGAATAAATGTTCCTTTGATAAAGCCATCCACTCTGTGGTATTTCTGTGAGAGCAGCCCTAGCTGACTAAAACAATGTGATTATTGACAGGTATGTGTGCAGTGCTGCCATTTTGATATATTTATTTTTGTGTTGATGTTTTTTCTGTTCTTATTAATCTGTTCTGGGACATTCTTTTTTTGTGAGTTGCTTTTTCACCTTTTTCAGGGTTGATTTTGTGGTTTTTGAGACTCCTGTATTAAATTTCTTGATTTGATATGCTGTATCTTTATTGTGCTTTACAGCTGCCTCTATGATCCTACTTAATAAACTATGTATAAACTCAATTTTAATTACTACCAGTCTTGTCAACTTCCTCTTCATCTGGAAGGACTATAATGACTGTAGTACATCCCTCTTTTTGATATGATGACATCATCATTTTCAAAATATGATAGCTGTATTATTTCTTTCACTATTATAGCTTTGATTGAGTTTGGAATCTCCCCTGAGTAGGATTCTAGGTGATGTGTCCTGTATTTGCTTCCAAAGTATAAAGTTAGTGGTTTTGTTCTTCTACGCCAAGAGATTCAGTATTCCTTGTAGTTACAGTTTGGTTTGACAAAGTCTCTGAATTTCTTTTTATCTGTGAATGTCTTAATTTCATTTTCATATTTGAAAGATAGTTTTGCAGGATATATAATACTTGGTTGGAAGTTCTTCCCCTTCAAGGCTTTGAATGTGTCATGCCACTGTCTCTGTGCCAGCATTGTTTCTCCTGAGAAATTCAACAAAAGCCTACAGGGTTTCCCTCTGACTGTTAGCTTTGCTTTGTGTCTCTCCCTGCCTTTAAAAGTTTCTGCTTATGTTTCATTTTGTTAAGCTTGATTATAATATGTCTTGGAGTCTTTCTTTTGAGATCTATATTGAGTGGCATTTGATATACATCTTGGATATCTATATTCCCTTCTTTCATAATTTCTGGGAAGTTTTCTGTCAGCAGCCCAGCAACAGTACTTTCTGTGTTCTCAGGTGGCTTGCCCTGTTCAGGAACTCTGACTAATTGTAGCTTGTTCATCTCCATAGAGTCCTACATGCTTCTTAATGCTTCTTCATTTTTCTTGTTTCTTTTTTTCTGATTTCTCCTCATAGATGCTGGAGTCAGTAACTCTGTCTTCCAAGTCAGAAAGTCTATTTTCCATTTGTTCCATTCTGGTTTTTTGGCTTTGAACTGAAGTTTCTATGTCTTTGACTTTGTTCTTGATCTGTTGGATTTCAGAGTATTGATGTTTCATCAGATCGCACAGTTGCTTAATTTTTCATTTTACTCTGCTGCATTTTGTATAAGGTCTAGGAGGGCTCTATATATAATCTTTTTGTATTCACCTTCCAAGAGTTTCAGAGAAACTTCTTCATCTAGGAAGTTTGAGATGCTTTCTTTTGGGGGCCTTCTGAAGCCATGGGTGATTTCTTGGTTATGTTTTTCTCCAGAGTTTGTTGCTTTGGGGGCATCATGTGAGCCAATAGAGGCTGGGAGTGTTGCTATGAGGATGGACTGCAGAAGTTTCTGTAGGCCATCTTAAAATGAGAGGTGAAAATTATCTGACAACTTCCAAAGTCAGTCAGGTTTTCAGATGTATGGGTCCCTCTTCCCAGCTGGCAAAGTAAACACCTCTGTATTGAACCCCAGATGGTATAAACTAGCTCAAAATACAGAAAGGCTACTCCACCTCTGCTGTCAGGCCACAGCTGTAGGTGACACTGTGTAGAATACTGCTTTTCTGCCAGAAAAGTACTCTCCTCCAGGCAGACGCTGTCTCCCAGCCCAGGAATTAGGTACAACTGAGGCTTCTATATGGGCATATCTGACTGCCAGTGGAATGAGATGGTGTCCACCACAAGCTTGCCACCTGGCTGGGACCAAAAGAGAGGCCAAATGTCTACAGCCTCTGTTGCCAGGCCCCAGCTGCAGGCAACACTGCATAAAATACTGCTTTTCTGATGGAAAAGCACTCTCCCCTGGCAGATACTGCCTCTCAGCCTTGGAATTAAGTCCGGCTGGAGCATCCATATAAGTGTCTCCAACTCTCAATGGAACAAGATGGCATCCCACACAAGCTTGCCACTGCCCTGGTACTGGCCCCTGTATTGCAGAAGCAGAAAGAGAGGTCAAAGGTGCTGAGATGCACAGAATCCAAAGCTGGGCTCTCAAAATATGGCAATTTCCCTTCCTGACCCCACCAGCAGTGCATCCAAGACAGAGGGAAAAAAATTAAAATAGTGAGTTATCTTTGGTCTGTGTAAGCCCATGATCGCTGACAGTGGGGTCATTGAAAGAGAGGAGGTTTTGTATTCAGTGGTAAGAAGTCCAAATTAACAGCCCTATACCTTGTCCTAGGGCTCACTAGGTGTCCAGAAAGCTCTGTTTAATTATCAGTTCAGGTCTTGGTTTCCAGAGGGATTTGGGGAGATGTCTGTTTAGTCTGCCATCTTGACTCTGCCTCCCACAATTCTACCAAGCTTTTAGAGAGGAGTTAATTCTATTACTATTGAGGCTACTGCACAGCACAGAAAAGCTTGGAATGCTCCCAAATCATTTTATGAAGCCAGCATAATCCTGATACCAAATCCAGGAAAAGACTTCACAAAAATTAAAGTATAGACCAATATCACTCATGAATCTAGATGCAATTTTGAACAAAATCCTAGCCAACAGAATTCAACAATGTACAAAAAAAAAAAAATCCATCATGACCAAGTTGGATTCATATCCAGCATGCAAGCCTAGTTCAACATCAGATAAACAATTAATGTGACCAACCACCTAAATAACACAAAGGACAAGAATCACCTGACTTTGTCAATTGATACACAAAAGGCATTTGACAAAGTCTGACACCTATTCATGTTAAAAAAAACTCTCAGCAAAATAGTAATAGAAGAAAAATTCCTCAATGCAATAAGGGGCCTCCACACAAAGCCAACAACCTACATCACCCTGAATGGAAAGAGATTGAAAGAATTCCCCCTGAGAACAGGAACTAGATAAGGATGCCATTGCCATCACTTCTATTCAACACTGTGCTAGAGGTTCTAGCCAGAGCAATTAGACAAGACAAAGAAATAAGGCATCCACATCAGTAAAGATGAAGTAAAAAATCTCCCTATTTGTGGATGATATGATCGTATACACAGACAACCCTAAAGAATCCTTAAGTAAAGTAAACTACTGGAGCTAATCAGAGAGTTCAGCAAAGTATCAGGATATAAGATAAACATAAGTGAATCAGTAGGATTCCTTTAAACCAACAAAGAAAACAACAAACAGGAAATCACCAAATCAATACCATTTAGTGTAGCTCCCAAGAAAAGAAAATACCTAGTAATAAATCTTACCAGAGAAAGAAGAGACCTATACAGATAGAACTACAAGACCTTATTGCAGGAAACCAAAAGAGACTTACATAAGTGAAGAAACCTACCCTGCTCATGGATAGGAAGACTTAACGTTGTGAAAATTTTACCCAAAGTGATCTACACATACAATGCAATCCCAATACAAATTCCAGTGTCATTTTTTAATGAGATGGAGAAACAAATCACCAACTTTGTTTGGAAAGGGAAGAAACCCTGGATGAACAAAGCACTATTGAAGAAGAGGAACATAGTGGGAAGTCTCACACTACCTGACCTTAGAACCTATTACACTGCCATGGTGGTCCAAACAGCCTAGTACTTGTACAAAAAGAGACATATAGACAAATGGAACAAATCTGAGACCCGAGAAGTATCACCATCCACTTATGAATAGCTAATATATGACAAAGGTCCAAAGGTCATAAACTGGGGTAAAAACAGCCTCCTTAACAAATGGCGTTGGCAAAATTGGATATCTGTCTGCAGAAAACTGAAACAAGACCATAGCTCACACTTTACTCAAAAACAAACTCAAAATGGATCAAAGACCTAAGCATCAAACCTAAAATGATAAACACTGAGGAAGCCAGCACAATTTACCCAAGGCGAGATCAGGGAAGCATCACAGACACATCCAAACTCCCTGAGGGTCTGAATTTAACAGGTTAAGGACTGTGGTGACCATGGTCTCAGGGAACATGTAGCTCAATTGAAATGACATAGTTCATAAAGAAAATGTTCTAAGATAAGTCACTTGTCTTACTCCATCTGGAGGAAGAGAGAATAAAGGAAACCAAAGACACAAGGGAAAGATTAATTCAAATGTCTGATGAAGCGCACGTACTACCTCCACCAGACTGAGTCCAGCCCAACTAGATGGTATCCAGCAATCACCTCCAATCCCCTGACGCAGATCACAATAGAGGGCCCCAGAGCTGGAGAAAAATGTAGAATAAAATTCTAACTCACACACACACACACAACCAGACTTGTTGATCTGCCAGAGACTGAAGAAACCCTGAGAGTCTGGCCCCAGGATACCCTTTTAGCTCAGTCATGAAGTCACTCCTGACGTTTACCCTTCAACCAAAGTTCAGACAGGCCAATAACACAAAAGGAGACTAGACAGGCATGCTAGCCCAGGGAGAAGTATGAGAAAACAGGAGTGGATGGGAAATGTCATGTGGTTGATAATCATTCTCATAAAGCAATATGTGTGCAATTGTTTAATAAGCTAGTTGGCTCTATAAACCTTCATCTAAAGTATAATTTTTTTTAAAAAAAAAAAGAAAGAAAAGAAAAATCAGCCATTGAAAACCCTATGGAGCACAGTCTTCTAAGATACAGGGAGTCACCAGGAGTTGGAGTCAACCACAACTGGTTTGGTTTTATGCTTTGTGATAGAGTATCATTCAGCAGTATTGATTCTCTCCTGCCTAGCTCTGTGGGAGGAGACTTACTGTCTTTGGGCTGGTAGTGTTACTCACTTTGGTTAACTGGATGTTAGCAGACTTGAAGTAAGCCAGGGGGCTGAAATGCCTTTGCACACCTCTGCCACTGCCATGAGAATGTACTCTGGACAGCCTGCTGAACCAAGGAGGATAAGAGACATTTAAAACATTCCTCAGACCCAACCTGTTGCTGAGCACCTCTCAGCTGAACCCAGTCTATCCAGCTGACCTGCAGAAGAGTCAGCAAAATATATGTGCTTATTTAAATTGTGGTGTTAGAAAAGAATGTTGAACATACCATGGACCACCAAAGGAACAAACAGATTTGTTGTGGAAGAAGTATAACTAGAGTGTTCCTTGGAAGCAAGAATGGCACAACTATTTCTTATATACTTTGGAGATGTTGTCAGGAGGGATCAGTCCTAGAGAAGGACATCATACTTGGTCAAGTGGAGGGTCAGTGAAAAAGAGGAAGACCCTCAACAATGTGGATTAGCACAGTGGCCACAATAATGGAAACCATTGTGGGCATGGCACAGGACTGGGCAGTGTTTTGTTCTGCTATTCATAGGGTTGCTATGAGGCAGAATTGACATGATGGCAACTAATAACAACAAAAAAGTATGCCTCTGAGATTTTTGGAGTTGTGTGTCATGCAGCAATAGCTGATTGATACAACTCTATCCTAAAACAAATGCATCAACATTACTGCTATGACAAACATGAGGTCATAACTAGTCAGAATTGATTCAACAGCAACTGGTTTATAATTTGTTGTCCCTTGTTTCAGTGGTCCATGGGTGACAAAAACACTCAGCAACTCAACTATCAGCCTAAAGGTCTGTGGTTTGAAACTACCCAGTGGTACCACAGATGAAAGGCCTGATAATCTGTTTCTGTAAATGTTATAGCCATGAAAACCCTGTGGAGCAGTTCTACACTGACACACATGTGGTTGCCATGAGTCAGAATCAATTTGACAGCAATGACTTATTTTATTCCTGAAAGTGATTCACAGAATTTAATGTCAGGCTACTTTCGACTCAGCTTCCTCACCTGTACACAATCTGTGAAATTACAAGAATTAAATGAGATAGTCAAAGAAATGCAGTTAGTGCAACCCCTGGCACACTAAAAGATGCACCATTATTGTTCTTAATGTACATCTGGACCTTAGTTCACTTCTTTGAACAGCACTTATCACTGGATGGGAGGCTCCTCCCGTGAGAAGAAATTCCAATTAACAAAATGCCATCCAGCAGAGCATTACTGTGCGCTGCTGTGCGTCCCTCTAAAACTACCACAAATGAACTCTGCCAGAGTCAAGGCACCCACATCTGTCTATTACATTCAACTGCTTGATGATCCACCTGTCCTTCAGGTGATGGTAGGCCACCAGAACACCTTGCAAGGACCCCTCCCTCGCACAGATACTTGATAGTCCTGAATCTTAACAGGCAAAACCGGTGTGGCTCCAGGAGATCCCAAACACAGGCGTGGGAACAGCAGCACAACGAAACCTGCCTCATGAGTTCTTTTCACCTCCACTGGTTTATCTACTCAGAAGTCCACCCAGAGGCAGCCGATGTTGTCCCACACGAGGATACTCTGAAAGTCTCTCCATTCCCCAACCCATACCCACAAAGGGATGTTGCTGTTAGCTGCTGTCGAGTCAGACCCCAAATTGTGGTGACCCCCACACCAGTGAACTAAATGCTGCCCAGTCCTGTGCCATCCCCATGGTCAGAGGTAGATCACACCATAAGGTTTTCACTGGCTGACTTTTGGAAGTAGATTGCCAGGCCTTTCTTCCCACTCTGTCTTAGTCTGGAAGCGTCACTGAAACTTGTTCTGCGTCACAGTAACATGCAAGCCTCTGCAGAGAGAAAGGTGATGGTTGTGCATGAGGTACACTGGCTGGGAATTGAATCAGGATCTCCCAAGTGGAAAACACAAATAATTTCCAAACTTCATCTAGTTCATATACTATGAATCATCTATTCATATTCTATGAATGGTGTGAGGTCTGCCAATTAAGTTCACGAACTCATCCTAGAAAAAATGCCACATCCCTCATTGCTTGATATAACTATGGTCACCTTCGAAGCACTCCCCTTGGGTAGATATGCACTGATGCCAGCTCCTAGTCCACCACTCAAAGCAACTTTGGAACTCATTTTCTGGAATGGCCATCAGAGCTGTCATCCTATTATCCTTGACATCCTGAATGTCATCAAAATACTTTCCTTTCAATATTTCCTTTATCTTCAGGGAAAGAAAAAATTCTTTGTGTGCTAGATCAGGTAAGTAGGGAGGGCATTCCAAGAGTTATTTGTTTACCAGCTAAAAACTCCCTCGCAGACAACTATACAATTAAGTTTGTGAACTTGCCACCATGCCACCATGCACAATGGCCATTCCAGGAAGAGTTCCAAAATTGCTTTGAATGGTGGACTAGGAACTGACATCAGTGCATAGCTTGACTTTGGGAATACTTCAAAGGTGATCATAATGATACTCAGCAATGAAGGATGTAGGGAGCACTCAGAACAATTAAGCTTGTGAACTTAACTGTTGGACCTCATATATTATGAAATGTATTACAACATCTAAACAAAGAGCTGTATGCAGGCATGGGCTTGGAAGCTGTATTGCATTTAACTTGTCAGTGTCCAAACCTTTAGGATCAGATGAGAAAGTCTGCAGGTACTGATGTTCTCAAGGCCTCAGAAAGTCAGGAACCTCCTGATGTTGGCTGGGGCATGGAAAATGTTTCCAGAGGCCCAAATGAATTTTACAAAATAGAGAACAACCCATTCCAGGTTATGTAATCTGGTCAGGAAAGCTTGTTTCATATTAGAAAGGCAGCCAGCAATTTCCTAGGATTCAGAGAGAGATCTAAGTTTTTTATCTGGCTCTGGACCTGCCTCAGAATGACAATATGTTATCCCCTGTATCTCCTGATCTGGCCAACAAAGACATTTCAGCTGCCTTTCCCATAGTTGACATGCCTCTTCTACACTATACTATCTTTCACTCTAGAGATGATTAAATATCAAAGAACGAGAATGACTGGGCTTCTGAAGGAAGTTGGGGATATCAATAATATGTTTCTAATACAAATAGGAAATGAAAATGAAGAGATATCAAGGTCTCAGAGCCGGGCTGGGTTTATACAAATGTACAACGTGACAAGTCACACATGAGAGAGGCAGTCCTTTTAGAGTTGATTGTAGCTACCCATACTTTCAATTCATGAAAAAGATCCCCAGACTGCCTTCTTCTTTTTAAACTTTTATTGTGGTGAAACATACATAAAACACACTTGCCATTTCAGGCATTTTCATGTGTACAATTCAGTGACATTAATTATGGCCATCATGTTGTGCAACCATCATCATGATCCATTTCCTAAGTTGTTCTCATCTTCCTTGAGAGAAACTCAGTGCTCATTAAGAAATATGTCCTCATTCTTCCCCCTACCTACCCCAGATACTCACCCCCCTCAAAAAATTGCTGTTGAGTCAATTGCAACTCATAGAGACCCAATAGTACAGAGTAAAACTGCCCCTGTAGAGTTTCCAAGGCTATAATCTTTATGGAAGTAGACTGATAGCATTCCAGAGTCGCTGGTGGGTTCAAACCACAAACATTTCAGTCAGCAATCCAGTGCTGAATTACTGCACCACCAAGGCTCCTTAACCTTCCACCAATGCTAACTACTAATGAACTTTGGTCTCTATGCATTTTCCTCTTCTGGCTATTTCATGTTAGTGGGATCAAATAATATTTGTCCTTTTGTGCATGACTCATTACACTCCGTATAAATGCTCATCCATGTCACAGTGGTTCAGTGCTGTGTCTGCTAACCAAAAGGCTGGCAATTCAAGTCCACCAGGCACTCCTTGGAAACTCTATGGAGCAGTTATACTCTGTCCTATAGGGTTGATATGAGTCATAATTGACTTGAATCTGTTCCATAGGGTCAATGCGAGTTGCAATTGACTGTGATCTGATATGTATTGCAGTATGTATCAGAACTTTGTTTGTCTTTGTTTCTGAGCAGTATTCCTCTGTATGTATACACCACATTTTATCTATCTATTCATCTGCTGATGGACACAATAGTCACCTTTTTGCTACTGTGAACAGCATTGCAGTGAACACTGGTGTACATGTAACTGTATTCCTGCTTTCAGTTCTCGTGAGCATATACCTAGAAGGGCAATTGCTGAGTCATATGGTAATGCTATGTTTAACTTCCTGAGAGCCCCCCAAACTGTTAACTACGACAAACGATATTCTTGATCTCCATCCAAAACCTTTGGCCCCTCTAAGAAGCACCCTTAGACACAGTCCATCCTCCCCAAGGTGTGGCTGGTCTCTCCCGTCATAGTGCTCCCTTAGTACTTATTTCACAATAATATGATGACAGGCTTAAAAGATGAAAAGCTGGGAGGTGGTAGAACATGGAATGAGGCAGCAGACAGACTTGGGTTCACATTCAAGCTCAGAAGCTCCTCAACCTGACCCTGAGAAAATTAGACAGCTTCTGTCAGTCACGGTCACCTCATCTTTAACACATAGGTAGGGCTATTTCGTCCCCAGGGTGGTCATGAAGGCTGCATGAAAAAGCAAGCACAGCACTCACTAGAGCCCAGCACATAATCAACACTCAGTGTAATGTTGGTAGGTGGCAGGCAGAGGAACAGCAGTTGCGGACAGGGCCCAAGGCTTTGAAGGGTCTGCATTTAGATGTTATGCTGTTGCTGTCTTAACCTTCCAAATAAATCCTGAACAAGGGACCCCACGTTTTCCTTTTGCTGAGTATCTGCCTGGGAGCCCAACTGTGGCCCACTCTGAGTCTTTGTCCGACAATAAAATAAAAAAAAAAAAATGCTGCACAGCCCAACATTTTGGTGTTTTCAGCAATGATACCTCATTTGGAACAAAGGCAAATACAAAATTAATTTGTAATCAACTGGCACCATTTCATAGTAAGCTTCCAGGTAATCATTTAAATAAATAAAAATCAGTGTCACTCCTGGAGAGAAAGCTTCTTCCCCATTCCTGAAGCTTCCATCCTTATAAAAAGAATGCAGTTAGTGAGCCTGTGGCCCTCAGCCCCTTGTCCTCCACCCCAAGGAGCTGGAATGCTCATCTAGTCTAAATTCAGTAAATTTGTGAAGAATAAACTAGGCATCAACAGTTTTGTTCCTGCCTCTACTCCCTCCCTCCCTCCCCCTGCTACCCCTTTACCTGCAGAGCTGGAGAGGGGGTGTCTGTTTGGACTAAAACAGACTAGGAAGAAAGGCCAGCCGGCTGTGAGAGGTGGTGAGTCTAATTCTTGAGTTCAATACAACTCTAAAGTCTATGGGAAAATCCAATAGCTCTAAAACGTATAGACAATAATCTCATTTAAAAATGGGCAAAGGATATGAGCAGACACTTCACTAAAGGAGACATTCAGGTGACTAACAGACACATGAGGAAATACTCATGATCATTAGACATTAAATAAATGCAAATCAAAACTAAAACAAGATAACATCTGACCTCAACATTATGGGCACAAACTGAGAAACAGAAAATAACCACTGTTGGAGAGGCTGCAGGGAAACTGGGACTCTTATACACTATTGGTGGAAATACAACATGGATCAACCATTTTAGAAAACGATACAGCACTTCCTTAAGAAGCTAGAAATGGAAATATCCATATGATCCAACAATCCCACTCCTAAGAATATATCCTAGAGAAATAAGAGATTGCACACCAATAGACATAAATACACCCATGTTTACTGCAGCACTGTTCACAATAGCAAAAGAATGGAAACAACCTGATGTCCATCAACAGATGAATGGCTAAACAAACTATAGCACACACACGCAATGAAATACTATGCAATAATAAAGAACAACAATAACTCCACTAAGCATCTCACTACATGGATGAATCTATAGGGAATTATGCTGAGTGAAATAAGTCAGTTGCAAAAGGACAACTATTGCATGCGACCAATACTATAAAGACTCATGAAAAGGATTATGCACAGAGAAAAAAAATTCTTTGATGGTTATGAGAGAGGGGAGCGGTGGGAGAGAAAAAAACTAAGTAAATAACAGATAAGTGGTAACTGGTGGAGGGTAAAACAGTACACAAATACTAGGGAAGTTGGGACAACTTGGCCAAGGCAAAAGCTTCACAGACACGTCCAAAGTCCTTGAGGGAATGAATTACTGGGCTGAGGGCTGTGGGTACCATGGTCCTGGGGTACATCTAACTTAAGTGGCATTAAAACAGTTTATAAAGAAAATGTTCTATATCCTAATTTGGCGAGTAGCATCTGAGGTCTTAAAAGCTTGTGAAGCGAAGGAAAATGAAGAAAAGCAAAGACACAGGGAAGTTTAGTCCAAAATACTAACGGACTACAACTACCACAGCCTCCACCAGACTGAGTTCAATAAAACTAGAGGGTGCTCAGCTACCACCACCAACAGCTCTGATAAAGATCACAACTGAGATTTCTGGACACAGCTGGATAAAAATGCGTAACAAAATTCTAACATACCAAAAGACCAGACTTACTGATCTGAAAAACCGCAAGAGTATGGACTCTGGACCTCCTTTTAACTCAGTACTGAAGTTGCTCCTGAGGTTCACCTTGCAGCCAAAGATTAGACAGGCCCACAAAACAAACAATGACGTACGTAGTTCAACTATGTATGTAGTGCTAAGTGGGCATGTAGGCCTGGGGTAAGTATGAGAAGTCAGGAGAGAATAGGAAAGCTGGATGAATAGAAATGGAGAACTCAAGGCCAAGAAGAGTGTTGACACATTGCGAAGTTTGGTAACCAGTGTCACAAAGCAACATGTGCATTAATTACTTAAAGAGATAAGCTAAAAACATTCCCCTTAAGAACAGTTACAATACAAGGGTGCCCATTATCACCACTCCTATTTAACATTGTGCTGGAATTCCTAGCTAGAGCAATAGGCAAGAAAAAGAAATAAAGAATATCCAAATTTGAAAGGAAGAAGTAAATCTGTTTCTACTTGCAAATATTGTACCATACATATAAAACCCAAAAGACTCTACAAGAAACCTACTACAACTACTGGAAAGATTCAGCAGGCTGATACAAGATAAACATTCAAAAATCAGTTGGATTCCTATACACCAATAAAGAAAACTACAAAAAAAAAAAAAAAATCAGGAAAACAGTATTGTTTATAACACGAAAAAAACAAACCCAGTTCTGTTGAGTTGATTCTGACTCATAGAGACCCTATAGGATAGAGTAGAACTAATCCATAGAATTTAAAAGGAGTGCCTGGTAGATTTCAACTGCTTACCTTTTGGTTAGCAGATGTAGCACCTAACCAATATGCTGCCAGGACTTACATAATTTATAATAGCCTCTAAAAATATAAAATACTTGGTAAAAAATCTAACGAGGCACATAAAAAACCTATACAAAGAAAATTACAAAGCACTACTACAACAAACCAACAGGGAGCTACATAAATGAAGAAAACATACCATGCTCATGGATAGGTAGACTAACATTGTGAAGATGTCAATTCTACCCAAAGCTATCTACAAATACAATGCAATCCCAATCCAGATACTAACACCATTCTTTAACAAGCTGGCAAAAATAATCATTAAGTTTATATGGAAAAGGAAGAGGCCCTGGATAAGCAAAGCACTGTTGAAGAAGAAGAATAAAGCAGGTGGACTCATACCACCTGACTTCAGAATCTACCATATTGTTAAGGTAGTCAAAATAGCCTGTGCTAGTACAATGACAGACACATTGTCCAGTGAAACACAATTGAGAATCCAGACATATATCCATTCAGCTACGGTTACTTGATCTTCAACAAAGCCCAAAGTCTATAAAGTGGGAAAAAGACAGCCTTTTTAAGAAATGGTGCTGGCAAACTGGATGTCCATCTGCAAAAACATAGAACAAAACTCATACAACATACCGTAGACAAAAACTAATTCAAAATGGATCAAAGATGTAAATATAAAATCAAAGGCTATAAAGGTCATAGAAGAAAAAATAGGATCAATGCTAGAGGTCTTAGCACACAGTATTAAAAGGATACAAACCATAACTAACAAAACTCCAACTCCAGAAGATAAGCCAAATAACTGAAAACTCCTAAAAATTAAACACTTGTGCTCGTGAAAAGACTACATCGAAAGAGTGAAAACAGCACCTACAGACTGGGAAAAAATGCTGGCTGTGACACATCCAACAAAGGTCTAATCACTAAAGTCTATGGGAAAATCTAACACTTCTACAACAAAAAGGCAAATAATCCAATTAAAAAAACAGGCAAAGGCAATGGCATTCTAAATGGAGAGAGATTGAAAGCATTCCACTTTAGAATGGGAACCAGACATGGATGCCCTTTATCACCATTCTTATTCAACATGGTGCCAGAGGTCCTAGCCAGAGCAATCAGTCTAGAAAAAGAAATAAAAGGCATCAAAATTGGGAAGTAAGAAGTATCACTATTTGCAGATGATACTTTCCTAAATACACATGAAATCCCCAAGAATCCATGAGACAACTACCGGAACTAACAAGATTTTGGTAACGTGTCAGGATACAAGATAAACATACAAAAATCAGTTGGATTCCTCTACACCAACAAAGAGAACTTCAAAGAAGAAATCACCAAATCAATACCATTTACAATAGCCTCCAAGAAGATAAAATATTTAGGAATAAATCTAACCAGAGATGTAAAGACCTATACAAAGAAAACTACAAGACACTACCGCAAGAAAACAAAACAGAGCTACGTAAATAGAAAAACATAACTTGCTCATGGATAGGACTCTACATCATGAAAATGTCAGTTCTACCCAAAGTGGTCTACTGTTACAATGCAATCTTGGTCCAAATTCCAGTGGCATTTTTTAATGAGACGGGGAAACAAATCAACTTCTTACGGAAAATGAAAGGCCCCAGGTAAGTAAAGCATTACTGAAGAAGAACATAGTGGGAGGCTTCACATTGCCTGATATTAGAATTTATTATACCATCACAGTAGTCAAAACAGCCTGGTTCTGGTAAAATTACAGATATATAGACCAATAGAACAGAATTGAGAACTCAAATGTAAACCTATTTACCTATGAGCAGCTGATATTTGACAAAGGCCCAAAGTCCACTAAATGGGGAAAAGACAGTCTCTTTAAAAAATGGTGGTGGCATAACCAGACAGCCAGCCGCAAAAAAATGAAACAGGACCCATACCTCACACCATACATAAAAAACTACCTCAAAATGGGTCACAGACCTAAATACAAAATCTAAAACAATAAAGATTATAGAAGAAAAACTAGGAACAATGCTGGAGCCGTGATACATGGCATAAACGCTGTACAAACCATAACTAACACAGCACAGACACCAGAAGAGAAACTAGAGAACTGAGGGCTCCTAAAAATCAAACACTTATGCTCATCCAAAGACTTCGACAAAATAGTAAAAGGAGAACCTACAGAGCAGGGAAAAATATTTGGCAATGACATACCAATATAGATCTAATCTCTGAAATCTACAAGATACTGCAACACCTCAACAGCAAAAACACAAATAATCCAATTTAAAATGGGCAAAGGATACGAGCAGACACTGCACCAGAGAAGACATTCAAGCAAATAGCAGACGCTTGGGGAAATTCTCACAATCACGATCCATTAGAGAAATACAAAGAAAAATTACTATCAGATACTGTCTCCCCTCAACAAGCTGGCCACTAATCCAAAAAGCTACTGATAAATGGTAGAGGGGTTGTGGAGAGAACAGAACATTAATGCACTGCTAGTGGGAATGTAAAATGGTACAAGCACTTTGGAAAACAATTTGGTGCTTCCTTAAAAAGTTATAAATAGAAGTACCATATGATCCAGCAGTCCCACTCCTGGTAATACATCCTAGAGAAATAGAAGCTATCACATGAATACACACACAAGGTCTGCCAAATAAGCTCATGAGCTCATCCTAGAAAAAGTGCTACATACCCCATTGCTGAATATCACTATGGTCACCTTCAAAATAGTCCCCTTGGGAAGCTATGCACCAACACCAGTACCTAGTCCACCCTTCAAAGCAATTTTGGAACTTTTTTTTGGAATGGCCATCAGCACTGTCATCATATTACACTTGATGTCCTGAATGTTATAAAAATGTCTTCCCTTCAATGCCCCTTTATCTTTGGAGAAAGAAAAAAGTCACTGGGGACCAGATCAGGTGAGAAGGGAGGGTATTCCAATACAGTTATTTGTTTACTGGCTAGAAAGTTTCTCACAGACAACTATACAATTAAGTTCATGAACTTGCCACCCTCCCAATGTGCACAATGGCTGTTCTGGAAAGAGTTCCAAAACTGCTTTGAAGGGTGGACTAGGTGCTGGTGTTGGTGCATAGCTTCCCAAGGGGGGGACTTCGAAGATGACCACAGTGATATTCAACAGTAAGGTTGTAACACTTAGAAGGTAAGTTCACAGACTTAATTGTTTGACCTTGTATACACACATATGTTCTTCATAGCACTGTTTGCAATAGCAAAAAGATGGAAACAACCTAGGTGCCCATCAATAAATGAATGGATAAACAGATTATGGTACATATACACACAAAGGAATACTACGCAATGATAAAGAAGGATGATGAGTCCAGAAAACACCTCACAACATGGATGTACTTGGAGGAGAAGTGTGCTGAGTAAAATATTTGTCACAAAAAGACAAATACTACATGAGATTACTATTGAAGAAACTCAGAAAAAGGTGTAAATACAGGGAAAAAAGCATTCTGTGATGGTTACAAGGGAAGGGGAGAAGAATTCACTAATAGATAGTAGACAAGGATCAACTTCAGTGAAGTGAAGGACAACACACAGTCCAGGAGAAGTCAGAACTGGACTAAAGCAAAGCTAAGAAGTTTCCTGGACACATTCAAACACTTTGTGTGACAGAGTAGAGCTGGGGCTGAGGACCATAGTTTGGGGAAACATCTAGGTTAAATGGCATAACAAAGTTTGTTAAGATAATATGCTACATCCCAGTTTGGTTAAGTGGCCTCTGGCGTCCTCAAAGCTTGTGAGGGGACATTTAAGATGCATCACTTGGTCCCATCCCACTTGGAGCAAAAGAAAATGAAGAAAAACAAAGACACTTCCTGCCCAGGAAGGGAGACCTTCCTGGGCCCCTACCCTTCTACCAAAATATTGAGTTTTGTTGGAAAATATTAGCCCAAGAGCCTGAACGACCACATAAATCAGAGACTCTCCCAGCCTGAGACTAGAAAAATTAGATGGTACCTGGCTACCACCAATGACCACAAAACAGTCCCGAAGGGACTGAGAGAAACCTGCAAGGCAGAATTCAAATTTACATAAAAAGGCCAAACTTAGTGGTCTGACAGAGACGGGAGGAACCCCTGAAACTATGGTCCCCAGAGGCTCCGTTAACTTGGGTTGAAAGCGTTCCAGAAGGTCACTCTTCAGACTTAGATTAGACAGGAGTATAGGTTAAAAAATAATACACTTGGGAGTGTGCTTCTTGGCTCAGTCAGATACAGGAGATCAAGTGGGTAGCTCCTGTCCAAAAGCAAGATGAAAAGGCAGGAAGGGACAAGAACTGACGGACTGGATATGGGGGACCTGTGGTGGAAAGGGGGGATATGCGGTCACATTGTGGGAATTGTAACTAATGTCACAAAATAATATGTGTATAAGTTTTTATGGGAAATTAATTTGAACTGCAAACTTTCGTCTAAAGTGCAATTTAAAATAAAAGGCAAAGGAAATGAACAGACACTTCACCAAAGAAGACATTCAAGCACCTAACAGGCACATGATGAAATGCCCTTGATCACCAGCCATTAGAGAAATGCAAGTCAAAATCACAACGAGATGTTATCTTACCCCAGCATTACTAGAACACACACACACACATACAAACCCAGAAAATAAGAGATGTTGGAGAGGCTGCAGGGAGACTGGAACTATTGTGTACTGGATAAGACTGCAAAATGGAACAACTGCTTTGAAAAATACATGGCACTTCCCTAAAAAGCAAGAAATAGAAACACCACATGACCCAGCAACCCCGCTCCTAGCAATGTATCTTACGGAAATAAGAGCCATCAGACGACCAGACATATCCACACTCATGTTCACAGTAGCATTTTTCACAATAGCGAAGAAAGATGAGAACAACCTTAGTGCCTGTCAACAGATGAATGGATAAACTGTAACACACACACACAGACAATGGAATACCATGCAACAGTAAAGAACAATGATGAATCTGTGGTGCATCTCACAACATTCATGAATCTAGAGGGCATTATGCTGAGTGAAATAAGGCAACCACTGAAGGACACGTATTACATGAGAACACTACTCTAAAAACTCATGAAAATGTTTACACACAGAAAGAAATGATCTTGGATAGTTACAAGAAAGAGAGGGGTGAGGTGGAGGAGAAAACGCTGCACAGACAAGAGGCAAATGGTAACTTTGGTGAACGTGAACGGTACAGAGTACTGCGGAAGCCAGCACAACTTGTCCAAGGCAAGGTCATGTGAGCTGCATAGAACACATCCAAACTCCCTAAGAGAACACATCCAAATTCTGTAAGGGACCAAATTGCTGGGCTGAGGGCTATGGGGACCACAGTCTCAGGGAACGTTGAGCTCAACTGGCCCAAAATAGTTTACAGGAAAAACGTTGCACATTCTACTTCGGTGAGCAGCATCTGGGGTCTTAAAAGCTTGTGAGTGGCCATCTGAGATGCTCTACTGGTCTCACTCCATCTGTAGCAACAGAGAATGAAGAAAACCAAAGACAGGGAAACACCGGCCCAAAGGACTAATGGACCACAACTATCACAGCCTGCACCAGGCTGAATCCAGCACAACTAGATGGTGCCTAGCTGCCACCACCAACTGTTCTCTTAGGGATCACAACAGAGGGTCTCGGACAGAGCTGGAGAAAAACGTAGAACAAAATTCTAATTCACACACAAAAGAAGAAAGAAAAAAAGACTTGGTGTTCTGATAGACTGGAGAAACCTCCAAGAATACAGACCACTGATGCCCTTTTAGGTCAGCAGTGAGGTCACTGTGAAGGTTCATTCTTCAGCCAAAGATTAGGCCCATAAAACTAAACAAAACTGAGTGGGCACAGCAGCCCGGGCAACGATGAGACGGTAGTGAGGGACAGGAAAGCCGGTAATACAGAACCCAGGACTAAGAAGGAGTACGTTTTGACATGTCATAGGTTGGCAACTAGTGTCACAGAACAATATTCATTGTTTAATGAGAAACTTGTTTGCTCTTTAAACCTTCGTCTAAAGTACAAAATAATAATAAAAATAATATTGCTGTTAAAGGTGACAGAAAAATTTGAAAACGGTTAGTGGTGATGGTTTCACAGCATGATGAATGTCATCAATGTCACTGAACGGTGTATAGAATCAATGAAGTGGCAAGTGTTTTGTTATAATTGTACCACAATTTTTTAAAAAGATTTTTTAAAAAAGAGAATGGTGTATTTATTTTTCATTGACAATATAACATTGGATTTGTCTTTTAAAAGTTTGGATATTAAATGTTTAAATGTTATTAAAATAATATATACACATATAGTGTCCTTTTAATTAAAAAAATACTTGTATCTGGTTTTCAAAACTCAAATAATTCAAAATGACATAAAACGTAAAAGAACAGTGTCACTCTTCACAAGTAAACCATTCTTCACAGTTTCTTATGAACCATCCGGAATTTAAAGGACATATAAACATGTGTGGATTTGCTTTTTCCAAGCAAATGGGATGAGATTATAGACTGTCCTACACTTTTCGTTTTATTTGACAATATGTCTTAAAGACATCTTTGTTATGTGTAAATTTACTTTTACCATGTAACCACACCAGTTGTTGCCTACTAGATCCTGACTCATGGAGACACATCTAAGTAGAGTTTTCGATGGCTGATTTTTCAGAAATAGAGTACCAGATATTTCTTCCAGGCACTTCTGGATGGACTCCAATCTCTAAACTTTTCATTAGCAGCCAACAGAGCTAAATGTTTGTAACATCCAGGAACTCCTCCATATATATGTGTGTGTGTGTGAAAGACAGAGAATCCTGCTGATGCAGAGGCCTGGATACTAAACTGCAGATGGCGATCTAAGCAAGAGCCACAATTCTTTTGATAAAGCAGAGAACACTAGTACCATGCCTCAGTTTCCCCATGTCTCAGGTTAAAACAAATAAATGAAAAAAACTGTTGCATCAAGTCAAATCAGACTCATAGCAAATCCAGGAGTGTCAGAATAAAATTGTGCTTCTTAGTGTTTTCAATGGCCAATGTTTGGGAAGCAGACTGCCAGGCTTTTCTTCCTAGGGTCCTCAGGGTGGACTTAAACCTCCACCCTTTCAGTTAGCAACGGAGCACTTAACTGTGTGCCCCAGCCAGGGATTCTGTCTCAGGTGGACACACCGTTAATTAAGGCATACGACCCGTGGCTGTTGTCAGAACTTCTTTTTTGCTGATTTTAAAACCTATTATTTTTTTACCCTGAGAGAAAGGCTTACAGAATAAGAAAACTGAAGCAATCCCACATTTTCATGACTCAGAAGGTCCGCAGTCAGCTTGCATGCCATATCAGCTTCGGTCTAGCACAAGTTAATATTCAAAGAATAGGAAAAGTATTGTCTGCATAGGACCATGCTCTTTAAAAAAGTTTGCGTAAGTCCTCACCCAGCCAGAGCAGACACATGGCCACTGACTCCCAGAGGGCTCAGCCGTGAGCCTGCACGAATGACAGCAAGCTGAGTCTAGACACCAAATCCTTTGATTCTGGGACCTTCTCCCAAACCACCCTGCATCTCCCTCCTACCCAACAATACCACACAGCACTTTTACAAAATCCAGGATAAAAAGAAACAAACAAAATTCAACTGAACTAAAATCAGCCCTGCTTTGAGCATTCCACGACCTCCTTGGGCTTTTAGGAAGCACCGGAGGTGTCTCAGAAATGAAGAGAGGGACCCGTGGGGAAAAGAGGATCACCATCCTAGACAAAGAAACCATGGAGGCTAGTGAAATGAGGCACCTGAAAAGACGAGCGAAACAACTGTCTCTTTCTGGGAGAAAATAAGCCCAATGCCACTGAGTCGATTGTAACTCATGGTTACCCTGTGTATTACAGAGTAGAACTGCTCCATACTGTTTCTGAGGCTTTATGAAAGCAGACAACCGAGACTGTCTTCCACAGTGTCGCTGGATAGGTTCTAACTGTCAACCTTTAGGTTAGGAGCCAAGTGTAAACCATCTGCACCATCTAGAGACCTACTGGGAGAAAACAGGAAGCCAGAAAAGCACCCAGAAGCAGCAGCCAGAAGTCTGCTATGACAATGGAAGGAGGAATTAGGAACAGGTGTGTGGGTGTCAAGATCTCCACCTGCCGATCTCTGTGACGAAAAGGCCCTGTGGCCACTGGGTCTCATTGTACCAGCTCTGCACCTAAGTCATGGGATACAGATTTGATTCCTGAAACTGAACAAATCTCACCTGGGATTCTTTACACCCTCCAACTACCATGTAGCCCAGAAGTCCTGAGGTGACATCGTGGGAACTGCTCTGCCCACATCAGAGGGCAAGTCTGCTGAGCATATGGGAAGCGGTGTGCAAATGTGCTCTCAGAAACTGCTGTGTAGGAAAGAGACTGTGTTTGAATCCTCAGGAAGTTAAGCCAATAATTCTCAGGAAACTGGAAACCCAATTTGGCCTGGAGAGTTGGGTAGTAGAGGGCCCTATTTTTCATCTTGATGTTTCGATGTTGATGGAGTGAATCCACTACAAGTCATAAGGCATTTCTACATCACCTTCTAGCCACATCAGGGGTCAGGGCAGGAGATAAAGTTGCCTAAACACCGCGCCTCCATGATCCTTCTCCCTGGAACTCACAGCCCCAGTTTTTACCTAAGATATCAGATAAATTCCTATCAAGGGACATTCCACAAAATAAAAGACCTGACCAGTATTCCTGAAAACTGTCAAGGTCTCTTAAACTCCAAAAGTCTGATGAACTGTCACGGCCAAAAGGAAGCTAAGGAGTCATGACTTCTAATGTGGTATCCTGGAACAGAGAAGGAGCATTAGGTAAAAACTAAGGAAATCGGAACAAGGGACTTTAGTTAATAATATCCCAATAGCGGTGCCTTAGTTGTACCAAATGCACCATCCCAATAGAAGATGCTGATGATAGAGGAAACAGGGTATGGGGTATGTGGGAATTCGCTGTGCAGTTTTTGCAACTTTTCTGTGCATTCAACACTAGTCTCCCTTTCTTAGAATCAGCTGAGTGTGAACAGTAATCACATCTACAGAATACCTTCCCTGTGACACCAAGCTCAGCGTTGTATTAAGGAACTGAGGACTATGGTCTATATTCCCTGGGTGGCACAAACACTCAACTACTGGCAGAAGGATTGGTGGTTCAAACCCACTGACAGGCACCTTGGCAGACAGGCCTGGTGATCTGCCTGTGAAATGCCACAGCGTTGAAAACTGTATGCAGCAGTTCTACTCTGCACACATGGGTTTGCCATGAGTCACAACTGACTCGATGGCAACTAACAAAAAAAACTGTCCTAAAAATAAAGTTTATTTTTTAAATGTTGCCAAAGGAGATAACTGCCAAACAAAACTCTGGTGCCCTTCTAGCCAGACAACAAAATGGTAAAGATTACCAACCAGAAACTTAACAGTGAGGGTCCGCCTGGTTCTGCCCCAGGGTCCGCTGGGAAACTTGTGCCAGACAGGATCTGCTCCATGATAACAAGCATTCCTCTCCCCAGGCTTGGTGTCACACATGGCCTTCCCAAAAGATCACCTTGGCTTTTTCACCTCGCCATGTCTGCGTGTACAAGGTCAGATTCCCACATGGCCTTACCTTACCTGGTGCATAGGTTCTCCTTCATTACCTGACTCAGCTGGTCTGCTGTACACCTGCCCAGACTCTCCTGCTGTCCCAAGCCCTCTGATGTCCACTCCACATGCAGCAGGACTATCCCTCTAATGTCCTCGTCATTCCACACATATCTTATAGCTCTGGAGACTTGCAGGCATCCCAGGCCACTTCAGCAACAGTGGTTGCTCAGTGGCAGAGCTTCCATGCCAGAGACGAGGGTTCAATCCTCAACCAATGCACGTCGTGCATAGCCACCACCTGTCAGTAGAAGCTTATATGTTGCTACAATGCTGAGCAAGTTTCAGCAGTTTCCAGACCAAGAAAGACCAGAAAAAAAGGCCTGGTGATCTGCTTCTGAAAACCAGTCCATGAAAACCAACAGTCCAATCTGCAACTGATCACGGAGATGGCATAGGATTGGACAGTGTTTAATCCCCATGACCCAATCTGAAATCAGCTAACAACAGCAAGCACATATTAAAGAGAGAACTCGGGAACTTAAGCAGAAAATGTGAGGTTGGGAGTGATAATAATCTTAGCAGAAACAATAAACACCAATACTAATAGCTACTTGTATTGATGGAGAGTTGTATGTTCTTGAGACACCCAGGCCTTCCTGTGTCATGACACTTAATCACATATCTCAGGTAGGATCTAACAGAAACCACTGTCAACAGAGAACTGAATGCAGAGACCAATTACGCAGGAAGGGAAGGGAAGTGAGAACTGACAAGTGAATAGTGCAGGAGTCCAGAGGTTAGAAACAGCGGGCAACTGCTACCAGCCCTCTCGGGAACAAAGGCGGCGGTAGTGTGGCCTGAACCCAGGAGCCAGGGTCACTGACCAGAAGGTGAAACCAGAGAGGAGATTCAACCACGACCAGGGAAGCAGATACCCCTTTCTCCCACCTACCAATCTTCTCCTAGTGCCTCCCGTTGGCTAAACCCCTCCAGAAGCCAGCTAACAACACACACACAGCATGAGTCCCTCCAACCACTCACCCACCCCACTGTGATACAGGGTGAGCACCCCACTGTGATACAGGGGGCACACCACTTCACTGCATGTACCCCACATTCAACAGTAAATCTGGTGAGGACAGGACTGTATATCTCAGTATACTGTATATCTCAGTCTCTCTCTACTTTCATGGTATCAGATGTACTGTGTACACACAAATATGTTAAAGTAGTATCATACTTTATTGATTAGCTAGTGTTGCTGTGACCCAAATTACAAGTTGGTGGCTTTAAAGAACAGATACCTATTTTGTCACAGTTCAGGAGGCTGGAAGTTCAAATTCAGTGCGTGGCCCTAGGGCTGGGGGTTTCCCTGGTGTTCCTTAGCATTCCTTGGTGATCCTTGACATCTGTCTTTCCCCTGCCTGTGTCTCTGTGTCTACCCTGCTTGTTTTATAAGACATCACGCAGAAGTCACTAAGTTTAGAACCCACCCTGCAGTGGTATGGACACATTAATCTAACAAAAGAAAACTCCCATTTCCAAACAACATTATATCCAGAAGCAGGGAGGCCAGGACTTCAACACATATTTTTAGGGAACATGATTCAATCCATGACATACGGCTACTTTTCAAATGAGGCAACTGAGAGCCAGAGGACCTAAGGACTTTGGCCAAACTCACAAGGCTAGTGAGTGAAGATGCGGGAGGAGAAACCCAAGCCCATCTCCTCACATCCATCTGTGTGTCTACAGCCCAGGAACAGCATATTTGACGAAGCCTTCAGGGTAGAGCTCTTCACAAACAAGACTGAGCCTCTAATCCCTGGCAGATCCTATACAAGGTCTGTGTCAGAGGATATTTCCCAGGAATGGATAGGCAGGTACCCTTAAGCCTGGCCCCTCTGATCTCTGAGTGCTGGGCACCATTATTGACACAAAATACGTATGAGTTTCTCAGATGTGTGTTTAAGTGTATCTTTAGTATGTGGGGATCCCCTGGACGGGTATGTACTCTGTTCTTTAGTGCCCTGTAAGTTGGGATCAATTCAATGGCAATGGATTTTATTGTTATTTTAGTACTGGGGGGAGGAGAGACTGGAATGGGGCTCACTACCTCCCCAGGAAACCTGCTTTACTTCCTTTCAGCGCTGCAGAAACAGCTGCCATTGGGTGCGCTCTGACTCAGGGCATCCCCACGCATGCGAGAGGAGAACAGCGCCTCCACATGGTCTTCAGTGGCTCGCTTTTTTCAGAAGTAAATTGCCAGGCCTTTCTTCTGAGCTGCGTCTGGGTGGACTCATACTACCAACTTCCTGGTTAGCAGCCCAGACAGTTACCATTTGTACCACCCAGGGACCCCCTTCATCCTTATATCCCTCTCAAAGATGGTAGACTTGGATACAAGCATGGTTCAACGTTATAAACAGAACCGTATTTTCATCCTTTTCTAGAAAAATTCACTTTTAAAAGCACATGGCCCAAGCCAAAGGGCTAGAATCCAAGCAAACCCTCTCTTCCGTGGCCTGTGATTAGTATTGCTGTCGCATCCTGTGGCAGCACAACCGAGAGTTATCAGCAGGCAGCCAGCCAGCCAGCTTTCCATCTCAAGCATTGCAGAAAGCAGACCTCAAGGCACTGGACAATATTAGAGGAAGATTTAGAGACCCTCACACTGGCTGCCAGCACTGCGCCTTTGTAAGGCATCTGATGGCCAGAGAGTACAGATGTCCTGTGTGAGAAGGGGAAGAAACACCTACTTACTTTGATGATGTTATTTAAAAATAATAACCATCTTAAACTGATAAAAAATATTCCATTTTGGATTGTGACTTTCTCTTGGTCCAAGTCTGAAGGGAGTACTGACTGTCCCCTACTTGCCATCCCTGCAGATGGTAAGTTATGGAGAAATATCCCAGGAGTAGCAGCAGGAAGGTGTTCTATGGGAGAAGCAGGCTCAGAGCAGAGAAAGGGAGTTGCTCCAAGTGGAAATGCAAGGGGCATAATCTGAGCACCCAAAAGGGGTTAACTGTGTGCTGCTCCTGGGGGCCCTTTCTCCCAGCCTTCCAGTGGATATTCCAGGTACACAGCCTGTGTCGGCACTCCAGAAGGACCTTGCCCTTGGTTTAATGCTCTGCTCTTGCTGTCTTAAAATTCTTGGTAATTGTTACAGAGGGTGCCTTTGCATTTTCATTTTGCATGTCTCGCTGCTGTTGGAAAGCCTGGTGATACAGTGGTTAAGCGATACGGCTGCTAACCAAACGGTCTGCAGTTTGAATGCACCAACTGCTCCTTGGAAACTATGGAAACTCCACTCTGGGTCACTGTGAGTTGGTATCAACTCAGCAGCAGTGGGTTTGGCTTGGCTTACTGCTGCTGTCGGCTGCCATCCCTAACTCAAGGTGACCACACGTACCACAGAACAAAACACTGCCTGGTCTTGCACCATCCCCGTGATCTGTTGCTAATTGGACTGTTGTGATCTGTAGGGTTTTTACTGGCTGATTTTTGGAAATATATCCCTAGGCCTTTCTTCCCAGTCCATCCTAGTCTGAAGGCCCTGCTGAAACCTGTTCAGCATCAGAACAACGTGTAAGCCTTCGGTGACAGATGGGTCGTAGCTGCACATGAGGAATTGAACTCTGCATGGAAGGCAAGAGTTCTGCCACTGAACCAACATCACTTTGTATTACACTAACCAGCTGCCATCAAGTGGATTCTAACTCACAGCAACTCAGTGTATGTTAGAGTACAGTTGTGTTCTGTAAGGTTTTCAGTGGCTGATTCTCTTGGAACTAGATCTCTTCTTCTGAGGCACCTCTGGGTGGCCTGGAACCACTAACCTTTCAATAACAACCAAATGCATTGACACATGCACCACCCAGGGACTGCCATTTTGTACTAGAGCCTTCTGGTTCTACTCTCAGAAGAGGAAGACCACCAAATGTGAGCAAGACCCAACAATTCTTGTTAGACTGTGGATCTCATCAAGGTCAAAATGCTGTTTGTATTTTCTCTTTAATGAAAGATCACAAAATCAGTTTAAGGCTCCATGATGCCTCAGTTCCCCTTCCTGTGATGCACTGATACAGCCCGTCTGGGGCTTTGCCTTGAGGCCTCAGTGGCCTGCAGAAAAACCCAGCAGCAAAATTTCCAAGTGTCATGGCTCGCAGCAAGGGTTAACCTGTGCCTGCCGGCTTCCCAGCAGCCCAGGGACTCCAGCCTCAGGGCCCCACTTCTCCCAGGTCAGAGACAGAGGATGGAAAGCACATCCCCCTCCCCTGCCAATGCTAATTCAGACTGTGGGCAGGAGCCCAGCCCCGGCAGCTGACCGTGGAGACAGGGAACCCCCAGCAGGAGGGACTAGCAGCGCTCAGCTGGTTCCGGCCTCACTGACCGTCTCACCTGTGGCCTCTCTGCTTGACCTGTATCTCAGCAAACTAAGTGAACTGTGCCACCTGGTGGAATTCAGCAAAACCATCCATGTGTTACCGTGTGAACCGTGGAGACTCACTTTTCCAAAAAAAATAAATAAGTAAAGACAACAGCTCCCCAAAAGAAGAAGTGAAATTGAAATGGTTCTGGAAAATCTAGCTGGAACCAGTGCTCCACCCAGGCAAAGCAGCGAAGGTGGGAGTAAGGCGCTTTGCGAGCCCCTGGGCTGCCCAGCACCACCTGTGGTGCTGCCCTGCTCTGAAGAGTCCTGCAGCACAGAGAGGGCAGTGTAAAGAGAAAGGGTATTTCCAAAGACTTCCAGGTGACTCTCGTGCTCAGCATGTTAAGAGTCATTGACCTAGCACGTAGTAGAGACTCAGTGAGTAGTACTGAAAGGCTGAATCCATAAACGGCTGCACACTGTTCCAGCACGGGCCGGCCCGTCACCAGCCACGGTCAGGAGCATACCTAGGTGCAGTAGGTCAGAAGTAATCCTTATGAGTCTGCTTTCGTCACTTAAAAACAGCCTGATGGATTAAGTGGGCTCAGTCGCAGGAGAGGCTGCAGGGTAACCACATACCCAGCCCGCTCCTTCTGCTCCTCGCCGTGGCTTAGAGTGCTTCCCAGTTGCTAAGATGCGATAATCCTTCCCTGACTTGGCAGATAATTAAATAAAGCTCCAAATCATATTACATGATCCTGGAAAAGGCTTAACTTGGTTTTAGAAGGGGAAAAACACATCTTGAGTATTTTGAAGAGTAATAAATTTCCAGCCTATTTCTCTGACCTCTGATGGATCATCAATTATTCCCAGAGAAGTGGTTCCTGAGAAACACAGCAAACTGTTCCAGCCACCCCCAGTGCCATTTGGTGACTCAGGGCATTTGGTTTGTGCAGGAAAATCTGGCATTCACTGAGAGGAAGCCTTGTGCTGAATGAATCGTTTACAGCCACCTGGATAGCCTCTTGGCAGAGTGAAGGTTGGGACAGAGAGTAGGAGACCAGTCTCCAAGCTCCAACTCTGGAAGCCTAACACCAGGATGGAGGAAAGAAGTTCAAGGGCCATGCCCCATCCCTCCCCATCACCTCTGCAGTTCTTCCAGTTATTCTCTAGGGCAATGGCTCTCTCTCTCTCTCTCTCTCTCTCTTGCCAGTTCAACTATTTCTACATGTATAATTCAGTTACACTTATTACATTCATCATATTGTGAAGCCATTATCACTGTCCTTTCCCAATAACTCCACTACCATTATAGGGCTTAAACAGAGCCAATAACCCAATTGCTGTGGCCTCCCAGGCTCTTTCCTCCTCCTTCTCCCTACCCCCACCTGGGATTCTCAATGAGAAGACATAAGCTAGACACCAGAAAACAAACAAACCTATTGCCATCAAGTCGGTCTGACTTATGGCAACCCCATATGTGACAGAGTAAGACTGGGCCCCATCAGGTTTCTTTGGCTATAATCGCCATGGCATCAGATCTCCATGCCTTTCTTCTGCAGAGATGTTATATGGGTTCAAACCACCAACCTTTATTTTAATATCTGGATGCAAACTGTTTCCACCACCCAGAGACCGGAGCTAAAGACCAGTTACCTGTATTTAAGTTCCACTGGTGATTCTGATGCCCAGGACTGGCCACAGCCCTTCACTGCTCTTGAGCTGAAAACACAGTTGTATGGGGGCAAGCTCCCTGGGAATTAATGAAGTGCTGCGGAGAGTCTCCTCCGGTCACCCACTCTGTCAACCTCTAACTGGAAGCAACATGCATAGCTCAGAAACCTGGCAGCTGTGAAATCCCCAAGGGACCACTGTCCAGTACTCTTGGCCACAATTGGCAGAACCCTCCTGACCTGCTGGGGACACAGGGTGCTCTCACTGAGTGGATAGGGCAGGCTAGCCATGGGTCCAGGTCTTCCTTTGGAGAGCTGTTGTATGGAGGGAACAGTGGCACTGAGGAAGCAACTGCCATTGAAATAGCCAAGGCCACTGTTCCCTCCGGTGATCAAGAAGGCTCTTGGAGACACTTGGGCCTCCAAGTCATCAGAGATGACGTCCTGAGACACAAATTTATAGTCATTCCTGGAAAAAGGAGATCCACAAAACTGGTGGCCTCATCGAGCTGGGAACATGAATCCCTTTGGGGGTAGGGCACCTAATTCTGCACTGGACTTTCTCAGCCTTTTCAAACACATTGCACAGCTCCATCCTTTTTCCTCCTTCCTCACCAACAATGCCAACTTCGCAGGCCCCAAATTTCCTGACTGTTATCTTCCTGAGCTTTTGAAAATATTTAGTTATTCCAAACTTGTGATACTCAGACAATCTTTCTCTGACTGTCTCTGATACTTTTTTGTTGTTGTTAATTGCCACTGAGTGGATTCCAACTCATGGTGATCCCTGTGGGTCAAAGTAGAACTGCACCATAGGGTTTTCAATAGCTGCATTTTTGGAAGTAGATCACCAGGCCTTTCTTCTCAGGCACCTCTGGGTGGATGCTTAACCTTCAACCATTTGATTAGCAGCAGAGTATGTTAACCACTTGCAGCACCCAGGGACTCCCACCACATTTAATACCAGGAAAGTGGAGGGGGGAGGGAAAACACAAAAACATCCTTTAAAACAATAGGAAAAGAACAAGAAACGAAAAGAAAAAAATCCTTTGATAAGTGGACTGCTTTTTTCCCCTGGGTGGTGGTCGGGACAGGTTGGGAGATCACTGTTGTTGTCAGCTGCTGTGGAGTCAGTCCCCGACTCCCGGGTGACCCATGTACAATGGAACAAAATGCTGCCCCACCCTGTACCATTCCCGTGAGCGGTGTCGGCCAGACCACTATGATTCATAGGGTTTTCATCGGCTGATTTCTGGAAGTCGATTGCCAGGCCTTTCTTTCTAGTCCATCTCAGCCTGGGAGTTCTGCTGAAACTTGTTCAGCATCGGCGCAGCACACAAGCCTCCACTAGGTGGTGGCTACGCATCAGGCACGTTGGCCAGGAAGTCAACTCCGGGCCTCGCATATGGAACGCAAGAACTTTGCTACTGAAGCACAGCTGCATTACGCCTACTGTGTGGCAGGACAGGTGTCCCCACCCAGTTACAGAAGAACCACAGGAAGTGGAGGGAGATTTGCAAGGTGGGCATCAAGGAGGGAGGCCAAGTTATCGGAGCTCTGCATCTCCTTATGTTATCTACTGCTGGCCTGCAGGGGGCACTATTCAGATCAGTGATAGGAGAGTGACAGAAAATTCTGGATCACATCTTTTCTGGAAATGACAGCAAAGCGTAGTGAGGAGGTCATGCTCTTTCTAATGTGCACAAAGGCATCATACTGGAGAGATGCTGCCCTTAATTCCTTAATTCCTTCTCTCTCCCCTCCTGTTTGAGAGATCTCTTCTACCTCTAAGAGACAGAGGTAGAATCAACTGCTGCTGAATCGATTCTGACACATGGTGACCCCGTGTGTATGAGCACAGAACTACCTACATAGAGCTTTCAGTGGTGGCTTTTCAGAAGCAGATCACCAGGTCCTTCTTCTGAGGTGCCTCTTGGATAGACTCTAACCTTCAACTTTTCAATTAGCAACAGCATGCATTAGTCATTTGCACCACTCATGGATTCTTCTTCTGCATGTACTGTCCTAATTTCTCCTGGTTCAGAAATTGGCCAAGGAAGGGAAGTCAGGAAGCAGAGGACAAACAGTGGAGGACGTAGCAGGAGACTCCTGACAGCTGGGGCTCTCCCCTCACAAATAAGGGGGGCCTTGTTTGTGAGGCAAGAACCTACACTTCTCACCTAAAGAACTGAGCTCCCCCAACTCCCTTGTAAACTATGGCTCTCTCCTGAAGTTTGCACTGGAGGCCAGAGCCCTCCCACACTGCCTGTTTACGCATAAACTGCCAGTAGTCCATCTCTGGCCCACACCCTGGTACAGTTCAACTGCCAGTTACTCTCCTGTGACACCAGTGAAGAGCCCAAGGAATGTTTATAAGTGGCGTTTGTTTGGAACTCACTTCCACAGAGGCCATCCCTGCCACTTGAATCACAGCCTAGTCAGCTACTCCTAAGAGGACGAGAACACTGTTCCTCTTCCCACCATCTGCAAGTCAGAGAACCCACTTCCTACTAACTTTGCTTCAGTGGCCCAGCGCATGGGGCAAGCAAGCAATACTTCCAAAGCCCCCTTAAAAGTCTCTCTGGAAAACAAAAACACCAAAACAAGGGCTTCAGATGGAACAACCTGAGTTTAAATTGCAGCTCTGCCTCTTAATAGCTGTGTGAACTCCTGTGTTGGCTTAACATCTGTCAACTTCCATGTCCTCAGCAGAAGGGAGAGAGTACACTACCTCTGGTGCAGCCTAAATGGGATTATATGTCCAGCATTTACCACGGCACTGGGAACATAGTAAGAGCTCCGTAAATAGTAGTTGTGATTATTATCATTAATAATAATGACAATAATATCAGCTAGTTCAAAACTGAGCTCCTCCCCTGGCCCCACAACCCTTCACGTCAGGGGAGGTTTGAGAGCATTTGAAACTAAAATCAAAGACAAAGCTGGAAGATTTGTTTTTCCCTACAAGTAGGGGTCCCAGACTCACTGTGAAAGGGCTCCCTCACAGAGATAACAGGTTCCTTAGAAACAGGCAGGGGCCCAGAGTTGATGAATAAGGATCTAGGCAAGAAGAAAGATACTGCTGTGGAATGAATGTGTTTCCTAAGCCACAACAGAAAAAGAGCAGGTCACAGATAACATTCTGGAAACTGACCCCCAAACCCTACTCCTCCAGGGCAGAAAGAGGTTTTTCTCTATGTCATCCAGAGAGAGGTGATGCTAGCCTCTGGATACCACATTGTACATGTTAGGGATGAATGTTTGCTGAGGCTGACTCCTGTGGGTCAAACTTCCCCCAGTTCTGGGCTAGGGTGCTCCCAAGTTGGCAGTGGCAAGCCAGGCATCTTTCCAAGGGCTGCATGACATCAGACTCTCCCTCTGTCCTTTGCCTAGGCGCTTTGCCTCCAGCACAAGGACTCCACCCTGCTCCAATCTGCTGTTAATAATAAGACTTAGCTTTTATGCATCCCACACCACCCCCGTTTTAGAAGCATTACATCTCCAGTCCTCACATTTTGAAATGCTGAAACTGAATGAGAGAAAAGTCAACAACTTGTCCAAGGTCACAGACAGCAAGCGATAAAGCTGTGGTTCTAACACCTTTTCAAACTGGGTGATCAAGAGCTTGACATAACTAATATTACAATGATGCTTTATATAATCCATAAGAATTTTTTTTTTAATTGCACCAGTTGCACTAGTCTCTTTCCAGTGCACAGCCCTCCTAGCTCTTGCAGACTTGATCTCCCATCTCTTCTTCATTCTCTTGAGAAGTGGCCTTCAGCCTACACGGTGGCAGGTAAGAAGTCTGCCTGGGCTTTTGGTCTGCAACTTTCTTTCTCGCTCCTTATCTTAGTCAGAGTGGACTTGGCAGGCCTGTTGCACTGTCCAAGAGATTTCTGTGTAGTTCTTTTTTTCGTTACAAACATATAGATCAGAATCCAGATGTCCACCGCACACATATGCGCATCTTTAGTTCAGTAAAGAGTTTCTTGTAGTTGTTTTGAAACGTGTACTACTCTCTCGGGGCTATGTGCTCAAGAACTTTAGATAATCTTTGCCAAAATGATATATAAACTCTAATACAAAAATTGTTTTGGGGGGACTCCTTAAAGGGCAGTCCTTGCTGCTGTTGGCTCTACCCCTACCGCACCAGCGTTGGTGTTGCCTCCTACTAATACTTGCTGTTTTTCACTTGGCTTGACTGCTCCAGGGCACAGACCCTAACCAGGTAACCAACCCTAAGGAATTTTATCCCTTCCATCAACACCCAGCCTAGGACACCTTCTACTACATTAGACTGTTGCCTTCTAGTTGATTTGGACTCATGGCAATCCCATGTATTATGGAGCAGAAATATCCATAAGATTTTTGTGGCTTCAATCAAGGAATCACTGTGATTTGGAACTGACTAAATGGCACAAGACATAAAACAATCTTTTTGGAAGCAGATTGATTGCCAGGACTTTTTTCTAGCAATGCTGGGTGGGTTCAAACTGCCAATGAACCATCAAACACACATCATTGGAGCCACTCTGGGGACTTTTCTACTATACTAGTGATTCTCAAAGCCTGATTCCTGGACCAGCAGCATCAGTACCATCTGAAATCCTGTGAAAACGCAAATTCTCCACTCACTGAGTCAGACGCTGTAGGGTGGGCCCCAGCTGTCTGTGGTTTCACAAGCCTCTGGCTGAAAAGGGGTGTTAGGGTTCAAACTCAAACTGCAAATTCTGGCTAATCTCATAGTAACCTCAGGACTATTTCTCAGAGCTGCACAAAATTCATGCCAACTGTCCTGGGTAAATGAATCAGACCTAGGACCATCAGTAAACTCAGGCCTCTGACGAGAGATAACTTACCCACAAACTTTGAAATGTACTAATTGGGACATAAGGGGCTGGTTTATATAAAAGTGATGGTTGAAAGTCCATCCGACTCACTCAACCAGAGCCAACCAACTGTGAAGAAACTGATACTACCTAGTCACCAGTGAATTATCTTTCACCCCAAATTAAAGACTTATCACTTAACTAGTCACTCAGAACTTCCTCACGGTGTTTAAAAACCTTTCCTTTCCTTCCAAACAATGCTTCTGTCATAGCAGATTAATCACTCACTCACTAAACCTTGTTTGGAAGCCCTAATGGCATAGTGGTTAAGTGCTACACCTGCTAGCCTATAGATCAGCTGTTTGAATCCGCCAGGTGCTCCTTGGAAATCTTATAGGGTAGTTATACTCTGTTCTGAAAGGTCTCTGTGAGTTGGAACTGACTCTACAGCACTGAGTTTGGTGTTCTGGATTTTAAACCTTGTTTGGAAACCCCGATGGTGTTAAGTGGTGAAGTGCTATGGCTGCTAACCAGTAGGTTAGCAGTTCAAATCCACCAGGTGCTCCTTGGAAACTCTATGGGGGCAGTTCTGCTCTGTCCTATAGGGTCACTGTTGGGGACAGGGTGGCCCGAAACAGAAGCAGAGACACACCAGTCCAAGGGTCCAGTACAGTTTATTCAAAGAGAAAGAGAGGGGTCTGAGCCGAGAGTGTCTCAGCCCACCTCTCTCTGGTAGAGCAAGTTCTTTATAGTTTTAAAGTTTCAGGGAGGTAGTATGGGGGGAGGAGGTTTATGGTTTGACAAGGAAAGAAAGAAAACAGGGGTAGAAAGAAATTCTGGTTAGGGATTTATGCTCTGAGTAAGGAAGAAGTGTTGATTAGAAGGGGAAGGGCTAAGGTTTGTTTACGGTCAAGATTTTGATAACAGGAGAGCTTTCAATTAGGAAGGTGAAGAGGACAGGCAGGAAGTTTTATATGGTTTTATAGTTACCAGGTGGGGCATACCAGGCTGGTTTTGGTCATCCCTGTGGGGCATGTATACCAGGCTGTTTTCAGCTAATGGTGAGGTCTGATCATTGGATAAAATGACCTCCCTGAATTTCAATGACAGAGTTCCCTCAACGACCTCCCTGAATTTCAGGGACAGAGTCTCCTCAGTCACTATGAATTCGAATTGACTTGATGGCAGTGGGTTTTGGGGTTGGATTAAATTTTGTATGGAGCTCTGGTGGTGCAATGTTTAAGACCTTGGCTGCTAATGAAAAAGGTTGGCAGTTCAAATCCACCAGGTACCCCTTGGAAACCCAACAAGGCAGTTCTAGCCTGTCCTATAGGGTCACGAAGGCTGCGAAACAGGTTTGCTCTATGTTTGTTTACCTTGTGTAAAGAACTATGATATTTAGTATATCCCCAACCCTCTGAAGATAGAATTACCAGGAAATGAGCCCCAGGTGATCTGTTTTTTCTTACCCAAATATGGAATTTGCTGAGGTCCTGCCCACACCAGCTGATAGACTTGAGGAGCAGTCTTTTTAAAACTGCCTCGGTAATGCCAATGCTATTCTAAATTAAGGAAATAGTGAATACATCATGCTGCCTAGAGGCCCAGTGTAGGAAAGCTTTATAAGAATCCAGGTGTGGCAACAAAAAGAGTTGTAAACCCAAAACACAGGTTCTCACAGTGGAATCAAAATAAGATCTCTTTTTTTCCAGTTGAATAAATGCAGAACAGCAGGCAAACCTATCAATGCTTTGCTCTCCAACTGTGGTGGTCTCAGGTCCCTTCAACTAATTCTACCTTCCCTCAAGATGAGATCAAGGTGGAGGAATCAGTGCATAAGAGTCTCGGGAGAGATTCTACATACCTGCTTTCTTCAGGGCTGGAAACTAAGTCCAGCTCTTCATCATGCAAAGTTCTGTGCAAGAGGCTAGGAGGTGGTGGTCACAGCCAGAGGACACCCCATTGAAAAAAGCAGCTGCTACTTTATTTACCTAAATTAGTGGACAGGGGGGACGGCTATGCTTTGCACGACTGTCTGCAGCACTGGGCTCTGAGGAAGTTCTGCAGTTTTTCTAAAAGGATGTGGTAGGGGAGTGAACAGAAAGGAACCTGCCCCAGGAACTCTGCCTTGCGTTCTGGTATCAGAAAAATTTGCTCAGGCTGCCTCCAACCAGTTGCTATCTAGTTGACTGGGACCCATAGACACCCTCACATGTATCAAGAGTACAACTGTGCTCTACGGGGTTTTCAATGGCTGATTTTTTTAAAAAGTTGATCACCAGGCCTTTATTCCAAGACCTGTCTGGGTGGACTTGAACTGACAATCTCTGTTACCAGCCAAGCGCTTTGGAACACCACAGGGCAAAGTCTCCTAGAAGATGGCTGTGCTGCAGATGAGAATCAGGAGACGGCGGGGGTGGGGGGTGGGGGGTTAAAATAAAATGTCAGTTTGGGGCCAATGCAGACAAACCAAATCAGACTCTCTCAGGATGGGGCCACAGCGCTGGTATCTAAAGGTCTGATGTGCAGACAGGATAAAGAACCAGCACCTTAGCCTCATTAATTTGAAGATTAAAACTGATGGGCCCAGCCTCCCATCTCTGGCTTCCCCAGAATGAGTCACTCCTGAAAAGAACAACGGGGTGGAGGGCGGCCCCTTTCAGCGAGCGCACACCGGGTGCGCAGCCCGCACTGGCCCTAATACTCCGTTACTCAGAATGTTCCAGCTGGAGACACGAGTCGGAGTCCAAACGATGCATTTTATTAGCGAGAAATAAACACACATAATTACAAGTCAAGTCCTACGGCTGGGCTGGCAATTTAGAAATAGTCGACCCCAAACCGAGAGCGACACCGCAGCACTCGCGCCAGCGCAGGGCCCGCGAGGCGCCGGGGGGCCTCCGAGCGCGGCCAGCCCGGCCACCTGACGTCAGCGGGCGGGACCTGGCACCCCCGTCCTGCCAGTGCCTCCCCGCCAGCCCTTCCCTCGGAGCGACAGCCCGGCCGCCCCTGCCCACGCAGCCTGCCCCTGCGCTCTGGCTTGGTGTACTTGCACAGTTCCTTGGCGAACCACGCGACGTTGGGTAGAGGGCCTTGGTGAGGAGCTGAGACATCCCCTACACGAGCACTGTCGCTGCCAGCCTCCTCGGAGCCGCTGTGGTTACATCATCCGAGTTATGTAACAGTCCCGACCTCCCCGGGCTTTGCTGGACCGGGAAATGTGGCCGGGTGTCAGAGCTGGTCTGTCTGCACCACAGCTGAGGACACTCCCCTCCCGGCCCATCTCTGGCTTTGGAGAACACCCCTTCAGCCCCAGCTTATGAGGATTTGGGGATGCGACCCTGCTGTGAGTCCTCGAGGGTGGAAATCGGGCATTCTGTACATATTTGGGGGGTACTTGCTTGCTGGGTCTGTCGTGGATGCAGAGATGGTACTGGAACTCACCTCCTAGAATTTGGTTACCCATAAAAGGCTTAATGATGTTGTAAGGGTTTCTCTATACGATGGGGTTTGTTATAAGGATTATTGTAATAATTAGCGTTTTCCACATTAAACCACACATTATTTCACTGAATGCTCCCTAACTCAGCAGAGACCGCCACCATGGTCTATGACCCTGGGTGATAACGTCCACGCAGTGACACACTGGCAGGTACTGACTTAGTGAACGGTGTACTCTCTAGTTATGAATCTAGTGATTGTGCGGGGGAGCCCCGGAGTCTCCCCCTAATCTCCATCTCGACACGCACCCTACTCCCACCACTCACTGCCCACCCTTAACCACCCCCCCCCCAGCTCCCCACTCTTGCAAAGTCCAAGTAAAAGTGTAAGTTAAAAAGAGTAGACAGCTGTGCTAACCCAGATCCCCAACAGGTAATGTGGCCCCCTTCCGAGTCCTCTTATTTCGTAGGAATCAGGAAATCTTCAGGCACCCCACCCACGTCTAACGCCTGTCACTGCTACAGGAGAGATAGGTTTTCCTGCTGCCCTCACTACCCACCACTTGGCTCACAGTTCAGTATGGTTTAACCCCCTCCCTCAGAGACTATGCCACTCTTATGTAAGATGCAGCATGCCTAGCTGGTTTGGTGACCTCACTGCCCACCCACTGTCAGTGAATATGTTTTCACTTCAGAATAGCTTCTGAAATAAATTTCCCCAGAAAAGGCTACTTCTCTGAACAGCACTCTGATGTTCCATTGCATTCCCATTATTCCTGATGAAGTGATGAAAGGAAGTTCAAACAAATGGCATTTTGCAAAGCCACCCAGCCTGGTATGATCTTTAATGCCTGTCAAGTCTGGCTGGGAGAGCATTTTAGATCCCCAGAATTGCACACCTGTGCTTCCTACCCTCTGCTTTGTGTCACTGATGAAAAAGGTGTCAGTCTGCTCCAAGTCCTTCTTTCCACCTCAGGAAAAATGCTTTTGACTCACAGAGAAGGCTTGAGAAATAGTTTTCAACCACAAGATCTATTAAAGGCTTCACAGTACCCTGAGAAAAACTGGTGAGTGGAAACCTGACTTGCTCAATCAGCCCTGTGAGTCTGGGCATCAGCAGGCTTAGCAAAATGCCTGTCTTCCAAAGAGGTGATTTAAAAAAAAAAAAAAAAATCATCTTGCTTTCTTCAGTGTTCTTCTCATGCCTTGTTCCTATTACACTACAACCACACGGTGAACATTTCAATACATGCTCAATGTTTAGACTGAAATACCCACTAGGTACCAGACTAAGACAGACTACACAGAAAGGCCTGGTGATCTGTGTCTGAAAATCAGCTAATGAAAGCCCTATGAATCACAAGAGAACACTGTCTGATACAGTGCTGGAAGATGAACTCCCTAGGTTGGAAGGCACTCAATAATATTCAATAACAGACTCGAGCACACCAATGTCTCAGTTATGCAGTGCTGCTATAACAGAAATACCACAAATAGCTTGCTTTAAATTTGTCACAGAAAAGTAGCCTAAAAGTCCACATTCAGCAAGGGAAGGCTTTTTCTGTTGGCTCAGTCTTCCCTGGACTAGGAACTTCTGAGATGCAGGGATCCCAGGTCCAAAGGATGAGCTCTACTCTCTCTGTTTATTTCCTAGTGTCACAGATCCTTTGTCTCTGTTCTCACTTGTTTCTCTCAAAGCTTAAGACTGAGTACCTCAAGATACAATCTAGGCTTGTAAATTGGGTCCCGCCTCTCTCAACTCCTGCCCATCCTCTCTCAGTAACATTACAAAAGCAGGATTTACAATGTATAGGAAAACCACACAATACCAAGAGTTGTAAATAGCCCAGTCAAATTGACACACACATGGAGGAGGGTGGGGGCACAATTCAACTCACAACAACCAATAATGGTAAAGATGGCACAGGACTGGGAGATGTTGCGTTCTGCTGTACACAGGGCTGCCATGAGCCTACTGCACAGCAGCTGGTAACAAGCACCTAGCTCTATACTCTCTTCAGTACAGGGCTTTTGAAAAAGGCAACTCTCATCTCAAAAGGATCTTCCACTCTCCCTTCGGAGATGAGTAAGACACACACAGAAAGAAACAAAGGGTGTATGTGGATTCTTGTCCAGCCAACTGACTCCTTGCCCGACCTGGTAACATGTGGTAACATGTGGTAACATGTGGTAACATGTACTGAGGGCTTACAGTGTGTCAATTACCTCTTACATTAGCCCTCACAATAACCTGCTTCTACTGACAACACTGTATGGGGCAATTCACTTAGCTTCTTGGGCCTCAGTTTCCTCATCTAAACAAAACAGGAGTCAGATTAGATGGTGGGTGAGTCTCCCTCCCACTCTGGCTTTCTCTAGTAAGAGAATTACATAAAGACATTAATAAGTTCAGCCCAAGGTACTTTTAAGAGTGATAGCAAAACCAGGACAGTTCATTTCACATGGATAGAAAGCCTCTAAAATACTTCTAATGTGTCCCTGGCACAATTTGTTGCTCAAAAAGCCAGACAAAGAAGTCATCCTCTAAAGCTTCCTTTTAATTGATTTAGAATACTGAAGCTAATTTTGACCAAATTGGATGGAGAAGCAGAAGGTACAGACTAAGAAATCTGTGGTTTCCTGTATAACACAGATGTGTGGTTTGACTTCTGTGTTCTCTCTTTCACACACACACACACATCAGTGTTTATATATTGCCTTCCATTGACTCTCACTACCACTTTTTCCAGCCAAGTTGTCATGGCAATACCAGCTGCCAATGAGATCATGAAGACAGGGTCATAATGGCAATGGTGCCACAATATTTTATCTAGCAAAGCCACTTAGATAATTGGATGAATAACTATAAATCCACAGGAAGCCCAGACACCACTCCATGTAGACATTTGGTGTGCAATTGGGAGTGAGGAAGAGAAATGAAAAAGAAAGGAAAAGAATGAAAAGAGAAGAGGAGGAGGGGCTAGGAAGGAGATCTGTCTCCTGATTTTTGCTAGTTCTCACTGAAGATCACACACACAGCCTGACCCAGTTTGTGTATGGATTCAGACACTGGTCTTCAGACTTTACGGTCCAACAGAATGGAAGACATGGCTCCCAGACTCTCTGTTAGGCCAGAGCTGAAACCGGTCCCAAGGTCAACTCTTCAAAGATTAGACTGGAGTATAAGACATAGAGTGATGCTGGTGAAGAATGTGCTTCTTGGCTTAAATATATACATGAGGCCATCTGAGCCACTTTTGTCCAGAGGTGAGATGAGGATGGACAAAGACAAGAGCTAGTTGGAAGTATATAGAAAGTACAGGGCGAAAGGAAGAATGTGCTGTCACAATGTAAGGAGAGCAGCTAGAGTTGCATAGAGGGGTGGGTGTGGGCTTTATATGGCAAACTGACTTGAAACTTTCACTTGAAGCACAATAAAATATTTTTAAAAAAAGAAGAAGAGGGGAGGAAGACTCAAGATGGCAGACTAGACACGTGTCTCCTTAATTCCTTCTGAAAACTAAGTCCTGGATTGATAATTGAATGGAGCTTTCTGGACACTCAGTGAGCTGTAGGACACAGCATAGGACTGTCAGTTTGAACTATAGGCCACTGAACAGGAAACTTTCTCTCTCACATCGAGCTCTGCTTATGCTCAGTGGTTGAGTCACGTAGTCCAAAGGTACTAGCGTTTTTGACTTCTTTTCCTTTTCATTGGCCAGTAGGTGAAGGGTGGGCATAAGCAGGCTGAGCCTAAGTTCTGAAGGGAATAGCATGGGCTACAGTGGAGGGACAGTGTGTGGAATAATCACATTTTGACAGCCCGGTGGTGGACTGGGGCACCACAGCCCCTTCACGCTCCCCTTTCGGAGTTCTGCCACAGATTCAGCTCTTTCACAGCACAAAGGGTAGCTTGACTGGGATGCTATCTTGTTTGCCTGGGAGGTGGAATTACCCAACCAGAGGTCTCCACAGAAGCTAATTCCCATGCACAGAGGCAGTGCCAGTCCGGGGAATGCCTTTCCTGCAGAAAGGCTGTGTTTAGCACAGTGTTGCCTCACAGGTAGACCCCAGCAGGTGACGGCACCAGTGTAGCAGCCTTTTTCTACTTTGAAATACACCATGGCATCTGGGGATGGCCAAAGAGGTGCTTCCGCTGTCAGCTGGAAGGAGGGGCCTACCATACCTAATGGCCTGACTAATTCTGGAAGTGGCCAGGTAGCTTTTAGCCTTTTAAAATAAAACTTCTTGGAGAAATAACTGCTGTGCAGCCCAACTGCATCTCTTCCAGCCTTTACTGACACACATCATAGGGTGAGCCGGTGGCCCCCTAGTAGCTCCATAATTAGGGCCATGTCTTTGCTAGCCAGGAGACGGAGCCTGCTACCAAACAGCATCCACAGGGCCCAGTCACTGGACTATATAGAGGTGGCTGGTGGCCAACTTCCTTCTCAGAACTGCACCTCAGTGTCTGTTGATGCAGCACCAGAGAAATTGAACAGCCTCTAGATTTCCCATAAGCAACAAACTATTACCAGGCATTTAAAGAAACATCTGACCATAGTTTCAGAAAACTCCCAAAATACAGAATCAAAAAGCTTCCCAGACGAAGAAGGCTTTCTGAAACTATCAGAGGTCAAGTACAAAAGAATTATATATACAGACTTCCTAGAGATTAATCAAAATGCAGAAAAACAAAATGAAAAATTAAGAAAGCTATTTGAACTCATGGAACATCAACATTCTGAAATCCGACAGATCAATAACAAAATTACAGAATTACACAATACAGTTCAAAGTCAAAAGAACAGAATTGAACTGGAAATTAGACTGACCTTGGAGACAGAGTTACTTACACCAGCATCTATGAGGAGAAATCAGAAAAAAGAAATAAGAAAAATGAAGAAGCATTAAGAAACATTAAGAAGCATTAAGGACTCTATTAAGAGGAATAATCTATAATTAACTGGTGTTCCTGAACGAGGAGAGAGAGCTGAAAACTGTTGTTGAGTTGCTGACAGAAAACTTCCCTGAAATTATGAGAGAGAATGTAGATATCCAAGATGTGTATTGAACCCCACAAAAAACAGACCCCCCAAAAGACACCAAGACATATTATAATCAGACTTATTAAAATGAAACATAAGCAAAAACTCTTACAGGCAGCAAGACTCAAAGCAAAGCTAACATTCAAAGGGAAGCCCTGTAGGGTTTCCTCTGACTTCTCAGCAGAAATTATGTTGGCACAGAGGCAGTAGGAAGACACATTCAAAGCCTAGAAGGAGAAAAACTTTCAACCAAGAATTATATATCCTGCAAAACTGTCTTTCAAATATAAAGATGAAATTAAGATATTTGCAGATAAACAGAAGCTTAGGGAATTTGTGAAAACCAAACCCAAACTACAAGAAATACTGAAAGAAACTCTTCGCTTAGAAAAACAAAACCATTAACTGTATACTTGAGGCAATGCAGGTCACAACATCCAGAAACCTACTCAGCAAGGGAAGGCAGAAAATTCAATCATAACTACAATATTGAAAGAAGGGAATCAGCGATCATAACATGAAAACTAAGACACCATCACATTAAAAAGAGGGATTTACTAGAGTAGTTATAGTCCTTTCAGATGGAGACAAAGTTAATAAGATATGTAGAAGTTAAAACTGGATTTAAACTCAGAACATTAAGGGGGATCATAGGAGTAGCCACAAAACACAGTAACAGTGCAACACATCAGAATAAGAAAGGTAGTACAGGAGTCTCAACAATTGCAAAACCAACAGTGAAAATGATGAAAAGGCAACCCATAAAGAATGACCATGAACTGAATATTAAGAGCAACAGAGAAAACAACAGCACAAAAAATTAAGAATCAAAATGACAGCACTGAACGCATAACCTATCAATGACTACACTGAATGTAAATGGTCTGAACACTCCAGTAAAGAGACAATGAGTGACATCTTGGATCAGAAGACACCACCCATCTATATGTTACTTACAAGAAACACACTTTAGACTTAAACATATGAACAAACTGAAAATTAAAGGATGGAACAACATATACCAAACTAACAATATCAAAGAAGAGCAAGTGTGGCAATACTAATCTCAGATAAAATAGATTTTAATGTAAAATCCACCATCACGGACAAGGATGGCCACTATTTGTTGCTGAAAGGTTCATACACAAGGAGGACTTAATAATATTAAATATTTATGCACCCAATACCAGAGCATCTAAATACATTGAGCAAACACTGACTACATTGAAAAATGAGATCAATCACTCCAGAATGATAGTGGGAGACTTCAATACTCCACTTTCAGTATTAGGCAGATCATCTCGAGAAAAGCTCAGCAAAGACACAGAAGATCTTATTGCCACAATTAACCAATCAGACCACATCAACATATACAGAACTTTTTACCCGTTGACAGATAAGTACACCATCTTCTCCAGTGCAAGTGGAACATTTTCCAGAATAGACCATGTATTAGGACATAAAGCAAATCTCAACAAAATCCAAACCACTGAATTATTGCAAAGCATCTTCTCAGACCATAAAGTCGTAAAAGTCAAAATCAGTAGCAGAAAAACATTCACAGAAATTGGAACTCATGGAAACTGAGCAAAAGCCATGAGTTGTAGAAGAAATCAAGGATGAAATAAAGAAACTTATGGATTCAAATGAGAATGAAGGCACATCCTACCAGAACTTATGGGGTACAGAAAAGAGGTCAGTTTATCTCTATAAATGTACACATCTGGAAGAAAGGACTCAAACCAAAGAATTAACCCTACAGCTTGAACAAGCAGAAAGAGAGCAACAGAGGAACAACATCAGGCACCAGAATAAAACAGATCATAAAGATTACAGCAGAACTAAATGAACCAGAGAATAGAAAAACAACTGAAAAAATAGATAAGACCAAAACCTGTTTTTTTGAAAAGATCAGCAAAATTGACAAACCATTTAGTAAACTCACTAAAGAAAAACAGGAAGGGAACAAATAACCTGAATAAAAAATGAGATGGGAGAAGTCACAACAGATCAAACAGATATCAAAAATAACATAACTGAATAGTATAAAAGATTGTACTCTAACAAATTTGAAAACCTAGAGGAAATGGCCAAATTCTTAGATTTATATCACCTACCAAAATTATCACAAGAAGTAGAACAACTTAATATGCCCATCACAAAGTAAGAGATTGAAAAAGTCATCAAAAACTTACCAACCAAAAAAATCCTGTCCCAGATGGCTTCACCATAGAATTCTACCAAGCTTTTAGAGAAAAGTTAACTCCAGTACCACCGAAACTATTTCACAGCATCAGAGGGATTGAATACTCCCTAATTCATCCTATGAAGCCAGCATAACTCTTATAACCAAAGACAGAGAAAGATTCCAGAATAAAAGGAACATTACAGACCAATATCACTCATGAATCTGAATTCAACAACATATCAAAAAAAGAATTCAGCATGACCAAGTTGGATTCATACCTGGGATGCAAGGCTAGTTCAGTATCAGAAAAACAATTAATGTGATCAACCACTTAAATAACACAAAAGATAAGAATCACCTAATTTTGTCAATTGATGCAGAAAAAGCATTTAATGAAGTCCCTCATCCATTCATGCTAAAAACTCTCAGCAAAATAGGAATAGAAGGCAAATTCCTTGTGTAATAAGAGATATCTATGTAAAGCCAACCACCTACATCATCCTGAATGGAGAGAGACTGAAAGAATTCCCCTTGAGAACAGGAGCTAGACAAAGATACCCATTCCTAACCACTTATGTTCAACATTGTACTAAAAGATCTGGCCAGAGCAATCAGAAAAGACAAAAAAATAAAGGACAATTGCATTGGCAAAGAAGAAGTAAAAATCTCCCTATTTGCAGATGACATGATTGTATATGCAGAGAACCCTAAAGAATCCTTAAGTAAATTCCTCACACTAATAGAAGAGTTCAGCAAAATATCAGGATATAAAATAAACATAAGTAAATCAGTGGGGTTCCTTTATACCAATAAAGAGATCATTAATAAAGAAATCACCAAATCAATACCATTTACTATAGCCCCCAAGAATGTAAGATACCCAGGAATAAATCTAACCATAAAAATAAGAGTTATAAGACCACCTACAGAACAGGAAAGAACATTTGGCAACTATATGTCAGATCCATGTCTGTTCTCTGTAATCTGCAAGGTACTGCAAAATATCAACAAAAAAAGGTAAATAACCGAAGTAAGCAATGGGCAAAGAAGATGGCCAGACACTTCACAAAAGAGGACATCCAGCCAGCCAAAAGACACATGTGGAAATGCTCACAACCATTCGCTGTTAAAGAAATCCAAATCAAAACTACAGTGATATACCGTCTCATCCCAACAAGGTTGGCCATGATCCAAAAAAACACAAAACAACAAATGCTGGAGAGGCTGTGGAGAAATTGGAACTTGCCTACACTGCTGGTGGGATTGCAGAATGGTACAACCTCTTTGAAAAGCAATCTGGTGCTTTCTTAAAAAGCTGGAAATAGATACATCATTTGACTGCTTGGAATATATCCTATGGAATCAAAGGCAGTCACACAAACAGAGACACGCACATAAATGTTTATCGCAGCACAATCCACGATTGTAAAAAGACGAAATCAACCCAGATGCCCAACAACAGATGAGTGGATAAACAAACTATAGTACATATACTCATTGGAACACTATGCAATGATAAAGAACAATAATGATTTTAGAAAGTGTCTCATAACCTAGTTTCAACTGGAAGACATTACATTGAGTGAAATCAGTGAGAAAAGGACAAATATTGTATGAGATCCCTACTATAAGGTCTTAAAAACAGACTCATATACAGAAGAAAAGACTCTTTGATAGTTACACGCGAGGGGAGGGAGGAGGCAGAGGGTTGGTTATAGATTAGATAGTTGGTAGAAATTAGGTTGGGTGAAAGCAGTCACAGCACACATTAGAAAGATCAACTTAATTGGACTTCCACATAAACTGAAAAGTCTTCTAATCTTAAACCAATATTTCAAGGATAGAGTAGCAGGTTTTGGGGGGGCAGGGACCATGCTTTCAGGGGACATCGAGGCCAATTGGCATAACTAGCCTATTGCTAAGAGAGTCTTTGCACTTGATATTGGTGAGTGGCGTCTGGGGTCTTAAAAGCTAGCAAGCTGCCCCCAGATGGTCCCAACTCAGCCGGATCAGATGACCACCAAGGACAACAAAGACATGGGGGAAAAAGAGCCCAGAAGGCAGAAGGACCCATGTATATGGGTGACTGTATCAGTATGTGACCAGAAGAGCAAGATGGTGCCCAGCACCCAGCAATGACAGCCATGATGGAACACATAATATCGTGTCCCAGTGGCAACACAAGAAAAAGAGGGGTACAACTTAAGAACTCCACTAAAAGACCATAATTCATGGTCCAAAGGCCTGGGAGTTCCCCTGGGAGCATGGACTTTAGACCTGCTGCTGCCCATGATCGTAAATCATTACTGAGGTCAACTCTTCAGACAGGAATGGATTGGACTTGGGGATGCAAAGTGACCATATGTTGTGTCCACTTTATGGTTCTAAGAATCTACATGATGCTGTCTAGTCAGCTAGGGCTGCACTAACAGGAATACCACAAAGTGGATGGCTTTAGCAAAGGAAAGTTTATTCTTACACAGTCCAGTAGACTATAAGTCCATATTCAGGATGTACACTCCAGGGGAAGACTTTCCCCCTTGTTGGCTCTGGAGGAAAGTCCACTATTTCATCAGTCATTGTCCAGAGAGCATCTTGGCACAGGAACCTCAGGTCTGAAGGACGCGCTTTTCTCCCGGTGCAGCTTTCTTGGTGTTGTGAGGTTCCCAGTTCTCAGCCTGCTTCCCTTTCCTTTTATCTTTCGCAGGATGAAAGGATTAAGGGTGGGGCAAGCCATACTCCAGGGAAATGTCTTTTACAGTGGAACACGGAGGTGATCTTCTGAAGGGATTTACACCCCAACCTGAATCCTTTAACATACAGCATAGGAAAACCACAAAATGGAGGACAGTCACAAGATACTGGGAATCATGGCCCAGCCACATGGCTACACATAATTTTGGGGGGACACAATTCAATCCATGCCATCCCACCCTTTGGCACCCCAAAAATCACATCATAGAAACATGCAACACATTCATCTCATCATAGCAAAATCATGTCCATCTCATATGATAGAAGTCGTAAGTCAGTTTCAAGACCAGAATACAAAAACTCTTCTACATCTGTGAAACCTAGAATACAAGCTATCTGCCTCTAAAGGCACAATGGCAGAACGGGTACAAGTTAGACGTTCCATTACAAGTGGGAGAAATTGCAGGGCAAGAAGGCATTAACAGGCAACAGGTAAGTCAGCAGAACTCATTACATTAGCCCTCAAAGCTTTGGAAATACTCGTACATTTTCTGAGACATTCTACACAATGGCCCTGCCCGCCAGACTCTAGGCATTGGCCACACTCTCTGGATTTTGAGTGGAGACCCCTGGCCCTGTGTGACAACTCTGCCTTCAAGGCCCACTTGGACCGAAACTCTGCCCCATCAGCTTTAGGAGCACCCTAAGCCCAACTAAGTGGCAGTTCCACTCTGACAAAACACAGAAAGCCCTGGATCCACCCTTTCAAACCCCTGAGGTCATGGCCATATGTTTTGAGACTGAGGCAGCTCAGTTTCTCACACTGTTTGTCCCTTCAGCTTCTGCTTCCTATGGTCGCATGGTCTGGGCCTCAGGCCCACATCTGCCCTGCCAGGGTAAGTGTTCCAAAGCTCTGTAGCTCCACTGATTCAAGTGACCAGAGGCACCCCGTTCCACGAGGAAAACTGTGCGCAGGCCCTTAGCTCTCTCGCCCCACGGGTCGGCCCCGCGCTGCCTCTGGTTCTGCTGCTGCCGTTGCTCTTGCCACCAGTCGCCTGTTGTTTCTCACCATCTGTGCCTTCTTCATTCCTTCTGAATTTTCTATGCATTCACAGTTTCACAATGGCTTCCACATTTTAGATATTTGCTAGAAGCACCCCACTCTCACAGTACCAAATTCTGTTTTAGTTAGCTAGGGCTGCTGTAACAGAAATACCACAGAGTGGATGGCTTTAACAAAGGAAAGTTTATTCTTACATGGTCTGGTAGGCTACAAGTCCATATTCAGGGTGTCCACTCCAGGGGAAGGCTTTCCCCTTGTTGGCTCAGGAGGAAAGTCTGGTATTGCATCAGTCTTTGTCCAGGGAGCATCTTGGCGCAGGAACCTCGGGTCTAAAAGACGCGCTATTCTCCCAGTGCTGCTTTCTTGGTGGTGTGAGTTTCCCAATTCTGCTGGTTTCTCTCTTTTTTTATCCCCTGTAGGACAAAAGGATTAAGGGTGGGGCCAGCCACACTCCAGGGAAACTTCCTTTACAGTGGATCAGGGAGGTGATCTTATATTTACAGTCCCACCCTAATCCTTTAACACACAGCATAGGAAAACCACAAATCTGAGGACAGCCACAAGATACTGGGAATCATGGCCCAGGCACATGGCTACACGTATTTTTGGGAGGACACAATTCAATCCATGACACTGTCCTACTGTCTTCTAACTAGAAGGGAGAGGAGAAGTTGGAGAGGAGGGGACAGGAGATTGTTAAAAGGATATGACCTGTACAGAACAGAAAGTAGGAGTGTGCTGCCACTGGGCAAGGAGAGCAGAAGGAGCTGTAGATAGGCGAGCATGCAGATTGAGCTTGGACTGGACACTTTCAACCACAATTAAAAGAAGAAGCAGCAAGAGCTGATCTTTAATGACAAGAAGGAAAGGCACAGACGTTGCAGACTTCCAGCTTTACTCCCAAGTGGCTTCGAAGAAAACCGAGATGAGTGTTTTGTGGTGTTCACTTGAACAGGGGAGAGAAGTAGATCTGCCTGGTAGACAACAGCCCACCCGCTCATTCAGTGGCTCACACAGTTGCCCATCCTGTTCACAAATGCTCTTCTGGCTGCCTCCCGGCATTACGTGATGTACATCAGCTCCTGGCTGCTGCTCATCTGGGCCAACTTCCTAACAAGAAACCCCACTGGAGCGAAGTTTCGTCTTCTGTTCCTGAGAAGCAAACCCCAGTGGGTGCCTCTGGCTAGCATGCCAGGGAGCAAGGTACGGGAGAGATTCTGTTGCACTGCATACTCATTCATACCTTTGGTTTTTGTACCATGTGTTCATGCCAATTACTTAAATGAAAATCATAAAGATCCACTTTCTTTCCCCAGCTTGTTCTTCTTCCCAGGACTGGACATATTGGCAGAGAGACGATGGCCAAATGCAGGGCACTGACAAAACTAAGGTCAGCCAGTATCTACGTAACTGAGTTTTTAGAAAATTATTTCCCACAAACAGAAATTCTTTTGGTCTTAAATATGCATGGAATCTATACCTATGGCTCTCATTTCATGTCAAGCGGGTTCTGCTCTACATGTAGAAAGTAGCAGTCTTTCTCTGGTGGTGCTTAAGGGCAGGAGCAGAATGATAATGCCCTACGGACCACCCGCTGCCACTTTTGGCCTCGGAGAAGGGTCACAGCACAAACCCTAGTGCAGGCAGAGAGAAGGCGCAGATGTGGTGTAGCACACTAGCGTGGCTGGGGTAGAGGGTCAGAAGACTGTTCAGCTCTGACTCTTTGCAGAGGAGGGGCTCACCCCTCTGAGCCTCAGTTTCTCCTCAACAGAAGAGTGTAGCTGAAAAGTTCTGACAGCAGTATACTGTTGCTGTTAGCTGCCATCAAGTTGGCCCCTGGCTCATAGGAGCCCCAGGCACAACAGAATAAAATGCTGCCTGGTCCTGTGCCAGCCCCATGAGTGGTAGCAGATCTGACTGTTGCGATCTGTAGGGTTTTCACTGACTAATTTTCAGAAGTAGATCATCAACCTTTATTCCTAGTACATCTTAGTCTAGGAACTATGCTGAAAGTTGATTAGCATCCTAGGGAAACACATGCCTCAACTGACAAATGGGTGGTGGCTGTGCCTGAGGGGCATTGGTGGGGAATTAAACCTGGGTCTCCTGGCAGGAGGTGAGAATTCCGCTCCTGAACCATCACTGTCTCACAGCAGCGTAGTAAGGGTGAAATAAAGGGATTTATCTCACAACAAGTGCTCGTGCTCTACCTACCATGCTCGTTACAAATGAAGAAACTGAGACGGAGAATTTACCTGGCTTCTCTGAGATCACACACACTTAGGAAGTATCAGACCAGGGTTCTAGCCATCACTCTGGCTCCAGGCTTTTTTGTAAAGACAGGGACATCTCCCAGTGTCCCATGGAGGCTTACTGATGGCTTTTTAAAGTCACTTCCCCTTTTTTGGTTGGTTGATTTGTTCCCGTGTGTGACTGGGTGACTTAAAAGTCCCACTGCCAGTGACCCTCAGTCCACGTCTTCCTCTCCCCCGTCAACACACACAACATCAGAGGCACCGATAGAACAAAGGGGTAGCATTAAGACCTGCAATCAACTAAGACAACTTAGGTTTGGAGCCAGTCAATGAATATGCCCTTTATCTATGCATGGAATGACCAAATGACCATACACTTGCAGGCTGTCACGTTAGGTGACTTGGTCACTCTGGGTAGAAAAGAGAGGACTAAGGAATATTGACACATTAATTTTTTTGTTTTTAAATATATTTTATAATTTCTGTGGCATTCAGGTGCTGCCTTCATTTTATATCTCTTGCCTCATATATATCCCAATTATATAGAAACATAAGATAGTCAAAGAATATATAGGCTTTATTATTTAGCTGTCATCGAGTCAGTTCCCTCTCACGGCGGCCCCACATACAACAGAGCAAAACGCTGTCCAGTCCTGCGCGTTTTCACCATCACTCTATTCTTGAGTCTGCTGTTATGTCCACTGAGTATTTTGACTATCTTTTGACTCAAGGACTCATCTTCCAGCACTATACAGACAAGGTCTGTTGTGTTCCGTAGGGTTTTCATTAGCTGATTTTCAAAGTAATTCACCAGGCCTTTCTTCCTATTCTTAATCTGAAGTCTCCACTGAAACTTGTCCACCTTGGGTGCCCTTGCTGGTACTTGAAATACCATAGCATTGTATAAGCTACCACAGTATAACACAATGAGACAAGTAATGGGAATAGGTATCAGGTATGAGGTTTTGTTGACTTCCGCTGGCACATTACTGGGAACTACAAAGGACGACAGACAGCCTGATCTCCTTCTCTTCTCTCAGGAGCTTGCATCCACTGTTGGGGACAGTAGCATTTCCTTCTTTCAGTCCCACCGCCTTATCCAAAATCCTCTGCAGCTGATTCTTTTGGGGAGTTTGGTTCAATCAGAGGTTTATTTCCTTAAGTACACACAGGGGAGTCACAAATATATTCTGAAACTGAGCTCTCAATTGTTTGGCAAAATAAAACTACAGATGTCTAGGTTTTCAATTTTTTAAAAATATTTTATTATGCTTTAAGTACAAGTTTACAACCCAAATCAATTTGCCATATAAAATCCCTAACACACACCATTATGCAACTCTAACTGTTCTCCTTACCCACCCCCTGTGAACACACACTCCTCATTTTTACCCTGTACTTTTCCTATCCATTTAACCAACTCCTGTTCCCCTCTACTGTCTCGTCTTGCCTCTAGAGAGGAGCTGCTCAGACGGCATCATGTATATATTTAAGCGAAGAAGCATATTCTGGGTTTTCAATTTTGACTCACAGAAATGATCAAATGTATCTGTTGCAGAGAATGCGTCTGCTTAAATTGGTTTTCAGAGTCTGGGCCATTTGTGAAGCAGATCTCCTTGCACTGGCAACAGCAAAACATTCATGACATATGTCATGGATTGAATTGTGTCCCTCTAAGACGTATGTCATGGATTGAATTGTGTCCCTCTAAAACATGTGTCAACTTGGTTAGGCCATGATTCTCAGTATTGTGTGGCTGTCCTCCGTTTTGTAATTGATGTAATTTTCCTATATATTGTAAATCCTTATTTCTGCCTGTGGTTAATGAGGCAAGACTGGGTTATGTTAAACATCCCTGATCCAATGTAAAGGTACATTCCCTGGGGTATAGCCTGCATCATATTTTGTCTTATAATGGATAAAAGGAACAGGAAATGAGCTGACAGATGGGGACATCCTATGAGCAAGAAAGCAGTGCTGGGAGCAGAATGCATCCTTTGGACCCGAGGACCACCGTGCCTGAGAAGCTCCTAGACCAGGGGAAATTCAATGATGAGGATCTTCCTCCAGAGCCAAGAGGGAGAAAGAGGCTTCACGTGCAGCTGACACCTTGAATTTGGTCTAGCCTTCCAAAATGTGAGAGAATAAACTTGTGCTTATTGAAATCATACACTTGTATTTATGTTAAATAGCAGCACTAGATGATTGAGACAGCCTGCAGAGTGATGTGTAGGACAGCCACACAATACACACAGGTGCTGGAAAGCTATTGAGAATGAGCACTGGTTATGTTTGGGGAGAACACAAGCAGGAGGTGCGGTAGGTTTGAATTCTCCATTTTACCTGATACTCTGACACTGTTTGAATTTTTAGCCATAGCATGAGTCACTTTTATAATGAACATGAAATTATAAAATAGTCATTTTAGGAAAACAGATGGGGTGGTAAGAGGGTATATTTAGTGATTTACCTCATGCTTCCAGCTGTGGAGAAATAACCATCTCGAGTCAGACTCCCTGGAAGTGGAGACAGAGACCGGGCTTCATGTGGGGTGATGCACCGAGGCAACGGTCTCAGAAGAAGCTAGAATGAAAGGAGGAAGCAGGGCAGTGAAAGGAAAGAAGTTGAGAAAAGACATTGTTATGGATTAAATTGTGTCCTCCCCCCCAAAATGTGTGCTGGAGTTCTAACCCCTACACTTGTGGATGTAATCCTGTTTGGAAGTTGGATGTGCCCTAACCCTAATCCATTCTCAGTCACACAAAAAGCAGCACATCTGGAGTAAAGCAGACGCCATGTGCAGATGACCAAGGAACCAAGGAACAGCCAGGTTACCAGTAAGGAGGGAACGGACATGGCTGAGACCCCGATTTGGACTTCCAGCCTCCAGAACTGTGAGAAAATACACTTCTGTTCCTTAAAGCCATCCACTTCTGGCATTTGTGTAACAGCAGCACCAGGAGACTAGAAGAGATAGGGCTTCAGAAGAGGTCTAGCCTCCACCTGACCCCATGGGGAGCACTGGAGCACAAGAGCACCAAGAGTTTGATGGGCCTTGAGTTACCCCTCTACAGGCACGTACTCAGTTCTTAGCTATAGGTTCTCAAATAGGGTGGGAGGAGAGCGGTGACTCACACTGATTTCCTGTCAAGGTGGCTCCAGCCAGCCAAGGCGAGGCCTCCAGGAAAGGTGGCAGGTGGGAACCGTTAACTGCAGTACCTCCTGCAGCTGGTGATGGGCCCACGTGGCTGGTAGACGAGGTCCCAGGGAATGTGGGTGGGGCTTTGAGCTTTTCTCCAGTCAAATGGAGATTGAACTGAATCTGGCTGCCTCATAAACAAACTTATAAACTACGTAGATTCTGAAATGCCTTTTATTTCCGCCCCCTGCCCCCCCACCCCCCCCCCACCCCCGTTTAATGAAAATCCATGAGCTATAGAACATTTTGAAAGCTGACATAGTCAAATGAAGAAATAAGGAGGAAAAGGATTATTGGTTGGGAAGTGTCCAACCAGACTCCCACATTCTTGGAATTGTAGCGATGTCATTAAAGGCATGAAGAGAGGCCTTGCCTGGACTCAGAGCTGCTTCCGGGGCAGTGCTGGTCACGAAGGAAATGGTAAGAGAGCCCTGATGACTGTGGAGAATACTTTTTTCCTCTAAAATAACTTCATGAACAATGAAAATCTCATAATACATTACATCTCACTTCCTGCTTTGAAGCTCAGCAAAAGGAATACAGCTACTAAAGGCAGAGGTTGATCTAGGAGGGACCTTTGGAGTCACAAAACTTTTTAGGAGCCCAGTTAGAACAGATCAAGTGTTGGTTGCTGCTATTGTTAGGTGCCATAGCTTTGGCTCCAGCTGAGAGTAAACTTATGTAGAAAGGAAGGAAACGTACCTGGCCTCGTGCCACCCTTGTGGTCGTGATGCCATGTGTAAAAGCCCTTAGCCCAGTGCTGGGCGCAGTACAAGCATGTAGAAGTACAGCCCGTGTTTCCTTTGCCTGTGAAGCTCAGCTCTGCTTCTGTGTAACATAATAAGAAAGCTTAAACTTAACACACTAAATGGTCTTAAAAGGAAATGTTCTAGGGAAAAAAAATATATATATATTTGAAAAAGAACCCCCTCCTATTTCTCTCTTGCTAGCAGTAGCAAACTACAGTCTCCCAAGATATCTGAGATAACTTGGCTGCTGTAAGATACCAGGCAGCCCTGAAAAGGGAAAATACCGATATTCAATCTCTGTAACAGAGGTTTGTTTTCTTCTCAGCTCTGCACTCATTAAAAGAAAATTTGCCATTAGAATCAATAAGAAGGATTGTCTGTTGTTTGCTATTTTTAGCGGCTCCACCACAGGCTCATCTACCCACTTGAGGATTCTGAGTTTTGCCATGTAACCTTTGCCTGCAGCAGGCCCCTCACATTTCTCATGTCTGAAGACCAAATCTGCACCCTGCTGAGCCCGTGGGGAGAAAGAACAAGCAAAGCAGCTGAGGGCTGGAAGTTTATCTTCCCCCAGGGATATTCAAAGAAGCCACTGAGGAATAAATGGTTCAACAGGATTATGTCAACTTGGCTACTCCGTATTTGGCTGCTGTATTAAGTGGCAGGGCGGGGTTTGTGGTGGCTCCCCGCCCCTCGGCTCTCATCTCACGACCTTCCACTATTACTGCTGGTCTGCTCACGTAGCCAGGAGCTCCTGCTCTCTTCTTCCGGCGTCTGGTTCCGGGACTTGAACTAGCAGCTGTTGGACTCATCAGTCCTTACAGTCGGCGCTTGAGAGTCCTGCTCCCTGACCTGCTAATCCTGGGTTCGCCAGCCTCTGCCTGCTCTTGCTCCCTGACCTGCCGATCCTGGGTTTGCCATCCTCTGCCGCGCCATCTCGCCACCAGCTTGGGATCCACTGACCTACATGACCAGTGATCTAGAACTCTGGTCTCTGACCTGCTGACTTTGGGTTCCTCAGCTTCCGCGGCCACGTGAGGCTTGTGCCAGGACTTGGACCATTCAGCTTCTGTGATTACATGAGCTGTTTCCTATATCTCTATCTGTCTGTCTGTCTGTCTATCTATCTATCTATTTATCTTATAAATCTTTCCTTGTACCTACACGTGTTACTGGTTTTGCTTCCCTAGAAAACCCAGCCTAAGACAATTTATTTCATCAACACCAAAAAGTTCTCATAAAGAAACAAAGCACCAGACTCACATAAAGATGAAAGTTGTTAACCACTTTGCATCTTCTCACGTTAAACTACAAAGAAATGACATGGAATGCTATCTCATGGTCATGAAGAAGATGAATTGGCCTAGGTCAGTCTGTGCTCATGTGTGTCTTGAGTGCACATATATGGTCCTGCGTCCCAGGGGAAAGGGTCACAAACTCTGGCAGTGGGATTCTGCATTTTAAATAATAAGCCAGAAATCAAACCCATTGGCACCGAGTTGATTCCAATTCACAGTGATCCTGTAGGACAGAACAGAACTACTCCATATGGTTTTTAAGACTGTAATCTTTACCGAAGCAGACTACACACATCCTTCTACTCTGGAGTGTGTGGTGAGTTTGAACTGCTGACCTTTCAGTTAGCAGTAGAGTGTTTAACCACTGTGCAACCAGGGGGTCCTCATTTTAAACAAACCCTTGGGTAATTCTCATAGCTCGCCGAGGTGTGAGAACTACTGGTGTGGCTGAGTCCATTGAAATGGTCCCATTTTTGTCACTGCCACCTGTCTTAGCTATAAAAGCTAGTTGTCACAAAATTGACTCCAATTTGTGGAAACCCCATATGTGTCAGAGCAGAACTGTGCTCTATAGGGTTTTCAATAGCTAGTTTTTCAGAAGTAGACCACCAAGCCTTTCTTCCAAGGCACCTCTGGATGGACTTGAATCTCCAGCCTTTCAGTCAGCGGTGGAGACTCCCAACACATCTACAGATCGAGGCAAAGAATATGAACAAGATGGGTTTCCACATGATACCCAACACAGCAAATATCATTAAATGACTTTGATGTATAGTTGATCTTGCCTGCAGTCTTAAGCGAGGTTCTCTAGAGAAGCAAAACCAATAAAGCATATACGTAGAGAGAGAGAGATTCATATCAAGGAAATGACTCATGCAGTTGTAGAGATGATACAAAGTCTGACAATTAAGTCCATGAACTTAATTATTCTAAATACTATATAACTCACTGTTGAATATCACTATGGTCACCTTCAAAGTACTCCTCTTGGGAAGCTATGTACCAACAACAGTGCCTAGTCCACCCTTCAAAGCAATTTTGGAACTTTTTCTGGAATGGCTGTTGTGCACGGTGGCAAGGTGGCAAGTTTGCAAACTTAATTATATAGTTCTCTGTGAGGAAGTTTTTAGCTAGTAAACAAATAGCTACTGGAACATTCTCCCTACTCACTTGATCTGGCCCCCAGTGATTTTTTTCTTTACCCAAAGATAAAGGAAATATTGAAAGGAGGAAATTTGGGTGACATTTAGGACATCAAGGGTAACATGGCAACAGCTCTGATAGCCATTCCATAAAAAGAGTTGCAAAATTGTTTTGAAGGATAAATTAGGCACTGGCATCATTGCATAGCTTCCCAAGGGGAATATTTTGAAAGTGGCTATAGTGATATTCAGCAATGAGGTATGTAGCACTGTTTCTAGAGTGAGTTCACAAGCTTAATTGGCAGTCCTCATAATGTCTCAAGTCTGTGGATCAGGCTGGAGGCTTCTCCTGATTCATGTAGCTGTAAGGGCTGGTGAACCCAAGATCCGCAGGTCAGAGAGCAGGGTTCTCAGCAGCTGCAAAGATTCATGAACCCAAGATTAGCAGGCAAGATGACAGGTAGGTTGCTAGGTCAAGTTCCAAGAACCAGAGATCTGAAGAAGAAGAGTCAGGTACAAGATCCAGAGTGAGCAAAAGCCACAAAACCTTGCCAAGAGGTCCACTTTTATTACATGCAGCCCACACACTCAAGGAAACTCCCTTTCTACTGACTGGTTCCTTATAGCAGATCCCATCCTAGGGGTGATGACATCATATAACTGCCAAACCACTGAGAAGTTGACACATAATCTTAACCATCATGGTTTTAGTCTTTTCTCTGATGGGAACAACTGAATATCCCTTCCAATCACAGAGATCTATTCCCTTGAAGTTTCATAACACTAGAAAGAGGTGTCACCATGTTCCTTTTCTGCAGAATACCACTGTCTAAAGACATTCCCAATGAGGAAAGTGGCCATTTCTTCACGCCAGCCCTGACTAGGTACTTTCAGCCACAGTATATGCAGCCTAAGAACATGAGTGCAGAACCCTTCGGTGCCTCCTATGTGCATCTTGTAACAACACCCCAAACCAGAAGAATCAAGTTAATTGTTGTGGAGTACATTCCAACTCATGGCAATCTCATGTGTGTCAGAATAGAACTGTGCTCCAGAGGATTTTCAATTGCTGTGATCTTTCAGCAGTATATTGTCAGACTTTTCTTCTGAGTAGTCTGGGGGAGTTAGTAGTTCTGCACTTAACCATTTGCACCACCCAGGGACTTAATCAAAAGCCCAGGGGAGGGAGTTGAAACTGATAATTAAGGGCCAACAGTCTACTACGGACTGAAATGTGACACCCAAAATATGTGTTGTAAATTCCTATCACTGTACTTGTGGGTGTAATGCCATTTGGAAATAGATTTTCTTTGTTATGTTAATGAGGCCATGTCAGTGCAGAGTGTGCTTTAAGCCAATCATCTCTGAGATATAAAAAGAGATTAGACACAGAGACAGAAGCACAAATAGGAAGATAGATGCCATGCCACATGAAGACTGCCAAGGAACTGAGGGACAGAAGTTGAAAAGAGACAAGGTCCTACCTCAGCATTAACAGAGAAAAAGCCTAGAACTGGTGCCCTGAGTTTGGACTTCTAGACTCCTGAACTGTGAGAAAATAAACATGTTTTTTAATGGCACCCATTTGTGGTATTTTTGTTATAGCACCACTGGTAACTAGAACAATTCCTCACTCACTAGACAGTTGACATTCTTTTCTGAATTCAGCCAGTCTGGTTCATCTGCCTTGGCTCTAAAACATCTTTCCCTTAAATAGGCCTTATTATAACCACCGCAGCATCCAGTGAGGGAGGCTCTAGTCAATGATCATGTAAAGCCTGCTTGGACGTTTGTGTGGCCTGCTAAGTAGTCACCCACTGAGTCACAGAGGCTCTCTACGAGTAAAGCACATGATATTTTCATTCAGACTTTGGCTGTCTTTCTCCTAGGGAAAGCATGCAATTTCTAGCTGATCATATTTTCCTGATTGCTCTAGCAGCAAAGAAGCTGAAAGCCAACATTTTGGTTCAGGTTTTGTCAATTATTTGGGTCCTCTAATAGAGCTTCTCTATTGTAGTGGAGTGTGGTACATGTAAGAATAAGCACAATGGAGAATACTCAATAAAGAAAGATCAGGAAACTGTGAAGGATCTCATAACATGGAGGACACTGGAGGGCATTATGCTGAGCAAAATAAGTTAATCACAAAAGGACAAATATTGTATGAGACAACTACTATAAAAACTCATGAAAAGTGGGTGGAGTCAAGATGACAGACTAAGCACACGTTTCCTAAATCCTTCTGGAAACCAAGACCTGAACTGATAATTAAATGGAGCCTTCTGGTCACCTAGCGAGTTCTAGGACATGGCACAGGGCTAATAATTTGGAACTTCATACCACTGAACAGAAAAAATCCTCTCTTCAGCTGATTCCTGCTACTGGTCAGTCCTGGCTTTCATGGACCGAAGGTAACTGACCATTTGACTTTTTTTTCTCTGTCTTGGCCAGCCAGTGGAGCTGGGTCTTGACTAGCAGCTAGCCTCAGATACACTGCTGGTGGGATCAGCAGGTGAAATTGTCATATTTTGAGAGCTCAGCTTAGGACTCTGTGTGTCTTGCCACCTTTGGCCTCTCTTTCCACCTCTGCCATAGTCTAGTTTGTATGGAAGTACTGGGCAACAAGCTTGTGCGGGATGCCATCTTGGATAAGTAGGCCTCAACTGGACCTAATTCTTTGTCTGGGAGGCAGCGCCTGCCCACAGGAGAGTGCTTTCCCAGCAGAAAAGCAATAGTTTTCACAGTATCACCTACAGCTGGGGCCCGGCAACAGAGACTGAACTCTGCATCTTGGTACCTTTGGCCTCTCTTTCTGTCTCTGCTGTAGTGTAGTGGTACAGAAGTGCTGGGCAGTGAGCTTGTGCGGGATGCCATATTGGACACAGAAGCTCCAGCAAGACCTAATTCCTAGGCTCGGAGGCAGCGCTTGCCCACAGGAGAGTGCTTTGCCAGCAGAAAAGCAGTATTTTACATGGTGTCACCTATGGCTAGGACCTGTCAGCCGAGGCCAACAGAGCAGTAGCCTTGCTGCATTTTGAACTAGTCTGTAACATCTGGGATTAGATATACAGGTGCTTACTTTGTCAGTTGGGAAGAGGGCCTGTACACCTGAAAACCTGACTGACCTGGGAAATGGTCAGATACCTTTTACCTTTCATTTTAAGATGACTTAGAGAAATAACTGTGGTCCATCCTCACAGCATCTCTCCCACCCTTTACTGACTCACATGAAGCTCCCAAAGCAACAGACTCTGCAGAAGGCTGTAATCAGAAAATCACCCATGGCTTCAGAAGGCCCCCAAATGAAATAAACAAAGAGATTTCTAGATGAAGAAACTTTTCTGAAATTATCGGAAGATGAATACAAAAGGATTATATATGAAGGCCTAGACCTTATACAAACTGCAGCAGAGCAAAATGAAAAATTAAGCAAGCTGTTCAATCTGGTGGAACACCAGTACTCTGAAGTCCAACAGACGAAGAAAAAATCGAAGACATAGAAACTTCCATTCAAAGCCAAGAAAACAGAATGGAACAAATGGAAAAAAGAATTTCTGACTTGGAAGACAGAGCTACTGACTCCAGCATCTATGAGGAGAAATCAGAAAAAAGAAACAAGAAAAGTGAAGAAGCATGTGAGGCTCTATCAAGAGGAACAACTTACGATTAATTGGAGTCCCTGAACAGGGCGAGACACCACAGAACACAGAGACTATCGTTGTTGAGCTGCTGACAGAAAACTTCCCAGAAATCACAAAGGAAGAGAATATAGATATCCAACAGGCATATTGAATGCCACTCAATAAGGATCTCAAAAGAAGGACTCCAAGACACTATAATCAACCTTAACAAAATGAAACATAAACAGAAACTCTTAAAGGCAGCAAGACTCAAAGCAAAGCTAACAGTCAGAGGGAAACCCTGTAGGCTTTCATCGGGTTTCTCAGCAGAAATGATGCTGGCACAGAGACAGTGGCATGACGTATTCAAAGCCTTGAAGGAGAAGAACTTCCAACCAAGAATTATACATCCTGCAAAATCATCTTTCAAATATGAAAATGAAATTAAGACATTTGCAGATGAACAGAAACTCAGAGACTTTGTAAAAACCAAACCAAAGCTACAAGAAATATTGAAAGAAGCTCTTGGCTTTGGCTTCAAAGAACAAAACCACTAACTTTATACTTTAGAAGGACATATCATCCAGAATCCTACTCAGTTAGGGAAGGCTCCAAACACAATCAAAGCTATAATAGTGAAAGAAATAATCCAGTCATCATATCATGAAAACTATGATGTCATCATATTACAAAGAGGGATGTACTACCATCAGTATACTCCTTCCAGATAGAGAAGAAGTTGACAAGACTGGTAGTAGTTCAAATTGTGTCTAGCCAAGCCAAGTGCCTTCGAGTCAGATCCGACACATAGTGACCGTAGGGGCCAGGGTAGAACTGACCCCCAGAGTATTCAAGGAGCGCCTGGTGGAGTTTATTAAGTGGGATCATGGGGGGATCCATAAAGCACAATAAAGAAGCAACATACCATATCAAGAAATGTAATACAGGAGTCTCAACAACCATAAAAGCAACCCTGAAAAAGGTGAAAATTGAAATCACAAAGAAGAATGTCCCAGAACAGACTAATAAGAACAACAGAGAGCATCAACACAAGAATAAACGTATCACAATGGCAGCCATGAACACATACCTATCAATAATTAATTGAATGTGAATGGACTGAATGCTCAAGTACAGAGACATTGAGTGACATCTTGGATCAAAAGACATGACCCATCCATATGTCACCTACAAGAAACTCACCTTAGACTTAAAGACAGGACCAAACTGAAAATTAAAGGATGGAAGAATATATGACAATGAACAAAAAGGAGCAGGGGTGGCAATTCTAATCTCAGATAAAATTGATTTTAATGTAAAATCTACCATCAGTGACAAGGATGCACACTATTTATTGCTGATAGGTTCAATACACAAGGAGGACTTAACAATATTAAATATTTATGCATCTAGTATTAGAGCACCCAAATACATCAAAGAAACACTACACTGAAAAAAAGGAGACAGATCACTGCACAATAATAGTAGGAAACTTCAACACCCACTCTCAATATTGGGCAGATCATCTGGAAAAAAGCTCAATAAAGACACAGAAGACCTTATCGCCACAGTTAACTAACTAGACCTCATTGACATATACAGAACTTTCTATCCATCAGCAGACAACTACACCTTCTTCTCCAGTGCAAATGGAACATTCTCCAGAATAGACCATGTGTTAGGACATAAAGCTCTTCTCAACAAAATCCATACCACTGAATTAATGCAAAGCATCTTCTCAGATCATAAAGCCATAGAAGTCAAAATCAATAGCAGAAAAAACATAGAAAGTGGAACTCATGGAAACTGAACAACATCTTGCTCAAAAGCCTATAGGTTATAGGATAAATCAAGGATAAAATAAAGAAATTTATGGATTCCAATGAGAATGAAAACACTTTCTACCAGAACCTATGGGATACAGCCAAAGCAGTGCTCAGAGGTCAGTTTACCTCCATAAATGCACACATCTGGAAGGAAGAAAGAAACTAAATCAAAGAACTAACCCTGCTGCTTGAACAAGTAGAGAGAGAACAATAGAAGAACCCCTCAGTTACCAGAAGAAAACAGATCATAAAGACTAGAGCAGAATTAAATAAATTAGAGAACAGAAGAACAACTGAAAAAATTGAAAAGACCAAGAGCTGTTTTTTTGAAAAGATCAACAAAATTGACAAACCACTGGCTAAACTTACTAAAGAAAAATAGGAAGGTAAACAAATATCCCAAATAAGAAATGAGAGGGGAGTTGTCACAACAGATCCAACAGAAATAAAAAATGTCAGAATACTATGAAAGACTATACTCTAAGAAACTTGAAAACCTAGAGGAAATGGACAAGTTCCTTGATTCATATCACCTACCAAAATTATCACAGGGTGAAGAACAGCTTAATAAATCCCACAAAGAAAGAGATTGAAAAAGTCATCCAAAAACTACCAACCAAAAAAAGCCCAGGCCCAGAAGGCTTCACCACAGAAGTCTACCAGGCTTTTAGAGAAGAGTTCTCTCCAACACTACTGAGACTATTTAACAGTATAGAAAGGGATGGAATGCTCCCAAACTCATTCTATGAAGCCAGCATAACCCTGATACCAAAGGCAGGGTAAGACCCAACAAAAAAGGAGAACTACAGGCTGATATCACTCATGAATGTAGATGCAAAATTCTTCAACAAAATTCTTGCCAATAGAATAGAATGACATACTCTAAAAGTAGTCCATCATGATGAAGTTGCATTCATACCAAGGATGCAAGGCTAGTTCAACATCAGACAAACAACTAATGTAATCAAGCACATAAAAATCACAATGACAAGAATCACCTGATCTTGTCTATTGATGCAGAAAAGGCATTTGATAAAGTTCAACACCCATTCATGCTAAAAACTCTCAGCAGAATAGGAATAGGTGGCAAATTCCTCCATGCAATGAGGACCATTTATACAAAGCCAACTGCCTACATCATCCTGAATGGAGAGACTGAAACAGTTTCCCTTGAGAACAGGAACTAGACAAGGATGCCCACTCTCTCTAGATTGTACTAGAAGTTCTAGCCAGAGCAATTAGACAAGACCAAGGAATAAAGGGCATCTACATTGGCAAAGAAGAAGTAAAAATCTCCCTATTTGCAGATGATATGATTGTATATGCAGAGCATTCCAACGAATCAGTAAGTAAACTACTCAGACCGATAAAAGTGTTCAGCAAAGTCTCAGGATACAAGTTAAAGATAAATAAATCAGTTGGATTCCTTTATAGCAACAATGAGATTATTAAGGAAGAAATCACCAAGTCAATACCATTTACTATAGCCCCTAAGAAGATAAAGTACCTAGGAATAAATCTAACCAGAGAAATAACAGACCTTTACAAAGAGAACTACAAGACCTTACTACAAGAAACTAAGAGAGACTTACATAAATGGAGAAACCTACCCTGCTCATGGGTAGGAAGACTTAACGTGAAAAATGTCTATTTTGCCCAAAGCAATCTGCTTATATAATGCAATGCCAATAGAAGTTCCAGTGGCATTTTTTAATGAGATGGAGGAACAAATTACCAACTTTGTCTGGAAAGGGAAGAAGCCCTGGATAACTAAACACTACTAAAGAAGTAGAACACACTGGAAGGCCTCTCATTACTGAACTTTAGAACCTATTACAGTGCCACAGTAGTCAAAACAGCCTCGTACTGGTACGAAAAGAGACAGATCAATGGAACAGAATCAAGACTCCAGCGATGACACCATCTGCCTATGAACAGTTGATATTCGACAAAGGCCCTAAGACATTAAACTATGATAAAAACAATCTCTTCAACAAATAGTGCTGGCAAAATTGGACATCCATCTGCAAAAAATTGAAACAAGACCCATAACTGACATCTTATACAAAAACCAACTCTAACTGGATAGCCAGCCAGCTAAAAAGACCTAAATATCAAATCTAAAAACAATAAAGCACATCCAACAAGAAGCAGGCAGAACAATGGAAGTTTTAATACACAACATAGACAGACTCTAAAATTTGTCAAACAAACCACAACCATCAGAAGAGAAAATAGTTCAGTGGGAACTACTAGTAATCAAACACTTTTGCTCATCCTAAGATTTCATTAATAGAATTAAAAGCCAACCTACAGAATAGGAAAAAATATTTGGCAACTACATGTCAGACTGATGCCTGATCTCCATAATCTGTAAGGTATTACAAAATATCAATAAGAAAAAGATAAATCATCCAATTAAGTGATGGGCAAAGGAGGTGGACAGACACTTCTCTAAAGAGGAGATCCAGGCAGCCAAAAAACACATGCAGACATGCTCAGGATCATTAGCTATTAAAGAAATTCAAACCAAAATGACAATGAGATACCATCTCACCCCAACAAAGTTGGCCATAATCCAAAAAACTCAAAACAACAAATGCTGGAGAGGCTGTGGAGAAATTGGAACTCTCCTATACTGTTGGTGGGATTGCAAAATGGTTCAGCCTCTTTGGAAAGCAATCTGGCACTCCCTTAAAAAAATGGATCTAGATGTACCATTTGACCCAGTAATTCCACTGCTTGGAATATATCCTACAGAATCAAGACCATTCACACCAACTGATACATGCACAGGAATGTTCATCACAGCACGGTCCACAATAGCAAAAAGGTGGAATCAACCCAGATGCCCAACAACAGAGGAATGGATAGGTAAACTGTGGTATATATACTCAATGGAACACTATGCAGTGATAAAGAACAACTATGAGAGCAGGAAACATCTCTCAACCTGGTTTCAACTGGAGGACATTATGCTGAGTGAAAGTAGTCAGCGACAAAAGGACAAATATTGTATGAGACCCCTAGTAGAAGAACTTAAAAGCAGGCTCATGCACAGAAGAAAAGACTCTTTGATGGCTGCAAGGGTGGGGACTGAGGGAAGGTGAGGAGGTGAGGGTTTAGATTAGATTGCTAATAGAAATTTGGTTGGGTGAAATCGGTGACAACACACATTAGAAAGAAGATCAATGATAACTGGACTTCAACACAACTTGAGTACTCCTCTCATCTTAACCCAATATTGCAAGGACAGAGTAGCTAGGGCAGGGGCCCGGAGACCATGCTCTCAGAGCAAATCGAGGGCAACTGGCACAGCTAGCGTTCTGCTAATGAGGAGTCTCTGCACTCCTCATCGGTGAGTGGTGTCTGAGGTCTTAAAAGCTCCCAACCTGCCATCTGAGGGTACAGCAAATGATCTCAACTCAACAGAAACGGATGATCCCAAGAACAAGAATGACATGGGGAAAAGAGAACCCAGAAGACAGAGAGACCCACTCTACATCCACTCGTGACCAGAAGAACCAGATGGTGCCTGGCCACCACCAGTGATAGCCATGACGGAGCTCATAAAGTGGAGTCTCACTGACAAAAAGAGAATAAATAGGGGTGTAGCCTGAGATCTCCAATAGAAGACCACAACTGATAGTCCAGGGGCTTCGGAGTTCCCCTGGGAGCATGACCCCTGGCCCTGATGCTGCCCCTGTCCATAACTCACAATGAAGGTCAACTTTTCGGACAGCAATGGATTGGACTTGGCGACTCAGAGTGACCATGTCTTGTGGGAATTTCATGGTTGTACACATCTATAGGATGTCATCCTGCTGACCTCTTGCTGGAGGAAGGGGAGTGGGTGGAGAGGAGGGGATAGGAGACTGTTGGGAGGATAGGATATGTATGGAGCAAAGAGTAAGAGTGTCCTGTCACCGGGCAGGGAGTGCAGTGGGAGCTGCATATAGGTGAGCATGCAAATTTATATGGGAATGTACATTTTCATTCAATCATAAAAAAAAGAAAAGGTCTATGCACAAAAATAAACAATCTTTGATGGTTACCAGGGAGGGGAGGGATCGAATGGAAAAACACTAAATAGATGATAGTAGTAGTAACTTTAGTGAAAGGTAAGATAGTGCACAACATTGGGGAAGCCAGCACAACTTGTATAAGGAAAGATCATGGAAGCTCCAGAGACGCATTCAAACTCCCTGAGGGACTGAATTTCTGGGTTGCTCAGGAAAGATGTAGCTGAGCTACATCTAATAAACTACATTTAATAAACTACATTTAATAAACACAGTTTATTAAAAACATGTTCTACCTTCTACTTTGGTGAGTAGCATCTGAGGTCTTAAAAACCCTTGAGTGGCCATCCAGGATACTCCATCAGTTTCACCCATTTAGGAGCAAGGAAGAGTGAAGAAGACTAAAGAAACAAGAGAAAGATTAGTCCAAACGACCAACAGACCACATCTACAACATCCTGTACCAAACAGAGTCCCCTACAATTAGAAGGTCTCTGCTCCATCATGGATTTTTCTGACAAAGATCACAAAAGAGGGTCCATACAGAACTGGAGAAAAATGTAGAAGAAAACCCTAACTCAAAAAGAAAAACCAGACTTGCTAACCTGACAGAGGCTGGAGACACTCTGAGAATACGGTACCTGGACACCTTTTCAACTGAGTAATGAAGTCATTCCTGAGTTTTACCCTTCAGCCAAAGATTGGGCAGGCTCGTAAAACAACATGAGACCAAAGGGGCACACCAGTTCAGAGGCAAGGACTAGCAGGCAGGAGGGAACATGAAAGCTGGTAACAGGGAACCAAAGGTTGAGAAGGGAGAATGTTGACATGTTGTGTGGTTGTTAAGCAGTGTCATCAAACAATATGTGTACTGTTTAATGAAAACCTAGTTTGATCCGTAAACCTTTATCTAAAGTACAATTTAAGAAAAAAAAAAAGAACGCAGATACTTCTCCCATGACTGTCTCTGGGGCAAAAATCAGATGTTTTGGTACAGGAACAGAAGAAAACTTGAGAACCTTTGCCTTCCAACAGCATAGCTTTTCCTATAGTCCTAATTTATTGTAAAAAACATATATAACTCATTTCTCAATTCAACAGTTTTTACCTGTACAATTCAGTGACATCAATTACGTTAACTATGTTGTACAGCATCACCAGAATAATCTGCTCCTAAGTTTTTCATCACTATAAACAATCAGCCCCTTTCTGTCTCCCTCCTTGTATGTATTTCTATGTATTTGCCTATTCTGGATATTTTATATCTGTGGGATCATACAATATCTGTCCTTTCGTGAGTGATTTGCCTTACTCAGTATAATGTATTCAAGTTCATCCATGCAGTAGCATGTATCAGAACTTCATTTCTCTTTATGATTAATATTCCATTGCATGTATGTACCAAACTTTATTTATAAATTTACCTATGGATGAAACATTTTGGTTGTTTACATCTATGGTTCTATTTTTAACTACATATTTTTTTGGTCTTCTTATATTGAATGTAGTATCTAAATATCCTTCATACTTACTGTGGAATAAGACATAATAAAAATGTTATGGAGAGAAAGGAAGGAAAGAAATTCTTTTACCAAGCCATTTCTAGGAAAGGAATTATCACGACACTTTCACTGGCTTATTTGATAAATCATCACCTATATACCAAGACAAGGATTTTTGCAGCACTCCAGGGATATCCACACCTGTCAGAAACTGGAAATCTCCGACCTTTGGGACCCACCTACTGACGCACCCAAAGCACTAGCCAATATCTGCAGTCTACCAAGAGGCCTGTTTTTTTTTTTTTTTTTCACCAGCTGTTTTCACCCCTACAAGGCCCCAGCATTAGAGCTTCAGAGGGGGTCTCCTGGGAATATTGTGTGCCCCTGGGCTCAGGTCTTCCATGCCACATGCCAGGAAGAGAATGGAGAGGACACAACTGTGTGATACCACTTACATTCTCCCTGCTGCAGACTCCCCAACGTATGTCACTCACCAGTCAAGTATCTTAGCAACACTGGTGAGAACAGCCACTGGGATGCGAGTGGGAAAGCCTCTGTTTGCTCTGTCTCCAGAACTCAGAGACACCTCCCATAATGCCATATGGTCAGAGTTGTCACATCATGGTATGTCTCCCATGCCCCAGGCAGGCACAGCTCTTTAACACCAGCCTTCTTTCTTCCTGAGTCTGGATGCAGCCTCAGAATCAGTCCTAACACAGTGTAGTCATAACTGGAGGTGCACTGGAGCACAAAGCTGTTTGCCGTCTGGTTTACAGCTTTGCCTGAGCCAGGGGGAGACAGCATGTGCCAAAGAATGCCAGCTCATTCTTCTCTACCAAGCCCAAAGAGTTTGGCTGTTTTCTGACCTGTCTATCTAGGCTTGACTTGTTACTGTCTTTTAGGCTGGAGGCTGACACTCGAATTTTAAAGTCCCTTGTTCAGAAGTTAGCGTCAGGGCTATTAATGGATGTTACTAGTTAATGTGTGGGCTGGATTGATTTAGAAATAATTTCTGCTGATTTTCAGTTCTGTTCATTTGTGTCAAAATATCAGCTACAAGACTAAAGAGTTTTCAAATGAAGGTGGGAGTCGGTGTCCACAGCCTCCTTGCCTGCCCCAGTGTCTGCACTCAGAGACTGTCCTGTGTCCCCACTCCATGTGACTTGGAAGTGGGCAGGCATAGTTAAGACACAGCCAGTATCTGAAGGCAGGCAGAAACCACAAGTTGCATGCCCACTGTGTCTCTCTTCTACTCCAATAGAAGGGAAACAGACTAAGTAAGGAGTCAAGAACAGGACTGAGTGTCCCTCCCTTTGCCCAGCAGAAGGGGCAACCAGAACCTTCTCTTTACCTGGGAGTAAAATGTGACCAAACACATGGGACTCCAGGTGACAGATGCCTGGGGACAAATCCATGTCCTTTCCCTGAAAGCGACAGAGAAGTTAGTTTCTCATTTTGAGCTGATAAGTCTAGTTAAGGGGAAGTGCTTTACCTGGAGGACCACTTGGGTTGGTTTGATAATTAAGCATCAAAAAATAAGCAACTCGATGCCAGTACAAATACACAGACTAGGGAGGTTGTGCCTTTGGCCAAGAAAAGAGCACAGTGACATTGGCACCATACTGCTCCTGGGCATGGCTCCTGTGGTCACCCACAGTGGCATTCTTCCTCTAGGATTCTAAAGCACAAATGCAGTCCAACAGCCCCCAGGAGGTGCCCCTCCCATACTCCACTGCACAGCCTTGGCTGGGGACCAAGCAGAAGTCTGTCTCAGGCCCTTCAACAGGCGACGTGGGCTAGTGATTGCTCTTTGGTGTCCTCTTGAACTTCCAGACCAATGGATTTACAAATGGACACCTGTCTAGTGTAAAGGAGCCATAGTCTAGTAAGAATTTTAGCTCAGAGATCAAAAAGCGCCTACATAGATGACACTTCAGTTCATACAATCTGACACCAACCACACAAAACTGGTTTATGTCACACATAAAACTGGTTTACACCACACGGCTCTCAGCACATCACAGAGATAACCACGGATAACCAAGGAAAGCAGCAGATTCAAGCCAGGCAAACAACATGTGGCAACCTCACATGAGCACAATGTGACAGGAACACTCCCAGTGCCGTGCTAGGCTGGGAGGCCAGACTAGCCCCAGGGGGATCTACTTTCTTGACCTTGGCAGACATTATAGTAGTTCTTGGATGCACCACCAATCAGACCAAATCCACCCAGTTTGAAGTGGGGAAAGGCTGGTCCTTAACCTTCTTCAAAAGCAGCTGGAGTTACTAAGAGAGCAATCCTCCTAATCAGAATAAAGCATTGGGTTCAGAGGTGCAGTGGAAGAAAGGTGTGGTGATCTACTTTAGAAAAATCAGTTACTGAAAACCCTATGGAGAACAGTTCTATTCTGACACATACGGGGTCACCATGAGTCAGAATCAAGTAAACAGCACATAGTTACCATGAGCCAGGTGCTGTGGATACACTGAACGTGGTTCGTGTATCAGGACTGTGCGGTAGGATTTATTATCTCCATTTTAAAGATGAGGAAGCTGAGGTTTAGGGAAATTGAGGAACTCAGTCAAGGCCACTAGCAAGTAAAGCTAAGCTATGTCTTGTGTTCAAGTCCATGTTCTTTCTGTAAGTTATGTACTCACAGCTGTGACTGAAGGGTAGCAGCAGCAACAACAGCAAAACTACCAGGTGCTCTTTACTCGGCAGCAGTCACTGGAATTGCACTATGATTCGAAAGGGTCTCCCATTCTTCACCTCTTTGACCTCATCCCCCAGGAAAAGAAAGAAAAAAATCCCTTCGGAAACTCTTACAGGTTTAAAACTCTCCCAGTGAAAAAATCAAAATGTCTTTTTCATGTCCGAGTAGGCAATGAGTGTCTTTAGTATTTTAGAATACTAGAGCATTGATGGCTTCACAAATGCCTACAGGAAAGGTTTTATTGCCTTTTCAGCATGCCTTTTTCCTGAATCAGGGTGTGTGTGTGTGTGTGTGTGTGTGTGTGTGATGTGCACACACACACTGGAGTAGGGGCTCTCAGGTTTCATCAACAGGAAACTTCCATCTGGCACCCAGGTAGACACAAATGCTACACAGCACAAATAGGACCAGCATGGCGTGACTGAGCACGAGGACCTCTCCCACAGAGATGTACAGGGTTTTGTCACAGGAATACTGCAGCTCCTAGAAAGGGCATATAAAATCAGGCAGATAAACAGAAAAGATCCAGTAGTTTCCCAGGAAGCAGAGGAAAAGGAAAGGGCTGAAGCTGAGGTACATGCAGTGTTTATGGGCATTCTGCTTCCAGGGATATTCTTCATCATCATCATCTATTACCATGGCTTGGACAGAAATAGTCTTTTTCTTGGTGGATTCGAAGAGCAGGAAGACACCTGAAGTGTAGTGGGATGCAAGGGGTCACAAGTCAGAGCAGCAAAGAGGGAAGGGGGAGAGAGAGAGAAATTATGAAGAGTGCACACACGATCTAGAAATGCTGCCAAGGAGGTAAATTGAATTTTGAAGATTTAAAACTGTTAAGGACGAAAACACAAACTCATAGTCAGCATCCACAGTGGCATTTCCCTTTTAGACAGTTGAGTTGGTTTGGGCAAAGGACTGGTTGACTTAAACTCATCCATGCACCCAGTTTGGCTGTTATTCTGGTTTACTCCAGTTTCCTCGAGGCCAGTTCCTCAACTTCTTTGGCCCCAGTGATCTGCTCCCCCCACTTTTAGTGGGCACCTCCCCCATGACTATACCTGAACTGGCCATTAGCTAGAGTGTTCTACCTTCTCCACCCAGCGCATGACTGCCAGTGCCCACCTGTCCACCTTCCTCATCCCTCACACCTCCAAGAAGGATCGCTGGACCTCTCTGGGCTGGGCTAGGAAGCTCTCTCTCAGATTTCCACAAGCCTCTGTGTATCTCTGTCATTTCCTACTCACTGCACAATAGTCATCTGCTCGCAGGCCTCTTGCCTAAGGAACTGGAGCTCCAGTAAGATAAGGGCTGAAAATTGACCTTTCGACTTGGGAAGAGTGAGGCCATTGATGCCTTTGATAAGAGCAGTTTCAGCAGAGTTTTGGGGGTGGAAGCCAAACTGCAGAGTAAAAGCCGAGGAAGTCAGTGTAGACGGCTCCTAAGATATGTGGGGCACAGGGGTGGCAACCCACAGATTAGGAGAAAATTTTTAGCAACTATATAAAGGCCTAACATCCAAAATAAATACATGAAACTTCTACAACTCAACAACAACAAAAAAATGGTCTGAGGACTTGGACAGTCTATCAAACAGACCATTCAGATGAATAACAAACATGTGAAAAGACGCTCAGCATCACCAGTCATCAGAGAGATGCAAACCAAAGGCACAGGGAGATGTCACCTCACCCGAACCAGAAGAGCAGTGATCACAAACCTGTGAGGTTGTGGAGACACTAGAAGCCTCATCCACTGCTGGTGAGAATGTAAAATTGTGCAGTTATTGTGAAAAGCAGTTTGATGTTCCTCAAAAAGATGAACATAGAACCAGCATATGATGCAGTAATCTCAATCCGAAGTATATACCAAGGAGTCGAGAAGGCAGGAATGCCAGCAAAAATCTGTACACCAAGGTTCCTTGCAGCACATTTCACAATACTCAGAAGGCGGAGACAACCACAATGCCCATCAGCAGAGGAGTGGATAAACAAACTCGTAGTCAGTAGTATCCCATACACATAATGGGATATTATTCAGCCACAAAGAGAAATGAAGTTCTGATGCAGCCTGCAACACGGACAAATCTTAAAAACATTATGCTGAGGGAAATTGGTCAGACACAAATGGACCAGTGCCGGGTGGTCTCATGTATGTGCAATAAGCAAATATACAGAAACCGAAGATCATTAATGGTTGCCAAGGCTGGAAAGGATGGGAAAAAGGGGATTATTTGTTTGGGGGGCATTGAATTTATGTTAATTGTGGTGGAATGTTTTGGAAAAAAAGAGCAATAACGGTGGCGCAGCGTGAAAAATGTGATCAGTGTCTCCTAATTGTGAACATGAAGGTGTCCTGTCGCATGTTTTGGTGTGTGTATTTTCACCACAATTTTTAAAAATGTAAACAAAAGGTAAGTAAAAGAAAAAAGTCTGGGTGAGAAGGGAGAAAGGCTTCAGACGTTTCTGTTTTCAGAGAGAAGCCTCACTGAACACACGTGAATAGCTAACGCCGAAACGACTGAAGCGGTCCTTCTGCTCGCCCCAGGGGACAGGTGTGGGCAGTTGGGGTGGCTGGGCTTCAGCCTTCATGCCCTTCCTGGAGGGATACAGCACATGCACAGACACATGGTGTGTGACTGTGTGTTTGAGAGTATACCACGTTTATGCAAATAACATGCGCCTTCTGCATTTGTTTGCCAGCCACAGCTTCTTCCCGTTCCCAGATGTCTTCATGAGCGTGAGAAGCTAATTTTTCACAGCAACATGTGGAAGAGGATTGGCATTGCTTGTAACGGTACCTCTAGAGGGGAAGGCAAACAAACTCAGAAGGCATGCAATGTTTGCATAAAATAGTGTACACATATGTGTGCATGTTTGTATGTGTGTATACATGTGTGCACATGTGTGTAAGAGAGTGTGTGTGTGCAGGCATGCTCTCATGTACTCACTAAAGTGTGTCCATGGTGTCCTAGCTCCCTCCCACTCATCCAAAGTCCCAGCCTCTGTGTAGGAATCTGTAAAGACCTAGAAGTCCTGTCTGCTGTGGGTCAAGAGGAAGCCTCCACTTGCGATCACTTTCCCCACCCCATCCCCTCTCTCTCCTTCTCATAAACTTCCTCGGTCACACAAGGCTGGTGACCCATTCTCTCCCTACTGCCTTCGCACCCTGTCTTTACACTGGGTATAATTGGGATCGGACTGGAGTGCAAGGCAAAGTGGCTAGACGTTACTTTGGGTAGCCCGGCACGTTTCCACCGACACATGGGTACCTGTTTCCTGTGTTAAAGCCTTCTCTCCCTGTGAGCCGGCCCAGCCAGCTTTCCCACTGTTGCCCCAGGCCAATCTACAGGGTCTTCCCCGACTCCACCTCGCCCAGCCTGCTGTCTCTCCTGCGGCCTTTGAGGGGGAGTTACTGGCCCTTCCATTAAGCCAAGTGTGCAGGGGCTTGTTCTTTGGGCTATGCCACTACTAATTACCACTGGGGAGAAAAATCAGCTGGCTCCCGTTGCTGAACCCCATCGCCAGTTACTATCCAGTCAGCTCTGATTCGTGGCGATCCCACCTCTGTCAGAGCAGAACTGTGCCCCGCAGGGTTGTCATGGAATGAATTTATCCCCCCAAAATATCTACCAATTTAGCTATGCCATGGTCCCCAGTACTGTGAAATTGTCCACTATTTTGTCAACTGATGCGACTCTATGTGTTCCGAATCCTATCACTATGATGTTAACAATATGGATCAGTGGCAGTTATGTAGGACGAGATCTACAAGATTAGACTGTCTGAAACTAACCTCCTTTGTTTTTCGGCTACGAAAGGACGTCATGTTTAGTAAAGTGGGGGACCAAGAAAAATAAGAGAAAAACTCTATGAGATGGATTGACACAATGGCCATGACAATGGACTCAAACATACCAATGATCATGAAGATGGTGCGGGAATGGGCAATGTCTCCTCCCATTATACGTAGGGGGTCATGAGTTGGAGTTGGCTTGGCAACCACCAACAACAAGTTTTGAAAATCGTGATGAAGCCTTATCTCTCATACTCTTCTTAGTCCTTGCCCTCACCCAGACTGACCATCCCTGCCATGCCTCATCCTAGTGTCCCCTCAAAACTCGGCCCCTCTCCCTAGAGTCCTTCTGCCAGGTAAATTTTGTCCTAATAGCAGCACAGATGTCCTTTTCCCCTGAAGCCTTTCCTGAGCTCTTCTGCTACAACAGACTCCCCTGTTTTGCCTAACATCATCTCTTTTGTGATGTTTCACAATGCAATGTAAATAATCAATCGTAGAATCCATTATTTAACATATCTTCCACTCTAATGTAAATTTCATGTCGGTCTTACTCACCTTTGTATATCTAATGCCTTTAACCTAATCTCTTTTGAGATATAAAAGACAGACATGAGCAGACAGTGACCTCATATTACCCAAGAGAACAGTGGCAGGAGCAGCGCATGTCCTTTGGACCCAGGTTCCTGTACGGAGAAGCTCCTAGTCTGGAAGACTGATAATCGGGACCTTCTTTCAGAGTTGTAGAGACAGAAAGTCTTTCCCTGGAGCTGACACCCTGAATTTGGACTTGTAGCTACTAAATTGTGAGGGAATAAACTTCTGTTTGTTGAAGCCATCCACTTGTGGCATTTCTGATACAGCAGCACTAGATGACTAAGATAGGTGTCAACGGCTGACTTTTCTGGGAGTAGACTAACAGACATTTCTCCCAAGGTGCCTCTGGGTGTACTGGAACCTTCAACTCTTCAGTTAGCAACTGAGTGTGTTAATGGTGTATACCCCCCAGGGCTGGGAACCATACCGTGGTAGAAAATGGACACCCCTCAGAAATTCTGCTCCTGTTTTATCATACCAAGGACCAACGTCCGCACCCAGTTCAGTCTATGACCCCTTTGTCTCAGATGAAAGTACAGCCAAGGAAAACAGTCTTCCTTGCTAAGGAAGCAAATTGAGCTCTGATTTCTTTCAGAAACTCCTAATTTCTTTCACAGCCTACTTATCTCTTCTCTTCCAGGTGTCCAGGCACCCCACATGCCCCCAGCCCACCCTCATGGCACCCCAAAACAGGAAGAACAGGGCCCCAGATAGGAACCTTGACCACAGAAAGCATGGCAGGTGGGAGAAAGCAGAGACTGCTTGAGAGCAGCAGAAGTGTAGGACAGAACCCAGAAATGCAGCAAACGGGGCCGGGGAGCTGGTGAGCAGAGGGTGGAGAGAAAGGCGGCTGAGTCAGGCCTGTAGCGGTGGGTGATGGTTTCAGGTCTGGTTTGTTACATTTAAACTTCTCGATGTGGAAGCACATGTGGAGGTGACCAGCTGGGAGTCAGAGCCTGGAAAGGAACATAGAGGGGTGAGGACTTGTAATGTAGATATGGATGTTGGACAAGAGGAGAGCCTGGTACTGGGATGTTTAATGTACTACTGTGGGTTGAGTGGTGTTCTTCCAAAAAGATATGTTGAAGTCTTAACCCCTTGTACCCAGTAAATGTGACTTTGTTTGGAAACAGTCTTTGAAGATGTTATCAGTTAACACGATGTCGTTCTGGAGCAGCACGGATCTTCATTTTACCTGAGTATTGTCTTAAACAAGAAGACCCACAGACAGACACATGCACAGGAAAGACGGCCACCTAAAGACAGGGACAGAAATCAGAGCAATGCTACCACAAGTGAGGGAATAACAAGGACTTCCAGGAACTACCAGAAAAGCTAGGTAGAAGTAAGGAAATCCTTCTGCTACAGCCTTCAGAAGGAACACAGCTGCTGACATTTTATTTCAGACTTCCAGCCTCAGAGCTGTGATACAGTGCATTTCTGTTGTTTTAAGTCACTCACTCTACGGTAGTTTTGTTACTGGAGAAACGCTGGAGTTCGTCCCACCTGCCAGAAGACCAGTCACTGAAACAGGAGGTTAGGGTGAATTAAGTCAAAGATTTT